>OZ010797.1:338134210-339587631 GCA_963932465.1 Maratus speciosus | reverse complement strand
TGGGCTACATGCTGGCCAGTCGAGAACTCTTATATTATGGGAATTAAACCAAGATTTTGAATGTTTTGCAGTGTGAATTGAAGCATTGTCTTGCTGAAATTCCCACTGAGGACCCACTAGAAGCTCAGCAAATGGCAGCAGGTTTTCTTCTAATGTCTGTGTATAATGCTGTGAAGTTTGACGACCACTGGTGAAGGTCAGGGATACTTGTCCATTATAGCAAAAGGCTGCCCAAACCATCACCGAGCCCCCTCCTTGTCTGCGACTAAAAAAACGTCGAGGTTCCTTCCGCAAGTCATGCCAATACGATAAACAACCATGTGGACCATCCAGATTCCACTTTTTTTCATCGCTAAATATGGCTGACTGCCATTTCTCTCCATATGACATATGCTTTCGAGCCCACATAAGTCTTTGTAACTTATGATGTGGTTTCAGAGCTGGTTTCTTCTTCATTTTGCTATAAACGATTGTTCCTTTTTCCAAAATTCGTCTACGAATCGTATCCTTTGATACAGAGAGTCCCGATGAGCTTTGAACTCCACGTACGCTCGTTTGTTGAGTACTCGCTAGTCTTTGTATCAGGCGATCCTCTCGTACATTTGTCACACGTGGCCTCCCAGACCGACATTTTGCTTTATATTCGGAACCACTCGATAAAACTCGATAAATAGATTTTTTTGACCTATTAATAATAGCAGAAATTTCAGAAACGCTCTTCCCTTCACCTTTCAACTGCCAAATCCTTGAAACCTCATTCACTTGAATTTCTTTAGCTCTCGGCATGTCGACTATGAAGCGCAATCGTTTGCAGAACTTAAGTACTCCAAATTTGTCACATCATCGATTCTAAATTTGCATATGCCAGCGAATATTCAAAGAAATTTAGAATAGTGTCTAAACTTTTGCGACAAGCACATTTGAATTTTTATGAAAAAAATTAGTATTATAGCAAATAAAACGACTGTCTTTTGTACATAGCATTTTAAATCAGTTTTTGAATATATTTACAGGTTTTTGTAATTCTGACGTCATAATTCTACATTTTAAAGCTGAATGACGTCATTGTCTAAACTTTTGCGTCATAGTGTACAACGGCCATTTGGAAAATGATTTTTTCAAAGACTAAAATTTAAGACATAAAAAATCGCACGGAGTTGATGATACATTACGTACGCCATGAATTAAACATTAACATTCCTGGACCCATCATGAACAAATTTTAAAAGAAATTTCAGTTTTACAATTTTCGGTATTGTAAATTTTTAAACGTCTACGGAACTGGTCATACATTACGTACGCCATGGATTAATCATTAATATCCCTAGACCAATTTGAAATGAAATTTTATTCTTAAACTTCTAAACATCCCACAATATTACTTTTTACACCGTCGTATAGAGAAACAAATGTACTTTTAAATGCAATTTGCTTGATAGCTGTATCTCAATTTGTTTCTGAATTATTATTTTTTTTTTGTAGTTTTTATTACTTTTTTTGTCACAGTGGCAACAGAAGTATCCATCTCTGTTGAAAGTAAAGGGAAAATACAGATTACTGTATAGACCAATTAGAAAACGAATAAAATGCGGATTCAACCAATAAAACGCTTCAGATATGTTTTTGATTTCCTACCCTGACAGAGGACAATAACCATTTTTCCAAATGGTTAAAAAAAAAAAAATGTTGGTGTGGCAAATGGAGTTATCGAAGGCAAATAAAATTTTATTAAAATTTGATTTGCGTTACTCAGCAGCGTTTTAGTCCATCTGCAATATAAAACAGTCAGTAAAAAATTATTTTCACGAGAATTAATGGGGATATGCAGATATAACGTTATCAACATTTTGCTAATTTTGGACCCGCTGCCCACCCTCCTTACGATATCATACGTTATCATTCATCGACAACCCCCCCGCCCCCCCCCCCCAACCGATGATATTGTTATCAATGTCTAAAAATTCTTTTATTCTTATTTATTTTCTTTCTTTTTATACTCTTGCAGTGATACACACATATGATTATACATTTATTAGACGCATACTTCAAGGATTCAAGAAATCAATAAAATATCAATACATGAAAAAAATTCATATCAAATAACATCTAAAAGAGTTAGTCACTTTTTAAAAGTATTTAATAATAGCTTATTGTTACATAATGCATGCAAAAGTAATATTGTCTTCCTGCATTTGCTCCCTGCACAGGGAGATTAAAAACAGAAGTTATCAACAAAATAGTGGACAACATTCTTTGTCTTTCTTTACTGGTAAACACAAGTATCACTTCCTACTTATACGCTCCTGATTTCTAAGTATAACAGCGAATTATATGCGCATAAAGCAGTAGAACAGGAATGTCAAACGTTGGGGTATTCCAAATTTCGGATATAATGATTTTATAAACATTTAATGGCTTTAATAATAGCTTTTTATTTCCATAAAAACATATAAAAATAGTAATATTTGGAAATTTTTCCAGAGAGAAACATTCGCCTTGCATACAATATTTCAAATGAAAAACAAATTTCAAATTAATGGACCTTATGCACGCGACCAGAGATCGAGGCTAAAATTCGTCTGCTGGCGGTATTTACTGGCGGCAGATGCGCCAGTAAATACCGCCGGTGTTTAGCATAGCAGTCTATGAAGTGTGAGTTATTAATGCTTGTTTGTTAAAAATACGGCAAACAAATTCTTTGTTGTAGCAACATATACTTAATATATTGTAATATAAATTCAAAATGTTGTTCTGTATGCGAGGAAATTCCTTAAATTTGCAAATGTTGAATTAAAATGTATGCACTCAACCTGGACCGAGGCTAAAGTCGTCTGCTACCGCTGTTTTGAGCGTACTAGCATTCTGGCGGGGCAGTGGCTAGAATAACAGATCAACATACCGCCAGCTCGGGCGTATGACGTCACCTGCATAAGCTCCATTGCTTAAAAGGCGCAACGGCCAACCTAGTGAAAAAGATTTCTTGCCGGAACTCGAATCCGGGCCATCAGTATAGCGCACTGATGTTCTACCGACTAAACTACATGGAAAGATACCCAGCCTGGAACTTCTCACTATTACAGGTTGGCAAGGCTACAAACGCAGCACAAGATGGAAAATTTTCCGTAAGCCACCGATCTGGGGCAAACACAGACTCTTAATTAAATCCAGCATCGATTGAATCCATATTAATATTTGGAAATTTTTCCAGAGAGAAACATTCGCCTTGCATACAATATTTCAAATGAAAAACAAAAAAGGTAACAGACTATTTGGATGTAAAGAAAAAGTTACTGAAAAAGAAAAGTTTGGTTGTATCAAAAATGATAAGATATCAAAAAGCACCCCCCCCTCAACCCCAGAGATATCTTACGAAATCAATTGCCAGACCCCCCTCCCCCCTAAAGTGATATCGTTATACATACACAGCCCCAATGCTGTGAATATTTGAAATCACTGTCTAAAAAGTCAAAATCTGAAAAGATTACAGATTAGATAAGAAAAAAAATAGTGTTTCATAAGGAGGGGAAAAAAGAACTGATACATTAGCTTCCCTTTTTAACACTTTCCAACAAAGTTGAAGAGTGTTTATGAATTTAGTTTGTCTGTCCGTCTATCCACGCTCCAACTCCATTAAATTTACTCGTATATTCATACAATTGATCTATGTTAATGACGTTTACCATGGCATGTTTGGTATTCAATATGAAGTGTGTAGCATTAATAGTTCATTTACAGAGGCACACAAAAGAATTCCATTACATTATAGTCAATGGGGTAAAATCGTTTGCAGTGTATTTTAATGACATTGAGCTATTTCAAATGTTTTGAAATTGATATAAATCACTGAATTTCACTACAACATGATTACTATAGAATAGGTCGTTCATAGTATTTATCGTTCATTTACAGGGACACACAAAGAAAGTCGGTTACAGTACTGTCTTTGAGCAACTGCTGAAAGTGCGTTTTCAATTTCGGTATGTGCTTTTAAATTTAACTAAATTAAATGTAAATAAACTCCTTATTACCGGTAACTGCTGAAGGGGAATATTTAATTCTGGTATGTATCTCCTAAACAGGGACGGACTGGCCCACCCCGCTACCCCGCGATCGCGGGGTGGGCCAAACGGGTGTAGTGGGCCAAAAAAATACATTTTTTTATTTTTCTTTCCAATAAAACTAAAAAAATAATAATTATGAAACTCAATTCTTCTTGGTAGAGGGCAAGGCCAAACAGTTGTAGTGGGCCAAAAAAATACACTTTTGCAGTTTTTTTTCTTTTTAATAAAACAACAACAACAACAAAAAAATATTATAAAACTCAAGTTTTCTTTTTTTTTTTCGTGCGTTTTTTTCCTTTTTTTTTGATCAGTAAAGTCTTAATTTTTACCTTCCGTCTTCCATCAGCAATCGCTGTCAAATCTGCGCAAATTATTCATCTTGTTAGTAAAAAAAGATAGGCAAGGATTACCTTATATATCTAGGAATAAGCTACAGTCTACAGATCAAGGATCTTGGGAGACAAGGATTAACTTTAGAAAAACGAGAGGAGGCAGCAGCAAACTTGAATAATAGAAACGTTAAACAATAAATACGACATTTTTTTTTTTTACAATTGGTAATGCTGCTATGTAAATATAAACTTGTGCACGGTTATGTAGCACAAGCTATGGAGAGAAGTCAAGAAAGAAGATTTTCAGAAAGTATGATGAAGGCTAGAATAGAGCAGAAAGAACAACAACAAAAAAAATGAAAATCCTAAACGCCATGGAAGAGGTTCGTTGATTACATTCCTGGCACTTCTTTTGATGGTGCAGCAAATATGAGTGGGAGATATAAAAGTCTGCAGGCACAACTGAAAAGGACAATCCAAATATACAGCATGTTCACTGATATGCACATATGCTTAATTAGTTCCTGACAGATGCAACAGAATGTTGCAAATTGAATATGGACTTCTTGGTCTTAATGTAAGTTACAACCCTATTTAGCTCAAAGTGATATGAACGAATGAAAGCACGGACTTCAGTGAATGAGTCTGTAAGTGGAAATAAACTTCTTCGCCGATTACAAAAAAGTAAGCGCTACTAGGTGGTGGATTAAAGATCGAGCACTAAATAGCATGTTTGGCTAGTCTTCGAAATCTTTTAAAGATCAACGTAAGTTTTTAACATTGCTTAAGTGCCTACAAGGTATCACCGAAATGGACGATTTATCGCCATATAAATCTTCTTCGGCAAGATCACCGATTGATAATTGGTGCAAGTTTCAGCATATATTAATAGCAACCATTTTAAGCGACCTATTCAATATATCTACGCCCGACGAAGTATCTGCATAGATAAGCAGCCTGAGCTATTTAACTGCTGCTAACAAAATCCAAACCCTGAAATCCAATCTGCTACACAAAAGAAATAATTTTGACATGGTTATAAAAAATACTTCTGAATTTGCGGAACATCTTCGAAAGCAACTAATAGAAAAGGAGTACACCATTGAAACTGAGAGTTTCCTACCGGAAAAGAGAGTATCTATAGCGAAACGTCGATGTGGTGAATATTCTCACGATGAGGCAAGAAATATTATCGGATCACCGTCTGACTTATTTAAGGTAAACATTTATAATTTCATTTTAAACACAGCTATTCAGCAGCTGAATACACGATTTACTGGAAATGGCTTGCTCATGAAAGACATTGCCTGGTTTGATCCTCGCCGCTTCAGTGAGGTTAAAATTTTAAATGAACTTGCTGAAGAAGCTCTTAGTACTCTGTCTGGCTTGCCGAAAGTCATGAAAGACTATGCCAGAAAAGAGTTACTGCAATTTTCCCAGCACTATACTCATATTATAATCAGTCGCTATTGCAGCAACAATCTCGACGTAGTGAGCTCTACGCCGCTTACTGAAAAAAAACGAGCGATTCAGAAGAATTCATTAAAGATGAAGGAGGATTGCTGTAAAGTTAACAAGAAATGTAAAAAAATGACTAGCTTGTGCATTAGAATTATTGTGAGAGTTGAATGCCTATGGTCATATTTACCCAAAACAAAGATGCAACTATTTAGTGTCGAATACGTAAGCGTACATGCGTGCGTGTATGGGCGGAACGAGTAGAAGAACAGGCTTTATAAGTGAGTGAGGCAATTTTCACGTTTTGCTCGTTCGCACACCTCACCGAATATCTTGGTGGTTTTTTTTGCTACATACGGTGAAATTCAAAAGCACACAGTAAAAATGAGAGTAACCATCAAAGTTTGAATGCTGGGATGAGATGGCGAATAGCGGGGAGACTGGAAAGAAGGCAGTCTCAAGTGCAGATTCCTGGAGACTTGTATGTAACGCCCAACGTCGTATCGAACTTATGGAAACAGTTTAAGGATACTAGATCCATAGAGAGAAAGATCGTCCAAGTGCCACGACGGTCAATGAAGATCGCTATTTATCTATTACAGCGAGGGGTAACAGGAGTGCAGAATCTTCCCAGGTCTCTCGTGACCTTTATACGGCTACAGGAAACCGAGTTTCAAGGGTTACTTTTGCAGAAGGCTACATGATAGAGGGCTGTTTGCAATAAGACCTGCTGCTTGCGTCAGCTCACTCCTGCACACGGGAAAACTCGTTTATCATGAGCAGCGATAACCGACTTTGGGCCAGGGATCATTAGGGGACCGTTCTATTCACTGATGAGTCTCGATCCAGCCTAAACACTAATTTTCGACGTACTTTTATCTGGAGAAAAACAAGGATCCAATACATACCTCCCAACGTCTGAGAAAAGAAAGCACTATGACAGCGAAGGTTTGATGGTCTGGACAAGCATCATGTTGGATGAGCCACACCCCTCCCTGTGTTTGGCAAAGGCTCTGAGACTAGTCTTAAGTGTAGGGATGATATATTTGTACCCTAAGTTCGCCTTTTCAGGGATGCAGTTGGTCCTGATTTTATTTTAATGGACTATAACACGCGCCCAGATAGAGCTCATTTGGTCGAAGAATTTCTGGAAAGTGGGGATATTCGCTTGATGGATTGATCCGCAAATCGTCAGACCTAAACCCTAACGAGCATGTCTAGGATGCTCTGGGGAGGAAAATTGGAACTCGCTTTCCTTCTTCCAGAACCACCGAGTTCCTGAAAACAGCATTTCTGGAGGAGTGAGATTATCTGCCACAGGGACTCATAAACTGCTTGATTTCCAGTATGAATTCACGTTGTGGGAGCTGTATAACTGTAAGAAGGGAACATAGCCCTATTAACCCATTTTTTGGTTCAATATTGTAAGCTCTGTTTTATACCTTCTGATGCTGATAAGTCTTACGTGAGAACTGTTCAGTAGTTTTTTTTTTTTTTTTTTTTTTTTTTTATTTGCATTTTATCAACCTACGTACATAACTGATTTCATTAAAATCTACCCAGTAGTTTTGGAGATAATCAACCAAATTACGATTATGATAAGATAATAGATGGAGTTACCTCAAGTTCAAAAGGATTTTCCATATAACTGACATTCTAATTAGTTAGTAGTGAGGGTATAAAACAAAGTATTCAATTTTCAGGTACTGTATTGATACTATAAACAAACATTAATCAATGTACAAAGGATAGTCAGCATTCAAACATTTTAACAATGGGGTTGTCGAATGGTGGGCCAACTAATAAGTCTAGCGGGGTGGGCCAAACTATGCCAGTCCGCCCCTGCTCCTAAATGAACTAAATTTTTGTATGAATGTAGTTTATAGATACAAATCTATATATCATATACAGAGCTGCTCAAAGAATTCTGATAATTTTCCGACTGTAGGTGGGAATTACTGAAATTGGGTTTTCAAATTTGTTAATGCGTTTCCAAATGGTTCAATTAAACATCTTGTCGAATGTCGAATGGTGCGAGTAGCGAAATACTCATAGTCGCTGGTTCATTAACTACACTTATTAATTTAATTTACTTTATATACAAGAATATTATTTACAGTTTATACATTATTCGAAGAATTATATACATTATTTGAAGAATATTGGATCCAGCGAACGCACCATAGGTCCGCAGAGATCGTCGAAAACCAAACAACTGAACTATTCTTAAAGGTTTCCAAACGGCCAAACCTAAATTACAGAAGAATACGCCATGGAGGCGCGCGCGACAGTCAAGGTTAAGAGAAGCCGTAACATACCGGCCCCCGTTGACATGTGTCAACATTCAACATAATAATACTAAATATAACAATAAACAATAGGAATTAAATTTATAAAAACAATATACACTAGTTTCCAAAAAAAAAATTACAAATATGCTACTTCCAATAATATACACTTCAGTTTTTCAAAGATGAGAATTAGATAAATTATAATGCAAACAGTGGTTACACTTGAATATCATAAAAGACTATTATCAAAATTAGCACTCAATACACATAGCAAACTAATAAAATTAACAAAGTTTATAATATTTAATTAAAGAAAATATATAGATACGGTAACAGTTAGATTTAGATTCTATGTGAAAACTGAAGCAAAGAATTGCGTTCTGTTATCCCAATTTTAACTTGATATACATAATAAAATGTTCAAAATAAAAAATATACAATAATGATGATAATAGTAATGCAATGAGTTAATGTTTTAAGATAATAGAAATCAGCAATCATCTAATGGAAGAGGACACACTTTTGAGACGGACCTCGTAACTATACCTGTTGCTGTTTTGATGTGTAAAACTCTGACTTTTTTATCAGAGCCATGTATTACTTTAAGGACACGACCTAATGCCATTTACCGGGAGGTAAATTATCCTCCTTTAGGATGACCATACATCCTTCCTTTAGATTTTCCTTTTCAATGTACCATTTGGTTCGCTGCTGTAAATTAGCCAAATATTCTGTGTTCCATTTTTTCCATAAAAGTTGGGTCATTTGGGTTAATTTTTGCCAGTTAGACAACCTATTATCATTAATTTTGGTCAAATCCGGTTCAGATATTGAAGTAATTGGTCGGCCTATTAAAAAATGGGCAGGGGTCAAGACTTCAATTTCATTTGGATCTGACGACAAAGGGACTAAAGGTCGAGAATTTAAAATTGCTTCAATTTCTGTGGTTAATGTCCAAAATTCTTCGAGTGTGAGTCGAGAATTGCCTAAGACTCTTTTGAGATGATATTTAAAGGATTTCACCCCAGCCTCCCATAATCCACCAAAATTGGGTGAACGAGGAGGGATGAATTTCTAGTTAACAGCCTCAGAGGCCAAATAATTAGACAAAGCATCATCGGGTTTACATACCAGGGCATGTAATTTCTTCAACTCTTTATTTGCACCTACAAATGTAGAGTTCCATTATCTGACATTATAGTTGTGCTTTTACCTCTTCTAGCGAAAAATCGTTTCAGGGTGGCAATAAAGGATTCAGATTTTAAATCTGTTACTATATCCAAATGAATTGCCTTTGTGGCGAGACAAACAAAAATTGCAACATAAATTTTATTATAATTGCCCTTTCTCTGATTTTTATACTTAATCATAAAGGGTCCACAGAAATCAATCGCACATTTTTTAAATGGAGGGCTAGGGTTTACTCGTTCTGAAGGCAAATTTCCCATTATTTGATTCGCACTTATTGGCTTGTTTCTGAAACAGGTTATGCATTTATGAACTATTTTACGCGCTAAAGATTGCCCATTTATTACCCAATATTTTTGCCTGACATGATGTAATAAGAATTGTGGCCCTAGATGGAAAAACTTGTTATGAAAATATTCAAAAATAATTTCACTTAATTTATTATTATGGGGTAAAACAACAGGATGTTTGTTTTCATAAGTCAGACTGGAGTTGTCTAGGCGACCTCCAACTCTGATAATTCCTGCAGAATCTAAATATGCATTCAAAAATCTTAATTTACTCTTACCTGAAAGGCTCTTCTCGTTCTTCAGTTGTTTTATCTCTTCAGAAAAGGTAGAATACTGTACCTGTTTAATCAGGACAACTTCCGCTTTTTTCAACTCATCAATTGTTAAAGGACCACTTTTTTTTCTTTAACATTTTTACAATTTTCTATAAATCTAAAAATATAACTAATAATACGAATCAATTTCAAAAAATCATTAGTCAAAGTAAACAAACAATTACACAGTAAATTTTCAGCCTTAACTGCGAGGTTAATGTCCTGAACTGATTTGAATTCTAACGCATAGTCATTATTTGTTTCTAGATCTACTGGATTATTTTCTGCATGCTGAATTTTGTCACGAAGAAAGTTCGGACCACAAAACCAAAGGTTGCAATTTAAAAGTTCCTTAGCGTCCAGTCCTCTAGATATTACATCAGCTGGATTATTATCCGATGTCACATGCTGCCATTGGTAAGAGTCTGTAAGTTCTTGTATAGCGGCAACTCGGTTACTCACGAACGTTTTTAACAAATGGGGTGGTTTTCTAATCCAAGCAAGCGAGATCGTGGAGTCACTCCAGAGAACGATATTTTCTATTCGAATGTCCAGTGACGGTAGAACTTTATGAATTAGTTTCGCTAATAGGAGGCAAGAACATAATTCTAAGCGAGGAATCGACACTGTTTTTATAGGAGAGACTCTGGATTTGCTGCACAATAGTTGCGCAGCAGGAGATCCTTCAACTGGTAAAGACTGAACATAAATTGCAGCTCCATAGGCTAACGAAGAGGCATCAGCAAACCCATGTATGATTATGCGATCTTCATGAAAAACAAATCTGGAAATCTTTAAGTTCTCTAACTCTGAGAGGGTGGATAGAAAGACATTCCATTCTCTCTCCAGAAAATCCGGTAATGGCTCATTCCAATCGATTTTGGCTAACCAGAGCGTCTGCATAAATATCTTAGCCCTTGTTACTACAGGCCCAATTAATCCTAACGGGTCAAATATTTTTGAAATTAGAGATAGAACATCTCGTTTACTATAAAATTCCTTGTTAAGAATTTTCAATTTATACAGAAAACAGTCACTCTGTGGTTCCCATAGAACACCCAATGTTTTTACTGAAGTACAATCTGGTTGCTCATCAAAACTATATTCGGTGGCAACCCTAGTATGAGATTCAACTAATTCTCGATGATTTGCACACCATTTGTGCAATTTCATGTTTCCACGATTCAAAAGTTGAATTAATTGTAATTTAAGGATTTTAGCTTTTTCGAGAGTTGATTCCCCGGAAAGAAGATCATCTACATAAAAGTCTTTTAAGACGACTGACGATGCTAGAGGTAAGTTTTTTTGTTCATCTAGAGCTAATTGCTTAAGAGCAAGAGTAGCTAAATAAGGGGCGTTAGATGTCCCATAAGTCACTGTATTGAGCTTATAAGTTTGTACTGGCGCGTCAATATTGTTCTTCCACAAAATTCGAAGAAAGTCTCTTTGCGAAGGATTAATTAATATCATTCGATACATCTTCTCTACATCCGCAGTGAATGCATATCTATGTTTTCGAAAACGAATCATAATTAAGAATAACTCTTGTTGTGGAATTTTACCCTTTAAAAGGAGGTCATTCAATGACAACCCAGACGTCGTTGGCTTTGACGCGTTAAACACAACACGCAAGCGTGTAGTACTTTTTTCTGGTCTGTAAACTCCATGATGAGGTATATAATAACAGTCCTTTACGGGTTACGATTCCTCCACTAACTCCATATGATTTAAATTTTTATACTCGTCCATAAATTCCGAATACAGAGGTTGCAAGTTCGAATCCCTATCTAATCGGTGCCAAACTTGATCGAGTCTTTTTTCGGCTAATTTTTTTGATTCTCCTAAAAATGTAGCATCCTCCATAGGCATGCTCACAACGTACTGACCAGTGGCAGTTCGATAATGCGTAGTTTTAAAATGATTTTCGCAAAATTTCTCTTCTTCACTAAGCAACGAACTGGAATCATTAATATTTTCGATTTCCCAAAATTGTCGCAAGGATTGTTCTATTTTTTCATTTTGAGTGAGTAGACCACAATATTGAGAATCGTTTGGGGAATTACTTACAACACCGCTGGCTACATATCCAAACACGGTGTCTTGAAATAACAAGTTTTGTGATGAGCAGCGAATTTGACCGGCTTTCAATAAATCAAAAAAGCATTGAGAACCCAATAATAAATTTATTTTTCCTGGTATATTAAATTTAGCATCTGCTAACGAGATATTTGTGGGTATATCAGAAATGTCTACATGAATGGGCGAAAGTGGGGTTATTTCTGTAATTTTTGGCACTAAAAGAAATTCCAGTTCCCTTGTGAAATCTCTATTTTTATTTGAAATCACAGTTTCAATTTTATAATTCAGTGTCGTAGCTGTGCCATTCAGCCCAGATATAGGAGCAAAAACCTTTGTTTTCTTTAAACCCAATTTTTTTGCAAACTCAAATGATACACAATTAATTTGACTGCAAGAATCTAATAAACTTCTTCCCTGAATAAAATTCCCTTTACTCGTTTTAATTTCAATTATTGCAGTTGATAAAATGACCCTTTTATTCGAAGAAGGAAAACAATTTGAAAGACTTTGCGAAACTGCTACATCAGGCGCCGCATTTCTTTCCCCCCGGTCCACTGTCTGCTCTTTTTCTGCCTTTTGATTTCGAGATTCATTATTAGAAACAATTGATTTATCTCTATGTAATAGAGTGTTATGAGATGAAGGCGATTTACAATGTTTACATATATGTTTTGACACACAATTAGAAACTAAATGAGATTCCGAAAAACATTTCAGGCAAAGCTTATGCTTTTTAACGATAGCATATCGTTCACCAAACTGCATATTAAGAAATTTCTTACATTTATATAGAGGATGAAATTGATCACAAATAACACACTGCCTCTCAGAACTCGAATTTACTAACAAAGATTTCGATTTTATTTCACTACTGATTTTTGATCTAGTTACGTTTCTATTTATACTTTCGAGCGATTGACTTCTTTTTTCTAAAAATTGCATTAAACTGTCAAAGCTTGGGACTTCAGATGTGTTTATTGACAATTCGTATTGTTTCCGAGACTCCTTATCCAATTTGTCTAAAATTATGGTTTTAAACAAAATGTCCGAGAGTTTATTTCTCTCAAATCCTAAGTTGGTTAGAGCCCTGATATTTTTGTTTATAACATCTACTAATCGCCTTAGTTCTTTAGATGACTCGTGTGCAATTCTTTCGAAATCTAATATAGCCTTTAAGTGTATATTCACAATAATTCGTTTATTCTCAAATCTATTTTCTAATGCTTTAAACAATGAATCAAATGTGTCTTCTTGAGTTTCTAATTGTTTAGCTTCATTTTTTAATGCGGAATGTAAATAATGTAATTTCTGAATTTCAGATAGCTGTTCATTATTCGTAACAATATTGTTAAATTCGATTTTGAACATATTCCAATCCTCATACTTTCCACTAAATTGAGGAAGTGGAATTTCTGGCAATTTGATCTTACAATTACTAAATTTTAATTCAGGACTTTTAGTTTCATTTTTATCAGAATTTAATAATAGATTGAAACTTACCTCTAGCTGTTCCACTGGTTCTTCCAACTCCATTAAGGAAGAGTCGATTTCCGTCATATCATGATCGTCAGGAGCTGTTGTGTAATAATCGGTACGTAACGACCCAGGTAGCACACAGATATCGGCCAATGTCCCGATCAATATTGGCCGATATCGCGAAAGTCACTGAATGTCAGACGTCAAATTTACAATATCTGCCGATATTCACAGATGTAACTTAAAATTAGCTTTTAAAAGAAAGCATCCAAACAATTTTTTTGCATTACTTATAACATCATAATACGTAAATAGTATTCTAAACAATAAAATTTAACTATTTTACTATTTTTAGAAAATTTTTATTTTTAATGCCTTATTTTTGATATTTTATTTACATTGGCCAATGTCGTAAAAATGATATTAGTATTCCAACATTCAGAGATATCTGTTGACATTCGTAAAAACAATATCATTTTTTAGACATTTCAAGATATCTGTCGACATTTAGCATATCTGAGGAAGTTTGTAATCTTGACGAAAGTGAATGGAAAGTTCTGAAGAACCGCCCATTTTTATAGTTTTCGTTGGCCATGAAATTTGCGTTATGTAAAAATTTTCTTTACAAATCTATAGTTATTTATATATATGTATATATTTGGAAAAAAAAAAAAAACATAGAAATCTATTGAGATTAGTATGGAAAATTTTCTGTAGTACAATTTATATAGAAATTTATAGAGATTGCAAAATAGAAAAATTTCTTAAGAAAAGCATTTCATATTAAAATCTATTGATAGTACTAATAAAAACTTAATAAGGAAATCTGTAATTATTGCCTAGAATTATTTGTATTTAAAATAATAATGTAGTGCCTATAACGATGTTAAAATATAACAATTGTTAGTTTTATAAAAAACGAAAGATGCTTTTTTATTACATAAAGTTTTTCAATAAAAAAGAGACCAATTTATGTATTTTTTAATGGATACTATGTTTATCTTATTTAAAATGCTCTCGAATTTCAGACTTTTAAAATAATTTTATTTTTTATTATAGAAAGAATACAAGTTTAGTTTCAAAAGTAGGTCATTAGTTTTCCACACATAATTTCTTTTTAAATTTCTAACAAACTTAATTATAAAAAGTGATATCTAAATAAATATGTGTTAAAAGAATGAAAAAAAATAAAAAAGTTGGTTGTGATTGAAAAAGTATGAGATAATTAAATTATAATTTTGTCAGACATTTTTTTCGTCACTAATAAAAAAATTTACTCCCACCACTTTCTATTGAAAGTTTCTTATTAGTATTATTTTAGTAGGTTTTTCTATTTCAATTTTTTATAGGACTGAAACTCTCTTTGAGCATCAGCTTTTAGCTCAGTGAGAAGTATACTTCCACCACATTCGCAAATCGCAGTTGTTGGTATTTAAAAAAGAAGTTACTGTCTAGAAAGTTACAATTTAATATTCAAAAATGTTATTCTGGATATTGGAAAAATATATCACTCAATGTCAAAAAATGATATTCAGCAATGACAGAAAAAGGTATCGCTTAATGTCACAAACTGATATTCAGAGATGTTGGGAAATATTGGCCAACATTGCCAAATATCAAAAAATAATATTCGTGGATATCTTTTTAGGGGGGGTCATTTAATGTTGGCCAATATTACATTTTGATATCGGCCAATATCTAATTTTGATATTGGCCGATATCTTTGTGCTACCTGGGGAATCGATGTTATTGGAAACCTTTTCAAGAGTCTTGAGTTTTGTATCGATTTTGATTTTTGACCACGTAGCGGTCTCATCATTTAGAAGTAGAGTTTCTAGCCTAGTGAGCTGAGCTTTTAACGAGCCCCTCGATCTGTTTAAGGACACTAATGTGACCATTTCAATTGGTAATTTCACAACAACTAAAATATAATACTAATGAAGAATCAAAAACGAAACCACTTCCGGTGAGCGGACCAATGTCGAATGGTGCGAGTAGCGAAATACTCATAGTCGCTGGTTCATTAACTACACTTATTAATTTAATTTACTTTATATACAAGAATATTATTTACAGTTTATACATTATTCGAAGAATTATATACATTATTTGAAGAATATTGGATCCAGCGAACGCACCATAGGTCCGCAGAGATCGTCGAAAACCAAACAACTGAACTATTCTTAAAGGTTGCCAAACGGCCAAACCTAAATTACAGAAGAATACGCCATGGAGGCGCGCGCGACAGTCAAGGTTAAGAGAAGCCGTAACACATCTTATTTCAACTTAACTGTGAAGTTTTGCTACATTACTCTGAATGTATTGGAAAGTGCTTCATAATCGGTGCTTGACGCATGGTTTTTCTTTCTTGTTAATCTTCATTAGGAAATTAATCAACATTTGGAAGCGAAACTATTATTGTCTTGCTGAAAATTAAAACAGATAATAAAATGTAGAAACTTGTCATAAAAATCATTTAACAGAGATATTTCAGGTTTCATCTCGTTATGTTAACCTACATAAATCGAAAATTCCTTCTTTGCAATGTAGTAACTGGGACTCAAAATCAGATTTATATTATATTTTAATCCTAAAAGATGTTTTTTTTAAAAAAATTCAGTTAATATGATATGCTTGACATTACTAAAATTTCTGGTATTACAAAAAATCCATGAAAAGAATAAAAATCCTAAAAACGCACACAATATATTACAATTATTGCCCCAATTATCTTAGATCTAAAACTAACTTTATATCATCTCTTTAATAATAATAATAATAATAAACTGCCATATTTGTTCCTCTAGCAAAATATAGCAACAATAAATTATCAAGATCTAATTTCCTCTCCTATTACACAAATTTTTAAGCTGCGTTTTAAATTCGTATCTGCAATAAAAGTTTATGTGTAGAAACAACAACAATAATAATCTAGATCAGCGACTCCTAATCTTTTTTCTTTCACGTTCTTAGGCTTTTCCATTTCGGAGAACCCCCATTTCTCATAAACACGCCCCCTTCCCTCTCCCCTCAACATGCATTTTTTTTTACTACTAATCTTATTACAACCATATAATAAATCAATGCAAATTATATTGACATTTCCTTATATTTTAAAGTTAATATCACTTTTTATAATATTAGCAAAAGAGAAAGAAAAATCAATGTAGCGTTGAAAGAAAATTTAGAAACGTAGGATGATTATTGATCAACATGTTTTGAAAACACACTGGAATCTGAAGCGAAGCCGGTTCTGCAATTATTTTTAAATACAAAAGGATGAAAAACAAAAGTGGTGAGAAAAGAATATTGCATAATGATTAATTCAAGTTTTCGGGAAGATGGGGGGGAAATATATAAGTACCGTGGAATATTTTGCAACCCTCTCTCGAGCAGTCAGCCAGCCTGCTTAGGCGCCGCGAAGGATCACGTGACCTTCGAGAGAATTGATATTTGAAAACATTTTTTACTCTTTCTTTTTTAGTTTAGTTAGTTTTTGTGAATGTGAATCTTGAACGTAGCAGGTAATAAGCTACGTATAGGTTTTTTGTCGTGGTCTTCTATTAGAAGAAATGATGTTTAATTTAAAAAAAAAGGGAAATTTATTTCCGAATATTAAATAATGCCATTTTCGTGGCTTCCTTTATAGAAGAACATAATTGGTGAAATTTTAATATGATCATCTTGAATTCCCAGTGTGGAATTTATTTAACAAATATTATCCAAATGTTTTCATTGTAAATACTGTATATATTTAAAGTGTAAATAGAATAATCAAAGTTTTTAATCTTCCTGTGATTACTTATACTGAACAACACCTGGGCCACTTTCAGTTGTGAAAATATGCTTAATTATTTTAATGTGATTTTACATAAATCGTGAAGTTTTCATCTAATAAGCTCTCCCAAATATGATTTAAAACGAATCGTAAATTCTACAACTATGCTCTCCCAATAAAAATATCTTGAATTGTGATAACGTGTGAAATTTCGTGGAATACATGAAGATTATTCTTTATTTTTTTGGTGCCTCAACAACCGGGAAAAAAGGTAAGAAATACCTTTATTATTCTGCATGACTATTGACTCTTGATTTATTGAAAATAACGTTTTTTCATGATAATTTATTTTGAAAATTGAAAGAAATTTTAAACATGGATAAGCCTGATAAGCTTAAAAGTAAAAGAGCTACCGTTCGCGCGGCAGTTACAAAATTAATCTCAAAATGTGATACATTATTATCTGTTGATATTGATAAAACTGATTGCGATTCTTTAATGGAATCATTAGAGCTCGTAAATGAAAAGGAAGCTCAACTAAAGGAATTAGATTCCGAAATAGATGAGCTAATTCAGGAAAAAACTGAATATGAAAAAGAACTAAAATCGGTAGAAGAATATTCTGAAAAAATATCAAGTTTGAAATTTAAAATTAAGATGAGGCTTAAAAAATATAAAATCGAAACTGAACCAAAAGTTTTACTAGAATCAAGTAACGGTTCAAAAATCGGAAGTAAACCGGTTTCGGCAGTGAAGCTTCCTAAACTTAACATAGAAAAATTTTCTGGTGATGCAAGCCAGTTCTTAGAATTTTTTAATTTATTTACTAGTGCGATAGATTCAAACGAATCGTTATCAAAAATTGAAAAATTCCAATATCTCAAATCCTTGTTGTCTGGCCCTGCATATAATATCGTATCTGGTTTTGAACTGACAAATCAAAATTATTCTACTTGTTTAAAATTGTTAGAAGAGAGATATGGTAAGCGGGAAAATATCATAAACTGTTACATGAATAAAATTCTAAATCTTGAACCAGTGAAATCCACTAACAATGTTACTTCTTTAAGAAAGTTGTATGATAATATGGAAACGTGTATGAGAAATCTTGATGCGTTAGGAGTAACATCAGGCTCTTACGGCCATTTATTACTGCCCATTTTATTAAGGTTATTACCAGAAAATTTGATACTAGATTTCCATCGAAAACGTGACCCCGATAAGGACTGTGAAGTCACCGATTTAATAAATTTTATTAAAACGGAACTAAGATGCCGGGAAGCTACTAATTTAGTAAATAATTCCCAAAGCAAGGCTTATGAAAATTTTAAAACCAAATATGAAAATCCTTCAAGTAAATATCAAAATTTTCCTCAAAAGAAAAATATACCTTCCGCTGCTGCTTTAAATACATCTACAAAACAGTTTTGCATATTTTGCAAGTCTTCTGATCATGTAGGACTAAATTGTTCAGAATTCACTGATGAACAAAAACGATATAAATTAAAGAAAGAAGGTCGCTGTTACAGATCCTGTTATAGGTCGCATTTATCTGCAAATTGTAGAACAAAAATTAATAGTTGTTCCAAATGTGGTAACAATATCCATAGTCAATTGTTTTGTTTTAAAGAAACAGCAAAAGAAAATCCTGAAAAAGAAATGAAAGGTGCAATTGTATCTATGATGTCGGAACAAAAATATAAACAAAATAAATCTACATTATTGCAGACTTGTACAGTTTCTGTGTCTGCTGGTAAGGAATGCTTGTTGGCTCGCGTTTTATGTGATAGTGGTTCAGAAAAATGCTTCGTGAAGAGATCGCTAGTACAAAAATTAAAATTGAAGCCATTGCGAAGAGAAAATTTATTAGTTTATCCTTTTGGGCGGAGACGCCCTTATGAATCTTGTTATGAAGTAGTTGCTGTAGAATTATCCATTGTTGTGCAACCTATTAACTCGATAAATATCGAAGCTCTTGTGGTTGATAATATAACTGGAGCTTCTGTGAAAACCCTAGAACCAGAACTTCTAGACATAATGAGAACAAGAGGCTTTAAACCTGCTGATACAGGTCTTGAACAGGAAATAAATATTTTGCTAGGGTCTGACTTTTTGTGGAAAATATTAAAGGGAATCGAGGGAAATTTGACAAAAGAATTATACGTTGCAGAAACTATTTTCGGCCATACGGTGCAAGGGCAGATAGAGTCGAATAAAAAAGAAGTAGCTTGTTTGCGTGTTTCAGTTGAAAATATGAATACTCAGCTGAAAGCATTTTGGGATCTTGAATCAATTGGCATTGCTGAAAGCAATGAAAAGAACATTACCGATCATGAGGTAATAAAAGAATTTAAAGAAAATTTAAAATTCGTAAATGGGCGTTATGAAACAAAATTATTGTGGAAAAATTCTCGTGAATTGCTTAGAAATAATCTTGAAGTAGCAAAGAAGCGGTTTTCTAGTTTAGAAAATAAATTCTTGAAAAACGATTCTTTATTTAAGGAATATAACTCCATTTTGCTAGAGCAGTTTAATGAGGGTGTAATAGAATTGTGCACCGAGAAACATTCTAATAATTTCTATTACATGCCACACAGACCTGTTATCCGTGACGATAAAACAACAACAAAAATGCGCATAGTCTATGATGCTTCTTCCAAATATAGTGATTCTCTATCATTAAACGAATGTTTGAATCACGGCCCTAACTTAAATTCTAATGTTTTAGATGATGAAAACATTCCTGTTTCGTGTTCTGAACCCCCAAATACTTCCTTGAAAATTTTAGAACTGATCTGGAACAATACAGAAGATAAATTAGGACTAGAATTACGACCCTTGTTAGAAAAATTAAATAGTGATTCTTCTATTAAACGCAATGTTTTGAAAATTGCAACTATGTTCTTTGATTCAGCCGGATTTATTGCTTCTTTTGTTTCTGGTGAACAAGAAAATGATTGGCAAAATTGGCTTTCAGAAATCCCGGCTCTCGCTCACTTGAAAATTCCCTGGCAGTATTTTAGCAACCTGATCATGGAAAAGGAGCATCTCCAGTTGCATATTTTTCCTGGTGCTAACCCTAATGTGTATGTTCCTGAGTTTCTTTCCTTGCCCGAAGATCAGTGGCCTAGCGTTAAAATTATCGCTACACAATTACCTGATGTTTCTAAAGAGAAGTCTCGAAAATCAGCAACCATTTCTTGTGTTGTTCAAACAAATAAAGCTGATGAAATTCTCATTTTTAATCTTGAAAAGTATAGTTCCCTAAAGAAATTGTATCGAGTAACTGCTTGGGTGTTTAGATTTATTTCTAATATAAAATTAAAGGTAGAGAAAAGAAAATTTTCAGAATTATCAGTTGAGGAAATGTTACATGCTGAAAATTTTTGGTTAAAACTAGTGCAAGAAGAAAGTTTCCCTGAAGTTATTAAAAGCTTGAAATGTAACAAGAGTATCCCTAAAGAATCAAATCTTCTACAGTTAAATCCTATGTTGTCAGATGAAGGTTTGCTGTTGGTACGAGGACGGTTACAAAAGTCTGATTCCTCATTTTATGAAAAACATCCAGTTGTGATTCCTGCAAAACACAAACTTACTGAAATAATCGTGAAAGATGCACATGAAAAAGTTTTTCATTCAAGAGTGTCCAGTACATTGGTAAAAACTCGTGAAAAGTTTTGGATTTTAAGATCCAGACAGTGCATAAAATCAGTCCTGAACAAACGTGCAATCTCCAAGAAATTTAGCGTTCGCCCTGGTCAACTAGTTATAGCAACTCTAAAGCCTATCTTGTGTTTACCTGCAACCAAGGAATCCTTAGTGAAACGCTTCCGTTTGCGCGAGACTCTTCTGAATCATTTTTGGAAGCGCTTGAAAAATGAGTACCTCTCAACTTACAATCTGCTCACTACACGAACCAGAATAAAACTTCCGGCTTTAAAGTGAATGATGTGGTGCTTGTACATGATGAACACTTACCCCGAAGTTTGTGGAAGTCAGGAAAAGTTACTAAAACCTTTATGGGCAGAGACGGCAAGATAAGATCTTGTGAACTCAAAACAAATAATTCATTTATTAAAAGACCTATAAATCTATTGTACAATCTTGAACTCACAAACTAAAAAAAAAAAACTTTGATATTATTAGAGACTCAAAAATTCTCATTGACATTTGTCTTTTAAAACAAATCTTGAATTGTCTTTGCTATTGACTTTAAAAAAGCTTTTTATTTTTTTTTTCACTTAAAAAAAAAAATGTTTGAATATTCTAGAAAAAATTGTATAGATTTAAATTGTTCTTTCTATTTTTAGTAGCAGAAAATTGTTCGCAAATTTTTTAAATTGTTTTATTTTATTGAAGTCCAGCATGTAAGTATATATTTTGATTTTGTATTGTATTTATGTATAGTGTAACTGATAATTTTTTAGAATAATTTTTATTTCTACTTTAATTATTTGAATCCCCATTTTGATGAACCCTTGTTCATCGGGGGGGAGTTTGTGAAATATTTTGCAACCCTCTCTCGAGCAGTCAGCCAGCCTGCTTAGGCGCCGCGAAGGATCACGTGACCTTCGAGAGAATTGATATTTGAAAACATTTTTAACTCTTTCTTTTTTAGTTTAGTTAGTTTTTGTGAATGTGAATCTTGAACGCAGCAGGTAATAAGCTGCGTATAGGTTTTTTGTCGTGGTCTTCTATTAGAAGAAATGATGTTTAATTTAAAAAAAAAAGGGAAATTTATTTCCGAATATTAAATAATGCCATTTTCGTGGCTTCTTTTATAGAAGAACATAATTGGTGAAATTTTAATATGATCATCTTGAATTCCCAGTGTGGAATTTATTTAACAAATATTATCCAAATGTTTTCATTGTAAATACTGTATATATTTAAAGTGTAAATAGAATAATCAAAGTTTTTAATCTTCCTGTGATTACTTATACTGAACAACACCTGGGCCACTTTCAGTTGTGAAAATATGCTTAATTATTTTAATGTGATTTTACATAAATCGTGAAGTTTTCATCTAATAAGCTCTCCCAAATATGATTTAAAACGAATCGCAAATTCTACAACTATGCTCTCCCAATAAAAATATCTTGAATTGTGATAACGTGAAATTTCGTGGAATACACGAAGATTATTCTTTATCTTTTCTCAAGCAATATGCTCAGAGGCGTCGCCATGAGGTGTTATGAGGGGGGAGTCTCCCCCTCCAATATTTGTGAACTTGGGAAATTTCAGCTTAGACTTGGGTAATTCTAGATTTTTGAAAGAACTTTTTTCTTTTTAAAAAATAATAGTAAAATAAATATAAATTCTTTATTGTTTTGGTGTCTTTTTTTTTTTTTTTTTTTTTTTTTTTTTTTGTGAGCTGTAACAGTAAACAAGTTAAGTAATAATAAAAGAAATACAAAACGAATGCAGACAGACTCAGTTTGTTATTGTGTTTCACTGTTCTATGAAAATATCATACATCCGCCAGACCTCAATTTCTCTACTCCTGTCCATCAATAGCTGACTCTGATCCATATGGTTTATTTCCTACAA
The DNA here is from genome assembly GCA_963932465.1 of Maratus speciosus. Taxonomy (NCBI): domain Eukaryota; kingdom Metazoa; phylum Arthropoda; class Arachnida; order Araneae; family Salticidae; genus Maratus; species Maratus speciosus. The sequence goes on along the minus strand of OZ010797.1, from coordinate 339,564,814 downwards.
AACCTTGTTCCTTACTGAACAATTTCAAAATAACGTCAGTAATTTTTATTAAGAAACATTGACATTATTTTCATATGAAAAGCGATTAGAAAGCGAGACAAAGAATTCAATTTTTATTAAGAAACATTGACATTATTTTCATATGAAAAGCGATTAGAAAGCGAGACAAAGAATTCACAAACTAATGGTAGTTGACAAAAAAGAAAAAGAAAATGGTCATTTCACGTTATATCTCTAAAAATGAAAAATAAAACAAATGTTCCAAAAAAACATATTCTGTTGTCATAAATGAAATTCGGACAACAAATTATCCATGTGTCTTCCGATTGGCGATATAGCAATAGGTCGTTCCCTGATCGGTTCTTAGTCGTTGCCATTAATGCCAGACATAATCTGCAAATATCACAAATTTTCTTTAAAAATAGCATTCTATTCTAATACTATTAGAAAAGAAAAACACGATGCCTCTTTCCCCTTCATTTTGACCTAAAATAGCATTACAATAAGTTGAAAATACACTGCACATGTCATTTCAGTTGGAAATTAGTGTTTCAAATTGGGAAATTGTCCCCCCCCCCCCCCAATAAATGTCTGTCGCTACTCTCCTGAATATGCTTATCAGTGGGCGGAACTACTGACATTGCATTTTCAATGAACTATTAGGTTGAGCCTTTCCCCTTATTTTGAGCGTAACATATTGGATTTACGCACGTGGCTAACTTTGTCATCTAAAACTATCAATTTTCTTTATTTTGTTAAACCAATTTTGTGGTTTCCACCATTACCGATATTATTTTCACGTACACCTAGCAGGTCCGGCACGTACACCAGATTCAAGGGCGGATCTGGAGAGTCGTCAAGAGGGGGGGGGGGGGGGCGATTTTAGAAATTTGGAAACTCCAATCTGATGCGCGGGTCGGGGCTAATTTTTTCACTGCGGGTCGTGCTACCTCTACTTTTTGCTGTGGGTCGGGTTTGGGTCCGGTTGACTTCTATTTTTTGCTGCTGGTTGGATTATACTTTTTTGCTGTGGGTCGCGTTTGGGTCTGGTTGATTTCTATTTTTTACTGTGGGTCGGGTTAATTTCTACTTTTTTGCTATGGGCCGGGTTAACTTCTACTTTTTCGATGCGGGTCGGGTTTGGGCCCGGTTGACTTCTACTTTTCTGCTACAAGTCTGGTTGACTTTTACTTTTTAGCTGCGCCTAGCGCGTTGGGTTTGGGGCAGATTGATATACATTATATCCTGTTTGGGTCAGTTTCGGATTGGGTTTTCACTACTGTGACTTGCGAGAAGGGTTCGGGTTGACTCGTTTTTTTTAAAAGAAAGTCTAAGTATTTTTGAAGATAAAAAATATATGCAGTAAAATCTCCATAACAGACACGTCCAAATAATTATTTAGGAATACTTTTTAATCTCCAGTATTATGTAAAAAAATACTAATTTGGCATAAGACTGCTTGTCTCTTTATATCTAAGGTGAGTTGTAATTCAGTAAAGAATGCTTTGAAACTTATTAAAAAACACAGCGGGTGTCCTTAAATGGATTTTAAAATTTAGTACTTTTCGAATGGTGGCAGCTATTTAAAAAAAAAAATCTTCCACGAGGTTTATGTAAGATGTCATGAGATTTTTTATTGTGATTCTTGATTTTACTGTATAATAGCAGCGATAGATGGCGCTGTAAACAATGGTCGTTAAGCCTACCTCCTCCGGGAACCGATTTAGCGCCTCTTGCTTCCAGCATCATCTTCGTTGCTATTTTAAACTAAAATCAAGAATCTCAGTTAAAAAAATTATCAGAGGTAGAGTAAAAAAGAAAAAAAAATTCTGAAATTCAAAGAAAATTTTCTGAAAGGTTACAGCAGATGGTAGGATTCCCTTCTGGCACTAATTATTTTTCTTGCAGGTCGGATTAGCTGTTTTGGATTCGGATCGATTTCAGGCTGAGTGTAGATTCCTACAAGCTGGGTTTGGGTTAACTTGTTTTTTTTTTTCCAAAAATTAGTTCAGTATATTATTTCAAGTTAAAAATTATACCTATAATAATAAACGTATGTAAGTGTGCTGTTTTCTAAAGAGACCACTGCATTTTTCCAACGACTCTTTGATGAAATTCGCTCGTCTTCGATCCTTTGATGAAATTTGCGTTTCTTCTGCAACCCTTTGTCGAAATTAGTGTAATTTTGCAGACCTTTGGTAAAATTCGCGTTTTTTCCGTGACACTTCTACAAAACTCGCGTTTTTTCAGCGATCCTTTGGCTAAATTCGCGTTTTTAAAGCGATTCTTTGACAAAATTCGTTTTTTTCCACGATTCTATGAAGGAATTCGTGTTTTCTCCGCGATCTTTTAACAAAATTCGAGTTCTTTTCCGCTGCCTTTTGAAGAAATTCGCGTTTTCTGTGATCATTTGTAGAATTTCGCATGTTTTCCGTGGCTCTCTGATCAAATTCGCGTTTTTTTCTGTGATCATTCGGCGAAATTGAAGTTATTTTCTGCGAACGATTGACGAAATAGATTTTTTATGGAGGCCATTTATCAAAATTTGCGATTATTTGTGTGTCCGAATTTTCGGATAGGAGAATTTTTTAATTTTTGGAACCGAATGCCTTAACCCTGGAACTGCGTATTATTATTATTATTATTTATTATCTTTTAATCAAAATAAGTTAAAAAATATTTTTTATTGCACATTTCAAATCTGCACACATTTTAGAGTAAAATATGTCCCAAAATCTTTGTGAAACAGGGTTTTTTTTTAATAGAATTAGATCATAAAAAGAAAGATTTGCTGCGGAAATTGCGGGTTGCAAAAATTTTGCCACTTTTACGTTGGCCGTGGAAATCGAGGGTTGCGCAGCGAGAGGGTTAAATTTTCGGAAAATTTGGAACATAATCACCCCTGTTCCCGACATCTATAACCCTCCTGCAAGCATTTTTTTAATATCTGTCACCTTTTGCAATTTATTGAATTTTAAAATCAGTCAGTCCATTTTAGGACACCCGGTATATTCAATAGTTATGGGATGATGGCTGAAATTAAGCATTTAAAAAAAAGTTAAACTGGCTTCGATATGCCAGTTAGAGGTTTACCTGGGCTGAAATTATCAGGCCCAAGCCCAGGTCCAACCCACATAAAAAAATAAAACTATTGCCCCCGCCCGGTATAAAAGCTAAAAAATCAACTCCAGCCCTGCCTGCATTTTGCAATTAAAATTATTCATAAAGTACACTTGCCTATGCTTATATTTTATTTTCAGATTATGTTCGAAATTCATGAATACAGAAAAACAACAATATTAATGACTATAACGATGACTATTTAGGCAATTATGTACGTAAACACTACGAATTGAAAAAATATGACTTAGACAATTACATTCAAATAAAAATCCAGTAAGATAATCAGTTTAGAATGAAAGAAACGATTGATAAAAGAAAATCATAATTTAAAAGCTCTACAAAGTAAAAAAGTAAATTTAAAAAAATGCATCTCTGTAACATATCAAATCAAATTAAATTTCTAAAGATTTCGCTAAACAAATGTACAAAACAAATATAATTTTTACGAATGACAAATAAGTAAGATTGCAGACCAACTTGGACTCAGGAGGAAGAATTTAGAGGAGTGCACGGGTCGTGTTCGGGCCAATAATGCTAATCATACGGGCTAAAACGGACCAAATGTTTAGGTTTTATTCCGGGCAGAGTCCCGACCTGGAAATTTTGGCCAGTGCAGGCTTCTAGGAAAAATGGTGTCCAGGCCAGGTTCGATCTGGAGGAAAAAGAAGTCTGGCCCGACCCGAATCTGCAGAAAAAATTAAGATCCGACTCTAAAAGAGAAAAGACTTGACCCAGCCCGAGTCTCATGGATTTAAACTGGCGCGAACCGGTCGGGTTGGACGAACTTGGGCCCGGGAGGAAGAATTTAGATGAGTGCACGGGTCGTGGTCGGGCCAATAATGCTTATCATACGGGCTGACATGGACCGAATGTTTAGCTTTTATTCCGGGCCGAGCCCCGACCTGGGAATTTTGGCCAGTGCAGACCTCTAGGAAAATTGAAATCCAGGCCAGGCTCGATCTAGAGGAAAATTAAGATCAGGGCACGACCCGGTTCTAAAAGAGAAAAGACCTGACCCAGCCCGAGTCTCATGGATTTAAACTGGCGCGACCCGGTCGGGTCGGACCAACTTGGGCTTGGGAGGAAGAATTTAGAGGAGTGCATGGGTCGTGGTCGGGCCAATAATGCTTATCATACTGGCTAACACGGACCGAATGTTTAGCTTTTATTCCGGGCCGAGCCCCGACCTGTAACTTTTGACCATTGCAGACCTTTAGGAAAAATGAAGTCCAGGCCTGGCTCAATCTGGAGGGAAAAGAAGTCTGGTCCGACCCGAATCTGCGGAAAAAATTAAGACCAGGGCACGACCCGACTCTAAAAGAGAAAAGACCTAACCCAGTCTGAGTCTCGTGGATTTAAAGTGGCGCGACCCGTGTCGGGTCGCGCCGGGATCGAGCTCCGCCCCAAGTCATTTTCCGTGAAGATGCATAATGTCGTTTTACAAACCCTTTATTAGCCCAAGGGGGGGGGGGGCGATCGCCCCTTCGCCCCCCCCCCCCTTAGATCCGCCATTGACCAGATTAGGAACCGCTGATCTAGATTATCATTCCCTAAAATTTCCTCTTCTCCAGCTCCCCCCCCCCTCCCAAACTAGCGTCTCATTCCTAGATGGTTCTCTATGGAAGAACAGGTGTAAAAACCCACTTTTAATTGGGGTGATGTGCAAAAATGGAGCCATGAGTTGACAGAACTGAGATGTGTTTCAAATTTTATTCTAAGATACTTTTCGCTGAGTATCAGTAGCTCTGTGGCATGTTGGTTACCGACTTTTCGTTAGTTCGAATCGAAGTGGGGAAGAAATTGAAAATATGAAACATTTTTACTTTTCAATACTTATCTAAATTGTAAAAAGAAAAAAAGTTTGAATGAAGAAATACAAAGTTTCTATTTAAAAAAAAAAAAAAAAAAAAAAAAAAAAAAAAAAAATTGAAATAAAAAGATCCGGTACTTTTCGGTTAGCCGGGCGCCAGTGTTATATATACATATAAATATACATGTATATATGTATATATACACACATATATGTATATGTATATATACATATATATGAGCAGTAGATAAATGACAGTTCTACGGCCACAGGCGGAATCCGGAATGAGCAATTGAGAGCAATGCTTAATTGATCAGGTCCACCTTCCTTCTAATCGCGACAATTATTTTGTCATGTTACTGTTCTATCTAGCATTTTGTTAGAAGGCCGTATATGAATGTCTAATTATTTACAAAAACGGTTTCGTTTATAAAAACCTATTTACTTTATATCATTTTATTGTTTTCTCCGATATTTTGTTAGAAAGATGCGTGTATACAAGTTTGTTTTTGAATAAGTATATATATATATATACCACTTTATTGAAAACAATTGTTAACAGATATACACGTGTTAGTAAGTATAGGTATCAGTAAGCTATGTACACATGTTAGTAAGTATAGGTATCAGTAGACTATGTACACGTGTATCTATATACATATAGATAAAATGCATATAAGTGTTTATAAATTTATAGATATAAATGTTTAAATATCGCTAAACATATATGTCTAAATCTATCCAAATAAATATATATACGTATATATATAGTATATAAGTATATGTTTCTAAATATAAATATCTAAGTATTAATATGTTTATATGCATGTATAAGTTTATATATGCGTGTTTATATAAAAAATTATTGGTTTAAAAAATTACAAAATCTAATTAAAAAAAAGTTTTAAAAAATTATAAAAAATACAAGTTATAAAAAAGTTTTAGCAAAATTAAAGAAGTAAAAAAAAAAAAGTTTTAACAAATTTAAAAAGTTTAAAAAATATATAAATTAAAAAAAGTAGAAGAAAAAAAAGTTTTACAAAAGAAAATGTTTTAAGAAAATTAAAAAAAAAAGTTTCAACAAAATTTTATAAGTAAAAGAAAAAAAAATATATATAAAAAAAAAATTATAAAAAAAAATTATAAAAAAAAATATATATAAAAAATACAAGTTATAAAAAAGTTTTAGAAAAAAAAAATGTTTTACAAAAAATACAAGTTATAGAAAAAGTTTAACAAAATTAAAAAAAGTAGAAGAAAAGTTTTACAAAACAAAAGTTTTAAAAAAGTATATTTAAAAAATTATTTGTAAATGAGCATAAATATTTATGCATATATTATATGTAAGTGTGTGGGTACAGAATAAAATAAATACACATACTTAACATTATATTAGAAAGGTTTATGTATATGTTTTAAATAAGTACTCATATAAAAAAGAAACATTTTTTTATTAAAAAACAAAACAATTTACAGAAAAAGTATATTTACAAGAAAAGATTTATTTACATAACAATATTATCTTGATAAATTCTTCTTTATATTAGTGTAAATTAGTATTATTGCAATCTTGAATAATTTTACAGTGTCCATACGCAAAGCTGGTGATCCCATCTTTAAACAAATAACGTTTATCATCAAACGGTGACAAACATTTTTTGTTCTGACTTAATGTAAATAATTTATGAGCATCTTGCCCAATTCTCATTTGTACTTCAAAAGAAGTCGATTGGTTTTTGAGACAGTTCACATAGTCTTCATGCTTTAGACGGTTCTCGACGACGTGTTTAGACACACCCTTCGCTCGTTTCTTCTCTTCTATGGAAGATTTCAGAGAGTACATTTTTGATTTCAATCCGACAAACTCAAGGGCTAGATTGCCTTTTAGTTCATCTTTAAATTTGCCGATCACCTTCTTATTGATATCTGAGTATAGCGAATGATGCTTTGGATAGTCTGAGAAATCGAACAAGCTTGCATGATGTTCCATATCATCAAAAATATTTTTTGTTTTAATATGATAGCACAATGAGTCCGTATCGGTGAATAATAGCTTTGCATCATCTTTATATGTTTTCCTTATAAAATTATAGTGAAAGTCATACATAAGTAATTTAGAGAGTTCTAATATTGCAAACCCGACATAAATCGGTCGATTCATGAGTATGCTAGTTTTCATCCTTTCAACAGCAGTTAGATCTTCATCAAATGTTTTAAATGACTTAAATGTAGGCGAGGCTACTAATTTTTTAGCTCTTTTTTCATTATTACAAAGCACAATATTTCTCCTTTTTCGCAAATTCTCCATGGTTTTTCCAAAAACAGAGTTATTCATTAATTTAAAAAAGTCTTTTTCAAAGGTGGATTTGGCCTCTTTTCTTTTTTCAGTATTAAAATTAATATATTTCTGAAGCCAAGGTGTCTGTTTAAATTTAAGGACTTTATGAACAGCTTTAAGTTTTAATCCAAGTTGTAAATAAAATTTAAGATTACGATAATGAGTGATATAATTCTGCTTATCATTTAAATGTGGGATAAGTTTAGGTGTTCCTTTAAATGGTTGATTATTGAGAAGGGACTTGGCGTAAGGAGAAAGCATGTCTTCGCTAACTGTGAATCTTTCAGGGGCAAGTGGGTAATCGTTATGAAATGGATGAAGTTCTTCAGGATATTCTAAGTCAACCCCGAAAATGTATCCAATATCAGAATCATCAAGTAGAGATAAAATCCACTCTTCCGTAATATGATTTGTTGTACACCATTCAAAACCACCAAAAGGTAAGAATTGCGACATAGCCCATCCATACAAATTATTTGCATCCCAGTACATAATGTAGCTGGGTGCATCATTTTTATTAAAATCAGGTGTATTAGGTATGTTCGCTCTGGCATATCTATGACTAATCATACTGATACCACCACGTATCCCATTCTCGATCAAAAGCAACATATCGATATCAGTAAGTAACTCTAGAGGTGTTTCGGACATTTTCAAACAAGCTTGCCAGGAGAGTGAAGGGGCGGTAAACAAATGTGCACAATCAATATCATAGTATTGCTGACATAATTTCCTAAAATTTTGGAATGCATCAGCAAGTAGCACAACATCTGTCTTGACGTATAAGTCGTGATATTCTCCTAGGGATTGGATATTAAAGGTTTTCCAAACCTTCTGGGCGTGTTTATAATCTTCCTCGTCTATAGGCTCATCAGTTAGGCTATTAAAAAATGCAGAAGGTGGAGGAAGTTCCTTCTCATTAAATTTTTCAAAGGAAGTGAAATGGTCATAAGGGTAGACCCCTTTTCTCATCAGCAGATCTAAATTAGTATTTTTTAAGAAATTTTCTTTTAGAATGGTAAATTGATCAGATCGAAGGTTTTCAACGAGCTTTTCTAATGACGTTGGTAAAAATTGAAAGGAATCTATAAAGACCATCTGTATAGGACTTGTTGGCTTTCTTAACTTAAAGGTTATATAATTTTCCATAGTGGAGGCAATAACAACAATTTCATGATCTTTAAATTTCCCGATCTTAGTCATTAAATGATGTCCATCATAGTTTTTCAGATTATGGAATATGACAGGGATTGTTTTACATTGCTTGAAATTGAGATTACATGCTACATGTGCTGCTCCTCGATACACTCCAGAGATGTGATCATGATCACGTGTGCGTTCTGAATCTAATGACTGTTTACAAATATGACAAAATTCTGCTTCTTGAAAAGCTTTTTCTTGCAAAGGTGAAAGTTTCATAGGCTCTATGTTCAATAACTCCCGTCCTAAAATATCTTTTTCTTTCATCACTTGTTTTAAAAAATGATCCACACAGTCTTTACCACGATACACTTTCGCTTTCTCCATACATCTTCCACCGGGTCCAACAACGATATAAGCGTACCCACAAGGAAAATGATATGTTGTTTATTCAGTATAGGATGGTTTAGAAGAGGGTGCGCCTGGTGCAATAGGTATAAGTAGACTCTCAAAATCTGCATAAATGGTATAGGGAATAGGATGTTGGAGATGAATACCAGAAAACTTGAGTATGTTATCGTTTTCACTAGGTAGCTTTACAGACTGTGCTATATGTCGGCGACAATATTCATCATGTTTATTCAAAAGATCTTGTCTTGAAAAGCGATGTAAACATCTATAGCAACAATAACATACTCCATCATGTTTGCTGAGATCACCCAAAAGTCTTGAAAAACTTCTAATTAAACAATAATGTTGCTTTTCACCATCACCGATTAATAACAAATTGATAACATCTACATTCTGCTTTTCAGAAATATACAGAGGACAAACTTCATCCTCATCATATCCAAACACATTAATCCGTAAATCATTAAACTTTTCAATAATAGGTATCTTGTGGAGTGAAACAGGATATTTCACCTCTCCTAGCTTAATCTCATTTTCATAAGGGATATAATGAGAAACTCGCTCAGGCTTTTTTGTAAAATCTAAGTTCAGTTTAAATGCCAAAAGGCACCAAACCAAACACTTATTGTCTTCATTTTTTATATTGAGCACTGCTTTTTTGTCATATAATTTCTTAGATAAGGCTATATAAGAACTTGCAGCAAGGGGATGATATTTAGCAATCTTGAGTTCTAAATGATGAATTTTTCTAAGTTTCCATCCAGACCCTCTTTGTATAAATTCTTCAAAGGATTTGGTTATTTTTGAAAATCCTTCTTCAATATGTTGCGAAATATTATCTTCAATAAGTTCAGTAAAACACTGGCTTCGAAAATAAGGTTGAATCTCCTCTATCTCTTGATTGTCAGTCATACGTTCAAGAGATATTTTAATCACCATATACCATTTAACAGCCCCTTTTTCATGAATTTCACTCATTAAACGCTCTTGTAGTTCAGCTCGTAAGTGGGTATGAAACACTGCTATATCACTTTCTTCACGCTCATCAGGGTAAAGTATGAGAGTTTTAAACACATTAAGTACATCAGATTGGTTTTGCTTTAGTTTTTTAGACTTTACATTAGAGAAACTTGTTTTCCGTTTCACACTTACAAGAGGTGTACGGGAGTGTTCAGTACGTATATGTTGTTTAAGCTCAAAATTTCGTCCGAACATTTTATTACATTCACGACAAGGGAATTTTGAACTTTCATGTGATCTAAGATGATGCTTCAAGTTATCCTTCCGTGTAAAAACATACTCACACTTATCACACTTAAACTTAGACTGATCATCAGTGTTATGAGTTTTTAAATGTCTTAACAAGTCTGATTTCCTTGTAAAAGATTTTTCACACATGTCACAGATATGAAACTTATCACCTAAATGAATCTTCAAATGCCGATTCAAATTAGAAGTAGATAAAAATCTCTTATTACACGTAGGGCATATAGACATCTTCTTTACAGAAACAGAATCTTCAGGTGTTATGTTGATATTAATAGTATTTGAAGATAAACTACTTTTCAACGAGGATTCTTCAGAACATCCATTATCTTCTAATGATCTAACATTACTATGGGTCTTCAAATGTCTTTGTAAGTTAGATCTCCGTCCAAAAGTTTTCCGGCAAACTTCACAAGTGTACAGCTTCTCACCAGAATGTATCTTCATATGCTGATTCAAGTTGGATGTGCACGTAAAATCTTTACCACAAGTCAAACAGGTTAAAAATTTCTTCATAGATGTAGAACTTTCCAAAGGCATAATCTCATCAATAGGTATGATAACATCCATAGTAGAATAAAAAGAAATAAAAAACACTTCAAAGAAATCAACAATTAAAAAACAAAAAAGCAATCTTTTCAAACAAACCGAATCAGAAAAAAGCAAGAGCAATTAAAGACACGTCTTATCACTACCAAAATTAATCATCAAATGATGGAAGTCTGATTTTCCGCCTCCTATTTATATCCTGAACCTCCCCCGCTCCATAGATCTCAATCTGGCGGCGAAATATTCTACTTAGCGAGAAAATAAAAGATCAAAATCGCCAAATCACGACGAAATAATTCATTTGGCGAGCAAACGAAAGAATAAAATCACCAAATTACAAAAATATTTTTTCCCTATTAATAACACTCTAAGAGATCATTAAACCCGAAGACTTATAATTTATTCTTGATGTAATTAAATTTCCCTTTCAAATGCTTAAATACAATTAACATTATTATATACTTATATACAATTGATATTATTAAAAGGTCTTTACCAAAGTCTAATACTAGTGACTTTTATAGTTGATTTTAGAAATTAACGATTAAAAATGTTTTATCCAAACAGAAATAGTTATACTTTAAAACTGTTTCTCAATATATTTTTCAAAACTCTCATGCATAGAGTCATGATTTCCTTGCATATCAATAACAAATGTTTCATACATTGAATTATATATTTCCAATTCAAGTGAAAATTCCTAAAAACTGTATACATACAAGTATATTAAATAAAAAGATATGAAAATACAACTGATTAATAATATAAAATCCAACTAGCAATTCAAAAGTTTAAAAATACATATGGTTATTTTATTATGTTAGTAAATTTTGTGTGTGTTTTTATCCAAATAAAACAATATACAGTTTCACAAAAATATTACTGTTCGACATATAATACCAATTTCGAATATATGTATAAATACTCTAAACTGAATAACTTTAAATTCAGAAAAATATAATTACAACAATTTTTTAAGTTTAACGATAAACAATAATTTTAAATTATATACTTAAACTACTAAGACATGAAAATTAATTAAATGGAACTACATAACTCAGATAATTTAAATTTTTTATGGAATTTTATAGCAAAATAAATTTTACTTTAAAAATATTAACGAAACTTTCTAAAAATTTTATATGTATATACATGTAAGTATACTAAACAGAAAAAAAATTAAATAATATAAAATTCAACTAAGAGATCATCTGCATTTTAAAAAATACATATAATAATTTCAATACATCAACTGCATTTAAAAAAATACATATAATAATTTCAATACATCAATAAATTCTGTGTGTTATATTACGATCCTACATTAAATTTAATAATAAATAATAATTTTTAATTATATACACGGTCTACTAAACTATGAAAATTAATTAAAATGAGCTAACTGATTAAATTTTTTGATACGTTTTTAAATATAACTCGAATTCTACTTAAAAAATATTACAAACAGATCTCATATTATTGAATTTCGAATTGTTAAAACCAATCACATTCATTTTTTTTTTTTTTTTTTCAAGCATAATTCATATCTAATTGCTCGCGTAAGACAGAATACTATTTTCTCTTAAGACAGATATATATTCTTAACACAAGTGCAGACAACTGTCAAAGTGTTTAACCATATAGTCTAATTACATGACTATAAAATTTATTTTATTTATTGTTGAAGTGTTAATTTTGGTATTAAACAGAAACAAATACCAAGTTGTTTACCCTGTTCTAAGTATACATAGAAGTTAATTTTACTAAATCGGACAACATATAATATACATTTTTTTTAAATTCTATATCTACTAATCACACTAAAACGATCTACCTAATTATTATTAAATACTATTATTAAATTCCTTTCTCCACAGAATGAATAAAACAGCTTTCAAATTTATGAAACCTCTAAAAATATTGCATCACCCCTAAAAAATCCTAATTTAGATTAAATTAATGAATCAATAATCTCGAATAACATCAAAACTCATTTTGAAAAACAAAACGACATATTATTTACTTGTTGCAATCTCTAAAAGTATTACATCACCCTGAAAAATAAACCACAAATTGTTCTATCGCAACCTTTTTAAGGTATTGCATCATCCTTTAAAAATCATATTTAAGATTAAATTAGTGAATCCTAAACCTTAAATAAAATCAAAACTCAGTTTGAAAAGAAAACAATCTTTTATTTTCGCTAAATTCTTACAAATATTTCATAATCAAATCATTCTAACACTCATTTTCAAGCTTTTACGTCTATTATTCAAATTAAAAATTATACCTAATTAACATTTTTATTTTATATTCTAAATTAATTCCGATCAACATCCCTGAAATTCATTCAAAAATCAAAGTTATCCAAGTCCGATTGCAATCGATACAAATTGTCTGCCTGAGAAGTATTAAACCATTAGATTTGGAAGCGTATTACTTAAGTATAAAGGGGAAAAGGGGGGCTGCCCCCCTTAATTTACATAAATGGGTTTTTCACGTAGAATTATTCGATTTGCTCCAAATTTGGTATACCGGTTTATTATGTTAAGGAGCTGCCTTGATTAGATTTGGAGGTTCATTAGTTACATATAAAGGGAAGAAGGGGGGGAGGGTTACCCTCCCTTAATTTAGATAAATGGGTTTTTCATGCAGAAATATGCGATTTGCTATAAATTTGGTATACCGGTTAATTATGTTAAACAGCTTCCCTAAATTGGATTTGGACGATCATTATTATGTATAAAGGGGGGCTACCCCCCTTAATTAAGATAAATGCGTTTTTCATGTAGAATTATTCGATTAGCTCCAAATTTGGTATACCGGTTTATTATGTTAAGGAGATGGCTTGATTAGATTTGGAGGCTCATTAGTTAAGTATAAAAGGAGGAAAGAGGGGCGCTAGCCCCCTCCCTTAATTTAGATTAATGGGTTTTTCATGCAGAATTATTCGATTTGCTCCAAATTAGGTATACCGGTTTATTATCTTAAGGAGCTTCTCTGATTAGATTTGGAGGTTCATTAGCTAAGTATAAAGGGATGATAGGGGGGCTAGACCCACCCCCTTAATTTAGATAAATGGGTTTTTCATGCAGAGTTATTCGATTTGCTCCAAATTAGGTATACCGGTTTATTATGTTAAGGAGCTTCTCTGATTAGATTTGGAGGTTCATTAGCTAAGTATAAAGGGATGATAGGGGGGCTAGACCCACCCCCTTAATTTAGATAAATGGGTTTTTCATGCAGAGTTATTCGATTTTTCTCCAAATTTCGTATACCGGTTTATTATGTTAAGGAGCTGCCTTGATTAGATTTGGAGATTTATTGGTTAAGTATAAAGCAGGGAAGGGGGCTAGTCTCCCTTTAATTTAGATAAATGGGTTTTTCATACAGAATTATTCGATTTGCTTCAAATTTGATATACCAGTTTATTCCAATATGGCTTCTTTCATTTGATTTGGAAGTTCATTGGTTAAGTATAAAAGGGGGAAAGGGGGGGGGCAATTGCCCCTCCCCTTAATTTAGATAAATGGGTTTTCATGCAGAATTATCTAATTTGGTTTAATTTTTTTTCTAGGTTCATTCCGAAAAGGAGCTTTTCTGATTAGATTTGAAGGTTCATTGTTTCAGCATAAAGGGAGAAATGGGGAGCTAATACCCCCTTAATTTAGCAAAATGTTTTTTTCGTGCAGAATTATCTGATTTGCTTCAAATTTGGTATACCAGTTTATTATGTTAAGGAGCTTCCCTGATTAGATTTGGAGGTTGTTTGGTTAAGTATAAAGGGGGGCAACGGGGAGTAATACCTTCATTTATTTTTCGAGGGGCGTTATTCTTTGAAATAAGAGTATAATATACAATTAGTGTGAATAGCCTGCGAGCTCAATGCCGCCAGTTTAACTGGGCAATTTTCTTTTTATTTAAATTTAATTAAGATAAAAAGATCATTTAAATTAAAAAAAAATCATTTTTAAAAATCATTGGGCATTTATGATGAGTGATAAATCCTTTATTTAAATTGTAAAAAATTTTTTGAAAGAAAAAATACAAAGTTTCTATATTTAAAAATTTAATTAAGTTAAAAAAATCCTTTTAATTATTTTTTTTTCCCATTGAGTGCAGAAATATCGTGTAGTTTCTAGCGATATGATCCGAAGTTTTGGAAAAGAGTGCAAACCTCTTTTTACAGAAATAAGAACTAAGTTACTTTGACATTCATGATATGACTTATTATCAATTCCTTTTAAAAAATGAAGTAATTTAATGCATAATTTCTTTTCTTAACACTTTGTTTCCAAAGAAAAAAATATATATGTGTTGTAACAAAATATTATAAATAAGGATCGACCGAAACAGGTTTTTAAGGCCGAAACCGAAACCGAATTTCGGCGATCTTCCTATTTTCGAAAATGTCCAACATTTTTTAAAGTAATTAAATTGTATATATTAAAGCAATTTATACATACATAAATATACATAATTATTAATTATTTATAATTATTTATTAAATATGCATAATTATTAATTAATTATGCGTATTTATTAAATATACATAATTATTCACTAATTA
Organism: Maratus speciosus; assembly: GCA_963932465.1. Classification (NCBI taxonomy): domain Eukaryota; kingdom Metazoa; phylum Arthropoda; class Arachnida; order Araneae; family Salticidae; genus Maratus; species Maratus speciosus. The sequence goes on along the minus strand of OZ010797.1, from coordinate 339,549,607 downwards.
TACGTGTGGCCCAAATTGGCTCTCTGTGCCTTAGACCCAAATCTTTTTATTTTCATATAAAATAAAACGTAATTAATTCATCAACGACACAGAAAGATTTTCAAATTATGCGAATTTCATTTAATTAAAAAATATTTTAGTTTTATGTATACACACCTCGATTTATTTTTTATAATGATTTCTGTAACTAATCATCTGTTATACTAGAACTTTCTCAAAGAGTATTGGAAACACTTCTGCGGCCTTTAATGAGCACGCGAAAAAGTTTAGTTATATATCCATTGCTTGCTTTATAATTTGCATTCAGTAATGACTGATAATTATAAACAACGAAGTTCGTAACAATAGTCTCATTTGAGCCGATAAAGCTCAAATCGATGGGTAATGATGAAAATTTCCGAAGGAAGAAACGAGATTTTTGGAATACTGATAGTTTCGGTCCGGCCCAATTTTCAGTGAGACTCAGATTTTGAGCCGAAAACGAAAAAAAAATTTCGGTCGATCTCTAATTATAAATAATTAATCTTGCCAACAGATGACTCTACTTCTGCTCTGCACATCACTCCCATTAAAAAAAAAAAAAAAAAAAAATCCCTGCCGGCCCGGCCTACAGGCAGAGGTAGATTTCGAAGTTAAGTATACTAATTTCACCAACAAAAACTAAATCATTATTAGATATAAATCCACTTTAACAGTTTTATCTGTCTGCTTTTGACGAGTTTTTATTTCCTTTTTATAAAATAGCTGGTTTTATCAGAATCATGTTAAGGCGATATTAAAAAAATATTTTTCCATACTCAACAACTCGAAATTTTCTGGCACATTTTCAGATTCATTTTTAATTAAAAAAAAATATTAAACATGCTGACGTGATTTTTGAAAAGATTTATAAGCGACCCGTGTTTTTATTTTTCTTTCAATTAATTGAAACTTGATTAATAAACAATTATTTTCTCAGTAGGGCAATATTTTTCGTTTCTAACACAATCGCTTCAGGAAATTCTGTTCAAAATGCCCACTTTGACATCATTTTTTGAAATATATTCTGCCTCTATCAAAAAATCGATCATTACGGTACATTATATAATTTCTGAATAAGAGAATCTAGCAGTTGGATGCGTTTGAGAGCAAAAATGAATTTAAAAATGAGTAAGAAAATAGACAGTTTGGATTTGAATGCACCCTTAATAAGATGATTTTTTTCTTCAACCGCTATGTATTTTTAATTTGTTTTTGCTGTAAGAATTGGCCCTATCAAAAACTTGTCTATATAAATGTTGAAGACAATATTAAGAAGATATATGATAAATTCATGGAGATTTTATATCTTGTGAATTGACGGAGTTATGAAAATTTTTCTTCTTCAACCCCCCTTTTTTGTTTTCGTTTTATTTTTATTTTTATTTATTTTATTTATTTATTTTTTTGTGGTACGAATTGGTCCTATCAAAAACTTGTGAATATAAAAGTTGTAGATAATATTAAGGAGATGTATAATAAAATTATTGGATTTGATATCTTGAGAATTGACGAAGTAAGGAATTTTTTTCTCCCCAAAATCCCATTTTTTGCATCCCTTGAGCCTATTTTAAATTTTATCAAAAATCTGTGATGCATGAATTTTTGGCGCTATTTTTAGAAGTAATAAAAACTTTAAACTGATTTGATATGTACAAAAATTAAGAAGTTATATGGTTTTTTCGGTTTTCACAACCCCCCTCCCTATTTCCTTCCCCTTTGTCCGCTTTTGCCCATTAACGAACTTGACCGAGATTTTATGTCCATTGATTTTATGTATCAGTTTGGAAGAGATTTGTGCAGAATTGCGGAAGTTATCGTGTCCAGAAGAAAGTGATAACACAATTGTTCGGGAAATTCCGTTCAAAATGCCCACTTTGACATCATTTTTTGAAATATATTCTGCCTCTATCAAAAAATCGATCATTGCGGTACATTATGTAGTTTCTGAATAAGCGAATCTACCAAGTAAATATGTTTGAGAGCAAAAATGAATTAAAAAATGAGTCAGAAAATAAGCAGTTTGGATTTGAGTGCATCCTTAATACAATGATTTTTCCAACACAATCCGCTTCGTGAAATTCGGTTCAAAAGGCCCACTTTAATAGCATTTTTAAAAATATATTCTGCCTCTATCAAAAAATTGACCATTACGGTACTTTATATAGTTTCTGAGTAAGAAAACGTACCAATTGGAAGCCTTTGAGAGCAAAAATGAATTGTAAAATGAGTCAGAAAATCCGCAGTTTGAATAATACACCCTTAATCCTCAACTTAATCCTTTTATGACTAAGGGAAACATTTGCCCCGTTTTTAAAATTGGTGATTGTCGTATTTAATTATAACCTAATCTGCATTTTTTATACAGAATGTCAAAATAGAATGTATACCGAACGCAATTACGTAAAAGATGTGCAAATTGTGTTAAACGTAAAAAAAAAGAAAAAAAAAAGGACTTAGACTTATATGTACTATGTGCAATGTCCACCTTTACTTCACGACCAAAAGAAATTGCTTCGCAGAATATCATAATTAGCACATAATTTTGTATAGCAATATAGTATTGTTTTTGTTAACATAATAAACCAATCAATAAAAGACATTGCATAATAAGCCTAATTATAATTTTATAATTTGTGTTACCTATATAGTTCGTTGGGAAAAATATTTCCCATAAAATTTAAAAAAACTACACATTGTAATGTATTTTTATTTTTATACGTCTAAACAAGCTAAAATAAACAGCTACGTACTAACCACATAGCATTTTTAGTTTGCAGAAAATTTGCAGAAGTCTTGCTTTGAAAACCTGCAAACTTGCAGCAAGCTCAGCATGACAAGACTGAAAGTTCATAACAAGACTGCAGCAAGATAACGCAAACGCCGAAGTCACCATACTTTGAACTTGCAGCGAACTTGTCGTGCAAGTAAAATTCATGCTGTATCAAATTTATTGCAAATTAACGTCAAACAAGTAATCAAATATACTGCAAACTTACTGCAAAGTAGTAATCTTTCCTTGCCACATCAGCCGTTTATAGCTGTTGCACTATAAGTTTAACCCTTTCGAAGGGGTCCAACGGCCCGATCAGGTCTGTTGATGTATCGTTTTTACCACCATAAACAAGTTAGGGTAATATTTGTACTTTTAAATTCGAGCCTTTTTTGGTATTTGATAAGTATAGCGTTTAAAAAAAAAAGGGTGCCAACCGAATAAAATTTCTGCAATTTCTGCGTATCTGCTGATTGTCTATTCTCTCAACAGAGGAATTTTTTGCTTTCGTCACTTTCGTGAATTAAAGACAGCCTGCCATTAGTTTCTCAACAAGCTACTCATGTAAGTGGGTGATGGTATACCTTGTGGGAGATTTGCTGCGAATTTCTCAATTCAAATTTGTTACGGCAAGATAATACAAGAAAAAATCAAACTTGCTGCTAATGTTCATACTATCTGGGTAATACTTACTCTTAGCAACCTTATGGTCCTGTAAAGGTTAATGAGAAAAAAAATCTGTTTCGAATGTATTGTCAACAGACGATCTAATGAAATTTGAACTGTCAAATATTTGGTGAATGTTTGAGTTTTATTAAAAAATTGTATCACATAGTTGATCTTTCATTATATTATATATTTTTTTAAAATATTCTTCAGAACAAAATTTATTATCTTTATTTTGAGTATACTGAAGCAGTTTTGGCACAGTTTAAACAATTTTTTTTTTTTTTTTTTTTTTAAATCTATGTTACTTAGAACGCGTATTTTCTCTTTTTTGTAATTTAAGTGTTTCAAATTATTGATATCACTTTATCCCTGCAATCAACATGAGAAATAGTGAGTCTAGATCAGTCATTCCCAACTCTTTATTAGCCACGCCCCACCCCACCAAAGCATCTGTAAAATCTCGATGCGCCCCCCACGAAATCGATAACGTATTATTTAAAAGGTGGACTCAATTCACAATGCAGAATGTAACATATCCTTAACAATAACTATCCATTTCAGATTTTAAACTTACTATCAAAGAGGTTAATTTTTTGTCACAAATATGCTTTTAACATAAATCTATAAATGGAATGAGACTATATAAAGAGTTTTGCTATTTTACAACTTATTTCAATGTTAAAAAAATTGTTATATAGCCTGCATATTTATCTTCACAAAATATATTGAATGGCCTATCACATTAATGCTTTTTATGTTAAATATGTTCAAAGCAATAAGATTTGCATATACTTTTAAGCAGTTTTACTTGTAAAAGTTCTTTAGTGTGACTTGTAGCAGAGTAATTTGAAATAGAAAGTTCACTCAATATATCAGGTCAACCGGAAAATTCTGTCGTTTAATGTTCTTTCACGCCTACTTTTTTAAAATTCTGATTTCTTCATTGGCACCACTTTTCTGAAATGGTAAAATCCCATTGTTTTCACCTTAATGTGAAAACTATGGGAATTTAGAAAAACATTTAAAATAAAAGATTTAAGTGGGGTTATAAATATTGCGTAAAATCCTTATAAATTCAAATTTGATTAATCCTTCTAAATCCTCCAATCCTTCTAAAATTTATTAAATGATTACGTAAATCTTCTAACGTAGTTTAAACAATTCGCGAAAAATGCTTTAGAAGAAAAAAATTTCATAAATTCTTAATCCAGTACATAAAGAGTTAAGCTCTGATTCTACATATTTTCATATACTTATTTCTGTTTAGTTCTGCCACCTATATTTTTTATTAAAAATAAAAGATTCGTAGATTGTATCTGAAAAGACCGTGAACGTATACAGTACGTTATTTTATATCTCAGAGAGTTAACCCTTTGAGCTCTCGAGAGAAAATTTCTTCAAAATTCTAAATGTCACATTGGCACCAGTATCTTTCAAAGAAAAAAAAATCGGTTTACGATATACATGAAAAAATGCATTAAACCTTTTTCAAATAAATTTGGTTGAATATTCCGGCTCCATTGTGACATTTCGGAATTAAAATTAAAGAAGAGATGGTGGAATGTATGGTGGATGGTGGAGAATGGTAGAAAATTTAACCACCAGAGCTCAAAAGGTTAAAAGGTGACCCCGATAGACTCTCGTGCTTAGTTCACTTCACCGAAAAACGGCACCCCGAGTGACACTCGGGCTTAGACCTCAAAGTGTTAAACAAATCGAATTTTGAGTGTATTAGCTGATATTTATAAATTCTATAGACTCCATACTCTATATAAAAGACTTCGCACGCGCTATCGGATATGAACAGCAATAGCTAAAAAGGATTTTTACAGAGTTATATGTATTTTTAAAGTTGCTTTTTTAGATATTTCATTTCATTGTAGGAAAAAATGAAAATTTTTACAATAGCTTGTTAATGTTGGAAAGTGTTTCGTAATGTATGCTTGATTTTTCTTTCTTGTTTACTTTTATGCTCATTTTTGAACTATGTCAAACAATATAACACATGATGTCTTTATGTCTTTATTAATAGCACATCATCAAAAACCATTCCCACAATTTCATGGGATACGTTCAGGTCTGAAGATGTAAATAAAATACTCGTTATGATCGTGAAGTAAATTAGAATAAAAACTACTGTCAAAAGAATTATCAATCAGCAAGATGTTGAGAGGTACAAAATCGAACAAATTCTGAGGAATCGTTCCATATGTCCGCTTTTTTTTATAGCTCGCATTAACACAAAATGATGACGTCGCGCGCGCTCTGGCCAGTGAGTGAATTAAAGGTACGCGTGAAGCTTATGTCACGTCCAATGTGAGTGATTTTGTAAAGAGTCCTGTCAATTTGGGAGAAGATGAATTTTGAAGTAATAAATACCCTAGCGCGCGAAGGATTCTCGAAATAAAATAAGTAAAAAAGAAATGGTTCTTTTAAAAACATTCGAATTCACACTAAATAATAGAAATGGTCAGAAATAATGATACAATTTAGGAAAACACTAAAAGCTTTATATTTAAGCAAATTGAGTAAGATAAGAATTAATTAAAAGACAATTTAATAGGATTAATGATACATATTACTAAAGAATAAGAAATTAGTGAATATGCTGGTAACTTAGTACAATAAAAGGAAATATCGCGAAGGCAGAATTAATAATATATATATATATATTATTAAATAAACATTACCGACCACCATCAAAAATTGTGATTATGAATGAAATGACAATAATACAGTTTTCCCAAACACACTTAACATGGATACTAAAAACATAGAATATACAAGCTGCTATGTATAAAATATAGTCCCTTGTACTATATTACGAGAATTAGTATGGAAGAAAAACAGAAAAATATGGATACTGATAAAAATAATTGAAAAGCTTATGTATTGAATTACGTTATCAAGAGTACAGAATTCAATTATATAAGCAAGATAGTCGTTTTCTGTGAGAAAAAAAAGCTAAAAGCTGAATTTTTTTTCTCCTGTACTCAAACGACTAATATGACCAAAAGAATAGTTTCAAAATTGAAACAGAATAATATTAAATGCCATGAAATGAAAAAGCAATACAACCTTTTAAATATTTAATTTATAGCAATGAAAAATAGTAATATTACACAACATACCTAATATAATCTCAGTTATATATATATATACATATAATTTGGTGGTTTCCAATTGCTGTGCCGCGAGCAAATCTCATATGTTCCGCGAAACTGTTTTAAAAACAATACTAAAATTATTATTATTATTTTCAACTTGCGATGAAAACTTTTAAAAGGTTATTAATTAAACTATGCTCTCTCTGTGCAGCGATATATAACTATAATCTCAAGATGTATCGAAACTGTTATAGGAAAACTTTTCTCTATTCTCAAAGTTGTATTTGCGTGTGATGAGACTTGGACTTGGGTGAGCTTTCTGGAATGTAAATTAAGAAAGACAACAATAAATTAAAAAGTATAGCAGCGCCAGAATTCAGCGACCCGTCCAGCGAAAAAGGAAAAATGTAACATTCAGCTCCTTCAACAATATTATTTTATAATAAAGTGAAAATAAAGAAAGTTAATTATACAGACAAATTTAACACAGCATGTTTAGCCCAAATCTTCGACGTAATTGCACTCAGTTGTGTAGTCGAAAAAAAAAAAAAAAAAAAAAAAAGCAGAGAGCATACGCTCTATGCAGGGGGTATACGCTCAATGTAGAGGGTAAACCCTATAGTGTATATACTATAGCTTTTTTGAGAAACAGAGGGTATACGGTGTTCCAAAAAAAAAATCTAGACGGTATACGGCATATACCACCATATACCCTCCACTACATCCCTGATTACATTTATTGCTTATTTTTTACAAGTTGATAAATTGAACAACCTTGTTTTGAAACAGACCCAACTAGCTTTTTCATGTATCAAGAATTTAGTTTATGTACATATAAGTAAATTTCTTAAAATATGTCCGTCATGAGAAATTTATTTTTTCATATGTGTTCCCTAAAAAGTAATTTCATTAAGCTGGGGTGTATAACTCCGAAATATCAATTCGGAGGATGAACGTAAATTTATTAAAATGATCAGCATATTTGAAAGCATTCAATTATGTGCAGTGTTAATTTTTTTTATGATATTCGTATAAGTTCCTATTCATGTTTGCCTAAATTAGAACTTTATGTCGGAAAAACCTATACTCAAATGATGTTTTTATTTCTATTTTAACTTAAATAAACATCTTTATGTTTTTTGTAAGCTTTTGTGCCTTTGTTGTACCTGTGATGGTGTTCAACATGCATGTTACCACTATAACAAATTAACCCTTAAATACGCGATTTTTTTTTGTTTCGAAAAAATTATATATGATTCTCTGAAAGGTTTATTACATAGGAAAAATAATGAAAAAAATCAGAGATACATTTTTCATATAATACGTCAATCTTTTCTTCTGTTGCACATCTGCAATATAAGTAACAAGCCGGAAATTGCTCGTCGAACGTGGCAAATGAGGTGCGTTCGTACTATAACTAGTTTTATAATCATTTTTTGTACCCCATATTGTACTCAATATATATATTTTTTAATTTCATAAGTGCATAGTCTATAACATCATTAAAATGCACTTGCAATAATTTTTTTCCCATTCCCCGTAATGTAACGGAAAACTTTTGACTGTCCCTGTAATTAAACTATACATCCGATTTTCATAAAATTTGAAATGGCTCGACAAAATTTTGCAACAATTATATATTTAAATTTTCAGACCATTCGGAAGGCTGTAACATCATTAAAACGCATTCGCAATATTTTTTTCCCATTGGCCGTAATATAACGGAAAACTTTTGACTGTCCCTGTCATTAAACTATACATCCGATTTTCCTAAAATTTCAAATGGCTCGACAAAATTTTGAAACAATTATATATTTAAAGTTTCAGACCATTCGGAAGGCTGTAACATCATTAAAATGCATTTGCAATAATTTTTCCCATTGGCCGTAATGTAAAGAAAAACTTTTGACTGTCCCTGTAATTAAACTATGCATCCGATTTTCATAAAATTTGAAATGGCTCGACAAAATTTTGCAACAATCATACATTAAAAATTTCAGACCATTCGGTTGGGTAGTTTTTGCTCTGTTATATGCGGACGGACAGACGGACTGAACGACGACTATAGGTGCTACGTATTTATATAATTACGAACGCACCTAGAAACTACTGTCGTGTGCCTGTTTTACGCTAAAATAATGCAAATTAGTAAATACTTTAATAAGTATGTCTCCAAGTACCTTATTTTATATAATTATTTATTTTATAAAACTTAACCTTTAACCCTTTAATTCCCATGATAGAATACGTTCTACAAATTACGCAGTTCGGAGAATCTGACTTCACACCAGCAAGTTTCAATGGTTAATTTCCCTTTCTTTAAATACGGAACGTCTGTTTTTTAATTAAAGCAAATATTGCTATTTTAATTTTCTGGTGTGAATTATAGGTATATGCGAATAAAAAAATCTATTAAATTCAAAATAGTGTTGTTTGCCTATATGCAAAGCTGCGCACTAAAGGGTTAAAACACACAGAAATAATATACTTCCTTAAGTGCTAAAAAGCACATAATAAAGCAGTAATAGAGTTTAATATAAAAACTGTACTCTTTATATACAAACTTATCCACACACATAAACATGGAGTAACTCAACCCATAATTTTCGCAAGTTAAATGGTGTTGTATCTTTACATGTTGAATTTGCGCATTTTACAATTTCAGCGGTTTCTTTCATGATGGATGGATAGTATAGATTGGATGAGCAATTACTTTGCTTTCATTGAAATTTATTTGGATGGCTTTTTCTTGATATAGTTATTAGCCCCCGGTACGGTATGCTATTTGTTTCTCCCAGCTTATTTTGTGTAGTCTCCAAACAATAACGTTGCCTTACAGAAGCCAGCCGTAAAACAAAGGAGTACGATCAAATACTCAATGGGAATTTTTTTAACTTCTAAGCATCGCACATTTTCAATTTTTATACCGTCGTATTGGAAAAAAAAAAAAGTACTTTTTAATGCAATTTGTTTGAAAACTGCATCTCCATTTATTTTGGAGATATTAATTTTTTTTTGTAGTTTTTAGAGTCATTTGCTTAATATTGGCAACGGAAGAACTCCATTTTTGTAGAAAGTGAAAGGAAAATAGCAATTATATCTTTTTGTTGCCATTTTGACATAAAAACTGAAAAAAAAAAATTAATTAAAATACGTGCTATTTTGAAAAAATATAAATGAATGATTTCTGATAAAACAGGGAGCTGTTATAAACTAAATTTAATTTTAAATATCTATATTAATAATACAAACAAATGAAGGCCTGTGAATCTTTAGATAGCCGATTTTTTTCTCGATTTTTTTGAATGACGAAATCTCTTTTTTTTTTTTTTTCTTTTTGGATTTGTGTATTATTCAGCGATAGTGACGTCCTAAGCGTACATTACTGTAGATGTTGTTTAACACTGTATTGCAAATGATGAATTCTTCAGAGGATGCGGATGACGTCATTTTATGTAAAATGAAATCGCGTGTTATAAGTCTTAAAACTGAACTACAGTAGAGCCCGATTATCGGAGTTTCCGCTTTTACCGAGTTATTTTCTTCTGATGGACTGATGGCTTCTATTATTATGAAACAGTAATTATAAATCAAGTGTTAGGTGAAGATGAAAAAGCAGCCGTAAAAAGTTAGAACTCTGATTTTCTGGTCAGAATAGGGGGGAAAAATAGCCATAATTTTTTTGAAAAAAAATTATGGCCATTTTTTCCCCCATTCTGACCAGAAAATCAGAGTTCTAACTTTTTACGACTGCTCTTTCATCTTCACCTAACACTTCATTTATAATGACTGTTTCATAATAATGGAAGCCATCAGTCCTTCAGAAGAATAGGATCCATTCCAAAGGTATAAGTTCGATTAACTCGGATAATCGGTGCGCTACTGTATCTATATTTATGTACATATATTTTTTTTTTTTGTCATCTGGAGCGACACTAAATTCTGAAAAAGCAGAATTCCTGTTTTCTAGTCGATTAAGTGTAATTTTTTTAAATTTTCTGCTACTCATGACAATATAATAATATTCGTTCATCAATCGGTTTTAATGAATGAGATAAAATGACCTGAACAGTTGTAGAAAAAAATCACATTTATTAAAACCAACCGATCAAACAATTATTGTATTGTCATGGGCATTAAAACAATAATTGTTTGATCCGTTGGTTTTAATAAATGTGATTTTTTCATTTAAAAAAAAATATTCATATCTGGACTATAATTATGGATGTAATTACAAAATGAAACTAAATGAGTACAATGAAACGTATTAGTAGATTCAAAGATTGTACTTCTACAAGTAAACATCGAAATGGGATTCACGCTATACACTGGTTAAAATAATCTCATTGCGCACCTATAATGTGCGTTTGACGACCATCTATCGATAATTACAAGAAATAGAACGGGTGCGGCATCTATCCCATATGCGGCGACTCTCCCGGAGTTACCCTATCGAAATAAACACCAAAGTAAAAAATAAAATAAAATAATGTAAATAATTTGAGAAAGAGTATGAATACGTGAATGATTGCGTTTCAAATCATTGCGTTATAGATTGTGCATATCTAGAATATCATTATTTGTCTCGAAAATGGCTCCGGTGAAGCCGAAACATGCAGACAGTTACAATAAAATGTCAAATATTCATTTAGAATATTTGCGACCATTAGATATCGCCATATTAACAGTAAACCCGGTCTATGGACTTTACTTGAGCATAGTGCAGTATTTAATAATAATAATTATAATAAAAATCTATATTTGTGTTTATTAGCCCCCGGTATGCTATTTCTTTCTCCAAGCTTATTTTGTCTCCAATAAATAACGTAACTTTGTATACGCCAGCCGTAAAACAAAAGCTGATGTTTCTTTGTGCGATTAAATACTCTACAACATTTTTTTAAACTTCTAAGTATCGCACATTTTCAATGTTTATACCGTCGTATTGGGAAAAAAAGTACTTTTTAATGCAATTTCTTTGAAAACTGCATCTCCATTTGTTTTCGAAATATTAATTTTTTTGTAGTTTTTAGCGACATTTGTTTCATTTTGGCAACTCAAGTACTCCATTTCTATAGAAAGTAAAGAAAAAATTGTTGAAAAATAACAATTATATCTTTTTGTTGCCATTTTCTCATAAAAATTGAAAAAAAAAATTAATTAAAATACGTGCTATTTTGAGAAAAATATAAATGAATGATTTATGATAAAACAGGGAGCTATTATAAACTATATTTAATTTTAAGTATCTATATTAATGCAAATGACGTCATTTTACATACAATAAAAGCGTGTGCTTTAAGTCTTAAAATTGAAATATGTTTTGCAGTAGAGTCCCGATTATCCGAGTCCCGCTTAATCGAGTTATTTTCTTCTGATGGACTGGTAGCTTCTATTATTATGAAACAGCCATTATAAATGAAGCGTATAATTTTTTTTTGAAAAAAAAAATGGCCATTTTTTTCCATTCTGACCAGAAAATCAGAGTTCTAACTTTTTACGGCTGCACTTTCATCTTCACCTAACGCCTCATTTATAATGGCTGTTTCATAATAATAGAAACCACCAGTCCACCAGAAGAAAATGATGTAATAAAAAGGTCGGGGGCGACACTAAATTCTGAAAAAGCAGAAATCCTGTTGTCTAGTATTACAAATGTATAGGAGAAGGTGTAAAAATGGGTACAGGTGTACATATGGGTCCCTCTCCGCAAGTGGCTATGGGAGGTGCTGAAGACTGACAGACAGGACTGTAGATGGCGCCACTTGTTGATATGAGATAGCAGAGTGCAGTTGGAACCATTATTTCATGTAGTGTGGATGCAGCGTGAGTTATTGTGTGAATTGGTGTTTGTTCTGGGTTTGCAAACTTTTGACAGGTATCTGAAATAGTTTTCTTTTCATAGAATTTATGTTAATGAAATATCAAATGAAACTAAAACACAAACAGGAAGCAGGAATTCTGCTTTTACAGAATTTAGTGTCGCCCTCGATCAGAAAAGAAAAATTATTATTATTACGAGGTGATCCGTCGGATTTCGACGAAAGAAAATGTTTAAGAAGGAACTGTTACATTAATTTATTGTAAATCTACGAAATTAGTTACAATAAAAAATGCATTTTATATTAGTTAGTCTAACTCTCAAACAAATATTATTTTAACCTAAAGGTCACTGTTATTCTCTAAAGAGACTCTAAATGTTTGTAAAAATTTCCGTTTTATAAGTGTGTGATTTCAATTACATTATTTTCAAAAGGAAACATTTCCACCTGTAAAGAATTCCAAAGCCGCTGGAGTGAAAGTAATGTCCTTCTAAAAAACTTATTTAAGTTTTAAGACTTAAAATACACCCTTTTATTTTATATCAAATGACGTCATTTGCATCTTCTGAAGAATTCCACATTTACGATCAAGTCTTACACAACATCTATAGAAAAGTAAGCATAGGATGTCACTATCGCTGAATAATACACAAATCCAAAACACACAATATCGTCATTCAAGAAACTCGACAAAATAAATCGGCTAACTAATGATTCATATGCCTTCATTTGTTTTTAATATTAATATAGATACTTAAAATTAAATATAGTTTATAATAGCTCCATGTTTTATCAGAAATCGTTCATTTACTTTTTTTCAAGATAGTACGTGTTTTAATTACAATTTTTTTTCAGTTTTTATGAGAAAATGGCAACAAAAAGAAATAGTAATCTATTATTTTCCAACTATTTTCCCTTTACTTTCTACAGTTGCCACCATTAAAGAAATGGGATGAAAAACTACAAAAAAAGTAAACTACAAAGTAACAACTAAAAAATTGCAGTAGATATTATCCGTATTTAACCGCATAATGATACAACTGCTTTGTTTTACGGCTGGCTTATATAACGGAACGTTGTTTTTTAGAGAGTTTAATTGTTGCCCGAAAGAAATAGCATATCGGGGGCTAATAAAAAGTACGCCTCCCGGAAATTACATTCCCTTCATTTGAAGGTGCATACTGTGATTTCGCAAATTTTAAAACTCAATTCACAAACTTGATTATTAATAATGATAAATTAGTAATAATCAGAGGGTATTTTATTTCAAAGTTTCTTTAAACTAGTTGGATGTGACAATCTCAAAACTTTCTTCAATGTCATATACACTACTGCGCGAATTAATTGGGACAAACATGTTTTTAAAGAAAATTGTTCCTTTCTTAAGGATTTTCTGCCTCAAACCGGTTTCAACTGCATTTTCTTACAACGCGCGACTGCCCTTGACTAGTCTAAACCGGTTTGACCACGTGATCACGACATGTCAAAAATATTTCCCTTCAGTTGCTGTAAGAAGTGGTCGATTGTGTGAACTGTTTGCTTCTGACGTGTATTTAAAAAATGGATATCACTCCCAGGAAAAGGACTAGAATTGTTACCCTTACACAGCATACCTTTATGATTGTGAAAGATATGGCTGCAGCAGCTGGAGTTGGAAAATCCAGTGTTTCTAAGATTATTAATCAGCAAAAGAATTTTGGGACAGTGTCTCCAAAACGAAAGAATAAATGTGGACGCAAACGCAAGACCACATCTCGAACAGACAAATTTCTTGTACGAAAAAGTAAAATGCATCCTCGCGAAACAAGTACAGATCTTCAGAGAAAATTATTAGCTACTGGTGTGAGCGTGGATTCATCGACAGTTCGACGAAGGCTTATTGAAGCTGGGAGATTTGCAAGAACACCAATCAAAAAACGGTTATTAACCCGTGCAATGAAGAGAAAACGTTTGGGTTGCGCCAGGAAATATCAATCTTGGACTGCACAAGACTGGAAAAAGGTTGTATTCAGTGACGAAACGCATTTTTTTGTACAGGGTTTTCGACCAAGATTTGTCAGGCGAAGTGATGGAGAACCCATCAGGGAACAACATCTTACGCAAACAGTTAAGCACCCTCAGAAACACATGTTTTGGGGTTATTTTACTTCTGGAGGACCTGGCAGCTTAGAACCAGTTGAAGGGATCATGAACTCTAAAAAATACATCTCTGTAATAGAAAGAAAAATTAAGCCTATGATGCAAATGTTCGCCGGTGGTGTCGGTATTTGTCAACAAAATCTTGCTCCATGCCATAATTCTAAGCTAGCAAAGAAATTTTTTCAAGAACAGAAATTAACGGTTTTGGATTGGCCTGGTAATCCTCCGGATTTAAATCCCATCGAAAATTTGTGGAGCATTGTAAAGAGACGTGTGAGTAAAATGGACTGCTCAACAAAGAAAAGAATAATTGAGAATGTTATAAAAGTTTGGTTTCGTGCTGACGAGATCAAAAATATATGTTCTAATTTAGTGGAATCCATGCCAAAGCGTGTGGATCTCATTCAAGCTAGAGGAGGACATATTTCGTATTAGATTGCTATACAGTGCATGTAAGTTAACCTGTACCAATTAAACAACATTTATGAGAATTTTTTTGTTTGTCGCAATTAATTCGCACAGTAGTGTATATTAATATTTCAAAAAGTAGTAAAAAATGTTAATACTTCAATATTATTACTTCAATACTATACACTGTTAAAAATTTTGTAGTAGGTTGAACCAAATTTTGGTGCTCCAGTAGCTGCCACCATAAGATGGTGAAATCTCACTTCAAGATTTGGAACTCCGATTGCACCTTAGCTCCAAATGTTGGTTCAAGATTTCACCATCTTATGGTGGCAGCTACTGGAGCACCAAAAATTGGTTCAACCTACCACAAAATTTTTAACAGTGTACCAGCTTTGATTTTCATCTTAAATTTCTGCTTCAGACAATTAATCGGAGTTAAAACGAATTAATCTCGATCACGACATTTAATAAAATAAATAGTCTACGTTATTCTGTTGTACGTTAGTTGTTTGCGAATAATCGGCTTAGAAGGATGCAAAGTTCTCGTCGCTTCAAGAGCCGCTGAAGTGCCACAAATCGAGAAAATTACACAAAAATCCCTATTATAGCGCCCCCTTCCGCCGGAATATTACCAAATTCAAGGAGGACCTACTTCTAAATGTCAAAAACATATATATGAAATTTGAATCAATTCTATGCATAATTTCATATTCTCTTCGATTATACAATAATGAAAATGGCACAAAAATTGCTATTACGGTGCCCCATTTCGGCGGAATATTTACAAATTTGAGGAAGACTTGCTTGCCGTAGCTATAAACATTCATGAAATTTGGTTCAATTCCATGCATAACTTCATACACTTTTCGATGGTGCGATAATGAAAATGGCACAAAAATCGCTATTACGGCGCCCTTTTCCGGCGGAATATTTCCAAATTTGAGGAGGACCTGCTGTCCATAGCCAAAAATATATACAACAAATGTGGTTCAGTTCCATGCATAACTTCATACACTTTTCGATGATACAAAGCGGACATACGGACGGACAGACAGACTTTTTGTATAAACATGTTTTTCGGGATCTCTGACCCCTTAACCCCTTAATTCTCGCTCCCGTCATATTCTCGGGCTGTGTCTTTTAACAAATTGATTCCCACCAGTTTTATAAAATAGTTTAATTGGGTATATTTTGGTAACGTTTTTACTGTCATTAAATAAGGTGAATATTTCTTTTTCATAAAAGTGGTGCCAATAAGCAATTTGAATTATTCAACCGTAATTTAATTCGAGCGTTAAGGGGTTAAAACACGCAAATTTGTCGAAAATCGGAAGTCGAAAAAAATTTCGATTACAATAATTTCTTCTTTTGAAAGAATAAAATAAAAATGAACGAATATACAAGGTGTCCACTCCAGGGGCGGATCCAGAGAATCGTTTTGGGAGGGGCGATCCCGAGTGACATATAATCAACGTAGTCATAATTGCTGTTGCTCAAATCATTCCTTGCAGTTAATTTTTAAATGAATATGAAATAATTAATGCGATTTGAAAATGTTACAGACTTTCGATTATCCGACGTCCGATTAACCGAAACACTCGGTTATCCAACACTCTTATTATATAATCGCGCCCTCTCAAAATATGGTTTATTGTTACTTATTAGGTCGTAAAATTAAAAACGTTATAACAGAATTTATTTATTAAATGTCTTATTTTTTTTCTTTTTCTTTTTACTCTTGTACTATGGTAATTATTTATCTTATTTTTTGTTCTTTTAGTTATAGTGAACAACATTAATAACACAAGCCTGCGATGATTGTGTTTTTTAACATTTGGTAATTGATTTTGATGTATTTTTTTAGCACTGGATGCGAAAATGACCTTTACTTTTAACCATCACGTCACGATTTTCGCAAATCGTAAATTTCAAAATTAAAAAGTAAAACTAGAAAACAGGAATTCTGCTTTTCAGAATTTAGTGTCGCCCCCGATGACAAAAAAAATATATGTATATAAATATAGATACAGTAGAGTCCCGATTATCCGAGTTAATCGAACTTATACCTTTGGAATGGATCATTTTCTTCTGATGGACGGATGGCTTCTATTATTATGAAACAGTCGTTATAAATGAAGTGTTAGGTGAAGATGAAAGAGCAGTCGTAAAAAGTTAGAACTCTGATTTTCTGGTCAGAATGGGGGGAAAAATGGCTATAATTTTATTTTGGAAAAAAAAATGGAAGCTATCAGTTCATCAGAAGAAAATAGGACGGTGAATGCGGAAACTCCGATAATCGGGGCTCTACTGTAGTTCAATTTTAAGACTTACAACATGCGATTTTATTTTACATAAAGTGACGCCATCCACATCCGCTGAAGAATTCATCATTTGCGATCCAGTGTTAAACAACATCTACAGTAAAGTACGCTTAAGACGTCACTATCGCTGAATAATACACTCACACACACACAAAACTAGTTGGATGTGCCAATCCCAAAACTTTCTTCTATCTTATACATCTTAATATTTCAAAAACTAGTTACACATGATAATATTTCAATATTATTAGTTCAATACTATACCAACTTTAATTTTCATCCTAAATTTCTGCTTCAGTCAATTAAACGAACTAAAAACGAGTTAATCTATATTATGATATTTGCTAAAATTAATAGTTTTTGCTTATTCTGTTGTTATCAGATGTTTGCGAATAGCCGGCTTAGCAGGAAGCGAGTTCCCGCCTTTGCACGAGCCGCCGATGGACAACAAAACTACAAAAAATCAAGAAAAGTATACAAAAATTGCTATCACAGAACCCCTTTACTGTGCAATATTTCCAAATTCAACGAGAACCTGTTGTCCAAAGCCAAAAACATGCACAAAAAATTAGGTTCAATTGTATGCATAACTTCATACACTTTTCGATTGTACAATAATGAAAATGCACAGAGATCGCAATTATAGCGCCCCCTTCTGGCGGAATTTTTTTAAGTTCAGGGATGACTTGCTTGCCATAGCCAGAAACATACACAAAAAATTTGGTTCAATTATATACATAACTCCATACACTTTTCGATGGTACAATAATGAAAATGGTACAGACATCGCAATTATAGCGCCCCCTTCAGGCGGAATTTTTCCAAATTCAGGGAGGACCTTCGTGCCATGACCAAGAACAAACACAAAAAATTTGTCTCAATTCTATGCATAACTTCATACAATTTCGATGGTACAATATTCAAAATGACACAAAAATCGCTATTACAGCGCCCACTACCGGCGATGTTTTTCCAAATTAAGGAAGGACCTGCTTGCCATAGCCAAGAACTTAAAGTAAAAATTTGGTTCAATTCTATGCATAACTTCATACACTTTTGGATGGTACAATATTCAAAATCGCACAAAAATCACTATTACAGCGCCCCCTACGGGCAAATTTTTTCTAAATTCAGGGAGGATCTGCTTGCCATATCCGAAAACTTAAAATAAAAATTTGGTTCTATTCTATGCATAACTTCATGCACTTTTGGGTGGTACAATATTCAAAATCGCACAAAAATCGCTGTTACAGCGCCCCCTACCGGCGAATTTTTTCCAAATGCAGGAAGGACCTACTTGCCATATCCGAAAACATAAAATAAAAATTTGGTTCAATTCGATGCATAACTTCATACACTTTTGGGTGGTACAATATTCAAAATTTCACAAAAATCGCTGTTACAGCGCCCCCTACCGGCGAATTTTTTCCAAATGCAGGAAGGACCTACTTGCCATATCCGAAAACTTAAAATAAAAATTTGGTTCAATTCGATGCATAACTTCATACACTTTTGGATGGTACAATATTCAAAATCGCTATTACAGCGCCCCCTACCGGCGAATATTTTTCCAAATTCAGGGAGGACCTACTTCCAATATCCGAAAACTTAATATAAAAATTTGGTTCAATTCTATGCATAACTTCATACACTTTTGGATGGTACAATATTCAAAATCGCACAAAAATCGCTGTTACAGCGCCCCCTACCGGCGAATTTTCCCCAAATGCAGGGAGGACCTACTTGCTATATCCGAAAACTTAATATAAAAATTTGGTTCAATTCGATGCATAACTTCATACACTTTTGGATGGTACAATATTCAAAATCGCACAAAAATTCATATTATAGCGCCCCCTACCGGCGAATTTTTTCCAAATTCAGGGAGGATCTGTTTGCCATAGCCAAAAACTTAAAATAAAAATTTGGTTCAATTCTATGCATAACTTCATACACTTTTTGATGGTACAATGGCGACAGACAGACGGACAGACGGACAGACGGACGGACGGACAGACGGACACACAGACAGACAGACATTTTCTATAAACATGTTTTTTGGGATCTCTGACCCCTAAAATGTGTAAATCCGTCGAAAACCGGAAGTCGAAAAAAATTTCGATTACAATACTTTCTTCTATTGAAGATAGAAGAAAGTAAAAAGAGATTTCGTCATTCAAAAAACTCGACAAAAAATCGGCCATCTAAAGATTCACAAGCCTTCATTTGTTTGTATTATCATTATAGATATTTAAAATGAAATTTAGTTTCTTAAAGCTCCCTGTTTTATGAGAAATCTTTCATTTATATTTTTTGAAAATAGCACGTATTTTAACTTTTTTATTTTCAGTTTTTATGGGAAAATGGCAGCAAAAAGATATAATTGCTATTTTTCTTTCACTTTCTACAGAAATGGAGTTCTTCCGTTGCCAATATTAAGCAAATGGCTCTAAAAACTACAAAAAAAAAAAAAAAAAAAATAATAATAATATTTCAAAAATAAATGGAGATGCAGTTTTCAAACAAATTGCATTATAAAGTACTTTTTTTCGAATATGACGGTATAAACATTGAAAATATGCGATGCTTAGAAGTTTAAAAAATTGCTATAGAGTATTTAATCGTACTGCTTTGTTTCACGGCTGGCTTCTGTAAGGTAACGTTATTTTTTGGAGATGTCACAAAATAAGCTGGGAGAAAGAAATAGCATACCGTACCGAGGGCTAAAAATAGCGAAAATCTCTCAAAGCAATTTGTAAGTACAGCAACAAAAGAAGGTAAATGTTTTAAATACATCTGCCACAAATTTCCCAGCTTTATCAACCGCCAAAATAAAAGAGGATACCGAGATGAACCCCATAGAGAAGATTAAAAGAAAAGCGCGAAGCAGAACATGAGCGGTTCAAAGAAACTTCCACGCATGGAATAAAATTATAAGGATTTTAAATACACAATATTTTACATGTTTAACTGTAAAAATCCATAGTATAAGCAAAAAAATGAATAAGTTATTATGAAAAAAAGTTACGTCTATTTTACAGCAGCAGATTTTCGCAATATTTCGACTATTTAAAAATTTGCGATTTGTGAAAAATCCTGACGTGATGGTATGGTAAAAAATAAAGGTCATTTTTGGATTCAGCACTAAAAAATACGCAAGAACCAATTACCGTAGCTGAAAAACATAACAATCACATCTATTTTTTAATATCAGATTTCTGGAAGAGAGTAATCTCTGAAAAAGGATCGCCTTCAGAAATTTGAAGAGCCTTAACATCCTTGAAAATCAAAATGTGTCATCTAAGTGGTGTTTATACCTCTTCATAGGCGCGAATCGCCCCCCCCCCCCCACCCCTTGGTTAAAAAAATATAAATTCATCGATTATCGTGAATTGCGGCAAATGGTTGCCGAAAAACTCCACTCTCAGCGATGTTCAATGGCTAATTCTTAAACCGTTAATCATACACATGTAGTTCTAAGTACAAAAATGTTTTAAATGAGGTAAAGAGGTATTTTTACAGCGATTTGAGTAGGTAATAACATTTCTTCACCCTAGAAAGCTCCTCGGGTCTTTTTAGACCCATACACATGTTTAAGCTTGTGTTACTCAAAAACTACTCATAAGAATTTTCTGAAATACAATGACTTTTCCTGATTTATTTTTAACTAAAACATACTAAAATTTTAAATTAATGCGACTTTTAGTTTTAACACAACAAAAAAACACCTTAATCTGTTCCTCGGGCCTTTTTTGTCCAAGCATACAAATACATTCACATAGTTTATTGAAAACGCCGATATTGTTTTATTTCTGCTGTACAGCTGCAAAAAAGGTAAGGGGGAAAAAAGGGGTAGAATTATCGAAGAGGGAATGAAGTTATGGGACATCTGGAACTGGTCAAATCATAGCGGAAATTCATTTTGTTTGTTGTTTTTCTCTCAGCTAGAAGTAAAAAGTTCACCTTTTAGAATCAATTCGAATATTTATTTGAGAAGAACGTTAGTGCATTTATTGTTCGTTATATGAAAGTTTTATTTCGCTTTCATGGAAGGATACACAGATGATGAAAATTTGTCTGATTTGGAGGAAGCTGTTTCGGAAGAAGAGAATCAGATATCTATTCAGGGGCTTCGCTAGGGGGGGGGGGGAGCCTCTCCCCCCGAACATTCCTGAATGTTATTACACTTGGCAAATTTACAAACTTAGTTGGCAAATTTCTCTTAAACTTTAATAAAAACTACAATATATTTTCTATTTCTGATAGACTTGGCAAAAATTACAAAACTAATTAGGAATATTATTAAACTTTTAACAAATAAGAACTATCCCAGATAGCAATTTTAGTTTGCAGAAAATTTTCAGCAATTTTACTTTGCAGACTTGCAATGTTGCAGCAAGCTCAGCATGACAAGTCTGAAAGTTCATAACAACACTGCAACAAGATTATGCAAACTCCGAAGTCACCATACTTTGAACTTGCAGCCAAGTTGTCGTGCAAGTTGCAATCTTGTTGCATCAATCTTACTGCAAAATCATAGCAAACTAGTAATATTGCGATGTCAGACTATTTGCAAACGCATTGTAAATTTGCAATATTTTCATGTCAGAACATCCGCAAATGAATTGCAAGCTCGGAATCTTGTCATGACAAGTATAGCTGCAAATATGTAGTAATTTCATTGAAATGTTGTCAATTCTCTGAATTTTGCGTGTAGGACACAGGTAAAATAGGTTTTTTTGAGACAACAGATGGCCATTCACCCAAATTTGGGAAGAACTTCGTTTTGATACTAAAAATGAAGATCCAATGAGTACTAAATAATAAAGTTGTTTTATCATGTTTTGTGCGCAAAAGGGGGCATTGTTAGCTCAGGGAGGGGGGTAACTAAAAATAAATAAATAAGTAGGTGAGATGGGATATTGTTTATTATGTTTTTTATAATTCCGAATCAGGTGAAATCATCAGCAAGTCAATACGATCATTTCTTACAAAATTACGCAGGTTTTATTTATACAAAGTCTTTTACAGGTAAAATAGGTTTTTACAGTAACAAGTGATTGCTATTCACGAAAGCTTGAGACAAACCTCGTTTTGGCACTACAGATTAAGATCCGATGAGTCTCCAAAATGTAAAGTTGTTTTACCGTGGTTTTTTTTTTTTTGGGGGGGGGGATGGGCATTTTAGCTCGAGTGGGTAAAATTCACCTTTTTTTTAAATAGGTCAAGTGGGATATGGTTTCGTATGTATTTCAATAACATTATCGGCAAGTCGATACGAACATTTATTAGAAAGTTACAGAAAAGATTTTATCAATGCAAAGCGGAAAATTATATTTTATTTTTAGCATAGTTTTGTCACATTTATTTTACGTTTAAAAAGAGTTTTTTATATCATATTAAGTCATCTCAAAACTATTAAATGTCTTCAAAATAGCAATAATCAAAATCAGGATAATTTGGAGTTTATTTCAAAGTCATTAAATTTACCAAAATCCACTACTTATAACCTGGCCTAACTTTGTAAACAATGATCGTATCGGCTTGCGTGCGATATCATTTGATTCAGAATAAAAAAATTCATAACAAACGATACCCCATTTGACGTTTTAAAAATAAGTTTTGTTCGCCCATGCAGTGTTAAAGTCCCCCCCCCCCCCAGCCTCCTGAAAAGAACACCACGATGAAACAAATTTATTTTGGGGGGGACTCATCGTATCTTCATTTCTAGTGCCAAAATTACCAGATCTTACCAGATAAATTTTCTTGAATGGCGGCTATCAGTTGCTGCTGTAAAAACCTACGGTACCTGCACCAAATTATAGTTTTCGACTTCGTATTCATAAAACTTGTCGTAACTATGTAAAAACTAATCGTATCAATTTGCAAATGGTAATCATTCGATTAAAAAAAAAAAGAACATAATAAACGATACTTGTCTCTTAACATACTTAAAAATTTTTTAGTTTGCCCCTCCCGCTCCCTGAGTTAAAAATGCCCTCAAAACATGATAAAATAACTTTATTTTTTAAGGACTCATTGAATATTCATTTTTAGTAACAAAATGAAATTCTTCCCAAACTTTAGTGAATGGTCACTAGTTGCCGCATTTCTACTCAATTTTTGATTGTATATTTTTTATCTGTACGCTAATAGTCGTACTTTTGAAGGTTGTGCGAGTTTTGTGCAGGATTCCATATAATCGGAGGTTTGTCAAATGCTTGACATTTTTATGATATACAGACCGAGTAAACAAGGACTTATAGTTTAAAATAGATTCCAAATCACCACAAATACGCTACCACACCCGCAGGAATTAAACCCGACATAGCTGAATCGGAGGCCACAGGGCTAACCATTCAACTACCTGGTAAGCCCCAATAACTTCCAATAATATACCTTAATTTGTTTAGAAGTTTTATTAGACTCACCAATTCTCAATTAGTTGCTTATTCCCTTCTAATTCTTAGAAGGTAATTAAAAACATTATCTAAAAATATATGGTCCATGTACATAACCAATGCAAAGCAAACCTAGATGAGTATAAACACACACCCTCAATCTTAATTTCATATATAATTTTATTAAAGAAAATATAATTTATTTTCATTTCTTTTTGGCCAGAGTGGAATATATTGCTAAAACTTATTAACTTCCAGAAGGGAAAAAAAAACTCATTTTAAAATTGAAATTTCCCTATTCTTAAATCTGAATATAATTCCACAAAAACAACATATTAAGTTTCAAGAATTTAAAAAGAACAAAGTTATAATAAAACAATACAGTCTATAAAATTACAAAGTTTATTTTCACACAGTTACAAATAATAGTTTCTAACACAAAGTATTAACATAATATTTACCAAATTAACATACAATTATTTAACATTCTTCTCTATATTATTTCCGTGTCTTTGCATCCTAAAAGAGAGAAACAATAGAGTGCATTTTAAAAGTTACAAGTTAAATTTTCACTGTTTTCAAGAATTCTGCTTAGAATTAATTCTAAAGGTGATCACAAATTATAACTCTTCAGGCCAAATGACCTAATCGCTAATGTTAATCCAACGAGATACATTTTTTAAAATATCTCGTTTGTATTTTTATATTTTAAAGACTTTTTATTTTGCATTGGATAGCTGAGGTAAATTTCTGCAACTGTGGTTTTTTACTTTAAGTTCGCTGAAGTTTTTATTTTATTTTCTTTCTTTCTTTTTATTTTTTTTATTTTTGTGCGGACACTTTCACTCTTTTCACTGTTATCGGCTCCAAAAGTGAAAGTATATAAAAAAAATCATTTAAAAATATTGAAATGCAACCGAGTTACCTTAAAAAAATTCTCTTATTGGATTAACATTGGCGAATGGGTGTTTCCGCTTGACTGATGTAGCCTCTTAACCCTTTAAGCCCTGACCCACACAATTGTGCGGCGATACTCAAGTAAAAGAAAATTTCAAGTTTTTGAGAGATTTAAAACCAAATCTGCACATTTATATGCTTTAGATGTTCTGATAAAACATAATTAGGGGGTACCAACTACAATACAGGGTTAGATTTTCTGCTTTTAAAAAGACTATATCATCTGACAGCAATAGACAAAAAGTATGTACTGTCGTAAATTCTTTTAAATATGATTTATAGTGTTTGCTTAGATTTAATATTTCTTTTCATATAGTTTATTCATGAATTAATTTTGTCTTTGATAAATTTAATTAGGCTTCAGAAAAGTTGAAAAACAAATGAACCACACAATTGTGTGGGTCCGGCATTTACCATTTCCAAAATAGATACAATTCCTAATATATAAAATTTTTATTTTTAAGTGATTTTTTTAAACATGTTTTTAACAATTTATTTTTTATTAATTACATTTTTAAAGCTGACCAATTTTAAATTAATAGGTTTGTACTATTCATGATTTCTATTTAAAATGGATAGTATTAGATATATAATATGCACATGTAACGAACTGTATGTTTCTGCTCTGAGTTACAGATGCCATATATGATTTATAAGTTTTATATGAGTTATATGCATACCACGAGATTGATTTTTAAGTTTGATAAATTCATTCCATTTTGTCGACACAGCAAGTAAACCACCAGGAATAAATAATAAATTATGGAAAGTTCAGCAAATGCTCGACAGATTCCGTAGTGTCTGCTTGAATTTACCAGGAGATCAGGGAAAATTTTCCATAGATGGGCAGACGATTCCTTTTTTTAGGACGTGCCTCAGTAAAGCAGTATATAAAAAACAAACCACACTCTGTTGTAACAGCATCATCTGCGATAGTTTTAAATTTTGTATTATACCAGTGGGAAAGTACAGACCTGGTCCACAAGGATCTAGGCTTAGGACCTGTTGTAGTCCTTACTCTGGTTCAGACCTAGTTTTATGTACTTCGATCGGTATTTCAACAAAATACCGCTGCTGGAAAAACTAAAAAAAAAAAGAAATTTGAAGGATCAGGCACAATCCAAACGAAGTGAAGGGCATACCACTTGTCAAAGGCTCTTAAGAGGGGTGCGAGCATCGAGCACGTCTCAGAAAATGAAATTGTAGTGGTCTGTCCAAAAACAAAAATTGTTTCAAATATTTCCATTGTGGCTGATGAAAGTTCTCAATAAACAACAACTTTTTTTGCTTAAACTTTTATTTTTAGATATTTGCACACATAATCCCAAACTACACAATTGTGTAGATTTAGCCCGAAAACGGCTGCATTAAGGCCGAACCCACACAATTGTGCGGGTCCTCTCTTGTCATAACCTGACATCGGGTATTTTTTTCAATCAAATACAATCCTATCGATAAGGGGAAACTCAAACTTTCAATTTCTACCAAAAAAACTCCCAGTCTTAAAGGGTTAAGAACCCGTACTAGTCACTTGGAAAAAGTCGAACGCTAATGGTAAGTCTATGGGAGCGTTATTTTCAAATTTCTCGCTGAAATTTAAATATTTTTGAATGGTTTTTTTTTCTTTTTCATAGAATAGCTGAGGATAATCTACAACCGGACTAGTTTTTACTTTTTCGATTTTGATTAATTTATTTTTTCTATAATAGGATAGTTTCAATTTCGGAACCGGTTCCGAAAGTTGTTTTTTTTTTTTTTTTTTTTTTTTTTAAGAATCTGAAACCGAAATCGAAAAAGTAAAAACTAGCCAGGTTGTAGATCGTCCTCAGCTATCCTATGCGAAAAAAATCATTCAAAAATATTAAAATTTGAGCGAGATATTTGAAAATAACGCTCCCATAGACTTAGCATCAGCGTTTTTCCTTTTCCCCGTGACTGAAGAAAGTTCTTAAGAATCTACATTAGTCATGCGAAGAAACTCGAACCCTAATGTTAAGTATGTGGGAGAAATCTTCACAGCGATAAAGCTATACAGCTTAAATGAGAGAGAAATATATGCATAGGATACCTGAGGTCGATATATATAGTTGTGCGTTTGTAATTTTTCAATTTTGTTCAGTTTTTTTTTTTTTTTTTTTTTTTTTTTTTTTATGCGGACATTTTCACTATTGGAACGCGTTGTGAAAGTGAAACTATCCTCATATAAAAAAACAAATGCAAACAAAATAGAAAAGTACAAACTCACAACAATATATATCGACCTCAGGTATCCTGTTTAACGAAAATTATTTAAAAATATTAAAATGCGAATGAGAAATCTGTAAAGATTTTTTTCATAGATTTAACTTGAGTTTTCCCGCGTAAAGGGTCTACACTAGTCACGCGAAGAAATTTGATCACTAATGTTCAACCTATGGTTAAAATCTTTTCAAATTTATCGCTTGCGTTTTAATATTTTTACACGATCTTTTTACAGGATACCTGAGGTCGATATCTAATGTTAGCGTTTGTGTATTTTTTTTATACGAAAATAGTTTCACTTTCAGAACAGGTTCCAACCTCTTCCGAAAGTGAACGAGACAAATCTGTAAAGATTTGTCTCATAGGTTTAACGTTAGAGTTCGAGTTTTTCCGCTTAAAGGGCTAAAACTAGTAACGCGAAGAAATTTTAACGCTAATGTTAAACCTGTGGGGAAAATCTTTTCAGATTTCTCGCTTGCATTTTAATATTTTTAAAAGATTTTTGGCATAGGGTATACGTGAGGTCGATAACTTTTATCGTGAGTTTGTACTTTTTCGATTTTGGTTACCAGTTTTTCATATCAAGATAGTTTCACTTTTGAAACCGGTTAGAATCGGTGCTGAAAATGAAACTGTACTTATATAAAAAACTGCAACCAAAATCGAAAAAGTACAAATTCACGATAAAAGTTATCGACATGGGGTACCCTATGCAAAAACTCTTTTAAAAATATTAAAATGCAAGCGAGAAATCTGTAAAGAATCCTCCCATAGGATTAACATTAGCGTTAGAATTTCTCCACATGACTAGTGTAAGGGGCTATTTCAGTCACGTGAAAACACCTGTTCGGCAATGTTAATTATGTGGGAGAAATTCCTAAAAATATCTCGTTTTCATTTGATTATTTTTAAATGATTTTTAGGTGTGCGTTCGTAATTATATAAATGCGTAACACCTATAGTCGTCGTTCGGTCCGCCTGTCTGTCCATCCGCAAATAACAGAGAAAAAAACTACCCAACCGAATGGTCTGAAATTTTAAATATATAATTGTTGCAAAATTTTGTCGAGTTATTTCAAATTTTGTAAAAATCGGATGTATAGTTTAATTACAGGGACAGTCAAAAGTTTTCCGTTACATTACGGCCAATGGGGAAAATTATTGCAAGTGTATTTTAATGATGTTACAGCCTTTCGAAGAGAATGAAATGGATATGCACTTATGAAGTGCACTAAAATATACATTCAGTAGAATATGTGGTGCAAAAAATATTTATAAAACTAGTTATAGTAAGAACGCACCTCATTTGCCACGTTTGACGAGCAATTTCCAACTTGTTTTTTTCGCATATGACAGCTAAGGTCGATCTCAAAAAAGACCGTTTTTTACTTTTTCGATTTTGTTTGCAGGATTTTTTTATGAGGATGCTTTCACTTTCGAAACCGATTCCGAAAGTGAAAGTGTTCTAATTAAAAATACTTGTAAACAAAATGAAAAAAGTGCAAAAGAATCTTTGTACAGATCTACCTCAGCTTTCAAATACAAAAAGAATTAAAATATTAAAATGCAAACGAAAATACCTTTAAAAAATTCTCCCATTGTATTAATATTAGCGAACGGCGTGTTTTCGCGTAACTGAATTAGTCTCATAACACTACATATACATATACTAAACCCACTACATAATTATACATAACCTACACTAGTCACGCGAAGAAACTCGAACGCTAACGTTAGTATATGAGAGAAATCTTTACAGGTAAAATGCTATACAGCTTAAATAATATATATATATTTGCATAGAATACCTGAGGACTACGAGTAGGGGAGACCGGGGGAATGCCGCCAACCCGGGTTATGCCGCCACCCCACCTAGTTTAAAAACTAAGGGCAGTTTGAGATAGTGAATGTGCCTGCATTATAGCGGCCAACAATATAAACAGTGCCTAAAGTGAGAGTGACTTTGCTGTACGTAGTTCGTTTGTTCTAGTGAAAAATGTAGTTTTCATCTAGTTGCTTATTATTATGGAGCTTCAAATGAGTACAGATAAGCACCTTTTATTGTAACATTAGGTATTTAAGATAATATGACCCGTAATCTACATGCATTCGCCGACATTTTGATGCAATGTGTTGAACAAGTTCGGTTCTTCTTTCGGCTTTGCTTGGGGATTTCAGCCATATTGTCCTCTCGGGGTAATGCCGCCGCCATGCAAATCGGGTGAGAAATGGCCTCATTTTAATGCAGTGGAGCCAATTCAGCAGAGTGACTTTTGCAATATGAAGTAAATTGTAAGCTTAACCATTATTCTGGTCAATTACATTGCTTTCTAACTATTTTTTGTAGGTTGTGTGTTTCCTAGTATCCATTTGATGCATGTACTAGGTCATTAAAGAGTGGCGGCATTACCCCGGTACAGTGGCGGAATTACCCCAGTGTCCTGGGTAATCCCGCCACTGTGCAGAGGTTTAAAAAATATTTTTTTATGTATGCTTACTTTACAGTTATGATTACGGTTAAATTTATACAGATACTAAAGATCATGATTCAGCTGTAGAATTTTTACTATTAAAAAATAAAAATTTTTTCGAGGTGAAAAAATTTAAATTCCCTTAAGGTGTCGCCATTCCCCCGGTCTCCCCTATATATGGGACATTCAAACAAACTTTTGACTTTCGGGAATAAAAATCTGGTGAAATTAAACATGCTAAAATCACATTTTAATGTGACAGACAAATGCCTTAATGATTCAAAATAAAGAAAAAATGGTCAGCAGCGAAATTTTTTTTATTTAACTGAGGTTTAAGTTAAACTTGCGAGTTTAATTTTCCTTACCATTTTACCACTATAACTTTTTATTTTCTTCTACATTTTTACTTATAATGAATTTGCATAGTACCCACAGGACATTCAAATAAGAAATAATAAAAATGTAGTACAATTAATACAGAATTTTTGTAAAACATTGTCTTAAAGGGGTATTAAAGAAGGGACGGTAAGATAAAAAAAAGGGGGGGGGACGGAAAAAAGGGACGAAATGGGAAAAAAGGGACTGTAAGGATGGAACGGTAAGGAAAATTATCACCTATTTTTAGGAAAATCATGTTAAGACTAAGTGATAGCCACAATGTTCATTGATTTCTAGAAACAGTTGTTAACATTGGATTAAATATTTTTTTTTTCTTAATTTACCTCGAAAAGTGCAGAAATAAACCTTGGGGACGTAAGACTACCAATAAAGCCACGATCTTGAAATTGATATTTAAATGCTGATTTAAATTCTGCAGTAATTTTCCTGTAAAAGAATTTTAGACATTATTTCTCTAGCATACTTCTGCATGCGAAAAAAACTTGAAAAAAATTCTGTGGCTGCATCTGAAGTGATTTTCTGTATAAGTTTAGCAAGAGGGACGGTAAGGATGAAAAACCCAGGGACAGAGTTAAAAAAATAATATCAACCGTAAAAATGTGTGCAGGTTAATTTTTTGCACAATATTTATATTAAACAATTGTCCCAGTTTCGGAAAAAAATTACATCTAATTACTTTTATTGAAACAATTTTATACAGACAGCTCCAAATTTAAAAATCAGCATCAGGGACGGGACGGTATAGGAGATTTCCTGGTATTTGGACCCCCAACATCGCCCAAAACTTATTTATATCGTTAATATTGTTATATGCAATCATGCAATGGAATGTTCCCCAGTATATGAAATAAAAAAAAAACACAAAAAAATGTATTAAAATAAAAATTATTATTCAGGGACATAAAAGTCAAAAGATTGTGAGAATGCCCCATATATTGTTGTGCTTTTGTACTTTTTCGGTTTTGGTTACAGTTTTCTTTTATATGAGTACAGTTTCACTTTCAGAACAGGTTTCAAAATTGAAAGTATCTGGATCTGCATATAAAAAATTGCATAAAAGCTCGAAAAGGTACGATTGCACAACTATATATATATCAACCAGGTGTATCCTATGCAAAAAATAATATTAAAAAATGTTAAAATGCCCGAAATAAAATAATATTTTGGTGCTATGGTATCCGAGGTTTTAAGTATCACATAAAGCTATTTTATAACTTTTTTGGGGGGGGGGGAGGGGGGGGGGGAGGGGGGGGGGAGGGGGGGGAGGGGGGGGAAGAGTTTAAGTGATTAGTCAATGCATTTTAGTTATTTAGCTCTAATTCATTGCAAAAAAACTTACCAATCAAGTTTCAGTACAATTGTTTGCGGCAGGACTCGAAATGGAAAAATTCACGAGCCGGAAATCTATTTTTCAAAGTTTGACAATTTTTTTTAAAGTTTTAGGCAAATTTATGTCTAACAATAAAAATCAATTTAAAAAAATGCATTCAAAATTCAAAATAATCAAAAAAGTTATAGTCAGCACAATAAAAGCTATATGTATAAAACTATAATAATAATATGTGTTACCGAATCGTAACGATATTTACCATAATTTCACAAACCAGCCGGAGTGTATTGGAGGATATACGGAGGTATAAGCCGTATACCTTCTGGATTTTTAAAAAAAGCTCCGTATACCCCGGTTTCTCGAATAAATCTATATCGTATATACTCTAGACATGATGTTCATGAATTTAGCGTACACCCTCTGATTTTTTTACGATTACAACACTGTAAACCAGATCAATATTTGTCATAATTTTACGAACCGGGATATTGTTCCGATTTGCTCCGGCACTGTTTGCTGACACGAAAAATTAACAATTTCAAAATATTCGTTATTAAAATTTAAGAAAAATAGGAAATAAAACGACTTATACACATCCGATTAACAAGCAGTTATGTCAGAAGAAAAGAAAAATTTTTAAAGAATTAAATAAAACTGACGCCGGAAGGAAATACTGTTAATAACTTTAATAAAAATTAGAAAATAGCGATACAATAGAAGTCCATGATAAGAAGCATGGAGAATAGTACACTAAGAAACTGTTTAAAGTACTTAATATTTATATATAGAAAAGGGTTTAATGGCCATGAAAAGATAATTTAAATTTAAAAAATACATTCGAACGCACTGCTGAATTCAAGAGGAGGGGCATTCCCCCCGGAAGGTTTGAGATTTTATGCTTTTTAATAAGCAATTTCCACACCGAATCTCTAAAATGCCCCCCCTTCCCCTCCACAGCCGCAGAAATTGCTCCCGGAGAAAAATATCTGGATTCAACACCGCTCGATCGGCCTGAGCAAGAAAAAAAGCAAATATTAATTAAAACTATATCTTAGAAATTCCCCTTAAAGTTGAGAAAAATTCATTTAAAAATTAAAATTTTCAATAATGCCTTAACATGGACCAAAACCAAACTATTTAAAAAAATGTAAGCATTCCTCAGTAAATAAACATAACTTTTTAATTTATTAAAATTTCTGTACGAAATAAGTTGTAGTTTGTACAGAGAAAATACAAAAATATCCGAATCACATTTGAATAATTAAAATAATAAATACCTTTATATCTGGGTTCTTTACTTGAACGCTAATCCAATGGCGCTGCTTCATGGGATTCAATAAAGAAGTGTTGTAATTTTGTCTTTGTCAAATTTCCGCGCATGCGTGTTTATATCTGTTCTTCCAACAAAAGGAATTTTTCGTTTACGTCGTTATTTTATGACAGTGTTGTATCAGGTTTAGAGCAAAGTTGCGTTGCAAGAAAGCGATTGATTATATTCCGTCTACCTAGTAATGTCCTTGCGGCAATATTATTACTTCAAATTTGTCGTGACAAGAAAATATCAAGAAAAAATTAATCTTGCTGCAATTGTTCATGCTATCTGGGATATTACATTTTCTAACTGTGGTAAGTTGGCAAAATTGTAAAATGAGTTGGCAAATACTGAAATTTGACTTGGCAAATTGAGGTTCTCTCCCCCACCAATAAAAAGTCGTAGCGATGGCACTGTATCTATTGATAATTATTCTTCATCAGATGAAGAAATAGATACTATACATCAAGTACCTGAGATAATGAAGTCCAGAGATGAAAAAATAATGTGGCATGCAAAGCCATATCCAAGTGCTGGTCGATTAGAAAGCAGTAATATTTTGAAACTAACCCCTGGCTCAACTCGATTTTCAAGAGCACGAATAGAAGACGAATATAGCGCTTTTGAACTGCTTTCTCCCCATAATTTGAAAACCATGATAATAAATTATACGAATTTAGAGGGAAAACGTGTATATGGAGAAAATTGGACTGATCTAAATATCGTAGATTTGGATGCATATATAGGCCTTTTAGTGCTCGCAGGTGTGTACAAATCAAGCAATGAATCAACAACAAGTCTATGGGATGAATTCAAGGGAAGATATTTGTTTAGAGCTACAATGTCTCTAAAGAAATTTAAAATAATATCAAGAGTAATACGATTTGATGACCGGGAAACTCGACAACGAAGAAGATCAAAAGACAAATTTGCCACAATTCGAGAATTATGGGATAAATGGGTAGAAATTTTACCCAATCTTTTCAATCCAGAAGTATATGTAACGGTAGACGAACAACTTATTGCTTTTAGAGGAAAGTGTCCTTTTAGGCAGTACATGCCTAACAAACCCGCTAAATATGGTATAAAATTCTGGATTTTGTGCGATAATGGCACTTGCTATGTATGGAATATCCAGCCATATTTAGGAAAACAACCAGGAAATGCACCCGAAAGAAATCAAGGATTGAGAGTAGTTTTGGACTTATCATATGGTTTACGAGGACATAATATAACTTGTGACAATTTCTTTACATCTTATGATTTGGGTCAAATGTTACTAAAAAGAAATATAACAATGATTGGTACAATAAGAAAAAATAAATCATCTATTCCTGTAGAAATTTTAGAAGCAAAAGGAAAAGAAAGATACAGTTCAACATTCGCGTTTACTAAAGATACAACGCTTGTGTCTTACATTCAAAAAAAAAAAAAAAAATGTGTTGTTCTTCAAAGCATATTGCATAAGAAAGAAATAATTGAACGAAGTATTCAAAGAAAACCAGAGATCATCATCGATTTTAATAAAACAAAGGGAGCAGTTGATACGCTGGACAAAATGGTAGCTACTTACACTACAAAAAGGAAAACAAATCGTTGGCCATTTGTTGTATTTTGTAATATTTTAGACATATCTGCATATAACGCTTTTGTACTTTATTGCAAAATAAATAAATCGTGGAAGAAAGACTGTCCTTATAGACGAAGAATTTTTGTTGGAAAACTTGGGTGAAAAACTTGTAAAAAAGTATATGGAGACCAGAGAAAATCTTCCAAGAGGGCAAGGAGCAAAACAGTGTGGAATATTTTGCAATCTTCTCTCGCGGGCCTCTCTTAGCCAGGCGGGCGCCGCGAAGGATCACGTGACGTTTGAGAGAATTGATATTAAAAAACATTTTTTCTTTTGTTCCCTTTTTTAGTTGGTTTTGTGAATGTGAATCTTGAACGCAGCAGATAAATAAGCTGCGTATAGGTTTTTTATCGTGGTCTTCTATTAGAAGAAATAGTTTCTGAAGTATTAATTGTTTTTAAAAGCATTTCTCTTGTTTATAGTTTAAATGTGAATCTCGAAAGTAGCATACTGGCTGTGTATTTCTTGATCTTCCGAAAAGGGAGAAATGAATATTCTTGAATATATAAAAGAAATCTTTGAATTCCCAGTGTGGAATATTTACATGTTTTTAAAGAAATAGTATCCAAATGTTTTCATTGTAACTACTGTAAATATTTATAAGTGTAAATATACAAAGTTTTTAATTATCCTGTGCTTGACTTGGATTTATACTGAAAACACCATCGCTATTTTCTGTTGTGAAATATGTTTTATTATCTTAATATGATTTTACATGAATCGTGAAGTCAATAATTAAGCTCTCCCAACCTTGGATTTAAATTGTGATCACGTGAAATTTCGTGTAATATAATAAGAAGATTATTCTCCATGTTTTGGTGCCTCAACAACCGGGAAAAAAGGTAAGAAATACCTTTATTATTCTGCATGACTGTTGATTTCTTGAAAATATGCATTTTTCATGATCATTTATTTTAAAAATTTAATTTAATTTTAAACATGGATAAGACAGATAAACTTAAAAGTAAAAGAGCTACTGTTCGTGCAGCCATTACGAAATTAATCACAAAATGTGATACATTATTATCTGTTGATATTGATAAAACTGATTGCGATTCTTTAATGGAATCGTTAGAGCTCGTAAATGAAAAGGAAGTTCAACTAAAGGAGTTTGATTCCGAAATGGATGAGCTAATTCAGGAAAAAACTGAATATGAAAAAGAACTAAAATCGGTAGAAGAATATTCTGAAAAAATATCCAGTTTGAAATTTACAATTAAGATGAGGCTTAAAAAATGTAAAATCGAAACTGAACCAAAAGTTTTACTAGAATCAAGTAACGGCTCAAAAATCGGTAGTAAACCAGTTTCGGCAGTGAAGCTTCCTAAACTTAACATAGAAAAATTTTCTGGTGATGCAAGCCAGTTCTTAGAATTTTTTAATTTATTTACTAGTGCGATAGATTCAAACGAATCGTTATCAAAAATTGAAAAATTCCAATATCTCAAATCCTTGTTGTCTGGTCCTGCATATAATATTGTATCTGGTTTTGAACTGACAGATCAAAATTATTCTACTTGTTTAAAATTGTTAGAAGAGAGGTATGGTAAGCGGGAAAATATCATAAACTGTTACATGAATAAAATTCTAAATCTTGAACCAGTGAAATCCTCTAACAATGTTATTTCTTTAAGAAAGTTGTATGATAATATCGAAACTTCTATGAGAAATCTTGATGCGTTAGGAGTAACATCAGGCTCCTATGGCCATTTATTACTACCCTTATTACTGAGATTATTACCCGAAAATTTGATACTAGATTTCCATCGAAAACGTGACCCCGATAAGGACTGTGAAGTCACCGATTTAATAAATTTTATTAAAACGGAATTAAGATGTCATGAAGCTACTAATTTAGTAAATAATTCCCAAAGAAAGGCTTTTGAAAATTCTAAAACTAAATATGAAAATCCTTCAAGTAAATATCAAAATTTTCCTCAAAAGAAAAATATACCTTCAGCTGCTGCTTTAAATACATCTACAAAACAGTTTTGCATATTTTGCAAGTCTTCTGATCATGTAGGACTAAATTGTTCGGAATTCACTGACGAGCAAAAACGATATAAATTAAAGAAAGAAGGTCGCTGTTACAAATGCTTTTACAAGTCCCATTTATCAATTAATTGTAGAACAAAAATTAACCCTTGTTCCAAATGTGGTAACACTACCCATAGTACTTTGTTTTGTTTTAAAGAAACAGCAAAAGAAAATCCTGAAAAAGAAATGAAAGGTGCAATTGTATCTATGATGTCAGAACAAAAATATAAACAAAATAAATCTACATTATTGCAGACTTGTACAGTTTCTGTGTCTGCTGGTAAGGAATGCTTGTTGGCTCGCGTTTTATGTGATAGTGGTTCAGAAAAATGCTTCGTGAAGAGATCTCTAGTACAAAAATTAAAATTGAAGCCATTGCGAAGAGAAAATTTATTAGTTTATCCTTTTGGGCGGAGACGCCCTTATGAATCTTGTTATGAAGTGGTTTCTCTTGAATTATCCAGTGTTGTGCAACCTATTAACTCGATAAATATCGAAGCACTTGTGGTTGATAATATAACTGGAGCTTCTGTGAAAACACTAGAACCAGAACTTCTAGACATAATGAGAACAAGAGGCTTTAAGCCTGCTGATACAGGTCTTGAACAGGAAATAAATATTTTGCTAGGGTCTGACTTTTTGTGGAAAATATTAAAGGGAATCGAGGGAAAATTGACAAAAGAATTATACGTTGCAGAAACTATTTTCGGTCATACGGTGCAAGGGCAAATAGAGTCTAATAAAAAAGAAGTAGCTTGTTTGCGTGTTTCAGTTGAAAATGTAAATACCCAACTGAAAGCATTTTGGGATCTTGAATCAATTGGCATTGCTGAAAGCAATGAAAAGAACATTACCGATCATGAGGTAATAAAAGAATTTAAAGAAAATCTAAAATTCGTAAATGGGCGTTATGAAGCAAAATTATTGTGGAAAGATTTTCGCGAATTACTTAGAAATAATCTTGAAGTAGCAAAGAAGCGGTTTTCTAGTTTAGAAAATAAATTCTTGAAAAACGATTCTTTATTTAAAGAATATAACTCCATTTTGCTAGAGCAGTTTAATGAGGGTGTAATAGAATTGTGCACCGAGAAACATTCTAATAATTCCTATTACATGCCACACAGACCTGTTATCCGTGACGACAAAACTACAACAAAAATGCGCATAGTCTATGATGCTTCTTCCAAATATGGTGATTCTCTATCATTAAACGAATGTTTGTATCATGTCCCTAACTTGAATTCTAATGTTTTAGATGATGAAAATATACCTGTTTCGTGTTTCGAACCCCCAAATACTTCCTTGAAAATTTTAGGATTGATCTGGAACAATACAGAAGATAAATTAGGACTAGAATTACGACCCTTGTTAGAAAAATTAAATAATGATTCTTCTACTAAACGCAATGTTTTGAAAATTGCAACTATGTTCCTTGATTCAGCCGGATTTATTGCCCCTTTTGTTTCTGGTGAACTAGAAAATGATTGGAAAAATTGGCTTTCAGAAATCCCTGATCTCGCTCACTTGAAAATTCCCTGGCAGTATTTTAGCAACCTGATCATGGAAAAGGAGCATCTCCAGTTGCATATTTTTCCTGGTGCTAACCCTAATGTGTATGTTCCTGAATTTCTTTCCTTGCCCGAAGATCAGTGCCCTAGCGTTAAAATTGTTGCTACACAATTACCTGATGTTTCTAAAGAGAAGTCTCGAAAATCAGCAACCATTTCTTGTGTTGTTCAAACAAATAAAGCTGATGAAATTCCTATTTTTAATCTTGAAAAATATAGCTCCCTAAAGAAATTGTATCGAGTAACTGCTTGGCTATTTAGACTTATTTCTAATATAAAATTAAAGATAGAGAAAAGAGATTTTTCAGAATTATCAGCTGAGAAAATTTTACATGTTGAAATTTTTTGGTTTAAGCTAATGCAGAAAGAAAGTTTTCCCGAAGTTACAAAATACTTGAAATGTAACAAAAGTACCCCTAAAGAATCGAATCTTCTACAGTTAAATCCTATGTTGTCAGATGATGTTTTGCTGTTGCTACGAGGACGGTTACAAAAGTCTGATTCCTCATGTTATGAAAAACATCCCCTTGTGATTCCTGCAAAACATAAACTTACTGAAATAGTCGTGAAAGATGCACATGAAAAGGTTTTTCATTCAATAGAGCCCAGAACATTAGTGCAAACTTGTGAAAAGTTTTGGATTTCAAAATCTAGACAGCGCATAAAATCAGTCCTAAACAAACGTGCAATCTGGAAGAAATCTAACGCACGCCCTGGTGAACAAGTTAGAGCACCTCTAAAACATATCTTGTGTTTACCTGCAACCAAGGAATCCTTAGTGAAACGCTTCCGTTTGCGCGAGACTCTTCTGAATCATTTTTGGAAGCGCTTGAAAAATGAGTATCTTCTCAACTTACAATCTGCTCACTACACGGACCAGAATAAAACTTCTGACTTTGAAATATATGATGTGATTTTTATGCATATGAACATGTATCAAGAACTTTCTGGAAGTTAGGTATTTGTGGACAGAGATTTAAAAAAAAAAATGAGGTCTTATGAACTAAAGGCAAATAATTCCATCATTAAAAGACCTATTGATTCTTGTGTATAATTTAGAAGTGAAAAAACTCTGAACTTTTTTATTAATAGAACTGAAAAAAAAAAAACTCTGATATTATTAGAGACTCAAGAACTCTCTTGTTTATTGACTTAAAAAAAAAATTATTTTTTTTCACTTAAAAAAAAAATGTTTCTTGTTTAATTTTTTTTTGTATTGAATATTCCAGAAAAAGTTGTATAGATTTAAATTGTTCTTTCTATTTTTAGTAGCAGAAACCTGCCAACCAAAAATTTTTAAATTGTTTATTATTTTATTTGAAGTCCAGTATGTAAGTATATATTTTGATTTGTATTGTATTTATGTAAGTGTAACTGATAATTTTTTAGAATAATTTTTATTTCTAC
Source organism: Maratus speciosus (assembly GCA_963932465.1). Taxonomy (NCBI): domain Eukaryota; kingdom Metazoa; phylum Arthropoda; class Arachnida; order Araneae; family Salticidae; genus Maratus; species Maratus speciosus. Next base: position 339,510,594 of record OZ010797.1, on the reverse strand, counting down.
TTTAATTATTTGAATCCCCATTTTGATGAACCCTTGTTCATCGGGGGGGAGTTTGTGGAATATTTTGCAATCTTCTCTCGCGGGCCTCTCTTAGCCAGGCGGGCGCCGCGAAGGATCACGTGACGTTTGAGAGAATTGATATTAAAAAACATTTTTTCTTTTGTTCCCTTTTTTAGTTGGTTTTGTGAATGTGAATCTTGAACGCAGCAGATAAATAAGCTGCGTATAGGTTTTTTATCGTGGTCTTCTATTAGAAGAAATAGTTTCTGAAGTATTAATTGTTTTTAAAAGCATTTATCTTGTTTATAGTTTAAATGTGAATCTCGAAAGTAGCATACTGGCTGTGTATTTCTTGATCTTCCGAAAAGGGAGAAATGAATATTCTTGAATATATAAAAGAAATCTTTGAATTCCCAGTGTGGAATATTTACATGTTTTTAAAGAAATAGTATCCAAATGTTTTCATTGTAACTACTGTAAATATTTATAAGTGTAAATATACAAAGTTTTTAATTATCCTGTGCTTGACTTGGATTTATACTGAAAACACCATCGCTATTTTCTGTTGTGAAATATGTTTTATTATCTTAATATGATTTTACATGAATCGTGAAGTCAATAATTAAGCTCTCCCAACCTTGGATTTAAATTGTGATCACGTGAAATTTCGTGTAATATAATAAGAAGATTATTCTCCAAACAGATGGTTCAAAGTGCGAAGCGAATTCGTAAAGAAATTGCTAGTATTTCAGCTGAATTGAAAATTGCTAAGAAGCGAGGAAGGTGTCACCTATGCGAAAAAACTGACAATAAATGTACATTTAAGTGTGTAACATGCCACTGCTTTACATGCAAAAAGCATTTGAATACAGTTTGCCATAACTGTTATACGGGATAATTACATTTAAATATTTGAAAGATTTATTTGTGTTTTTTGGATGTACCTGTAAACAAGATTTTGTAAGTACTTTTTACTTATATTTCATCTTTGTACTGTCATAATTTATTTTTTGTTTTAGTATTCGTCAACTGTTATTAAAATAATAAATTTATTACTTGTAGATTGCCGAATTTAAGCGCGAAACATGCATGGGTCATTTTAGACCCGAGGGACTAATTCGTAGGTACGGAACGAGGAGCGTTCTAGGGTTAAAAAATTACGAAATTTAATTTTTATTAGAAATTTAGTTTTTAAATTCATACTCTCCTATAAGTTATATTTAGTAAAAATATCTTATTACGCTAAGAATTAAGACAAAAAAAAAAAAAAAAAAAAAAAAAAAAAAATCCAATTCTTGTGCGATTAAAACTGACCGAGTAGTAGCTGTTTAAAGTTGAAGCATCTTTTCTTACTGCGAAATAGGGGTCATTCACAAATTTACAAGAAATCTTCAGAAATATAAATAATCATCAGATTAAAAAAAAATAGTTAATAGTAAAATTAACATAACAATATAAGGGTAATTCCATGGGGTTTTGTAGTGTAAGTCACGTAGCTGATAATTGCTATGATCGTTGGCCACCGTTATTTTCGAAAAGTTTGCTTTGCTTTATTCAATTAATGAGATATCTCCGATAAAATAAGTCACATTTTTCCGTTCTAAAATACTGGTAGCCAAAAATCGTAGCTCGTGACAGACACAACAAGTACTCATAGAAATAGCCATAAATAAATTTGAAATCTATTTTCATTCTGACATATTAAAGCAAAATATACTGCTTGCACTGAAAATATAAGTGGAAAAAAATAACAGAGTTTTTATTAAATGAAAGGATGAAAAGCAACAGTCTCAGTTCTTTACAAAATAAAACATATGTTAAAATACAATTATTTTAACCAATCAAAAACTTAATAAAAATTAACATTATCACAATACTTGTGCAATGTGACTATTTTCAGTTAAAGTGCAGATACACGCGAAATAAATTCTTCTAATATTTTAAACACTTAGTGTACGATGCAGAAAATATGCGTAAGTCATGCAATTCAAAGTTACATAATTCTGTCAATTTTAGTGTTAGATGAGTGGATTTTTTTTTTTTTTTTTTTTTCATGTCATACATGTTAGAATAATAAGAAATTCTTACTAAATAGAGACCGGAGACCGGATAAAAAATTCAATTTCGTAATTTTTTAAGAAATATTTTTATTGGTCCAAACGACTTTATAACCTTTTAACACTTAAATGCGCGATTTTTTATTTTTTTTTTCGAAAAAAATTCTATATGATTCTCTGAAAAATTTATTACACAGGAAAAATAATGAAAAAAAAAATCAGAGGTACATTTTTCATATAATACGTCAATCATTTCTTCTGTTGCACATCTGCAATATAAGTAAAAACTATTGCCGTGTGGCTGTTTTACGCTAAAATAATGCAAATTACGAATGTAAATATTTTAATAAGTATGTCTTCAAATACCTTATTTTATATTATTATTTATTTTATAAAACTTAGCATTTAACCCTTTAATTCCCATGATAGAATACATTCTAGAAATTGCGTAGTTCAGAGAATGTCACTTTACACCAGAAAGTTTCAGTGGTTTAAATCTCTTTATTTAAAAACGCAATGTCTGTGATTAATTAAAGCACATATTGCTAGTTTAATTTTCTGGTGTGAATTAGGTATATACGAATAAAAAAAAAATCTTAAAAATCTTAAATTCAAAACACTGTTGTTTGCATATATGCAAAGCTGCGCACTAAACGGTTAAAATATTTTTGTAACTGGAACTATATGTCTGTGACTAACGGTTTAAGAACATTCATTGGTCACCTTTGACAGTGGACACCCTTACAATGTACCGGGTGAGCCAAAAGTTCGTTACAACTTTAAAAACTCATAAAAAAGGAAGAAATTATGATAAAACAATGCGATTTGCAAGGAAGGACTGGCTCTAAAAATTTTCATGTTTCTAGGGCCTTCAGTAACACAAAAATCGCATTTTTAGAACGTTTTTTGCTCCTGCACCCCCTTTGGGGTAGTGGCATGGACATAAGATATAGTCTATGTTGGAACAGGGACTAACACCGTCATTTTGATACCATGACTTTTGAAATAGGTTCGGTAGTTTCAGAGATTACCTCCTACAAATAAACAAACAAACTTTACTTCTTTATTATAACGAGTTGCAACCCGTCGAAATTCGACGTACTAAAATGTTTGAAAGGAACTGTCAGATCGAAATTATAATAAACCTACAAAAATAATTACAACAAAAAAATCATCTTACATTGGTTGTCTAACTCTTAAAACAAATAATATTTTAGACCCAAAATTACCAAAATATTATTTCTACAAACTTCAACTGCTTAAATTATTGAAAAATTAAACTGTATCAAGTACGTAATCAAGATGAGTAATTATGATGAAGTTATCGATGGAGCTCTTATGTTTGTTTCTACGGGATGAAAAATCAGTAAAAAGGATTTCGCTTTGTAACATCATAAAATGTTCCCCCATAAAATCTAAAGATTCCTTCCTCTTTCGCCGAAAAATCTCCCCAGAACACCCTGCAGTTTCTCCTGTCATTCCTCGACACCCCAACGAAGGAATGGTGATAAAAAAAGGGGGTAGTGTTAAAAATTAAAATACCTAACAGAGATAAGGAGTCTTTCTTTCTCCTTTAACCACGTATTATTGTATCTTTGCGAATCTGAATGCAATGACAAAAGATTTAAATTTAAATTTTTAATACTCATTTAATACGAAATAATCATTCATAGTTTTTAGTTTTTTCCTCGCGATTTTGTGCCCGTTGTCTTTTTTTTTTCGAAATTAGAGAACGATTTTCATTTATCCCAGACATCTATTTGTTTTCTCTGTTTTTAAATATCATAATAGCCGTCTAAAAAAACATGTTTATTGAGCTGAATCTGATTCAAAGCAAAGGATTTAGATAAGTTGAAGACGCTAATACTGATTTTGGATTTGATTCTTAAAATTTGATAACGTGATTAATTAGCGATTCAAAAAAATCGGTATTTTTTTTTTGCTGGTAGTGTGTGTGTGTGGGGGGGGGGGGGGGTAGTAAACAAATCCTTCGTTGCGCCATTGTTTTAACCTAGTTTGAAAAATTATTTCGTTTGATATTGTTTTAAATAAATATTTTTTTCAACAAAATTAATATATAAAAATGAGTAATATGTAAATGATTACTTTTCATCATAGTATCCTGTAAGCGGCATTTCAATGCCGAATATAGGCTCAGTGAAAGTGATATTCTTAACAGTGTATTGGAAAATTAAAAGTATAGTTTGGTTGTGCAAATATATTCTGGAAGAAAAAACCGAAAAATAATTTAAATTGAATCTTAAAACAAACCTATTAAAGTCACATCAAGATATCATTCGAATTTTAATATAAAACTCATTTTAAATTTATGAGAGACTGAATGAAAAACCATCAGCGAATAAAGTTTCATACATCTTTTCATGTTGAACATAATTTTTGCATATACGATTACAAATAGAAAAAAAAAATGAAATAAATCATGCATATATCTATTAATTAATAGCATAGCGTCACTCAAGATTTAATATTAGTTTTAAGATCCATCTATAAAAATTTTAGAGCCATAAGATCAAGTGCTGGGTCACAAACTTTTAACCTATTTTGATATTACTAATTTTTTTTTAGTTAATGATCAAAAGATTTAGAAAAAAAAGTTATGCTATTCGATGCCGAATTTAAGAAGATAAAATCGAAAAACTAGCGTTTTCTTCACATTAGAAAGATTCTGTATTTCATAGGTTTTAATCCCGAAACCTATGTGATTTAAAATAGATGAAAACGATGTCACTCTGAAACATTTGTTATGAAACGTTTCCCTTTTATAAACCAAAATGCAAGTTGGCTTTTAAGTCTGTTTTCAAATCTAAACTACCTATTTCTAACACATTTTTCAATTTATTTTGTTAACAAAAATTGTCAAGATCTCTTATGCAGAAATTGTTAATCCAGTTTCATTTTTCGGTAAAGGCAGAATATTTTTTAGTAAATACTGTGAAAAGTGAAAGTTAGTGTTTTGAATCACATTTTAGTTAGCGACAGTGAGAGAAAGGAAAAAAACTGGCGTCTTGTGACAACAATCACTTTTAACACAAGATGTAATTCATTTATTCAAAAATGAAAAAACTTCTCAACCATCTTATAGTCCAGGGGAAATGTACATTTTACCTTGCAAAAGGTCGGGTAGGAGATTTTATTTTTTTAATTTGTTTATACTGAGGCAAGCATGGAAAAACCAAGTTTTCTAACAAAATTTCTTAAGGCTAAATTTTCTGTGGCCAAAAAACAACAAAATTTTGGGACTTTTTTTATTTTTTTTTTTAAATATCTCTAGACCTGTTGCCATAGCATATTTTTTGTCAATTACAATATTAAAGAAGACAAAATTCTCTATAACTTTCATATTTGCAACTTTTTTATGCACTCAATGGCAAGCGCAGTACACCATTTCAAAAATAGAACATTTTTTTCAATTTTCTTAAAAAACGTGAAAAACGTTAGTTCTGCCCCGATTATTCACATGTTCCCACGGATTTAATCTTGTATGTAGACTTCTAAAAATTGATAGCAATAAATTATCTATTATTTTCACACCCATGTCTTTATTTTTATCTCAACAGACAGTTTATATTCAATAAATTTATATAATTTTAAAAGTAGGGCAGGGTGTAGATGAATAAGACAATTTTCATATTTAGTCAGTAGCTTTAAGTGTATACAATGTTAATTTCAAAGCATTGTTTAAAAGAATACTTCAATATTTAGTAACTTATTGGCACGATAGTTTCAATTAAGAAAGAATTCTTGTTTAATTTAATAATTTTTATAATGCATACTTATTTTTCCAAGGAGCAGTGGGATAAGTATGAAATTTTGCGAAAAACATTTTATTCCTCACTACAATGGTATATTTTATTTACCATTTATTGATAACATATGTTTTAACCTTTTACTGTTTTAATGATAGAAAACATTGGATTGTAGTTCCGTATAAAAGGGGGAGAGGGGAGCTAAAAAATAAATATATTTTATGTAAGAAATACTTTTACCTTATAAAATAGGTATATAAAAAAAATGACAACGGATTATTTCACTAACTAATGTTATGTATTTATCTCTTGTAAAATTTAAAAATTCTGTCAGTAAAATATTTGAGATCACTAGTTTCATAAAAATATTTAAAAGATTAGTTTTAATAAATATTGTCAAAAAAAATTTGCACTTATATCAATAAATATAACAAGAGATTATATCATTTCAGCATGCAAAAATATATAAAACTTTAGTTTTATCTATTAATTGTTTTAAAGCTCAAACAGAAAAACTTACTTTGGTTGTTGAAAAATACAATTCGTGGAATATTCAAATCTTCTGTAATATGTACTGTTTTGAAACTATATTTGTTTAATGATCTCAGTGATACCATTTATCAAATGAAATACCAATTTATTTATGATTGTAGACCGTATAAACATTTTTGTTTTCGCATTGAACCCCTGTCTCATTCAACTCCACTTTCCGTACACAATAAAAAAAGGCAAGCAGTATGACTGCATAAGCTAATTGAAAAAATGTATTTTAATAATAATAATTTCTATAAGGCTATTTAACAATATTTTTTTCTGTTTGATGGCACTGTTGTAGGATTATTAGCATCCAGTTTCAAAGGAATATCCTTATCCTCAATAAAAGAGATACCTTAATCATGTTCATCTAGAGGTATAAAGCCGAAAAAGTACAAAAGCACAACATTAGATATTGATCAGGTATCCCATGAAAAAAATTTATTTAAAAGTAATAAAATACAAGCGAGATATTTATCAAGAACGCTCCCATAGGTTAAATATTATCTTGCGAATGTCTTCGTGTGACTAATTTAGTCTCATAATTCATATAACTGTGACTTTAAATGTCTCAATACTACAACTACCGTAAAATCTTTGAAAAGGAAATCTGTATATAAAGAATCCTGTCTTTAAAGAAAATATTATATATTTTAAAGAGAAAGAATATGAACAATTATACCTGCTAAGACGGAAATCTGTTTAAAGCGGAATATATTTGGGTTCCTTTCGGTTCGGTTTTCAAGGTTTTAATGAATCAATATTTGGAAAAGCTGATCACGTAGTTCAGCATTATGTATTTGATGATTACACACTTAAAAATTTCAAAATCCGGCTATTAGATATTTATAAAAATTCTCGTGGTAAATTTCTTTTTAAGGGGAGGGGGGGGGGGCAAAATCCATGTTTGCAACGGGTGCAAAAAAGACCAGTTTCGACCCTGAAACACATAATTTACTGCAACCAATATAAAGAAGTTGACATACATGATTAAATCCGTGGGAAACATTTGAAGAATCGGGGCAGAACTACATTTTTCACGGTTTTTAAGGAAATTGAAAAAAGTGTCCTATTTTCGAAATGGCGTACTGCGCTTGCGATTGAGTGTATAAAAAAGTTGTAAATATGAATGCTGTAGAGAATTTTATTATCTTTAATATTGTAATCGAGAAATAATATGTTACGGCAACAAGTCTTGAGACATTTAAGAAAAATCAAAAAAAGTCCCAAAATTTTGTTTTTTGGCCACAGAAAATTTAGACTTAAGAAATTTTGTTAGAAAACTTGTTTTTTTCCATGCTTGCCTCAGTATAAACAAATTAAAAAAATAAAATCTTCTACCCGACCTTTTGAATGGTAACCCCTTTTTTTGGTACATTTCCCCTGGACTATTAACACTAGAACAGCCGGAAATTTTACTGAAGTGTTATAAAAATATCTTACACCAGAGTTTTTATTTCAAACTAAAAAATTTTAATTTTTTAAACACGATTTAATCACTAATTTTAATTGTCTGATTAAAATCGTTGACATTCTTATTAAAAGTATTATTATTATTATACAAATTAAGATCAAATTTTGAGTTTATTTTTATTTTTATAGTACTGGCTGCTTTTCCCGTATGAAGAAATGCTTTTTTTCTATTTGAGGTTTTTTTAAACATTTATTAAATTTAATATTTGAATATGACTATATATATTTTATTATTCATAATATTTTGTCCTTGAATGTTAAACTCTGAGTTAAATACAAAAAAGTAACTTTCAACTATCTTACATATACTTTTATCTTTCAAAGTATCCCAAAAAATCTTTGTGTTTTATTTACATGAATTTATTTAATTTGTATATATGTAGTCGTTTTCTACCACAAATTTCAAAAGGAATATTAACTCTTTATCGCCTTATTTAATTGCAAAGTTTCTGCTATTAAATAAGACAATTTTTCTATATTGATTAGTGGTGATAAATTAGTGGTAATTTGTCGGTTCACGGACTTTTACCTTAGAGCCTACTAAAAGCAAATGTGTAGAATTTTAATGAAATTTAATGAAAATTTAAATGTGTAGAAATCTTATTAAATTAGTAGTTTTAGTCTCAAAATGTCCATAATTTACAGAACTTTAGCACATTAAGATTCAAAGAAAGCATATAGTTTAAAGAAGTATTGTACTGATTGGTGACTTTGGACACTAAATTTTGACGTAATTAATGAAAATTTGCATCAACAAATTTTTTGGAAGGACCATGTTTTTACAAAATGGAATGTATCAGTTAGTTTTTTTTTTAAATTATTTTAATTCTTTTACCTTTTAAAGTTTTGCATGTAACGGTTTGCACAAAATAAAATTTAAAACTCAGTTTTAGATTTTATTTTGTGCAAACCGTTACATGCAAAACTTTAAGTACATGGATTAAAATCAACACATTATAACTCATATAATAATATATATATATATATATATATATATATATATATATATATATAAATAATTTCTCGTGAAAATTCACTAGGCTATCTGAAAAGAGTTATATATTGTAGAGATATTACCTTAAATCGAGTAGTTATATATATTTAAAAAAGACATATATATGTATATGTAATTTAAATATTTTTGATTATAAAAGAAAATTAAGCATTTTTTTGTTAGCCGCAAAATAATTGAAATCTTATTACCTTGAAATTTTCAGAGACTTAGAGCTGTTTAATCAGATTTTTCGAAAAATTATATATGGAGGAACAATATAGTATTTTGTTGTATTTTAAAGGATTTTGCATAGAAATATTTCTATTATTACGTAAGTTATGACTAAAAAAATGTGTCCGTCATTTTCCCTGCAAACAATGATTAAAAAGACACTTTTAAAGATATTTTTCTCAAAAAGAAAAAAGCCATTTTTTTTTAATTGCGCACAAGATTTATTTTACATTAGTTAATGTTTTTGCAAGCAATCTTTACGAATTTAGATATTATATCTACAACTTAAGATTGGATCTAAATTTGTGCATATTTTAGTAAAATTTCTATTTAAAAAGTATTGTTGAAAGTATTGCATACATTAAGATTATCTGTTTTTGTGCCTAGAACTACAAACGAACTTTGGTTCAGTTTTAATATAATTCTTGCGTTACAGGTATTAGCCAGAACATAACCAATAGTATTTATTTTGAATTTTTTTATCTTGCTGAAATTCAGAACTGAACGTTGGCACTATGCGACTCCTATATGATCCCTTACATTTCCCCGTCTTAATGATTCTCGGACTAGTACGGACTCGGACGGAAGTACTTAATTACCTATTTGATTAATGACCATTCGGCGAATCCGGAATTCATGAATCTAAACTGTACAATTTTCACATTCTCGTAATTTACATACGCACCACTCAAATTCACAATTTGAAAGTATTTTAACGCGCAAAAGAATAGATTATTAATGAATGCATTTCCAAAGTTAAAGTCACGTTTGTCCGATACAACTTTTCATGTGAACATTCGCACAAACCTTAAGTTCTAATCTACCCGCGAAAAAAAATGTCAGAAATTTGACTTTAGTTGTCATAGTATTCGCCATTTATAGTATTGGTCAAATATTTAGTTTTATCAAAAAAAAAAAAAAAAAAAAAAAAAAAAAATGATCGTTTTGTTTTAAATATATCATTTTTACTCAATGAATCATTTTGCCGAGCGCCCAAACTCATTTATCAGCGTAATGTAAAAATATTAAAATGTAGCTGATTTATGAAGAAGAATGCGTGTTTTATTTAATGTCTGACATCATTTTCTGTTCAAAAATTATATAAAAGTTTCTTTTATTTGTAATGTGAAAATGGCATCAATAAGGATATAATGAATAAAAATAATAAACCATGAATATTTTCCCTTTGCTTTCAATATAAATGGAGTACTTCAGTTGCCACAATTACAAAATTTGTATTAAAAACTACAAAAAAATTAATATCTCAAAAACAAATTGAGATACAGCTTTCAAACAAATAGCATTTAAAAGAGAATTTTTTTCCTTATACGACGGTGTAAAAAGTTAAAATGTGTGATGCATAGAAGTTTAAAAATTTGCAGTAGAGAAAATGCAAAACCAAAATTTTATTTCAAATTTCAAAGTGTTGCCATTCGCAAAATGACGTATGCGTTACGCACAGATATGTTTGTCCTTTATAATATAGACTAGGGGATCGTACCCGGGCTTCCCGGGTTACAGAATATAGTGAAACATTTTTTTTTAAATTGAAAACTAATAATTTTTTTTATATGCAATAAATTTTTTAAATTTATCAAAAGAGATATTTTCTTATTAGTCGTATGATAAGAATTATTTGACCAAGGTTTTGCTACTTACGGCATCCTTTTATATTCTGATAATTTCAGAGCTTATACATGTCTGTTAAATTTGTGTTTTAGATATATTATTTTATTTATTTATTCATAGGGAAGTTTTTATAATGGATATTAGCCGTAAGAAAATGAACTCTTTATTTTGTTTTAAGGGCAAACGGATTAATCTTTCGTAATCGAGTTCCGCGCGATATAGATTAAATAAAAAAAAATATTTCATGCTTTAAAATTGTTTTTAAAACCATACACCATCATTAAACTGAAATGAACTTTGCAAATAAATTTCATTTGAAAAAAAAAAAAAACATCCTATTTCGTGATCTAAAAATTTAAATTGTACGATTACAAATATGTTAGATTTATGTTTTTTTTTTAATATTATTCTTTTATTTGTTTATAAAAAAAAGTATTAATTTCGTTAATTTGTCTTTCACAAATATGTTAGATGGGTGTTCTTTTAATATTATTCTTTTATTTGTTTATAAAGGAAGTATTAATTTCGTTATGCAAAAATGGTCAAAAACAAATGCTGAACAACGTCTATTGCTTTATGCGCAAAATGTTTATTATTATTATGTATTGAAAGCGGCACGTGATAAGATAAACTTAAAAAAATCATGCTTAAAAATTATTTTTAAAAACATAATACATCAGTCAATTAAGATACAGTTACAAATCGCATTTGAAAGTAAATTTTTTCCCTATGCGACGAAAATTGAAAATGTACGATAGTCAGAAGATTAAAAAATTGCAGTAGCGAAAATTTCAAGATCGAAATTTGATCGTGAAGTGTTGCCATTCGCAAAATGACGTCAGCATTACGCACAGATACGTTTGTTCTTTATAATATAGATAGATACATAATCAGTAAAATATAATAAAGATCAGTCATTAGGATGTGGTTATCAATTGAGGCTCTTATGCTTGGTATTCCGGAACGAAAAACAGCTATTTTCACCTTTTCAAAAATTGCATACGCACTTCTCATATCCATATTCATCATTTTTTTAAAAAATTGTATTTTATTTGATCATTTTAAAATCATTTTAACTCAAAACTTGAAGTCACGATTGTCAGCAACATTTTTTATGTGAACAGACGCAGTGTTTACGTGAGATTCTAAACTCAATTCCGGATAGTAAAAATTTCCGTAATTTATGTTTTTTAGACGCGTTTGCGTTAAAATGTTTAGTTTTATCTAAGAAAATGATCGTTTTCTTTTAAATATGACTTCATTTTCACTTAAATAAGCATTTCGCCTAGTGTCTGAAACTTAGTATCAGTACACATGCAGAAGGAAAAAAAATATAGAAATTTTATGAGGAAAAATGCGTGTTTTCAAAAGCAGTATGTCATTTTCCGTTATTATTCACCTAATATAATATTATGCCCCTAATGGAATTTTGCGCCACTAAGCAATAGACAACACTTTTTATCAACAATTTTGAATTTTTATCAGAAAATAGCATGAATAAAGATAAAAATACCTCATTATTTCTCTCTTGTCTGCAATAATGAAAGCTATCTAATTTTCACCATTTTGAAGAAATTTCATAAAATGCTTTTAAAATTAAAATATAAAAATGGGGATATTAAAAAAAAAAAAAAAAAAAAAAAAAAAAACAGATAGTGCGATCACATCTACAAATGAACAGCTTTCAGTTAAAAAAAAAATATTAGTAAAATTGGTTCAGCAGAAAGATCAGGGCACATGACTGAAAAACACACTTGTGTTTTAAATATATAGATTACTAGGGGGCTCTGCCCCCTGCAAGCTACGCTCGCCAACCCCTGTTCAGACACCGCAGAATCTAAAACACGCTAATCTGATCGGTTTAAAAAATATTATAGAAGATTGAATTATACGGAAAAAAGCTGTGCAGATTTCCCTGTAAATGGGTTTTCATTCAATTTCCTTTGATTTAAAAAATTTAAGGCCGAATCAGTTGCTGTTAAGACATCCAATGGTTGTTTTCGTGTTTGATTAAAGAGGACCAGTTAAACGTTTGAAAAGAAGCTAAAAATAAAAGGAATTAAGTGTACAGAGTCTTTGTCTCCAGGTATTTTAAAACAATTTCTATAACAATAGCCTAAGTCATGTGACTATCATCAAGAGTTCCGGGCGAACCACTTCGCTTTTTATATTCCTGGTACCATTTTGGTACTTTAATATTGCCCAGGTACAGGTGATAAGTCGCCAAATATTATTCTAACGCCATCATTTCATCTATCATAGCAAACGCGGTAGCGTTAAGCTATAATACGATTAAGAAATAGAAAATGCAAACGACTTTCTTAAATTTCTGGCGAACCTGTTGACATACGACAATGCTTTTTCTTTTGAAAGATAGAACTCGACGAGACGAATAAACTGATAGCATTTGAAAAATTACTGTAGTTTTCAGTAGTTTTTTATTTAATTTTAAACGAAAAAATGAAGACACAAAATTCAACAAAGTGTAGCTAACGTTCCAGTGGGCGGATTAACTTCGTTTTAGTTTTATTTTGATCCTCTTGTTAAAACTTAGAATAGGTTTCTTTTTCTTTTTGTATGTTTGACGGTCGCTGAGAAAATCGAATTTGTTTTTTATAATGTCTCCACAAAATTATAGAAATCTCTCCTTTTCATTTTCTAATTCAATAACTTCTTTCATTGCCACTCTCTAAAAAGCAGTACAATAATGTTAAAAAAAGGATAACACGTGTACTTTTGTTTTTATAAGTCAATAAATATTGAAATTCAATAGACAGATTTTTGTATTTTTGAAACCGACGTCAACCTAAGCAGATAATGCAAAATTTTCATAAATACGTAGTATATGAACTTTCTTGATTAATATTTTGAACTGGAGTAATTGACACAATGGAGCACAAACGAGTTGATAGGGTAAAAAAACAAACAAAAAAAAAAAACAGGGTAAATCCTAAGTTTCTGTTCAGGAGCTAAATGTAAGGGTTTTTTTTAATTATCATCATAACATCCTGACTTACACAAGCGATAGTTATGCAGTAATATAAATACTTCACATACTAAGCATACCTTAAAAAATACCATTCCATCTATTTTAAATAAGGAAGAGATGTTATACACGAACCAGAGCACATAACTGGCGCGATAATGGTGTTATTTTGCCTGATACGGTAGCTTAGCTATTGTTGTTTATTTATCAATTATTTTTTTTATTTACTTTTATTTTATTTTATAAAATTATATAAATTGTTTTGTTCCATAGTTATTAATTGAACTTTTCATTATTTACTGTTATTTCCTTTTTAAAATAATAGAAAGTAATTTAAAAATATATCTGTAACTGCTATTCGAAAACTCGGTTTTCCTTAAACTGGAAAAAACCCCCGTGCCAAACCCGTCGTGTATATGACATCTGTGACTTAAATAATTAGGGTTTCGTTTAACTTTAGGTACTTTTGCTTGAGATATTGTCCAAAATGTACAGCAAAAATATGCGGTACTACTTGATTATTCCGTCGACCAATTTCGCCAAACTATTCGCCAAATGATACAAACTGACGTAATTTTTATTTTAAATAACGGAAGAATAAATAAATAAGTAAAGCATTAATAAAAATACTAATAAAAACTTGGGCACAGATGTCATATACGCTCCATATTGGCGCGATTTTTCCAGACGCCAATTTGGCGAAAACCTCGTTAGTATATCATCTATATCCGGGTTACCATATCAAGTAAAATAACGACACTTTGGCGCCAGTTAAGTACCCGGTGCGTATATGACATTGGCGGCGTCAAAAAAATCGCTCCAATATGGGGCGTATATGACATCTGTGCCAAAACTTGAATTAAAAATCACTTGATGACGTAACAAACACGTGTATCGTGTTTAATGTCAAGTGAATGAAATATTTACTATGATCCATTACTGTCATTTAATCTTATAGTTTGGCGATAATTTTTTGGTCGACAGGATAATCAAGTTGCACCAAGTATGGTACAGATGTCATATACGCACAACGTTCCCGCGATATTTTTTCTGACGCCAATTTGGCGAAAACCTCGTTTTCGAATACCAGTTACATATATATTTTTAAAAAGGGATTAACAATAAATTTATAAAAGTTTAATTAATAACAATAGAATAAAACGATTTATATAATTTTAAAAAAGAAAATAAATGTAAATAAACAATTTATTAATAAATAAACAACAACATTCAGCACAGATGTCATATACGCTCCATATTGGTGCGATTTTTCCCGACGCCAATTTGGTGAAAACCTCGTTAATATATCATCTATATACGGGTTACCATATCAAGAAAAATAACAAAACTTTGGCGCCATAAGTACCCCGGTGCGTATATGACACTGGCGTCAGAAAAAAATCGCGCCAACGTGATGTTCATATGACATCTGTGGCGGTTCAAGTACACTTCGGAACGTTACTTTGAAATCGGTGAGTTTCATCGCCAAAATCGCCAAGATGCTTAATGATTATCGCCATTGAATATATAAATAATGCCATATTTGCAAACTTATGGGTCAAAATATAAGTGGAACCTCGGTTTACGACCAGTTCGGTTTATGTCCAACTTCGATGATCAAAATTTGACTCGGTTGGCGTGCAATATCTCGGTTCACGACCAAGGCTGCCGAATAGTTCAGTTGGCAACCCTCACATAACTGTTGTTATTAGTCAAGTTTGGAGTAAGGTGTGCATATCAGAGTGCTTTGTGTACCTTTATTACTGTAAAAAAATTAACTTTTTGTTTTACTTTTACTCAGGTTTACGCTAATATTAGCTCTCATTATTGCTTCTAAGAATGAAAAAGTTCTTAGTGATAGCAGTAGTAAGAGGCTTAAGCGAATTACTGTTCAATAAAATAAATTGTAGCAAAACATGAGAACGATGTTAGTATAACCGGTCTAGCTATACAATACGATGTGGCCTAAACCTTCCATTTCCACGATAATCTATATATATCTATATATATATTACGCTATTGTATGTGTCACAGAAATCGCGATTATTTGTTAATTGTTTAATGGCAACGCTCGAATGAAACACATCTCATTGTTTATAGAACAGCATTTAATGCATCTCCATACCTATAAAGGAGGTTGCCATAGGCTTGAACCTGTTCTGTCGCCAAATACCGCCACGTTTGTCGCCAACTTGGCGATATATCGCCAAATACCTATAGACTTCCATTGTAAACCAATAGGGTTTACTTGTTTAGAGAGAATCAACAAATTGAGATATTTTAATGCAACAAAAACTAATTTCAGTTTAAGGAATTATATTAATTATATTTAAGGGAGTCAAAGCAAATTAAATTATAAGTAAAAATAACGTGAATTTGATTAAAAAACTTTGAACCTCTTAAAACAGTGTGCATTACTTGGTTAAATAGTGCATTATTGTCCGAAATAAGATAAAAGTATTGGGAATATTTAAAAGCAACTCAGGTTTATTTATATTCAATATATAATTATCAAAAAATTTAAATGACTAGTATTAAAAAATGCTCTGACGAGCACCAAAAAAGGCTAATATGTTTTTAAGTATGAAAAAGGGTTTGACAAGTGCTTCTAATTGAGCATGAAAAAGGACAAGATGAGGGGTTCATCTTCCGGTCCCAGACCCTTTTCAGGCCCATTTGTCGACGCAAGGAACCACCCGTGAAGCAAGCCCCGCGACGCGTCCCGAAGGTCGCCGCCAGACAAGCTCCAACAGAGCGGAACCCCACGCAAACTCCGGTCAGGTCGATGCACTGCCCAACGCACGTCACGCCGACTATTCCCCAGTTGGTGAACAATCGATGCGATAGTTCTCACCACCCAGCTAGAAAAACCAAGTGGTCCCTAAACTTGGTTACTCGAGCCGGTAGACCCCGCAAGCCATCGCAGGAACCAGACGCCTATAAAGACGCTGGGCCCACGGACTGAACCGAGGCTTCCCGACCCGAATTTAATTTACGGACAGGCCCCCAAGATCAAATACCATTTTCCGGCAGAGACATTTTTGTGGGACAGCCGATAGGAAAGTTAATGAAGGGCCCCTAACTTGAAAACCAGGGAGGACGGGGAAAATCCCTCCGGCCGTAAAGCGACCCAGCTCCTGGCTTTTCGCCCAAACCACCCGGCTCAACCGACGGAACTCCTCGCGGATCACGCCGGGAACCAGTTGGCCCAGACTAGGTGCCGTTAGCGACCCCAGGCGGGCACGGAAAGCTCCACCTAGACGGAATAGACTCCGCCTCGCTAGGGGGTCGGACGGAACGGAGTCCCGCCAGCCCCCACCGACTCGACTCCATCCTAGGACAGAGAAGCCAGTGGAGGCCGACAGAAGCCCGCCCGCCACTACCTTACCTCACGGCCGTCGAGGGTACCCAGGCCCGAAGGCCCCTGACCCCGTGCAGTGACCGACCGCTACCTTTGTTAGTGCGTTCGAAAGTTAGGTGGAGACACCTCTAGGTCCTCATCACCAGGCGAGGCAAACTCCGGTACCGCATAGACACGGAGGACCTGGATCGGACCAAGAGTTCACCCAAGGCACGATGAGCCGCCGCGTTACCGGCGAGCCTCCGGTACCCTGCGGGAGTAGTGTTCGATGGTGGACCTGCCGGCCGACCCCCTCCCATGGGGCACGGCACGACGTGGAGCAACCAGTACCATACTGGCCTCCCCACGCGACCGCTCCTTGGTCAACGGGGGCACCGCCAAACCCCACACCCTTAGGGTCGGCTCCCAACTGCTCCAGCTGAGGTCCTCGGAGGGATGAGCCACCCAAGTCATAAAGTAACTTGGGCGCTGTCCGAAACCCTCGCCCTTCGGTTGCTCCGGGAGTCCCTGCATGGCGTTCCCGCGAGCCCCGTCGTCACTAGCGAGCACCGAGGACTTTCCACTACAAAGCCCTCACTCATACTTCAGGCTCCCTCTTAGTCAATAGGTGGATGGGGTCCTATCGCCTTAGCTAGTCTTTGCCCGGCGACACCGTCCGGCCCGTAGACCGGCACCGGGATCGACCTATGGATCGTCGCTACCCGGCTTGCCCAGAGAACCCGGGTGCCGGAGGACCGCACCTTTGGTACCCACCGAAGCGGGCTACGGCCCTATGCACAACGTCCGTTAACCGTGGCCACCGTGCTCAACGCCTGTCGGAGATGAGCCTCTCGAGCAGGTGGCGAATCGTCCCCATCCGGCCCCCTCGCATTCGTACACAACGAACTCTGCCGAGCTTCCGGTCACCTCCCCCACTCAAGGGGTCGGGTCGGAACCACCCGGAGGGGCGGCCACATGAAAAGGACAAGGGGTACCTTATTGACTGCAGCTTACTGTCAATGCCAACTTTGAAAAAATCATATTTGCGTTTTTTCCACATAAAAAAATCAGCCACAGTTACGATAAAAATGTGTAGTGTAAAGACACAGACAGTAAAGACGCAGCCTGATTAAATATGAATGTAAGGCGACATAGTACCAAAAATATTAGTTCCTGCAGCGTATCACACTCATTCAGTGCCACCAAGCACGCCCGCAGTGAAGAACTGTACAGAAAACTGATTTGTAGTGCAGTGCAGACTGTTGCAGCAGTCTGCACAGGAACAATTCCAAATGTGCACGCATAACAGTATAATGCATTCATTGACTGTTGAAATTATATCCAAGTGGCTGTGACTGTAAGATGTACTATGCAGTACAACAGTGCATATGTAAATTATAAACGAACATTAGACGCATACACCTTTAATACGGAAGTATACAAAAGCACAATGTGAGTGTGCGCTGAGGCTCAAAAGCATAATAGGAATGAATGTACAGTGTAGTATAATTTGTAGAGAAATAATGGTACACAGTACACTGTACAAAGTTGCATTGCAGAAGCATGTGCAGCACAATAGTGGAACAGTGCAGTTAACATGCAAAGCACGACGGAAAGTTTTACTAAAGTACTGCAAATTTATTTTACATGGGAAAAAGTGCAAATATGATTTTTTCAAAGTTGGCATTGACAGTGAGCTGCAGCCAAAAAGGGACCCCTTGTCCTTTTTCATGCTCAATTAGAAGCACTTGTCAAACCCTTTTTCATACTTAAAAACATATTAGCCTTTTTTGGTGCTCGTGAGAGCATTTTTTAATACTAGTATTATAATAGTCCAAGTCATGTAACTGCCATAAATAAATACGCTCTGATCCCTTCGCTTTTCATATGAAAGTTTGGCCCAGATATCATATACGGCCCCATATTGGCGCGATTTTTTTCCGACGCTAATTTAGGGAAAAGATCAACAGCCTAAACAACAACATCCGGCTTATCAAATCAAGCAAAATAACGATAGTATGGCGCCAGTTAAGTACCCGTTGCGTATATGACATTAGCGTCAGAAAAAAATAGCGCCAATATGGGACCGTATGTGGCATCTGTGCCGAAAGTTTTCCATTTCGATTAAAAAAATCAATTTTTTTTTCGAATAATAGTACATAAAAGCATTGTCGCAAAGAATTCTTGGTACTGTTACGCTAGCCGGGTGCAAATCTCGCCAATAACTATAGGGTACTAAAGGTATACTAACTAGCCAGTTAGCATTTTTTTTTTCGAGTGGTAAATTAAAACATTACTTTGAAGTTGAAATTAAATGTCATCGTTTGTTACATCATTTAATATTTGGCCAGATGCCATATACGCACCCGGTTTGGCGGGATTTTTTTTACGAAAATTTGGCGAAATCCTCGTTTTCGAATACCAGTTACATATGTATTTTTGGTACTGCTTAGTTATCCAGTCGAATAAAAATCTATCACCAAACTAGAAGATTAAATACCAATAATGGTTGATAAATGTCACATTCACTTGACTTTAAGCAAGTTACACGTCTTTACGTCATCAAGTGATTTTTATTTCGACGTTTTATTTGTATATTTATTAATGTTATACTATTTTCTTTGTTCTTTCGTTATTTAAAATAAAAATTATGTCAAGTTGTATAATTTGGCGAGCGGTTTAGCAATTTATATAATTTGGCGAAATGGGTCGATAGAATAACTAAGTAGTACCGTATTTTTTAATTATTTTCTATTAATTTTTATTTTTAAAGGAAAATAACCAAAAAAATAACTAACTATAGAACAAAACAATTTATGTAATTTAATAAAAGAAAATAAAGTAAATAAACACTTATTATTAAATAAACAACAATAGCCGGGTTACCATGTCAACCAAAATAATGCCAGTTTGGCGCCAATTATGTACCCCAGTGCGTATATGACATCTGTGCCTAATATTTCTCTTTTCATTTCATTTAAAAAAATAAAGAAGTGAAAGCCATTTATTTTAAATGTTTCTGTCTGTATTAAATAAAATGATAATGAAGTACAAATTGAATTATGAATAAAAGTAACATGATACATTTCTTAGCATACATTTAAGGGAGGCCAAACTTCTCGCCAAATTAGTTTAAAATTGTAATCTTTTCTAAAATCTGAAAAAAAAAAATATCTGTTTGATTAAAATTTGAGTTGCCATCATTAGAAAAATGTACATAAAATTAGAAAAAAATTAATATTTCGAAAACTAATTCTAATTTAAAAATTCTAATACCAGTTTTGAAATCTGCGGATCAATATTGATTTTTGGTGTTAATTTCATCGCAAAGTATTCCATATTTTAGGAGAAATCGCCGTGAAACATAATCAGTTGTTTAATCAGTCGATTCAAAGAATCGTTATATTTCAGCCGTTTCATATATTCGTTTCATTAGGATTTTATATATATAGGGTAGATATAAAATTATGAAAAATTAAATTAAACAAATTATGTTATTTTGATAAAATTATAGTAGAATCTCCTAAAGAATAGCATTAAAATTTTGTTGTTCGAGAGAATTTTAGACAAAAACTTCAGGAACATGAAATTATTTTAAACCTCGTATTATTTGTATGCTTGTCTAACTTTAGAAGCAAATCCATCCAGGCGAGAATCATCAATTTCTATAATATAAATCGCTATTATTTGCATGTCACATCTCTTTTATAAAAACACTCTAAATTTTTGTAAAACATTGCGTTTTATCAGTGTGTGATTTTGATTACATTATTTTCAAAAGTGAAGCATTTTCACCTGTGAAGAATTTCAAAGCAGCTGATCAGTGAAAATGACGCACTCCTACAAACCATAATTCAGTTTTAAGACTTAAAATACACGCTTTTTTTATAAAATGACGTCATTTGCAATCCACTTTTACAATCCAGTCTTAAACTTCGTCTATAGAAAAGTATGCATATGACGTCATTATCGCGGAATAACAGCCAATATTCTTGACATAGCCCGTATTTTAATTTCAAACTTTTTTTTTCAGGTTTATGAGAAAATGCAACAAAAAAATATAGCAATCTCCTATTTTTGACTATTTTCTCTTTACTTGCAATAGAAATGGGGCACTTTTGTTGCCACGATTAGAAAAATGGTATTAAAAATTACAAAAAAATTAATATCTCAAAAATAAATTGAGATACAACTTTCAAACAAATTGCATTTAAAAGAGCATTTATTTTCTCATACGACGGTGTAAAAATTTAAAATGTGCAATGTTTAGAAGTTTAAAAATTTGCAGTAGAGAAAATTGCAAAACTAAAATTTTATTTCAAATTTCAAAGTGTTGCCATTCGCAAAATGACGTATGCGTTACGCACAGATATGTTTGTCCTTAATAATATAGATAGATAAATACTAGCAAACCCCGCGGCTTTGCTCGCGTAATATTTGAAATATGCCAAGTGATATTTATATGTCTAATTTTTATTAAAAGAAATTATACTTTTAGGAATAATTAAAAAATTACCATTTAAAACATAGTTTGATTAAACTTCATTATTACACTGCATTAGGCAGAAATTAGACTTAAATTAATAAAAAGAAATAAAACTAAATAAATGATAATTTAGAAAACATTTTGAAACTTTTATGCTCAATTAATACGCTTATTTCAGTATTCATTTGGAGTTTTGAATTTTTTAGAAACCATCTTCTTACATCTTAAAATTAACCATCATGTCAAATTCCAAGTCCTACCACCTCTCTCAACATAAAGGGCTATGTTGAAATAGGAACTGTCACCATTAATTTGCCAACATTCATTCTCAAATCGGTTTGCTATTTCCTAATATTCCACAGAAACGCAATTTAGAAAGCTTTTAAAGGCCTTTTTTAGAACGTTTGTTGTTCCTGTGACCCCCAGGTGGTAGAATCAAGCGCATAAAATATAGCCTGTGTAGGATCAGAGACTGTTACCACTGATTCGCAATTATTACTTTTATAATCGGTTTATATTCCCTGAAATTGCATAGCAATCGTAATTTAGGACTTTTTTAGAACGCATTTCGCACCTCCCTTTCGCTTCACCCCTTTTTAATTCGAATTTATTTTCTACAGTTCTTCGAGGGCATTTATATTTTATAAATAACTACCATGCCATATTTAAAGTTTCTAGCCTCTTCAGTATCACAGAAATCGCAATTTAGAAAGTTTTTTGTTCTTGCAACCCTCTGGTGGTAGTGGCACACACATAAAATATAGCTTATGTTTGTTCTATCACCAACAATTTGTCACCATTATTTTTTAAATCGGTTTGGTATTTGATAAGATTGTATAAAAATTGTAATTTGGAACGTTTTTAGAACGCTTTTTGCTCACTTCATTCTTTTAAATTTGGAATTTTCTTTCGATTGTTCTTAGAAAGCAGTTGCATCTTGTAAGTAAATACCATGCCATATTTCAAAATGTTAGACCCCCTCATTGGTGCAAAAAACGCAAATTACAACATATTTTGCTCTTGCACCCCCAGATTGTAGTGACAGCAACATAAAATATAGCTTATGTTGGGTAGGGACTGTCACCATAAATTTGCAACCATTACTTTTGAAATAGGTTTGGTATTTCCTGAGATTGAGAGAAATCGCAATTTAGAACGTTTTTACAACGTTTTTAGAACGCTTTTCGAACATTTTCACCCCTTTTAAATTTACGATTTTTTCGAAACTGTTCTTAAAGATCATTTATATCTAATAAATATGTACCTTGCCTAATTTCAAATTGCTAGCCCCTACCGTTCACAAAAATCGAAATTTAGAAC
This sequence comes from Maratus speciosus, assembly GCA_963932465.1. NCBI lineage: Eukaryota > Metazoa > Arthropoda > Arachnida > Araneae > Salticidae > Maratus > Maratus speciosus. Next base: position 339,487,777 of record OZ010797.1, on the reverse strand, counting down.
GTTTTTTGCTCCTGCAACCTTCAGGTGATAGTGACACCGACATGAAATAGCGTCTATGTTAGAGCAGAGGCTGTCAGCATCAATTTGCCTACCATTGCTTTTGAAATCAATTTGATTTTTCCTGAGATTGCTCACAAATCGGCACTTAGAACGCTTTTCGCGCATTTTCACTCCTTTTAAATTTCAAATTTTTAAAGAAATGTTCTTAGAAATCATTTATATCTAATAAATATATACCATGCAAAATTTCATGAATCTAGGTCTTTCCATAATTCAAAAATCACATTTTTAGAACGCTTTTAGTTCTTGCATCTCCTATGGGGTAGTGGAAACAGACATAAAATACAGCCTATCTTGGGGCAAGAGCTGTCACCACCATTTTTACACCATTATATTTGAAATCGGTTCAGTACTTCCTGAGGTTGCATAGAAATTGCAATTTAGAATGTTTTTTACAACGTTTTTCGCACATTTTCACCCTTTTTAAATTTCGATTTTTTTAGGAAATGTTCTTAGAGATCATTGATATCTTATACGTAACTACCATTTCAAATTTCATGATTCTACGCCCTTCCATAACACAAAACCGCAATTTAGAACGTTTTTTTCTCCTGCAACCCCAAGGTGGTAGTGATACAAACATAAAACAGAGCCATGTTAGAGCAAGGTCTGTCACCATCAATTTACAACCATTACTTTTGAAATCGATTTGATACTTCCAAAATTGAGTAGAAATCACCATTTAGAATGTTTTATAGATCCCTCTTCGCTCATAAACACCCCTTTTAAATTTCGAATTTTTTAAGAACTGTTCTTAGAAATCCTTTATATCTAATCAGTAACTAATATTTCAAATTTCATATTTCAGTAACGCAAAAATTTCATTTTTAGACCGTTTTTTGCTCCTGCGCCCCCTTTGGGGTAGTGGCACGACATGAAATATAGACTATCTTGGAGCAAGGGTTGTCACCATCATTTTGACACTATTCTTTTTTAAATAGGTTTGGTATTTCCTGAGATTGTGTAGAAACCACCATTTAGAACGTTTTTTAGACTTTTTTGTGCATTTTCACCTTTTTTAAATTTCGAATTTTTTAAGAACAGTTCTTAGAAAACCTTTAGATCTAATAACTAATATTTTAAATTTCATATTTCTACGCCCTTCAGTAACGCAAAAACCGGAATGTAGAACGTTTTTTGCTCCTGCACCCCTTTCGGGGTAGTGACACCGACATAAAACATACCCTATGTTAGAGCAAAGGTTGTCCCATCATTTTGACACCATTATTTTTAAAATAGGTTTGGTATTTCCTGAGATTGTGTAGAAACCCCCATTTAGAACGTTTTTTAGAACGCTTTTCGTGCATTTTCACCCCTTTTAAATTTCGAATTTTTTAAGAACCGTTCTTAGAAATCCTTTATATCTAGTAACTAACTAATATTTCCAATTTCATATTTCTAGGCCCTTCAGTAACGTAAAAACCGTAATTTAGAACGCTTTTTGCTCCTGCACCCCCTTTGGGGTAGTGGCGCCGACATAAAAAATAGCCTATCTTGGAGGAATGGTTGTCACCATCATTTTGACACCATTATTTTTTTAAATCGGTATGGCATTTCCTGAGATTGTGTAGAAACCACCATTTAGAACGTTTTTTAGAATGCTTTTTGTGCATTTTCACCTCTTTTAAATTTAGAACTGTTTAGAAAATGTTCTTAGATATCATTTATATTTTATAAGTAGTTACCATTCCAAATTTCATGATTCTTGGCCCTTCCATAACACAAAAATTGCATTTTTAGAACGTTTTTTGCTCCCGCACCCCCTTTGGAGTAGTGGCACCGACATAAAATATAGCCAATGTTCTAAGTTGGACTAACACCATCATTTTGATACCATTACTTTTGAAATCGTTTCGGTAGCTCCAGAGATTACCTCTAACAAACACGCAATTTTGACTTCTTTATAATATTAGTATAGATAGAATAGTATCCTTATCCTTATAATATTATAAATGTCAATGTGTGTCCGAAAGTTTGAATGGAGTCAGCATCTAAACGGATGAATTAATGCTTTTGTATTTTTTGATATAGATGGATTACAACCCGGAAATGAACATAGGTTATGTTTAATTTATTTTATTCAAATATTTTGCTTAATAATCCAAAATTTCATTATTTTTCATACACAATGAATTGACATTTTCCGATAAAATTTAACTATATTCCTTTTTTCGTTGCCAAAAAATAAAAACCTAGAATAATAATTTAATTTCTAATTGAAAGATTAAAACGGAAATTTTCAAGTATTTTTAATAATACAAGGTGCATGAATTTTGAGTAAGTACGTAAAGACGGCAAAAGTGACGTCATATATGGAAATTACAAAACGGATACGCTTTGGTGTTGAAATAAAATGAGATTGTGTTATGGTATTAATTCTTATTATTTAAAAAAATATATTATCAGTGCTTACGGTTTATCGTCTGCGCACGTTAACACAAAGATTTAAATTTCAATTTAAAATTTAAAAAAAAAACTTTTGAAGAGCAAATGGATAGCAAATGTCAATAATATGCACAGTAAAATTATCAATGTCGAAAATGCCGTAATGATTAGCAGGAAATATGTATTTTCATTCTTAAAAAGTACAAAAATTAACTAGATAGAAAGGTTATGTTCTGTAATCGGGTTTGTAATCAATTTGCTTTTTTTAGAGAAAGAAATTTTATGCAAAAGTAAATGCATTTGCACATTTTGTTGTAAACAGGTTTGTTTTTTGTGTGGTAAAGACTGAATAATATTCCAGATGATCAATTCTTCGCCCACCTTTGATGACAAGTATCATTGTAAAACATATAAAACAGTATCATCAGATAATTTTCTTGGCACAGATGCCATATACGCACCTGGTTTGGTGCGATCTGTTTTTGACGCCAATTTGGCGAAAATATCGTTTTTGAATACCAGTTGCATGTCTGTTTTTAACTTATGTTCTATTACTTTAAAAAAGGGAATAACAATAAATAAAAAAAATGTTTCATTAAGAACTATAGAACAAAGCAATTTATATAATTTTAAAAGAAAATTAAAGTAAATAAACAATTTATTAATAAATAAACAACAATAGCTGGGTTACCATGGCAAGCAAAATAATCTATGTTGGCGACAATTAGGTAGCCCGGCGCGGATATGACATCTTTGTAATTTTCTTATTACTTCATGATATAAACAGACATCCTGGTTCAGCGTATAAACCTGAGTTATGCGAATGACCTTATAATAAAGAAATACCTTAACCCTCTGTCTACCAGAAGGGTCCAATGGACCCGACAAGTATATTCAAAATATCTATTCAAACCAGAAAATTTCTTCAAAACAAACTAAATGTATAAATCAGACAGTTAATCAAAATAAGTTAAATAAACAAATTAAATAGTTTTAAGTAAAAATTCTGGTGTAGAATGTTTTTATAAAACTTGAGTAAAATTTCCGGTAGTTCTAGGGTTAAATTACTCATACTATCCGCCCTTGGCGACCAGTTTGGTCTCTTTTAAAATTTATGTTTGGGAAAGCATGCTAAGTATTGTATCCTGATACTTTTATTCATAATTTAATTTACTTGGTCTCCCATAACCCTCTCGCTGCGCAACCCGAGATTTCCTCGGGCAACGTAAAAGTACCAAAATGTGCGCAATCTGATATTTCCTCGGAGATTCATTTTTTCCACTGGCAACTATTTTTTATTTCAACGCGGACCACTTTTTAAATTAAAAAAAAATCATATAGGCTTTAACAACATCTACAAGAGAAATATACTGCAAAATTTATTTTCTTACAATAGTGGTGCGAGACTATAAAAATAGTCTCCTGATTTCGCCTAATTTCTAAGATCTTGAACTCTTTTACAAAAAATGTTTACATGTTTAAACTCTAATCTATATATAGATTTGAAATATGTAATAAAAAAAATGCGCGATTTTTGAACCTATTTTGATTAAAAAAAAAAAAAAAAAAAAAAATACGTAGCGAGAGGGTTAAATATAATTAATATAATCCTTTAAGCTAAAATTAGTTTTTGTTGCATTAAAATCTCTCAGTTTGTTGATTTTCTGTAAGCAAGTAAACCCTATTGGTTTACAATGGAAATCTATGGGAATTTGGCGAATTATTAGAGATACCGCCAAGTGGCGTCCCTTTTGGTGACAGAACAGGGTCTCCTACGGATAACCCCCCTATAGGTATAGATATGCATTAAATGTTGTTCAATAACCAATGAGATGCGTTTCATTTGGGCGTTGCCATTAAACAATTAACAAATAATTGCGATTTCTGTGCCACGTACGATAGCGTAATATATATATATATATATATATATATATATATATATATATAGAATATATAGATTGTCTCATATAAAATGTGATAAACAATTGGTTTATTATATATGTTTTTAATTATCGGAAGGAAAATTATTTGCTTAATTACTTCATTTCTTCTTTTTATGTTACGTGAACGGCGTCACGGGTAACAGCTAGTAGAAGATAAAACAAAACAAAACAAAAAAAAATTCTTCATTTTATGGGCAATAATAATTCAAAGCGCCTCCAAATCCTGGCTAATCCAATGGAATCATATGATAGGCATAATTAGATTCAAAAGCCATTGTCAGGTTTCTGACGTTAACAAGGTATACGTTTAAGTTAATTTTATTTTCTTTATTACATTTATCTGTGTATTATTATGTATGTACTTACGTATGCTATTCCTTTTCTTTCCTATGAGATTAAAACGAGTGGAAATTATGAAAGGAAATTCCGGAAAAGAGATTGTCTACTGTAATGTGGGTGGTACAATATGAAGGTGCGTAACAGTAAAAGGTGTAGTTTATGAGCGGAAGATAATCTTTGATGACCTGTCACAGGGCAAGCTGCCAATAGCTATAGTGGGTTTGCCTGTGAAAATAGAAAGGAGACACCAGAGATTAGAAGAAAGAAGACGAAGTAAGGAATACAGGGAGGTAGAGGAGAATGGTATTACAGTAGAACGGTGTTACGGTCCAGATAGATACATCATTCAACTCGCGGTCTTTTTTTTTCTGGTCAGGCGGTGCTATTAATCTTTAATAGCTTTACAAGGTAACTGACGGACATCCAGCTGGAGAAAAAAAAAATTCATTCACGTTCTATCTAATCTTCTTATCTCCTTTACATTGTCGAATCTCCCGTCCTTTTGTTAAAAACCGCAAGTGTGATTGGAAAAGAAAGGCCGGTTGACATTTTATTACTTTAGAATGAGAGGAACCACTTTTCCTTTTTAAACACAACCTTAGTCGCGCTGTGAGCACGGTGTATTTTCTTAGAGAAGTGTCTTATAGGAGAAGCCTACGTGTGTGCCGAGATTTTGAATAAGCCTTAGTATGTACGCTCAAGAGAGACGGGGATAGCGCGTCATAGTGTGACAACATAATGCGTAGATAGTATCCCAAATTAGAATATAACAGAGTAGGATCTGTTCTACCTTTACGTAAATATTTTGCTCCACATAATTATTGTAAATTTTGAAGTGTATCGTAAATAAATGTCCAATTTAATATTTATTTAAAGTGTCTTAGTGAAGTGATTCATGAACTTGCATCGTGTCCTGTATAAAGCACCTGTACCGGCGGTGCATATAGTAGGAGAGCCGTTGAACATTTTTGAGTAGGTATTTGAGGCACCCTGAAAATTTGTGCAACACTTGTGCCTCTGAATACAAAATCGAATGTCTGGCTGAAGGATCGTGGCCCAAAAACTGTGCCAGACACGTGTCAAGGGCCATTTTTTGACTACCCAAAAAAGGTATTTGAGGCACGCTGAGATTGAGACAGAATAATATTTATACTTAGAAAAAAATATTTTGAAAAGGACAGACACTTTAGTCGGCCCAAAAACTGTGCCAGACACGTGTCAAGTGCCATATTTTGACTATCCAAAAAGGTATTTGAGGCACGCTGAGATTGAGGCAGAATAATATTTATGCTTAGAAAAAAATATTTTGAAAATGACAGACACTTTAGTCGGCACAAAATCTGTGCCAGACACGTGTCAAGTGCCATTTTGCCAAAAATGGCACGAGTGCCAAAAATGCCACGATCCTTCAGCCAGACATTCGATTTTGTATTCAGCCATTACAAAAGAAGTGTTGCACAAATTTTCAGGGTGCCTCAAATACCTTCCCTAAAATGTTTAACAGCTCTTGGGCTAATATCAATCAACGATATAAATAATATATATGTTACTGCTATTTTACTCTATAGAAGTGAGACTGGTGCACTTCAGTAAAAAGGCTTAGGTACTTAACATAATTTAATAAAGTTCTTGGTTATATATAATACAGAAAAGCTTTATACAAGTTAGGAAATATAGACAGGTTAACTTCATTTCCGCCACTCACCTAGAAAGGAGTAGAAGTCCGCGAGACAATGGATTCTCACCACTATTTATGACAAATTAGTAGCTGAGCTTGCTACATTTAGACAAAGGGATCCTGTTGAGCAAGCTACAATTATGGCATGACAACAATCGCCGAGCTTGCTCCATTTCATACAAAGAAATTATCGTCCACTCAGCTTCATTATATGCTGACCAGGATTGTTGCTATGCACTTTCATCTAGCATCTTTTCATGTTGCTAAGCGCCTAGCGAACCCATTCCGGTTTCCCAATATTTATGTGTGTGTGTGTTAACTGTAACTGCTTCTTATACCACGTGAAAAGAGATTTCAATATAAGTTTTGATGATTGTTTATGTGGATAATCAGCAATTTTTGCTCTGTTTCGTGATAAATTCTTATCATTTCTATATGTTAATTCAGTAAGTTTTTCTCTTGCATGCTCTTTTAATATTTGTTATGTCTGGCTTGTTTATGTCTAAATCTGTTGGATACGGTTGATTGGGAAATGAGAGAAATATGCTTTAAAGTGTTTCTTCCTATTTCTTTTTCAGAAATCAACTGTACTTTACTTGTGATATCGAAATATCTCCCTTGAAGACGAGTTTCACATCACAAGTTTAATTTTTATTCATGTCTTATCTTTTTTGCATTCCTTTTATAATTTTTCTTATTGAATTTATATATTTTCCACTTTGATATACCGCATTTTGGATAATGAGTTTAATGGTACTATCAATGATTTCTTTCTTTCTTTTTTTTTTTTTTTTTTTGGTCATTTTTCATTTGTTAAAATGTTTTAATTAAAAATTTTTTGACTATACATGTCAAATATTTCTATTTTCCGGTTTTTTAATTCTAATTCAATCTTCCGTAGTCTTTTTTAAGCCGATCAAATTAACGGATTTTTAGAGTCTGAACGGAGGTTGGCGAGTGTAGCACGTAGAGGGCAAAACCCCCTAGTTATTAAAAAAAAAAAAAAAAAAGATAATTTCCCTCATTTCGAAAAAAAAAAAAAAAGTTTTCAGACATATTATTTTTTTGTTATACATATTATTGGCTGATTTAAAAAAAAATAAAATAAATAATAATACCTGTCATTCTTTTAGTAATATTTTAGCAATTTAAGCATTCAGATTCCAATTGTTAATATTATCTGAAGTTTTGAAATAGTTTCCACTTGAATAAAATAATTATGTCCGTAATTTAGAATTACAGAATAAAAACTGACGAAAAGCAAAAGGACCGGAGGGTGGGGGGAAGAAAAGTAAAAAAAGAATGGTTGGTTTACGCTACTTCCTTGTAAAATTGTCTGTCGCATATTACATATTGATGGCCAAAATGATTCGACCCATTTTCATTATGCCAACCCCAACCTACTTTACAGAGTCATAGTTTCTTTGGGGTTTTTTTTTTCCTTTCTCTTTCAAAAATCCAACGAGGAGGACTTACTATCGTTTAGGCGCTCACTCGTTTTGAAAGTCATTGGCCATGGCCAGATAAAGAGGTGGTGCGGAGTAGTATCCTTATTTTTCATTACAAAATATTTATTTTATTTTACTGGTATGAGTTAAATCTGTTACTGTTTGCCATTCTGTTCAGTCGGGGGCAATAAGCAAACTTTCAGATTCCAATGTATGTGGTTTGTTTCGGTGTATTCAAATATCAATTACCTTTTATTTCATCATTATAAAAAAAAAAAAAAAAAAAAAAAAAAAAACACCTCTTTTTATGCTTTTTTATTCGTATATTTCTGAATATTTACGCACAATTTTGAGGCATACCACTTAGTGGTTATTAATTAGAGGTTATTAAGTGGATAAAACTGCTAAAAAATAGATCGCTCTGCGGGCATGCGTATTGTGATTTGCTGTGAGAGAAATGAGTGTAATGGAGTCGTTTGATTGTAAACACGTAGATGATATGGTGTAAAGGTTAGAGTATTCATCTAGTAAGGGCAAGTTTGTGGATAGTGTCTTCGTTGATTTAGACTTTTTAAGAATTTTGCTTCTATCTTTATTGATTTATTATCAGTTACTCTGTGTTTTTTTAATCGATTCTTGTTAATGAAACTAATTTTTAATATTTAATTTTATTCATTTATATATTTATTTTTATTAATTTTCTATCAGTTAATAAAATATTGCCATTTTTAAATCAATTCTTCTTAATGAAACTAAGCTTTAATATTTAATATCACCTACGGCTATATTTTAATAACTAAAATGAAACATATTTTAATAAAATTATTACATCGGTTAAAATTACATAAAAATATTTTTTACGTTGTGACTTTAAATTATTGCATTAAAATGTATGTTTCTTTTTAATTATTAAAAAACGGCCCTTAGGTGATATTAAATATTAAAACTTAGTTTTATTAAGAAGAATCGATCTAAAAAAGGATAATATGAGGATCGTGATCTACTGCGAGAGAACAAGGTGCGTACGTGTACCGTTATTTTCAAGGCCAAATATCAGTATTTTTTTTTATAGAAAAATAAATCTAGTTTAAATGGACGAAATTTCGCCTTATTTAAGGAGAGATTTTTTCCATAAGAAAATTCTGGTATCGAAGAATTTCTTAGTCGGGAACCCGTACGAACCCTGCAGAAACGAGTTACAGTCGTTTCCTTGTAATCTTGTACAAAGCTGGATATACAATTCCTTTTATTCAGCTTTGATCTTGTGATTAGAATGTAATGATTAGAGTACACGTATAAGTTTATGGGTTGTACTCTCGTTGTTTTAGACTTTTTAAAAATTTTGTTTCTATCTTTATTAATTTATTATGAATAACCCTGAATTTTTTAAAATCGATTCTTGTTGTTGAAACTAAGTTTTAATATTGAATTTTATTTATTTATATATTTAGCTTAATTGATTTATTACCAGTTACTCTGAAATTTTTAAATCGATTCTTGTTAATGAAACTAAGTTTTAATATTTAATTTTATTTATTTATTTATTTATTTTTATTAGTTTATAATCGGTTAATAAAATATTATCATTTTTTAGATCGCTTCTTCTTAATGAAACTAAATTTTAATATTTAATACCACCTAAGGGCCATATTTTAATAATTAAAAAGAAACATATTTTAAGGCTTTTAATTTATCTTAAACTTAAAACTATTTTTAAGTAATTTTAACCAGTGTCATAATTTCATTAAAATATAGCCCTTCCTTAGGTGATATTAAATGCAAAAACTTAGTTCCAATAAGAAGAATTGATTTAAAAAATGATAATATTTTATTAACCGACAGTAAATTAATAAAAAATATATAAATGATTGATTTAAAAAATGATAATCTTTTATTAACTGATAGTAAATTAATAAAAATAAATATATAAATGAATAAAATTAAATATTAAAAATTAGTTTCATTAACAAGAATCGATTAAAAAAAATCAGAGTAACGGATAATAAATCAATAAAGATAGAAATAAAATTCTTAAGAGTCTAAAACAACGAGGACACAACCCACAAACTTGGGCTTACTAAACGGATACTCTAATCATTACACCATCTCATCGACTTCAGCGCTTCCCAACCTTTTTTCTTTCACATACCCCTTCCTCACGCTTTTCATTTCGGGGCATCCCCATTTCTCATAAACACGACCCCCCCCCCCCCTTTCACTCAATTAGATAACGCAAACATGCTTCTTTTTTTTTTCATTAGTAATCTTATCACAACCGTATAGTAAATCGATACAAATTACATTGGCATATTTAACATTTTCTTTTTTTATCTTGCATTTTAAAGATATTAGTATTTCTTTTTATATAAGCCAAACATTAAGAAAAATCAATGTAGCATTAAAAGAAATTTAATTAAAAAGAACAAAAATTTACATTAAAGGAACAAAATTACTCAATAAGTAAAAGCAAACACTTCAAATTAAATGCTCATTAACCAATTAACGACGAGCCTCTTTTACATTTCTTTTAATTCTTCGACACCAATTTTTTTCACATTTAATTTTAAAATATTTAATCGCTCAAAATTTGTGATTAGATAATGTGAAAATTACCAAACTAAAATACTGGTATTCAAAATTTAAAAGTTTTATTCGCCTTATATGGCAAGTTTTCTTGCCAACCGGCTTCAATGAGTTGAAATGAGGGAAACTTTTCTATTACTATACATTGGTATATAACTCCGCCTACTCGAAAACGAAAATAAAGGCCAGCTTTTCTACACGTTTTAACAAAAAAATATTTAAACAGGAAGCTCTGACATAATTTAGGTGTTCTGCAATTATTATTAAAAACGAAAGAATAAAAAAATGTGGTAAGAAAAGAATACTGTAAAATGATAAATTGAAGTTTTCGGGGAGATGGAGGAAAATATATAAGTTCTCCTGCAATATACTTAGCAGTAGGCGGAGCTATTGACATTGCATTATCAATGAATCAATTAGGTATATTGGACCTTTTCCTTATTTTGAATGTAACATATTGGATTTACACATAAAAGTAACTTTGTAATCTAAAACTATTAATTTTCTTTATGTGTTTTTAGTTAAACAATTGTGATTTCCGCCATTACTGATATTATTTTCATGTACCCTCAGCAGGTCCGCCAAGGCTAGCCCCTGCACTCTGGCTACGATTTCAAAAAATGGACTGCTCTGTGTGCATACGTATTGTGATTTGCTATGGGAGAAATGAGTGGAATACAGTCGTTGTAATCACGCATATTAGCGGGTGCAAAACCACTAATGCTGCGTTTACACTATGTGGCCTGTCAGGTCTGTTGGGTCTTTCAGGTCCAAGAATCGAAAAAATTGCGTCCACACTACGGCATAAGAACTTGGCTTGCGCATGCGTATATTTGCAGGTTGGGGGAAGGGAGGGACAGTCGTGTTTGTTTGTTTACGTTCGTATTCGTATCGAAATGAACGTGTCAGAATTGTTTGCGCCGTAATTTCTTTTGCACAGACATTAATTACGTGTAAATTAATAAAAATTACGCGTTTTTCTAAGCTCATTGCCCACAAGGGAAGCAAGAAAATGCAATTGCCCCCTAATTTTCTCTTTCTCTGACTCTGAAAAAAATAAAATTTATTCTTTTCAAACAGTTTAAAATAATGAAACACAGAGAGAAAATGAATCTTTTTTTGTTGTTGTTGTTTGGGAAAGGGGTACGATCCCTCCTTTCCACAAAATAAAATTTACGTTTATTTTTCCCTTTGATTTAAGGGGGCAGTTTACCTTAAAATTGGTCAAAAAATTGATTTTTCTTTTTTAATATTAAATGAAAGCCTGTTTAATTGTGAATATTTTGATACCTCATTTTTATCCATACCGTAAATACATCGCGAGGTATTGTAAATTTTGTTAAAACACTCAGCGCAATTACCACACAAATTAAAACTTTAAATGCTTTTTCTCCATTTTCATATTTTCTTCACTTTCATGTTTTAAGGCTTTTTCTGTATTTGAGATACAGATTTTTAAGCTTTTTTTTTTGGTGCATGTTCTTTATTACATATGTGATAAATCTGCGCATGGAATTAGCATTTAGGTTTTTTGTTATTTAAAAAAAAAAAAAAAAAGTATATGAAGATATGTTAGATTTCATCGTTTTGCACTATATATATATCAGTAAAAAAAAATCATAATAAATGTAATATTAGATATGTCTAAAAATCCATGTGCAAGTTTGTGTAGTACACATTTGAAAATCTAAAAAAAAAAAAAAAAAAAAAAAAAAGGGGGCAAAAATATCAATTTTTTTAAATAGTAGTAGAGATTTAAAAAAATTCAAATTTTTATAAAATTTTTTCAAAATGTACTTTTAGTTGAACATTGAAATTCAGTGAGTTCACCATTTGAATCATATTTAAAATAAAGAAAATTGTTGAAGAGGGAAACTGTCCCTTAAGTGTTCAGAAATTACCTTAAACAGGGGTCCAGGAGGGCAGGGACGACCCCCTGACAAAAGAGATAACTGCTTCAATTCTTCATTTAAAAAATGACAGTAGGAGCTTACTTTTGTTTTCTTAATTGTTATATGTATGGTTTGGCTTTAATGTTGACATTATGTTGCTACAATGTGAAATGAATACCAACACTGATGGAAAACCTAATCGAAGACATCACCAGTAATCAGGTTACCACTCATTTCACATTGCAGCAGAGCGTATGATGTTGCTACGGCAACACCACTCTCTGGTGCAACAGTTAACTGCCTGTCTCATTATTTATATTATTATCATCTGTGACACTGCCTTCTGAGCAATAAATCTTTAAAACGACAATGAGGAAAAAATTAATTACTTTGACATAATAATAGTAAATTCCCGCTGTTTTATAAGGGAGAATACAGAATTTCTTTGGCACATGTAACTGGAAAAAAAAGGAACTAAATGTAACATTTCGTGAAATTTTACTTTTGGACAGTTTGAAAATAAAGCTTTTACTTTATAGATAATGGACATTAATTTCAGAAGAGAAATTATTGTCCTCACCTGATGATAAAACAATATTTTTAAATGGAAACTTACATTATCGCTTGTGAAAATTAAATCTACAATGATTACATGAAAATGACGCCATTTTCTATATACTTTTAGTCGTGATGTTACATTTAAATAAAGGTACTATGGTAACACTTATAGTAAAGGCTTAAAAATTTATATATGAAAAATATGCATTATCTGTTCAAAATGATGCCATTTTTGCATGTGAAAATACAGTGAGTCTGATTTTTTAATTGATTTATAAAAATAATGCTCCTACCCATTTTCTTTTTGTGGCAATATAAAAGAAAAAGTTGCATTAGAAAATTAAATAACATTTTTTTTAAATTATAAACTATAGCAGATGGTTGAAAATAGGGCTGAGAAATCTGATAATTGTTTTAAATTTGCAATAATTTTACTCCCGTTCTAAAACTATTGTATGGTGTTGTACATATATAATGTTATCAACATTTAGGTAATTTTAGTCCCAACCCCATCACTTACAATATCATACATTATCATTCCTCGACACCCCCCCCCCCCATACACACCTTAATGAAATCATCATCAATGTTTAAAAATCCTTTTTATTTTTATATGTTTGCGTTTGCATAAAGATATGATTTTACATTTAAACAACTGTATATCAATTAACATCTAACTACACTTACTATTTAAAAAGGTATAAGACTATTTTGATGTAAAGAAAAAATTAAAGCACTAAAACAAAAAATATCATTTGGATTAAAAAAAAAAAAACTTTCCCCCAAAACATCTTATGACAATCAAACGTCAGGTCTCCCCCCCCCCCTCCCACACACATTAAAATGATAATTTTATATATGCACAGCCCTTAATTTGTATAAACACTGCAGCAGCAAAAGAAGGTGACATTTCAAAATTCCTCCCACAGTATTTAAAAAACTAATAAGTTGTATTGAAAATACCTTATATTATAAAGAAGCTTTTCTATGAAACCTTTAAACACATAAACACATTATGTTTGCTTTTCATTACATTGGTTTTTATTTGTCACATATTGTATCCCACAAGGAGTAATAATTCTCCAAAACCCCTTACAAATAAGGATACTGGCTGCACCACTGGTATAAGGAATATACACAAATTATGAAAAATTAGGCATAGATTATGAAATACTCTCCAACAGTAGCTATTAAGACATTTAATATTTTCATACAATGAAATGAAATATCTAAATGTGCCATTTAAAAACACATAACTCAGTAAAAATGCATTTTCAGCACTTCTTGTCCCCATAACACTTTTTGATGCATTATATTTATTGAATTTCACATTTAAATAGCACCCTCTATAGCGAACATCATTAGCATTTAATAATTACAATGCAAGGAACAGATGTGTTATTATCCCACCCTCCGCCATCTTGGATTTTTTTTGGCGAGAAAACCCCTTTTCTGCCAAGTAGTAAATGTCGCCAAGCACCCGTTTATACGCATGTTTGGCTCAACGAAAATAAAATGTAAATAATAAACAAAATTCGCTAAACTGGCAATCAGTAATCCTTGTATGAGCGCTTCGCGCACATTTAACGGAAAAAAAACATCGCCGAATTCAGCATTTCTCGGATTATAGCATTCTCAAAATTCAGCAGTTCTCGTCTTGTAGCAATCTCAAAATGTAAAAAACTCTTAAAACAAAAATATACATAAAATTATCAACATACCTTAACAGACATCTGCTTTCTTGAAACCTACAGCACAAAATATAACACCGCGGTCATTTTCCAAAATAGGCTTAATACGCATTGACACGCTATAAACAAACCTCCCTTTCATGTCAAAATTTCCTCATATTTCTTAATTACTTCAGCAAGAGCGTTTAAACGGACTACAGAAACTATAGTCAATGAAATACATCCAATAAATTTAACATAAAAATAAAAAGACAGCCATAGAACACGATATCAAAGAGTATCTGGTACAAGAGTCAAGCAACCGTCAACAACGACACCCGGCAGTGAACTGAAAAAGCACGCTCTCGCGTCGTAAAAAAGGGGGTTGCCATAATAAGTTACTAGACGCCAAACGCCGGGGTTGCCAGAGCGATAAAAATCGCCAAATACTCAACATCGCGGAGGGTGGGATAATAACACATCTTAGCCCAATGCAATCACAGTATATTTACAAGTGTGACAAGCTGAATTCATAAATACTTTTCAACCATGTTGAAAGTGTTTTTCTCATTTTATATCTTAGCCATTTTTTTTTTTTTTTTATATATAAAAAATAAATAGATAATTAAAAACAATTCTTAAATCAAGGTTTACATGATAGACAAAACAAGCAAATACCTGAAATACCATTTATAATAAAAATATATAGTCAAATAAAAGACAACAAATCTTTAATAAATTTCTTTTATTTGAAAGTACAAGTTACAGAAACAAAATAAAATTTCTTTATATTATAAATATTATTGAATATAATGATTACTACGTATAATAAATGAAACAATATTAATATGTATCATAATGGTCTATGATGATGATAATGTTTTGCAGAAAACTTTATTGATCTGAAGAAAAAGGTATTTATATTTCAATCTGAAAGGAAGATAATGCATTAGTAAAAATTGAGTAAAAATAAACTGTGTAACTAGCTAAATTGTGAACTATTAAGACAGTTTTTTGGAAAGAAGCAAGATAATCATTTAATAACTTTCAGTTGGTATAATAATTAAGAAGTAATAAATAGTGCATCAAAACCAAAAAGCATGTTCTTGACATACCTAAAAAAAAGGAGGTAATATGGAAATAATAGGATTCCATCTTAAATATGACGTAATCAACATGGCAACCTAGAATCATTACATGTCATGGGATATCACTGAATTAATTATGTACGATAGGATTTAATAGAATGAAGAAAACTTTTATTAATATCTTTTTAAGTTTTGATTTGATTTTCTTAAAATTTGAAATGACTTGACAAAATTCTGCAACGATTATATATATATATTAAATTTCAAACCATTTGGTTGGGTATTTTTTGCGCTGTTATATGCGGACAGATGGACAAACCAGATGAAGACTATAGGTGCTTCGTATTTATATAGTTACAAACATATCTAAAAAGAGCTTAAAAAACACTATTTCTGTTTCCCTTTCATTCTTATAAAAATAACATTAAAATGACTTGAAATGGAATAAGTAATTTTTAAGGGAAAAAAGTTGTTTTATTTTTTTCTATATGAGAATAAATAAAATTGTTAATTTCAGAATGAATGAGTTCGGGCCCACCCGAGCTCGAAGAATGGTACAAAAATCGAGCCCAAGGCCATATCTCTCATCTCTAGTAGTAACACAAGAACACTGAAACTAAATGTTAAACCAACGGCAATGTTCTTTTCAAAATTCTTATTTGCATTTCAATACTTTGTTTGTTTTTTTTTTTTTTTTTTTTTTGACCTGGGCAACCTGAACCTGATGTCTAACCAAATATGTTTACTTTTTATTTCTTTGGTTGCAGTTTTTTTTCTTCTGAGGGCACTTTTAATTTTGAAACAAGTTCTGAAACTGAAATTTTCCTCTGCAAAAACTGCACCTGAAATCAAGGGCAAAAAGATACCCAATTAGACATGTCCCACGCAAAACAGAAAAAAATTATTTAAAAATATTCAAAAGCAAATGATAAATTTGTAAAGTTACCATTGGTTTAATATTAGTTTGCAAGCATCTTTCTTTGAGAGTTAACATAGTATAATTAATAAATAAACTTAAAATTTCAAACCCAGAATCAAAATAACATTAATTATTAATAACATTAAAACTCTTCATTTCACGATTTGCATAGTAATATAAAAAATAATTTAAAAATATGGTACTTTTCTGTTAGTCGGCACAGGCGATAAATCAACAAATATTTTTCCTTTGTCATCATTTGCATTGCATTCACTTAATTTTAAATATAAACCATTCACTCATTTCATTCTAATACATATGTCGCATTTAAATACATGCCTTTCACTCATTTTGATTCAATTGCAGAAAAAAAATATATCATCAAAATATTGTTTCTAATTTTCATGTGTGTAAAAAAAAAAAGTGTTATTGGAAAGATTTGTACACGAGTGACATAAAAGTACCAAAAATACTCAGAAGTTAAATATAAGTATTAAATAGCTTAACCAGCAAGAGTAATAGTCAGTGTAGAATAATTTAAATAGAAAAAATAAGAGAATATGCTTTCCACACGTAGAAGAATTCAATAAAACACACTTATTTATATTATGCACTATACATAAAGGTTATTTTTCCAAAAAAAGGAGGGGGGACAACCAAACGCAGCTAATGCGCAATATGTTTTACTAATAAACATCATTACTACCCATATGTTATATTTATAAACTGCATTAATTACAACTAAATAAAATAACCAAACCATACAAGTGATAAATTTTATACCTATGGTCATTTAAATTTCTCAAAACGCTTTTGAACTAAATTCTGATTCAGCAGCTATGAATATTATCATTAACATCTCAAAACTAATCTTTTGAGCTAAAAAAAAAAAAAAACATTTAAAAAACTTTTACTTGCTATGCTCACAATTTCTTAGTTAATTCATATTTAAAATAAAGTATGAAGCTGCAGCTTACTTACAAAATATATTATAGGAAAAATGTAAATTTTGTGAGCGAAATCTAAAAGCGTAAAAATCATAAAAGCATGGCTTCATATTTTTTTTTTTTTTTTTTTTTTTTTTTTTTTTGTTTAATGAATTTTGACCCAAAAATTTAGAAGACTTATTTCAAATTATAGCATTTTATGACACCGGATACGTATTAATTCCAATTTTGATTGTCGTTGAATACTAAGGTCATTCCATGGTAACTTACGTTATAATTTAAAACAATTTACAGCAGTAATTTCAGTAATATAACACCAAAAAATTTTCAAATGTTAAGTTGACATGATTTGTTAATTAAACCTATCCAAAGGCCAATTTGGATAAAAATTACCTAGAAAATGAAAATTACATTTTTTATGGCAACTTACGTTACTTTTTCAGTAATGTCAGTTACCATAATAAATATAACTGGCAGAGTTCAAGAAAAAACACTAAAATTAGGCCATTATCATCTAAATTTATCTTTGAATAGGTTTAATTAACAAATCATGTCAACTTTGCATTGTTAATATTTTTTTTTCTTTTGTCTTTTATTACTAAAATTACTGAAGTAAACTGTTCTAAATGTAACGTAAGTTACCATCGAATGACCCAGTGAATTATAAACATTGATTGAGCGAAACAAACAATATCACTTATTTTATTTTGAAGCTCAGAGCTTTATAAAAATTAAGGTACTTTTCGGTTAGCCGGGCGCCACTGTTATATATACATATATATGTAATATAAATGTATGTATATATACATATACATAAGTGTGTATATATGCAATATATGTATATGTATACATGTGTATATTTACATATATGTATGTATACAAATATATATAGATAACAGTGGCGCCTGGCTAACCGAAAAGTACCAAAATTAATTACAATGTTGACACATTTTAATTAAATTCTAAAATACACCATATGCTCCTGATAATTTCAATAACTTATACTAATGAAATAAATAATTCATATTACTTCAAAGAATTGTAAATAAACAACCCAAATCACAAACAACAACATTAATAATAATACATTTTAGATTAGTTCAACATTAACAAATATTAAATCAAATACATTAGATTATTACATATGCAGCTTAATAATTATTAAACAAATAAAAACCATGATACTATCACAGATAATACATTTTATATTATTTCAATATTAAATAAAATATATTAATAATTAATAATATATTAATAATTATTAAGCTGATATTAAATTAAAATTATCCAGGTGTACCAAATGGAAGAAAAAGGAATTAGAAATGGAAGAGATATCATTTGATCATAGTTCACAGCTACGAAGCAATAACCATATTCTCAAATATATACATTATTACTAATTAATTACTGTGCTTAAATTGCTTATTTAACACTGTGATCTTATTTTAGACAAATCTGATTAGTTATTCTAGCTTTCGTGTAATTTCAGAATTTTTTTAAGTCTGAGCGACACATTTTTTGCAATATCAAATCCTTGAAAAGTGTGTATAGGGAGGGAGGTAGAGGTCAACTGCTTCCCACTAACAGAATACTCATATACTCGATGTTTATATAAAACATAGTTTACATATTTACATAAACTGCATTTTTTTAATTGATCATTTAACGCCATTTTATAAATTAAAAAAACTAATGCGAAGAAAACATTGATTAAAGAATAAAAGGAATTAAATAATAAATATTGTATTGAGAATAAAGTTTTCTTAGATACAGATTGATTTTGTGAGAAAAATGACGTTATATATAAAAGATAAAACAATGATAAATAAAATACAGAACATATACTTTTGAGAAAAATGACTTACTTACAATCATCATACACGAATATTATTGAAGATTCATATCTTCAAAAAAAGCATGCAAATCTCATGTAAAAGTCAGGTCAACAGGCAATCGACAAACATTCACATAGCTGTTGAAAATGTCCCATTGAAAACATCCTGCAATGTAAATAAATAGAAAAAAAAGACTATAATAAACTAATAAAAACAACAAAAACAATGTAGAATGCATTTCAAAATCTCTCGTTCTAAGCAACAGAAAATAAATATATAAAAAAACTACATACTTACAGTCAGCCATACAAGTTAGTAATACTTTATTTATACGACAGTTACTGATTGATGAATTTTAAGGGAAAACAACAAAACAGCACATAGTCCAAGAGCATCAGACAATCCACTTTCTTGCAGAAGATCACAAATGGTAGTCACTTATTATAGAAGACTACACACCTGCGATATCCTGAGAGCAAACTTGGTAAAATATGTATTTATCTTGGCGCCAGCAGATTCTAATCTCTACTTCTAGTATAACTGTTATAGGTTTGAAAGTTTTTCAAACTCTTTCTGAAAAAAAAAATAATTTACGAACTTTTCAATCGTAAATCATCTCTTGTAGGGAAGTGGAGAGAAAAAATTCATGTTCTAGATTTTACAGTTTTAATATACTACTACTGATTAATTATTAAAGAAAACTTCAGAAAGATAAACATATAAGATAAAATTTTAAAAAGAATAAGGGATGGTTTATAAATTATTAATAATAATTACAAGTAAAAACTTTATTTAAAAACAAGTCTGTTCAATTTAAAAAAAAAAGTTAATTTTTATATGTCATTAGAATTTTTTTAGGGGGAGGATAAGAAGCTAAATACAATTCAAAGTCTTCATATTACTTTAGATAGTACCGTATCATTGTAAAAATTAACACATTTAAAACTGATTAATAATAATGTAAATCATGCATGCAGAGTTTGCTATGATCAGTCAATTATATAAAAATAATAGAGAAAACTTTGGAGTTAATTCAAAATTAATTCTATGGTTAAAAATTTGTTGCTAGTTTTAGGATAAATTTAAAAATTGTCAGTAACTAAAAATGCATTGAAATAGAATATCAAATAAATACCTGAAGGAAATGAAACTATTTATTCACAAAAAAAGGCATTACCGTACATTATAATAGAATGACGACCGTATTATATTAATTTGTATTCATATACTATCAAATTTGTTTTTAAATTCATGCATATGAAACCAGGTTAATTTTAAAGAATTTGGAAATGAGGAACATATTTATCTATTAACAAATGCATAGGCAGCGTTGTATGCAAATTAAAGAATTTACGAATACATCGTTTTATAAAGTTTGGTAATATTAAAAAGTAACATAGTTAACAAGTTAATTTTAGTAGCGTAGTATGTAAATACATGAAAATAGTAACTTACGATTGTATAGCTTTATAAAAGAAACTTCTACAGTTATGAAACAATGTAAAGAAATGTTAAAAACATATGAAAAACCATTACGTACCTTTAATTTGTAAATCCCTTATTAATTTCAATTTTCAAATAATCTTTAAAATCATAAGCTGTCGTCTGCTTCTTCAATCTTTTAAAATGGCGGAATACAAAAAAAATGAAGCACGCTGATTGGTTGGGTCTAGTATTTTAAAGCCAAGGCCTAGACCACAGAGACCAAGCCTCACAGACCACGCAGACCCTCCTAAACCAGGCTAAACCCACGCCTGGCAGACCTCGCAGAGCTTGTAGACCTGATAAGCCATAGTGTAAACGCAGCATTATATGCTAGCAATAGGGATGGGTAGAAAACCAAGGAACAAGGAAAAAACGAAGGAACTGTTATTCTTCGCCAAAAATAACTGTTCTTTTCGAACTAAAATTTCATTTGTCGCCAAACCAAACGTTAGCACATTTTTCGACTGATTAGCCAAGTCAGAGGAGCAGTCTAAAAAAGTAACATTTGTTTGGGGAAAAAACCATAGAATTACAAAGAGCGAGAAGGAAGGCAAGCATATCTTTGCATTGCATCTTCCCTACCTGCTGTTTGCCACCGGATAATTTCTCGTTCGTTAATCCCCATGAGCACTTGCGGCAAAAGGGGTGATAGTAACCATAGATTAACATACAAGATGGGACATTTCCATAGAGCGTAATGGTAATGCGATCGTAGCGGCTTTAGTGACAATAGGGAAGAAACTGCCCATCCTTGTAAAATGTTTGTCATTGAACATCTACCTTATTGTGATCTTTCTTTTTTTAATGTTTCATGTTTACGTTTTCAATAGAATCTTCCACGATACATGAACATAGAATCAAAGAAGTTGGAACTAAATAGAAGGATAATATCAACCCCGATTAGCTCCGAAGAAAGCTGAGGATGCTGGGATAGGGTGGACCCTCAAACTGCCTGCAACCCTGCTGACATTGGCGATTGGCGATAACTTGGCATTTCCTTTATCTCTCGCTCTGATTCTAAGTATTGCTATTGTATTATTCTGCTATTCTGTAGCACCTGTCAAATATTTTTGCTGTCAACAAGATTCTCCTTTTTCTGTATTTTTTATTTTTAAATTATAATTTTTGAAAGATGTCTTGTGCATTTAAAAAATGCGGCAGAAGAAGGAAAACAAGTGGGTAAGTGTGATCAGAGATCGCACAGAGGGTTTCGTTTAATTTTTCTTCCAAAACAGTATCCTTTTGCAAAATCTGTTAGCTCCACAATTCGCAACTAGGGAGTGCACTCTATTCTAAACAAACGTCTGCCCGACAAAACTCCGTTTTAGAACCTATTCGCACTTATATTAGTCGAGGAAATTGGATCCATAAAACGTAAAATAGGAAAGCCCTCCTGGCCAAGTGGAAATAAAATATGAAAGGCTATTGTGCATAAAAGGAAAGAGTGACCGAAGGGTCGTCAAAGGATATATCAGATGAGGGGTTTGGGGAAAAATTGAACCCCCCTCCCCTCCCGGAGCCTTCAAGTGAAACTAGCTCTCTGTAGCTTAATTAGCGGCTAAGTTAGAAAAAATTCTTAAAAAACACAAGTTAGAGCCCAGAGGAGTCAATAATATAAGACTTTTTGAAAAATTTATCATTTGTCGTGTGATCACAAGTGTTCAGCTATAAGTATTCAAAATTTCATATCCCCAGCTTAATTAGGGCTCAGTTAGAAATAATTGCTTATAATACAGAAGTTGAAGCCCAAAGGGTTAATTATAAGACTTTTTCAAAAATTCATATTTTGTCTTATGATCTGACGCGTTCAGCTATAAGTATGCAAAATTTCATGTCTCCAATTTAATTAGGGACTCAGTTAGAAAGAATTGATTAAAAAACACAAGCTGGAGTCCAAAGGGTTAAATATAAAACTTTTTCGAAAAAAAAATATATTTGTCGTGTGGTCTCAGATCTTCTGCTATAAGTATGCAAAATTTCATGTCTCCAACTTAATTATGGGTCTCATTTAGAAAGAATTGCTTAAAATATATATGTGGGAGCTCAAAGGGTTAAATGTAAGACTTTTTCAAGATTTTATAATTTGTCGCCTGGCCTCAGGTGTTCTGCTTATAAGTATGCAAAATTTCAAATCTCCAATTTAAATATGGTCTCAATTAGAAAAAATTGCTTAAAATACACAAACTGGAGTCCAAAGGGTTAAATACAAAACGTTTTTCGAAGTTTATTATTTGTCGTGTGATCTGAAGTGTTTAGCTATAAGTATGCAAAATTTCATGTCTTCAACTTAATTATGGGGCTCATTTAGGAAGAATTGCTTAAAATATATATGTGGGAACTCAAAGGGTTAAATGTAAGACTTTTTAAAGATTTTATGATCTGTCGCCTGGCCTCAGGTATTCTGCTAATAAGTATACAAAATTTCAAATCTCCAATTTAATTATGGGCTCAGTTAGAAAGAATTGCTTAAAATACACAAGCTGGAGTCCAAGGGGTTAAATATGAAACTTTTTTCGAAATTTATTATCTGTCGTGTGATCTAAAGTTTTCAGATATAAGTATGCAAAATTTCAAGTCTCCAATACAATTAGGGGCTCTGTTAAAAAGAATTGATTAAAACACACAAGCTGGAGTCCAAAGGGTTAAATATAAAACTTTTTCGAAATTTATTATTTGGCGTGGGATCTGAGGCGTTCAGCTATAAGTATGCAAAATTTCAAGCCCCCAATTCACTTAGGAACTCTGTTAAAATGAATTGCTTAAAATACACAAGCTGGACTCCAAAGGGTTAAACATAAAACTTTTTCGAAATGTATTATTTGTCGTGTGATCTGAGGTTTTTAGTTATCAGAATATAAAATTGCATGCCTCCAATTTGATTAGGAATTCTGTTATAAAGGATTGCTGAAAATACACAAATTGGAGCCCAAAGGGTTAAATATAACACTTTTTCAACGTTTTATGATTTGTTGTGTGGGCTCATGTGTTTAACTATAATAATTAAAAATTCCATGTCTCTAACTTAATTAGGGGCTCTGTTAAAAAAAAAATTGCTTAAAATACACAAGTTGGAGCCCAAAGGGTTAAATATAAAACTTTTTTCAAAATTTTATGATTTGTCTTGTTGTCTCAGGTATTCAGCTATAAGTATGAGGAATTTCATGACTCCAACCTTATTAGGGGCTGACTTAGACAGAATTGTTTGAAATACACATGTGGGAGCCCAAAGGGTTAAATTTAAGACTTTTTCAAAATTTTAGGATTTGTCGTTTCATGTGAGGTGTTCAGCTATAAGTACTCAAAATTTCAAGTCTCCGACATGTATAGTTTCTGAGAACGGGCTCTGTGACGGACAGACAGACAGACAGAGGAGCGAGACGAATAGGGTTTCGTCAGATGAACGAAACCCTAAAAAAAGGAAAAATAGTTTGATTGCATAATTCCTCAGTAAGAACACTACCAAAATTCATGAGATTAAGAACAAAAAATTAATTTCCAAAGAACGAAAAATGTAATAATTTATTAGTTCCTTGAAAAATTGAATGTAATTAAAGTTTCTCTTTTCAAAGAAAAGTATCTTAATATAATATAACTGTCTGATTTTTAAATAAATGTGTAATATATATTAAAAATATCTTTAACTGCCTCTAAGATTTTGTTAAATGTAATATTCCTTAAGTTTTTCCGAAATTTTACTACTCTCCATGAATAAAAACTAAACACATTATATACATACACTACAAGCTAGTACTAACTGCAAGGCTGCCACAGGCTTGCACCAGTATTTTTCTAATATAAATTTTGAAGTATACTTCTCTTGCAAATGTTGTCAAAGTGTGTGTTAATGATTTTTGTTTTGAGAAAGTGGTGCCAGTTAGAATTAAAAACTAGTCGCATGTGGCAGCCCTGTAGCTGTAGCATTATGATTTAATTAAAACCTAATTTAATCGCATATTTACTGAATATACTATTTTTTTTTCATAACTACGTAAACTCAGTAGCTGTTCTTATTTAAAAACAATAAAATCTAGTTGCACTTGTTATTTTGAATTGGGTTTCCAGATGCAAAAATGAAGAAAGCTCTTTATAAAGCAGCAATGAGTAATAATTTGAGATATCTAAAAATAATAAAAATCTATTTGATCACAAATCTTTTATATTGAACATACTAGTCTCATGCTATTTTGTTTTTGAGTCTATGAATGTATCAGAAAGTTTTAAACTGCATTAACGTAAGTAAATAAATGCAGTCAGGAAAGTGATTCTAAACATCGAGGCTGCAGAACGGAATTGAGAAATAACCAATTTTTGGAACAGATGTGCTTGTGCAGCCTATATCAAGTTTAATAAAAATGGTCAAAAAAAAAAAAAAAAAGCTAAACTAAGATTTTTTTTTTCAGAATTTGCCTTAAAAACAATTTTTAAAACAGAAATTTAACAGCAAAAAACATTAAATGCTTATTAAAATAAAGAGTTGAAGAAATTTTGGACATTCTCTGAATTAAAAGACTAAATAATTGAATTGATTTTCAAAAATATTGGAAGCATGTAAGAGAGAGAGAGGGGGGTGGGGGGGGGGGAGTGGGGAGATCTGGAAAATTTAATAACTGGTTATTTGTCTATTCAAGTCCTTCTTTCTAAATTGCTGTGCCCCCCCCCCCCCAAAAAAAGGGGGATGAGCTTATTATAAGCATCTGAAAGTCATCTAAATGGATTCATTTACAAGCGTCTTTCCTGAGTGAAGTTTTTTTAGACTTTAAAAATGAAAGGATGTTTTCATAAGGTTAAAATGATACATATAGTTATATTTCATTTTAATGTATAAATAACTTTAAAAATGTGTCTAATTTCCCGTGGGAAAAAAATTCTGCCTTTTTAAATATTTCCCAATTTCATGCCTACTATCAGAAGTTTTGAAAAAGAACGGAAACAATATCTTTTTTATGAAGTCACTTGTGAAGAATAAATTTCCTCCCCCCCCCCCACCCCAAAAAAAAATAAAAAAAATCAAGGGAGATGTATGCAAATCTTGTAACAGAATATTCATTCAAATTAAAGTACTTATTACATCTTTGAAACTGTTTTTTTTAGTTATTTCGAATAAATGTTGTAGAAGCACAATTTAAGGTGACTTATTTATAACTTGGGTTCAATGTACAACTGAATATAATATTTAAAAATTTCGTAAATAAATCCGGTAAACTTTATTTAAACAAGGGGGAGGGGGGACGCCTGCGTTTATTTTTATAAGTTGCTCCATTTTGTATATAAGCTTTTTAATAATAAAGTTTAAAAATATATATCAGATTTAAACTGATTCTATGAAGTTTACTTTTGATGAGTTATTTAAAATAAATTAGATCTATTGGAAATATCTAGTGAAATATAAAAGCAGCCGATTAATATTATTTTTAAAAAGTCTTAATTTTCTATAGTTAATTTCAAGATACATAGCTGTTAAAATAGCTTTGATAGGATAGTTATCAAACGTTCATTTCCACCACTACGTTAAATAATCTACTGTAAACAAACACAATATCACGTTCTTTTTAACTCTGTGATGAAACGTTAAAAAGAACAAAATGTCGAGTGTAAGAAGGGCCAAATAAGCGAGCCAAACTATTGCCATTCTCTCAGGGAATTCTGGGTAATGGGGGACCCTCAAAGAAATTCGGTGGCATCGAGTCTCTCCCTGCTTCTAATGGGAAAGGGGTTTGTTTCCCTTCCATGTATTCCTACTTCCATGCATAGAATAGATATTCTATTTTATATATCTAATATCTATTCTATGTTCATGCACGGATATATGCTTTTATTATTTTTTATTTTTTTTACATGATGAGTTAACGATATAAGTGCAACGAAAAACAGGGTAAAAATTTCGTCTTGAATGCTATATATGAAGTAAATGTGATATAATTGGGTTTAAAGCTACATAAAGTAATAGTGTAATATAAAAATATACGAAGTATTGCACTCTACAAATCCCAGAAAATTTCATAAATATTCCCATTCGGTAAGAAAATTTTTATAGCCGATGTTTTATTAATTAATGAAGTTTAACGTTTTAAACAATCGTTACAATAATCTTTTAAAATTTACGCATTTTCACTTTCTTACAGATAAAATAAAAATATTGTTTTTAATGTAAATAACGTACAATCAATTCAATAATATTTATAATATTAACATATAAGAAATAATACTAAAATTACAGATGAGGAAAAATTCATTTCGACAAATTTTTAGAATTATATAAATCTAATAGTTAAAAATAAATAGAGGTACTGACATGACACTCAACAAAGTTTTATTCGATATGAATAAATTAACACAATACCTGAATTTGATTTTTTACAATTTAACCTCACAAACTTACATATTTACGTTATTAACAGAATTTTCTAGGGTTTTTCTTTTATATTATTACTCTAATTATCATTTTGTAAGTTAAATGTGACCAATACAAATACGGTAAAAAAAAAAAAAAAAAAAAAAAAAAAACAGCTAAATAAATAAAGCAAGCATGAATAGAATATCGTCTGACACCTGCTTCGTTTTAGGAAAGAATAGATATTCAAAGCACAGAGGGTAAACATATTTCTTCAACATAGGTAAATTTCGGAGGCTTGTTAATTCTTCCTTGTCGGTAGTGACGCTAGTACTATTATCATTACAGATTTTGCCGGAAATGTCCCATCTTGGTTTTTAATCTATCATAGTAACAAAGCCCAGTGGATAGTAAGGTGAAGTGTTAGGGGGGTTGCAAGCAGTTCGTGTTCGTAAAATTCCGTCAGCCCCTGCGCGCTTCAGAGCTAATCCGGTTGCTTGTGTTCCTTCCCGTTCTTGTATAATTCTGTGGGAAAAAAAAAACAGTGTTTCTCGTTTCTCATCATTGCGCAGCCTCAGAAAAACGCAAGGAACAGATAGAGGAATGTGGAATGGGGCAGGAACAGGAGAAGATCTGGAACATGTTCTTTTTTGCGGTTTCTTCTTTGTCCTTGTCATTTTCGAAGTATTTTGCTTGGATTAGTGTGTGTGTGTGGGGGGGGGGGGGGGCGATATTTTCCGTGAGAAGTATTGGTAAGAAAGGAACTTTGATGTCATGTTGAAAATTCAGTTTTCACTTTGACATGAGGACATGATGGATAGAATTTGCCGGTGGCTGATAAATTAGACAAATGAAGGAAAGAGGAGAAAGTATCAACACTTTTTAACGAAAGATACGTCTGATTAAAGATCTTTTGCATTTTCATGACTTCTTTGAAGATCAATAGGGGTTACATAAAGGAGACGTGTAATTTAATACTATAATTTAATACATTATTAATGTAAAAATTATTTACTATTTTTAAAACAGAAGATATTTCTTTTAGAAGTAATTGTCCCTCTTAACATTTTTTTACGAAAGATACGTCAGATTAAAGATCTTTTGCATTTTCATGACTTCTTTAAAGACCAATAGGGGTTACATAAAGGAGACGTGTAACTTAATACTATAATTTACTACATCATTATTCTAAAAATTATTTACTATTTTTAAAACAGAAGATATTTTTTTTTGTATTTAATACATAAAAATTTCAATTTGCATATTTAATACACAAAAATGTCAATTTCTTTTTTATTGTGCGCATAGAATCATGATAATAATATTAATTAGACATAAATATGAATTTTTCTTTTCTTTCTTAATATTTGTTAAACAAATATATGAATGGAAATAGGCACAGAAAATCAATACTAGTATTAATAACTGTAACAATAAACGCTTTCGTTTACATCTGAATTATACAGATTTCCACAAGTACCCCCCCCCCCCTTCCTCTAATTTTGCTATTATAACTAAATGTTCTTTTTTAATAATATTATAAACAAGATTTATTTGCAGCTGAATAATAAGGATATGTTAAATTAGCAAAGAAGAATAAGGTTAAAGAAATGTTAATACAACGATAATAGTAATACAATAGCACTAAAAAGGTTATCTATGCGGTAAAAATTGAATGCTTCTTCTAGAAAATGCATGTCTCTAACAAATGAATGAATAAAGACTTTCAATTTATGAAGAAATCCACAAAGAACGTTTAAAATTTGTAATTTTAATTAAATAAGCAACTCAATAAACGTTATTTTTCAAATCCAGTTTTTAAATTTGTATTACAAAATATTACAGCAATAAATTTCATTTTAAATCTCGAAATTAAAAGAATTAAGAAACATTACTGTAGATTCTAAAAAAGGGGGGGGGGTCTTTAAAAAATTCGCAATCGAACGTTTTTTTAATTTTCAATAAATGAATTACATCTTCATCTATTGTTGTATCACGATAGCAGTTTTCCCCCTTCTCCACATTGTCGCGTCTGCAAATTCGGTCCAGAACATCAAAATAGCAGAATTTTCTGAAATAGCTTCCTTTATTGAAAATGGGTAAAACCCATTCGATTCAGTGTTGCCAGTGGGCTACTTTTTTTAAATTCAGATTTCTTGATTGCCACCACTTTTTTGAAACGGTAAAATTACCTTTGTTTTCGCCTTAATTAATATGTCATTAAATAAGGCGCATTTTACAATCTCAAATAAGTGGTGCCAATCAAGAATCTGAATTAAAACAAGTGGGTAAGTGTGATCACAGATCGCACAGAGGGTTTCCTTTAATATTCCTTTCAAAACACTTTATCCTTTTGAAAAATCTGTTAGTTCCACATTTCGCAACAAGGGGCGCACTCTATTCTAAACAAACCTTTATCCGAACGAAACTCCGTTTTACATACTATCCATAGATATATTAGTCGAGGGGGTTGGACCCATAGCACCCGAGATAAGTAGGCGCCCCTGGCGGTAAAAAGTGGAACTAAAATATGTAAGGCTACGGTGCATAATATGAAAGAATGGTCAAAGGGGTGTCGGCAAAAGTTGGAAAAGTGCTTCCCAGGTGAAAAGGGTGGAGGTCAGAAAAATTGCTTAAAATATACAAGTTAGAGCACGGAGGAGTAAATAATATAAGACTTTTTGAAAATTTTATGATTTGTCGTGTGGTCTGAGGTATTCAGCTATACGTATGCAAAAATTCATGTCTCCAACTTAATTAGGGGCCTCTTATCCCCTTGGGGACGAGCGACACGTATACGTGCCGCAAAAAGGCTTAAGGATCGTTGTTTATGAAAGCACGTGAGGTCAGATAGTTTTAAAATTCTCAATTAAAGAAACGTTCGGAAAAAAAAATCATTATATACATTATGCGTATTTCTTAAATTACCAGTAAAATTTTACTGTAAAATTTGCCTTATTTAATGCGAGTATTTTCCCGATTTGAAAAGGCACAAACTTCTGTTTTTTAAAACCGGTAGCAAAATAATAAACATTTCGTAAAAGGCTCCCGTCGCGAAGGAGTTACAAAGAATTGCTTAAAAGAGATATGTGGTAGCTCAAAGGGTTAAACGTAAGACTTTTTCAAGATTTTATGATTTATCGCCTGTTCTCAGGTGTTCTGCTATAAGTATGCAAAATTTCAAATCTCTAATTTAATAAGGGGCTCAGTTAGAAAGAATTGCTTAAAATACGCATGTGGGAGCCGAAAGGGTTAAATGTATGACTTTTTCAAATTTTTATGATTTGTCGCATGATGGTTTCAGCTATAAGTATGCAAAATTTCAAGCCTCCAACCTAAATAGGGTGTCACTTAGAAAGAATTGTTTAAAATACACATGTGGGAGCCCAAAGAATTAAATGTACGACTTTTTCAAAATTTTATGGTTTGTCATTTGATGTGAGGTGTTCAGCTATAAGTATGCAAAATTTCACGCCTCCAACCTAATTAGGGTTCACTTAGAAAGAATTGTTTAAAATACACATGTGGGAGCCCAAAGGGTTAAATGTACTTTTTCAAAATTTTATTATTTGTCGTTTGATGTGATGTATTCAGCTATAAGTATGCAAAATTTCACTCCTCCAACCTAATTAGGGGCTCACATAGAAAGAATTGTTTAAAATACATATGTGGGAGCTCAAAGGATTAAATGAACGACTTTTTCAATTCAGCTATAAGCATGCAAAATTTCACGCCTCCAACCTAAATAAGGTGTCACTGAGAAAGAATTGTTTAAAATACACATGTAGGAGCCCAAAAGGTTAAATGTACGACTTTTTCAAAATTTTATGATTTGCCGTTTGATGTGAGGTGCTCAGCTAGAAGTATGCAAAATTTCACGCCTCCAACCTAAATAGGGTGTCACTAAGAAAGAATTGTTTAAAATACACATGTAGGAGCCCAAAAGGTTAAATGTACGACTTTTTCAAAAATTTATGATTTGTCGTATGATGTGTGGTGTTCATCTATAAGTATGCAAAATTTCAAGTCTCCAACATGTATAGTTTTTGAGAACGGGCTCTGTGACAGACAGACAGACAGACGGACGGACAGACAGAGGAGCGAAACGAATAGGGTTTCGTCAGATGAACGAAACCCTAAAAAAGTAGCCCATCTGGCAACACTGGTTCGATTAGCTAATTTTTGAGCAAAAGTACCTAGCAATTTTACGCGTTTGCGAATAAAAATTAAATGAAGAATGTGTCAGAAAGGACACAGTTTGGATTAAGCAGCCTTAAGGTAATCATGAAAGCACGT
Source organism: Maratus speciosus (assembly GCA_963932465.1). NCBI lineage: Eukaryota > Metazoa > Arthropoda > Arachnida > Araneae > Salticidae > Maratus > Maratus speciosus. Next base: position 339,456,320 of record OZ010797.1, on the reverse strand, counting down.
GAGGTCAGATAGTTTTAAAATTCTCAATTAAAGAAACGTTCGGAAAAAAAAATCATTATATACATTATGCGTATTTCATAAACATCAGAAAGAAAAATATAGTTTATTATTAGTATCGTATTTAGATAATTTTAATTATGATGACCAATGTTGTAAAATAAAGGTCATGAGTTGTTTTATGGATGCAAGTCAATTGTATAAATAATCCTTTAGAAGATTTCGCCAAAAAAAAAAAAAATAAATAAATAAAATAACGCAAGAAAGAAACTGCATCCAGTTTGAAGCTACATATCTTTTTTCATGTATTCATTCGAAATACTTTTGTTATCAGCTTAATAATGTATGTTTAAAAACTTTGAAGCAGTGCCAGATATGTTTTAAATCAATTCATATCGGAATTAAGGTTTACAGAAGCAGCTACAAAACATTGGGAATATTTGCCTTTAAAGAGTTGCCTAGATTCTATTAGAAACAACTTTTAGAAGTTTTAAACGACTTTTTTTATGCAATTTTGAAATACAGTAAAACCTCCTTAAAGCGACCACCTTCCGTTCCAACAAAAATTGGTCGCTTCAAGAGGTGGTCTCTTAATAGAGGTCATGTTTAAATCTAGATTTTAATTGTTAAAAAAAGGTAACAATTAATGTTACTAAAATTTATTTTTCACATTAGGAAAAAATATGAAAATTTAAGCATCAAAACAAAAGTTAATTACTGCAGAGTTTAAAAATGAATATATTGACGTTTGCTTTGATTTTACGGTTTTATCTTTTATAATTTTTATTTCCAAGTTCTTTCGAAGTTCAGTAAATAAATGCAAATTTTTTTGGGGGCGAGAACAAATAATGACTATTTCAATAATTTATCTTTTTCTTTGAGAGTTTCCTAACAGGGGAGTTTAGTGACTGCCATTCTTAATTTGTCATGAGTGTTAAATTCATTGCCTAAAAAGGCACGAAAGGGTTTAAACACTTAAAAAAAACTATATATATATAAAAAAAAAACCTACGCTTAGTTTAGCAGTTTGATGAATAATGCGCCCAGCGGAATTATTTTTCTAATAAAACTTTCTTCAGGCGACCAGGAAAAAATTGAATTTGTTTCATTTTCTTCAAAGAAATCGGTTGCTCATGGAGGGAGTTCAACTGGGATGGTATCTGAATGGAGGTAAAGTTAGTATTGAGCCTACAGGAATAAATTTCGCTCCATGAAAAAATGGTCGTTCAGGGAGGTGGTCGCACAGGGAGGTTTCACTGTACTCAACCAAGGGCGCCTGAAGAAAAAAAAATCCACAGTGGCACTAGATTTTGGTTTTAGTATTTATCGCAGTTGTTTTAAATATTGGTCACGGGTTCCATTTTTATAATACTAAAAATATTATTAAAATGTATTTTTTGATTATTTCATTTCTTTTTCAAGTAACATCCTCTTCATTTTTTGTATAATCAAAATTTTCACTTGAAAACTCAAAAGTTAAAAAAAAAAAAAAAAAAGAAAAGAAAAGGAAAAACAACATGATGTATCTAGATTTTCTTTTGTATCAGAAACCCTCATTGTTACAATGAGGTTGAGGTAGATTGTTCAAATTAATTTGAAATTTTTTTTGAGACGATTTAGATTAATTCTAAGGTTGCATGCCGAATTTTGGGATGTTATGTAAAATAGAAGTGGAGTTACAGGTATGTTCCACTTGTGGAACGTTGGCGGTACGAATAACATTTGTACATTTTGGCCAATTTTTCTTTCAAAATCATACCAGCACTGCACACATAACAAAACAAAGAAAACAAGGTAAAGTAAAAAATGTTTCTATTTTAGGAACATGTTAACTAGTCCCTAACAGCAAAATGTTTATGAAAGGCCTGAAAACATTTTTCATGCATACGCTTTGCATAATATTCACACCATTTCTTCATGTTTTTCTGTCGATTTGAGAATCTTCCTGAGTAGTAGACGAAAAATACTGAATGAGGTGATAATGTACATACTTACTGGGGCAGTAGGACTTTCTATTCCCTTTCTCAAACATCAAATCCAATTTTTATGGCAACAGTTGCAATTTCATGACGAAACTCCAAATGGCTTAGGGTTTGTTTTGAGCCTACTGCATGACAAGTAACAACAGCCATATTTAGTTCATTTGCAAACAGATTTCATCACCATTTTTATCATCGAAGCACTAGACGGTATGTTCCAAGCAAATAATCCACAAATTTTACACTACCCATATTATAATTATACAATCTAATCAATCGAGGTTATTTGATTGAAACTTCTCACTTCAATTTTCGAGAATATCATGTTCCACTTCGAGTTAGCGATGTGTTAGCTTCCCAATTTGATATAACAGTAACGACATTGTTGTCACTTTTATCGTACACAAACAACTTTGCCATAACTATAATAATCAATACCTCCTCCTTCTTGTTTGTTTTTGCAATTCTTTTGTAGATTTTATTGGCATTTATTGTTTCAAAAATATTTCACAGACACTTAGGCAACAGGTCCAAGAGACATATATGATAAAATCTATTATTTAATAATACTGGTACGAAAATAATAAAAAAATAATCGTCCGAGGGAGCCCAGTAAAAATGATCACGATCCTAAAAAAAGTAACAATAAGATAATTTTGTACTCTGAACCGCCAACGTTCCACATGTGGAACATTGGCATTCAAATGATCATAAAACAGAAACAAAATAAGATAAAACATTCATTTATGCATAAAACGTAATAAACAACATTAAGCAATACAATAATAATCATCACAGCACTCACATTTGAATTCTAAAGTTATAGATAGAGTAAAAAGCACAGCCTACTACATTTACTTTTTTTGTTACATTTCAACAAGCTCCAAAATAGAAACCACAAACAATTATAAAAAAATAATTTTTAATCCATTAAAATACATCTTTAAAAAGATATATTAAAAATTTCAAACAGATTAAACAAATACTTAAAAAGATACAGCACCACATAGTTTATGTTCCACTTGTGGAACGTTGGCGGGTAAAAGGTTAAATTCCCTTCCTCAGTGTTGTGTATTCAGTAAAGAACAGGCGGCTATTATTAATCCCTGAAATTGAACAATCAATCAATGCTCTGTCAAACAACGTGGAGGAAGAAATCCTCCTGAAAGATCTTTGGCCCTGTCTCTTATTACTACAGCAGTCCCAGGAACACGCATGATTAGGTCCGAGGTCTTAGTCACAGACCTTAGTGATCTTCGTGCATTACGAGAAACAGGTAAAAGGAACATTTTCAGGTTTTGAAGGAACAATTCGTTTCGTTTCTGTTTTTCAAAAGGAGCAGGAACGCCCATCCCTAGCTTGCCATTGTGTGCGCCTTCAAAGTCAATGTTTGAACGAGGAGAACTTAACACCGTTTAGGCGCTCACTCGTTATTTGAAATTGCTTTACAAAAAAAAAGATGTCTTCGGTAAAGCGACAGTATATATTATTTCAAAATATCTGCTTAATTTTACCGGTATGAGTTAAAACTTTTTACCTTTTGCAATTAGGTTGAAAAGGCAGAGTATGAAATCTTTTGGATTCAAATGTATATGGTTTCTTTCGGTGTATTCAAAGTGCTGTTATCTTATTTCTTCACTTTATTTTTTAAAAAAAAGTCAAACAGACAATATCCTTCTATGTCATGAGAAAAATCTAAATCGAAAGTATTTTCAACAGAAGATCTAACGAAATTTTAACTGGTCCATCCTTTGATTTTGAATACTTTCGACATAATTCTCTTCAAAATATTTAAAAATACAATAAAAATATTCATTTCCTCAACTGTTTGAGAAAATATAGTCTTTATCTAAAAATTCTTTCAAAATAAGGAAATCATTAACATTTATTTAATAACATTAGTTTTAGGGAATTTTAACCTATATCTCTCCGGTTGATTAGAGTAATAAGTTTTTAGTAAAGTTTATTTAGTACCTTGAGATTTCTTTTTTACACTGCCACAGTTACATTAATGTTCCATCAACATTATAAAATTTTCTACAATTTTGGAGGTAAAAGATTCTGTTTGAAATTAAGTAATTTCTGGTTTAAAGACTTTTAATCTTTAAATCAGTTTTATTTATGATACATTTCAGTACAGAAAAATACTGCAACAAATTTCATAATAATTAAGCAGTTTTCTTTCTTTCTTTCCCTTTTTGTGCTAATACTGAGAATTGAATTCAGAATCAACAATAACTGTACAAAGTAGGTCTATTACATTCATATTGCTTAGAATATCCCATTGTCTTGACACTACGATTTTTAAATTGCTTTTCTTGTATAGTTAATTTACTGAAATATTTTAAAACAGTCATAACAAGAAAGAAAAAAAAAATAATTATATATATAAAAAAAGCAATTTAACAAATTACATCGACCATTTAGAAAATGATTTTTTCGCAGACTAAAATTTAAGACATAAAAAATTGCACGGAGTTGATCATACATTACGTACGCCATGGATTAAACATTAACATTCCTGGACCCATCATGAAAAAATTTTAAAAGAAATTTCAGTTTTACAATTTCCGGTACTGTAAATTTTTAAACTTCTACGGAGCTGGTCATATATTACGTACGCCATGGATTAAACATTAATATTCCTGGACCAATTTTAAATGAAATTTCATACATTACCTACGCCATGGATTACATTTTTCGGTACTGTAAATTTTTAAACTTCTACGGAACTGGTCATACATTACGTACGCCATGGATTAAACATTATCATTCCTGGACCAATTTTAAATGAAATTTCATTCTTAAACTTCTAAACATCCCACAATATTACTTTTTACACCGTCGTATAGAGAAAAAAAATGTGCTCTTAAATGCAATTTGTTTGAAAGCTGTATCTCAATTTGTTTCTGAGTTTTTAATTTTTTTTTTTGTAGTTTTTATTACTTTTTTGTCATAGTGGCAACAGAAGTATCCATCTCTGTTGAAAGTAAAGGGAAAATACAGATTACTGTATAGACTATAGACCAATCATAAAACGAATAAAATACGGATTCAACTAATAAAACGCTTCACATATGTTTTTGATTTCCTACCCTGACAGAGGACAATAACCATTTTTCCAAATAGTTAAAAAAAAATAAAGCTGGGGATCAGATTTAATTTACTTCGAAAGCAACATTTATCCAGTAAATATTTGTAATAATGTAATTATAATGAGATATGAGTTGAAAAGCTTTTCCAGTTTAATGATATTCCATTATTATTATTATTGTTGTTGATCGACCAAAACAGGTTTGTATGACCAAAATTGAATTTCGGTAATCTTCCTATTTTCGGTCGAAAACGAAAATATCCCAAACAAATTTTAAGTAATTAATGCATAATTATTAATTAATTATACACCTGTTTATTAACCCTTTCGGTCCGGAATTTTTTTTCAGTTTGGGGTAAAAATCTCTTTTACGCTAATAAAATTAAAAGTACAGTAGAACTCCAATTATCCGAACTCCGACTATCCGAATCGCTGATTATCCGAATCACTTTCAGGATTTCAGAAAAAAAAAATTCAGAATTTCAGTTACGGTGCTTAACTCTGCGAACTCTACAGGAAGCCATAAAATATCCCTTTTGTTGACAGGGAAATCAAAAAGCCCAAGAGCATTTAAAAATGTGAAAAAGCTTCCCCTCTTTTATAAAAACCATCCCAAGGTTTGGATGACTGCAGCATTGTTTACCGAGTGGTATGACGAAATTTTCATCCCTGAAATGAAAAAGCTCCAAAAATGTCTTGGAACAGAAGGCAGTAAAGTGCTTTTGATTGTTAATAATCCATCAACTCGTGCCCCCGAAAAGCTGTTGGAAAGAAGGAATCTTTTTCCGCCAAACGCCATAAGCAATGATTTTCATTTACGGTACAGTACGTACAGTCGTGGAAAAAAAAAAGTAAACACCCCCTACTAACTCCTCAACAAATTATCGTAGACGAAAGTTACTATTACCGGACGATTGGAAATAAAGTCTACTTTTAAATGATGTGTATAAAAATTGCTTAGGGAGGCATCTACATATTAAAACGAGTCCAAACTTCATTTTTTTCAATGGCAGTACCCAAATTTAACAAGATATTTGAAATCTTCGGTTCAAAATATGCCTAGAAACCAAATTTCAAGTCATTCGAATGATAAGTTTTTGAATTATAGACATTCAAAATTTAGTGCTTCTAACTATAAATTACATTTTCATATTTTTATTTATATCTCCTGAAATTATGCTCCTAATGCGCTAATTTTTTGTGCAGCAATAATACTAATATACCCAAACATAAATACGTTGAATTTGCAATTTTTATAATTTTATAATATGAATTATGAAATTAATATTCGAAAAAATTATGAATCAACATACAATTTTTTTGATGGATTTAGATTTATTAAGTCCTGCTTTATGGAAATCCAAAATTTCACATTTTTCTTCCAAGTAGTTTTCAAGTTATGCTTAAAAAACGGCAAAATGATGGTTTAAGGAGCCGTCTATGATAGAAGTGAGTAAATTTTTGAAATTTATTCTGCTATCCTGTAACCAAACAGCATTGACGCTTAAACGTGTCTTGATCAAGAAGGCGGCTCTCTCGGTTAACAATCGAGTTCGGAACTTCAATTTGGATACAGCCCTTAAAATACGCTCGTTTTAAAGTAATTAATTTCTCGGAAACTTATGGCACGAATTGCATAAAAATTTGTTTATAGGCTAATTGAAAGGTGTAGAGTTCATTTATGCTGTCAGAATTGTGTACTGCTGTTAAAAAAAAAAACAAAGTTATGGTTCGTTTTAATATGTAGATGGCCCCTTAAACAAATTTTATATACATCATTTAAAAGTAGACTTTATTTCCAATCGTTTGGTACCAGTAACTTTCTTCTACGATAATTTGTTGAGAAGTTAGTAGGGTGTGGCGAGAAATAAATGTGTTGTGATCGTAAAAGGGTTAAAGTACATTGTGAAGTTCTTTTTATTTGTAGTACATTGTGAAGTTCTATTGATTGTTAAAGAAATAATAAAACTGGAGAGTTCTTACTTGAAATGTAGACAATGAAGAGGCAATTTGATGAAAACAAATAATATTCTTTATTCCATACGTTAGTTGAATAGAAGGTTATGAAATTCTTGCTTCTGGTCACCATTTTAAATAAAAAGACTGAATCTTTTAAGAAGAGAAAAATAACGGCCAACATGGAATAAATCCATGGTATTCCTTTTAATGAGAGCAGAACAACTTTAAAGGATTAAACTTTGAGAAAGAACATTTCCACATAACTAAAATATGACCCATAATACGGCAAACTTATTCGGCCAAAAAAACCGGCACGGCATTCGAACGGCCGGCCAGCGGGCTGGCGCTCCGCTAAAACTACGTTAAAAGACTACATCTTTTTCAGACAACATCAAACCAAATTCTGAATTAAAAATTAACGAGTTTTAGTATTTAAATAATGAATACGGGGTTGACAAAGTAATTAAAAGGCAGACTTTAAATTGATTAGCTAAATTAACATTTACGGGAAATTAATGAGAATCGAATTACAAGCTACAGAATTAAAAATGTTATCAGTGATTGGAAAGCGAAACTGAAAATTCTTCCTATCAAGCATCGGCATCAAAAGAGGGCGGCGCATCATTTCAATGACGTCATCATAATGCAAGCTGTCTCCATCGATACGAGAGCTCCAGAAATGTGCTCCTAAAATAGCGGAGTGCGCATGCGCAAGCTGCCGGTCCGCTCCCAAAGCAGCTATGAATATCGGCGGTGAAAAATGAACTTGCATTACGGAGATAGGTAAAAACATCAAAATCGCGGCGTAAAGATTGAGTTCAAATAGACATCGATGCAAAAAAAATAGCTGAAAGGGAATAAAATTAAACCAAATTTAAATACTGTGAGAAGTATTCTCACATAGGGGGTGTTTACTTTTTTTTTTCCACGACTGAACATGCTGTACTAATAATGTACAGCACTTGTAAATACGCTTAACATGTAAAAGTCTTTCCTTTTCATTTAATTAATTAAAAGCTCATTTTCTTTAGAAATAGTTATTTTCTCCCATTTTCAACATACATACAGTAATTAAAATAGACCCTTTTTGGAAAAAAAATCCAATTATCCGAATTTTTGATTATCCGAATGGGGTTCGGTCTCAATTAATTCGGATAGCTGGAGTTCTACTGTAGCTAATCAAATCACAGAAATTAGGGTATACTGAAATTTAACGAATATGTTAGTTTCTGAAACCTAACGAACGTAGTTATTTCGCGTTCTTTTCGTATGACAATAGTCGAAGGAAGAATTTTTGAAGACTTTTGGAAAATGTCGTATTACAACAGGATTTAACAGACATAAAAACATACTAGTATTTTTTTATTGTTTATCACAAATTATTCAATCGGAAAAGTAGTCCCTAATTTAAACACTTTCGGCGCCCTTACTTTTTTCCTAAAGTCCAAAACAATTAAAACTTTTGCTATTGTTATTTGTACTAATTTATCATTTCAAAGCTAGTGGCGCTACTTGTCACCTAAAAAGTCAAAATATAGAATGCACATATGTGATTATGAGGTTTTTATGTACCGGGTGTTCCAAAAATGACTGATTGATTTTAAAATTCAATAACTTGCAAACGATAACAAATATTTAAAAAATTCTTGCAGGAGGGTTATGTATGATGTCAGGAGTTTTTTTTTTTACTGTGTTTCCTGATTTTAATTCTAATTTCAAGCAATAGATGGCGCTGAGAGCAATAGGTGCTCAGTCCAGACCCGATTTTTGGTACTTTGGGATCCATTCAATACATTTTAATCTCCTTTTTTCGCATGAAAGAAGAGAGAGGCCGAAAAATCGAGCCTGGATTTACCGGTTATTGCTTGCAGCGCCATCTATCGATGCTATTTGTAACTAAAATTGAGAATCGCAGCATAAAAACTCCTGATATCTTACATAATACCCCTGCAAGAATTTTTTAAATATCTATCACCGTTTGCAAGTTATTGAATTTTAAAATCCATCAGTCATTTTTGGAACACCCGGTATCTGCAAGGCGTTATTGCTTAGTACAAAGCATTTTAAAAGTAAGGAACACATTTGTGACCGCCAGGGCCAAAAGGGTAAAATATACATAATTATTACTTAATTATACATGCGGCCCAAGCTGGCTCTCTGTGCCTCAGACCATAACTTTTTATTTTCATATGAAATAAAATGTAATTAATTCATAAACGACAGAGAATGATTTTAATTATACGAATTTCATCTAATTAAAAATATTTTAGGTATACATACCTCGATTTATAATGATTTTTTTAAATGATGATCTGTATAATAGAATTTTCGCAAAGAGTATTCGAAACAGTTTTAAACTAAAAATTTTCTATTACTGTTAAGTCTGAGACTTTTAATGAACACGTGAAAAGAGTCTTCAAATTTTAGTCATATAAATTCATTCCTTGCTTTATAATGTACACACACTACTCAACGATTTCGTTCTTATCACACCACTCCATCTCCAGTGGCGCTAATTGTGGCATCTTTTAACACTCGAGCATTGCTGCTTTACTATATCTCCAGCTTTGGTTATACTTTCCAGGTTTACAGGTCAACGCATTTTAACCCTTTATGTTCCAAATTATGAATTCATGAAAATTTCGTATTCTAAAGCATTTTTCGTGAATTTTTGAAACTACATTAGAAGATTTGCACAATCAGTTAATGAATTTTATAAGCGTTTTGTCATTTAAAATTAATTAAATTTCAATTTATAGGGATTTTGTGCAATATTTATAGCTCCATTCAAACCTTTTATTTAAAATATTTTTCTTAGTATCTTATAGAATTAGGAAAAGTATAAATATAATGCTCTTACAATAGAAATATAAAAAAATTTCCGAATTGAAACATTTCTCCCTCAATGTTTCAACGTCAATAAAGCTGAAAAAATGCAAATGAAAAAGAAATAATCCTTTTAATATTTTTATTTTGTGCAACCGATGATGCTTTAAAAAAAAAAAGATAAAGTATCTATAACGCATTCTAAACTGTATTACTACTAACTAATGTATTAAATGAATTTTAGAACAAGTTATTTTAATGGTACTTTAAAGTACCGTCGGGGAATAAAGGGTTAAGCATTTTGGCTTTGCTTGAAGCTCCTGGATGATTTTAGATTCAAAATTTTCTTACTGGTGAATTTTAAATTTACACACTCACTATTTATGATTTATAAGAAAAATAAAAAAAAGTCATTTTGATAAATTTTCTCCGATATCACTTAACTCTTCGCCTACTAAATGGGTCCAATAGACCGACAGCTACATTCAAAATGATTTTTCTTGTGGGGGGAAAAAAAATAAATAAAAGACAAAATTCTGTAAATACAGTCGAACCTCGTTAACGTGAACACGCTTAACGTGAATTACTTTTAACATGAACAGTTCCCACTGTCCCCACAAAATGAATATGGATTCTAGTGTTTTTCTCCTTTTAAGATGAATGCGTTTAACGTGAAATTTCGCTTAATATGAACAATTCTCGATGTCCCCATGAAATATTTTGACGCTTAACGTGAACGAAAATTCCTAGAAAAGTGTGAAAGCTTCCTTTTCCCTAGGGAACAGGAATTGTCCTAGGGAATATGACTTTTTTTCTACACAATTACTTCTAACAGTTTTCTATTAATGTATAAAAATATATATATAACCAATAGTTTAATTATTAAAATAGAAATATGTTTGAAACAAAGTTTTCTCCCACTAGACCCTATGCGCACATTTGTCCTTGAATCCTTTACCGCTGCATTTAAGCTTATTGTAAATTAACTGTTTATCTCTGGTACAAAATAATGATTAAAAATAAATGATTAAAATTAAAATATTGTGTAAAAGATTCATAATAAAAGGTATTATTAAAAACTGATTTAATAAATGACCAACACAAATATTTATTAAATATAAAATATCTCATCTTGATGCTTAAATATATCTCGCTTCTTGCTTTGCAAATAGCTAATAGAAAAAAGTGGTTCAATGCATGGCCTTGTGTAACTCTGGAAATGACATTTATTGATAAATTTTGACTGTTATATTTTACTAGAAAACCCTGTTGTTCCGTTAGCTCCCATGTCCCATTAGCCCCCAGTCTCCCCTATATGTATTTTTCTCAATATTTTTTTCTGGATTTTTTGTTATTCTGATAGCATGAACTACGGGTAACATGAACAAAAAATTAATTCCCCTTGAGATTCATGTTAACGAGGTTTGACTGTATGTGATTCTTTTCATAAAGAAGTGAAAAAGCCACATATCAGGTTGTAACGAAAGTTTCCCGCCACAGCTAATATGGTCTGTGGAAACAGTTCGCTTTGACACATTTTGACATACGATTTCTAGCATTTGAAAGAAAGATTTTCTTTATAACACTGTGTTGTGAAATTTGTAAAAAAATATCGTTATCGTTAACTACAAGGTGTTTGAAATGGAACTATCACGCTACCAGATTAGAACCATCATTTACTTCCAGTTCTGTTGCAAAAAGTCAACTGCAGAATGTCACCGAATAAAGTGTACAGCTTTAGATACTTGTGTTGTATCATATGTCACTGTGAAGGTTTGGCGGAATGGTGGTTATATGTAAAATTACAGTTAATTATATATAAACTCCCTGTTCATATTAATCTTTTTCCAAAATTTAAAATGTTTGAATCGTATTTAAAACTTCATTTATAAATGTTTGGATCTTGTCTTAAATCTTCATTTAATAACTTGATGTTCCAAATTAAAAATTTATAATGTTTGGATCTTGTCTTAAAACTTAATTTATAATTTTTATATTTAAAATATAGATGATAATTTGCAATATTTTATAATGTTATATATATATATATATATATCTTCATGTGTGGCGGATTGAAAGTAGAGTAATACATAAGCACAGCCATAATAAGTTAAAAAAATTTATTATAAAATATATTAAGTAACATTTCGATAAAACTCTGTACATAAAATTGAAATTAGAACACTAAAAACACTTATTAACACAGGAAAGTTCGTTGTCGCCGCTGAGTTGATTATCTCATCCACAATATGTATTTTCCACCCCATATCTCTTTGGGTATAGCTCTGAAATAAAGAAACAATACATCTGTATTATAATTTCTCTTTAAATTTCAAAATATATTCATATTTACAGGATGTTTCAAGAAAAGATGGCATAAAACTTTAAAAGGTGGTAGAGCATATTACAAAAGTTATTGTTGGAAACCAGGGTCAAATCTATTACTTCAGTCAAAAATACAAGGTATCCAGTGGTGGGATTCAGCCGGTTCGCACCGGTTCGGTAGAACCGGTTTTTAATTCGTGCTGAGTTCGGCGAACCGGTTGTTAAAATTATGTTTTAAATGCGAAAATCGCATTTACCTACTTTCTTTAAATGTTTATATGCACAACAGCGTTTTCTAAACATAACACTGTGACATGTTCTGATTTGTTTCATTCGTAAAAATTATATATTTTTTTACTTCATCAGCTCTCTAAGAAGCAAATTTAACTTTAAAAAAATGAAATTTTGAAGATTTGCAGAATCCAAGTCAGCAGCCCTGGCTAATTCTAGTTATATGTAGAGTTGCAAAAAACCCGCACATTTTGAGGGACGGGAATAAACCCGGAATTTTTGGGAACATTGAAAATTTTGAAGGAGTTTTGAAGATAAGCAAAACCAGTTATTTTTCGATTTGAAATTTTTATTTTAAAGAATTTCAGGGAAGAATGTTCCAAAAATGTAGATTATTAAAATAATTATATCATTATAATTAAATCATTATAATTTATTAAAATTCATTGGCGGCTGTAAATAGATAAGGATTTGAATGTTTCTTTAATTTTTTTTTCTGTTTGTTCGCATATCTACTTATTCAGACATGCTCTGTATTATTTTTCTAAGGAGTTTAATTGTATTTTTGCATTAATTTCTTTAATTTTGTTAATTTTCTTTTTTGTTTACATTCGTTGATTCGAAGAGCAGAGGTGAAGGTTATATTCATGTCAAAGCTCATCTGTTTCTTTCATTTTTTGCTTATCGACAAACTACGATTAAAATACCAAATTACTTATGACATTTTAATTTCTCTTACTTAATATTTCTGCAGCTTAAGCTTGTATTTCATTAGTTTTCGTGTAATCCGTATTATAATTTTTATATTTTTATGTTATTAGTTTTGTTTACACTGTCAAAAATTGAAATCGTAAAAAATAATTGAAAGTAATAAATTAAAAAAATTCCATGCTTAAAACTTTCGGAAAACTCCCGGAAATTTTGAAAATTTCCTTCCCAAACACCCCGGTTTATTCCCGGTTTTTTCCACCCTTTGCAACTCTAGTTATATGGCATGCTTATTCAACTTTACAATAACTACTTATATTAGAATAAAAGGTACTTTGCTTTGGCTGCTTCTTTTGAAAACATACGGAAACGTTCCCTGTGATTCCTGATCAATAGTTAGTAGTTAAATCGTTAGATTTACTGGTATACTTTCAAACGCATTTTTTTTATTATTGTTCTTTTATATGACAGAAATCATTTTAATCAAAGCAGTTATTTTCGTAAATGTAACAAATTTTAATAAGATCCTTAAGTCTTATAAGTTACATTTAGAAAAGCATATTCCATGCTCTAAAAGTGCTATTACACGACAAAAACTGCCTACGACTCATCAGTTTTCCAACCATTTCATTAGTTGTTCGGGAAGAGGCTTTTCCCTCGTCAGTTTTCCAAGCATTTGATTGCCTTTTACAGGCAACATTACTCACTAAATTCTTAAGTAGACATTGTAGGTAACAAAATTGGTCCAACAATAAAAAAGTTGCTTTTTTTCGAGCAATAAATTTGAAGTCATAAGTTTGACATGGTGTTACCCGAAAGTAACGGCAACTTTGACGCATCGTGTGATAGCACTTTAACAAATCAAAAAAACATTGTTTGGTCTAAACTTGCGGAGTTTTGATATTTTGTATTTTACGACTTTCCAGCGATACCTGGCCCGTTTTTTGTACCAAAAAATGTTAAGAAATTCTTAAAATTCTAAATGTCATAACTCGAGAAGTTTCGGTCGTGCAAAAATTTATCTCTTTTGTTATATGGATAATGATTTTCTAAATATGCTATAAGACCCAAAGGAGCGCATAAAATTAATTTTTTTAAACTTTTTCTAAATAAAAAACGCTTTCTAAGGTGATGAAGAACAACATTTGAAATATTTTTTAAATTAGAATTATTCTAAATTTAACGATTTAGGAATTAATTCTTGGTCAGCGGTGCACTACGTATTTTATAACTGTTATTGACTTGGTGACTGTATATTTTAAATGAAATTGCTCGTCTTTCAAAAGCACTGCGAACAAGAAGAATACGCATCATAAAGGATGAAATCTTATAACATTTATTAAAATGTTCGAAATACTTCGGGAGAAAAAAGGTTTTATTTTCCCTTATGGTAACGTCCCTCCAGGACGTAATTTTAGAGGTACCGACAAACCAAAAATAGGCTCTTAAAGCAGAAACATTCTTTTAATCTATGGTGCAATCGATTAAAAAAAAAAAAATTATTTTTAACTGTTACAAATATAGTGTCAAATGCAGGTCACTTCGCGCCTCAAGGAGACTATTGTTTCTATGCTAAAAGTAACGAAGCGTCTGTCTAAACATCGTAACTAAACACAATCTTTTTAGAGCATCTCAATAGATGAGTCACATCATCAATTAAAATTTTGAAAAGTTCGGATGGGTAAAAATATTCTTTACAAAATAAAAAGGTGGGAAAATTTTGAAGAAAATCACTAAAAATCTGCGTGTTTCGTTGTTGTTTCGTTCGCTTCCTGTCATAGACTCCAGAAATCAAATTACGCAGAAAATAAAATACCAAATAGCATATACTTTCAATTCAGTATTTTTTCGCGATTTTCTTTTTTTTTTTTTAATATAACTTTAGACAAAATGGAGTTAAAGATTTAAAAATGTATGCTTAGCTGATGACGAGCTGTTATGTTTTTAGCTCGAAACGCGTCCTGTGTTTTGTTTTAATTTTATGGTGATTTTTTACAAAGTTTTATTATTTTAATTGCTTCATATCGCCAGTTTTCGGTGCTGTTTCGCTGCTCTACAGAAAAAGTGTCGAAAAAGTACAGTCTTTATGTAACTACATTTAAACACATGATGCAACGAAGCCAACTACACTTCCTCTTTTTTGGAGTAGTTTGCAAAGAACGTCTGCGTTACGCGTAATCCAATTTTTCATTATTATCATCTTGACTTGCATCTTTCTTGAGCTTCTTACTTTTTAGTTTCCCCTTTTTTCCTTTGGTTTTAGTAAACTTGATAACACGCCTAACATGGTTAGTCTGTGCAAAAAGAAAAGGAAAAGTTAATAACACTTAATCATCTCGTACAAAAGAAACTGCGGCATGTATACCGGAATAGCAGTGCAGCATGTATCCCATTTTGCATGGTGCAGACGTCGGCCACCACAGTTACCTGCCATCGCTAAGGGGAATGGCGTAACCATACACACAGTACTCTATACAAACGCTTACACTTAGTTTTGACTTCGAAATCATGCATACATTTAGGAATTAGTGTATGAAAGTATTTAAACATAACGTGTTTAAAAGTTTGGACAGTGAAATCATGCACTTACGTCAAATTAAGGATTGTACTTCTAGAAGTAAACATCGAAATGGAATTCACGCTATACACTGGTTAAAATAATCCCATTGCGCACCTATACTGTGCGTTTGACGACCATCTACCGATAATTACAAGAAATACAAGGGGTGCGGCATCTATCCCGTATGCGGCGACTCTCCCGGAGTTACCCTATATATTATAAAATACAGAAAACAAAGTAAAAATTTTAATTTTCAAGGGAGAAATTTGAAGTATATGCGGATGCATCCGAAGCCCATAAGTTTAATATTAGAATGGGGAAACTGAGCTATAGCCTCAATCTCTGGAATTTTCAGTAAAACCTATCCCCATATTTTATTTTTCCTAAAAATATGCAAGTACTCAATAGCTTATTAGCCCCCGGTATGCTATTTCTTTCTCCCAGCTTATTTTGTCTCCAATAAATAACGTTACATTGTATAAGCCAGCCGTAAAACAAAAGCCGATGTTTCATTGTGCGATTAAATATTCTACAGCATTCTTTAAAACTTCTAAGAATCGCACATTTTCAATGTTTATACCGTCGTATTGGAAAAAAAAATACTTTTTAATGCAATTTGTTTGAAAACTGCATCTCCATTTATTTTTGAAATAATTTTTTTGTAGTTTTTAGCGACATTTGTTTCATTTTGGCAACTCAAGTACTCCATTTCTGTAGAAAATAAAGAAAAAATAGTTGAAAAATAGCAATTATATCTTTTTGTTGCCATTTTCTCATAAAAATGGAAAAAAAAATTAATTAAAATACTATTTTAAAATGCTATTTTTAGAAAATATAAATGAATGATTTATGAAAAAACATGGAGCTATTATAAACTATATTTAATTTTAAGTATCTATATTAATGCAAATGACGTCATTTTACATAAAATAAAAGCGTGTGCTTTAAGTCTTAAAATTGAAATATATTTTGCATTACAGTAGAGTCCCGATTATCCGAGTCCCGCTTAACTGAGTTATTTTCTTCTGATGGACTGGTGGCTTCTATTATTATGAAACAGCCATTATAAATGAAGCGTTAGGTGAAGATGAAAGAGCAGTCGTAAAAAGTTAGAACTCTGATTTTCTAGTCAGAATGGAAAAAAATATGGCCATAATTTAAAAAAAAAATTGGCCATTTTTTTTCACCTCATTCTGACTAGAAAATCAGAGTTCTAACATTTTACGACTGCTCTTTCATCTTCACCTAACGCTTTATTTATAATTTTCATAATATAAATCACCAGTCCACCAGAAGAAAATGAAGTAATGGAAATGCCGGGGGCGACATTAAATTCTGAAAAAGCAGAATTAATGTTCTCTAGTTATGATTCATTCAATGTTCTCTAGTTATGATTCATTCGTTTCTTACATCAATGAGATCATTAATGATGGAAAAACAATTTTTCATATTTTATAACAATGTATTTTTCACCGAGTGAATAGTGGAAAAAATATTCCTCTTTCCATATTATGAAAATTAAATGAGTGCTATGATGTAGCATTTATTGTCAATGTAAAACGCGGTTTCAAATTTACGCTTTCAATTTACGTCATTTCAGGGAGTTCTAATGTAGATCAATAGTGAGACTTAAGGATATACAGGGTGTCCTCGAATCCATGGGCCAAACTGCAATGGAAAACACACATAAAGAAGCAATTTTGGTACAGCAATGTGGAGTCGGAAATGAAAAGCATCTGCAAAAAACAAGTAATATAAAAATTTTGTTTTTTAAGTCAATTCCTACTTAGGCCATCAAAGAAAAATTTAATATAATCCCTTAAGCTAATATTAGTTTTTGTTGCATTAAAATATCTCAATTTGTTGATTTTCTATAAGCAAGTAGGTTTACAATGGAAATCTATGGGAATTTGGCGAAATATTAGAGATATCGCCAAGTTGGCGTCATTTCTGGCGACTCATTTTGGTCGACAAATTTGGCGATCTATCGCCAAGTTGGCGACAAACTTGGCGGTATTTGGCGACAGAACAGGGTCCCACCTATGGTAAAACCCCTTATAGATATGAAGATGCATTAAATGCTGTTCAATAACCCATGGCCGCCATTTTGTCTCCCATGTACAACTATAATTAATTAAAATTTAATTAATGAATTAATATTTGAAAAAACTGTATTAACATCAATTGTCATCCAGTACAAGTTAAAAAAAAATTATTTCAAGTTAATAGGATGAATAATAAGTATTTTATTAACGATTGAAAATTTGAACAAGATATATAAATAAATAAATAAATAAATAAATATAAGGAGAGTGTGAACTAATAGTAGGAATTGAATAACCCTTGATAAGCACAAACTGTATTTATTACGAATTTGATGATTACTATGAATAACTGACAATAAAGATTAAGTTGTTTCGTTATAGATTTGATTGTATATACTAATAAACATGTAACTTTAATATATAAACTATATTAAGTTTGTGGGTTTTTATATCTATATATTTTATTTATAATATAAATATCAAAAGTATGCAACTGCATATCAAACGCGCTAGTATGTCCATAAATGTAATTTTCGGGATTTATTACATAACTGCGAATTTACTTAAGTCGCGTAATATGTAAGTCGTGGTATGGCTGTATTTGGGAAAAAACATTATCGCTATATTAGACAATTTCAAATAATTTATTAACGATTCTTAAAAATTAACCCTTAAATTCCCGATTTTTCAAAAATCATTTTAATAATGTTTTTCGGCTTATTTTTTAAATAAATCATGATAAAAATACTTTTAAAAAATCGTATTTTGTTTTAAATATGATGGTTAACGTCTAAAAAACAGTTTGTTTCTAATCGGCAATACTGGTCTTTAATTGAAAAAATAATTTTCTCTGATAGAATTCTATAATATTAAACACACAAGAATTTTGAGAACTATCATAAGAAATAAATTTTACTTGCTCACGGCAAAACAAAATAGGGTATTTCGCAAGCTTCCAAACAAAACAAAAAGAACAGTAGCAACATTTGAAAAAATAAATCCATCTTTATTCTTAAACAGCACAAGTGTTGCCATCTACATGTTGAAAATCGATTTAATAATATTTTCAGAATGTATTTTATTGGCAACATTAGGCATTATAGCTTAAATATTATTCGAATACTATTTTAGAAGCCTAAATTAGGTATGTTGCCGAAAGGCAACACCCGGCATTTAAGGGTTAAAGAAAATAGCACAAAATAGTACCTGATAATACAGCAATTCTGGCACACTCGCATTCGGTGTCCAGTAAAGTGTGGCAGGATCTCCTTCGGAACACTGGAGTTTCAAGGAATTTCTGAATTTGGGATAGGTGGGGTAGTCGTCCACTGAATACCTATGAGAAGCGTTGTGGATCCATGCACACAGACGGCCAGCTGCAAAATACATTAAAAAGCATAAAGGGTTTTATTCATTTGATTTGGTATATACACAATTTAAAAGGGGAAAATACAACTTCGAATAAAGGAAAACAAAAATTACAAGTCGGAAATTGTACGTCAAACGTGGCAAATGAAGTGCGTTCGTACTATAACTAGTTTTATAAATACGGTAGAACCTCGATTATCCAAAGTAATTGGGACCGACCCTCTTTCGGAAAATCGAAATTTTCGGATAACCGAGAATGCTCCAGTTTTAAGATTAAGGGGAAATATATACAATACTTCTTATTACGGTAACAAGTGCTTAATAAAAATAAAGCAATAGCAAAATAGAAACAAGAATAAATTACCTGAATTTTAATTTTGAAATTAAGTACCTTTTATGCATATCACAAGGGTTTGAAAAAATGTTTTTTGTCGCAGTTTCGATTGCCTTTGCTTTGAAGCTCTATCACGGAGATTTCAATATTATTAGTTCACCAATATCACAGTCTTTCTGCTGCTCCAGCCATGCCAAACATTTTGCAAAACATTCAAAAACTTCAGAATGGCTAATTTGTTCGTTTTCTTCATTTCACTCCGCAGCTTACGGAAGCTCATTTTAAATTCAGAGGAACTCTAAGAAAGGGTATCGAAAATATTTATATGTACTCGTAGTTCGGAAAGGACCGCTTGCATACAAGGGATATGCTAGTAAAAAAAAAAAAAAAAAAAAAAAAAAAGTTTTTAAAATGGATTTTGCACACAAAGAATGCGATAGTAAAAAAAGCTTTAAAATAGATTTCGGTTAATCGAGAGTTTCGGTTAAAAGAATTTCGGATAAAAGAGGTTAGGTTAAAAGAATTTCGGATAAAAGGTTAGGATAAAGAATTTCGAATAAAGGAGGTTCGGATAAAGGAGGTTTTACTGTATTCAGATCTTGGTGCAATAGCTGTTGCACTCTTATGCAAAAAATGCATGAACATAAATTTTATTACGAATATTAGGATGAGCGATGCGAATCCTCTACTAGGCTACACAAATTACATTTTGTCGTACACTTTACAAAAAATAAATAAATAAATAAAAAAATAAACTATTCAGTATTTTGACTTGAAATAGAACATAAATAAATTATGATCTGTAGATTTTCACAATATTTAAAAAAAAAAAATAACGTTATAAAATTTATTATTTTAATTAATTAATTTTACATGTTTTTCCTTTACGGACGTATTTTTGCAAAAAAAAAAAAAAAAAAAAAAAAAAAAAAAAAAATGAAACACGTATATTTTCACAAGAAAAAATAAATCACGGAGTTACGATTTCTTTTATGAAATTTTTAAAATACCTTTTTTTGTATGAAAATTATAGCATATTTTTAATGAATTAAAATTTGTGAAAATTCAATTATAAAAGTATTTTTCAGTGTTAAGAATTGAAATCCACAATTTATTCTTATTAAGTGAAATCATTTACGCAGACGATATTTACACATTTTAAAAAGAATTATGATTTTTTTTGTAAAGTGGCAACAAAAGAATTGTAAACAAATACAATTGTTAAATTCGTTATATTAAATATTTTGTACAATTTTGCTTCGAAAATATTTTTATTTATACCAGTCTTATACCATAAATAAAAAATTTCGAGGAAATTCTTAGTTATTTGGCTGAATTTACATTTCTAAAATTAAAATGCGCCAAAGCATAAAATAACGTTTTTGCTTAATAAAGATACAAGAATAATATGAAAAAATATTGTTACTTTCAAACATTTATCTTATTAACCCTTAAATGCCTGATTTTTCACAAATCATTGTAATAATGTTTTTCGGCTTTCTTTTTTTAAATAAATCATGGGAAAAATACTTTTAAAAAATCATATTTTGTTTTAAGTATGGTTTATGGCTAAAAAACAGTTTGTTACTAATCGGCAATACTGGTCTTTAATTGAAAAAATAATTTTCCTTGATAAAATTCTATAATATTAAACACACAAGAATTTTAGGAACTATAATAAGAAATAAATTTTACTTGCTCACTGCAGAACAAATTAGGGTATTTTGCAAGCTTCCAAGAAAAAGTAGCAACAATTGAACAAATAAATCTATCTTTATCCTTAAACAGCACAAGTGTTGCCATCTACATGTTGAAAATCGATTTAATAATATTTTCAGAATGTATTTTATTGACAACATTGGGCATTATAGCTTCAATATTATTCTAATAGTATTTCAGAGCCTAAATTGGGTATGTTGCCGAAAAGCAACACCCGGCATTTAAGGGTTAAATAATGCTTCGCGAATCCAAACAAAGCATGTCTTTTACAAGTCTATATTAAATTCAGTATAAAATTTGATTAGGGCCCATCTACATAACAAAACGTACTCAAACTTTGTTTTTTTTTCCAATAGCGATATCGAAGTTTGGCACCATAAATAAATTCTGCACCCTTCACATAGCCTAAATATAAATTTGCATGAAATTCGTGTGATTAGTTTCCGAGAAATTATTTTAAAATGAGCCTATTTTAGGGGTTGTATCCAAATTGAAGTTTGGTACTCGATTGTTGAAATGCTACAGAATGACTATCACTTCTATTAATGTATTATTTCTTGCCATTATGACCATGTCACTCGCTTAATATGTTTCGACTATTGCCAGCACAAATATTTCAATAAAATGAGTAAAATATATATTTTTTTTCAAATTATGCTTTTCTGCACATCCTAAAGAGATCATCATCATCATCTTAAACCATCATTTTGACGTTTTTTAATCATAATTAGAAAACTTCTTAGAAGAAAAATTTGAAATTGAGAATTCGAATATAGCAGGACATAAAAAAATTAAATCTATAAAAAAAAAAAAAAAAATTGTAGGTTGAATTTATATATATATTTTTTCGAATATTAATGTCATAATTCATATAAAATTACAAATTCAATGTATTTATGCTTTTTTTTTTTTAGTATTATAACCATATGTTTCAATAAAATTAATGTAACTTTTTTTTTTAATTATGCTTTTCTGCACTTCCTAGGCTACCATTATTTTGACGTTTTTTTAATCATAATTCGAAAAATTCTTGGAAGGAAAATTTGAAATTGAGAATTCGCATAAAGTAGGATCTATAATATAGGGTATAATATAGCAGGAACTATTAAAAAAAAAAAAAAAAAAAAAAATAAGGTTACAATTCTTATTGTTTTAAACATTAATTTCATAATTCATATTATAAAATATTTAAAATTAGAAATTCAATGTATTTTTGTTTGGGTTTTTTAGTATTATAACCACTCAAAAAATTATCACATGAGGATTATAATTTCAGGAGAAATTAATAAAAATGTATATTAACATTAGAAGCTCCAAATTTTGAGTGTTTATCATTCAAAAACTTATCCAAATGACTTGAAATTTCGTTTCTAGGTATAGTTTGAACCCAAGATTTAAAATATACTGTCAAAACTGGTTGTTGCTATTGAAAACAACAAAGTTTGATCTGGTTTTGATTTGTAGATAGATCCCCTAAGAAAATTTTATATATATATCATTTAAAAGTAGACTTTATTTCCAATGGTTTGGTACCAGTAACTTTCAACTATGATATGTTGAGGAGTTAGTAAAAATTTACTTGTTTACTTTTTTTTCCCACTACTGTACTGTACAATTGGCAAAGAAGAGAACATCCCATAGATTTTAATCATCAAATTGTCCAGAAAAACTGTCAAACTGAAATAGATATTCGAATGGAAGTTAAGACTCGATTTATATTGAATTTTAAAACTTTTCAGGGATTTTTGGAACACCCTGTATTTTTTAAATATAAATTAAGTAAATGTCGTACAGGAGCGCGGTTTGGACTAAAATGCTTCTCACAATGAAAAGTTCTTTTCAAGCGAATGAATTCCAAACTTTGATCATAGATGGCGCCACTTGTACGCGTGTTTGGTTCCAAACATGCGTTTTTACCGATTTTCAGACTAGTTTTGACGCTGTGACACAGAATGATTCCCAGCGTAAAAGCTAATTGCATAGGTTGGTACTTCGAAAACAAATCGAAACTAATCTGAAAATCAGAAAAAACGCATGTTTGAAACAATATACCGACAAGTGGCGCCATCTATGATCGAAGTTTGGAACTAATTTTTTTTATCCCTTGAAGAAAACTTCTCATGAGAAGCGTTTTAGTCCAAACCGCACTTCTGTACGACAATTACATGATTTTATAGTGAATTTTAAAATGTGTCGCAGGGTCATCGCTGGCTTTTGACCAACATTAGCGATTTGGCGATAAAAATTAAAAGCAGTAGCCAAATAAAAAAAAAAGTTAGCAAAATAGATTTGGCGTGAAACACTGAAAAATTCTATTTTTAACCCCTTATTGTATCCCTTTTTTTTAAATATGTTCTGAAATAACCTAATTTTTTGCAATTGCTAATAAAACAGAAATTCGAATATCCGCTATAGGAACTATTAAAAAAAAAAAAAAAAACATTCTAAATATCTCCTAAATGTGTAAATATTTCGGGCGTTCTTTTAGCAGTCTAAATAAAAATTCAGAACAGCTATCTTTGATTTACCGTTAGGAAAATATATTAAAAATTATTTCGGTGGTAACCGATAGAAAAAATTGACCGTTCAGTGATACTCTGCATACAACTAATAAATAGTATGGCTAATTTCAACCCCGCATTCCAGCAAAACCTCTCTCTATTTGGCAATTCATGTGGAGTAATTTTGTTTGTGTTTTTGCCGGCACATAGATAGTGATTAACTGACAATAGAGAAAATTGAGCACTCGCAATTTGGCGAGTCTGATTGTTCGTTTACTCGCCAAATGAAGCATTTTGTTGCGATTTGGCGCAATGGCGAGCGGCAGTGAGAACCCTGGTCACCTGTATGTTAGAATGACGTGATATCAATATCCAATAAATAAATTAACTTAAAAAAAATGCTTTGGCACAAAATTTAAGGGTGTTTGTCACACCTCCCTCAGCGTCCCGTCTATTACTATTTAAAAACAGTTAAGGAAGAGTAGTTTAATTGTCTGAGCGAAGCGAAGGCTAATACTCAGCGAAATATTACTGTCCGGACACATTACAGCTACGATGGATATTAACGCCATGTCCTACTAAAAAAAAGCCTAATAAAAACCTTTCGTCAAGCATAACTCAAAAAATATTTGTCGGATTTCGTTTCTGATTGCACCAGAAGGTACCTAAGAGTGCCACCTACTGAATACACCTACTATGAAAAATAAGTTCCAAACCGTTTAAAAATTATATTAAAAAAACTGATAAAAAAACAATTTATCTGCATACGTCACAGAAATTTGGTGTACGTCACTTTCACCGGTGGATGTTTTCGTAGACAATTGGTTTGAACACATGGAGCAAATAAAAAAAATATGCACGCAGTAATATTGAATAGATCAGTTTCAACAACGTGATCACAAACCTTGCAACAACCCGTGGCAACCAGTTTTGTTGGACAAACAAATAATAATACAGTACTCCGTACCACGGTGACCGTTTTTAGCCTGTTGTATAAAATCTGGCCTGTTGTATGACATACAACAGGGTAAATCCGGCTAAAAACTCAGGCTAAAAGATAGTTGTCAGTCTATCGACTGAAAATTAACAGATTTTTTCAATACTCGTATAACGAAATTTAGAAACGATTGTGGATGATTAAAACAAAAGACATGAGTGTTTATTGCTCCGGCAGGTTATCTTTCTCTGGATGTCTGTCTGTCCATAACGGACCTCCATAAACCTCCATAACGGACACACCCGATTAGTGGACACCTCTATTTAGCGGGCATTTTTTCGATTACCAACCCCTAAATAACTGTACATTTTTTACTCTCAGTAGCGGACACCTCCAAATAGAGGACAAATTCTGCCCTCCCGAGGTGTTCGCTATTCAGAAGTTTTACTGGTAAAACCTCCATAACGGACACACCCGATTAGCGGATACCTCTATTTAGCGGACATTTTTTCGATTACCAACACTTAAATAACTGTACATGTTTTACTCTCAGTAGCGGACACCTCCAAATAGAGGACAAATTCTGCATTCTTGAGGTGTCCGCTATTCAGAGGTTTTACTGTATATACTATTGATAGTTATTTTACAGGGCCGCACAAAAGAATAAGAATATATGAAACGAATATAAACTAAATTCGGGATTGGTAGACCGTTGATGGTAATGTAATTTTAGGATGTTGTTACAGTCATCCGCAGCATGTTTTTAGAGTTTCGTTCATCTAACGAAACCCTACCTGTCTCACTCCTTTGTCTGTCTGTCCGTCTGTCACAGAGCCCGTTCTCAGAAACTATATATGTCAGAGACTTGAAAATTTGCATACTTATAGCTGAACACCACACATCAAACGGCAAATAATAAAATTTTGAAAAAGGTCTAATATTTAACCCTCTGGGCTCTAACTTGTGTATTATAAAAAAATTTTCTAACTCAGCCCCTAATTAAGTTGGAACATGAAATTTTGCATACTTATAGCTGAACACCTCACATCAAACGACAAATAATAAAATTTTGAAAAAGGTCTAATATATAACCCTCTGGTCTCTAACTTATGTATTTTAAGCAATTTTTCTAACTCATCCCCTAATTAAGTTGGAGACTTCAAAGTTTGCATACTTATAGCTGAACACTTGCGATAACACGATAAATCATAAAATTTGAAAAATCATATTTAACCCTTCAATCTCTAACTTCTGTATTTTAAGCATTTTTTCTAGCTCAGCCCTTAATTAAGTTGGAGACATGAAATTTTGCATACTTATAGCTGAACACCTCACATCAAACGACAAATAATAAAATTTTGAAAAAGTCTAATATTTAACCCTCTGGGCTCTAACTTGTATATTTTAAGCAATTTTTCTAACTCAGCCCCTAATTAAGTTGGAGACAGGAAATTTTGCATACTTATATCTGAACACCTCACATCAAACGACAAATAATAACATTTTGAAAAACTAATATTTAACCTCTAATATTTTTGTCTCGCGCAATTTTTAAATTTAAACTGTTTTGCAATATTATTTTTTGTTCATTTTGCATAATAAGTGTAATGTGACGTAATTTCTTCTATTTAAGACTTCTAACGCATGTTAATGAATTTATTTTACAATATCATTTCTCTTTTAAAATTCACATGTAAATATAGCTTTTATGGCGTAATTTCCAATAAGTGCCTGCTTTTTATACCTAATTATTCAATTCTAATTTGAACGTTTTTTCTGTTTATAATAGTAACGTGTAAATATTTTTTTTATTTGAAGCAAACATTGTTTGCGCTGTTTATACAGTTGGCAACAGTTTAATTTAATACCATTTTCTAAAATATGTAAAAAATATCTGTCGAAATGTTGAATATTTGAATTTAAAATAGAAATAAAACCTCAAAAAAAAAATGAGTCAAATTAAAAAAATTAATGGAATCTGCACTCCGGGATCTTCTATTGAATAAAATGATCTAAAAATGATTAAATTCCCATGTATAGTTTTTGCTCCATTAAAACTTTTTTAGTGGAACGATTTTGTCCAACTTTAGCATTAAATCTCTCTTAAAATAGTTATTCGATTTGAAAACTGTATGGATCAGCGTGTTGATCAAACATTTCTCTATAATACACCGATTTTCATATTTTTGTATGAAATAGTTTTCTTAATATTAATGAAGGAAGACCTCCGGTCACAAAAAATTCAAAACCGGCGGCGGCGGTGACAGCGTTAGTTACTTTTTTTAGAATAGACAGATATATAAAAATAAAAACTTGTCTGTCTGTTTGTATTCTATAAAAATCCACAATTTGGAAGCCAAAATTGTGAAAAGATACGTACATGTGTATTAAAACATGGCCGAGGCAACTAAGTAAACCGGAATCGAAATAATTTATAGTTAATTTTTAATTAATAAAAACCACCAATTTAACAGCAATTTCTTTTCAAATTTAAACATTTTTCATTATAGCAGTTGCCAACAATTAAAATACACAATAAAATTATTACTACAACAATTAATTTTCTACTGCAAGATTTCCACGTGAAAAATGAAAATGAAATAAATAGTTTGACGAATTTAAATGAAAGTCAATATAACTTCATAACTTTTCTATTTCAAGGTTTCCACGTGAAAGAGGAAAATATTACGTCATATTGGAAATATAAAGGACGTGGTGGATATAGTATAACGTCATATGAGTGTGAAAAATGTATTGAAGCATGATAAAAACCCGATTAGGGAAATATTGGCGTATTTTAACAGTATTGCTCCAATTATAAATTGAAATAAGTTCATTTATAGCTGTATTCTTTTGCGTCTGTTATATACATTTATACATTTTTATATAGCGTTTTCATATGATTCATTCGTACAACATTTCGACTGCTTTTTTTAATGTTTGTTTTGTGTTGTATGTTAAATTTTGAAATTGATTTTTCAGAACAAACATCCTTCAAATTCTGGGCAATGCCGGACACTTTAGTTTGTAACAGATAAATTGCTTTTGTACCTGTACATCTAATGCTAATATTATAAAGCGTTATAATATTATAAAGTGTATAATATTATTAATGCTTGTACGTTTGTGAGGTGTTATCTCTGAAACTACATAGCGAACTTAAAAAAATGTTGGTGGCCTTCTCTGATCCGAAAAAAAAGACTATTTTATGTCAGTGCAAGAGCCTACATCGCTGCAGGAGCAAAAAAGTTCTAAAATTGCGATTTCTGCGATATTGACTGGGTTAGAAACTTTAAATTTGGTGCGGTAGTTACTTTTACGATGTAAATACTCGTAATGAACGCTCTCTAAAAGGTTCAATTTGACGGATAAACGTAAAAATTTCTAGAAAGGTTCTAAACTATGATTTGTTTGGAATACTGAAATTTTTGGGATACTGCTGGGGTTAGAAACTAGAACTTTGGCATGGTAGTAATTTATAAGATGTAAATGCTCGTTGTAGAACGAATTCTAAAAAATCGAAAGACTAAACAAAGCAGACAAAGATCTAAAGATGATCTAAGTAACGAAGTACATGGAATTGTTAGGAATATAAACATGAAAATTGACATGGCTGTATTTATCATGACGTAAATTCTCGCAATAGAACAATTTCTAAAAATGTCGCTATATAAAACAGTGCAGAAACAAAAAACTTTTGAAAATTTTCTATTTCTCTGTTACTGCTGAGCCCAAAATCTTGAAATTTTGCTTCGGGTTAGTTTTAAAATATACAATTGTCTCTATGAATGGTTTCTAAAAAATTTAAAATTTAAAAATGTGAAATTAACGGAAAGCGATCTCAATTACCATTAATTTGGAATTATTAGGTATAGCAACTTTAAATATTTCATAATGCTGCATTTCCTCCGCAAAACATGCAATTTAAATGCAACAAAACTGATAGATACCCACCTAGCATTAAATAAATTGTGTAAATATTGAATAAAGCCCTGTATGAAACAGTGAGTAGGTTGCCCGAAAGTACTTGTTAAAGTGTTCCTTCTCTTGGCTTTTCTCTCTCTCGCCAACGCCACTAACAGAGAGAAGTGCCGTTTTAAATGTGATATGAATTTTTTATCTGATTCATTTTTCTAGACATTTTATCATAAGGTCATATTCTCAATTATCATTAGTAGATTTTTTATATATTAACTTATTCTGGTGAAATTTCATAATCCGGTTCATATTGGCGTATGTTAACTTGCATGATTTGCTGAATAAATATGTATGGATTTGTAAATTACTTCAAATGACACTTTGACAGCTCAAAAGTTATCCAGACGATATATTCAGATCTTGTGTCATACTTTATGTTGTAGTCATTGCCGATTTCTTTTATTTAATACATGCAAAATAGAGCTCAACTTGTGCAGAATATGTTTGAAAACAAAACAATACAGCGTATGTATTGGCCAGCATGCACTCATCATTTAAATCCGATCGAGCATATCTAAAACACACTCTAACGAAGCATTGCATGCCACTGTTGATGTATTCGGTACTTTGATACTATATCAGATTTTGAGGAGAGAATTCCTTAACTGTTATCGACAACCTCATTGCAACCGTGGAAAACAGATATTGTATAATATTAACTATTCTGGGGGAGTCACCATATAAAGTATAGTCCATTCTTTTTAAACATCATATATTTGTCATTTAAAGTTACTCAAATTGGTGCGGAGCGTCTGATTATGCTCTTGACATCATTTTATACAGTTAAAATTCAGATATAAGATAATTTAGTGTTTCATTTTCTATTTTATTTTTAATATATTTCGTACTTTCAATTTTATATCCATGCATGGCTGTCTTGCATGGTTTGATTTCCCATTTTTTTAAACAGTGTATACGAATTTATATATAAGATTTTGTAATTCTACGATTCGTTTATTTTCATCATTTCAATTTATCGCAGTATATGGACAATTAAAGATAATATCTCGCTTTCTTTGCTTCCACATGTTATTATTAAATCTATGTTCTCAGCAATATCGCTCAGACTAATCCCTCTGAGGGAAGTCTTAGTTACATTACTATATCCCATATAGCACGATTCGTACAGTTTTTAGTTTTGGATACCACTATTTCCGCATAATTATCCCGACTTATTTAATCTCAGATCTCCTGTCATTAAATGAGCTGAATAATACTATACGAAAATGATCAATTTCAAGTATATGTATGGAATGGTATCCTGCGTACTTTCTATCATTTCATTTTCATCGTACGTGGATGCAGGGGGAAAGTGGAGTTAAAGTCTATAGTCGAGGGAAAACGAAGGTCTCAGTTTTGATTCAATTTGAGTAGCCCCCTAATAAGTAGGTTATGGTTTAAGATGGTAGGTAAGAAGGAGAACCGGACATTATGGTATCTCTATGCATTTGTGCAGTTTGTGTTAAACAATTTAATTTATTGCTAGGTTTCCTTAATTCTCAAATGTGAACTCATAGTGATTGAAACTTCATTATTGTATGTAGCATATTTAAGGAGGATTTATTTTCCATGATGAAACTATTGCTAACATTTCTAGATATATTTATTTTTACGATTTGCTTTCAGACTCCCATTCTCTTGGGGTAAAAAAGAGCATAGCCTATGTAGTATAAAATTATATATTGGAAAACAATGCTTGAAGAAAAGAAGGCTGTCAAAACTGCAATAGGAAAGAGTGATTGATATAGATAACTTCTTTTCTGCAATTTCCCAAATTGTCATGCATGAAGGTGATTATTCTTTTGTATTACCATATTACATCATTAGACTTATAAATGAAATATTGCAAGTTCTTTAGTTAATATTGTAAAATAATTTTTTTATTACTTAAAAAAAAAAAAAAGTCTGAATTTTTTCATTTCCTGTAAAATTAACATATCCATACGGTTTTGCTACCCAAAGACAAATCTGATCTTACCACGACAGTGGGAAAAGACCAGATGATTTGTCTTTTCTAGAAAATTATATTATGGTACAAGAATAAGGGCTGAGTATTCACACAAAGTTCTATTATATTCCGTTGGGAATTCTGCCTTCAAAAATCAACTAACTATAAGGCATGTGGTTTTATCCCCACTTTCCCCTAGTGAAGAGATTCAAAAACTTACCAGCTGAAGGATGTGGACGACCTCTTCGGTCGAATTCTACGCCAGCGTAGACTTTTTTACCCTAAGATTAAAGATAAAATTGAGACATAAATAAATTCATTGATAGATAGGTTTAAAACTAATGCAAAGAAAGAAATGTCATTGTTAAAAATTTTGTAATTTTAAAAGATGTGTAATTTTTTGAAGATTCATTTGCATACATGAAAAAAAGCGAAATTTTTATGGTTTTAGACTCCTAGTAAAAAAAATAATATTGACTAATATTGAAATGTAACATTGCTCCAATAATGGTGCTTACATTTTGCCAACACTGCACAGATATTGACAAGAAGTATTTCAACATATCATTTCCAATATTTCTAATTCGAAACTAATAATTTTGCAATTTTAAAGTGTGTCGGATAATAAAATCCACACGATTTTCTAAAGAGAATGAAATTTAATAATTCGATCTCCATATCCAAGATATATAGCAGGGAGTTCTCATTGGACATGAAAAGTACAAAACTTTTAGTTTCACTGGAAAATGTCTGGAGGACGATTGTGGTTCAGTGGGGTATTTCTGAAATAGTTGCATTTAACTACATATTATTCCCAAAGTAAAGTCAATATTTTCCTATATTGGTGTTAAATAAAAAATATTTTCGATGAATGAAATATTAGACTCAATATAACCATTATTAATTTTCTACTAGGGGTATTGCTTCTATCATCGAATAGGATAGTTTTCAACAATTAACTTTCAGACATCAGTATATTTATGGCTGTACTTACTTGTCTCTCTTCTTCAGTATACTTTCCATAGCCGCCATGGGAGTCATCTGTTATATAGAAAGGATGATAAAATCTGGCATTATACGGATCATTACCACCTTCGATTACGAAAGTATATCTTCTGTTTCTTCTAAGATAAAGTTCTGGACATAGGAGGCCGTTGATGTACCACGCTACACCGGGAGAGGAACGACCTATGTTAAGAGGGGAAAAAAATCAAGCATTTAAATGAACCAAGAAATATAAAATTATGAATTTAAGCAACACGCTTTTAACCCAAAGTTTAATGCATTGAATATGTATTGTCTTAGAAAATGAACTTGAAAATTTGAGTAAATTCAGTTTGTTAGATATTTGATTTTGAATAATAAAAGAATGTCCCCCCCCCCCTCTAAAGCCTGACACTGATGAAGCTCAAACCTGAAACAATACCGAATTGTCATCGACAAAGGACTATTTGAAAAATTGAGTAAAATTCGTTAAATATGGCGATTTCTGTCGAAAACGTTGAACAAGCTTGTGCCTTCGCGCGGTGACCATTCTTTGTCTTGTGCCTTACGCGCACTGATTCAATATATGATATTCATTTCTTGATATTCATGAAAGATTAATTAGATATAGATATTTGTTTTATTTAAAATTTTGACATGCTACATAACTAATGATGTAACTTTTGTAATCTCATATGAGAAGGAAATTTTCAGACACTGAGAATTCGTTGTTTCTCTGTGTGAAATAAATCAGCTTTACTTTTGTAGTATCGAAGGTTGTTTTTATTGAGCGCTAATTTAGATGTGTAAAAATATGTTACTAATTATAGAGTTAAACCGTAATGAAGCAAAACTGAGTTTATGAGAATTTAAAATACGAGGGTGATGCATAAAGTAACGACCGTTTGGATATAAAAACTTAAAAACATTTTTTCGAAATAATTATTTTTCTACATAAGTGAAGCTCACTACATCTCCACATAATCTCCCCCTAAATTTAGGCATTTGTCATATCTGGTCAGGAGATTTACAATTTCCATATTGTACTCTGTTGGTGCCAGCTCCGTATTAAGCCGGTTTTTCTCAACTCATCACTTCCCATCGTGCACAAATTTTACTATAGTCAAGATGTTCTGACACAATTTCACCAAGCAAAGAACGTGAAATGTGTGGGGAAACTCGTCGAGGACGCATAACCCTTTGTCCTGGCCATTACCGTAGTCATTACCATCGAGGGTTATGCGCCCTGGACGAGTTGGACATAGCTTTCCCACACATTTCACGTTCTTTACTTGGTGAAATTGTGTCAGAATAACTTGGCTACAACAAAATTTGTGTACGATGGGAAGTGATAATGAGTTGAAGACCTCAGTGAACAACTGGCTTAATACAGGACTGGCGGCAGCCGAGTACAACATGGAGATTGTAAAGTTCCTGAACGGGTATGACCAATGTCTAAATTTAGGGGGTGAATATGTGGAGAAGTAAAGTAAGCTTCACGTATGTAGAGAAATAATTTTTTTTAAAGAAATGTTTGCTTTTAAATTTTTCACATCCAAACGGTCCTTATTTTATGGATCTCCCTCGTAGCTACGAGAAAGCAAACAAAGTGCTTTCACACTTGTATTCTATCTCAAAATACATTTTACTTTTGAACAGCTGCCGATTACAGCTTTGGATCACATATATAGTCATTAGTGTAATGAAGCCACCACATAGCTGATCCTTCCAAGCTTCTATAGTACTCAGCATGAAGGTTGAAGGTAGTGTAAAAATTAAAATGATAAAATCAATATAGTTTTTGTTACGATCTAACAACAGCGTTTTAAATTAGCAGGGGAAAAAAAAACGAACAACAAAAAATATAGCTTGACATAAATTTTATGTTCAACATAAAATAAAAATCTCTCTTTTGGTTGACGGATTTTAGTTTAGCGGCAGAGTGCGATATCTTATGATGAATCTGATCTTATTAATCTCCTTATTAATCTCCTTTTTAACACTTTCCAACAAAGTTTAAAAGCGTTTATGAATTCGGTTTGTCTGTACGTCTGTCCACGCTCTAATCGTCATGTAAATATCTAAACGTCATGTAAATATATTCGGATTTTCATGCAGTTTAAATATGTTAATTATACTTACCATGGCACGTTCGGTATTAAAATTGGTTTCAAATGCATTTTCATGATATTACACTATTTCAAATGTATTGAAACTGATATAAATCACTGAATTTTACTACAAGATGATTACGATAGAATAGGGTATTCTAGCAATAATTGCTAGAAGTGAGTTTTTCAATTTCGGTAAGCGCTTTTAAATGCAACTCATTTTTTGCATGTTACTCGTTGTATGTAAAATTCTATACCCCGTACACAAGGTTGCACAAAAGAATTCACGTATCATTCTCATTATTAGTGGAAATTGTTGAAGGGGAATTTTCAACCGAGGTATGTATTAATAGATAAAAATTTATGCATCATATACAGGTTCTGCTCAAATTCAGATAATTTTCCGATTGTAGATCAGAACAGCTGAAATTGGGTTTTCAAATGTATTATGTGTTTCCACAGGGTTGAATTAGGCTTAATATTTTAACTTATTAAACGGTGCAGTTTTGTTACATTATTCTTGGAAAGTGTTACATAATCTATGCTTAATTCATAATTTTTCCTTTCTTGTTATTCTGTTTAATTTGCTTTGAACAACCAATTTCTCGTTGTAATGACTGCTGTAGCAAACCGTTCATTGCTAAGATAGATTTTAAAAGAATTTATACTCGAAAATTATTTTAAAATGTAACGAATCTGAAGTTTTCAAACAAATTACATTCAAAAGTATTCTTTTCGTACTTTGATGATTTAAAAAAGTGAAACTATAGGATAATTAGAAGTGATTGAGTGATAAGAAAATTTAAACTGGTTTTTTGACGTCCAACCAAAAGGGGCTACAGATTTCTGATAGAACAGTTCGTATAGAGAAAGAATTAGTAGCACTTTATCACTAAAATTATTTATTAAACTTAACTCTAGTGCGCCAATAAAATCTACCTAAAAGATGGCTTTCTTTTCTTTCCTTTAAATATTGATTTTGCATCCATTGCTTGTTCAAGTGAAGAAAAAAAAAAGAAAAAGCATAGATTATGAAATACTTTCTAACACAGATAGGAAAAGCATTATAAAGTTGAAAATTCCTCTTCAGCAATTTATGCAGATAAGCGGAAAAGTAGACTAATTCTTTTGTGCAGCCTTGTATATGACCTACGGAATTTATATACATCAAGTAATTTGAAAAAAAAAGTTTAATTTAAAATCGCATACCACATTGAAAACGCACTTCGAGCAAATATTGTTCATAGACGCTGCTGTAACCGAATTCTTTTGCGAGTCCCTGTAAATAAACAATAAATGCTACGTACACTCTGTTCTATAGTAACCATCTTGTAACGCACCACAATGATGTGTATCAATTTAGACATGTTTGAAATGGTGCGGCGTAACATTAAAATACACTGGAAACGTTTCCCCTCCTATAGACCGTAATGTAACAACTGAATTCTTTTGAGTGCCCCTGTAAACGAAGTATAATTGCTACACACTTCATTTTCAATACCGAACATGTCAATGAACTTCAATAACATCAATTACATGGCAATCTGAGTATATTTACGCGAGTTAGAGTACGGACAGACAAACTGAATTCATAAACCTTTTCAAGTATGTTAAGTGTTAAAAAAAAAAGGGGGTAACATTGTGCTTATATTATATAACTTATGTATTTTTAATTATTATTATTATTATATTTTACAAGAAAAGTACTACTCAATGTGAACATACGCATATATCAACACAAAATGACGAGTTTTTAAAAATGGAAAATCAATTGACAACACTTTATATCACCATAGTTTAGCTATGATATAAGAAAAGCACGTTATTTTTCGATGTATACAGTCGGCCCCGCTAATTGCATACAATTGGTTCCACTGAATTGTATGCAATTAAGCGGGGTATGCATTTCAGCGAGGGCAGCAATTAATGCTATCAATACAGGTTATAATTTGGTCATATACCACAGATATGATAAATATTAATGGACAATAATATGCACAAAAATTAAATTAATCTAATAATAACTTTAATCAATAATTTATTATCCTATATATAATAATATATATTCTGAAGTATAAACGTATTATAACACTGTTTACGTTACAGGATATAATTTTCATTATAATTTATGTGATTTAAGTAAAAATTAAAATTAGAGAAAAATAAATTTTTGTTTTTAAGTCATACCTTTGAAAATAACTAAATTTCTGCATAAATTCATTTTATTTTTCATTATTTGCCATCTTCTCCTTTATTTATTGCCTATAAAAAAATCCTTTATAGACGTTTGTTTTTTCCAACCTCTGCATTTCTCCACTTCCGGCTCGGCGCTAAATATTGTTTTTTTATTCGCTTGACCGTCCCTACTGTATTTTCCCCCAATTCCAGGATTTTCAAAAAAGTACCACCAGCAACTTATAATCGCTATACAGGGTGTCCGCTCACAACGGTGTCCAATGGCTAATTCCTAAACCGTTAGTCATAGACATAGTTCCAATCACAAAAATGTTTTAAATCAGGTAAAGAAATATTTTAAAAGCGATTTGGGTCAATAAAAACATTCTCAAAAAATTAAGAAATTTAAATTTTTATACGGTCCCCCCGTCCTATAAGTTATATTTAGTAAAAATTTTCCTATTACACTGACAAGTAAGACAAAAAATGTCTCATTCATATGAACACTAAAATTGAGCGAGTTATGAAATTTTAAAAATGCATGACTTATGCCACTTTTCTGCTCTAAAAACAAATAAGTTCGGCTTGGCTTTGAGGGGTTTCATACCAAGTGCTTAAAGTATTCGAAGATCTTATTTCATGTGTATCTGCGCTTTGAAAAAAATCGTACAAGTATTACGATTAAGTTAACATTTATTAAGTTTCAGATTGGCTAAAATAACATGCTTTATTTTGTCAGGATTTGAGACTTTCTTTTATAATTTCTTTTAACAAAAATTATGTTATTTTTATAAGTTTTTATGTTACTTTAACGATCGTATGTATGTTTTTCCAGTTCAAAATCTGTACTAGAACTTTAACTCACTTTCAAGTATCCGATCGAGATTACATTTTACATACTGGCGCAAATCCGATAACAATCTAATATTATGATTTTCGGTGGTTACCATTTACACTTATTTTACAGGATAACACAAAAATTTTCGTATAGATTACCACCAAGAAGTTTAATAAAAAGTTTTAGATTAGATAATAAAAGACTGCGATTGTTGGTTTTTTTAACTTATGTATTTTTTAGCTCTGAATCCGAAAATTACATTAATTTTTAACCATCATGTCAGGATATTTCGCAAATCATAAATTGTCAAAGTTAAAGAATAACAAAAATCGGATACTATAAAGTAGAGGAGATGGCTGTGTTTTTTTTAACTTTTGATAATTGATTTTTCGTACTTTTTAGCACTGAATCTGAAAATGACTCTTTTTTAACCATCACGTTAGCATTTTTTTGCAAATCGTAAATGTGTAAGTTAAAATATAGCGAAAATCTCATACTATAAAACATATGCAAAACTTTTTTTATTTTATTTTATTCAATAATTTATTCAATATTTTTGCTTATTCTGGGATTTTTACAGCTAAACAGTTGAGTGGTCCGATGAGATGGGGAGGAGGTTCAATTTTAACTTTGAACTTTTTTGAAATTTGCAATTTGCGAAAAATCCTGATGTGATGGTTAAAAATGAAGGTCAATTTCGGATTCAGCGGTACAGAATACATAAGAATCAATTATCAAAAGCTAAAAAACATGACATAACCCAACTTTTGCAGGCTAGTGCAATCTAATAATATTTAAAAATACGTATCATTTTGTAAAGAATTGAAGCTGTTAGTTTAGCATCATTTTATTTGACAAAAATTCTGTTTTTTCTTTCTTCTTAAATGTTTATTACAAACTGTAAATTTTGCATTAATATGTCAGAGTGATTAAAGATTTCAAATTTATTTTGCAATGCTAATTTTACTCAGCCATTTTTTTTAATATATCTGATGAAATTATATTTCGACTAAATTTGTGAATGACCCCCAATTTGCAGCAAAAAATATGCTCCAACTTTAAACAGCTATTACTCGATCAATTTTAATCGTAGAATAACGGGACTTTTTTTGGTATTACTTGTCAGTGTATAAGGAAAATTTTACTAACTATAACTTATAGGACCGGAGGACCGTATAAAAATTTAAAAATTTCGTAATTTTTCGAGAAATGTTTTTATTGATCAAAATCGCTTTTAAAATATTTCTTTACCTGATTTAAAACATTTTTGTAATTGGAACGATATGTCTATGACTAACGGTTTAGGAATAAGCCATTGGACACCGTTGAGAGCGGACACCCTGTATTTGTAGCAAGAAGATCACACCTGTTCAAAATCAACTCGCATACATTACCAAGAATTAAGAGAGTAAACTATTCTTTCACGACGATATCCGTTCTTCGATTTGATAACCAACCATTATTTCAAACGAAAACATTTCCGCTCTTTTTTTTTTCCCCCTATTCATCGCTTTTATGGGAATTCACAAAATCCGGGTACTAGATTGGGGATATTTTATGAGATTAGCCGGGTATTGTTATACAATAAAACGAGTATATTTAACATTAACCTTATGGCGACCGTTTCTGTTCCACGGCATTCTATGTATATAAGTGGGGTATGCAATTATTCGTTACCCGGGGCTGACTGTATTCAGATTCTGGTTCGTACGTCATTCGATTAGTCGTTTTATAACATCGGAAAAGAATTTCAATACTTCAACATGTCGTACTTCAAACTTTATTCCATTCTGTTTACGTTTTAAAACCTTTATATCCCAAATTATGAATTCATGAAAATTTCACCTTCAAAAGAACTACTTCAATTGAAACTACTTCAAAAGATTTAAACAAACAATAAATTTTAGAAGGATTTTGTCAATTAAATTTGAATTTATAGGGATTTTGTGCAATATTTATTACCCCACTCAAATCTTTTATTTAAAATAATTTAAAATATTTTATTGAATTAGGAAATGTACAAATATAATGCTTTTACAACAGAAATATAGGAATATCTCCTAACAAACTCGTCCCCTCCCAATATTTCCACGACAAGAAAGCTGAAGAGATGCAAATGAAATTAATTTTTTTTTTTTTTTTTCGTGAAACCAATAGTAGTTTTGGAACAAGATACAGTAAAGTATCTATAACTCATTCTAATCTGCATTACTACTAACCGTTGAATTAAATCAAATTTATAACAATTTATTTCATTTTTGAACTTTAAAGTACCGTCGGGTCATAAAGGGTTAACGTCGAAGCAGGTTTCTTACTGCAGTGCGAAACCTAGCACCGCTTGCATTTCGTATTGAGGTGTAGCTCAAGACTCTACATACATTTTTAAAAAGCATATTGCACATAATCTAATATAACTTAAATCGAACAAACATAGTTCAAAGAATACAAGCGATATCTTACCAGTCATTCCTGCATAGCCTTTCTGTCCGCCGGCTATACCGACTCTCACTGTAAAAGTATTCACTTGAGGGTCTTGTATTTTTAATGGTCCCCAATGCTTAGGCGTCATTTTTTGTTTCGGACGAATGAATGGTCGGCAATTCTTTTCACCTGGCTTTCTTCCCAAACTGAGTTTCAAGTTACCTGCAATAGAAAAGTTTAAACATTGAACAAAAAACATCAAATAGGTAATATCCATATAAAAAATCCATCGAAAACCGGAATTCGAAATTTTTTCCGAATCCAATACCTTCTTCTTATAAAGACAGAAGAAAATAAAAATGATGCATTTGAGGGTTAATTTGCGATTTCTTAATTTACACTGTACAACAGTGGTTTTGTCCTAGAACTAAAATTAGTTGATTCTAGATCAGTTTTTGGCGCTGATTCCGAATATGCTTTCCGTTTATCTCTAGGTGGTCCAGGTTTTGAGAAATTTGCATATTTAAATTTATGCAAATTTAAGCTTTTTTGTGCTATTTTATGCAAATTTTAGATACAATATATGTCACATCTAATTACGTTTTCTAGGTAATGACTACTTGATTCAGATAAATGTCACGATTTGCATATTCTTAATATTTATTTATCAGTTATTAAGCCTAATTCGCATATTTTTCAATGGTGTAATGTTTACATCACTATCAACTTTAAAATAGTTGCCACAGAATTGACAATGTTTTTCTAGACTAGATTTTTATGCTGATTTCAAATCTGCAGTCTGTTTTCTTATGTTATGTCTAGTTTTTGAGTAAGATGAATTGCTACTTTTGCACGGCATTAACACAGGTTTGATATAAGATGCTTTTTAGGGGTGTGTAATTCATTGACAAGAAGGTGAACAGAATTAGATTCATATCAGAGACAAACAGAAATTTATATAATCGGAAAAAAAAGTAGTAGAATCTATCCTAACTAGTTGAAGTTTATCATACAAAGTATCAAAAAAAGCTATTTCTGGCTTTTTTGACCAAAAACTAAAATTTCACTTTTTTCAAAAACTAGCCGTGATAAAAGAAAAAAGTTACAAGATTTGAAATCAGCTCAAAAAACTGGTTTAGAAACATATTAGCGTACTCGTGCGGCAGAAATATTTGAAATTCAAGAAACATTATTAGAAATACATGAAAAATATGCAAATTAGGTACAATATTTCACAGTCACATGTCAGTATAATCTCAGAAACAACGTTTTTAGAATTAAATTAGGTAGTAATCATAACATAAGACAAAGAACCCTGTCTGATATTGCTTTATACCTTAAATTTGCAAATAATTGTATAAATTTTACTAAATTTGCATAAATTGAAATATGCAAATATCTCTCAAACTTGACGTGCTGGAGTAAATCTAAAAGTACATTCGGAATCAGCACAAAAAACCGCATAAAAAACAACTAATTTCTCTTTTAGTACAGAGCAAAAGTTCAAATTTTTTGGCCAGTGTTATTCTTATAACTGTCACGGGCATCCATAATAGCATTCTTATTGACCAAAATACTGTGCATAAACAAGGTCAAAAATCATATACTCGATATTTTATAGTAAACAGGTTTCTCTCCACTTGTCTTGCCAGGTGTCCGGGATTTACGCGGGATGTCCCGATTTCCAGAGGTTTCAAAACCTGTCCCCCGTAACCACTGCGAGGGAGGCCAAAAGTCCCGATTTTTTCATGATACACAAATTTTCTTAAATTTATCAATGCAAAAACCCTTGACGGGTTAAAAGTTTCTGACGCAGCACTTTATCTTATGCTCTAAGAATTTTAAATATGGAACTTAAAAATACTGATATCAAATTTTGAGTGACGTTATGCTATTTCTTAAAAAATATATTTGTATTTATTTCATCATTTTATTTTTGTTTTATTTATAATCGCATGTGCAAAAGTTATGTTCAACATGAAAAGCTGCATAAAATTTTATTCGCTGTTGCTTTATCATTTACATCTCTCATAAATTCAAAATATGTGTTTTAAAAGGTATAATATAAAATTTAAGTGACGCCTTGATGTGACTTTAAAAGGTTTGTTTTAAAATTCAATTTAAATTATTTTTGACCTGGTTAAAATATTTTTTTACATCTACACAATACTTTTAATTTTCCAATTCACTGTTAAATATATCACTTTCATTGAATCTATACTATGCATTGAAATGTATTTATTTCAATAAATTGATTTATCTTTTGTGTCACGCTATTCAAAATTGTGAGTAAGATTTATGTAAATGGTTTATTTGCGTCAAACTATCCTTTTTCATACATTTCATGTAGTTTGGACACAATGACGCAAAGAAACCATTTACATAAATCTTACAATTTTGAATAGCGTGACACAAAAGATAAATCAATTTATTGAAATAAATACATTTCAATGCATAGTATAGATTCAATGGAAGTGATATATTTAACAGTGAATTGGAAAATTAAAAGTATTGTGTAGATGTAAAAAAATATTTTAACCAAGTCAAAAATAATTTAAATTGAATTTTAAAACAAACCTTTTAAAGTCACATCAAGGCGTCACTTAAATTTTATATCGTATCTTTTAAAACTCATATTTTGAATTTATGAGAGATGTAAATGATAAAGCAACAACGAATAAAATTTTATGCAGCTTTTCATGTTGAACATAACTTTTGCACATGCGATTATAAATAAAACAAAAATAAAATGATGAAATAAATACAAATATATTTTTTAAGAAATAGCATAACGTCACTCAAAATTTGATATCAGTATTTTTAAGTTCCATATTTAAAATTCTTAGAGCATAAGATAAAGTGCTGCGTCAGAAACTTTTAACCCGTCAAGGGTTTTTGCATTGATATCATTACTTTTTTGAGGTTAGTGATAAAATGATTAAAAAAAAGATACTTATGGAATTTAATGCAGATTTAATTTTTACTATTTTATTACAATTTTCCTTATAGCAGTTTGTATATAAAAACAAGTGGGTAAGTATAATCGCAGATCGCACAGAGGGTTTCATTTGATATTCCTTTAAAAACACTTTATCCTTAAATTAATAAATCCAAAATGTTAATTTATAATTATTAAATCCTTACATAGATGGTGCACCAATAGTTTCAATTTTCATGGGGCAGGCAACGCATTCTTTTAAACAAACCACCTTCCAATTGAAGTCACCAAAAACCAAGTTGAATA
Source organism: Maratus speciosus (assembly GCA_963932465.1). NCBI lineage: Eukaryota > Metazoa > Arthropoda > Arachnida > Araneae > Salticidae > Maratus > Maratus speciosus. Next base: position 339,414,038 of record OZ010797.1, on the reverse strand, counting down.
AGCCAGACCCCGTTGTGTTGTTTCACAAACAGCAGTCTCATGTCCCCTCCTTCCCCCCTTTTTCAAAATTTTTCAGACCAGTACCTAAGAATGGAACCGAAATAATTTTTTCTCTTCAGAAATTACGATAAAAAAATAGTATGCAGTACTCATAAATTTACTTTAATGCTATATAGGGCGATTATTAAGTTAATTATAACGTTTGGAATCTGTTGCATTGATGTCCGAAAGGTGGTTTCTGAGTTATGGAAGCTGGACCCATAAGGCGCCATAGAGGGGCGAAGCCCACTAGTGTCTATCATAATTATATCTGCCATGTGGACTAATTGCGATATTTAATCAAAATAGTCCCCCCCCCCCCTCCTCATCCCCGGAAATATAACAAATACAAAATGTGTCTTTATAAACCTATCGTCAAATAGGTTTTTATTTCTTTTTCCCTAAAAAAAAAAAAAAACATGATTTTTATATCCGTAACGTAAATAGCGGACGAAGCCCACTAGTTCCTATCATAATATATATTTTTAATAATTTTATATAGTCTATAATAAAAATCAGACTTAAAATAGTCTAGTTCCATGAGTACTTGTAGTGTCAGTTACACGCTACGATTTTTGGATACCAGTATTTTAGAACGGGAAAATGTGACTTATTTTATCGGAGATATCTCATTAATTGAATAAGGTGAAGCAAACTTTTTGAAAAAAAGGTGGCCAACAAGCATGGCAGTTATCAGCTATGTGACTTTGTGCTAAAGTCCATTAATTTGATCTGCTTTAAAAAGATTACGGAAGATTGAATTATAGTAGAACCTGGATTAACCGAGCTTCGATTAATCGAGGTTTCTGTTAACCGAGCCGATAACAAAGTCTGATTTTTTTTTCCTTTTGAATGAGCCTTAAAAATAACCACACTCTTTAGCTCACTGTCCGTGCTATACAGGCCCTTCTGCCCCCAAAAGCACTCAACTCCAAAGAAACATTGGACCCTGAGAAGTCAATAGCGAACAATGCTTTGTTTCCAGTGGCTGTGTGAACTTTCGTAAATTTTTCAATTTGCATTTTAAAATTTACTACTGGTAGTTGATTTTCTTTTTAAATTTGTTAAGCTGTGAAACAGAACTTTACATATATTTATTTTTATTATTTAAAAAACGTTCTATATATTTTTTTAAAAGAGATGTTAAATTCGCAAGCACGGCGAGTTTTTACACACTGTTTCTATTAACCGAGATTTCCGATTCCAATTTACTAACAGTCCCAATTAGCTCGGATAATCGAGGCTGCTCTGTATAATTAAAAAATCAATGGCGATCTTACTGTAAACGGGTTTCCCTTTTACCGAGGGATTTCAAGGCCGAATCAGCTGATGTTAGTTGCTGTTTCCGTGCTTGATTAAATAAGACTAGTTAAACATTAGAAAATTACCAAATATAAAAGGAGCTAAGTCAACAGAGTGTTTGCTTTATGGTATTTTTTAACAACGCTATAAGAAAATTATTTTAAATAAGAGATTTTAAATGTAACGTTTTAAATCTGACATAATTTTCAGCAAACTTTCCTTTCTCTTTGTAACATTCATCTGAAAATATTTTTATTATTAGAAAGATAATATTATTTGCGCTACCTTAAAATTGGCAACTATAGTTAAAAATATCATCTCGAAATTTGAAATAAATCTCTCATATAAATTTATTTTTTAATTTAAACTGTTTTGCAATATTATTATTTGGCCACTTTGGCCAATATGACGTAATTTCCTCCATTTACGACTTTTAACACATATCAATGAATTTATTATTTAAAAATTTTCTTTTTCTTTTAATATTCACGTGTAAATATAATTTTTATGACGTAATTTTCAATGTTTTCCTGCTTTTAATGCGTAATCATTTAATTCTAATTTGAAAATAATTGATTATTTTATAATTTTCTTTCATTTTAAGTAAGCATGTGTAAAAACAATTTTTATGGCGTAATGTTTAATATTTTCCTGCTTTTAACACGTTATCATTTAATTCTAATTTAAAAGGATTTTTTTCTGTTTATAATAGTCACGTGTGAATAAATTTTTAATTTAAAGGATATATTATTCTTTGCGCTGTTTTAACAATTGGCAACAATTTAAAATAACCTTTTCTAAAATATGTAAAAAATATCTCTGGAAATTCTGAAAATTTTAATTTAAAATTGAAATAAATCGTCAAAAAATTAGGCAAGTTAAAAATAATAAATGCACTCTGCAAACTTCGAGTTTCTATTGAATGATTAAATTGAATGAAAATGATTAAATTCCCATGTATATTTTTTTTCCTATGAGACTTTTTTAATGAGACAATTTTATCCAGATTTAACATTAAATATCTCTTAAAATAATTCTTCGATTTAAAAACTGCCTACTTCAACGTTTTTATCAAACATTTCTCTATAATACTACCCATTTTAATATTTTTGTATGCAGTAATTTTCTTAATATTTGCGAAATAGACCTCTAGTCACAAGAGATTCTTTCAAAGCGGTGAAAAGCGTTAGTTGTTTCTTTTTTTTTCCGAATAAGAGACAAAATGTAGTACGCAATTGCGTCAAAAGATGGCGACACCAGAATTCTGATATGCTTATTATGTAAAACTTCATTGTTATTTATAAATAAAACATTTCAACTAAATTATTTATTATAAAATAATTATTACATCACAATAGTTTTTATGCAAGGAAAATAATTATTATAATAATAATATTATGGATGTCAGTGATTATATATTGATTGACCGTCATAATAATAAAAAATGATATTATAAAAAGAAGAGCTGAAATGAATTATTTTTTTACGTTTCTGATCGTGTGATTTATATTCAAATGATAATTATTAATGTATATTTTTTGTAAAGTGATTGAAATTAAATATATTTATAAAATTTATGGTAATATTTTTATTGTTGAAAAATTGCCAAGAAATAATCATCATCAAATTGGCGTCATTATAATTGTAATTTTTTTTAACTTAATAGCAATTAAAAAATTAGAAAGGAACTTAGAATAATGGTCAACTAACAGACTTTAAAAAAAAAAAAAAAAAAAACTTCACACGCATCAGCGTGTATCGAACTGCCTATGTTAAGATCAGTAGACGATGGCCCTCAACCACTCAGCCGTGGGAAGACAAAATTTTTCTCCCCAAAAGTGGTTAAAAAGAAAGCATGTGTATGAATACAGTGTCATGCATTTTCGGTGAAATTTCCATAGAATGGCGAAGAAATATAGTCCGATTTTTCATGCGCATTATAAAACGAAACAAGAGTCTTGCTGGAAACAAGTAAATTGTTATTTGGTTCATCTGAAACATATTTATTTGATTTTTAAAAAATCGCCCGTGTCATTTTCGAGAGAAAAAAAAAATCTAATTATTTAACGAACGAGAGTTTTCCCAGAAAAAAGAAAAGTGTTATTCACCTCGCCTTAATCACATTTATATTATGTATCAATTTAAAAATAATCGTTAGAACCGTTTTCGAGATTTTCAAATTAGGAACTTCCTCGATATTATACCAACGTTTTCACTTTAAAAATGACTATTTAGATCTCAAAATATACTGCACGTAGAAATGTAAAACTTTCAGTATACGATTAGACTGCAGATATAAGACTGTTCTAGAAAATTCAGAACAATAAGACGTATATCTGCTGAGTTATTAAAAGGCGGCTTTTCGCATTTTCTTTGATGTCGAGTTAGCTGTATATATGAGTTCCGCCATCTACGAATTCTATGATACGATACGATACGATACGATTTTAGGCTTAAGGCTGCGTCACTCGAAATACTACCGTCTTCCATGATTTTAGTAACATGCTAAAAAAGCTAAATACACGTCGAGTGGGACTTAATACAATAAAACTTATAAAGGTAGAACCTGTCTATAACGGAAAAAAATTACATCCCCTTCCAAAGAAACCCCTTACAATTGTACGTGCTTAGACGGAAACCCGTCTAAAATGGAATGTTTTGCGTTTCTTAAGGGGGTCCGGGACACAAAAATCTTCAAATTTTGCAAAAATATTTTATTTCGTTAAAAATTTCTCTGTTTTTTCGTGCTTAAAATGACATTTAAATCATGTTACTATCTGAATTAGAACAAAAAATATTTTTTTAGTTTTGGTTTGTTTTCAAAAATTTAGCTTTTAAGCAATGGCTGTCATGGAAACGACTCCCTGTAAAAATGCGTTTTTCTTCATAGGTTCTTTCACCATTTCTCATATTTAAATTCTTATAACTCGAGAACCATTAAAGATAACGGGTTCAAACTTGGAACATATCTTTTTCAATTGTTTTACTTTAATTTTGATTCGCATATTTGAAAAAAAAAATATTTACTTTTGAAAATATGATTTTTTTAAATAAAAGTTGCACCACTTTTTTTTTTTTTTTTTTTTTTTTTTATAAATTAATATTTTTAAAAATGCTGAATCAAAATTAAAACATATTTCTGTTTATTTAAATGAAAAAAAATTGAAATTCTATAAATAATATTCCGAGTTATAACGATTTTAATTTACCCCACTTTTTTTTTAAATTTTAAATTTAAAATTTTTTCTAAAAAATTATGAGAAGTTTTATTGTGCGATTTTGTTTACCAATGATAAGGTTAACCATCACAAAAAAATTCAGAATTTTAACTCAATAAATAAAAAATATTTGAAAATGTGTCCCGGACCCCCTTAAAGATTTTATTCTTACAAGTTTTACTGCGATTTGTTCAGTAAACCCTATGTAAACGGAATCTGTTTATAACGGAATGCTGTTCAGAAAGTACAAATTTCATTGTCTCTACGATAGGAATACTATACAGTTATAACCTGATAAATTAGAATTTTGTATCAGCTCCTAGCGATACCGCTTTCACAGGTTTCATGGTATAAAATTGTTGTGATTTTTTTTTAGTACAATAAACCTGCTAAGACTAAATCGCAAGGGACAGTAGAAAAATTCAATTTTAAACATAGCAGCACAGACGATCACCTCATTGAGTTGACGGCTGAAATTCCAGAATTCGTTAAAAATCGATTCGCATATTAAAAAGCAATCGGTCTGCCAAGTCATATCTTGGTGGGAAACTCCTGAAAACCCGATGTTAGCGGTTGACTCGTAGATTTACCATTGCGTTTTCCTGCACCCAAAGGTATGAAAACATGGAGGACTGCGAGCAGGAAAACAATGGTAAACGTACGAGTCAACCGCTAACATTGGGTTTTCAGGTGTTTTCCACCAAGATACGACTTGACTGACCGATTGCGCTTTAATATGCCAATCGAGTTTTAACTAATTCGGAAATTTCAGCCGTGAATTCGATGAGGTAATTGTGTTGTAGAGGTCTGCACGGGCCGGCGGAATGAAGGCGAATTTTCAAACGGGCCGGGCCGGCAGAATTAGGAAATTTTTTTCAACGGGCCGGGCCGGCAAAAAAATTAATCGGGCCTATCGGCCCGATATAAGAATTTAAGCGAAGCAGATAAAATACGAGCCATTTTCAATGAATATGATTTTCTTGAGAAATATAAATGTGCGTCACGAGCCGATGCGAGTTTAACAACATCAAAACAGAAATTTAACATGTCCATCGTAGAGATCGGCATTGTACAGTTACAAGATGTCTGATTCAGAGTTTAATTTTTTTTCAGCAGACTCGTGCCGGGACGGAACTGGTCTTAACCGATCTCAGGATGTGTAGAACAGTCATTGTGTTTTGTAGTATTAATAGTGATAATGAACTTCTCTTAACAGTATCTTTGGAAATATACCTTAAGGTGGTTCTCATATTCACTGCTCAACAATGCGAAGCTTTCAGACACATTTTCTGACAAAATTTTTAACTATAAAAGTCATAAAATTGACAGGCCTGCCTATTGAAGGCATTTGGAAACGAATAGCTTTTTCCATATTTGATAAATTTCTTACAGGGATAACAGAGATTCCTGTCAAGTGACTGTACGTTTTTCTCCTTTCCTGCCCTCATAGCATGCATAGTCACAGTGACGTCATTGTGACGTCACTGTAGTCACGTCACAACTGTGACCAAAATGCCACCACTCAGCGATGTCACACTGTGACTGATATGTGAACTTCTTAGAAAACTTTTAAAAATTATAAAAATTCTTCAAAACATGTTACTTACTGTAAAAGATAATTTTCTGTCAATTAAAAAAAATTGTGACGTCACTGTTATGTCATTACATGTAACGTACGTCTCATTATATGACAAAAAAACCCTACCATATACTCACAGTGTAACTCGCAGTGTAAACTCGCAATAAAACAAAACATATGTTAAGATTAAAAGTTTCCACATCAAACAATAAAAATAATTCAGTGTTAGTTTCCGACTAATATTTCACAACAAAATTAAAAAATTCACCAAAAAATGTACATAAATAAAACACACAAATTTAATAGATATGTAATCAAACTGCTCGCTTAGACTACTAAAACTTTTTTAATTAAAAAAAACTGTTGTAGGTAGTAAAATATTTTACGATATTTACGACTATTAACTCTTGGAATGTTGCTAATATGAAAGTATAGCTATTGAATTTTAAAACTTTATTTGAATACATAATTGATATTTTTCATATAAAAATGTTTTTTGGTGTTATTAGTGGTCAATCTAGAAAAATGTATTAACTGTAGAGATTTCAATAATAAGAAAATGTTTTCTTCTGTATTCTATAATCCGGGAAAATGGTTTTTATTTATAAATTATTGTATGTATAAATTGTGTGTGGGTATGGGAAGGGACGGAGTTTTGTAATAAAGCAATGCTTTATTATAAGAAATAAAAACACTTGCATATTTTCAGTAATAAATTTTTCTGCTAGTGTTTAATTATTTTAAGTTATTCTTAAAAAATAAATTTGGCTACTTGTTTCACATTTTTTAAATAAATTTAACTTTTTCCGAATATAAAATAAAATACAGTAAAACCACTTTAAAGCGACCACGTTCCGTTCAAATAAAAATTGGTCGCTCCGGGAGGTGGTCTCTTAATAGAGGTCACGTTTAAATCTAGATTTTAATTTTTAAAAATCTAGATTTTAATTTTTAAAAAAAGGTAACAATGTTACTAAAATTTATTTTTCACATTTTGAAAAAATATGAAAATTTAGGTTTCAAAACAAAAGTTAATTACATAAGTTAATTACTGCAGAGTATAAAAAATGAATATATTGACGTTTTTTGTGATTTTACGGTTTTATCTTTTATAGATTTTATTTCCAAGTCCTTTCGAAGTTCAGTAAATAAATGCATTTGTTTTTCTTTTTTTGGACGGGAGCAAATAATGACGATTTCATTAATTTATCTATTTTTTTTAGAGTTTCTTGACAGAATAGTGCACTGCAGTTTATTGACCGCCATTCTTAATTTGTCATCAAAGTTAAATTCATTGCCTAAAGAGGCACAAAGGTGTTTAAACAGTTAAAAGTTATCTGAAAAAAATATTTAAAAAAAAAATTCTAAACTAACTTTAGAAGTTTGATGAATAATGCGCTCTCAGGAATTAATTTTCTAATAAAACTTTCTTCAAGCGACCAGGAAAAAGCGGAATTTATTTCATTTTCTTCAAAGAAATGGGTCGCTCATGGAGGGAGTTCAACTTAAATGGTCTCTGAATGGAGGTAAAATTAGTATTGAGCCTATGGGAATAAATTTCGTTCTATGACAAAATGGTCGTTGAGGGAGGTGGTCGCTTAATGGAGGTGGTTGCACAGGGATGTTTCACTGTATACAAAATATATGTAAAACTCATGGCGTAATTAATTATTCATATTTTTTTTTGTTTTGCAAAACTTAAATAGCTTTACAAAACTTAAAACTTGAACTATTTTGAAACACATAAAAAAAAGTTAAATGCATCAAAAAATTCTTCAAACAAGAAATTTTAATTGGAAGTAAGTTTATAATAATATTATATCATAAATGTATAAAAACGGAAAAGCCATCTGTTCTTGCTTTGATAAACAAAACAGTGCTAACCGCAGACGATAAAACTATTAAAAACAACATATTGCGTTTAACCTTTGGAACAGGCAGATGGAGTTTTTTGCTGGACAATAGGTAGCGTTATGAACATGCAGTATGTCAGATAAAAACATTTAACCTAAAAAATTCATAGGAATAATCATCCCAAGGTCATACTTTAGACGAAAATATGAGTTCGAGATATTTACACAAGCTTTGGTGTGGATTAAATGATTCCCATCATTGCTAGTGTATGTATTATTGACATATTTTCTACTGCCAAAATTTGTTCTTCCTAAAACATGGATTACATCGGAATTTAAAGAATGACGTTAAGGGGAAAAAAAGGTATGAAAAAATATTTTATTCCAGAGTTTGCTTTTCTTTAAATTATAACGCTTTTAGTATTTTCTTATAAACATTTCATTAACCTAATACAGTTTAGTAGATTTATTATTTAATTTATTGAAATAAATAACTGTCTCAACAATTTTAATCAGATGATTAATGTCAATTATATAAATTTATTTTAATCAGATTTGTTTTCTTTTAAAATATTATAGGTTAAAATCACATGTTTTCTCAAACTTTAAAATGACATATAAAAATATTATAATCAAAGTTTAACATAATTAGCAAATATTTAAATGTATTTAACGTACTAAATAAAAAGGCCTTTTTATAGAATAATATTTTTTGATTGTCTCAAACAATTTGCGTTGCACATTTTTATTTAAAAATTAATATATGTTCGGAAGAAAAGAAGATTGTTTATTCTATGTAGAAGAAATAGGAAATTTTTACATAATGGAGAAGTACTATTTAAAGGATATCATACATATGTAGTATTAAGAGTGAAAAATCAGTGTCAATGAGTATTATTCGATGTGAAAAAAGTTATAAAAAATTATAAAGAGATATCCTTAGCTGGTAAGAACTTTTCAGTTAGACATTATGAACGAAAAGCTTTGAAAGTAAACCGGTGTCTTAATTTGTTGACAAATATAGAAATTATGCAACCCAGTGAGAATTTAAATTTGGTTATATTGAAAGATTTTAATTTTTAAAACACATATCCATGTACTTGAATGAATGAAACTAAAATGTAAAATATATTTCATTATTTTTTTTCTAGACACTTTTAATATTTTACTTTTTGAATGATTTTATACGCATAAACTTCAAAATATCTATACTATACACTCTATTAGAAAACAGACTGATTAAAGGGGGCTTGTTATTTATGATTATCATCTTAATCCTGTAAATAAAATAATAATAGTAATAATGAACCAATGTGTGCTTCTATTTTTTGCTTATGGTTTGAATTTTTATACTTTATTCACATAAAAATGACTAACTATTTTACATTATTTTCATTATTTTTTATTTTACTGTGTCATATAAAAGTAAATATGATTACCTGCATTTGTAACAGACTGTATATATAAAATTTTCACCACACGTTATTCTAAAACCTTTATAACAAATTAAAAACGTCATCAAACATTGTTCATAAATAAAACACAAATTTAATAAACATGTAATCGAACTGCTCGCTTAAACTACTAAAACTATTAGAATATTAATAATAATTTAAAAAAAACTGCTGTAGGTAGTAAAATCTTTGACGATTTCTTCGACTATTAACTCTTGGATTGTTGCTTATATGAAAGTATCGCTATTGAATTTCAAAACTTTATTTGAATAAATAATTGATATTTTTCATATAAAAATGCTTTTGGTGTTATTAGTCAAATGCATTAAAAAGAGATGCTAGTTCATAAAAACAGAGCATGATGACAGAGCTTCATGAGTAAATGTAATATAGTAATGTGTTTCGTAATGCTATAAGAAAAAGTATATAATTTGTTAATATGATAAATAAAGTGACATTAATTTTTAAGGATTTTATTAATTACAAATTGAAAAATACAATTAAATAACGACATGATTTAACAATATCTTGTATTTTCTGAAGAAATAAAGTTCTATAATTTTTGCAAGGTCTTGGACACACTGATTTAGGAATACTGTTGTATGAGGTAGTTTTTTAGAAGAAATTTCTGATTGCAACTAAATGTGAATTTCACTTTTAAAAAAAAGGATGTATTTCGCCCATTTTAAAAAGAGCAGGGTACTGCAACTTTAAAAAATGGCCTAGATTGAACAGTAAGTAATTGCAGAATTAATAAAAACAGCAAATAAATATAATTTAAGGTTGTATTCCGATCCAAACTGCTTATTTTCTAATTCATTTTTAAATTCATTTTTGCTCTCAAAAGTATCAAAGTGGGAAATTCTCTTATTCAGAAACTACATAATGTGCCGTGCTTCTCAATTTTTTGATAAATGCAGAAAATACTGTATTAAACGCTGTTAAAGTTAGCGTTTTGAACCGAATTTTCCGAAGCGTGCAATCTGGGAATGAAAAAAAGGGTCATACTGAGAAAATAATTGTTTAAAAATCAAATTCTAATTAATTGGGCTGAAAATGAAATCACACGGCACGTTAAACATGTCTTCAAAAATCACTCCTAGCAAGTTTCATGTTTTTACTTTTAAAAATGAGTCTGAAAATGTCTCAGAAAATTTCGAGCTGTTGAGGGTGGGAAAACATTTTTTCGAATATACCCTTAATTAGTGGCACAAACAACAAAACAAGCAAATATGGTTTCCAGCTCATCTTGCATTTGTACAAAGGAATATTACTATTAATCTCCGACGCTTTGGACGGAAGCAAAGATGACATTTTATGGAATGACGGAGATTCTTCATACACCGATTCATATTACAATAGTGGTACTGCTACCTTCAGTGAAAGTGATTTATTATGAGAATTTGTCAAAATTTTCACAAAGATTATTTGTAAATTTTACGTCTATGAAAATATTACTATAAAAAGAAATATGGTATTTAATAAACAGCATATAGTTTGGAAACATATGATAAGTTACTAATTTTATTATAATATGTTTTTTTTATACGAGTAATGTTTTAGCATTAGAGTGTACAATATTGTGTAGTAGATTTCCCCGCATAATAGTCGCACTTAGACTTTCACAATGAAAAATTGGCAAAAAAGTGCGACTATTACGCGAGTAAATACTGTAGTTGTTAGCTCCAATTTGCTGCAAATTTATTATTGCAAAAGCAGAATGAGAAAATATTACCTAATTATTCTTTTACTCTCAAAAGTTTTTAATACTTGCTGTGATGTTTATAGAAAAGAAAGAATAACTTGATTGATTAAAGATGAATTTCGTAAAAGCATCGCGAAAAAATGCAAATTTCGTCAAAAGATCATGAAAAAAAGCGAATTTAATCTAAGATTAGCAAATTTTGTCAAAATATTGTAGAAAAAAACGCGAATTTCGTCAATGGACCGCATAAAAGGCGAAATTTTTAAAATAAATCGCGCAAATAAGGTGAATTTTGTCAAACGATCGCGAAAAAAATTCTAAATTTCTTCAAAAGGTCGTGGAAGAAAACGTGAATTTCATCTAAGAATCGCAATTTCGTCAAGAGATTGAAAAAAAACGTGAATTTCGTCAAAGGATCGCGAAAAAATGCAAATATCGTCAAAAGATCGTGGAAAAAACGAATTTCATCTAAGAATAGCAAATTTTGTCAAAAGATTGTAGAAAAAACGCGAATTTCATCAATGGACCGCATAAAAGGCGAAATTTTGTAAATAAATCGCGCAAATAAGGCAAATTTTGTCAAATGATCGCGAAAAAAATCTAAATATCTTCAAAAGGTGGTGGAAAAAAACGTAAATTTCATCTAAGAATCGCAATTCCGTCAAGAGATTGAAGAAAAACGTGAGTTTCGTCAAAGGATCGCGAAAAATGCAAATTTCGTCAAAAGATCGAGGAAAAAAAGCGAATTTCATCTATCAAATTTTGTCAAAAGATTGTACAAAAAATGCGAATTTCATCAATGGACCACATAAAAGGCGAAATTTTGTAAATAAATCGCTCAAAAAAGGTGAATTTTGTCAAACGATCGCAAAAAAAAATCTACATTTCTTGAAATGGTCGTAGAAAAAAACGTGAATTTCACCTAAGAATCGCAATTTCGTCAAGAGATTGAAGAAAAACGTGAATTTTGTGAATTTCAAAGCATAGTGAAAAAAAAGCGAATTTCGCTCGTCAAATGATAGTGAAAAAACATAAAATTTTGTCAATAAATCGTACAAATAAGGTGAATTTCGCCGAAGGATTTGGAAAAAAAAAACGTAAATTTCAATAAAGTATCGTGAAAAAAACATTCTGAAATTTTTCTGTTAACTTCAGAATTTTTTTTTACTCATAATCATTTCTGCTTTCATTGCCATGGTGCATTGACTGAACTCGAATAGCGATTTCATTTTTCAATAAATATATTGCATCTTAACGCTGTCACAACATTGTCATTGTAGTCACATATTCGTCACAAAGTTAATGACAAAATCGTCACAAATTACACAATTTTCACAAAATTGTCACAATGTGACTTCACAACATTGTCACTGTCGTCACAGAATCATCACAGTGTTAATGACAATTTCGTCACAAATGACACATATTTCACAAATTGGTCTCACCGTGACTTCACAAATTGGTCACAATGTGACGTCACAAACGAGCTCTAAAACGGCCATAACGACCTCACATTCTAGTCACTGTGACTTCACATCGACGTCACGTGACGTCACATCGACGGTCACAAAGTCACAGTGTGACTTCACAACGACGTCGCCGTAACGTCACCATGCCTTACGGGTGTGCTATTGCTTCCGGAAATTCGATTCAAAACGCTAACTTTGACAGTATTTTCAGAAAGATATATTGCTTTTATCTATATAAAAAAAAAAACTATATTTACACAGCTTCTGAATAAGAATACCTGCCAATCTTACGCGTTTCCGAAAAGAAAAGAATTCATAAATGTGTCGAAAGGTAGCTCCTTTGGATTTGAGAAAAGCCTTAAAAATGAGAGAAATATTTTCACAAATCTACTTTTTATTATACAGTTTCAAATGTTATGTTTTTAATCCTTTATTCTGAACTACATTAATCTTTTAATGAATCCTTATTTCCATTTTGAAATGTCTGTAGCCACGATGACTAAAACACTAAGTAATCGTTAATGTTTACTATTGTGTGTTTTCTGTTTTGCGAACATCATAGTAATGTAAAATATACTGTAAAATGTTCCCATAAATATGTATGTAGTACTCATTAAAAGAATCTTAATTGTATGTTGAGAAAAAACGGATTTTTTTCTTTTTTTTTTTTTTTTGTAGAAATTGTGTCCGGCCGGGCCTGTTTTCACTGATTTTTGTACGGGCCGGGGCCGAACTTCCAATTTTTACACCGGACCGGGCCAAGATACTATGATAGTATAATTCCTGCCGTATGGAGAATACAATTTTTTGTTTAAGGTAGGATTCTGTTATAGACAGGTGTTACCCAGGGGCATAGCTACAAATATGTTTTCGGGGGGGGGGGGGGGGAGAAATGAAAAATTTCCCAACTTGAAACAAATTGCTCTATTTTCCAACTAAAATGATATGTGCAGTGTGTGTTTAATGAGAATGATACTTATACGTCAAAACAAATTCTTTCCACAGAAAAATATTGAAACTAAAAACATAAAAATTATAATTATTGGTTCATTTAATGAAAGTTTGTCTTCTATTGTGTACGTGTCATAATCGTACTTCATATAAAAATAGCCTCATGATATTTTGAGATTTTTGAGAAAGGAACACATTTTTGGAGGAAATTAGATTATATGTACAAAAATAGGGAAATTCAGGTCTGGTAGATGTATGATATTTTCGCAGCACAGAAAAACAGAATGACAAATTGAGCGTAGCTGCTTTTTGTATTTCTTTTGAAAATTTAACTAGTTTACTGTTACAGAACTCAGAAAGGTAGTCTGAAAAACTATAAAAATTTTTTTTTTTTTTTTTTTTTTTTTTTACTTTTATTTTTAAAAAAAGAAAAAGTGTTTCAAAAATCTGAGAATTTCCCAACTCTAAGCTCAAATTTCCCAAGTTCACATATATTGGAGGGGGAGCCCCCCCCCCCCCTAACCCCCCATTGCTACGCCCCTGGTATTACCTTTTAACAGGGTTCACTGTATTTTTATATATGATTTAGAAGTTGCGGCCTCGCTTTTTTAACCCCTTGAGGGGCAAGCAATTACGTTTGTGAAATGCTGAATTCCCACCGGAATCTTTGAAAAATTCTGTTTTAAAATAAGCAAAAGCAATTTTACGGCTTTTTTCCACCAAAGTTAGAAAAGTAAAATTTAATAAAATTTTTCTGGTGTAAAACTTCATTAATCGTAGGTGGTATATAATATATACCGGTGCCCCTCAAGGGGTTAAGACACTGGATCTGACAATACTGCTCTCCAAAATCAGAAAGTGCCCTTTAAACGCTTCACGGTTTGATTTTAGGGGACTGGTAGTTCACAAATAGGAATCTAAAGTATCAATTTCAGAAAAATGGGACTTTCTGTCATCTATGGTGCCACTTTGCTTGTTCTAAAGCAATGAATATGTACACTATATGGCCATTAATCACCGGACACTCAATTTTAGACTTTTTGTTGAATATTTAAATATATACTTGTCTGATTTTCCTGGAACTTCAGGGTTATGAAGAATGTTTAATTTTTTATTATCAACGGCGATTTGATCAAAAGGACAATTAGGGGGCCCCAATTGTGTACATCATACAGGGTTTTCTACCAAATTTAATGCCAATTTTTCTGAAAATTTGGCATACTGTAGTAAAAATAATATAGTGCCATTGGAATGTAAATACATTAAATATTTCATGAAATATGAGCAGTTGTATGAAATTTTTATGTGCGCATGCGCGCACGATAAAAAATATTTTTTTTTCATCATTTAATAGTCAACTCTATGGAACAACTCGGCTGAATGATAAGGGATTTTCCACAAACTGTCGTTTTTTATTAACTGGTAATGACTGTTAACGAGTAGACTTAGAAGAAATGCGTAAATTTTGATTCTTTTTTTCTTGGATTAGGTTCCTTCTGGTGACTTTCCAAGAAGAACTAAAGCATCAATAAAAAATTAAAAAATTAAATTAAATTAAAAATGACAATTTATGGAAAACCCTTGTCATTTAACTGTTTTTAGAGAACAACTAAAAATCGTCTCACTCAATCGTCGATAACTTTCTAAATTTTCATGCGGTTTGACTGGTTTTTTTTTTTTTTTTTATGAGTTGCTCCATAAAGTTGACTATGAAATCATGAAAAAATATATATATTTGTTATCGTTCGCGCATGCGCAGATAAAAATATATTTCATACAACTGCTCATATTTAATCAAATATCTAATATATTTACAACTAGGGGGCTCGGTCCCCTACGAGCTACGCTCGCCAACCCCCGTTCAGACACCGCAGTTTCTAAAAGCACGCTAATTTGATCGGCTTTAAAAAGATTTTGAAAGATTGAATTACAATTTAAAAAACAGCGGCGATCTCCCTATAAACGGGTTTCTATTCATTTCTCTTTGATTGGGGAATTTTAGGGAAAAATCAGCTGCTGTAAAAGATACTATGGCTGTTTTCCACTTTGATTAAATAAAACCAGTTAAACATTTCAAAATAAGCTAATATAAAATGAATTAAGTAAACAGAGTCTGTCTCCCGGTATTTTTTTTAACAAAGCGAAAAGAAAGTTCTTTTAAATAAGACATTTTAAGCGGCCTCTCATGTCAAGCACACAAGTCGCATGTTTGTTGTTCAATAAATAAATAAATGAAAGATATTTTAAATGTATCGTTTTTAATCCCACGCAATTTTCACCAAACTTTTATTTCTCTTTTTAATATTCACGTGAAAATACTTTTGTTACAAATGAAATATTATTTGCACTGTCCCAACAAAAATAGTTGAAAAGTTCATCTCGAAATATCAAATAAATGTCTCGCGCAATTTTTAAATTTAAACTGTTTTGCAATATTATTTTTTGTTCATTTTACGTAATAAGTATAATGTGACGTAATTTCTCCTATTTAAGACTTCTAACGCATGTTGATGAATTTATTATTTTACAATATCCTTTCTCTGTTAAAATTCACGTGTAAATATAGTTTTTATGAAGTAATTTTCAATAAGTTCCTACTTTTTATGCGTAATTATTTAATTCTAATTTGAAAGTTTTTTTTTCTGTTTATAATAGTCACGTGTAAATAAATTTTTAATTTGAAGCAAACATTGTTTGCGCTGTTTATACACTTGGCAACAGGTTAAATTAGAACAATTTTCTAAAATAAGTAAAAAATCTCTCTCGAAATGCTGAAAATTTGAATTTAAAATAGAAAAAAAAAAAGCTCAAAAAATGAGTCAAATTAAAAAAATAAAGGCATTCTGCACACCGGGAAATTATAACGTATAAAATTATCTAAAAATGATTAAATTCCGATTTATAGTTTTTGCTCCTATAAAATTTTTTAATGGAACGATTTTGTCTAACTTTAGGATTAAATATCTCTTAAAATAATTCTTCGATTTAAAAACTGTCTGCATCAGCGTGTTTATCAAACATTTCTCTATAATACCGCCGATTTTCATATTTTTGTATGCAATATTTTTCTTAATGTTAACGAAGAAAGACCTCCGGTCACAAAAAATTCAAAACCGGCGGCCGCGGTGACAGCGTAAGTTACTTTTTTTTTTTAGAAAGAGAGATACAATTGCACTATATTATTTATACTACAGTTTGTCAAATTTTCAGAAACTTTCGTTGAATTTGGTAAAAAACCCTGCATAATAAGCAAAAAATATGCCAAAATTTTTTGAACTTAAAAAAAAAAAAAAAATGACATATCTCCATGAATATACATGCTATTCTTACAAAGTGAATACACATATTGTACAATATCCATATATTCGTAATCTATAGCAATAGATCATTTCGTGCATTTTATTTTAACAGGGTGACTAAATATTTTTTAGTGATTTCTTGGCTGGCCCCCCAAATTGTCCCGTTGATGAAATCGCCGCTGATAAATATGAAGTCAAACATATTCTTCATAATCCTGAAGTTCCAGGAAAATCAGACATGTATATCTGTAAATATTCGACAAAATGTCTAAAATTGAAAGTGTCCGGTGATTAATGGTCACATAGTGTATATTTGTAGTGCTATTTTAACTTCAGGTCTGAAGGGATAACATACAGAAACATTATTGAAAGATTATAGAAAATTGAACAATCGTGACAAAATCAGATTTCTTGTACGGCGAAACTCCAATAAAACGGACTAATATGTTTAGGGCGCAATTGGAATGAAAAATGTAATTATTGAGAAATACAAATTTCTCCAAAATCTATAAAGAGTGATTAAAAGTGGTCGAAGGTCTACAAAGGGTTTCGTTTAATATTCCTTTCAAAACACTTTATCCTTTAAATGATAAATCCAAATCATTGATTTATAATTATTAAATCCTTATATAGACGTCAGCACCATTTAATTTAATTTTAAAATGATTAGACATTTTTTAATTCAAAGTTTTAAAAAATCAAGTCAAATTATTTAAATAAAATTAAAAATTCCGAAATTTCAAAAATCGAATGGAAGTTTAATTAAAATTTAAAATTTTTAAAAACAAAAAATGTTTAAACAAAATTTAAAATGCTGAAATTTCTGAAGAATTTAGTGAATGTTCAAGCAAAGTTTAAAATTTCGATTTTTCTCTAAGGAAAACAAATTGAACGAAATTTTTAAAAAAAAGAGAGGAAGTTTAAACAAAATTTAAAATTTAGCAATTCCACCCCCAAAAAATTTCTGAATTTAAAAAAAATATTTTAAATATTTTTCAGCAACTTTTGACATTAAAATGGTATATATAAAAAACAATTTTGTAAAATTGAATCTGTTCGATTAAATCTATTCCGGGATTTAAAAAAAAAATTCCAACTCCGACGTCGAACTTCGAACCAGGGTGCTTTTGTATACACTATATGGCCAAAGGTGACCGGTCACTTGCGATTTTAGACGTTTTGTTAAATATCTAGAAGAATACACGAGGAATTAACCTGAAACTGCAGATGTGTAAACAGTATAGCCTAGGTCATATATTTCCGCGAAGATTTTTTCCCGAAACCCTATAGGAGACCGTCAACAAACTGAAAAAGAACGAATATCTTTTGGATAACCCTGTAAAAATTAATGTAACAAAAGCGTTCAAACTCGAGATTATTGATAAGTGGCTTATTGTAATATATTGTGTTCATTTTTATAAGGATAGCATGTATACTCGTAGAGAAATTAAGGTTTTATTAAAAACAGTCCCAAATTTCGCCAAGTGTTTTGCTTATAATTTGCAGAATTCTTAATATAAAAAAAATTCTTTTCAGAAAATATGACAAACAACATTTTACACAATACTCTGCAATCAGAATTAAAAAATAATAAAAATTTGATGAAGAATGAACAGGTTTACTAAAAACTGTTTCATTGCGCATGCGCGAGTGCAATCAAAATATAATGTGCATAATGTATTAGCTAAGTATATAGAGCAACTTTTGTGAAAATCTCAAAATCATAGCTTGAAATTTCTGAAAATTATCGTCGATAGAATAAGCTCGAAATCCGTTGTTCCCAAAAGGAAGCGAAAAGATGAGGGGTTGTATCCAAATATCGTGTACGTGCAATATTGTGTACGCTATCTTGGGGCTAATCAACAGATATTTGGTACAACTCCTCATCTTTTTGGGAACAATGGATTTCGAGCTTATTCTATCGACGATAATTTTCAGAATTTTCAAGCTATGATTTTGAGACTTTTACAAAAGTTACTCTATATCCTTAGCTAATACATTATGCACATTATATTTTGATTGCATTCGCGCATGCGCAGTGAAACAGTTTTTAGTAAACCTGCCCATTCTTCATCCAATTTTTATTATTTTTTAATTCTGATTGCAGAGTATTATGTAAAATGTTGTTTGTCATATTTTCTGAAAAGAAATTTTTTTCATATTAAGAACTATGCAAATTATAAGCAAAGAACTTGGCAAAAATTGAGACTGTTTTTATAAAAACCTTAATTTCTCTACGAGTATTCGTGCTATCCTCATAAAAATGAACACCGTATATTAGAATGAGCCACTTATTAATAATCTCGACTTGGAACGCTTTTACTACATTAGTTTTTGCAGGATTATCCAAAAGATATTCGTTCTTTTTCAATTTGTTGACGGTCCCTTATAGGGTTTCGGGAAAAAAATCTTTGCGGAAATATATTACCTATACTATACTGTTTACACTCCTGCAGTTTCAGGTTAATTCCTCATGTATGTTTCTTGATATTTAACAAAACGTCTAAAATCGCAAATGACCGGTCACCTTTGGCCATACCACTGAGTCATCTAGGCAACGCGAAATATATTGAAATTAAGGTTCAGTTTTAAAAAGTACAATGGCAGAAATGGTCGGATGTCATTAAATTAATTCATTTCATTAAAATAATATAAGACTTTTTCGAAATATATTGTGATTTGTCATGTGACCGGTGGTATTCAGCTATAAGTATGCAAAGTTTCAAGTGTAACTTATACAGTTTCCGAAAAGTAACTCCGTGACAGAGGAGTGAGACCAATAGGCTTTTGTGAGGCGAACGAAACTCTAAAAATAAAGTAATGTATTTAAAATATTTCTGTTCTAACAACCTGTTGATAAGTTTTAGAACAAACAAAAACAATATTAAAATATACATTTACATGTGTTAATTGGACAGATCCAACAAAGTTTAGTGCTTTACTCCATAGACCGTAATAAAAGGTGTAAAACCCAACCCGGGATGGTCGAGTCGTGTGGGGGCGTAACTTATAGTGATTGTCCGTTTCTTAAATTAACACAGTTTATTTTTACGCAAGGACGACATCACTGACATAAACGCTAACACAACACAGTAAACAAATTCACACAAACAAATATAAATAATTATCAAAGGGTTTCATTTACATTTTACGACCGGCAGTGACCAAATTCGTCCATGTAGCTCACCTTCTTAGGCGAAGTCATTCCAAGTTCTCCGAGTTCTCTTTCTAAAAAAGGAGGCGCTGCTAGAGCAGAGGGGGCATGCGGAAACGTCACAACAGGCTTAGAATTATTTAAATATGCATTTTGAAAATTCTTATTAAATATAAATTTTAACTTTGATTTAAATAAAATTTTGAAGGAAATTATCTTTTCACGAACAAAGGATATGATTAGCATCTCAACAAGGGTGTTTTCCCCTTCCTAAAATGCCGTTTTTTATTCCATATATCGAAATGTAATTTAAAGAGCAGGCTTCACCCGCTACGCTGGGCGGTTTCTCCAAACGAACCTTGAATCAAACGAAATATCGGGGATTTTGATCTTGTGTTTTAAAGTAATATGTATATCTTTACCTGGAATGTTCTTGCTCATTGTTGAAAGCGACACGAACGCCACATTGCTCTTATATTTTCTAATGTGGGAGACAAAATTTGGGATGTTAAGGACCAACTCATTTAGTTGATAATTTACAGTAGGATTTGTTAAAGAGCGATATGCAATATACTAAAACCATCCCTGAAAATTAACCATGCAACTCATCAAAATCTGTCCATCAGAACTTTTTTTAAAGGCTAATCTTTCATAACTGGATTTACCCAGATATAACTTTCCCCCATAATTTAGAACTAAGCAACGTTAAACGGTATGTGTTACATACTAAAACTTTCCCTCAAAAATTATGAAACTAACTGTGCAAGTCCCTTCGAAATCCATCCAGTAGAATCATTTAAAAAGGCTAAACTTTTATAATCAGGCTCATCTGATTATAGAACTTTCCCCCATAATTCTATACCTGAGTAACATATAATGATACGCTATATACAAAAACCTTCCCTGAAATATTTTCTAACTAACAATGGATATCAAATGAAAACCATTTAGCAGAACTAAAGTTATAAGCGGCCGGAACGAAATTCCCTTTAGTATTTTATAATAGTAGATACATAGATATATGTCCATCAGCAAAAATGAAAGAATTGTTTCCATAATTTTCACCAGATATCTGATGGTTGGAGATTTGCTGTATTTGGAAATTTTCATTCTGTGTTCGCTGATACAGTATAATAAAACAAAGATGCATTATGTATGAGCATTTAAAAAATGTTTCATACGTACCTCTAAGAACTAGTCTGTGATATGTAGGTTCTTTGTACTGATTGTACTTTCCAACAGCCCAGATTAAATAAGTATCGCCTTCTTGATTGAAATCCCTGTCGCCACTGTCACCTAAAACAGATAAAACAAGTCTGAAATTATACGTCAAACGTGGCGAATGAGGTGCGTTCGTACTATAATTAGTTTTATAAATATTCAGATCTTGGTGCAATAGCTGTTGCACTCTTATGCAGAAATGAACAAGCACAAAATTTATTACGATTACATGTATTAAATTCAGTAATACGGTAATAGGACTATCACCATGGCTATCTAGAACCATTACCTATAACGGGATATCGTGGAATTAATTACGTATGATAGGGATGTAATAGGATAATCACCATGTAAATCTAGAATCATTACCTATCATGGGATATAATTGAATTCATTACGTATGATAGGATTTAATAGAATGAAGAAAACTTTTATTAATATATTTTTAAGTTTTGATTCGATTTTCATAAAATTTGAAATAACTCGACAAAATTCTGTAACGATTATTATATTAAATTTCAAAGTATTCGACTGGGTAGTTTTTGCACTGTTATATGCTGACAGACCAGACAACGACTATAGGTGCTAAGCATTTATATAATTACGAACGCACCTAAAAAGCACAAATTAAACTTAAAAAGTTCATGTTAGAAGTATAGGTGCAGATTCCCAAAATTTTTAAGGAGTCAGTGGCGCCTAACCCCCCAAAATCCAGTCGCCACTTTGTTTCACAATGTGGTCGCTAGATTTTGGTTAGGAGCCAGACTCGTAAAACAATAGTGTTTATACGGAAAAAACTTAACAAAAACACTCAGGAATTCAAAATGAAAAATAGTTTAATTAATAAATACACATGTACAACAAAACACAAACTAGATACAACAAATGTGTATATTTAATTTAATCCTAAAATTCTTGAAACTTTGATATTAAAAAAAGTATAATATAAAACGAAAAAAATGCAGAGCGAACCCGACCCGATGCAGGACCTCTACACTCTAGATCTACATGGAATAAGATAGTGATAAGGGAAATTACAGAGGGGCTAAAATTCACAAAACTCGTGATAAAAATTCCTTCTATGAAAATCCCTCACTTGCAGAAAGCATTTACACAGCAAGAATATACCTCGAGTTAAGTATTTTTTCGTGCAAGTTTCTTTTTCTTCTTTTTTCTTCAGAGTTCGGAATCCTCTATCATCGCGACTCCATGATCCAAAACCCTTAAATACTTTCCATCGCATCGGAAACTTTGGACTGTTTCGTGAGCCGATCTGCAGTAAAGGAGTATTTATTTAAACTCTTGATTTTCGGACGAAAGCTTCGAAGAAATTCTTATTTTCGTTGGTGTCCAAAGGAGAAGCTTTACCATTAGCGCGCTCATGTGCCGAGCTTCGCAGCTGCTAAGTTTTGTAGTGGAGCGGACATGCGCAGAATTATATTCGAACATAATGTTAGGTAAGAAAGTAGTACATCACAGGGGCAGCGTTCACGACGGTAACTGAGATCACAAAAATTCCCTGACTTTTTACCAATGTCATACTTGATCTCGGACAGTGAAAAGAGCAGGCGCTTTTCTATTTACAAAAGAAAAAAAAATATCAAAATCCCGCAACGGGGATGGGAAACACTGGAAATTGAGCCCCGGTGACTAAGGCAGCGAATGCACCATCCTTCTAACTGTTATCAGTGCCGGCATCGTTTCTTGTGGCAACGCGGTGTCTTTGATTTCTAATGACTTTAGAAGGAAAGGGACTAATGTCCTGTAAAAGAGGAACCTTTCCTTCAAGTGGGGTTGAACACATCTCCTGACCCATTGTTGATTCCCCTCATTCTTTTGTGAATAAACCGCAGATGGGTTCAGAAGAAAAGATTTCCACGAAAACAGGAGAAGGTTGGCAAAATACGCGTCTGTGTGCAGCTTTAGACACAAAGTTAGTCGTCACAGCCAAAAATTTAGTCTGCACCTATAGTTAGAAGAAAGGAGACAAGTTTTCTTAGAAATATTTTGTAATTTTATTTTACCTGTGTTCAAAAGACTCCTCCTAAAAGTGATGACAGTGATACCATCTTTTCGAACATATGTATGGATTTGATACCCTGATGGAACACCTCCGACCTTTTCATCTGGGCAAACTCCAGCATTCTTGCCTAATACATTAGAGCACTGCGACAAAAAAATTAAAAATTAACAGATATAATGGGACCATTCAATGAAAAACCGACAAACTGTCCTGCACGTGACACTTACATAAAATAATACTTACATAAATACCTATATGTAATTTATAAGTTGTTAAAATATAAACTATACATTAAAAATAACAAAAATCCTAGATTTTCATATTAGCATTTGTTTTAATTTCAGGGTACAATAACATTGTTAAAAGAGCAGTTATATGTAGAAATCAGTGGCGTGGCGTGAAAATTTTCGGTGGTCATCGCAATTATTTAAGTTTGTGGTGAAAAATTATTAACTCTAAAATTCAATGGTTGAATGTTCAAAAAAGAAACTTTAAATCTTACCTTCACTTATACATGAACTCCAAATGTTCTGCTAAAACTGGATCGTAGAGTTTTAAAAGCTTATTAAGAGTTTTAAAATATTGCTTGGTCATCGCCGCATCCAGCGATGACCGGACGCCACGCCACTGGTGGAAATGCTATCCCACACGTGATATGGAATGGCTCATTAATAGGTTTACAAATGTCCACATTTTTACCCTAGACCTAAGTCCGTTTTTAAAAGGTTTAAAAATCTCCGCATTTTAAACACCAGGCCTACGTAATCTGGCCGTTTAGGCCCATTCCATGGTTGGTTGGTTGGTTGTATTTATGTCGGCCAATTATCTGCACGTGGGATATAGGCCCTAATAGGGGGGAGTACCTTCCGTGGAGGTCTTTCTAAGGGAACCTAACCCGTATTAACGCTTGGAGAACCAAGGTTCGAAGAAAACCACGAAAACTCCGAACGATTAGGCCGACGGGCGCGATTGGGATCGAACCCAGCACCTCCCGTCTACCAGCTTCGAGAGCATAACCTCTCGGCCACTGGTGGGGCCGGCCCATTCCATGAAAAATGGAAATAATGTACTGCGCGTGACACTTACTTAAATATCTACTAACTTTATAAGGGTCATTCTCCCAAAAGTGTACATTTTCACTAAAAAATTTTCCAGCAAAAAAAAAAAAAAAATTGTTTTTCAAGACAAATGTAATCATTTTTAAAAACTTATCACTTACTGCAAGTAAAAATCAGCAATGGCCCAGATACATTATATTTAATTTCTTAAGAAACGCCATTTTTTTTTCTCAACAACATTCACGGAGGTGAATTTTATGCTGCAGTTATGTTTGTGTAGTGCGACAAAGCATAAAAAACTATCTTATTAGATATATAACTAAGGAGATATTCTATATAAGAATGCATAATGAATTCCTTTGAATGAATATAAAATAACACAAAAAATTTATCTCCCATCTGGAGCTTCTTTTCATCCCATCACCCATTTTTTATATGTTCTTCACTGTAAAAAAAAAAAAAAATCCGGACTAAAATACGGAAATACTACTGGCAATCGAGACACCAGTTCTATTTCCGTATTTTAACGGAACTTTTCCCGGTAAATTACAGAGAATTTTCCGGGTTTTTTTGGCATTTACGGGGGAAAACTTCCGTAAAAATACGGAAATAGTACTGGCGTCTCGATTGCCAATAGTATTTCCGTATTTTAGTCCGTTTTTTTACAGTGTTCTCTTTTAAAGTTTTAAAACAATCTTTTTAGATTTACAGTCATTGTAAATTCTCGTTAAGCATTTTTCTCCGAAATAGACATTTTCAAAACTAAGAGATTCACGGTGGTGATAATCACGCAGGTGAGGAACATGCTCTAAATATTAACCTACATATTTAATTTGAGATTTTTTTTTCTTTTTTGTTGTTCTTTAAATCAACATCTGTTGATATAATTACATAAGGAATATATAAGCAAATATCTTAGTGTTGATTTAGTCACCTTGAATTACAGTTCACGGATGTGAGAATCTCCAATAACCATCGTTGCTTTTTTATAACAAATTCTAATACCTGAGTATAAAAACAAATTTCTGACTTATAATTACAGCAAACATACTGGCTAACTTTAGCACCATGGGAAACAAAATCTGATGATAATTTTGCAATTTTTTTACATGAAAATGCAACTTAATGTTTGGTTCATTGAACTTTGCAGGATCGTGGTTTACTGGTGATTTTTTTTTTAAAACCAAAATGGCGATTCCGTACCAGTAGCTTTGTGGAGGTTTCGAGTTTTGAAAAACATTCGCAGAGGTGTAATGACTGCAAAATCGGAACATTATCAGAACTCAAGGACAGAATTTCCCTGTACGGCCTCAACATTTCGAAGAATTTGGTATAACGTGACTGTTGAACATGCTATTTCAAACCGTAGTTGACAATGTTTAACATATTGAAAAGTATTTGTCTTGCTAAATTAATTCAACAGTGTATAGTTTGTATTTTGTTAAATTACTAAAACAAATCTATAACACGTCCTCTGGTTGCAAATTTAGATTATTTATTTATTTTTTTTTGGGGGGGGGGGGGTTGCTAAATGTCATTATATCCTTTCATTTAGGCGCATACCAGATTTAATACTTTTTGATGAAATTGGACTACAGACAGCTCTGAGCAAGTGAACTGTAACTATGTACACCCTGTATACATTCAGTTTGAAATTATTATGCCCTGTATTATAACAATTGAGTTTAAATTTTACTTCATAAACGCATTTAAACGCATTTCATTTATTTTTTTTAAACGCATTACTTCATTTCTTTGAAAAAAGTTCCCAAAAAAGCATTAACCCTTTCGCGTTCACGAGAGCTTCTTTTACAGAATTTTTAATATTTTATCACCGTTTTTCAAAATGGAAATTTTTTCCTAATTGAACCGAGAAAATGCTCCGATAAAATAAGGCAAAATTTACAATAAAAAATGACTGGTGGAAATAAGCAAGGATTCTGAGCACCTTAAGCGACACGAAGGGGTTAAATTTAAAGACTCAAAGTTGACGTTTTGAAAAAAAAAACTCACCTACATTATAAATGCTATTATTTATTAAAATTCTGGTTCCAATGTTGCTTTTACGAATAAAAATTAAGTTGGACATATTATATCCCACCGCCCTTCTAGGGGTTATAAAGCGCTTGATAAAATGAAAGCTTCAGAACATCCAAAAGTAAGAATTACTCACCGGGAATTTTCCAGAAATGTTGTAATCTGCCGTTGTTCCAAGTAGTCCATCCATATATGCTATGGCAAGGTCTGAACCAATCATTTGCGAACTGGTCTCTGACCCGCTGATACCGAAGGCCATGTATTCATCTTCATCTGGTGAAACAAACAGTACAAACTTAAAAATCATTTAAAAATTTATGTGGAAGAAATCACGTTTTTATCTTATAGATATAATTTTACTGAAATACAATTATTTTTCGAACGCAGATTTGAATTCATTTTCAAATGCCACTATAATAAACTTTCGCAACTGCTCTATTTTGACAATACTTATTATATTACTGTGATGCATAGCTTTAAATATCAAATGCTATATGAAGGGAAAACAAAATCCATTTTAAAATCTTAGTTATGTAATTTTTCAGCAGGAACGCTACCAGCGTAAAAAAAAATCTACCGCAAAAAATTTATGAAAATAAATTTGTCGCCGCAACAAAAGTTTATTCTGAAAATTTATTTAAAAAAATCCATTTTATTTAAATTTAGTTACTCAGTTTCTCGTCAGAGGATGACAAATGTAAAAGAAAAAATTGTGTTGAATCTATGCTACGTATTTTTAACTTCAGTATAGCTTTCACACAGTGAAACAAACGACAACGAAAAAAAATTCTATTTAAATTTGGTTACACTACTCCCCCGTCCCCGAATACCACCTTTTTTTGTTTCACTGAGTTCTTTCTAAAAAAAAAATCTCCATGTTAAATATATACGAACACACGTTGTACAGACACATGCATGCAGTGATATTCGCTCTAGAAGTACATCTTTGAAATTACCCAAAGGTTTTGTATAAACAGGTCAAAATATTCTATTCTAAAACATTATGCAAATTTCATTTCCATTTTAAAGTAAAAAAAAAAAAAAAAATACTCTGGAAAGGCACTTTTAAAAACTTCATTTACATGATTTTCAGATGCTCATAACGTAAGCTGGCCTTTGTTTCAGAATTTATGTGCAGAAGCGATATCAAATCAAACTCAAAGAATTTGACCATTATGCTTTCAATGTATATTATTTATATTACATCAATTTGAGAATGTTCAAAATTGACTTTAGGAAAGTGGAATTCCACCCTTTGGAGGAATTCTCATGTCTGGTTCTTATGGAGAAATATAAAATTGACGAGTTTATTGCTTCAAAACAGGGTCGAAACTAGTGTAGGTTAAGCGGAGCATATGCCTCGGTCCCCATTGTAAAAAAAAGGGGTGGGGGGGGGGGGGGGCACAAGATTTGACTTGTATTTTAGTACAAAAAAAAAAAATGAAATAACGAAATTTGGGCAAAAAGAGTCACGCAACTGGACAATCCAAGTAAAAATGTATTTGTTGATTCTACACTTTTTACTTTAAACAGGGCAGATTTTTCCCGTTATGTGATAACACAGGGGTGCCAAAACAATACTTAATTAACGAACTCATGCTAGATATTATCCCATTTTGGTTCAAATTGGCTCCGTATTTCGCATGTTATCGTGATAATTTTTTTTTTCTTCTATATACATATAAACGGAATAATTGCAATAGGTTGATTTTTAAAGAAAACCTAAAAATATTAAGATTAATTACTTACTCTACTATAAACTTTGTAGAAATTATTTCATATAAAAAAAGATAAAAAATTGCTATTTATAAAATTATTTTGGAAAGGAGAAAGCAGTGATGGGTATACGGTGGTATATGCCGTATACCTTCTGATTTTTTTTAAGGAACATCGTATACCCCCTGTTTCTCAAAAAGCTCTAGTATATACACTGTAGGGTATACCCTTTGCCTCGAACGTATACCCTCTGTTTAAAGCGTATGTCCTCTGCTTTTTTACGACTACACCACTGGGAGGAAAGAGGGGGGCGGGGGTGGAACATCAAAATGCATGGTTGCACTGGGTGAAAAAAAATTCCTAGTTTCGGTCCTGCTTCAAAACAGCCAGACTCTATTTTTTTACACCAATTTACAAAATGTCCAAAATTGCTTTTAAAAATGTAGAATTGGAGGAACTGTCATGTCTAGTTCTTATAGAGAAATTCAAAATTGGCTTGACGTGTTCATTGCTTCAAAAACAACCAGACTTCTTGGATTTCGAAATTTCGCTCTTTATCTAACAAATGGGCAAATGCTGATGATGGAATGTGATGGATGCTTGTGATGGAAAATACTGAGAATACATTTTATTTTAATTTTGACACACACAAAAAAGAGTATTTTTCTTTTACTTTAAACAGGACAAAATCGTAGTTATTCACCAAATACATTTTTAGACTACGATTACTCATTTTACTTTTAAATAACTTTTAATTTACAGTGCTTTATGTTTAACATTTTCAGATTTATATTTCAAGAGAAGATTAAGAGTATCCAGTAAATAAACATACCTATTTGACCAGCAAGTTCAAAAGTTATAGCAGGTCCAAAAATTTCCCAGCTCACCCTTAAATCACTATGCAGTTGTTCACAATTTGGTAATGGAGATTCATGTTCCTAAAGAAAAGATGAAATAAAAGTAGGTTTTTTCTTTTTGGTTAAGAAATTTTCAATTGAGAAAACTTAATATTAAAAATTCTATTACATGTTTTTTGGTAGTTTAAAAATAAAATAATTTTTCCGAGTGTAGTAATATAGAATACTAAAAGATTTTTGAAGGGCATACGATGTGACACACTGTATATCTTCTGGATCTAACTTCGTATACACTCCTTCTCAAATAAAGCTATAACGTATACACCTTTTTTTTTTTTTTTTTTTTTTTGCAACTACATCACTGTGGATTGCGGTATAAAAGATGCAAGACGATTGCACCCACATTAAGTTCTCATTCTCCACAGATTCCAGTAAATGAAAGACATAGTTTACCGTTTGCCAAGTTGCATAATTTCCAGCTTCAAGCTTATGTCTGAAGTTCGAATGTGGTAAGATTGTTTAATTGATAACAGAGTTTACAAAACAGTAAAATTCGTGAGTGAGATTTTCGCCGGGTTTTCGCGGATTACTTGTGGTTATGCGTTATCAGTTGTACTCTTCGCATGATACCAGAGGTCTCCCTGATCGATCTTCATCTTTAACGCTCTCAGCTTGATTTTTTAAATAGCTACTCTGATAAAGACCAATTTTCTGAATTTGCGGTTGAAGTCCATTTGCCACCCATTTATACCCATCTAAATAGACGAGCACAAAAAGATGTTCTATCTTCTGTTTAATGTATTCCAGCAGATCACCAGCAAAATATTGTGTTTAGAACCAACTTCTCAAAAACGTACAGCGATTTTATAAACATCCTTTATGAAAAGATTTTTTTCAATCTTGAGTGATAAGACAAATGCACTTTAAATGCTGTATCAAGTAGCAATTAAATTTTTTGCTTTAGCTGCTAACAATATTGGCAGTTAGTAGCGATTATAGCCAGTAATCAAATGCCAGCGTTTCTCAAACTTTTTCGGTTTATGGGATTTCAAACCTTTGGGTTTATGATGTCATTCTGTAGGCACATTTTTATGAAAAAAAGTTATGAATTGGATGGGAATAATAAACCACTTCTCTAATATGCTTATTTCCAATTGCAATTATTTAATATTTTGTGACATCGTTTTGAAAATTTCTAGGAATATGACCTACTTATTTTGGAATACAGTAACCGGCGAAAAGCGAGCATCACGCAAATACTGTGTTTCAAAAAGAATTAATATTCGTTGAGTTAAGTAGCAATTTTTCATCTTTCATGTATAGTCAAAAATTAGTTTCTTATATTTAAATTTCGCCTTCAGCATACTGTTACAATCACAAAACAAGAGGATTTTTTCTCTTTTACGCAAGTAAAATGATATGGAACTATGACCTTTTTTTGAGTCTTTAATCTTAAACACCTGAACATTTCTTGATTTTATCCTATTGAAGATTTTTTTGAACAAGTTTGTATGTTAAAATTACATAATATTTTATATTGGGATGTAATTCACTTTCATGAGAGACTACAAAATGTTGGCACGACAAGAAACAATGTCTCTCACAGTGTAGCGATTTTTTTCTAACTTTTCCATTAATTTGAGACTGGCTGCATTTTGACTGTAAATTATGTAACTTTACAAACATGTCATAGAAGTACTGTATATAAGTAGTCGCCAGCCAGCGGTCTGTGGACTACCAGTGATCTGCGAGAACATTTTGGTGGTCCACAGAAAAATCTATACATTTGCATTTTTTAATGAATATTAATTGTAAAGCAAAAATATTTTTTTTTTTAATCTTATATTTATGAAATTTTACATTCTTAGTTCCGAAAATTTAAATTATAACAGCCATTGATAATAATATTAATAGATTGTTATTTATTTGCAAAACAGGGTTTTTTTTTGTTTTTTTTTTAAAGCTCTAACTTTTAATTTTGGGTTAAAAAGCTGCTGAATGAAAATCCAATGAAAATTTTATGAATTGAATGGTAAAAAGTTATGAATATATTTGTGTAGAAAGAAGATTTCATATGTCGCAGTACTTAAAATTCAGCAGTGGTTTCGTCTTGGAACAAAAACGTCTTCGTCTTGCAGTGACGTTTTTCGATCCAGAAATTCCTAAACTTATTTCGAACAAACAGGAACAAATATCGCACTAAAAAATGTGCGAAACTTTAAAAAAAAGCTTCAATTTCTTTCTAATAATTCAGTTAATTTTAATAATTTTTTTTTACTATTAAACAACCTTTAAAAATATTTATTACGTTTAAATAAACATTTATTTTCTTATTACATAAGAATGTGTAATTTTGTTGCATTAAATTGCTCCATTTCATATTAATAAAATGAAAGTTCTCTGATCATTATTGTCGAAATGTATTTCTATTTTTTTTAATCCATATTAATGGACTGCGAGAGTTAAAATTATGAATTTAGTGGTCCACCAGGTTCGAAAGCTTAACGGACCACTGTTCTATAAAACAGTGCTCTCTATTACCTTTTAATTATGATTTCAAAAATCTTATGACCACTGCGCGCGATTAGATTCCAACGCCCTATAGGGACCTATAACATAAACCATATATGGTTTATGTTAAAAATGAGACGGTCTAACTCGGGCTCGATTTTTATACCAATCTTCGGGATTGGTGTAAAAATTAGTATAAAAATCTATACCAAAGTAAAAAATTTATTTAATAAACTGAAAAATAAATAAATTGCTACTTGAAAAACAAGAATGTGTTCCAAGTTTCTTAAAGTGCGTTTCAAAACTTTTAAAAATTCGTTTGACAGGATATAGTTATTGATGGAATGATTGAACTCATTTTTCTACCATAGTTGTATAATATTTTAAAAGAATAAAAATGGTGACTTTTGCAGATTTCTGTCAGTGATTAGGTATAAAATGTTATTTTAAACAGATTTACAGAAAAATGAAAATTACGATATTTTGTCATCGGGAATTTTAGAGGTCTGCACAGGCCGGAATTTCCAGGCCCGATCCGAACGAAAGCTATCTTGTGCCGGCCCGTTTCAAAAACTAAAAGTTCAGCCCGGTCTCGTCCCAACCCGTTTGTACTTTTGCGGTTCACGGCCCAGGCCGTGCTAAAATTAGTAAAAACATGGCTGGCCCGTGCAAAAATTAAGGAAAACTGACCTTACTCAATTTCAACAGAAAATACCGATTTTTCTTCAGATACAATTAAGATTTTTTTTTCTAGAATACCACATACATATTTATGGGGAAATTTAACATTGTAAATTACTATGTTTTAGATTACTATATGTTCGCAAGCCGTAGAATGCAGATTAGCATCAGTACAGGCCCGCCATGTCAGTATGTAGACAAAAAATATAAGCCTGATCCTGGCCCAGACCGAGTCTGCTGAAATAAGTGAGCCCTGGTTCAGACATGATATAACTTCTGCTCTACGCTGGACATGTTTTATTTCCGTACTGATGTCAAGCACTGACGTGCAGCATATTTATACTAATCCTCGTCTTAGTCACGTCCGTTGAAAATTGTTCACATTTTATTCGCTTAGTTTGATCTTTTTACATTTTATATCAGGCCAATTGTTTTCATCGACTCGGCCAGGTCCAGCCCATTAAAAACATCTTCAATCCGCCGCCCGGACCGTTGTACACTTTCCCTTCATTATTCCCGGGCCGGATTTCGGGACCGTGCAGACCTCTAGGAAGTATTTAGGATTAATATTTATTTCTGGGTAAGAAGATTTTTTTTAAATGAGAAAATTAGTTTTGAACAATTTAAAAATGTTAATTTTCTACTGCATACTTTCGGTATCGGGCAAAAGAGCCCGAACTCATCTACAGTTTACGTGCCACTTTAAATTTCAATTATGTATTAGCAAATACGTATTAAAATATCTGGCTTCGACGTGACATATATTATGAGTACCACTAAAATAAGATTTGGAGAGCACTGGTCTAAAGTAATTGCTTGAGAACCACGGGTCCAAGACGTAAAGATTTCTGAAAATACTAGATTAAAATCTGAACTCTATCGAAGCTGAGTTACACCGTTAGTGTTACTATAAAATACGAATAAGACTTACAATAATGTGGACTAGAGAAGGTGGAATGTTCAATTTATCTGGTATGACTGTTGACCCGTAATTTTCCTGAGTTCGAACGTTATAGATGCTCAGCCAGTCGATATCGTCCATGGTCGTCTTCCCTGGCAGTAGAAGTCGAACATCTTTACCTGAGTAAGGAGTAAGATGATTGAGGCTGGGAGAGAAAAAAAATTCATGCGCCACATATTAGGATTATGGTACACTCTCCAATATTACAAACATGTGCTTGAAATATTATGTAGATATACTAAGATAATGAAAATATACATAATTTGAAAACAATTTATAATCCATTATGAAATAATGTAAAGCTAATACAAACATTTAAAATTATAGTGCATTGCCTAGAGCTGACGATTTTCAAACTTTTTGGTTTTTTGGTACCCCTGTTTACCAAAATCTACACGCGCTTTCCATACCAACAATAAATGAAGGTTATAGGCAACCATGGGGATGAGAAACAAACAAGAAATGTGGTTCATTTATTGTTTTACTGTTTTTAAACTGTATTAAGTCATTGTACGTAATAAAATATGTAATATGATAACGATATCTTCAATATCAGGGCAAGAGGAAAAAATAACAAGAATGCGTTTTTGATGTCTAGAGAATAACATATGCAAAACCAACAACATTAAGCAAACTCTAAAAAAAGAAGTATTAGCATTTAATAAAAATAATTTTTAGGCTAAAATTACAAGTTTTATCAAGGTTACGGGAGATTCAGAGTTCAGAAACAGATAATGCGGTGATCAATAGCTAACAATATCTGAAAGACAAAGTGGAATGGCTAGACAAACAAGCTTGTTTTCCAAGCTTGGATAGCTTGGAAAAACAAGCTCCAAATTTGGCGCATCATTTAGACTCACGCATATGATCTGATAAATTGCTCGCTTTTCTGAAAGACTGTTGCTCGATTGACAGCGAGAGCAGACTTCAGAAATTTTCGGTCCGAGTTAGAGTCCCGATCAAAGTGTTGATTTTAAACAAAATAATGATCATTCATTTTCGAATCTCGATTAAAAAATATACATAATTATTTAAATTTGAGGCAAGTCTATTGGCTATACCTTCTCGATACACAAAGGATCACCGCATTCCCTGTTTCCGATATCGGAGCTTCCCCTTGTTAGTACAAAGCAAACAGAAAAGTTCTCGCGCCTCCATTGGAATATTCTGTAGCTTCCCCAGGGAGCGCGTCGTATTCTTTGAATACCACTGCCCTGGAGTATTGTGTAGCCAGATCCTACATAGCAAATAATAGATAAGAGACAAAAAGGTGTATAATCTTTCCCTCATGAAAATTTATTTGAAACATGCAATGCGATGAAAACGAGGCATAAACTAAAGTTGACACAGTCGTTCGAATAATTAAAGAATTTTGTATAATAATAAATGCGCACAAAAAATATTTTTAAAAGAACGTAGTTTCCCCGATACTTTCAATATCGAAAATTTTGAAATTTTACAAGGTACAAAATTTCAGAAACGTTTCCAAATTTTTAGTGCAGGGCTTCATAGTTACTTAAGCTTATGAAGCCTATTGAAATCAAAAAATATATGGTTTTTCTAAAGCAAATAATAATAATAATAATAATAATAAGATAAAAAAATGCAATTTAACAAATTAAAATGACAATTTGGAAAATGATTTTTTCAAAGACTAAAATTTAAGACAAAAAATCGCACGGAGTTGATCATACATAACGTACGCCATGGATTAAACATTGACATTCCTGGACCCATCATGAACAAATTTTAAAAAAAATTTCAGTTTTACAATTTTCGGTACTGTAAATTTTTAAACTTCTACGGACCTGGTCATACATTACGTACACCATGGATTAAACATTAATATTCTTGGGCCAATTTTAAATGAAATTTCATTCTTAAACTTCTAAACATCCCACAATATTACTTTTTATATCGTCGCAGAGAGAAAAAATTGCATTTTTAATTGCAATTTGTTTGAAAGCTGTATCTCAATTTGTTTCTGAGTTATTAACTTTTTTTAATACTTTTTTCTCATAGTGGCAACATAAGTATGCATCTCTGTTGAAAGTAAAGGGAAAATACAAATTACTGTATAGACCAATCAGAAAACGAATAAAATGCGGGATTCAACTAATAAAACGCTTCAGATATGTTTGATTTCCTACCCTGACCGAGGACAATAGCCATTTTTCCAAATGGTTAAAAAACGTTAGCTCTAAAAATTCAAAACAGGAGATGTGTATTATTTTTATACAGAATATACAACATGAATTACACACTTTATCGCGTCTAATGCGAACAAAACATATTCAATATAATGGCCATTGTCGTTTGTTACCATCATGAATCATAACAGCATATTGAATGCTTGAGAATGTTGCAAACGTGTTATACTGCCCTTAAGATCAAAGATCTTATGAATGACAGACGAAGTCCGAGATGTCTCCAGAGCAAAAATTGCTTTATGAAAATTTTCCATCTTCTTATAGTACTTTCCACATTTTATGACCTTCTGATGAATACTTACTGCAGACCTCTGGGAAAAGAGTAATTTAGTTTGGAACACTGCATTTGATGCGCTGAGAACTAGAGTGGACCAACCTCGCCGGCTGCAATTTCGACACATATATTCCAAAATTTGTGCAAATTTCCATTATCTTACAGTATTTTCCACATTTTATGACTTTCCGATGAATACCTGTTACTGTAGCCCCTATCGTGAACGAGTAATTTAGATTGGGACACTTTGCATTTGAAGCATTGAGAACCAGAGTGGACCAACCTCGCCAGCTGCGATTTCGAGAAAGATACTTTCCAAAATTTGTGCAAATTTCCAATATCTTACAGTATTTTCCACATTTTATCACTTTCTTATGAATACCTGTTGCTGTAGCCCCTCTGGTAAACGAGTAATTTAGATTGGGACACTTTGCATTTGAAGCATTGAGAACTAGAGTGGATCAACCTTGCCAGACGCGATTTCGGGAAAAAATACTCTTCAAAATTTGGGCAAATTTCTGTCAAACTCTTTCAGACTAGTTTTGGCTGTGCCAGAGGAGACCAAGCTTCTTCAGAAAGCATAAGTTGATTAAGTATGCAATGGCAGAGTGAATCAAGCCACTTGATCCATCTCTTACACTGGCAACTTGATATCCAAGTTATGTTGGACCATTTGTTAACACCCTGACTGCTTAGCGAAAGGTCCAAATTGTAATGTTTTCTCTGTAATTTTTTAAAAAATTCTTAGAAAAGAGATTTTTTAAATTTTATATATCCTTCTATATATACAGTGAAACCCCGATTTATCGTTCCCGCATACATCGTTTTCCCGCATTCATTGTTTTACTTCTATGGTCCCTGCACAAATTATATTTAAATAATGTTAACGAAACCCGCATTCATCGTTCTTCAAAAAGTCGTTTTCCCGCATTCATCGTTGTGAAAATTTTCTCCCCACCGAAATGAAATTGAAGGTCAAACGGATCCATATGACATACTAACTGGAATTACTTCTTTTATCCTAAAGTAACTCATTTGTGCTGTTTCAGGGGGGAAACTGAGATTATCAAGAGGTTGTACATCTGTCGTACAACCTCTTGGTTCCGGGATAATCAACTGTTTTAAGCAATTTTACAGGAGAAAGCTAGTGAAATATCTTTATAGTTCATGGAATAAGCAAAAGAACGTACTCCAAAAGTAGAGCTTCTGCAAGCTATTCATTTTGTACTTTCAGTTTGACATGAAGTAACCTTTTCAGCCATCTAGAATTGTTTCGTGAAATGGGGTTTTGTGCGAAAAATTGATGAAGAATGCTCAACAGAAGAGAAAAAAAATAATGAATATGGTGACGATAATGCAAATGAAGAGTGGTTGCGTGTAGAAGAGGATGTCTGTGGTATGAAACTTAGCGATATATTTCCATTGATCAAGATATTGCAACATGTGGTGTCCTAAGCATGGAAGAAATGTGTGATGATGCAAAAAATGAAAATAATGGCGAAGAAACAGAGGATAATGTTCATGTCGATGAAGCTGAGCCTACACCAGTGCTAAGTCTGTCTGATTTAATTACGGCATTTGAAACTGTACGAACTTTTATATATGCACATGAAAATACAGAAAATGCCCAGAAAAATGTTGTACATCCTGAAATTTGTTGTTTAATTTAAAAATGAACGAAAAACCCAACATAAAGAAGATACTCATTTTTAGAATAAATACCCATTTTCTACAACTTTGAGTTAGGTCAGTAACAAATTAGTATTTATTAATATACTGTATACATTGCTTGTATTAGTAATGCATAAATAATGTTTTTTTCGTGTTTTGACGTTAACCCGCATTCATTGTTTTCCCGCATTTATCGTTTTTTTTCCATGCACCCCTTGAAAAACGATGGATCGGGGTTCTACTGTATATATAAAGTAACGATTTGGAAATGGACCAATGAAAATCAGCGTAGATCTTCCCGGTATCCCGATCCTAGATCGATATCCATATTTTTTGTGACCGGGGGTTTTTCTTAGTTAATTTAAAAAAAACTGTTTCATACAAAAATATGAAAATTGGAGGTATTACAGAAAAATGTTTGACAAACACGCTGATGCAGGAAGTTCTCAAATCAAATAATTATTTTAAAAGATATTTAATGTTAAAGTCGGTCAAAATCGATCCTTAAAAAAAGTTCTATAGAATCAAAAACTATGCATAGGAATTTAAACATTTTTAGATTATTTTATAGACTAGAAGTTCTCGGTGTGCAGACTGCATTTATTTTTTTTTTATTTGATTCATTTTTTGAGGATTTATTTCCATTTTAAATTCAAATTTTCAGCCTTTCGAGAGAGATATTTTTTACATATTTTAGAAAAGGGTATTAATTTACACTGTTGCCATTTTTAAAACAGCACAAAGTATAATATTTCCTTCAAATTAAATTTATTTACACTTGCGTATTATAAACAGTAAAAAAACTTTCAAATTAGAATTAAGTGTTTACGTGTTAAAAATCAGGAAAATATTGAAATTTACGTCATAAAAACTATAGTTACACGGGAATTTTAAAAGAGAAAGAAAATTTTTAAATAATAAATTCATTCTAATGTGTTAAAAGTCATAAATGGAAATTACGTCATATTTAAAAAGAAAGTGTTTCAATTAAAAAATATATTTGCGCCAGACATTTATTTCATATTTTGAGATAATCTTTACAACGAATCGCGAATTCTAAGACAGCCCAAACAATATTTCCTTTCTAACAACAAAAGTATTTTCATGTGAATATTAAAAAGAGAAACAAAATTTTGGTGAAAATTAAGTCAGATTTAAAACGATACAGTTCAAATGTCTTATTTAAAAGAACTTTATAGAGTTTTTAAAAAATACCGAGAGACAAAGACTCTGTTTACTTAATTCATATTACATTAGCTTATTTTCAAATTTTAACCAATTTTTTTTAGTCAAAGACGAAAACAGCCATTGTATCTCTTAAGAGCGGCTGATTTCACCTTAAAAATCTATAATCAAAGGAAGATGAATTAAAACCTGATTACAGGGAGATCGCCGCTGTTTTTTTTTAAATTATAATTCAATCTTTTTAAAGCCGATGAAATTAGCGTGTTTTTAGGATCTGGGGTGTCTGAACGGGGGTTGGCGAGCGTAACTCGTAGGGTCAGAGCCCCCTGGTATATAAAAAAAAACTTAATTATGTATATAAACCTTGACAGTATTAATCACAAATGTTTTAAAACTGCATATATATCATTTGAATTACATTAATTTAAATAATATTTCTGTTGCAGTGAAACCTACAGCTTAGTGAACGGATATATATCAATTACCAGTACTGAGAAGGTTAAACTGGCTCTATCACTTGAATAGATTCGAAATTAATAAATTTCATTATACAGTCAATAGATGGCATGACATACAATGATTTGACACTTCAAACTCATTTTTCACAAAAATCTGGGTAGTCTACTCTGGTTTCCAACACCTAATTTTCACTGGCAATTTATAATACCCGTATAAACATTGTGATTAATTCAATTTTATAAAAAGATTAATTTAAAATCAAATATATTTCAATATATTTCATTTTATATATTATTTTCAAATCAGAAACAATAGCACGAATCAGCATACAAGGTTAAATAGGTAAATGATATTGAAAAATACATAACTTACTAGCCATTTTCATCGGGAACTTTGGTTCCGAAAGCTGTTGGTTGTGGTCCCACTCCAACCCAGAAATAAACATCTGAAATTAAAATTTTTTTAATTTATAAAAGTGCGTCAAGTAATGCAGAGGGAAAACATTTAGGTAATATAATGGATTTTTTAAAACTTAAAATATTTTTTATATAAAAAGTGCTTTTCCATTAGACACCAGTCACAGTTTTGCGCCAAAGCGATCGCCGCTACTAGTGTTGCCAGGTTTCCCTTCGTAAATTGGAGTTCCAAATGCTCTGGACAGCAGTATTTTAGAGTAATTTTCTTCGCCTTATAATGGCAGAACTATCTGTGATTAAAGATGGCGAAATAAACTAAGAAACTCAAGTGGTGTCCAGAGTATCTGGGGCCATGATTTACGCGGGGCACATGGCAACACTAGCCGCTATTCACAAAACAGGCGTCGCGCGGTCTTTCTCCTTTCCCTATCACTTACCCGGGACAGTAGTTGACCCAATCACAGAAGATTCACCGATAAAATTTAAAAGCTGAATTCAATACGTTTAAGACACCAACCAGCGGGTGTCGAAGAGCTGGAGCATTTAATACATCGGACGATGGTTTAGAGATTATAGCTCTCATACATCAATTTCTCGTCGACGAGTGTAGTAACTCGACAACAAATAGAATTTTTTTCATAAATAAGAATGTTTTCGTTAAAAACACACAATCTTGCTCATTAGTACACAAAAACTTTAATATGAGCTGTCTGCAGCTGTCATCAGGATAAAATATGATACCATCATATTTTACCCTGAGGATGGCCGCAGAAGCAGCTCGAAACTTAGATTTTACATTTTAGTTTATTTTTAATTGTACAATTTCATATTAAAAGTTCTTTTTTTTGTGTACCAATGAGCAAGATTGCGTGTTTTTAAAGAAAACGTTATTATATTTTGATACAATTGTCCAGTATGTGTTAAAGAATTTTTTTCTTACAAATATGTATTTTTGAAATTAATATTCGAAAACAAACTGAAACCTATAAATTTTGAAATAATTTTTTTTTAGAAGCAAGCAAGTTTCTGAGATATGCTTAAAAATGTACTCCCATTGCAGTTTGTTTTGAAATTGTTAAAAAAAAGAATTTAACATTATGAGTTCTAAAATTTACATCTCCATAATTTATAAATCTACTTCACCGAATGACTTCTTGTTTGGTATCCTAAGGTAAAATTTACCGATGCCATAATTAGGTGTTTGCATTGAAAATTTAAAAGTTTGCTACAATTTTAATATGGAGACGGCTCTTTCAGAGTTTTTTTTTTTTTTTTTTTTTAACAAATAGGGAAAAAAAATATAATTCTCGATCGAATGGCTATTTTCGTTTTTCTCTGTAATAATCTGGTTATTTTTTTTTCTTTTGACGAATACATCCCTGAACATCTACGTTTTGAATAATCAGAAGTCTTAAATGGTCATTGCTGTATTTGAACCAACTTACCGGTGTCGTTTCCATCGTAAAAAAGATTCAACAGAGTGATAGTCTTTGAATCTTCGACGACTACTCCATCTGACTGGACACCGTGAGAGTTTCTACTCATTTCAGATATCCTCTGTGGGGAGGGTGCTTCTAAACCTTCGGGAATATACACGTCGGCCATGTTTATCTGATAAGAGGAATTTGATAAAAATTAGTCACCATTAAGTAAAAAATACACTGTGCATCACAAAAATAGAGAAACACATAAAATTACACCCTCCCTCTAGATTTTAGATTAGGGATTACCAACTGTCTGGTTTTGTACCAGATAACCATACAGCAGTGGGTAAATTAACTGGGACAGTAGGATAAGATAGATGATCTTTTGGTTTAAGACTTTCTAAGAATTCCTCAAGAAGTACCAGAAGAAATATTCATCTTTGATAATATAATGAATCTGCTTAAATTCGCACTTTCTGCTCAAAATTCAATGTCGAGTGCATCTACAGGGTCATTTTACTTTTAAAAAATTTCTTGTCAAATTTGTAACTTAAATTCGGATCATTATATCTACGACATCTTTCTCATAGTATTCAACAGTACTTTTTATATAAGCTTACCTATGCTGTTAGCTACTACGACAGAAAAAAGGGGTTATCTTTTGCGCAGGTGGAGTTAAATATGATTTCCTATAATTGCGCATATCTTATGCAATATTCAATGTATTCATTACATATTTTAGAATAATGTTTCTCCTGCAATTTGTGAAAATTGCCAAATTCTGTTAAATTTGATTGAAAACTCTGCATGTTATGCACAAAATACATGCGAAAACAATCTGAATGTTTAAAAGGAATGTATCTTAGTGAATTTACCTGCTATTCTTACGAAAATGCGTACAAACATTCCCATAGTAATAAAAAGTATTTGCAAATGTTACAGATCAAGTCCAGTTTTTAACACTTTCCAGTAAAGTTGAAAAGTGTTTATGCATTCAGTTTGTCTATCCGTCTGTCCACGCTCTAACTCCCGTAAATGTACCCTGATTCTCATGCAATTGATAGACGTTATTTAGGGTCACCAAAGCATGTTTGGTAGTGTATATGGAGTATGTGGGATTAATAGTTAATTTGCAGGGGCATTCAAAAGAAGTTATTACATTATGGTATATGGGAAAAATCGTTTTCAGAGTATTTTAATGAGATTATGCTATTTCAAAAGTATTGAGAAACTGATATAAATCACTGAATTTCCCTACTAGATGATTACGATAGAATAGTGCATTCATAGCATTTGTCGTTCATTTACAGGGACACATAAAAGAAATCGCTTACAGTACTGTCTTTCAATAATAATTGCTGGAAGTGTTTTAAAACTCGGTATGCACTTTAAAATTTAAATAATTTTTGTATGCTATTCGTTGTATAGAAATTCTATACCTCATATACAGGGCTGCACAAAAGAATTCTCGGACCATTCTCCTTATTAGCAGAAATTGCTGAAGAATAATTTTCAACTGAGGTATATATGTACTTCTTAACTACACTAAATTGTGGCATGCATGTAGTTAATAGATACAAATCTATATATCATATGCAGGGCTGCTCAAAGAATTTGGATAATTTTCTGATTATAGATGGGGACAGCTGAAATTGGTTTTTAAAATGTGTTATTGCGTTTTTCCATATAGTTGAGTTACACATAATATTTTAACTTATTAAATGGTGCAGTTGTGTTACATTATTCTGAATGTGTTGGAAAGTATTTCATAATCTATGCTTGACGCACGATTTCTTTTCTTTCTTGTTTAAGACACAGGACGATTAATTATAAACGTTTTTAACACTTTCTAACATAGTTGAAAATTTTTATGAATTCGGTTTGTCTGGTTGCGATCCACCTCGCATCATAAATGTACTCTGATTTCCATGCAACTGATATACAGTGCGACTTCAAAAATCCGGCATCAAAGTTATCTTTGCCCTCCATTTTTTTTTACTCTAAGTTACGGGAGAAAGAAAAATAGCAGGATGAACACGTGTATTTTTCTTCTCTGAAGTTTTGGAAGTTTTTATTAATTTATTTATTACAGCTACTACGAAGTGTTTTTCAAAATAAGTTAATGTTGCTTCTAAAATAGAGCATTTAAATTTGTCTTATGACATTAAAAAACAGAATCTAAAAATACTGCAGTATTATACAAAAAGTGTCATCCCGAAAGGTTAAAGAGAAAAAGCACCCACGAGGGGAAAATTTTCACTGTTTATTTATTTATTTTTTGTAATACTAGGGGGCTCGGCCCCCTACGAGCTACGCTCCCCAACCCCCGTCCAGACACCGCAGATTCTAAATGCACGCTAATGTGATCGGCTTTAAAAAGATTTCGAAAGATTGAATTATAATTTAAAAAGCAGTGGCGATCTCCCTATAAACGGATTTCTATTCATTTCTCTTTGATCGGGGAAATTTTAACGCCAAATCCGCTGCGGTACTACTTGATTATCCCGTCGACTAATTTCGCCAAATTATATAAATCGTCAAACCACTCGCCAAATTATACAAATTGATATAATTTTTATTTTAAATAACGAAAGAACAAATAAATTAGTACAACATTAATAAAAATACAAATAAAACATCGAAATAAAAATAACTTGACGTAGACACGTGTAACAACATTTCAAAATAAGCTAATATAAAAGGAATTAAGTAAACAGAATCTTTGTCTCCCGGTATTTTTTAACAAAGCGAAAAGAAAGTTCTTTTAAATGAGACATTTTAAAATAATCGTTTTTAATCTGACGTAATTTTGACCAAACTATTCTTTCTCTTTTTAATATTCACGTGAAAATACTTGTGTTAGAAATGAAATATTATTTGCGCT
The DNA here is from genome assembly GCA_963932465.1 of Maratus speciosus. NCBI lineage: Eukaryota > Metazoa > Arthropoda > Arachnida > Araneae > Salticidae > Maratus > Maratus speciosus. The sequence continues at coordinate 339,370,427 of OZ010797.1, read as the reverse complement.
TTCCTAAGAAAAATAGTTGAAAAGTATCCGCTCAAAATATCAAATAAATGTCTAGCGCAATTTCTAAATTTAAACCGTTTTGCAATATTATTTTGTGTTCGTTTTATGTAATAACTGTAATGTGGCGTAAATACGACGTAATTTCTCCTATTTAAGACTTCTAACGCATGTTAATAAATTTATTATTTTACAAATTCCTTTCTCTCTTAAAATTCACGTGTAATTATAGTTTTATGACGTAATTTTTAATAAGCTCCTGCTTTTTGTACATAATTATTTAATTCTAATTCCAATGTTTTTTTCTGTTTATAATAGTCACGTGTAAATAAATTTTTAATTTATTACACGTATAAATATATATATTTTTTTTTGAAGCAAACATTGTTTCCGCTGTTTATACAGTTGACAACAGTTTAAATTAATATCACTTTCTAAAATCTGTAAAAAATATCTCTAGAAATGCTGAAAATTTGAATTTAAAATAGAAATAAAACCTCAAAAAATTAGCCAAATTAAAAAAAAAGAAATACAATCTGCACACCGGCAAATTCTAACGCATAAAAAGATCTAAAAATGATTACATTCCCATGTATAGTTTTTGATGCTATAAAACTTTTTTAATGGAACGATTTTGTCCAACTTTAGCATTAAATATCTCTTAAAATAATTCTTCGATTTGAAAACTGTCTGCATCAGCGTATTTATCAAACATTTCTCTATAATACCACCGATTTTCATATTTTTGTACGCAATATTTTTCTTAATATTAACGAAGAAAGACCTCCTGTCACAAAATATTCAAAACCGGCGGCGGCGGCGTTGACAGTGGTAGTTACTTTTTTATAGGATAGAGAGATAGAAAATTTCAGTTAAAGTAAGCTTTTTTAATGTTTAGTTTTTTTATCACAAAATTATCACTTGGTTATAAATAAGATTATGAATAAAGTCACCATTAAGAATATCGGAAGTAATTTTGATATTCTTTCAGAAATCCGGAATTTTCAAAAATCTGGCTTAGTTTCGGTCCCGATTATGTCGGATTTTCGAGGTTATACTGTATGTTATTAAGGATTACTATGGTATGTTTGATGTTTAAAACGAAATGTGTAGCATTTATAGTTCGTTTAGAGAGACTCAAAATAATTCCGTTACATTATGATCTATGAGGGTAAAATAGTTTGAAATGTATTTTGATAATGTTATGCTATTTCAAACACATTAAACTGACGTACATTACGAAGGTACACTACAAGATGTATATTGTATAGTGTGAACAAGATTTATCGTTCATTTACAGGGACACACAAAAGAATCCGGTTACATTACTGACTATAAATGATTATTACCGGAAGTGCATCGTGGTATGAGTTTTTAAATTTAAGTACTTTTTTAGATATTACTTTGTTCTATAGTCGTATAGTTGCACAAAAGAATTCATTTCTGTTTATTGATGAAAATTGCTGAAGGGGAATTTAATTTATGACTTTCCTAATTAAAATAAAATTAAGCATACTTTGTAGTATAATACAGGGTGATAAAAAAACATTTACAAAAATGACATGGCCAATGAGGCATACAACAAGGATGAAAGATCACATAGGAACACAAGGTCGCAAACCACTTATTTGGTCACAAATACAGGGTTTCATCCTAACTCAATTTGGGTTGACGTTAATAACTTTTAGAAAACTAAAGTATATTATAATAAAACATTTAACAGACATTGACACCTTAGTTGTAAATATGATAACACCAAACAAAAGTGGTAGAAATTTGCATTATACGCGCAGCATGCACTTGGACTTGACGCCCCACATTTTGGACTGTGATGATTAATTCATACGGTATCGTCGATTACTTGAGCAACATGTTTTTCCACATCTTTTCGTGATGTTATCACACATCATACAAAACAAGGTACATATCGTTGCATTTTCATTATAATGTTTTTATTTTTCTCGAAATTATTACCGTCAACCCGGGTTCAGTTAGGATGAAACAACCCTGTATTTGCGACTCAATAAGTGCTTGACGACCCTATGTTCCTATGTGATTTTTTATCCTTGTTGTATGCCTGATTTTCCATGACATTTTCTTAACTTTTTTTGAATCACCCTGTATATACAAATCGGTAGATCATATACAGGGCGTTACAAAAGAATTTGAATACTTTTCAGACTATAATTTTATTTGACAAAATTGGGGTTTTATATGTGTTATGCGTTTTTCAAATTTGTTTAAATATAATCTTTCACCTTATTAAGTTCACCTTAAGTTTTGTTACAGTATTCTGAATGTGTTGGAAAGTGTTTCATAATCGATGCTTTCCCTTTATTGGTTTTTGTTCGTATCCTAAATACTCTCGACACTGAATTTTCACTGGAAAGTACGGATTTAAACTCCGTCTTTAATGGCTAAATATGAAGAACAATTGGACTAAAAATAAACAAGTTGGAAATTGCTGGTCAAACGTGGCAAATGAGGTGCGTTCGTACTATAACTAGTTTTATAATTATTTTTTGCACCCCATATTGTACTGAATGTATACTTTTTTGCACTTCATAAAGCGCATAGTCTGATACATCATTAAAATGCACTTCCAATAATTTTTTCCCATTCCCCGTAATGTAACGGAACACTTTTGACTGTCCCTGTAATTAAACTATGCATCCGATTTTCCTAAAATTTGAAATAGCTCAACAAAACTTTGCAACAATTATATCTTTAAAATTTCAGACCATTCGGAAGGCTGTAATATCATTAAAATGCACTTGCAATAATTTTTCCCATTCCCCGTAATGTAACGGAACACTTTCGACTGTCCCTGTAATTAAACTATACATCCGATTTTCCTAAAATTTGAAATAGCTCAACAAAACTTTGCAACAATTATATCTTTAAAATTTCAGACCATTCGGAAGGCTGTAATATCATTAAAATGCACTTGCAATAATTTTTCCCATTGGCCGTAATGTAAAGAAAAACTTTTGACTGTCCCTGTAATTAAACTATGCATCCGATTTTCCTAAAATTTGAAATGGCTCGACAAAATTTTGCAACAGTTATATCTTTAAAATTTCAGATCATTCGGAAGGCTCTAATATCATTAAAATGCACTTTCAATAATTTTTCCCATTGGCCGTAATGTAAAGAAAAACTTTTGACTGTCCCTGTAATTAAACTATACATCCGATTTTCATAAAATTTGAAATGGCTCGACAAAATTTTGCAACAATCATATATTTGAAATTTCAGACCATTCGGTTGGGTAGTTTTTGCTCTGTTACATGCGGACAGACGGACGGACAGACTGAACGACGACTATAGGTGCTACGTATTTATATAATTACGAACGCACCTAAAAAGACTGAAAGTACCCAATAAATCGAAAATTTCTTTTACGAAAAAATGTTAAATGCCAAACTTAAACAGGAGAACCCTATAGAAATAGTTAAAAAGAGTAGAAAAATGTCGCCGGTTGAATGTGCTACACGAAGTGATTGGAGAACGCTGAATATGCCGCACGAAGTGAAGTGGAGAATGCTGAAAGTGCCAGTGATAAGATGCGCGTCGACTAGTGGCTATTGCACAACTTGATCATATTGTTATTGCTTACATCAATGGGGATATTTTTAAACAAGGTAAATAAAAAATGCTTACAAATATTAGGTATTTAAGCACTAAACGAAAGGAAGCTAGGTACCTACATTTTAAAGTGCTGAACTAAGAGCCCAAAAGGAGATAAGTGGAAAACGCTGTAAGTACCAGAAGTAGGAGTTTCTTTTTTTCGCTCTCTTGAAAAATTTCTTCTATTGGACTTTCAGCGTTTTCCGTGTTTAGTTCTCAATTCACCCAGAAGTTCGAAAAAAATGCCTGAAATAAAATAAAAAGTTTATCCACTTTGTCCCAATTAATTTTCACCCTAACTGTATTTCGGCATTTTTATAATAAATGTCTTTACACAACAAATAGTAATAGTCATTATATTTTTTCAAAAATATTCTAAAACCCGTCAATTTCTTTCTATTTCAAAGTGGCATCATCCCTTAAATGAAAAGCAAAATTACTTGCATTTTTTTGTTTGACAATAAATAAAGAATTGACATCGTAATCAATAACGGCTCAAATAATTTTACAGGGAAAATAAACTCCCAATAACAATGAAAAATAAAATGATAAACTGTCAAGTGCGAGTATTACTCACTCTCAGAGGGTTCCGTACAATAAATATATGAATTATTAACTGTATTATTAAAAATAATCGTTGCTAAAAGAGTAATAAGACTTTGTAAAAAACTATACAACGCAGGGCTGGGTATAGCTGTATATACTAGAAAAGTATGGATGGGTATACCATAAAAGTTCAAAGAGATAAGAAGCCTAAATAATATCAAATATTGCTATTCGGTATATCTCTTTTTTTAATCTTATCCTAATATGTTTATGAACTTAATTCGGTACTGACAATAAAAGTAGTGCATATTTAAACTTCATTTGGCATTTCATAAAACTAAATTCAGCGTAATCTTTTCTTTTTACAGTGTACCTAAGACAAAACCCTTTTTCAAAGTTTAAACTTAGCATTGTGCTAATCGTGCTTCGAAAGGAGGTCGCAAAGTTGCAACGCCGCCCTGGTCCGTACCGCGTTTTTCCCGATAAGTTTTTAATTCACTTTTATGGACACGGGAGGCGTATTGAGAGAGCCACTCAATGCAAACTAGTCACGAATTCTATTGTATTTACGTGATTAATTCTAATTAAATTAGTCTGTTTTTAACAATTTGACGTTTATTTCTTTTATACTATTAGTGTTGCATTACACAAATATATCATTAAAAGTTGCTATCTAGGCTTTAAAAGCCGATGCTACATAGAGTTCGCCGCTGCTGTCATTATGTATTTCCGAACCGTCCTTGTCATTAAGGGCTAATATCTCGGCTAATTACCGACGATTTTTTTTTCGAAAATCATTATCAACACTGCTTTTATAATTCGGTTGCGATAGGTACAGTCGTGGGGAAAAAAAGTAAACACCTCCTACTAACTCCTCAACAAATTATCGTAGAAGAAAGTTACTGGTACCGAACGATTGGAAATAAAGTCTACTTTTAAATAATGTATATAAATTTGCTTAGGGGGCCACCTACATATTAAAACGAACCATAACTTTGTTTTTTTTCAATAGCAGTACCCAATTCTGACAGCATAAATGAACTCTACACCCTTCAATTAGCCTAAAAACGAATTTTTATGCAATTCGTACCATAAGTTTCCGAGAAATTAATTATTTTAAAACGAGCGTATTTTAAGGGCTGTATCCAAATTGAAGTTCCGTACTGGATTGTTAACCAAGAGAGCCGCTTCCTTGATCAAGGCACCTTAAGCGCCACTCAAGGAGTCAATGAAGCGTGTTAGATTACAGTACGGCAAAATAAATTTCAAAATGTCTACTCACTTCCATCATAGACGGCCCCTTAAACCATCATTTTGCCGTTTTTTAAGCATAATTTGAAAACTACTTGGAAGAAAAATGTGAAATTTTTGAATTTCCATGAAGCAGGACTTAATAAATCTAAATCCATCAAAAAAATTGTAGGTTGCAATTCATAATTTTTTCGAATATTAATTTCATAATTCATATCATAAAATTATAAAAAATTGCAAATTCAGCTTATTTATGTTTGGGTATATTAGTATTACCACAAAAAAAATTAGCACATTAGGAGCATAATTTCGGGAGATATAAATAAAAATATGGAAATATAATTTAACATTAGAAGCACTAAATTTTGAATTTTATAATTCAAAAACTTATCATTCAAATGACTTGAAATTTGGTGTCCAGGCATAGTTTGAACCGAAGATTTGAAATATCTCGTTAAAATTGGGTATTGCCATTGAAAAAAATGAAGTTGGGATTCGTTTTAATATGTAGATGACCTCCTAAGAATATTTTATATACATCATTTAAAAGTAGACTTTATTTCCAATCGTTCGGTACCAGTAACTTTCTTCTATGATGATTTGTTGAGGAGTTAGTAGGGGGCGTTTACTTTTTTTCCCACGACTGTACCTCCAGCACTCAACACCTTTGCTGAATGTTCGAACATCGAAATTTGTGTGTAACGGAAACATGCGATTTTCTCTAAAACTATGTGACCTAGGTCAATCGCTATAATTTTCTTAAGGTTTATATTAATGTCTACTACCTCTAAATTTTCATAATTTTAGTTTCAGTAGATTCGGAAATAGAAGGAGGGGGGGGGACATATTTTTGCACTACATTTTCGAAGATCTCTGAAAATATAATAGGTAAAATAAAAAGAAATTTATTTTTGAGTTTATAAGCGTTACGAATACTTCACACGATACCCGCACGATATAACAAAAAAGATCTTTTTTTCAAGTAACTTAATTAGCCCCTCTACATTTTTTCTAAATGTATTTTCGAATGGTTAATAACATATATATATATATATATATATATATATATATATATATATATATATATGTGGGTCAATAGCCTTTATTACTTTCCCCAATTTGAACTTTCTACGTTCCATAGTTTACGAGTAAAACGGCCGTGACAGATGGACAGACACACACGGGAGTGATCTTATAATGGTTCCGTTTTTACTATTTAAGTACGAAACCCTAAAAAAAAGTCAAATTCAAAATATTTTTAAATGAAATGTTAACTATGTTTTGTTCGAATCGGTCTTAAACCTCTTTCAGAAAAATATTTCTTCTGTTATTTTCTCCATTACACTGAGAGGTATTGGAGCAATTTGCTCGTGTTCGGTTCCTTATGGAATACAGTATGCAAAACACCCGGTTAATTCGGGCACCGAAGAAAAAAAAAACAGGAAGAATTCTCTATCTGCGCGATTTTTTTAAAATCAAATATTTTAGATGATTTATGAAGCTTCTTACGCTCTATTTTCTGATATATTTCAGAGAACTTTGGGAAAGAACAATTGTAAAGCCCAACAAGAAATCGTCGCAAACTTTCTTTGAAATAAAGAAAATTTAAGGCGTTTTCCTTACATAGATAATGGAGGCGCCAAATAGAAGATAAAAACTATCATTTCTTTTTCTGAAATTGCAAAGTTGCTCAAATCTTTTAAACACCGAAAAAATATAGTGTCATTTATGATAAAAAGCATGGAAATAAATCATTATCGTAGCGATTTTAGAGTTGTGAATCAAGATAGTAAAGATTCCCCGTTAATTACTATTACTTATATTTATCAAATGGTTGTTATATCTATGTTAGAGGTCTGCAAGGACCGAAATTTCAGGGGCCCGGGCTGGCCGTTATAAAAACAAAGTTCGGACTGGACCCGGTCCGACACAATTTCTATCAAAAAAAAAAAAAAAAAATCCATTTTTTAAAACATACAATTAAGATTCTTTTAAATAATACTGCATCGATATTTATAAAAATTTAGATTAGTTACAATATGTTCGGTATATTTTAGATTACTACATATTCACAAGCCATAGAATACAGAATAGAAACATTAATAATTACTCAGACTATTGCATTCAAATAATGACTCATTAAAAATTTAATGTAGTTTAGAATAAAAGAAAAGGGATGGTTAAAAACATAACTTTCCAAGCTGTATAATAAAAAAAGCAGATTTTTGAAAAGTAGTAAAAGAAGAAAGATTTTTGAAAATATTTCTATGTAATTTATTAAGGAGATTTATTATTTTCAAAGATTCCGTTACCAGATGTTCATTACCGTTATTACTATTTTTACCAAGCAAATTACTTTCCCCACATGTTATGGACACGATTAAGTCCAGTTCCGGTCTGCCCCGAGTCTACTAAAAAAAATTAAGCCCAGGCTCAGACACTATGTAACTGTCTGATGCCGATCTTGGATGTTCTACATGGCATTTTATATTGAGGCAGAAATGTGCCACAGGTGCTTCAAAATTCTGAAATAGCCTTGAGGGGTTCTCCACCAGAGTTTTCAAAATGTTTAGTTTCCTTTTGGACCGTTTTATTGCTTCTAAATTTAATGTTCTGTCAAATTTTCATTTTCGATGGACGTTACGCGTAGCGGTTACACGATGCACGTTGGCACTTCTTAAACACCGTGTTGACTTGACCCTACGCTACACATTTAATATTTCTGTATTGATGTTGTGAAGTAAGCATTGGTTCGTGCAGCACATTTATACTTATTCTTTCTCCCCAGTAACGTTCCTTGCAAATTGTTCAGATTTTATCGGCTTAGTTTGGTCTTTCTAAATTGTTATATCTGTTTATTTATTTATTTTTTATTGACGCGGCCCGGTTCGTTTAAAAGTTTGCCTTTATTCTGCCATGGGCCGAATACGGGCCTCGGGCCCATGCAGATCTCTAACACGTGTTATTTATGCATGCATTACATGCTTTATTTATTTATTTTTTTTTTATCTTGCCGAAAATGTTTTGTACTTTCTCGGGAAAAAAAAAAAAAAAACTTGGAAGTGTTAATAGCATTTATTATTTTTATATAGGGGAGGGTAGTACACAGTGAAACGAAAATTATTACTTAACGAATGGCAACGATTTTTATTCTTTTGAAAAAATTTTTGCTACATCTTTAAGCTACACATATACGCTACACATTAATGTATAAATGGTTTTAAAAAAGTTATTTATAAAAGCACAGAAGCAGCATAACGGAGCATCGAGAATTGTCTCACTGTGTACCACAAGTGGTACACAGTGAGACAATGTACATATTTTCATAAATCATACATTTTTATACTCTATCAATAATTTTCTGCACTTTATGACTTCTAATTAATATTTCTAGATTAAAAAAAATTTTTAAAAATATGAGCCTCGGGTGGTCAACGGCAGATATTGGGCTATCTTCATGCAAATTTTCAGCCTCTTAATTTCAGTAGATTTCACTAGCCATCGCAATGGCTATGGGGGGACCCCCCCATACCCCAATTCCCCCCTTCCCCAACACACACAGAGAAAGATAAAAACCTCCTTATATTAATAAATAACTTTTTTTTACGTCAGAACCGCATAGTAGATACACAATGAGGCACGTCTCACTGTGTACCACAACATGTGTGTCTCACTGTGTACTTTCGTTACGTTGTAACAAAATGGATGCCATATCTGTTTCATCATCAATTTCATAGCTTTGAATGCTTGTGTCGTTTTGTCGACATAGTCTATCATTAGATATAGCTAGGTTTGGTTAAGTAAGTATATGCCATAATGAAAGAAATAAACTAAAATGGACGTTTATGTAACTTTAACCCATGTAAAAAATAATTACTTACTATTTTGTTGGACGAGTAACCGAAGTGCCGAAACTACATCCACGTGTTGCATAAGATGGAGGTGGTTCAGTGTGTGTTCCAGCCAGGAGAAAAAGTTATAACTATATGTCAAAATGGCTGCTGTCTCACTGTGTACCATGTCTCAATGTGTACTCCCCTACCCTACCTTACTACTTCAACATATTTATAAAATGTTTATCATTAAGTAATTTAATGAATTGATTACTTTATACATAATGGTTACACAATTTTGTTATGTAATTAATACTTGTAACTTTCGCAAAAAAGGCGCCTAAAATTACGGCTTTGATTGATTCAACAATTAATTCATGGGGGTGGTTCATTTGACACATCCTACCCAGGGCATTAAAATAATGCCCCTGAAGATTTTAGATTTTACGCTCTGTAAGAGCAAATCCCCTCTGGAACTTGATATACTTTCCCCCTCATTCTGAAAATTTTAAATTCCCTTCCAGAGAATCCTTGTCTGAATTCAGTCCTCACTATACATTAAGATGACGTCACGCTAATTCAAATTAAATGAAACATTACCTGGTCTCTGATATCGTATACTGCAAGCCATTTAATAGTTGAGAGTTTCCTGTTATCAGGCAATCGCAGTGTCACGTCGGTGTTAACATAGCGCTGTAATTTGTTGGTCCTGAAAGAAAAGAAAATGTAAATTATCTAAAAACTTTATGCATCAGACCACCGTACTGAAATAAGTAATTAACAAGTAATATGAAAATTTTGTTTTTAAACTCAATTCCTTAGGTCATCAAAGAAAAATTTAATATAATCCCTTAAGCTAATATTAGTTTTTGTTGCATTAAAGTATCTCAATTTGTTGATTCTCTATAAGCAAGTAGGTTTACAATGGAACTCTATAAGAATTTGGCGAAATATTAGAGATATCGCCAAGTTGGCGTCACTTTTGGCGACTCATTTTGGTCACCAAATTTGGCGATATATTGCCAAGTTGGCGACAAACTTGGCAGTATTCGGCGACAGAACAGGGTTTCCCCTATGGTAACCCCCCTTATAGATATGAAGATGCATTAAATGCTTCAATAATCAATGGCCGCCATTTTGTCTCCCATGTAAAACTATAATTAAAATTTAATTAATGAATTAATATTTGAAAAAACTGTATTAACATCAATTGTCATCAGTACAAGTTTTAAAAAATTTATTTCAACTTGATGAATAATAAGTATTTTATTAACGATTAAAAATTTGAACAAAATAAATAAATAAATAAATATAGGGAGAGTGTGAACTAATAGTAGGAACTGGAAAAATACAGGACCGCCTCAAATTAATCCCTTCCCCTTTTCTATTTTCTTCTTATATTTGTAAGAAGAAAATATTCCATTCGTGAAAAATTTTCTCTAATGATTTTTGTTCACATGTTTTGCGATGTCCTAAATAAAATTTGACCATTTTTAGGTCTTACCTTCTTAATTATACAAATATGTAGCACCTACAGTCGTCGTCTGATCAGTCTGTCCACACATAACAGCGCAAAAACTACCCAACCGAATGATTTGAAATTTGATATGTATAATCGTAGCAGAATTGTGTCGAGTCATGTCAAATTTTATGAAAATCGAATCAAAACTGAAAATATATTAATAAAAATTTTGCCCATTCTGTTAACTCCTATCATACGTAATTAATTCAATGATATCCTATGACAGGTAATGATTCTAGGTTTCCATGGTGATGACGTCCTATTTAAGATGGAGTCCTATTATTTCCGTATCACAGAATTCAATGTATGGAATCGTAATAAATTTTATATTCATGCATTTTTGTGTAAGAGTGCAACAGCTATTGCACCAAGATCTTAATATTTATAAAAACTAGTTATAGTACGAATTTATCTCATTTGCTACCTTTGACGTACAATTTCTAATTTGGACTAAATGTCTGTGTACAAGTGACACATTTCGTTAGCGCTAATATAACAAAAAATAATGCACGAAAATCATACTTAATTGAACCTTGACAAATTGGTGCTGATTAAATTGGCTTTATATAACGAACGCCCAGCAAGTGGCAGAGCCATGTTATGCTTTTCTTATTTGCGTGATAACTGGTCTATTTAAAAAAAAAAAAAAAAAATGTATACACAATTTATTCGTTAATAACTGGCACATTCTTTTCCTTTTGCAAATCTTTTTCCTTGAAATAATGTCCGAAATCAGACCAAGCTGTAAGCGAAGGAAAATTAGTGTAAAATGTTACAGATCCCCCTACACGATTTATAATCGCTAGAATTAAAGATAAGTTTGAGACACATGGAACAACGCAACATGTTCATAAGCAAGGTTCTGGAAGTCCGCGGACATCTACAAACCTCGTAAGTGAAGAAACGGTAGATCTGTTCGGCAAACACCTGGAGAGGTAGAACTGTCAAAATCAAATGATCATCGCATTTTAAAGTGTTTAGATTGCATTCCAAGATTACTCAACGATTTCATTGAAGATGATCCGGAACATCATAATTCACGATGTTATAGTCATTTAAATTGTGTACATATTTTTTGAAACACCTTAGAGTCCCCATCGAATCAAATAAACCCGATTTCACCCGAACCGCGGGTCAGGACTATGCTTATTTTTTTTTTGCTGCGGGTCGGGTTGGCTTTAAATGTTTCGGGTTAAGTTTGGATTTTGACTCTTTCAGGCCGGTTGACTCGATTTTTCAAAAGAAAGTCTAATATTTTTCAAAAACTATATATTTTAATAAGTATGTATTTATTTTTACACAAAAAGATAAAATTTATAAGTAGAGATACAGTAAAGCACCGATAATCCGTATTTCACGGGGCCGTTCTAAAACGACGTATAACTGAGAAAGACGTACAATCAAAATCGTAGTCGCCTAAATGTGTAAAATCTTCGACTGTACAAATATAATTCTGAAATCATACATATTTAATTTTGCTACTATTTTCGTTAGTTTAAGATGCAATATTGAAAAAAGTTAAAATATTAAATAATCATTTCTAAAATTCAAAATAAAAGTGAGAATTATCAAACCTTACATCAGTTGCACACCTTAAATTACACATTTCTTATTCCGCTATGGAAAGTATAAACAGATTTTAATTAAAATAATCTTTAATCGTCGTCTGACGCTTAAATTGAGACTTAAGCTAAAGCATTATGTATGGAATAGATTTAAGTTCCTGGAAAGTTTTTTCACTACTATTGTGAGAAACAAAAGGTTCGAAGTGTGTCAATGCAGTCCAACGCATCTTTGAAAGAAGGTGAGATAATTTTTTTTCACTTTCTTCTTCGCTAATCGCTACTCAAATAAGCATCCGGCAATCTGTTTTCTATCAATTGTGCATAATTTCTATGTCATTACATCGGCATCACATTCGGAAAAATTTCAGAGAAAATCGGTTTCGGCATGAAAAAAACGACGTATATCCGAAGTTATGCGTCGTATAAACGAAGCATTACAACATTAAAATACATAGGGATGAATCGGGACGCAGTGAAATGGTGTATAAATGTGAAAGACGCATAAATGAGAAATGTATAAATAGTGCTTTACTGTACTACTTTTCCATAACTGCATTAAATTATGGATTAATTTTTTTCAGTTCGAATTCGGGTCAGTTTTCGATGGAAGTGCCTCGGGTTGGGTTGACTTTAAGTTGAATTTTCGTGTTAGGTGTAACCCACCCACGCAGAATGTTAAAACAGCTTGTATAATTCGGCATCTATTAGATGAAATATTGCACCAAACAACATTCAAGTGGTTATAAAGAATTATGCTCATTCAATTTTCATTTTGATCACTCCTCAGGGGACTCTGCTAGCGATGAACATTACAGCTAATTCTCAGTTTCTATTGAGTAGAAATAGACCAAATTTTATATTTAAGGTTATTAATATAAATATCGATAACGTCTTATCGTTTCGTATTTTTATTATCCAATTTTCGCTTCGAATGCCCAACAGGAGTCGCTGTTGTGTCATGCTATTTAATATATCACTATATGGTACACAAGAAAGTTTTGCGATGGCCTCGGCATACTAGTTTAACCCTTTATGTCCCGAATTATGAATCAGAAAATTGTTCCACTTTAATAATTATCTTCGTTACTGTCTGCAGATATCCAATACAACTTATATAATAACAATTTGATTTATAGATAGACTTTTAAATAAAACTGATTTAATAAATCGGTAGTTGGTTTTTTTTATATTTACAAGAATAATTAGATTAATTAACAAAAAAATATTGTTATGGAAACCTCAGAATTCTCAGAAGAACAATGTAAATAAATTTATTGTGATACTATCTGTAACTGAGAAGTGTTTTGTAGTTACGAATTTTTCATGAAACATTTAATAGGAGAAAAGCCAAATCCATGCAAATGGTTAAGCAAATAACCACATTAAAAAATATTGAGCTTCGACTGTTTCGCTGTGCTGACATTGTGATAAAGAAAGGCATTTTGTTTAGAAAAGTTCCATATACTTTTATTTGTAAACGAATTAAACAACTTTTATATTGCATTTTCTTTAATGGTACCCAAAAAGTACCGTCGGAGCATTAAGGGTTAACTCGAATAAGGGTCTTTCATAAAACTTTGACAGGCTCAAAGTTTTGTATAATGAGTTCAAATTAGATAGTCATAACTTTATAAAACAACTTTGTCAGAAATAAACAACGGTATTGACTAATTCATAACATCCAAAATCGGACAAAATTTTACTACTGAAGATTCAAAAGTTATAAATCACTACATACTTTCCTTCTTCATCCGGTACAATGAAACCGATGTTACTTGGACGGACAGTAGATCCAGCCCAGAAAAAGGTATCTAAATAAAAATGAATAAGGGAAAAAACTTTAGCAGTTAAAGTACGAAGTATGTATGGTTAAAACAATAATGAAAGAATATATGTATACAGGACGCACAAATCTTTTGACAGTCCGAGATAGTGTTGCCAGGTGTCCCGATTTTCAGGGGTTCCCAGACCTGTCCCGCGTAACTACTGCACAGAACACAAAATGTCCCGATTTTTCATTATGCAAAAACTCTTATTAACATGCTATTTGCTAGTCTGTATCATGGAACTTAATACAGTAAAACCTCTGAAGATAGAATCTATCTATAACGGAAATTTTTTTACAGTACAGACTAATGAACCGTAAAATATACCGGTTTAGATAGAAATTTGTCTAAAGCAGAATCGTTTAAGATTTCCAGCGATTATTTTTTCGCAAATTTTACTGTGCTTTGTTCAATAAACCTTGTGTAAACAGAAAGTGTTTATAACGGAATTCTGTTTGAAAAGTGTAAATTTCACTAACCCTACGATAGTAATACCATACAATTATAATAAGGGTTGCCCAAATGAAAAGTGGACACGTGCGATTGCGCCAGAATGAATGCAGCTATAGTGGTGCCACCGAACAGTGATATAAAAGGGCGGGTAGGAGATGTGCACCGCATACGGCGTTCAACAGTGAAACCTAAGGCTCAGTGGCTCTAGTGAAACCTGTTCCCGGTAGAGGAAATTGATCGAAAGTAAAGTCGTGATATGGCATGGATGCGTCCAGATCGGAACAACGCGCGGTAGTACGGTTTCTGATTGCGGAAATCTATCGGCAAATGGTGGCAGTCTATGGGGAGAACAGCACAGTTTAGGTCTAACGGCTGTGAACAATTCAATTGGTGTAACAGTTGGGCGGCAAACGATATCGGATCTGCCAAGACCGTGCCAAGCAAACATCGTGATCACCGACGACTGCATTGCCACCGTTGATGAAGTGTTCAGAGCTAATCGAAGAATTCCGACTCGTGACATCAGTGACGAACTCAACCTGAGTAAAGGAACGGTTCACACCATCACACACCAACATCTGCAGTACAGTAAAGTGTGTTCGGAATGGGTTGTTCACAGTCGTTCGACTTAAACAGTGCTCGACATACACTGCCACCATTCGCCGATGGATGTCCTCATTACGCTCACCTTCCGCAATCAGAATATCTGTAAACCCGAGTTTAGTGGTTGAATGGTAGATTTTTAGCACTGTGGTTTCTTTGCTCCCAGTCCCCCCCCATGTTTTCGTACATTTGGGTGCAGGAACACAATGATAAACATACCGATCAGCCACTAAAATCGTGCCTGCAGGTGGTTTCCACCAAGATATGATTTGGCAGACCATTTGCATTTTAATATGTCTAACCCTGGAATTTCAGCCATCAACTCGATGAGGTGATGTTTGTGCAGCTGCCCTCCGGTCTAATTTGTATTATAAAAGTAAATACGTATACTTGAAATATACGTATACTCGAATTATAAGTTAAACCGATATACACTTATACGGATCCGGATACGTTTCGACGTGTCATTTAAGGTAGACGTATTTCATACCGACGTATTATACGTATATCGGTTAAACGTATAACTTAAATACGTATAGCGTCGGGAGCACTAAAACGTAAAGCTTCTCGCGAGGGGTGTTAACATTCAAATGAAAATGTTTGGTTTCATAGGGATGTAATTAGATATTTTAATGTCATAAGGAATTAATTTTATTTCATACCGGGTGTCCCAAAAATGACCGATGGATTTTAAAATTCAATAACTTGCAAACAGTGAGAGACATTTAAAAAATTCTTGCAGGAGGATTATGTATGATGTCAGGAGTTTTTTTTACAGTGATTCTTAATTTTAGTTCGAATTTCAAACAATAGATGGCGTTGAGAGCAATAGGTGCTCAGTTCAGACCCGATTTTTGGTACTTCGGGATCCATTCAATACATTTTAATCTCTTTTTTTTGCATGGAAGAAGAGAGAGGCCGAAAAATCGAGCCCGGATTTAGCGGTTATTGCTTGCAGCGCCATCTAGCGCTGCTATTTGCAACTAAAACTGAGAATCGCAGCATAAAAACTCCTGATATCATATATAACCCTCCTGCAAGAATTTTTTTAATGTCTGTCACCGTTTCCAAGTTATTGAATTTTAAAATCCATCAGTCATTTTTGGGACACCCGGTACTTAGAGTCGTATATTCAACAATTAGTTAAAAATAAGGAGTAGGTAACTTACCGCCACCGAGGCCATCATAGAAAAAATTTCTGATGAGTAGGGTGTGTTCGTCGACAGCATACACGTGCCCTGATACTTGATGCGCGTAAGTGTTCAACTTTCCCAGAGAAAGGCCGATGTATGACTCATCTGAAAAGACTGCTTTAAAACCTGAAACGACGAGAGACAAAAATATATAAGAAAGTAAGTACTGAAATATGTCAGTTATGTTACTGAAAATAATCTTTAAATAGAATAAATGCATAAAAAAATGGACGTTTTCGAAAACAGTAGCAGACTTGCCAGTTTAGCCTCCATTGTTATTAAGAAATTTCAAATTTATACTCAGGGTCGGACTGGGCTAGGGAAAAGGGCGCAGACCTTGGATTTTCAGAGGGCGCAAAAGTTTTAACTAACTGTGGTTGTGTTATATCTGGCTTAACAAGGTTTAACACATTCGCACAGCACCAAGTATGAAAATAGATTAATATTATATCACTTAGTCTAGATAAAAGGCTTCGCTATATTCCCCGTGCATGTTTAAAGTTCCATGAAATCTACACAATGCTAGCTACGTAATTTTCTAAAACGAATAATGTAATATCTAAAAGTTCCAGCAAGTTGAACATAGATTACCTTGTAGTAGATGACTGATATTAAGGCTGGTCTTTCTAATTTTATTCTTTTATCAATAGATAGTGTCATGGAAAAGAAATCGCAATTAATGATGAAGAAAGGTGTTGTGATACGATAAGATCAAAAACAACTTCTTTAAGCACCATAAAATTTAGAAACGCGCAAGGCCTTACAAAAGAACTTTGTATTCTTTCATCAGGCGCAAAAGATACGTGCTTCTACTTTGAAAGCAGGAGAAACACATTTCTAAATTTTACATTTCTACACTTTCATTCATTTAAACACATTTCTGCTCTTTATGGTGTTACAAAAAAAAAAAAATGTGATAACCCCTACCAATTCTCCTGCAAACGACCGTATAAAAAAATACAGGTACCAAATGATTGGGAATAATATCTACTATTCAATGCTACTCATAAATTTTGCTTTGGGGATTGTCTACATAGGAACGTTGATTGTTCAAATTTTAACATCCACTTTTGACACCCTATTTGAATTCCTTGCTTGCCAGGAAAGAGATATAGTTTATATAATTTTCTTAAATCTTAACACAGTTATAACAGAAAGTGTTAGGGGTTTATAAATTTCGGAAAATAAAACGAAGATCGTACAAGAAAAAGTTCCAAAAACACTCAGTTAGTCACCAGTAAAATTATACAAGAATTTTAAATAATAAGTTTACATTAAAGAAAATCCTATAAAGTGTTTTTGGTAACTTTCTACGATATTTTTTTCTGTGGTTTTTTTTTTATAAAAGATGGCGGTCCCCTTAAATTATGGAAAAGCAAAATTTCTCTGTACCTCGAAAACTAATTTTTCAAATAGGCTGTTGTAAACTTACACATCAATATTTTTAACGATTAAGGTTTGTCGTATGCAAAAATTTATGTAGGTTCATAATTTTTTAATATGAATTTATTAATAGCTTTCATAATTAAAAAAAATATTTTTGAATTGAGAAAAAAACCTGTAACATATTTAGTTATATATAGTGTATCTCTTTGATAAATTAATAAAAAATCAATCAGATTATATCAGATGACTTTTATGAAGATGTAAATTAACCCTAGAACTACCGAAAATTTTACTCAAGTTTTATAAAAATATTACACATCAGAATTCTTATTTAAAACTATTGAACTTATTTACTTAACTCATTATTGTCTGGTTTACATATTTAGTTTATTTTAAAGAAATTTCTGGTTAGAATAAATATTTCGAATGTACCCATCGGGTCCATTGGACCCGTCTGGTAGGCGGAGGGTTAATGTTTCTGAAATAAGTTTAACTTTAGCATCCTCAAATTTAAACTCTCTATCAATTTTTAAGATAATGTAGGACAATGCTTTTTTCGGTTTGTCTCGATCCCCCTTTTTCTTTTCCCGAGTTGTTTTCAAAAAGCACGGTTTCAATTATAGGTGCATTCAGGGCCGAGTTTAAAGGATGAGGGATGGGCAAGGTATTAAAAGCGAATAGACCGAAAATATACAAAATATTTGGAAAAAATATAAAAGATATCATTCAAATAAGCGATGAAAAAAACTTTGTCTAGGGCACCGGAACTACTAAAACTGTCCCTCGGTAAATGTTTTCTCTCCCAATCGCATGCAAAGATGCCCACATTGGATTTCCGATCCTGAAATTTCTTTGAGATAGCAAATAACTCTCTTGTGCTTTCTCTCTATTAAGAGACTACTTCAGTCAAACGAAAAGACCCGTTCGCTAATGCTAATCCTATGGAAGACATTTATAAAGATATCTCGTTTGAATTTAAATATTTTTAAATGATTTTTTTTTTACATTGAATAGTTGAGATCTGTCTGTACAAAGGCCGTTGTTTAGTTTTTCGATTTTGTTTACGGGTATTTTTAATGAGGGCACTTTCATTTTCGGAACCGGTTTCGAAAGTAAAAGCATCCTCATAAAAAAAAATCTGCAATTAACATCGACAAAGTAAAAAACGACATACATACAGATCGATCTCAGTTATACAATGAAAAAAAAATCATTTAAAAATATTGAAATGCGACCAAGATATCTTTATAAATTTCTTCCAAGGATTAGCATTAGCGAAGGCGTCTTTTCGTTTGACTGAAGTAGCCTCTTAATGGATGATTATACCTAAACGAAGCCTCATTTAGTATACTAGTCAGAATGTATGTGCATAAGTAGGGAAAAAGTATTGGAGCGGCTTAGGCACTTAGGGGCGCGAAGTTTTCCCTGGACCAGGGCGCACCGGCCCTCGGGCCGGTGGGCCGGCAGGCCAGTCCGAGCCTGTTTATACTAGAAATTAAGAATAGTACTTGTTGCTTTATTTAAATGGCAGACATAACAAGACTACATAAAGTAAAAAAAAATTCTTTCGGGATTTCCGGTGTGAATTTGAAATTTCGGAATAAAAATGAAGGCCAAACTGGCAACCCTAAACAAACAGTGGGCGCAGCGGTCAGAAAGAAACCCATCGAGGCAGTTTTGGTTTCAGTTTGACGTTACATTCGAACGATTTGAACTTGCATAGTGAACATTTCGTGGAAAAAAAAAAAAAAAAAAAGCAAACACCCCTTACTAACTCTGCAAAAAGTTATCGTAGAAGAAAGTTACTGGTACCACAAGATTGGTAATAAAGTCAACTTTTAAATTATTTATATAAAATTTGCTTAGGGGGGGGGGGGCATCGACATATTAAAAAGAATCATTACTTTGTTTTTTTCAATAGCAGTACACAATTCTGACAGCATAAATAAACTCTACACCCTTCAATTGGCCTAAAAACAAATTTTTATGGAATTCGTACGATAAGTTTCCGATAAATTAATTATTTTTAACGAGCGTCTTTTAGGGGCTGTATCAAAATTGAAATTCGGTACTTGATTGTTGCGCGAGAGAGCCCCCTTCTTCATCAAGGCATCATAAACACCACTCAAAAGTCATTGAAGACAGCTAGATTACAGGATAGCACAAGAAATTTCAATATATCTAGTCACTTCTATCATAGACGGCCCTTAAACTATCATTTTGCCGTTTTTTAAGCATAATTTGAAAACTACTTGGAAGAAAAATGTGAAATTTTGGATTGCAGGATTTGGAATGCAGGACTTGATAAATCTAAATTCATCAAAAAAATGGTAGGTTGCGATTAATAATTTTTTCGAATATTAATTTCATAATTCATATCATAAAATCATAAAAATTTCAAATTCAACGTATTTATGTTTGGGTATTTTAATTTTATTTTTGTTACACAAAAAATTAGCACATCAGGAGTATAATTTGAGGAGATATTAATAAAAATATGAAAATGTAATTTAACATTAAAAGCACTAAATTTTGAATGTTTATAATTCAAAAACTTATTCAAATGATTTGAAATTTGGTGTCTAGGCATAGTTTGAACCGAATATTTGAAATATCTTCTTAAAATTGGGTATTGCCATTGAAAAAAAATGAAGTTTAGTTTCGTTTCAATATGTAGATGGCCCCCTAAGCAAATTTCATATACATCATTTAAAAGTAGACATTATTTCCAGTCGATTGGTATCAATAATTTTTTTTCTGCTATAATTTTTTGAGGAGTTAGTAGTGGTGTTTACTTTTTTTTTTTTTTTTTTTTTTTTTTTTTCCACGACTGTACATTCATAAACCTGGTGTCCCAAAAATGACTGATGATTTTAAAATTCAATAACCTACAAACGGTGACAGATATTAAAAAAATTCTTGCAAGAGTGTTATGTAAGATGTCAGGAGTTTTTATGCTGCGATTCTCAGTTTTAGTTACATATAGCATCGATAGATGGCACTGCAAGCAATAACCGCTAAATCCAGGCTCGATTTTTCGGCCTCTTTCTTCTTCCATGTGAAAAAAGGAGCTTAAAATGCATTGAATGGATCTCGAAGTACCAAAAAATCGGGACTGGACTAAGCACCTAATGCTCTCAGCGCCATCTATTTTTTGCAATTCGAACTAAAATCAAGAATCGCAGTAAAAAAACTCCTGAGATCATACATAACCCTCCTGCAAGAATTTTTTAAATATCTGTCACCGTTTGCAAATTATTGAATTTTAAAATCCATCAGTCATTTTTGGGACACCCGGTATATGCGCGTAAGTATGTATAACGTCATATGTTAGATAACGATATACATGCACGTAATATGCAGCATATTATATATATATATGTATTTACGTAAGTATGTTAAACGTTAAAAGTATTCGTGGTTTGAAAAGTCATGTTGCTGAACGGTTGCTGTTAAGCCTAGCTGCGAAACTCATATTTTTACTTAAAAAAAAAAAAAAAAAAAAAAAAAGGCATATTTTGAACCAAAAAAATTACTTAGCTATTTCAAGAGCGGTGTTTGCAATTTTACAGTCCAAACCGCCAAATATGACACCCTAATTTTTTAAATAAAATATTGCTGTCCAATATGCGTGAAGAAAAGCATTTAATTATTTTCAAAAAAAAAAAATCGCAAAATCTGGTCATTCAATTATTTCAACATTTTAGCAGCAGAAGTATTTTCCCACTGAAAGGGTTAGTAAATGAAATCAAATAGCACATAGAAACAGGATACATTTTATTAAATAAATTTTCTTGTACAAAATATGTAACTTTAAAAAAGAAAATGGGAGGGAGTTGTAGCAGCTATCCTACAGCCTGTTTCTTCGACTATCAGTCTTCTTTAACTGCATAATTTGAGAATCCGAAAAGCTTGTGAGATTTGCTTATTAGCCCCGATATGCTATTTCTTTCGGGTAGCAATTAAAGTGTCGTCTCTCAAAAATAACGTTACGTTATTTAAGACAGCCGTAAAATAAAGCAAATGTATCATTGTACGGGATAATCCCTATTGCAATTTTTACTTTCTTCTATCTTTACAAGAAGAAAGTATTGGATTCATGAAAATTTTCGAATTCCGGTTTTCGACGGATTTACACGTTTTAGGGGTCAGAGATTCCAAAAAACATGTTTTTACAAAATGTCTGTCTGTGACTCTGTGAGTCTGTCTGTCTGTCTGTCTGTCTGTGTGTATGTGACACAAATTTTGTGGGCGCTCTATCTCAAGAACTAATGCACGGAATTTAATAAAAATTGATATTCAGTTAGTGCCTAATACAAATTGATGCTGATTAGTTTTTGGTGTAAATCGCTCAACAGGTGACGCTGCAATGCTGCATTTTCACGATTTTCGCAATAGCTCTATCTCAAGAACTAATGCACGGATTTTGATCAAACTTCAGATTTAGTTAGTCCTTGAAATGAATTGATGTTAATTACGTTTTGGTGTAAATCGCCCAACAGGTGGCGCTGTTATGATGAATTTTGCAGGATTTACACGATTTCCCCAATAGCTCTATCTTAAGAACTAACGCACGGATTTTCATCAAACTTCAGATTCAGTTAGTCCTTGATATGACTTGCTACTGATTATGTGTTGGTGTAAATCGCCCAACAGGTGGCGCTGCTGTGTTGCCTTTTTCACGATTGCCTCAATAGCTCTATCTATAGAACTAATGGACGAATTTTCATCTAACTTCAGATTTAGTTGTATGTTGACACAAGTTGTTGTTAATTAGGTTTTGGTGTTAATCACCCAATAGATGGCGCTGCTATGCAGGAATTTTCACGATTTTCGCTATAGCTCTATCTCAAAAACTAATGCACGGATTTTCTCCAAACTTCAGATTCAGTCAGACGTTGACATAAATTGTTGCTGATTAGGATTTGGTATAAATCACCCAATAGGTGGCGCTGCTAGGCAGCATTTTGCTGAATTTAGACGATTTCAGCGATAGTCCTATCTCAAGAACTAATGCACGGAATTTCATATCGTTAGAATCCTCATGAGATGCATAGATTGCCATTTAATTTTGGCAGTGTGATAGCGAATTTTGAAGTATTAACATGTATGAGATAGAAGAAAGTTTTGGGATTGGTACATCCGACTAGTTTTTTAATCTTCTAAGCAAAGTACATTTTCAATTTTTTATACCGTCGTATAGGGGGAAAAAAGTACTTTTAAATGCAATTTGTTTTAAAATTGCATCTCTTTTTTTAGTTTTTAGCGAAATTTTTTTAATGTTGGCAACTGAAATACTCCATTTCTGTAGAAAGTAAAGGAAAAATATAATAGAACACACATACTACAATATATCTACACATAACAATACTGCACTACACACATACTACAATATATAGCAGTCTTGTATACTGCGGTCCCGGGTTCGATTCCTGGCTCTCGCTAATTTTTCACTCCAGTTGGGTTTATTGTATTTATTGTATGTATGTCTGTATAATATTTATATGTACCTTTAAAGGAAAAATAGTTGGAAAATAGTAGACTATTATATCTTTTTGTTGCCATTTTCCCCATAACAATTGAAAAGAAATGTAATTAAAATACGAGCTATTTCGAGAAAATATAAATGAACGATTTCTGATAAACACGGAGCTATTATAAACTATATTTGATTTTAAGTTTCCATAATAATGTTACAAACCAATGAAGGCATATGAATCATTAGGTTGAAGCTTTTGCTGCTAATCAGGCTGAATATTTTTACTTTCTTCTATTTTTACAAAAAAGCATTGGATTCGTGAAAATTTTCGAATTCCGGTTTTCGACAGATGTACACATTTTAAGGGCCAGAGATCCCGAAAAACACGTTTTTACAAAATGTGCCTGCGAGTCTGTGCCAGTCAGTATGCGACACAAATTTTGTGGGTGCTTTATCTCAAGAACCAATAGACGAAATTTATTAAAATTTTAGATTCAGTTAGTCCCCCAATATAAATTAGGGCTGATTACTTTTTGGTGTAGATCGCAACAGGTGGTGCTGCTATCCTGCATTTTTCACGTTTTCCGCAATTGCTATATCTCCAGAACTAATGCTCGTATTTTCCTAAAATTTCAGATTCAGTTAGTCCTTGATAATTTGGTGCTGATTATTTTTTGGGGGTAAATCGGCTAACAAGTGGTGCTGCTATGCTGCATTATTCATGATTATTGCAATAGCTATATCTCAAGAACTAATGCTCGCATTTTCATCAAGCTTCAGATTCAGTTAGTCCCTGATATAAATAGGTCCTGATTAGATTTTGGTGTAAATTGCCCAACAGGTGGTGCTGATATGCAGATTTTTTTTTATGATTTTCGGAATAGCTCTATCTCAAAACTAATGCACGGATTTTCATCAAACTTCAGATTCAGTTAGAAGTTGACATAAGTTGTTGCTGATTAGATTTTGGTGCAAATCACCTAACCAGTAGTGCTGCTATGATGCATTTTTCAGGAATTACTAAGATGTATGAGTTAGAAGAAAGTTTTGGGACTGCCACAGCCTACTTTTTTTTTTTCTCTGTACTGAATACAGTTTTGTTTTTGATGCTCAGGTTTACATGAATATTTGCAAGAAATTTTCATCTAAAACAATAATCTGGAATATTTGAAAAAATTTAAATTTCATATGGTTAGTTTACTTTTTGATAGACAAAATATACATTACAGTCACGATTTTGTGTTATTTTCCGCATAATTAATCATTAACTGCTGTTAGCGGTTTCACATGTCGCTGCTTTTTTTTCAATCGTCTCAGAATAACTCTTAATTTTCAGATTAACCATTCGATACTAGTGCAATTGGAGCCCTAGTGCGTTTGGAACCCTAGTGCTATCGCTAGAGACTTTTGAATACATAAATTTTATTTGCAGTAGTCTTGTACATAAAGTTTGATACAGAAACAGTATCTTATAAGTTAATGGACCTTATGTACTCGACCTGAAGTCGAGGCTAAAATTCGTCTGCTGACTGTATTTACTGGCGGTGTTTAGCATAGCAGTCTATGGAGTGTGAGTTATTAAACCCCTTCGGGATGAGAGTCTTTTACAGAATTTTTAATCTTTTATCACCGGTTTTTCAAAACAAATTTTTGCCTAATTGAATCGAGAAAATGTTCGAATTAAATAAGGCAAAATTTACAATAAAAATTTACTGGTGAGAATAATCACTGATTCTCAGCACCTTACGTAGCACGTATACCGGTCACTCGTCCCCAAGGGGTTAATACTTGCTTTTTAAAAATACGGCAAACAAATTCTTTGATGTCGCAGCATATACTTAATATATTGTAATATAAATTCAAAATGTTGTTCTGTATGCGAGAAAATTCCGTAAGTTTGCAAATTTTCAGTTAAAATGTATGCACTCAACCTGGATCAAGGCTAAAGTCGTCTGCTAGCTTTGTTTGCGCCTGCGCATACTGGCGGTGCAGGGGCTAGAATAACAGATTAACATCCCGCCAGCTCTAGCATCTGACGTCACCTGCATAAGGTCCGAGGCTAACGAGAAAGATAGGCTACCGCGGTGGGTCCGATTCTTCTTTTTTTACAGACCGCTGGAGTCACGTGATGCTCCTTTCGCACACTTTCATTGGTGCATTCGAGCATCACGTGACTCCAGCGGTCTGTAAAAAAAGAAGAATCGGACCCACCGCGGTAGCCTATCTTTTTCGTTAGCCTCGATAAGGTCGAGACTAACGAAAAAGACAGGCTACCGCGGTGCATCCCAAGTGTCTTTTTTTACAGACCGCTAAAGTGACGTAATGCCTGTTTCGTTCACCTGCATTGGTGCATTCGAGCATCATGTGACTCCAGCGGTCTGTAAAAAGAGATACGTGGAATGCACCGCGGTAGCCTGTCTTTTTCGTTAGCCTTGCATAAGGTCCATTGACCCTTTTATTCATCTTTCGATCAAGCGGCCTCATAGACCGCTCACAATAGCTATGCGGTTATTTCTGTCACAGTAATTAAAGTTTATATACATATATATATATTTTATTTATTTATTTATTTATTTATAAATAAGAGTTGTTATTAATTTTAGTTAGTTTTCTTTGCAATAATATCAAACTTATGATGAATGGTTATTGCAAGTTTGATATTTTCACATATACAACATGTTTTTCTTTCGGTTATCAGTTTTTGCTGAGTTCGAAAAAATCGTCCTATAGGGGAGACCGGGGGAATGCCGCCAACCCGGGTTATGCCGCCACCCCACCTAGCTTAAAAACTAAGGGCAGTTTGAGATAGTGAATGTGCCTGCACTATAGCGGCCAACAATATAAACAGTACCTAAAGTGAGAGTGACTTTGCTCTACGTCGTTCGTTTGTTCTAGTGAAAAATGTAGTTTTCATCTAGTTGCTTATTATTTTGGAGCTTCAAATGAGTAGAGATAAGCACCTTTTATTGTAACATTAGGTATTTAAGATAATATGACCCGTAATCTACATGCATTCGCCGACATTTTGATGCAATGTGTTGAACAAATTCGGTTCTTCTTTCGGCTTTGCTTGGGGATTTCCGCCATATTGTCCTCTCAGGGTAATGCCGCCGCCATACAAATCGGGTGAGAAATGGCCTCATTTGAATGTAGTGGAGCCGATTCAGCAGAGTGACTTTTGCAATATGAAGTAAATTGTAAGCTTAACCATTATTCGGCTCAATTACATTGCTTTCTAACTATTTTCAGTAGGTTGTGTGTTTCCTTGTATCCATTTGATGCATGTACTATGTCATTAAAGAGTGGCGGCATTACCCCAGTACAGTGGAGGAATTACCCCAGTGTCCTGGGTAATCCCGCCACTGTGCAGAGGTTTAAAAAATATATTTTTATGTATGCTTACTTTACAGTTATGATTACGGTTAAACTTATACAGATACTATAAAGATCATGATTCAGCTTTAGAATTTTTACTATTAAAAAATAAACATTTTTTCGAGGTGAGTAAACTCTCTTAAGGTGTCGCCATCCCCCCGGTCTCCCCTAGGATATGTGGGGGCAAAGACACGCACGGGCAAAACCACGCAACGGCCGATTTAATACGTATGAACGCAATATATTTTTTAAAATCTTAAACAGTAGTCGACAGTTAGGCTTCAATAGTACCAGTTGTGTGTTGATAATACGAGGAGAAAGTTTCATTCCGTGCTGAAAAAACTAGGTAAGTTTCAATTTTTTATTTTTGATGTAATATTTTTAAAAAATTAATGTAATTATTGAGATAATACTGCAAATGTCTACAAATCCAAAAATTCAATGAAGAAAGGAAACTCTTTAGCTTATAAATGAGTGTTCTTTACCTTGATTGCATTTCTGTTAACTTTCAGTTGGCTGGTTAAACAAAACGAGGCTTCGGCCCTTCACTGCGGGTTTTTACCCCAATTAATGTGGCAAAGACACGCAGAGCAACGTTTTTAAAAAATTGCAATTTCTTGCGAAATTATAATTTGACAGAATTTAGGCTGCTGGCGATACTGAGTGAAGTTCTAATAACATTTTATTCAGTCTTCAAACAAATTCCGACAAATTAGACCGGGACGCGGCGGCACAGACCATCACCTCATCGAGTTCACGGCTGAAATTTCAGAATGAGTTAAAACTCGACTCGCATATCAAAACGCAATCGGTCTGCCAAGTCATATCTTGGTGGAAAACACCTGAAAACCCGATTTTAGCGGTTGACTCGTAGTTTTACCATTGTGTTTTCCCGCTCCCAGTCCTCCCTGTTTTCATATCTTTGGGAGCAGGAAAACACAATAGTAAACCTACGAGTTAACCGCTAAATTCGGGCTTTCAGGTGTTTTCCACCAAGATATGACTTAGCAGACAGATTGCGTTTTAATATGTAAATCGAGTTTTAACTAATTCTGGAATTTCAGCCGTGAACTCAATGAGATGGTTGTCTGTGCTGCCGTCTCTCGGTCTAAATGTGTTCATTCAAAATCAAAATTTATGAAAAGCGCGTATCTCAACCCACCTACCCTAAAAGTTTAAAGTACGCTTAAAATATGAACTTTAAGACAGATGCATAACGAGGGTATTTTGCACTCGGCTGAGATACGTTAACCCCTAACTGATGTGACAAAAATTGTCGCATAGATATTGTGAGCGGTCCTTGTGACCGCTTGATCGAAGGATGAATAAAAATCTAGATGAACTCATAGGATAGTGTTTCTGTACAGGACTTATCTATCTATATCACAAAGGACAAACGTGTCCGGCGATTAACTAAGGGAGGGGGGGGGGCAGAGGGGACATGAGCCCCGGGCACAAGTACGAAGGGGCGCGAAATGAAGGATTATACCTTTGGAATGGATCATTTTCTTCTGATGGACTGATGGCTTCCATTATTGTGAAAAAAAATTGTGGCTTTTTTGTCCCCCATTCTGACCAGAAAATCAGTTCTAACTTTTTACGGCTGCTCTTATCTTCACCTAACATTTCATTTATAACGGCTGTTTCATAATAATAGAAGCAATCAGTTCTTCAGAAGAAAATAACTCGGTTAAGCGGGACTCGGATAATCGGGACTCTATATTTCATTTTAAAAATGATCTTTAGAATATTTTTGTTAGTGTTCAGAGGGGAGGGGGGGATCCTGACCCCCGTGACCTCCCCCTTGGATCCGCCATTGTAGATTACGTAGTTCAGTATTACACATTTTTAATTTTAAAATAAGTCGGCTATTAGAAAACTAGTAAAATTCTCTTTGTAAATATATTTTTAAGAAGAGGGAGGGGGGCGCCCAAATCCATGCTTTCCCCCCGAGTGCAAAAAAGGCTAGTTTCGGCCCTGGAAGTTTGTTACATTAGTCTGAATGTGTTGGTAAGTGTTTCATAATCTATGCTTGATGATTGATTATTTTTCTTTCTTGTTATCTTCGAAAAACAAAATCTTAAAATCATACTGGAGAGAAAATTTAAAGTAGCAAATATAGGTTAAAAAAAAAACTACAATGATTTTGTAGCTAAGAACGTGGAACTGGGGTAAAGATCTTTATTTCGTCATGCTTTACATGCCTCCGAAATGCAGAATATACATCAACAAAAAATAAATTTAAATAAGATTATACGAAATGTGATGTGAAGCGGGATACGGAAAAGATAGTGAGATCGTCACAAAGTAAGATATACTGATCACTCAAACTTTTAAAAATACAAATAAATCCACAACAATTGAATGATCTAATAGAAACAGTATGCAGATTTCAGCTTTTTGAGTTTATCTGTATTAGTTTAAAAAAATATGCACCATTTTACAAAACTTTGAACTTTACAAAAACGTCAAAAATCTTAGTTTTTAACACTTTCCAACATAATTGAAAAGTGTTTATGAATTGGGTTTGTCTGTCCGTGTTCTAACTCGCGGAAATATATTCGGATTGGCATGTAATTGATACGTTATTGAGGTTTACCTTGGCATTTTTGGTATTGAAAATGAAGTGTGTAGCATTTACGGTTCATTTACAGGGGCACTCAAAAGTATTCCGTTACATTATGGTATGGGGGAAAATAATTTTCGGTGAATTTTAATGGTATTAGCCTATTTTAAACATAATGAAATTTATGTATGTTAATGAGGTACACTAGAAGATGATTACCACATACTGTAAAAAAAGGTCTAAAATACGGAAATTGTACTGGCAATCGAGACGCCAGTACTATTTCCGTATTTTAACGGAAATTTTTCCCCGTAAATTGCAGAAAATTTTCAGTTTTTCTTGAATTTATGGGTAAAAATTTCCGTTAAAATATGGAAATAGTCCTGGAGTCTCGATTGCCAGTACAATTTCCGTATTTTAGTTTTTTTACAGTGCACAATATGTTACATGTAGCATTTACAGTATGTATACAGGGGAAATCAACAGTGTTTCGTTATATTATGGTACATAAAGAGAACTTGTTTGCGGCGTATTTTAATGATCTTACTCTGTTACAAACACAATAAAATTAATATGAATTGTTGAGGTGCACTAAAACATGCTTTTTGCAGAATATGGAATGCTAATATTTATCATTCCTTTACAGGGTCACACAAAAGTATTCGTTTATGTAATGGCATTCGGGGGAAAACTATCCGCATTTAATTATGTTGCACTATTTCAAACATTGTGAAAATAATATATATTGTTGAGGTTTACTACAAGAAGCTTGCAGTAGAATATCATGTGCATCACATTTATCGTTAATTTACTGGGACATATAAAAGATTTCGGGCCGATTAGAAGAATGAAGACCAGGCTTGGCCAGAGTCTGCAGAAAAAAGTAATATCGGGCCCATCCTGAGTTTAATGAAAGAAAATTGCGCCAAACTCGGCCTGAGTCTAATGAAAGAGTGTTTGAAACATCTAAAGAAATGAGAGATGGGGCAGGCCCGGATCCGTTCTGACCTCTACTAATCCTTATGAGCAGAATGATTTTTTTTTTTCCAAAATTTGAAAGTGGTGCTAGCGATTTTCGTAATTAATCCATATACGTGCGTGCATTAACCCCTTGAGGGGCGGTGGGATATATTTTACCCCCCTACGATTAATGAAGATTTGCACCAGAAAAATTTTATTAAATATTAATTTTCTAACCTTGGTGGAGAAAATTCGTAAAATTGCTTTTCCTTATTTTGCAATAAATCTTTCTGCAGACTCTGGTGTGAATTTGACATTACAGAAACACAATTACTTGCCCCTCAAGGGGTTAAGTCAGTTGAATAGAAAATTTCTTGCCATCCTTGGTGTAGTTTTAAAATGCCTAAAAATTTATTTCGATTATGTGTCTTTGTCACTTCCTTTAAACTAGGTCAGTCAATTGTTTCCGATTTCTTCCTCCTTATTGAAACGCATTAATGTCTGGATGACCTCGGGGAAAAAACCAGATCTCGAGCATTTTAAAAATAGCTTCACGAAGTTTCACGTAATTTGCTATTAAAATAAAATAGTAAAAAATATTGGAGAATGTTTTTAAAACATATCTACATCATTATTTTAAGTGCCAAAGAAATCAATGATTTTCATCTGAAAAAATAAAGAAATAAAAAAAGTTAAAGCAAACCAATATTCAAGTTGTTGATCTCAAAGGTGGGCAAACGTACGTTGAACTACTTTCTGTTAGACTGGATGTTTCCGAAAATACCGGCTGTAACAAATTGGTGTTATAGGGGAAACCAGGGGAATGCCGCCAACCCGGGTTATGCCGCCACCCCGCCTAGTTTAAAAACTAAGGGCAGTTTGAGATAGTGAATGTGCCTGCAATATAGCGGCCAACAATATAAACAGTGCCTAAAGTGAGAGTGACTTTGCTGTACGTCGTTCGTTTGTTCTAGTGAAAAATGTAGTTTTCATCTAGTTGCTTATTACTTTGGAGCTTCAAATGAGTAGAGATAAGCACCTTTTATTGTAACATTATGTATTTAAGATAATATGACCCGTAATCTATATGCATTCGCCGACATTTTGATGCAATGTGTTGAACAAGTTCGGTTCTTCTTTCGGCTTTGCTTGGGGATTTCCGCCATATTGTCCTCTCGGGGTAATGCCGCCGCCATGCAAATCGGGTGAGAAAGGGCCTCATTTTAATGTAGTGGAGCCGATTCAGCAGAGTGACTTTTGCAATATGAAGTAAATTGTAAACTTAACCATTATTCTGCTCAATTACATTGCTTTCTAACTATTTTCAGTAAGGTTGTGTGTTTCCTAGTATCCATTTGATGCATGTACTAGGTCATTAAAGAGTGGCGGCATTACCCCGGTACAGTGGCGGAATTACCCCAGTGTCCTGGGTAATCCCGCCACTGTGGAGAGGTTTAAAAAATATTTTTTTATGTATGCTTACTTTACAGTTATGATTACGGTTAAATTTATACAGATACTAAAGATCATGATTCAGCTTTAGAATTTTTACTATTAAAAAATAAACATTTTTTCGAGGTGAAAAAATTTAAATTCCCTTAAGGTGTCGCCATTCCCCCGGTCTCCCCTACTTTACATTTAAAAAATTTATAAAAATGGAAAGTATAACAGAATTTGGTTTACGGGAAACTCATTTTAATGTAGGAGGATTTTTTTTCCCGTTTTTTTGAGTGAAAACTTCTATAGGTGCACAGTTGAGAAACAATTGATGAAGATTTATTCTCACATTTGCTTCTAAAATTAGCCAAATTACTCATTAATGACAAATGTATTTCTACTTTGAGAAAATCCTTGGTAAATATTGATAATTTTTGTGCTTAAAATGTTTTTGCAATGCTGATGTTTAGTTTAATAAATTCTGGACAAGTAAAAGTAATTTTAAAAAGTTTTACTTTTGGGGTTTTTTTTTTTTACGGAAATTAAATCCTTATAGTGTGTAGAATTATGGATAAAAGGTTTAAATTGATGTCTCAATTATTAAGAAATATATGAGCAAAAATGTGAGCGCGCACACGATCGATAAAACCGACCTAGCTGAACAATATAAAGCCAGCTGTAGCGTTCAGGTAGAAACTCACAAATACATGTTTCCGTTGATGTTCGTTACATTTCTGAGAATGTATTGAGCCATTTTAAAGATTCTACACCCTTATTGAACGCTGACGAAAGTTTGAATGCTAAAATTTGGAAATTTTGTCCAAAAGGCACGCCCAGAAGTAGCTATAGCTCAAACTGTCACCAATATTGCTTCTGCCACATACAATGATGGCAGAAATTTACATGCAGATTCTACAAGTAGTGGGATGCAAAGCTGGACCACAATTATATAATTACTGCGATAAGGAAGACGTTAACCGTCTGCCACATGCTTGAATCAAAGCGGCACAAGCGACTGCTCGTAGGTGTAACAAAAATACAGTCGAACCCCGATTTAACGAATCGTTCGGGACTAGTAACTTTGTTCGTTAAGTCGAGATTATTCGTTAAATCGTAATAATCAAAATAATATTTTTGTACAACAAAACAAGTTAAAACATGGCAATAAATAAGAAGAACAATGATCATTTACCTTAATAATGATGTTAAACATTTGTTGCTTTAAGAAAATACAAATACCCTGTATAAAAAAATTATTTTTTATGCACTACTATAAATCACAAGCATTGAATTTAAGTTTGGTCATATAACATAACTTTTATAGATGTTTGTTTACTGTGTTTCGATTTTGTATTCCAAACTTCTGTAATATTAGATTATTAAATTAGATTAATAAATATTAGAAAATTTCTTCAATTTTTCATTTTTTGACATCGAAAATTATTCGTTAAATCGGGATTATAAATTCGCTAAATCGAAGCATTTTTGCTCCCTTTTCGTCAGGACCTACAAAAATTCGCTAAATCGAGAAATTCGTTAAATCGGGACTCGACTGTATTTAAAATGAGCAGATTAAAGCATAGGAGGGTCCACAATAAGGCGCAGGTATAGCAAATTAAGTGCAAGTTGAAAAAAAATATCAGTATGTTTTTTCTTTTAAAACTTTAAACGCGATTTTCAGGAAACTACATTTTTCAGCATGGAAAGCATTATAACTTGGAACAATTTTTAACATTTTTGGATAAAATCCGTGCTCATATACGCATAATTAAATTGTCTAAGGGCCAACGAGCCACTTTTTGAAAATTAGTTTTTTTTATATTTTTCCAATCTATCTATCTATCTATATTATAAAGGACAAACATATCTGTGCGTAACGCATACGTCATTTTGCGAATGGCAACACTTTGAAATTTTGAGATAATATTTTGGTTTTGACATTTTCTCTACTGCTAATTTTTAAACTTCTAAACATCGCACATTTTAAATTTTTACACCGTCGTATAAGGAAAAAAATCCTCTTTTAAATGCAATTTGTTTGAAAGCTGTATCTCAATTTATTTTTGAGATATTAATTTTTTTTATAGTTTTTAGTACCAATTTTGAAATTGTGGCAACATGTCAAAAATCCGATGAATTTTGGTTTTATTTCGTTTCTATTTAGCGATTAAATGTTTCTTAGTTTATAGCAAAAATATTTTACAAACGATATAACACTTTCTCTTTACGACAACGTATTTTAAATAACTGTGTGACTTTCCTTCACAATTACTTATTTCGTATCAGAAAGCTGAAAGAATGCAATTTCATTTATCCGTGTGTAATATGGCAATACGGATATGAGAAGTACATATGTAGATTATGAGAAGGTGAAAATGATGTCGGGATTAGATTTTACATGAAAAAAAAAATATGTATCAAACTAGAATAAATATTATATATTTTGATTCGGGAAAACGAAGCATAAGAGACTTAATTGACAATTTCATCATAATAACTGTTTTTTTATTATATTTTACTTATTATATATGTGATTAAAATTTAATTTTAATAATTCAGACAACCAGGGGTCGCATAACATAGGGGAAAATTTATTGTTCCTACCAGAACTATTAATTAATAATCTTCATATTTTCTTTTATTTAAAATATGCTATAGAAAAGTACTAATGAAGATATTTTCAAAATAGTGGTAATAACGATAAAATTTCCCCCGTAGAATGCGACCCCTAGACAACTGAGTTTTATAGAAATAGTATTTTGTTAATTTTAGGTTAGAATAATATTTATTTGAGAGTTAGACTAACCAATTTAAGATTCATTTTCTGTTGTAACTAATTTTGTAGGTTCATTATAAATCAATGAAACAGTTCCTTATTAAACATTTTCCTTCGTCGAAGTTCGACGGGTTCCAAGTTTAAAAGGTAAAAAATTTAGACGAAAAAAAAATTATTTTCAAAATAGCACTTTTTTTTTTTTTTTCAAAAATTCGAGCCGCTGGTCCTTAGCTATAAACTTATTTTACAAGAAGAGGCAGTTTTTTAACAGAAAGTTTAGTATGCTGCCTAGCCCGGATATTTTGGTACAGTTTAAACGCGGCTGCAGGTTTGCGACGTAATATGTGATCAGATTTAACAAATAAATAAATAAATACTTAAGGAATAAAAAACAACGTGGAATTATTAGTTTTCCAATTCATTTAACTCCCTTCTTAAAAAAAAATTCCAAAATCTGTCAATTTTTCTCCGCCGAGAACTTATGTAACCCTTTAACTTTTGTTGTTTTTTTTTCTTTAATCTGATCAGTGATAACTGATACACTCCGATATATCCAAGTCCTTTAAGGAGACCGGGAAAGCAAAATTCAACCAAAAAATCGATTTTTACTTTTTTATATCATTAAATAGTTTAAACTTTTATCTTTCCAACGATCTATCACACATGTTTATACATAAAAAAAATAAGTGTTGAAATTAATCATTCTTTTTAAGAGTACTTCACAGGTTAATGGCCATTTAAATCTTTGACTTTTTCTCAAAACTTTGATTTTTCATGTTTATGTTCCTTTTTTTCAATATCTATTAAAGTTAAGAATTCGGATTTCGTTAATTCTTATATTACGTTATATTGTATACTTTAACACAGGGATTTAATGATTTTTTGAGAATTATTTATTTTAGGGAGTGAAATCTTACAAAAAATGCTAATTTAAAAATTACTTTCAATAAATAATTATTAATTTTGAGTTTCGCTTAGAAAGAAAATGGTCTGTTAAAATACGTAAATCATGTTATTCTAAATACTCTAAAAAATCTAGACCTATCTTTCATCCTTTCTGAAAAAAAGTACATAAAGTTTGTGAATTTAACAAGGCGGAGATAGGGCTTTCCCGGTCCTTTTAAGAGGTAATTGCTCCCCACCCCTGCCTCCCTCAAATGGCGTCCATGCACTTGCACCCTCGTAGTTTTCCTGGACAGTGCATAAAAAAGCTCATCTCTCAAGATTGGAAGTAAAACTATGCAACAAAACTAGTGATGTCAATTAAAACGGGTCTATTTTCACACAGTTTTATGTTCAGTAGTACTTGCATATTGACATCTATTTATATACACGAGTCATGAGGGAATTTAGCGCGCTTCATGTAATTTCTATTTTGAAACTAGTCGGATGTGGCAATCACAAAACTTTCTTCTATCTCATACATGTTATTACTTCCTGAAAAATGCAGCCGGTTAGATGATTTACACTAAAATCTAATGAGCAACAGCTTATGTCAACTTCTAACTGAATCTGAAGTTTCGTGAAAATCCGTGCATTAGTTTGAGTACAGCTATGGCGGAAATCGTAAAAAATTCCGCATAGCAGCGCCACCCGTTGGACGATATATACCAAAACCTAATAAGCAACAACTTAAATCGACTTGATAACTGAATCTGAAGTTTGATTAAAATCCGTGCACCCCTTCTTGAGATAAAACTATTGGGGGAATTGGGAAAAATGCAGCACAGCAGTGCCACCGGTTGGGCGATTTACACCAAAACGTAGTCAGCCCAACTCATATCAAGGACTAACTGAATCTGAAGTTTGATGAAAATCCACGTATTAGTTCTTGAGATAGAGCCATTGCGGAAATCAGGAAAAATGATGTATAGCAGCGCCACCTGCTGATCCATTTACACCAAAACATAGTAAACATCAACTCATATCAAGGACTAACTGAATCTGAAGTTTCATGAAAATCCGTTCGTTAGTTCTTGAGATAGAGCCACTGCGGAAATCGTAAAAAATGCAGCATAGCAGCGCCACCTGTGGAGCGATTTCCACCAAAAACTGATCAGCTCCAATTTATATCAGGGACTAACTGAATATAAATTTTTATTAAATTCCGTGCATTAGGTTTTTGAGATAGAGCGCCCACAAAATTTGTGTCACGCACAGATACACAGACATACAGACTCACAGACAGACATTTTGTAAAAACATGTTTTTCGGGATCTTTGACCCCTAAAATGTGTAAATCCGTCAAAAACCGGAATTCGAAAATTTTCACGAATCCAATACTTTCTTCTTGTAAAGATAGAAAAAAGTAAAAACGGTGATAAAAAATAAATTCTGTAATGGACGCTCGTCACGAAGGGGTTAAAACAAGTATTTTACAACACCAAATGCCACATTCATGAAAATTTACAACATCAAATGCAAAATGTGTCCGCTCGCTACCACAAGGAATTGTGTCATTTGTGTAATTATTGCATTGAAGAGTGCTATGAGTCACGAAATCTATTCTTCTCAATCCAGATTGTCCTGTATGATTCAATTAAAAATATTCTCAATCACATTCAAATTGAAACGAATTCGAACCGAAAGAAACTGCCAGTCTATACTAATATTATAAAGAGGTAAAGTTTGTTTCTTTGTAGGAGCTAATCTCTGAAGCTAAAGAACCGATTTCAAAAGTAATGGTATCAAAATGAGGGTGTTACTCCCTGTTCCAATTCCAACATAGGCTATATCGCTGCCACTACCCTAAAAGGGGGTGCACGAGCAAAAAAGTTCTAAAAATGAGATTTTGGTGTTACTGAAGGGCCTAGACAAATGAAATTTGGCACGGTAGTTACTTATTAGATACAGGTGATCTCTAAGAAAATTTCTTAAAAAATTCGAAATTTAAAAAGGGGTGTAAAATGCGCAAAAAGCGTTCTAAATGGCGATTTCTACGCAACTACAGGAAATATCAAACCGATTTCAAAAGTAATGGTTGGAAATTGATGGTGACAGGCTCTAACATAGGCTCTATTTTATGTCGGTGTCACTACCACCTGGTGTTGCAGGAGCAAAAAACGTTCTAAATTGCGATTTTTGTGTTACTGAAGGGCCTAGAAACGTGAGATTTTCCATGGGAGTTACTCATAAGATATAAATGATCTCTTAGAACATTTCTTAAAATATCGAAATTTAAAAAGGGGTGAAAATGCGCGAAAAGCGTTCTAAAAAAATTGTAAATGGCGATTCTACGCAATCTCAGGAAGTATCGCACCGATTTCAAAAGTAATGGTTGGAAATTGATGGTGTCCTTGTTCTAACAAAGGCTCTATTTTATATCGGTGCCACTACCACCTGGGGGTTGCAGGATCGAAAAATGTTCTAAATTGCGATTTTTGTGATACTGCAGGGTCTAGCAACTTGAAATTAGGCATGGTAGCAGTGGCGCCAACTTATATGGGTCAATGGGGCGCAAGCCCACCCAATAGTTTGATCTCTCCGCAAACAATTCCAATTGATTTAATTCGTAATTTATATTTTTTAATTATTTAATCGCTGAAATAAAATTTGGTTTTATCAACGTTCTCAAAATAGTTTGCTTGAAAAATAGTAAGGACATCCATTAGAATTACGGGAGCACTGAAAATCGCTTCAGGTGATGTATAGTTAAATTTCTCACGAAAACAAATTTCCTGCCTATTTTGCCATCTGTTTGATGTCTTGAATTCATAAAGCACTTAGGTGACTAAATAATGTATGCTTTTCTTAACATTTAGTTTTTACACTTTCAATAGTTAGCAATTCCAATGTTATTTAAAATAAATATTAATGTATTTATAAAAGGAAGAACTTATAAATATATAATTTAATAAAATTATTTATAAAAATTACAATTGAATTACAATAATTAAAATATTTGCTATGAAAAAAAAAATATTTTAATTTCTGATTATCTTTAGTGATTTGCTCCTCTCCTCTCTCTCCACACACATACACACTAAGGGTGAAAAAAAAATAGTGTTATTTTACTCAAAAATGTTTGAGCCCACCCAATATATTTGAAAAGTTGGAGCTACTGCATGGTAGTTATTTATAAGATATAAATGACTCTAAAAACAGTATCCAAAAACTTAGATATTTAAAATTGGTGAAAATTTGCCAAAAGCATTCTAAAAACGTTCTAAATTTCGATTTCTACGAAATCTCAAAAATATCAAACTAATTTCAAAAGCAATGGTTGCAAATTGATGGTGACAGTCCCTGCTCCAACATAGGGTATATTTTTGGTTGTTGTCACTACCACCTGAGGGTTGCAGGAGCAAAAAATGTTCTGAATTGCGTATTTTGCGATATTGAGGGGGGTCTAACGTTTTGAAATTTGGCATGGTAATAACTTAAAAGATGTAAATGCTTTCTAAGAACCATCGAAAGAAAATTCCAAATTTAAAAGGATGAAGTGAGCGAAAAGCGTTCTAAAAACATTCCAAATTACGATTTTTATGCAATATTATGAAATACTAAGCCGATTTAAAAAATAATGGTTGCAAATTGGTGTGAAAGAACCTGCTCAAAACATAAGCTATATTTTATGTCGGTGCCACTGCCACCAGAGGGTTGAAGAAGCAAAAAACGTTCTAAATTGAGATTTCTGTGATACTGAAGAGTCTAGAAACTTTAAATATGGCATGGTAGCAGTGGCGTGGCGTGAAAATTTTCTGTGGTCATCGCAATTATTTAAGTTTGTGGTGAAAAATTATTAACTCTAAATTTCAATGGTTGAATGTTCAAAAAAGAAACTTTAAATCTTACCTTCACTTATACATGAACTCCAAATGTTCTGCTAAAACTGGATCGTAGAGTTTTAAAAGCTTATTAAGAGTTTTAAAATATTGCTTGGTCATCGCCGCATCCAGCGATGACCGGACGCCACGCCACTGCATGGTAGTTACTTATAAAATATAAATACCCTCTAAGAACAGTCGAAAATAAACTCAAAATATAAAGGTTGAAGCGAAGGGAAGGAGCGAAAAGCGTTCTAAAAAAGTCCTAAATTACGATTTATATGCAATCTCAGGAAATAATAAACCGATTACAAAAGCAATGGCTGCGAATCAATGGTAACAGTGTCAGATCCTACACAGATATAGGCTACATTTTATGCCGGTGCCGCTATCACCTGGGGTTGGCAGGAACAACAAACGTTCTAAAAATGTCTTGAAATTCTTTCTAAATTACATTTTCTATGGAATATTAGCAAATACCAAACCGATTTCAAAATTAATGTTGGTAAATTAATGGTGACAGTCTGTGTTTCAATAATCATTTTATGTTAGTGTCACTATCACCAAAGAGATGGTAAGACCGTTAGACAAGAAACTTGGAATTTGACATGGTTAATTTTAAGATGTAAATGCGTACGGACAACGATTTCTAAAAAAATTAAAACTTCAAATGAATACTGAAATAAGCATAAAAGCTTCAAAATACTTTCTAAATTATTTATTTAGAATTAGTTTTAGTTCTTATTAATTTAAGTCTCATTTCTGCCTAATGCTAATAATGAAGTTTAGTCAAAGTGGGCCTTAATAATTTTTAAATTATTCCCAAAAAGTGTAACTTCTTATAAAAATTGGACATACAAATATCCCTTGACATATTTCAACTATTAAGTGAGCAAAGCCGTGGGTTTTGCTAGTTATAGAATAAAGGAGAAGATATTTACGACTTTTCCCCAATTTTTTTCAGAAGACTCCCGAATATTTCGCAATATTTCGAAAAATTCGGGAAAGTTTGTAACTAAGAATTTATTTGATCTGAGAAAAAATTGAATAGATATACGATTTACAGAAATAAATCAATTATGCTTTAGTAATACAATATTTCACTTTATACCTCTATACGGAATCGATCTACTAAGTCGAGTATAAGAAGGTTATGAAATTCTTTTTACCACTTTCCAACATAGTTGAAAAGTATTTATGAATTCGGTTTGTCTGGCCATCTGTGTGTCGGCCCACTCTCTAACTCGCGTAATGTAACTGATACATGCTTTTGAGGTTTACTATGGCATGTTTGGTATTGAAAATGAAGCGTGTAGTATTTCTAGTTCGTTTACAGAGGCACTCAAAAGGAATTCCTTTGCATTATGTTCTTGGGGAAAACTTCTTTGAAATGTATTTTAATGTTACACTATTTCAAACATATTGAAATTGATATACCTCACTGAGATGCACTACAAGATGCTTACTATCGAATAGGGCGTGCATAGCATTTACCGTTCTTTTACATGGACGCACAAAAAATTCGGTTACACTACAGTCTATGAGAAATAATTGCTGGAAGTGCATTTTCAATCGCGGTAGGAGTTTTTAAATTTAACGGATTTTTTTGCATATTTCTTAATGTCTATAAATTCCATAGATCACATACAGGGCTGTACAAAAGAATTCAGGTACAATTTCGTTTACTGAAGGAAATGGCTCAAGGGAAATTTTCAATTAGTACGCGTTTCCTAATTGAAATAAATTTTACATACCATGTATTAACTATACAATTCTATAGATTATATACAGGGCTTCACAAAAGAATTTGGATATTTTAGCGACTATAGAGGATAATTGCTGAAATTTAATTTTCAAAATGTGTTATGCGTTTCCAAAATTATTTTCATAGACACCTTTCAGCCTATTAAACGGTGAAGTTTTGTTACAGCATTTTGAATGTGTTGGAAAGTTACATAATCGATGCTTGAAATAGGATTCTTCGTTCCACATTATTTTTCCTTTCATGTATATTTACTCATTACAGTAGAGTCCCGATTATCCGAGTCCCTCTTAACCGAGTCCCGCTTAACAGAGTTTTTTTTTTTTCTTCTGATAGAGTAATGGATTCCATTATTATGAAACAGCCATTATAAATGAAGTGTTAGGTGAAGATGAAAGAGCAGCCGTAAAAAGTTAGAACTCTCATTTTCTCGCCAGGATGGGGAGAAAAAGAAAATTATCGCCATTTTTTCCCCATTCTCACCAGAAAATTAGAGTTTTAACTTTTTACGACTGTTTCATCTTCACCAAACATTTCATTTATAATAACTGTTTCATAATAATGGAATCCATCAGTCCATTAGAAGAAAAGGATCCATTCCAAAGGTATAAGTTCGATTGAAAAAACTATTTAATACTTTAAGTAGAAAGAAGAGGCTACACCTGAAATTTTCATGACACTCAGTGATGCCGCTGTACTTGAAAAAACCTGGGTCCCCGGGACCCAGGATTTCCAAAAATCTGGATCCCTTTTTTACAAAAGCGGGTCACCATCAATAATAATTTATATTTTAAAGGAATAAATGAAAGTTGTTTATTAAGATAAATGAAATGCATTAATTATTGTTTTAACAATAATTAAATAATGAATTAAAACCAGCATTATTTGCACTCAAATAAGATATTTTTAAAAAATATTAAGAGAAATTTTCTTTACTTTTTTAAAAGTAAAAA
This sequence comes from Maratus speciosus, assembly GCA_963932465.1. Taxonomy (NCBI): domain Eukaryota; kingdom Metazoa; phylum Arthropoda; class Arachnida; order Araneae; family Salticidae; genus Maratus; species Maratus speciosus. Next base: position 339,328,548 of record OZ010797.1, on the reverse strand, counting down.
TGCAAGATACAATTTTAATTGTAAAATAATGTTTATTTGAGAGTAGAAGATACCAAGTTCCACTAACAAGTATCACTAATGTTTGCATTCTTTTAAAAAGAGGCAAGGCGGGTTTATTGAAAAAGATATTTTTGCTGAAAAAAAGAACACTTATGTTAAGTAAAGGTGTACTTTTCTTTGAATGAATGGGTGCTTTCATTATTATACTTCCCATTGAATTATTTGTCAGCATAGATCTGTGTTGGAATCAGACATTTTCCTTGGAAGGGAAATTTATATCTAAATCACTAATAAGCATCAAATCTTAAATGTTCTGAAGGCGGGAGACATTTCAATGCAGTAAGAACGAGGGAGGGGGGGTGGGATTTTTACTGGTCCACCTAATGAATATAAATATTATCAAAGTACACTGAAATCATGCTGTATTTTTAAGAATCTCATAAAAAAGAAATTAAATCCCATTTTATGAATTTTCTACCTATAAGTTTAGTTTGCACATCTTTTTTGGTGCTTTGACTAAATTCGCGTTTTTTCCGCGTTACTTTGACGAAATTCGCGTTTTTCCGCGATCCTTTTGTTGAAATTCGCTATTTTTTCGCGAGTCTGTCACGAAAATCGTGTTTTTTTCCGCGATACTTTAACAAAATTCGGCTTTATTCCGCGATTTTTTGACGAAATTTGCTATTTTTTCGCAATCTTTTGTCGAAATACACTATTTTGTCTCAGCCCTTTTACGAAAATAGCGTTTTTTCCGCTATATTTTCACGAAATTTGTGCTTTTTTCGCGATCCTTTGACGAAAATCGGCTTTTTTACGTTATTTTTTGACAACATTTGCTATTTTTGGGGGATCCTTTGATGAAAAACAACTATTTTTTCGCGATCCTTTGACTAAAATCGGCTTTTTTCCGCGATTTTTTGATGAAATTCGCTATTTTTCGCGATCTTTTAACGAAATACGTTAATTTGTCGCGGCCTTTTTACGAAAATCGCGTTTTTCGCAATATTTTGATGAAATTTGCGCTTATTTCAGCGATATTTTCATGAAATTTGCGCTTATTTCCGCGATTTTTTGACGAAATTCGCTTTTTATTTCGTGATGCTTTGACGAAATACGCTATTTTTTCGCGGCCCTTTTACGAAAATCACTGCTTTTGCGCGATATTTTGATGAGATTTACGCTTTTTTCGCGATTCTTTGACGAAAATCGCCTGTTTTCCGCCATTTTTTCACGAAATTACGCGTCCCACGGGACGCGTAAGAGCTATTTTTTTGCGTCCCGTATCCGATTTTTCGCGCAATTTACGCGCTATAGCGCGTCCGCGGAATCCCTGACACTAATAGAATCACATAGCTTGCCAATTTGCACGGTTTTGTTACATCTAAAATTTAATAAAAATTTTTGCCATATTTAATCGTTGACAATTGTTAGATTTCGCCGATTGAATTAGACAAAATTTACTGGCAAGTTTTAGTGGTAAAAAAAAAAAAAAAAAAAAAGAAAGAAAGAAATTGGTAGCTATGCAGTAGCGTAATACTACAGCAAAAAAAATCTGCAGCAAAATTGGCATTCAACAAACAAAAAACTATCAAGGGCTTTTTCAAATAAACAATTTCATTCCCCGCTTTTCTTAAAAATAACGGAAATGTAAAATTTATATTTCATCTCCTTAGTTGGTGACGATTTATATAAATCCGGTTTATCCGAGTTTTTTGCTTATCCGAGGTTAGCTTGGTCCATATTAACTCGGATAACCGAGACTACTGTACTTTCGAAACAATGCTCTGGTTTTGATGATATACACCGTTTTTGGAAAGTGCTCTTTTGCAGGTGGTCCCATTATAAATTTTTATCCAGATTAAAGAAAAAAAATTGTCTTATTTTTTACTTTTTAGCCTCTAATTTTCGTAAAAATTGGCCTGTCATTACGAATTTTGAATAGGGTGTTAGGGTAGATAGTACTTCTTTACGTTTTCAAAATTCAAATAGTCGCCGTATCGTATATAGCTTTTAAAGGGACGTATCGAAAATTTCAATACAAAATCATCAACTATGTGTCAAATTGAGCAATTTCAGCTTCAATACATTTTAAAATGAATGTGGATAACAGTATTGCTACAAAAATACTCTATTGTGCCGAAATACTCTCACTAAAATACGCTGAATGCGGTGGGATAAGTAAATATCATTTAAATAAGATAGTAAACAATCCGTCGGGTTTTTTTTTTTTTTTTTTTTTTCCCCCTCAAATATTACTGTTATTGCAGTGCAGTCAAGAACTTAAAGGAAAAAAAAAAAAGTGGCGCAACTTGACAAATCGTAATGTAATCTTTGCGGCTATTTTAGGACAGGCATCTTCCGAAATACAATAACGCGGGCACCATAACACGCTTCGCTAACCCGTATCTAGTGACGCGTGTAATATGCGTTTCCACTAAATTACTCCGCTGTATTTCGTTTTGAATAGGATATGCCTTTCCACTCCCGGGATGCCGGATGATTTTTGATCCCGGGAATTGCGGAATTGATAAAAGACCGGTGGTATGCAGAAATCTGTCAATCCAAATGCACAAAAAGTGAAAGAAAGGGTCTAAATTTACGAAGACTTATCAGGGGCTGTAAATATATGTAACGTTAGAAACTTCTTGCAATTTTTGACCGCTCCCTCCCCTATTAAATCAACGGGAGATTTTATTCAGAAATTCAGATACAATTACCAGGTAATTATATCTGTACCTTGGAACAAAAAGGGCCAATGTCCATTTTTCTCAAATGGCAGGAAACCCAATTTAAGTTTGAGGAATTTTAAGAATCTTGCTACGATTTCTGTACTATTATTTTTCAAAGTTGTACCTTTCAATTCAGTAATGCTTTTTTCGCTACAATCTAATGTTACATTGGGGTTTTTTTTTTTTTTTTTTTTTTTTTTTTTACATTTTAAATTGGCCATTTTTTCATTAACAGTAAGTAACATTGGCCTCGACAAAATATTTTGTTTTCAATGATCTAATATTGGGAGGACTTTGGCCCTTTTAACAATTACTTTATATCGCATCCTGAATCCATTCCTGCATTTAACTCAAATTTCTCAATTTTGGATATTGGCCCTTTCTGTTCCAAGGTACAGATATTATGGCTAATCTTGATATTGTTTCATTATATCCGTCAACTGAAACGCATGAAGTTTGTAATAAAATTTGCGATATTGAACAAATAGAAGATTTAGAAGGCGATATAAAATTATCAATAAAAAGGAGTTAATCTGATCATTCTTAATAACTACTTCACATTTAATGGTAAATATTATAAACAAAATCATGGAGCCCCAATAGGTTCCCCTACTTTGAGTTTATTAGCTGAATATACTCTTCACCCATCAGAAACTGAATATTTTAGAACATTGCAATTAACGCCCCAGGCTTGGCTTAGATATGTTGATATTTTTATGATTTGACAGTATAGTCTTGAACTTAAAATGTTTACAAATCATCTAAATTCAATGAACAATAACATTACAGTCACTATTGAAATTGAACATAATAAAAGTCTTCCATTCCTTGATATAATGTTAACAAGAACAAATCAATCAATCGACAGATCGGTTTTCAGAAAAAGCATGACTAACCAGGCTACCATACCGAATAATGCATGGTTCTCCATTTCCGTATAAAATTTCAACCTACAGATTTTTCGTAAGACGGTCTTTTCTAGTGTAGTATCAATAATTTGGAAAATAAATTGGATAATATTCGCAGAATTGGTCATAATAATGGTTTTAAAGTTCAATATTTTAATAAATTAATCGTGGATATTGCCAATAATAAGAAGCCTGAACATAAATTTGATTCGCAAATACAAACTTTGTACTATTCAATATTTTCCAAGCTTTTTTGAGAAATTAAAATAGAGTCTTAAGCGTTAAAATATCTGCTTAGTAGCCAAAGCACCTCCGAAATTAAAGAATATTTTTTTCAGTAAAATTGACGCAATTAATTTTGCGACTTACTCAGGAGTTTATGAAATACCATTTATTAGAGCAGACGGATCAAAGAATTACTAAATTGGTATAACCAGGGTTTGACAAACCCCGGGCGACTAAAAAATTCCTCTTGGCGACTAACTTTTTTTACCTACTTATTAATTTTATTATTTTTTTCCTTTAATCAAAAAATTCCATGCGCGAAAATATTTATTTTTATATAGCGATTATTTGCAGTGGAAGAAAATACACCATACCGGCGCAACAACTCTCCCTAATTTTCAGAAATCAGAGTTTTTGCTAACCCAAACATGCATGTTGAAATAGCGCTGCTTAGATTAGAAAACCTTTAAAATACTCAAGCAGAAAATGAAAAAAAAAATGTTTCATTAAGTGGAATGTACCAAAATGTGCAGTTGTCGATATATCTCACAAAAATGACAAATGGACAAGTGGTACTTCAAATCAACATATCAAAAGCATGGTTAATTTATGTATATAATTTCTTGTTGGGAATTAACCCTCCGTCTACCAGGCGGGTCCATTGGACCCGACAGGTACATACAAAATATTCATTCAAACCAGAAATTTCTTTAAAATAAACTAAGTATATAAACCAGACAAAAATAAGGTAAATAAATAAGTTAAATAGTTTTAAATAAAAATTCTGGTGTAGAACGTTTTATTAAAACTTGAATAAAATTCCCTGTAGATCTAGGGTTAAAGATAAAGATATTAATTTGTCTACTGTTTTAATGTTTAATTTCATAGTTTATTTCTATTTAATTTTTACAATGCAAAAGTGGTATTATTTTAAAATGTTTATTCAGATGAATTTTTTTATTGAATAGTTAACCTGTTCACTGCAAAATTAGACATAGATCACTCAAAAATAACCGAATACGAGTATGAGTAGCCAGAGTTCCAATTTGCAGTGAATGCGTTATTGTCAGAGAAATGATTCCTCAAGCTGGCTCCTAAGAATTTTTTCTGGCGCCTAAGAATTTCAACTTTTGTCAGTCCCTGGGTATGACTAGCAGGAAATTTAAGTATAGAAAAAAGGAGCATATAGATGATATTAAATATAATATGAAAAACCACACCCCTGGCAATATTATATCAAGAAGAAACCATCCAAATAAATTTCAATGAAAGTAAGATAATTTTTCCCTCCAGTCTAATATTATCTATCCTTTATAAGAGATACCATAGGATCGTAACACGCGAAAATTCAATATGTAACGATGCAGCATCATTTAACTTAGCAAAAATATGGCTCGAGACACTCAATAGTTACGAAAATAAAATCCAAGTAAAATAAAAGAATAACGTGCATAATATGATTGGCTTCAATATTTTGATTTAGAACCTGAATCTATGCCGTGCTCAAAATAATCTCCCGCGTGCCAACTGTGGCACGCGTGCCATAGGTTCGCCGTCCCTGGAGCGTATAGTATAGCGTTAGTACAGTCCTGATAATTACGAGCGTCTAGGGATATTCATGTTGCATCTGTAAAGTCGTTTTTCGGGAATTAATCAGTGACAAATGACACGCAAATTATTTTCTTACACGCTAGAAAAGGATCAAGCAGCAAATAAAATTAAATGGAATTAGACTAAAAAATTATTATAAAATTTATTAGGCTAATTTCCATGCATTGAAATTAAACTACTGTATCAATAAATTCAGATGAATTAAACATATTTGAAAACTAGCAATCCTATTCTATAACATACTTTACATTTTTTATTGATTAAACTGGTATTTAAAACTTTAATTATTTTAAATTATGACTAAGCATTGTATCACTTTACAACGGCAAATAAATTGTAGTAAAATAACTTAAAATGTCACATATTCATGTTGTATCTGTAATACCCGCTATTCGGTAAACAAATAGTAACCAAACGGAATACAAATTATTTTCTTACCCGCTGTAAAGGGATATCCAGTAAGTATAGCAAGTATAATTAAATTGAAATAGACTAATTTTTATGCATTTAAATTAAACTGTTGTATAAATAAATTCAGTTGATTTAAATATATTTGAAAACTAGCAATCCTATAACACATACATTTTAAAATTTTTGATTTAAATGGTATTTAAAACTTTAATAAAAACTGATTAAAAGAAAGGAATTCTTTTAAATCATGATTAAGTATTGTATCATTTTATAACGATAAATAAATTTTAATAAAATAACTTAAAATGTGATATTCATGTTTTATCTGTAAAATCCACTATTCGGTAAACACTTAGCAACAAACGGAATACAAATTATTTTCTTACCCACTACAAAAGGATACCCAGTTAAATGGAAATGGGCTAAAACAATTTATGCATTGAAATTAAACTACTGTATACTAGGCCAGACTTAGACCCTCTAGGGTCCCTGAGAAAGTAGGGGAGAGTGGGGTCGAATGGGGCAATGGGAGAAATGGGGCAGTTGTTTTTTCTCTTTATGTATCATTCTAAACATTTCACCAATCACACACTAGATGAAGCAATGGTAACCCTATCTTCAGTAGAAAAAAGTTGACGATCTGCATAAGCTTACAATTGTATAAAGAAAAACATTATTACAAAAATCAAAAGTAAATTTGCTTCATATACTTTTTATGCTTTCTGTATATTAAATGACTTGTTTATGCGTAGATGTAATAGTTTCCCTATTTATGGAACATTATACTGTATATTATCCATTATTTAAACTAAACCTAAAAGCAGCATTTTTGTAATAAGTTTAACAAAAAAGAAGGTAGTAGGGAGGAATGGGACATGCCAGCAAAGGGAGGAATGGGACAAGTCCAATTCCTTCTTTTTAATAAGATGAATGTAAATTGCTAATATGCAGATATTTTTAGAAGGTAATATATTAATTTTAACATTGATAATATATTAATTTAAAATGTATTAAAATTTTAATTCAAAATGTAAAATTGAACTGATATTTTTTTTTGGTGTCATCTGTGACTGACAATTCTGAATTTTCCTTCCATTGATGAACATACCGGAATTTTATATTGTGGCACAGACATTATCAACCTGCAATCTTTGTTAGACTGTATATGTAGCCGACACTAAACTATTTGTGCCTTAACATACTTTGTTTCATAGCTGCCCCATACCTCCCTGTCAGTGGGGAGGTATGGGACACATTTTGAAACTTACAATTTCTTTAATTATAAAATTGTTTCTGCATATTATGTTTCTATATTGTTCAAGGAAAGTGTTTCATTTTGTATTCTATAAATTGAAATTTTTGTTTTTCTGTCAAACAAAGTTGATTCTCTTGCTTTTGTAAAAAGCGTCCCATTCCTCCCCACTCTCCCCTATTATTCTGGGAACCCCTTTCTAGATATTCATATAAAATATTCTTGAATTATGCTGAAATGACTAAATTTCAAACAAATTTCGTACTAGGTACTATTCACATCCGTATACAGAGTATCATAAGAAATATGATCACAAATTTAAGAGAATGTAGACACCTTTTTTGTATAATATAGGAATATAAGGGCTCATGCGAGCCGTTGAAATGTAACTAGTCTTTCGCTCATTCTTGAATATTTCTCATATCATATATAGGGTAAGTGTGCCAGTAATGGATAGCCTTCAATGTTTTCGGTTTATAAAAAAATAAAATAAAAATTTAGCTTTATTATTTTTTTAAGAACTCCCCCTTGCATGTTTTATAATATTGAATTATTGTTGGCACTCTCAATCGAACCAGGAAGCAGAAAATGTTTCGAAGTTCCACTGTTTTTCAGTGAAAATCGTAATGAACATGCTAAGAACTGGCTTCATTTAATAAACTTATATATTCCTTATCTTCTTGCAAAATTTGCAGCTTTTTGTTTTGGTAGTAATAGAAAACTTTGAATTTTATATACTAATAGTCATTTATAAAATTTAATTTATTTTTAAGGTTTTAAGAGGGGTGTCCTTTACTGGGATGCTTAATTAGTCATTTAACAGTCATGGGCACCCCATGTAGACATCGATAAAAATGCAATTTATGTAACGTTTATAGTACATAAAATATTTTGACTTAACTGAAAACCTAAATAATCAAATTTAATTTTTAAATTACTTTCCAAAATATAATAGTAACACCAAAACTTGTATAAATAGCCTATTTTATGTGGTTAATAATTTTTTTATGTATAAACTCTGCTTTGCATATTTTATAATCTGGCAATCAATCCAGTCAGGAAGCAGAAAATATTGTTTAAGGGCACAGTTAAAGAGCAGTTCATAGGACTTAATCCCTCCCCATTTAAACAAAAACAAGTTACAGAAGCTGTTAAAATCTATTTTGTCTTAAATGTTTGCGCTTATTCATCCCTGACAAAAAATAAATAAATAAATTATTGTAATCTTAATAAACGTTATAGTAATCATGAAACTAGTAAATCTGCAGATCAGCGGCCTCAAACATCAGTTCTACAGTTTTATTTTGAAATGATTTTATTTAGTATTTAAAATATCCTACTCACAGTATCATTTCTTTCATATTTGTAATATTAATTATTACAAGTAACAGTCTCTAGAAGCCTCTGGAAGTTTAATTGTTAAAAATAGTGTGACGAAACTATACACTAATGCTTCAAAACTTTTCTTTATTATTATTACCTTCTAAATCCCCCCTCCCCTCGTCTCAATAATTTGACAGCTGTAATTGCCTGATATTTAGTATTCTAAACTATCCATCTAAAATAATTAAAATATCGATCTTCTGATAATTACAATAATTGATGCAAACAGTGAATGATTATGGAAGATATTTTATTAATTACTGGTACCCTAATTGTTAAATTTATTTGAAATTAACTATTTTGTTTCATTAGTATGCTTTCATTAAATTCTGGTTCTAAATACAGTCATAAAAGCAATTATATTTATTACTTTTTATGAGATGTCCCGTTACTGGAACAAAGTGTGTCCCGTTACTGGAACAAATTATGTCCCATCACTGGAAAAAAGGGCGTCCATTACTGGCATTTTAGATGTTGATATATTTCTGTTACTTAAAATTAAATTTTGATTCAGATTGGGAAATAAGACTGAATGGTTAAATATTATTGACAGATTAATATAATATTGGAAAAACTGGAATGTAATAATTATAACTTAATTATAAAACAAATTTTAAAGAAATTACTTAAGGGTGTCCATTACTCGCACATCTACCCTGTGTCATAAGATGTCTAAAAGAAAAATGTCCCAATTGGTCGTCAGTAATAGTTTAAATTTGCCTTGCTACGAGAATAGCGCTAGTAATGAATTTCTCTTGTCAACAATAGACTACTACATTGTTACAATAAAATATTAATCATTAACTTTTTGATGTTGCAGATTTTTTTTTTTTTTTTTGGGGGGGGGGGGGGGTGGACATGGAAGCATGGGCGGCAAATCACATTCCACCTTTTTGGAAAAGGTAGAATTTTGGTCACTTTTGGGTAATTTTTAACATTAGGCTCTCCTTTAAAGAAATTCGAATTCCTGCTTACGCTCATGGAGGTTCTCGCAAATGGGGGTTGGGGGGGGGGGGGTGTTGGTGTCGTTTTATGACGACAAATTATCTACACTTGGGATATGGACCTGAAGAGGGGGTAGCTCCGTGGAGGTCTTTCTAAGGGAACCTGACCCGTATTTACGCAAGGAAATCCAAGGTTGGAAGAAAACCACGGAAAACTCCGAACGATTAGGCCGACGGCGCGATTGATTTCGAACCCAGCACCTCCCGTCTACCAGCTTTGAGAGCAGAACCTCTCGGCCGTTGATGGGACCTCGTAAATGGGGAATACGGGGCAGCTGCTCCACATGCCCTTCATTAGTGAGGCCCTGACTATATAAACTGCTGTATAAATAAATTCAGGTGATTCAAGTATAATATTTCAAAACTCGCAATTCCATCCTATAACACTAACTATTTAAAATATTCTATTTAAAAGGGTTATTAAAAGCTTTCACTGGATTTTTAAAAATTATTACTAAGTATTGTACCATTTCATAAAGGCAAGCAAATTTGAATAAAATAACAAAATGTCATATTCATGCACTGTAAAAAAATGAAGTACTCTATTTCATTTATGGTGGCATAAAAGATGTTCATGGTGATTCAAATATTAAATTATGCACAGTATTTTAAAATAATTTTAAAGTGCTTGGAAATAATGCTCTTGTTACAAAAATATTCGATTTTGGTATCTTGCTAATAATTTTGCTATTTTTCTTAATAAATAATCAATTAAACGTTTCTTGTTAATAATTTAGAACGGGAAATAAATGTTAGTACATTTTTACTTTAATTTTTAGGTTCAGGAGAGCAGTATATAGCGATTCATATTTGAACACAACCATGGGATCAAAATTGAGTAGATGCATTTCTCAAGTTTGAGTACATTTGGATCAGAGCTATTTTGAGTATGTCACGTATTAAAAATTGAGTACTTTTTACTCAGTTTTGAGCACTCCTTTTTTTCCAGTGTGTTGTATCTATAAAATCCGCTATTCGGTAAACAATTAGAAACAAACGTAATACAAATTATTCTCCTACCGCTACAAAAGGATATCCAGTAAGTATCAAGTATAATTAAATGAAAATAGACATACATGGAAATTAAACTACTGTATAAAATAAATTCAGGTGATTTAAATATATTTCAAAACTCGCAATTTTATCCTAAAACATATACTATTTTAAATATTCGATTTAAAAAGGTTATTAAAAACTTCAATAAAGCTAATAAAAAGACACTGGATTCTTTTAAATTATGACTAAGAATTTTAATTCCTAAAGGCAAGTACATTTTAATAAAGTAACTTAAAATGTCATTCATATTGTACCTCTAAAATCACTATTCGATGAACTAGTAACGAACGGAATATAAATTATTTTTTTATTCGCTGCAAAAGGATATCCAGTAAATATCAAGTATAATTAAAAGGAAGTAGACAAACAATTTATGCTTTGAAATTAAACTATTGTATAAATAAATTCGGGTGATTTAAATATCATATTTCAAAACTTAAATCCTATCCTATAACACATTCTGCTTAAAATATTCGATTTCAAATTTATTAAAAACTTAACTGATTAAAAAAAAAAAAAAAAAAAAAAAAAAAAAAAAAAACCGTTGAATTCTTTTAAATTAAGACATTGTATCATTTCACAACAGCAAGTAAATTTTAATAAAATGTCATATCGCTCATCCGCGAGAAAAGTGACATCTCTCTCAAAAATTCATTTAGCGTTTTGTTCCACTAATAGATCTGTCATAGGTTTGTCTTGCTACACAAACAGTTTCATAAATGTAGTTATACGGAAAATCATTTTATTACACTATATGTCCGTTTGTGACCACACAAGAGAGGTGGATCGTGTGCGGAGGTAAAATTACCCAACCCTCCCAACATCATCCTACGTCTTCATTCTTAAGGGCTTTATGCTTTTATGCACGTTTTTATTCCAGCACGCAGAGTTAAGTGCTGCAATTTCATCTTAAGGTAAAGCAATGCAAATTTTCTTTTGCCTCTCCTGTGAAATTTACTTTTCTCGAGATGTGTCACTTTTATTGCGGGTGAGCGATATATTCCTGTTGTATTTGTAAAATCGTTTTTCGGGAAATAATCGGTGACAAATGACAAGCAAATTATTTTCTATATTATTCTTATGTTATATCTATAAAATAACTATTCGATAAGCAATTAGTAAGAAACGGAATACAAATTGTTTTCTTACACGTTACAAAAGGATACCCATTAAATAGAAATAGACTAAAACAATTTATTCATTTAAATTAAACTACTCTATGAATAAATTCAGGTTATTTAAATATATTTCATAACTCTCAATCCTATCCTACAACACATACTTTGCAAAATATTAGATTAAAAAAGGTTATTAAAAACTTTAACAAAGCTAATAAAGAGACACTGGATTCTTTTAAATTATCACCAAGTATTTTATTTCACAACGGCAAGTAAATTTCAATAAAATAAGATGTCATATATTCATGTTGTAACTGTAAAATCATTATTGGATAAACAATTGGTAACAAACGGAATACAAATTTTTTTATCAGCTACAAAAAGATATCCAGTACCTATCAAATATAATTAAATGGAAATAGACAAAACAATTTATGCATTGAAATTAAACTACTGTATAAATAAACTCAGGTGATTTAAATATAATATTTCAAACCTATCAATCCTATAACACATACTGTTCAAAATATTAGATTTAAAAAGGTTATTAAAAACCTTAATAAAACTAATAAAAAAATACACTGGATTCTTTTAAATTATGCTAGTATTTTATCATTTCATAACGGCAAGTAAATTTTAATAACTTGAAATGTCATATTCATGTTGTATCTGTAAAATCACTATTCGATAAACAATCAGTAAGAAGGGGAATAGAAGAAAAAAAAAATATGCGCTAGAAAAAGATATCCAGTAACTTAAATGGAAGTAGACTAAACAATTATATATTTATTGAACTACTTTAAAAGCATTGAAATTAAAATACTGTATCAATAAATTTAGATAAATTAAATAGAATATTTAAAATTTTGCAGTCTATCCTATAACACATATTTTAAAATATTTTATTTAAATGGTATTTAAAACTTTAAAATAAAAATTGATCAATAAACACTTTTACTCGAAAACACTTTTTAAAACATGAAGGAATAGTAAAAGACACCGCATATTTAATAATGACATTTGCAACTTCGTACAATTCAGGTTGTATCTATAAAATCCTTATTCGGTAAATAAAGAAAATACAATTGAATTTTCTTACCCGTTATAAAAAGAAAACAAAATAGAGGTATCCAGCTCGCGTGGCAACTACCTTTCCATGGCATTCTGCGTCTTCAAGTAACCATGCCCAAGAAACGAATGACTGTTTCTTCGTGCTGACAAACAAAACCGGTCCCTAAATGGGTCAATCAACTTCGGCAACTCAAAAGAAGAGCGTAGTAATATCTGTGACGTCACGTCCACACCTTTCAATAACTTAAAAGTTAAATTAACTAAATTGGTGGACTGCAAATTTGACTTCACTTAAAGGTGTAACAGAGTTCTGTGTTTGAGGAAGATCGACGAGAGGGAAGGGTTGTTGAGAACGTAGCACTCAGAGATCTGCACGGACCGGCATTTCCAGGCCCGGCATGTAAAAAAATCAGTTAAAACTGGCCCGGCCCAGGCAAAAATCAACTAAATCAGGCCCGGTCCGGCTCGACTCAATTTCTACAAAAAATTTTAATTTTCCTTAACATACAATTAAAATTCTTTTAAAGAATACTGCATACATATTTATGGGGAAAATTTTACAATATATTTTAGATTACTATATATTCGCACGACAGAAAATACACAATTGCAACATTAACGATTACTTATACTCTTAACTATTATATTAAAAAATATATTCATTAAAAAGTTGATGCAGTTTAAAATTTAAAAAAAAAAAAAAAAAAAAAAAAAAAGGTTAAAACATAATTTTTAAAGCTATATTATATAAAGTAGATTTTGAAAATATTTATCTGTACTTTATTAAGTTATATTTCTAATGAGTTCGTTATCAGAAGTTCAATTTCGCTATTACTATTTTTACAAAACATATCGCCTGTCCGACACGTCCTGGGAACTCTAATTCCGGACTGGTTCGATTATGTAGGGAAAAAATGTGATCCCGTCCCGAGTCTGCTGAAAAAAATAAACCTGGGCTCAGACACGATGCAAATGTCTGATGCCGATCTCTACGCTGGATATGTTTTAATTCTGTATTGATGTTGTCGAACTAGCATAAGTTCGTGCAGTACATTTATTCTTACTCTCGCGAAAGTCATATCCATTGAAAATGGTTCATATTTTATCGGTTTGGTTTAAATTTTTATATCGAGCCAGTCAGACCGCTTAATTTTATCGGCCGGGCAGGACCCGTTTAACCTTTTTATTGGCCCGGCGCGACCCGTTTAATTTTCATTTCGGCCTCGCCTGTTAAAAAAAAATTGTCTTTATTCTGCCGGCCCGGCACATTTGGAAATTTGCATTCATTTTGCCGGCCTCAGGCCAAGCCCGGCCCGTGCAGACCTCTACCTTGGAATCATTTTTTGAAAGTGGCATTAAGGAGCAGGAAAAGTATAAAAAGATCCTTGCAATTTCACAATAGGTATATATTTTAAATTCATTCGCAGAGTTTCGGCGGCCTCGGGGGAGGTGTGTAAAAACTAAATGAGGTAGAGATCTGCACGGGCTCGGGTCAGTTTTTTATCATTAGACCGGGCCGAGCCTCGACTAGATCACTCCGCGGGTCAAGTTAAACCCCAAAATTGTATTTTAAATCAATCCGAAACCTGGCCCGAACCTGAAATAGCAGAAAGTTAATCCATTAATGTAATAATGGGGGGGAAGGGGGGGGGGGAGCCTACACTACAACTATATCTCTGGTAATCAGTTTTATCTTTTATGTTGAAAAATAAACACACACATAACAGAATATAGTTCTTCCATCTGAAGAAATATTATAGGCTTTTTTGAAAAATCTAGTCAACTCGAAACGGTTGAAGTCAAACCGTCGAGCAACGAAATAAATTGACGCCAATCTGACACGACTCGACGAGTTACCCAATCGAGTAAAATCGAGATGCGTAATCCGATGCAGGACTCCAATTCGGACTTCATTTCTACCAGGCCCGCGTCAGGATGCTCCTTTTGGGGGGGGGGGGGTGAAATAGCAGTGATATTGTACATGCTTAATGGAATCTTTAGAAATTTATTGTGGTTCAATAAATTACGGAAATGTATATCTACCCTATATATAAAAAATCCTAATGAAACGACTGATTTGTTTCACAGCTATTCTTCCTAAAATATGAAACCTTCGGTGGTGAATTAGCACCAATTATCCGTATTGATCCGCGTATATCAAAAATAGTGTTAGAATGTTAAAATTTGAATTAGTTTTCGAGATATTATTATTTTTTAAATATAATTTTAATTATATTTCTGTAATGATGGCAACTCAATGACTCCATTTTTGTAAAAAGAAGGGGCGAAAGGGGAAAAACATAGGGACTACTAGAATGCTGGGGTTTTTTTCGTCATTTTCAAATTGAAATTGAAATTATCTTTTATTTCAATCGATAGTGAAGGCAATATTGTGATTAAATTATGTTTTTCAGGAAAATTTGAGAAAATAAAAACTTTTTTTCACATTTCGATCATCAGGAATCAGTTTCTTTTAAAAATCAAAGACCGTCTGTCATCTTACAGTTTGAACTAATATCCATTGACGTGAAAAAAAAAAAATGTGGGAGGGGGGGGGGGGGAGAGAGAGAGGAAAAGGATTATTGGATTTCTTTTTTGATGTCATAGTGAAATTGAAAAATGAAATTATTAAAAACAGAAGGGGATTTTTAAAATAAGAATTAAATAACCATTTGTTAAAAGCAGAAAATATGGAAAATTACGTCAAAATTTACACGTAAATGTGAAAAAAGTACGAAAACTTTAAAATAATAAAATATATTACACGCGAAACGCATTTAAAGGTGATAATTACGTCATATGTAAAATGCCCGAATATTAAATATCGTCATATTTAAATTATTGTCTGAAATAATTAAATTATTACACGTGAAAACTTTTAAAGGTGAATATTAGATCGTATTTAAAAAGCTCAAATAATGTACTCAAAAACTTTTAAACTAAATAATATATGTACCCGTGAATCTTAAAAGAGAAAAAAAAAAACTTTAAAATAAATAAATAATAACATGAGAAATGCATTTAATAATGAAAATTACGTCATATATTAACAAGTTGGAAATTGCCCGTCAAACGCGGCAAATGCATATCAATTTCATTCTGTTCGAAAGGCTGTACATTATTAAAATACACTTGAAATAATTTTTCCCATTGGCCGAAATGTAATGGAAAACTTTTAACTGTCCCTGTAATTAAACTATACACTCGATTTTCATAAAATTTGAAATGCCTCGACAAAATTTTGCAACAATTATATATTTAAAATTTCAGACCATTCGGTTGGGTAGTTTTTGCTCTATTATATGCCGACGAACAGACGGAATGACAGACATACAGACGGACCGAACGACGACTATAGGTGCTACATATTTATATAATTACGAACGCACCTAAAAAGATAAATTTAACTGATTTTCATTCCCGAGAATTTTAATGTTACGACATATGGTATAAAAGTAGTGCGGCTAGCAAATTTGTTTATATATTACATAATTTGATGCAGCATACAGACAGGTAACTGTAAGAGCTAAATACTTTCAATTTATTTTGTAGAAATTACAATTCGATAAATACATAGTAGAAAGTTCTGATATTCTTATGATTCAAGGGCGGATCTGGAGAGTCCTCAAGGGGGGGGGGGGGCGATTTTGGAAATTTGGAGAATCCAATCTTTTTCACTGCGGGTCGTGTTACTTTTACTTTTTCCTGTGGGTCGGGTTTGGGTCCGGTTGACTTCTATTTTTTTCTGCTGGTCGGGTTAACTTATACTTTTTTACTGCGGGTCGTGTTTGGGTCCGGTTGACTTCTATCTTTTGCTGCTGGTCGGGTTAACATATTTTTTTGCTGTGAATCGCGTTTGGGTCCGGTTGACTTCTACTTTTTGATGCGGGTCGGGTTAACATCTACTTTTTGCTGCGGGTCGGGTTAACATCTACTTTTTGTTGCGGGTCGGGTTTGGGTCCAGTTGACTTCTACTTTTCTGCAGCGGGTCAGGAGCACTTCTACTTTTTAACTGCGCCTAGCGCGTTGGGTTTGGGGCAGATTGACATATATTATTTCGGGTTTGGGTCAGTTTCGGGTTGGGTTTTTACTCTTGCGAGAAGGGTTCGGACCGACCCTAATTTTGAAAAAAAAGTCTAAATATATTTTAAGATAAAAACTACATACAGTAAAAGCTCCATAACGGGCACACCCAAGCAATTATTTAATAATTCTTTTTAATTTCCAGGATTACCGTAATTTCCGGTGTATAGCCCGCAGATCAAACAATTCAGTTTGGACCCAGAAATTTTATTCAGTATTCGAAATTCGAAGACCAATATTTAACTTGATTTAAAACGTTACATTTTATTTTTAAATTTTTCTGGGTCGAATCACGATTGTTTGATCTGCGGGCTATACACCGGAAATTACGGTATGTAAAAAATACTAATTTGTATAAAACTGCTTGTCTCTTTATATCTAAGATCAGTTGTAATTCAGCAGATAATGCTTTGAAACTTATTAAAAAATATACCTGGTGTCCTGAAATGGACTGATTTTAAAATTCTGTAACTTGCAAATGGTAACAGCAATTTAAAAAATCTTGCAGGAGGATTATGTAAGATGTCAGGAGATTTTTCACTGTGATTCTTGATTTTGCTTTATAATAGCATACAGTAAATCGGTGCCCGATTTAACGTCTATTGTTTGCCGCGCCATCTGTCGTTGCTATTTTAAACTAAAATTAAGAATCGCAGATTCTCAGTAAGAAAAAATCTGAAATTCAAAGCAAATTTTCTGAAATGTTGCAGCAGAGAGGGGAGGGGGGGGGGAATTCCCTCCTGGCACTAATTATTTTTGTTGCAAGTCGTTTTAGCTGTTTTCGTTTCGGGTCGATGTCAGCCTGATTGTAAATTCCTGCAAATTGGGTTTGGGTTAACCCGTTTTCTTCAAAAGTTACTTCAGTATATTATTTCAGATTAAAAACTATACCTATAATAATAAACATAGTTGTGTGTGCTGTTTTCTAAAGAGACAGTGTATTTTTTCCACGACTCTTTGATAAAATTCGCATTTCTTCCGCCACTCTTTGGCGAAATTTGCATGTTTTCGCAGCCCTTTGATAAAATTCGCGTTTTTCCGTAGCCGTTTGATGAAATTCGCATTTCTTCCATTGCCCTTTGACGAGATATACGTTTGTTCCACAACCCTTTGACGAAATTAGTGTAATTCTGTAGACCTTTGATAAAATTCGCATTTTTCCCCCACGACCCTTTGATAAATTTCTCGTTTTTTCGCAATCCTTTGACGAAAATCTTGTGTTTTAAGCGATTCATTGGGTAAATTCGCTTTTTTCCGCGATTCTTTGAAGAAATTAGCGTTTTCTCCGCGATCTTTTGACGAAATGGGAATTTTTTGCGCGACCCTTTGACGAAATTCGCGATTCTTTCGCGACCCTTTGACGAAATTCGCGATTCTTTCGCGACCCTTTGATGTAATTCGCGATTCTTCGATAAAATTTGAATTTTTTCGCGATCCTTTAATGAAATTTTTTTTTTTTTTTTTTTTTTTACAGAATTCGTGTTTGCTCCGCGATCCTTTCAAGAAATTCGCATTTTCCGTGATCATTTGAAGATAAATTCGCGTTTTTTCCGTGACCCTTTTACCAAATTAACATTTTTCCTGCGATTCTTTGGCGAAATTTAAGTTATTTTCTCCGAACGATTGACGAAATAGATTTTTTAAGGCGGCCATTTGTCAAAATTCGCGATTATTTTTATGTCCGAATTTTCGGATTGATGATTTTTTTTAATTTTTGGAACCGAATGCCTTAACCCTCTCGCTGCGTATATATAAATATTTATTTATTTATTTATTTATTTATATGAATGTATTGCGCATTTAGTTTATTACATATTTCAAATCTGCATATATTTTAGAGTTCGAATATGTCCAAAATCTTTTTGAAAGAGTTTCTCTTTTAAATAAAATTATATCATAAAAAAATGTTGCTTCGGAAATTGCAGTTTGCTCAAATTTTGCCACTTTTACGTTGCCCGTGGAAATCGGGGGATGCGCAGCGAGAGGGTTAAAATTTCGGAAAATTAGGAACAGAATTACCCTTGCTCCTGACATCTTACATAACACTCCTTCAAGTATCTATATTATAAAGGACAAACATATCTGTGCGTAACGCATACGTCATTTTGCGAATGGCAACACTTTGAAATTTGAAATGAAATTTCGCTTTTCCAATTTTTGCTACAGCAAATTTTTAAACTTCTAAACATCCCACATTTTAAATGTTTACACCGTCGTACGCAGAAAAAAATGCACCTTTAAATGCAATTTGTTTGAAAGCTGTATCTCAATTTATTTTTGAGATATTAATTTTTTTATAGTTTTTAATACCAATTTTCTAATCGTGGCAACTGAAGTACTTCATTTCTATTAAAAGTGGATTAGTTATCTTTATTGATTATATTCTTACTGATGCCATTTTCTCATTACAATTAAAAATATATTTTTACAAATTTGAACAGAAAATGACGTTACGCTTTAAAAAAGACACAATTTCCCTGATGATGCTGTTATATTTCACTATTTTTTCATTTCGCTGATATTGAGTTTGAGTCAATAGGCAAAATATTTCAGCGACTGAAAATGACGTCATATTTAAAAGTAAACGATAATTTTATTTGATAAAAGGAGATATTTCTCCTTGAATACGTCTAAAAGTTATAAATTTCTGGAATTTTTACGCGCAGGTACAGAGATTATACTAAGACCTCAAATGACGAGTGGAAATTTTAACATGAAAAGTTGTAATAGTTAACAAACGTGACTTCAAGCTTGAAAATATATTTATTAATAACCTATTGCGCATTAAAATGTTTTTAACCCTAGAACTACCGGAAATTTTACTCAAGTTTTATAAAAACATTCTACACCAGAATTTTTACTTAAAACTATTTAATTTGTTTATTTAACTTATTATTGTCTGATTTATACATTTAGTTTGTTTTGAAGAAATTTTCTGGTTTGAATAGATATTTTGAATATACATGTCGGGTCCATTGGACCCTTCTGGTAGACAGAGGGTTAAATGGTTAATATGGATGTGAAACGTGAAAAATTACTTGATTTGGTTTAGATGTGAAGCTAGAAAAATTCTATGATTATGTCAAGGTGAAATCATTTTTGTGGATTTTTATTCCATAATACCAAGCATCAATTAATAACTTAATCAAAATTACTTATCTTGATTATATTTTACTGATGACGTATTAAGTTTAATATTTCAATAATTTTAACAGTTGAAGTTTATGGAAAAAGTATTTTGTTAATCTTAGGTTAAAATATATCTTTGGAGAGTTAAATTAACAAGTGTAAGATGGATTTTTTATTCTAATTATTGTTGTTGGTGTATTATAAATTTGATGCAACAGTTCCTTTGTAAACATTTTCTTTCGTCGAATTTCGGCGGGTTCCAACTCATTTTTTTAATAGCTGTCGTCATTTATAAGTTATTGAATTGTATTTAAAATCCGTCAGCCCATATTAGGACACCCTGTATAGTCAGTAGCTATGGGATGGTGACTGAAAGAAGCATTTAAAAAAATAATTAAAGCTGGCTTCGATATGTCAGTTAGAGATTTACCTGGGCTGAAATTTCTAGGTCCAACCCGCATAAAAAAAATTATTGGCACGGCCCGGTATAAAAGCTAAAAAATCGACTCCAGCCCAGCCTGCATTTTGTAATTAATATTAATTCAAAAAGTGCGCTTACTTAGGCTCATATTTTATTTCAGATTTTGTTCGAAATTCATGAATACAAAAAAACATTTATATTAGTGACTATTTAGGCAATTATGTACATAAACGCTACATAAAAATCATTAGACAAATTACATTAAAATGAAAATCCAGTAAGAAAATCAGTTTAGAATGAAAGAAACGTATAATAAAAGAAAATCACAATTTTAAAGCTCTACAAAGAAAAAAAAATCGCTGACGGTTCGGGCCTACAGGCGGAGGTAGATTTCGAAGTACTAAATTCACCAACAAAACTTAAATCAAGATTAGAGATAGACCCAGTTCCTTCAATAAAAATGAGCTCCAGAGAGCTAAACATTTTGGGAAAATTCTAATATACACGAATACACACACGAATGTATATGGAATAGGTTTAAAAAATAGCTAAGGCAAATTCAGAGAACCTCAAAGTGTTAAAATAAGTTTTAGAGAGTGATTGGCGCCGATGGGATACGAACCAGGGATCTCGTGATCAGGAGGCGAGAACGTTAGCGTCGAGCAAAAGGCCAAGCCAGTCACTCTAACCTAGTAACTCGCTTTATACTGATCATGTGAGATGAGATCGCTATACACTCCATCCCCAGTGAGAAAGACGTATTGCTGACGTCTGACGAGCGATATGCACTCGTGAATGATGCTGTCGTATGCATGTGTGATGCGCAGTATGACAGGCTTTGTGCTGTGAGCGTTACACAGGTTTTGGATGCAGGGGATGATTATTTAGTGCTGCCATCTGTTGGTTATGGGATGAGATGATTGTTGCTGAAGGTTGTTTTTGCGTGTTTGTCCGGGTCACCACTTTAGAGAGTGATTGGCGCCGATGGGATACGAACCAGGGATCTCGTGATCAGGAGGCGAGAACGTTAGCGTCGAGCAAAAGGCCAAGCTAGTTACTCTAAGCTAGTAACTCGCTTTATACTGATCATGTGAGATGAGATCGCTATAAAGTTAATATTTCCATTGTCGGATTTTCGTCATGTTTTAATACGTTTCTTCAAACTCACATGACGTTACATATTCACCTGCTGAGGTCCGTTTTATTTCCAATATGATGCAATATATATATTTTTTTATTCGTCAAACTATTTATTTCATTTTGTGTTTTCATGCGGAAATCTTGCTCTAGGAAACTTATGACGTAATATTCAATTTGTTTCAATTATTCAAGCTATTTATTTAATTTAATTTTTCACGTGAAACCTTGCAATAGAAAAGCATTTGTTGTGGTGAGAATTTTATTTCTTTTTTTTTAATTGTTGGCAACTGCTATAACGAAAAATATTTATTTTTTCCTGCCATTGTTGTGTAAGAGCTGGTTTTATCAGAATCATGTTAAGAGGGTATTCAAAATTTTGAACCCTCCCCATTTCCATTCTCTTGGGCCGATTTTTTCCATTTGCAATCCCCGCCGAGATATTAGTCATCTCAAAGTTGTTGGCGAGTTTGAAGAAGATCCGTGCATAATTACGACTTTTATCGTGCGGACAAAATTTAGTACATACATACATACATATCAGTGGCGTGGCGTGAAAAGTTTCGGTGGTCATCGCAATTATTTAAGTTTGTGGGGAAAAATTATTAACTCTAAAATTCAATGGTTGAATATTCAAAAAAGAAACTTTAAATCTTACCTTCACTTATACATGAACTCTAAATGTTCTGCTAAAACTGGATCGTAGAGTTTTAAAAGCTTATTAAGAGTTTTAAAATATTGCTTGGTCATCGCCGCATCCAGCGATGACCGGACGCCACGCCACTGATACATATATATATACCGGGTGTCCCAAAAATGACTGATGGATTTTAAAATTCAATAACTTGCAAACGGTGACAGATATTTAAAAAATTCTTGCAGGAGGGTTATGTATGATGTCAGGAGTTTTTTCAGTGTGATTCTTAATTTTAGTTCGAATTTCAAACAATAGATGGCGCTGACGGCGATTGACACTCAGTCGAGGCCTAAACTGACGTCACTCCGCATTGAACCGAAGGAAGGAGATTAAGGCTATGGAGTGGTTCTATTTCGCCAGCACAATCTTGCTCTTAGGTCCCGATTCTGAACTCATTCGATATGATTTTAATGGAGTGCGGTATTGTCATGGAAACAACAAATTCTTCGATAGCGGAATACAGCATTAAGAACTGGGCATGAATTTAAGAAGTAGTAATCGATTTTGCAGGCGATTTTACATTGATGAAGTTTTATTTTCGCGGATTAAATTACTGTTTTGTGGTCTGATTAAAAGAATATTTTATGCATCGTATTTTAAAAATAGGTGAAGAGATTTAGAATTTTTTGTTGTTGTTAAAAATTTCATAAATTTATTACATTCTAATAAATTTTAGATCTTTTAAGGAAGTTCATCAGTAGGTTTTTATGAATGTTGGATAATAATCGTGAAAATGGTTAATAGTATATTGTTGTTCAAAATAACTACTTAAAATCAAATATTAGAATTTACCTTGTTTAACCCTTTTGAATAGGGGTATTATATCGTTGCATTAAAATTAAAAAAATAAAATTAATGCTAGTTAATTAAAAATTTTGTTTGACAGTTTGATATTAAAATATTGTACTACATGCAGCTTCATCTTGATGTTAGGTAAAAAAAAAAAAAAAAAAAAAAAAAAAAAAAACTAGTAAATATTTTTTATCTACATCTACTATTTAAATTGTAAAAATGTGTTAAAAGAATTCTTGGAGTTTGAATTCTTACGCTTCGGCAACTCTTTCTACACACAAATGCTAATATGCATATATTTTTAATAATAAAGATATCAATGATATATAATGTGATAAACTAAGTTCAAATTAAATTTGACAAGTGTCTAAAACTTAGTAGTACTTAAATTATTGAAGGCCACAAACAACTTTTTATTGAAATTTTTATCTTGATATAAATTAAGACCGTATTTTTAATAACATTTGTTGGAATGCAATTGTAATTTTAAAGCTCTTTAGTTTATATATATTTTTAAAAAATTCATGTATCGTAATAATCAGGGCTTGGCAAATGCGGTCGCCACTTGCAACCAATATTTTTTACTCGACGACCAAGATTTTTAATCTGGCGGTTTTTGTAGTGTTAACGAAAGAAAAAAGTGTAAACGGCATTTTCCATATCATAAACAGAAAACGACATTCTCTGCTGCTCTAGCCAGCTAGCATGTCATGTCATATGATTAGAATGTGGGGAGAGGGTGGGTCGTTCTCACGGGTTGTTTACCAATGTTTTTTGCAAGAGGTTTCTGTTTAGTGTTTTTCAGGGAAATTTGGTAGTAGTGGCCCAAGGGGGGGGGGGGGATTGAGAGAGGATTTTAAATATCAGAACAATAACTTTATTTAATGAAGAATATTCTATAATTATATGTGTTTAGTGTTTGAATTATCATCCATAGTAAATGGAAAAATAATCCACTGAAAATCAGAAGGACATTTTTTTTTTTTTTGGGGGGGGGGGGGGGGGTACTTATCCTTAGCGATTTCGTTGTTGTATTAAATCAATCCTTAGATTGTTGTATTAAATCAATCATTAGATTGTTGTATTAAATCAATACTTTGATAGTTGTATCAACCCGTGAGAACGACCCACCCTCTCCCCACATTCTAATCACATGACATGACATGCTAGCTGGCTAGAGCAGCAGAGAATGTCGTTTTCTGTTTATGATATGGAAAATGCCGTTTACACTTTTTTCTTTCGTTAACACTACAAAAACCGCCAGATTAAAAATCTTGGTCGTCGAGTAAAAAATATTGGTTGCAAGTGGCGACCGCATTTGCCAAGCCCTGATTATTACGATTCATGATTTTTTTAAAAACATATATAAACTAAAGAGCTTTAAAATTACAATTGCATTCCAAGAAATGTGCTATTAGAAATACGGTCTTAATTTATATCAAGAAAAAAATTTCAATAAAATTTGTTTGTGGCCTTCAATAATTTAAGTACTACTAAGTTTTAGACACTTGTCAAATTTAATTTGAACTTAGTTTATCACATTATACATCATTGATATCTTTATTATTAAAAATATATGTATATTAGTATTTGTGTGTAGAAAGAGTTGCCAAAGCGCTGAGAAAATGATTGTTTATAAATCAAGTTTTAATTAATAGAACGAAAAATAAAAACACAGGTCATTCTCTTCAAAAATCACGTCAGCAAGTTTCATATTTTTTCTTTTAAAAATGTATCTGAAAATGTGCCAGAAAATTTCGAGTTGTAGAGCATGGAAAAGAATTTTTTTAAATACCGCATTAACATGATTCTGATTAAACCATCTATTACATAAAAATAAAATAAAAACTCGTCAAAAGCGACCAGATAAAATTGTTAAAGTGGGTTTATCTCTAATCATGATTTAGCTGGGGTTTTTTTTTGTTTGTTTGTTTTTTTGTGAAATTAGTATACTTAACTTCGAAATCTACCTCCGCCTGCAGGTCGGGCCAGCAAGGATTTTTAGAAATATACCCGCGCAATAGCTGAAGCGGCATTTTCCGAAGATTTGAACTCATTTTTCTCCAAATGACGTTTTTGGGCATAACGCGCAGGATATCTCAAAAACTTATGAATATTTTTTCATGAAGTTAAAAAAAAATATTTTTCAGTCTGTATAAACTGAACCTAAAATTTCCTTATTATTGTTCAAAAAAATATTTTTTCAGGTGATTATACTGTTCAAATTTTCAATATTTTGTATTAGGTAAGTACAACTTTGTATTAAAAATATAAAATGCTTTAAATACAAATTTATTTAGGTTTAGGGTAATTATTGTAATCTAAAGTATAATTGGACACAAAAAAAAGTAATTTCAGTAACAAAATTTATTTTGCTTTCCTGCGCGTAAGCTGTCATACCAATTTTCCGTTCGACAAATATCTGACAGTTTGAGCCCCCTATAAATACTAATTCTGCAACTTGATTTTTTTTTTAATACATGAGAGGAAAGAACATACTTATATCTTACATCCCAACTAAATTTGTGTTTTTAAATCATATGCGTTTTAAAATATTAAATGTTGAAAATGATCTTTTTTTTTTCATTTTTTCCAGTTTTAAGAGGCCTGTCCTGAGACCCCTTAAAAGATCTAAAATTTATTAGAATGTAACAATAGTTATGAAATTTTTAACAACAACAAAAAAATAATAAATCTCTTTACCTAGTTTTAAAATACGATGCATAAAATATTCTTTAAATCGGACCATAAAAAGTAATTTAATCCGGGAAAATAAAACATCATCAATGTAAAATCGCCCGCAAACTCGAATACTAATTCTTAAATTCATTCCCAGTTCTTAACGCTGTATTTCCACTATCGAAGAATTTGTTGTTTCCATGTCAACAACGCACTCCACTGAAATCATGTTGAATGAGTTCAGAATCGGGCCCTAAGAGCAAGATTCTACTGGCGAATGAGACCCACTCCATAGCCTTAATCTCCTTCCTTCGCATCAATGTTGACTGACGTCAGTTTCGGGCTCGACTGAGCGTCAATCGCCGTCAGCGCCATCTATTGTTTGAAATTCGAACTAAAATCAAGAATCACAGTAAAAAAACTCCTGACATCATACATAACCCTCCTGCAAGAATTTTTTAATTATCTGTCACCGTTTGCAAGTTATTGAATTTTAAAATCCATCAGTCATTTTTGGGACATCCGGTATATATATATATAAACTTTTTAGGTGGGGGTGGTTTTGGGTTCCTGGGGTCCTATAATGAAAAGTTATGAAGGAATTTTTCAAAAGTCGCACCATGGTAACGACTGCAATAGGTAGTATTTCTTACGAAATCTACCTAAAAGTAGATTTTAAGAAAATGCATCTCTGTAACTTATTAAGTCAAATTAAAATTTTTAAAGATTTCGCTAAACAAATGTACAACATAAATATAATTTTTACGAATAACAAATTAGTAAAATGACAAACCAAATTGGGCTCGGAGAGAAGAATTTAGAGAAGTGCACGGTTCGGGGTCTGACCAATACTGCTTATCATACGGGCTGAAATGGACCGAACGTTTAGCTTTTATCCCGGGCCGAGTCCCGACCTGGAAATTTTGGCCAGTGCAAACCTCTAGGAAGAATGAAGTCCAGGCCAGGCTCGACCTGGAAGAAAAAGAAGTCTGGCCCGACCCGAATTTGCAGAAAAATTTTAAGATCAGGGCACGACCCGGCTCTAAAAGAGAAAAGACCTTACCCAGGCCGAGACTCGTGGTTTTAAAATGGCGCGACCCGGGTCGGGTCGCGCCGGGCTCGAGCTTCACCCCAAGTCATTTACTGTGAAGATGCATAATGCCGTTTTACAAACACTTTATCCCAGTGTTGATTTCAGGGGGTGGCCCGGGGGGGACATTCCCCCCCGGAGCAATGAGATGTCCCCCCCGGAAGATTTGAGATTTTGTGTTTTCAATGGTCAAAAAGTGCAATTTCCCCCCCGGAGCCACAGAAATCCCTCCCGGAGAAAAGTGTCTGAATTCAACACTGCTTTATCCGCTCAAGGGAGGGGGGCGATCGCCCCCTCGCCCCCCCCCCTTAGATCCGCCATTGTTATGATTAATATAAACAATATACATTGTAACAATAATATGAAAATATGCATGATGGTGTACTAAAATAGAGATAAGAATTCATGGATAAGCTATACCTGTTCCTGAAACTATCTAAAACTCGATCGGAACATAAAATTTAAGCGTAACGTGGTTCTGAAAGCTATTCCCAAGCAGACCAAAGCCGCCTCAAGACTACAAGCCAGACACGCCCTTCATCCCCCCACATGTGACGTCACAGCCTGGGGCTGGCTAACTGCCAACGCGCCAGCCCCGAACATTTGAATTTTGTATCTTACTATTTTACGTGCACGTGCGTTTTACTTAGCCTAAAACATATTTTTTTCAAGGTAAGTTTTATTTTCAAATCATATTTATATGCTATCAGCACAAGTTTTATTTCTTGTGTTCAAAATCTTTTATTTTTAATTTCTTTGAAATAAATTAACTAGCAAATCCTAGTACGATTCTATCAATAATACCGTATCTCAAAACGAAACGATATTATTGTAGTTCTGTTTCTTTCCACATAGAGCAATAATTTAAAATGGCAAACATCCCTAAATCGTGTCAAGACTTATATCATTTAATTTGTATCTTGTCACACCATTCTCTCTTTATAATTTGTTCTGTTTTCTCTAATTCATTAGAGTGACCTTTAATTAACGCCCATTTATTAAAAGACACTTGTCGTGTGAATAGTAACTCGGGTTATTTTGTATGCAGAATTAGTTGGACTTTAATTTGACAATAAATTTATGTATTTATATATATATATATATCTATTCATACTTAAAAATTTAAATATTCTAGAAATTTTCATAAAAGTCGCTGTGAATACATAGCATTTTTATCTTATTTACTTCTTTTAAAGCAAACCCCGATCGATATACTTGTATCAATTTATTGTTGTTTTTTAATCTTAAACGTTTGCTATTTTAATAAAAATTCTTTTTATAATTTTTTGTTAAATTATAAATGCTTATGTACTGTGTAAATAGAGCTATGGGGATAATGTTTTTGAATCTCTCTATTTTTGCCACAACTGTAAACAATTTATTTACAAGACTAGAGGAAGGGTTGTTAGTACCCTTATGTAAAACAGTAGTCCCCCCCCCCCCCACACACACACCTTCGCAAAAATCCTATGCGTTTTCATATACATTTTAATGTTTAATTAAAAATAACAATAAATAAAATTATTATTCTATAATTATAAATTTACTTTTAGATCTAGTCAGGAAATACTTTTCATCTCATAAAAATTGATTATTTTAAGCTTAAAAGATGTGAACAAACATTTAAGAACCCACACAACATTATTTTGGAAATGAAATATTTTCGTGGAAGGTTTTTGTGTTTTTCGATGTTTTTTTTTTATCAGCTATTACCTAAACATTCGAGGAAAAGGAACATAAATTAGGAATATTTTAAATCCGATTGATAAAAGTCTTTTCTTTCTTTCTTTTATTTTTCTCTTCATATGTCAATACATTTAAAAAAAAATCTATTGCTTGTACGTTGCATAATATATCAAACGAATACAAAACTAAATAATAATTTTCTGTTTCATGAACTTGTGTTGTTTTAGTATTATGACAGTTTTATGTTTTTTAATTTAATGGATTTTATGTGAAAATTACCCATTTCTGATAAGTAAAGTTTACAGTACGAAAATTTATTTATAAGAATACTTAATTTCATGTATACTTTAATTTTACTATTTATTATATGCAGGTTTCAAATCACTTAATATTTAATAGGATATTTACTGTATAATTTCAAGCCCAATTAAAAATAAAAATAGAACACAACTTGAATTTGTTTTCATTTAACATTCACTTTTCTTCCACTCTAATTTAATTTTTAAATGTGGGTTTTGATTGGCACACTTATTGTTATTTATTTATTTTGAAATAATTGAAAGCAAAATAATTCAATTTATGTGTTTAAACTGCAAATTTATATATATATATATATATATATATATGTATGTATATATATATATGTAATAATATATAATGTCTTGTTTTTGAATATATACCAAATAGATAATTGATATTGTTTCTAAATTTCAAAGTAAGTAGAATAAATAATAAAAACTGTCTACTAAAATAAATTTAATACTTGGGATTTTTTTTTTCCTTAACGAACGAATTTTCTTTAATGTATCTTTAATTCTGATGCACATTTTCATTGACACAGTGATATTGTTTCATAAATATTGTTTTTGTGTTATCGTTATTATTGTTTCGAGTGATCGAAATTGATTAAAAAGCACTTAATTAGCGTCTTTAAACTATAAGTTTTTATTTTTTTCCCCATATGCTGTGATAATAAGTTGAAATATGGAGGAAAGAATTAATGTTTTAAATAACGCATGTGCTCTCCACGGCTGATCTAAGCCCCGCGTCGTGACGTCATGAAACCTTGTGTTTGGCTTGTAGTTTTGAGGCGGCTTTGAGCAGACGCAGTTTTTTTAACCGTGAACCTAAAGGAAGAATAATGTCCATATCGTCGTTATACGTCAGAACGATAGCGACATTTTTGACCTAACCATTTTATACAAGCCGATTTCCAAATGTGTAATTGATCTTACTTATTACGATAGCGATGGATGAGGCCATGGTAACCGAAAAATACCGCTTTCAAACAGAAAAGCATGACAACCCAATTACAGAAGATCCGCTGTTATATTGATAATATCATTCAATCTTCCGTAACCTGGTAATATTTTTTAAACAGGGCACATTACTATATTTTTAGTGGCTGCGAAGTCTGAACGGGGGTTGGCGGGCGTAGCTCCCAGGCAGGCGCGGATCCACGGAGGGGGAGGGGGCGTCACCTAAAAAAAATAGGTTTCAGAAAACCGCGAATTTCGTCAAAGGACCGCGATAAAACGTGAATTTTGTTACAGGATCGCGGAAGAAACGCGAATTTTGTCACATGATCGCGGATAAAACACGAATTTCGGCAAAGGATGGCAAAAAAAAACGAATTTTGTCACAGGTTCGCGGAAGGAACGCGAATTTTGTAAAAAAAATCCCGCAAATTTCGCGAAAGAATGGCGGGAAAAAAGCGAATTTTGTCACATGATTGCTAAAAAACGCTAATTTTGTCACAAGATCGCGGATAAAACGCGAATTTCGGTAAAGGATCACGAAAAAAAAGCGTATTTCTTCAATGGATCGCGAAAAAACGTGAATTTTGTCACAGGATCGCGGAAGAAACGCGAATTTTGTGTAAAGATAAAAAAAAAAAAAAACGAGAATTTCGTGAAAGAATCGCGAAAAAACGCGAATTTCGTCAGATAATTGCGAAGAAACGCG
Source organism: Maratus speciosus (assembly GCA_963932465.1). NCBI lineage: Eukaryota > Metazoa > Arthropoda > Arachnida > Araneae > Salticidae > Maratus > Maratus speciosus. The sequence continues at coordinate 339,298,101 of OZ010797.1, read as the reverse complement.
AATTTCGGTCAGCCTGCTTATTTTTTCTACCTCTCCGGTTCGGGCCATTAACAAAAATTGCCTTTATTCTGCTGGCCCGGTCCGTTTAAAAAATTGCCTTCATTTTGCGGGCCTTGGGCCCTTGTAAACTACTTCTCTATACCTCAGTTTCAGCAAACGCAAAAAATCTGAGGTTAAGTACTCATATACTTACTGTAAAATATCCACCAGAGTTTTCAATCAAAAAAGATTTTCATCTACTGTGTAAACCGCATCTGTAAATTAACGAGGCATTTTTAACTTGGGTAGTTTGGTATAGTCCAAAAATATAACAATAATTAATTTTATAGATTTAAAATTACATATAATTATTTTAATTTCACTTCACACTGTCAAACAAAAAAAGCTGGTGTCGGTGTCGGAGTCGCTGAAAAACAAGCCGACTCCGACTCTTTTGCTCAAAAATGGGCCTGACTCAGACTCCGCAGACCTGAACGGAAATGACCTTGTGAACTTTTGGGCAGCCCTCCACATGATCTATAGAATTTATACACACCAATAATATATATATTATTTAAAGTTCTATTTAACAAGTAATATATATATATATATTTTTTAAGTCAATTCCTACTTAGGCCATCAAAGAAAAATTTAATATAATCCCTTAAGCTAATATTAGTTTTTGTTGCATTAAAATATCTCAATTTGTTGATTTTCTATAAGCAAGTAGATTTACAATGGAACTCTATGTGAATTTGGCGAAATATTAGAGATATCGCCAAGTTAGCGTAACTTTTGGCGACTCATTTTGGCCGCCAAATTTGGCGATATATCGCCAAATTTGGCGGTATTTGGCGACAGAACAGGGTCCCCCTATGGTAACCCCTTATTGAAAATACTTTCATTGATCTTCAATAACAAATCGCCGCCATTTTGTTTCCCATGCAAAACTAAAATTAATTAATTAAAATTTAATTAATTAATTAATATTTGAAAAAACTGTATTAACATCAATTGTCATCCAGTACAAGTTTTAAAAAAATATTTCAACTTGATAGGATGATTTGATTATTTTATAAACGATTGAAAATTTGAACAAGATAAATGTATAAATAAATAAATATAGGGAGAGTGTGAGCTAATAGTAGGAATTGAAAAATGCATACCACAACCGAAACACACTTTCAGCAATTATTGTTCATAGGGTTCAATAGATCAATTATTGGTCAATTTGTTCTGTAGCGAAATTCTTTTGTATGTCCCTGTAAATGAACGATAAATTCTATGCACACCCTATTCTACAATACGCGCCGTGTAGTACACCTCAGTCATACAGAATTTCCGTATGTTTAAAATAGTGTAATATCATTGAAAGACACGGCAAACGATTTTTCCCCATAGACTGTAATGTAACAGAATTCTTTTGAGTGTCCCTGTAAATGAACCTTAAGTGCTGCACACTTTATTTTCAATATCGAACATGTCGTAGTGATACCCAATGACATCTATGAATTTCATAGCATTTGAACTATATTTACGCTAGTTAGTGCACGGACAGACAAACCGAAGTCATAAATACTTTTAAACTACGTTGGAGAGTGTTAAAATATGCCCTTACAGCAATGGCGGATCTAAGGGGGGGGGGGGGGGGCGAGGGGGCGATCGCCCCCTCCTTGAGAGAACAAAATGTTTGCAAAACGGCATTATGCATTCTCACGGGAAATGACTTGGGGCGAAGCTCGAGCCCGGCGCGACCCGGGTCGGGTCGCGCCATTTTAAAACCACGAGACTCGGCCTGAGTAAGGTCTTTTCTCTTTTAGAGCCGGGTCGTGCCCTGATCTTAAAATTTTTCTGCAAATTCGGGTCGGGCCAGACTTATTTTTCTTCCAGGTCGAGCCTGGCCTGGACTTTATTCTTCCTAGAGGTCTGCACTGGCCAAAATTTCCAGGTCGGGGTTCGGCACGGAATAAAAGCTAAACGTTCAGTCCGTTTCAGCCCGTATGATAAGCAGTATTGGTCAGACGCGAACCGTGCATTTCTCTAAATTCTTCTCTCCGAGCCCAAGTTGGTTTGACATTTTACAAATTTGTTTTTCGTAAAAATTATATTTATGTTGTACATTTGTTTAGCGAAATCTTTAAAAATTTAATTTGAATTAATAAGTTACAGAGATGCATTTTTAAAAATCTACTTTTTTTTTTTTTTTTTTTGGTAGATCTTTAAAATTGTGATTTTCTTTTATTATCCATTTCTTTCATTCTAAACTGATTTTCTTACTGGATTTTCATTTGAATGTATTTGTCTAAGTAATGATTTTTATGTAGCGTTTATGTACATAATTGCCTAAATAGTCACTAATATTAATGTTTTTCTGTATTCATGAATTTCGAACAAAATCTGAAATAAAATATGAGCATAAGTAAGCGCACTTTATGAATAATTTTAATTGCAAAATGCAGGCTGGGCTGGAGTCGATTTTTTAGCTTTTATACCAATAATTTTTTTTATGCGGGTTGGACCTAGAAATTTCAGCCCAGGTAAATCTCTAACTGACATATCGAAGCCAGCTTTAATTATTTTTTTTTAAATGCTTCTTTCAGCCACCATCCTATAGCTACTGAATATACCGGGTGTCCTAATATGGACTGACCGATTTTAAATACAATTCAATAACTTGTAAATGGCGACAGCTATTTAAAAAAAAATACTTGAAGGAGGGTTATGTAAGATGTCAGGAGCAGGGGTGATTCTGTTTCTAATTTTCCGAAATTTTAACCCTCTCGCTGCGCATCCCCCGATTTCCATGGGCAACGTAAAAGTGGCAAAATTTGCGAACCCGCAATTTCCGAAGCAAATCTTTTTTCTTTTTATGATATAATTCTATTTAAAAGAGAAACTCTTTCAAAAAGATTTTGGACATATTCGAACTCTAAAATATATGCAGATTTGAAATAGGTAATAAACTAAATGCGCAATACTTTCATATAAATATATGTATGTATATATATACGCAGCAAGAGGGTTAAGGCATTCGGTTCCAAAAGTTTAAAAAAAATCATCAATCCGAAAATTCGGACATAAAAATAATCGCGAATTTGGACAAATGGCCGCCTTAAAAAATCTATTTCGTCAATCGTCCGGAGAAAATAACTTCAATTTCGCCAAAGAATCGCAGGAAAAATGTTAATTTGGTAAAAGGGCCACAGAAAAAACGCGAATTTTTCTTCAAATGATCACGCAAAATGCGAATTTCTTGAAAAGATCGCGGGGCGAACGCGAATTTTGTAAAAAAAAAAAAAAAAAACCCTCAAATTTCGTTAAAGGATCGCGAAAAAATTCAAATTTTATCAAAGAATCGCGAATTACATCAAAGGGTTGCGAAAGAAACGCGAATTTCGTCAAAGGGTTGCGAAAAAAACTCCCATTTCGTCAAAAGATCGCGGAGAAGACGGAATTTCTTCAAAGAATCGCGGAAAAAAGCGAATTTCGCCAAAGAATCACTTTAAAAACGCGATTTTCGTCAAAGGATCGCGGAAAAACGAGAATTTTATCAAAGGGTCGTGGGGAAAAATGCGAATTTTATCAAAGGTCTACAGAATTACACTAATTTCGTCAAAGGGTTGCGGAACAAACGTAAATCTCGTCAAAGGGCAATGGAAGAAATGCGAATTTCATCAAACAGCTACGGAAAAACGCGAATTTTATCAAAGGGCTGCGAAAACATGCAAGTTTCGCCAAAGAGCCGCGGAAGAAATGCGGCGAATTTTATCAAAGAGTCGTGGAAAAAATACAGTGGTCTCTTTACAAAACAGCACACATACACACACCTATGTTTCTTATTATAGGTATAGTTTTTAATCTGAAATAATATACTGAAGTAACTTTTGAAGAAAACGGGTTAACCGAAACCCAGTTTGCAGGAATCTACAATCAGGCTGAAATCGACCCAAAACGAAAACAGCTAAAACGACCTGCAACAAATATAATTAGTGCCCGGAGGGAATACCCTCCCTTCCCTCTCTGCTGTAACATTTCAGAAAATTTGCTTTGAATTTCAGAATTTTTTTTTTTTTTTTTTTTTTTTTTTTACTGAGGAGCTGCGATTCTTAATTTTAGTTTAAAATAGCAGCGACAGATGGCGCGGCAAACAATAGACGTTAAATCGGGCACCGATTTAGTATCTGCTATTGTAAAGCAAAATCAAGAATCACAGTGAAAAATCTCCTGACATCTTACATAGTCCTCCAGCAAGATTTTTTTTAATTGCTCTTACCATTTGCAAGTTACAGAATTTTAAAATCAGTCCATTTTAGGACACCCGGTATATTTTTTAATAAGTTTCAAAGCATTCTCTACTGAATTACAACTGATCTTAGATATAAAGAGACAAGCAGTTTTATACAAATTAGTATTTTTTGCATAATCCTGGAGATTAAAAATAATTATTAAATAATTGTTTGAGCGTGCCCGTTATGGAGCTTTTACTGTATGTAGTTTTTATCTTAAAATATATTTAGACTTTCTTTTCAAAATTAGGGTCGGCCCGAACCCTTCTCTCTCAAGAGTAAAAACCCAACCCGAAACTGACCCAAACCCGAAATAATATATGTCAATCTGCCCCAAACCCAACGCGCTAGGCGCAGTTAAAAAGTAGAAGTGAACCTGACCCGCTGCAGAAAAGTAGAAGTCAACTGGACCCAAACCCGACCCGCAGCAAAAAAGTAGATGTTAACCCGACCCGCATCATAAAGTAGAAGTCAACCGGACCCAAACGCGACCCACAGCAAAAAAATATGTTAACCCGACCAGCAGCAAAAGATAGAAGTCAACCGGATCCAAACACGACCCGCAGCAAAAAGTAGAAGTAACACGACCCGCAGTGAAAAAAATTAGGCTCGACCCGCGCATCAGATTGGAATCTCCAAATTTCCAAAATCGCCCCCCCCCCACCTTGAGGACTCTCCAGATCCGCCCTTGCCTTACAGAATCTAAAAAGTGCACGTACGAATCTAAAAAGTGCCCGTATACAAATATAAAAAGTGTCCTTTTCCCACCAGCAGTATCCCTGCCCTTTTTAAAACATTAGGGGAAACTCTGTAAATTTAAAATAACTAGCGGATTCAGCCAGTGCTTTATGCGATACAGAACATGGATTTACCTCCCCCCACCCCCCCTTTTTTTTTAGCTGAAAACTGCAATAGATTTTTTACATTTTTAGATTGTCCACTAACACCACCAAAAAAGCATTTTTGTATGAAAAATATCAATTATATGTATTCAGATAAAGTTTTGAAATTTGAGGCGATACTTTCGTATTATCCGCATGCCAGCAGTTAATATCGCACTAAATATTGCTACTTATAGCAGCTTTTTTTATTATGATAATTTCAGTGGTTTAAGCGTGTAGTTCTATAACGTGTCTTTTAAATTTGTGTTTTATTTACGTTATTTTATTTATTGATTGATGAAGTGTTAATTTAGTTATGGAATATTAGCTGGAAACAAATGCTGAACTATTTATATTGTTTTAAGTGCAAACGGATTAACCTTTCGTAATTAGGTTGCACGCGATAGAGACAGATTTTTAAAAAACGTGCTTGAAAGTTATTTTTTGAACTATAAAAAATTAGCAACTGGGGATACAGTTTTTAGATAAATTGCATTTGAAAGACCATTTTTTCCCCAATCCGACGGTGAAAAAATTGAAATTGTGCGATGTTTAGAAGAGAAAAAATATTGCCGTAAAAACGAAATTTGCAATATGCATACATTTAACGTCTGAATTTGAAACTTTTAAAAGACTTATTTTACTTAAAAACCTTACTTAGTCTTTTAAAACGAAATTTATTGGCCAGCATTACTCGTAAACTCACGGACATGTTTTTGCTATATAGATGTGTTGCTATATTCCTGGCTATATACAAATATATGTTGCTATATTCTTGGCAGAAAAGGCCTTTTCCTACTTACTTAAAAATAATGTAATGTATATCAAATGCATTTTTCGAAAACTATATACATATTTAAATGCTCTCCTACCCCATTTGTTTTTTTTAATCAAGAAAAGACAATCTTGTTAAGTACTACAACAAATCTGTAAATCCGTCTTGGAATGTTCATTAAGGTCCTCAAATCTATATTATAAACTACACACGTGTCCGCTCGTAATGCTGATGTCATTTTGACGCTGGCAACACCAGACGATTAAATTTAGCTTTTACTGCAATCTTTAAAAGTTCTAAACATCGTCAATTTTTACACCATCAAATACGGAAAAAAATTGTACTTTCAAATGCAATTTGTTTGAAAACTGTATAGCAATTTACCCACTTTTTGTGGTTTTTAAAATAATTTTCAAACATGATTTCTTTTTAAAAATCTACCGCTATTGCGTGCAGGCGATTACTAAAGACAAATCTGTTTGAACTTAAATTAATATAAATGTAATTCACCATTTGTTTCTGGCTTATATTCCCTAAACTTTAGGGATGCACAACCTGTGGCCCGCCACGGGCTAACTTGTGGCCCGCAATCACGATTTATACAATTTCTTCGTTTATTTGACACAATTTCGTCAATTTATAACTGGAAAAATTGCAAGTTTTGTCCATATGTCGCAGGAAAAAATCGCGAAATTTGTCAGTTTGGCTCGGGAAGAAATTGCAAATTTCACCAGAGCCAATTAAGAATCTCAAATTTCGTTGATCGGCTGGGGAAAAATCGCGAGTTTTGTCAGTTTATCGCGAGAAAAAAAGTCAGTTAGTCAGAGTCAGTTGAAAATCGTGGATTTCGTTGATTCGTTCGTTCGCGGTAAAAACTGCGAATTTTGTAGATTATGTGATCCTTGATCGGTTGCGGAAAAATCGCGAGTTTTGTCAGTTTATTAATTTTGTCAATTTGCCGCCGGACAAATTACAAATTTCGCCAGAGTCAGTTAAGAATGGCAAATTTTGTTTATCGGGCGCGGAAAATTTTTGAATTTTGTTGATCGCGAGAGGAAAAATCGCACATTTCGCGCATCGTCAGTTTATAGCGAGAAAAAGTTTCGAATTTCATCAATTTGTCGCGTAAAATTACAAATTTCTTCAGAGTCAGTTAAAAATCGCGAATTTCGTTGATCGCAAGCGGGGAAAATTGCGAGTTATTTCTATGAGCTGAGGAAAAATTGCAAACTTTCTTGATCGGCTGCGGAAAAATCGTGAGTTTTGCTAGCTTATTGCGAGAAAAAAATCGCAAATTTCGTAAATTCGCCGTGGGAAAAATTACAAATTTCGTCAGAGTCAGTTAACAATCGCGAATTTCGTTAATCGGGCACAGAAAAATCGCAAATTTTGTAGATGAGGAACGAAAACTTGCAAATTTCGTTGATCGGCTGGGGAAAAATCGCGATTTTGTCAATCTGTCGCGGAAAAAATCATAAATTTTGACAATTGATAGAAAAAATTGCAAATTTTGTCAATTGGTCGTAAAAATATTGTGAAATTTGTCAATAGCTTGTAAAGAAAATCGTGAATTTCCTCGAAAGTTCGTGAATATCTCATGGAAAAAAAAATTACTAATTTTGTGTGTCGGTTCCAAAAAATATCATGAAATAGAAATCCATTGGTCGCAGGAAAAAATCGCAAATTTCATCGATTATGCGCGTAAAAAATCGCGACTTTCGCCAATTTATTGCGCGAAAAATATCGCAAATTACGTCAATGTATATCAGGAAAAAATTACGTTTTGTCGGTTGGTCGTTGGAAAAAAATTGCAAATATTGTCAATCTGTCACGTAAAATATCGCAAAATTCGCCAATCACTCATGAAAAAAAATCGCGAATTTTGTCCATCATTCATGGAAAAAACTTGTAAATTTCGAAGATCGATCGCAGAACAAAAAAGTCGCGATATAATTCGATCAGGACGGTAAAAATCGCAATTTTCGTTGATCCATTGTGGGAAAAAAATCGCGAATTTTGAAAAATTATCGCTGAAAAATCGCGAATTTCGTGAATTTATCGCAGGTATCGCAAATTGGTTGGTTGAAAAGATTGCAAATTTTGCCAATCGGCAATGGAAAATTACCGCGAAATCCGTCAAACGCTTTTGATAAAAATTCGCGAATTTCGTCAATCAGTCGAACTTGATTGACAAAAGAGAAAAAAACAAGTTTTGTTAATAGTCCGCAGAAAAAATAGCATAATTAGTCCATCATGCCTTGCTATTTCAAAAATAAGTTTCCTTTTATTTTAAATGAAATTATTCTTCAATATTTTTTTTTTTATAATTTCCAGTAACGTTCAATTATTTACAAATGAAACAAAAACTTAATTTGAAGAACAAATTAAAAAAACAAAATTTATTTCCTACATTGTTTAAGACCGAGAAGGGAAAGATATTAAGTTATTTCATTCAATTAGTTCTACATTTAATGTTAAATTTTTGTAAAAAATTAGTTAAGCCAATTGAATATTAAAAAATAAAAATAAAATTCATACAATATGATACTTAAAACACCCTAAAAATTAGATTCCGTTCAAATGAAATCGAAATAAATCTTAGACTTCTTCCATTTTTAATTGAAAATATTTGTATTGCAGATTTTGTATTATGTTTATGACAATTGTGCATAAAATGATAAGATGTATTAGTGATGGGCGATAACGAGATGTTTTTCTCGATTGTCTCGATTGTATGGACATCTCGATATTTTTCGATTGTGTAAATTTTTTCTCGATGACTCCAGTTTGCCAATTGCTTTTATACATCATATATTATATACGTCATACATTTATCAAGAATCGTCTGCGGGTGAACTGGAATGAGTCGGTGTTAATAAAGACAAGGTGACGTCGCCCGCTAGTGGGCCACTCCTTTAATCGGGTCCCTAAGTTATACGTAATCTTGTAATATGAAATCACGAACAGGTTACCCGCTATATACGACACCGTATAGCAGCCGTGGTGTGCACGCACTACAAAATCTTGAAAAAAAAAATATATAATCTCGAAACGAACGAACCTCGGACCAGATCTCTTGGTGGTGGGGTCAAAGTGAGCGGAGGGGCAAAGTAGCTGCATAATATGAATAAGCCGTCACAGGTCTTCAGGCCTTTCGAACCATATGTCACACGAGGGGTCTGGATCTGAATTTATAAAAATGCCCTTCCCGTGGATGCAAAGTGGGGGGAGGGGTGCGGGAGGTGGATAACATGAGTAAGTGGTCATAGGCCTTTCCAACAATATGTCACATGAGAGGTCTCGGCTAAATTTAGAAAAGTGTCCCCCGTGGGGGAAAATTTGGGGGGGGGGGCGATTACCGGAGGTGTATAACATCAATAAGTAGTCACAAACCTTTCCAACGATATCTCACATGTGGGGTCTTGGCTAAATTTGTAAAAGTGTCTCCCCGGAAGTTAAAGGGACGGACACCGGAGGAGCATAACATCAATATGTAGTCACGGACCTTTCCAACGATATCTCACATGTGGGGTCTTGGCTAAATTTGGAAAAGTGTCTCCCGGGGGGGGCAAAGTTGGGGGGACGGACACCGGAGGAGCACAACATCAATAAGTAGTCACAGACCTTTCCAACGATATCTCACATGAAGGGTCTTGGCTAAATTTGGAAAAATGTCCCTCGGGGGGGGGGGGGGCTGTCACTGGAGGGGCTTAACATCAATAAGTAGTCACAGACCTTTCCAACGATATCTCACATGAGGGGTCTTGGCTAAATTTAGAAAAGTGCCCCCCCGGGGGGGGGGCAAAGTGGGTGGACGGACACCATAGGTGCATAACATCAATGAATAGTCACAGACCTTTCCAACGATATCTCACATGAAGGGTCTTGGCTAAATTTGGAAAAATGTCCCCCGGGGGGGGCAATGTGGGGGGTCTGTCACCGGAGGTGCATAACATCAAAAAGTAGTCACAGACCTTTAAAATGATATCTCACAAGACGGGTCTTGGCTAAATTTGGAAAAGTGTCCCCCGGGGGGGCAAAGTGGTTGGACGGCCCCCGGAAGTGCATAACATCAATAAGTAGTCACAAACCTTTCCAACGATGTCTCACATGTGGGGTCTTGGCTAAATTTGTAAAAGTGTCTCCCCGGAAGTTGGGGGACGGACACCGGAGGAGCATAACATCAATAAGTAGTCACGGACCTTTCCAACGATATCTCACATGTGGGGTCTTGGCTAAATTTGGAAAAGTGTCTCCCGGGGGGGGGGCAAAGTTGGGAGGACGGACACCGGAGGAGCATAACATCAATAAGTAGTCACAGACCTTTCCAACGATATCTCACATGAAGGGTCTTGGCTAAATTTGGAAAAATGTCCCTCGGGGGGGGCGCAAAGTGGGGGGGGGGGCTGTCACTGGAGGGGCTTAACATCAATAAGTAGTCACAGACCTTTCCAACGATATCTGACATGAGGGATCTTGGCTAAATTTAGAAAAGTGCCCCCCGGGGGGGGCAAAGTGGGGGGACGGACACCATAGGTGCATAACATCAATGAATAGTCACAGACCTTTCCAACGATATCTCACATGAAGGGTCTTGGCTAAATTTGGAAAAATGTCCCCCGGGGGGGGCAATGTGGGGGGTCTGTCACCGGAGGTGCATAACATCAAAAAGTAGTCACAGACCTTTAAAATGATATCTCACAAGACGGGTCTTGGCTAAATTTGGAAAAGTGTCCCCCGGGGGGGCAAAGTGGTTGGACGGCCCCCGGAAGTGCATAACATCAATAAGTAGTCACAAACCTTTCCAACGATGTCTCACATGTGGGGTCTTGGCTAAATTTGTAAAAGTGTCTCCCCGGAAGTTGGGGGACGGACACCGGAGGAGCATAACATCAATAAGTAGTCACGGACCTTTCCAACGATATCTCACATGTGGGGTCTTGGCTAAATTTGGAAAAGTGTCTCCCGGGGGGGGGGCAAAGTTGGGAGGACGGACACCGGAGATATCTCCGGAGATATATAAAAATAATTTTTACTTTCTTGTATCTTTTCAAGAAGAAAGTATAGGACTCGCGAAAAATGTCGAATTCCGGTTTTCGGTGGATTTATACGGTTTTAGAAAATGCCAGTCTGTATGTGACAAAAAAATTGTGGGCGCTCTATCTCAAGAACTAATGCATGGAATTTAATAAAATTTTAGATTCAGTTAGACCTTGATATAAATTGGTGCTGATTAGTTTTTCGTGCAAATCGCCCAACAAGTGGCGCTATTTTTACCGATTTCCGCAATAGTAGATTTGTGCTATCTGAAGAATACAGATTTCCATCAAACTTCAGATTTAGTTACGCATTAACATAAGTTGTTGCTGATTATGTTTTGTGCATATTGCACAACAGGTAGAGCTGCTATGCTGCATTTTTTACGATTTACGCAATAGCTCTATCTCAAGAACTAATGCACGTATTTTTATAAAACTTTGGATTTAGTTACACATTGACATAAATTGTTATTCAACAGGCTTTGGTGTATATTGTCCAACAGGTGGCCTGCTATGCTATATTTTCCCCGACATTTACGATAGCTCTATCTCAAAAACTAATGTACGGAATTTAATCAAATTTCATATTCTGTTACACTTTCACATAAATAGATCCTTTAGAACCCGTATGATGAGCACGCATTGTCATTTAATTTGAGACCTGTGATAGCAAATTCTGAAGTATTAACATGTATGAGATAGAAGAAAGTTTTGGGATTGGCACATACGACTAGTTGATATTGTTAGTGGGCATTCTAAAAGAATACAGCGTGTCCAAGACAGGCCTTTATCGTTCTAAACATTAATAACAAAAATACTAACAGGCAGGTCTCGAAATGTACCGGAACAAGCCGGAACGATGTTCCGGTTCATTAAATTGTGACAAATATTGTTGCGGTTTGTGAAAGCATGGAAAATATTGTTCCGGTTTGGAATTATTAAAAAATATTATTACAGTTTCATACATATAGCTCTCTGTAACGTTTCTCTTCTAATTATTTAGAATCTTGAATGCATTTTTTTAAAATTGGTTTTTCTACGGTTAAATATAAATTTGTTATACAGTAAAATCCAATTATTCGAGTTATTAGGGACCAAGCTCACCTCGGATAAGCAAAAAACTCGGATAAACTGGATTGACACAAATCGTCACCAAATAAGGAGATGAAATATAAATTTTCACTTAATTCATTCATTTTTTTGGTACTAGTAACATTTCTTTGATGTACATTTCTGTTACTTTTAAGAAATATGAAGAATGAAATTGTTTATTTAAAAAGCCTTTGATAGTTTATTGTATGTCAATTTTGCTGCAGTTTTTTTTTTTTTTTTTTTTTTTTCTGCAGTATTACGCTATTGCATAGCTACCAATTTCTAAGATTTTTTTCTTACCCCTAAAACTTACCAGTAAATTTTGCCTAATTCAGTCGCCGAAATCTAACAATTGTCAACGATTAAATATGGCAAAAATTTCTGTTCAATTTTAGAGGTAACAAAACCGTACAAATTGGCAGCTATATGATTCTATTAGTGTCATGAAAATTGCAAGTGAAGCCTCTTCTTTCTGCTCAAAGTATTAAATAGTTTTTTTTTCAATGGAACTTATACCTTTGGAATGGATCATTTTCTTCTGATGGACTGGTGGCTTCCATTATAGATGAAGTGTTAGGTGAAGATGAAAGAGCAGCCGTAAAATGTTAGAACTCTGATTTTCTGGTCAGAATGGGGGGGGGGGGAAATGGCCATTTTTTTTTTCATTCTAACCAGAAAATCGGAGTTCTAATTTTTTACGGCTGCTCTTTCATCTTCGCCTAACACTTCATTTATAATGGCTGTTTCATAATAATAGAAGCTATCAGTTCATCAGAAGAAAATAACTCGGTTAAAGCGGAACTTTACTGTACTTCCAAATAAAAAATAAATAAAATAGAACAATAATTTTGAAATACCGTTCCAGTTCATGGATTTTTCCATTTTGAGCCTTGCTAACAGGTGAAATGGAATGCAGTTTTCTGCAAAAGAATGAAGAAATCTAAGAGTTTATTTATTAAATTATTAATTATTCAATAAATAAAAGTCACACTAGATTAATATTAACACAATTATTCTACAGGGTGGCTACTAAATACTGTTACACTCCAAAAAATACGAATTAATTTTAATCGTTTGGTAAAACAATTTATTTCTCTATTTTAACGTTTGGCAATCTTCTATTAGTGCAGACGAATTTTGTTATAAAGCAAATATTTAAAATTATTTTAAAGATGGAAGCCAAAAGAATGATGATTAAACAGCTCTTTGATCGCAGATTTTCCGCTAGTGAAAACTTAAAGCAATTAAAATGCCTTGATTTTAATGGAACATTTATATATAGAACTATAAATTGATTATTGGATACTAATAGCTACGTAAAGATCGGCCTAGGCCTGGAAGTCCACGCTCTGTTCGCACAATAGAGCGTATCAAAAGAATTCGTGAAAAGGTGTGAAGAAATCCACAACGTTCTGCAAATAAAATGGCTGCGGAAGAGAACACGAGTCTCAGAACTATACAAGTTATTATAAATGAAGATCTGGGTTATGTCCCTTATCGCAAAAGAAAAAAATTCAAGGTTTGACTGCTGCACAAAGAATAAAAACATTACAAAGGAGGATGAAATTGATGAAGCGGCACGGTAGGAACAGTGTTGACAGAATAAATTTTTTTGATGGGAAGCTATTTTGCACTGAACAGTGTTATAATGCTAAAAATGATGTCGTATATTCAGCAACCCTCGAGGATATACTTGAAACCTTTCGAACTGTTAAACGTTTTCAGAACAAGAATTCTGTTATGGTTTGGGCTGCAGTGTCAAACAATGGAAAATTGCCTTTGAAGTTCATCGATAAAGGGATAAAAATCAATGCGAATATTACAAACAGGATATATTGGCTACACATTTATTTCCACAAGCTGAAAGGTTGTATCCCAAACAGAATTGGGCATTTCAGCAAGATTCTACACCTTCGCACCGAGCTAAATACACACGGGCTTGGCTCCCTGTCAATTATCCAAACTTTATCATGCAAGAAGATTGGCCACCTTCTTCACCAGATCTAAATCCTTTAGATTATTGCGTCTGGGGGATTTTAGAGGCTAAAGTAAACAGCAACAAACACAGAAGTTTGGACTCTCACAAAGCTTCCATATTGCGTGAATGGTACCGATTACCGCTTAAAAGGATTCGTGCCGCAGTCTGACAATGTCATAAGAGATTATCTATGGTAATCGTTAAAGATGGCGGTCAATTCGAGTAAAATTTTTTCCCTGTAAACTTTCATCTATGATGTTCATCATGTTAGTGTAGTTATCATTTTCTATTTTATATTTGTAAAATAAAATGACTGAATATTTGTAACAGTATTTAGTAGCCACCCTGTAATTGGTAAACAAATCATATTAGAGGTAAATTTCCAACTGGGCGAAAAATGTCCGGACCAGGATTCGAACCTGGGACCTCCTGGCTGAAGCCGCCAGTGCTCTGCCATCTGAGCTATCTTGGACGATTCTGGTCGAACTTTTTCACCCAGCTAACCTTGATGATTACAGCATAATTGTGTTAATATTAATCTAGTGTAATTTCATATCCAGCGATTTCTGGAGTTCCATTACCTGAGATTTATTCTGTTGAGCTGAACCAGGTTTCAGACCAGATGCTGTAATCATCAAGGTTAGCTGGGTGAAAAAGTTCGACCAGAATCGTCCGGGATAGCTCAGATGGCAGAGCACTGGCGGCTTCAGCCAGGAGGTCCCGGGTTCGAATCCTGGTCCGGTTTTCGCCCAGTTGGAAATTTACCTCTAATATAAATAAAAGTTAATTTAGAAAATAAAAGGATACAATTAGCAATCCTCACTACTGTTACACCGCAAATGTTAAAAAACACTCGGAGGGAAATCGAATATAGGCTCGAGATTCTTCATGCTACTAACGGTACAGCTACCTTGAAGGTACTGTAAAAAGGAATATCTTAGATTCCTTCATTCTTTTGCAACAAACTGCATTCCATTTTACCTGTTAGTAATTTTGTTATTAACCCCTTGGGGACGAGTGACCAGTATACGTGCCACTTAAGGTGCTCAGAATCCTTCATTATTCCCACCAGTTATTTTTTATTGTGCAGTTTATCTTATTTAATCACAGCATTTTCACTATTCAATTACAGAAAATTTTCTGTTTAAAAAAACCGGTGGTAAAAGATAATAAATTAAGCAAAAGGCTCTCGTCATGAAGGGGTTAATGTTTAGAACTATAAAGACCTTCCTTGGACACGCTGTATATTAAATGTAAAAAATCTATTACAGTTTTCAATTTAAAAAAAAAAAGGTTTTCACATATTCTGTAACCTGGGAAGCAGGGGTTAAGGGATCAAACCCTTAGTTATTAATAAAGTTTAATTAAAGTTAATTTTTAATGTGATTTCAATTCCATGCCATTTTTTTCTTAAATAACTGTCTGTCGAATTAAAGAATGGACGTACAAATGATTTTAATAAAGTCCTTCCAAACAATAAAATGAAAAAGTGGAGAAAATATTTTGAAAATTGGAATGCACACAGGTTTTAATTTTTTTATAAAGAAATACCTAGTTTTACAAATTAAATTTGCAGTTAATTAGTATTATTATTGAGATATTTATTGTATTTATGGTAAAGTTAATTATATTTCAAGAATCTCTTGTTGAAATAAGAAAAATAATGAAAGAGTAATTTTTTAAGTCCACCTTTATCTTAAGAACCCGAACTCAGCTCTGGTAAGGTTCTTCGGGTTCTTTTTTTAGAAGACTGAGACCGGAACGTTTTGTGTCATCAGAGCCTGAGCCCAAAAGTGCACAGTAAAAAATTGTCAATAACATTTTAAAATTGCTTCAAGATTAATATGCTCATTTAAAAATATTTTTCTACATAGAAATAAGTATTAATCCTAAATACACCCTCATGACAACGTTTCGTGATTTCCATGTCCCTAAAAATCTGTTTAATATAGCAATTTTGTTATTTATACAAAACCACTGGCAGAAATCTGCAAAAGTTATAATTCTTATTCTTTCAACCTTCTCACCACTGTGAACTGGTATATCCGTTCACTAAGATGTAGGTTTCACTGCAATAGAAGCATTATTTAAATTAATTTAATTCTAGAGATATAGTCCAGTTTTGAAAGATTAAATTATGATTAATACTCAAACATTACAGAAAAAACAACATTACAATTTTTCCCTTTTTCTCAGCGGTCAGGGGGTTAAAAATACGAGGGTGGTTCAATAATTATTGTCCCTAGTGTATATAAATGTGTACTGCAATGGTTGTTGGGGAATATTGAAGCCTAATGTTTTAGATGACAATATGCTCAATTTCAGAACCGTAGCTGCTATATTCACATAGTTTTGGAGGGAGGAGTGAAAAGGGGGGGGGGGGGAGTGGAGGTGAAAGGCAGATTTTTAACTTATTGCGCTAGATTTGTGACAGTGGATGAGACGTAATTACTGTCATTTAGACTCGGGATCATAGTGAAGTAGCCGCGTTTCATCCACTGTCACAAATGTAGCCTCATAAGCTCCAAACCAGCATTTCATCATCACCCTCCTGCTTAAAAACTCCCTCAAAAATAGGTCTTTAAAATTTCACCCCTCCCTCCAAGACTATGTCAACATAGCAGCTATGGTTCTGAAATTGAGCATATAGGCATTTAAGACATTCGGCTTCGATATTCCACATCAACCATCGCAGTACAAATATTTTATATATACTACGGGCAATAATTATTGAACCACCCATGTATCATTGATCAGCCATGTCTGAAAGACATTAATTCAGTTTCTAGTAATTTTGGAAAAGGACTTCAAACAGAAAACAGGGATAGGCAAGGGATATCTCACGGCCTTTTTATGTTACTAACACTCACCGTACAAAAGCTTCAGAATCAGATAGAATATTATTCCTTATATTCTACCATAACAATTTAATTCAAATTCAAATTTATCTCTAGACGACTGTAAAAACACTAAAGGATATTTTATTTTTTTCAGTTGCCAAAATATTTCTAAAATCGATACTTAATTTTATTTGAAGTATTAAAATCTTACTCAGTTTCGCTAAGATTTTAGCACATAAAATTATAAATTAAGTAGGATTTACAAAATATTTTGACAACCAAAGAAAAAAAAAAAACCACACACACACACACAAAAAAAGATAAAAAAAGGAGAGACACTTTTAAGAACAGTATATTTGATAGGAGACTTGATATCTTACTGGCTAACAGCCTTAAGTGAATTCAGTGTCTTTAAGTTATTTTTTCAAACATTGTTTATGGCCTTTTAATTTTAGTATGAATTTCAAGGGGAATAAACAACTGTACATAAAGATACTTTTTGGAAATTAATACAAAACAGAAACATTTTTTAAATAATAATAATAAGAGCTTAGAGAAAAAAAATTAATTTTTTTATTTTTTCTACATTTTAGTGTTTAAAATATTTCATTGTTACAGTTTCAAATCCAGTTAACCTATTTTAACGAGTTTGAATAGGCACATAATTTCATAGTTGTTGTAACTCATATACAGTTGTAACCATAAAGAATATTTGGCAATTTATCACCTGCACACAGCTAATGGGAAAATGCTAATGTATAAAAACTGCTAAATGTGTTCTAAAAATATTAAATGTTATATTGCCACCAGAAACCCACCTGTGTACACAATTTTAATAATTCTAGCATATCAAGAAGTGACTGAAAAATCAATTACAAAATTCCATCTTCACACACATGAATCAAGTTAAATAAAAGAATGCAAAAAACTAATTTTAATATATAAAAAAATATATTTATTTATAAAAGCGTTTTTTATCTTTACAGAAAATTTTCTTTCGCCTTTTTTCAATATATTTATCTAACTTGCCAGATTTTTTAAGGGCTTCATAAGTTTCAATCAGCTTTTTCTTCTTCATTTCAGCTGTAATTGGGAAAAAAAAAAAAAAAAAAAAAAAAAAAAAAGAGAAAAAAAATCAATTTTACAACAAATTATTAGTTGTAAAAAGTTAAAATTTAAATTATAAACAACACACAAAAATATAAATAAAGGCAATTTTAAGATACTCAATAACTACAAATGATTTATCAACACATTGTTATAATATGAACAACAAATTATTTTAAGCTCATCACAAACAGATTCAAGAAATTTAGGTGTGTTAAGCATTGTCAAAAATTCTATTAAAAAAAAAAGGGGAGGGGGGGGGTCTGACTGCTTACAGGTTGGTCACAAATATCTTATGTTAAAATTCCCTGATATTTCCAGGTTAGCATTAAAAAAATTAAATTTTCATAGATAATTTTTTTTACAACAAGCTGACCATAAAAGCTAATTCTCTAATTATCATGCATAATAAACATTTAAAGAAAGAAAGAAAAAAAAAAAAAGAATATGACCTAAGTGAGGAAAAGATAATATTTTAATTTTGCCTAACCTTTGCTTGATGCTAATACGGACCTTCTATTCCAGGTATGAAATAAAAGTATTTCAACACGCTTTATTTTAGAATAAAGTTTTTTTTTTTTTTTTTTTAAAGTGAAATTAATACTTCTACCAACAAAAACTTGGGAGTTCCATTTCTAAATATCAACTATTATTCCGTACTATATGGACAATCCGAAGTGCAAACAAAAACAAAAGCTAATATTTCTATGTTATTATTATTATTAAAGATATTTAAAATAAATTTCAGGAAAATTCTGTTTCATTATTGTGAGAGTGACATTTTCCAATGTCTGAAGAATAGCAGCTTTCATGATTTATTATCTTTTTTTATTTTCAACAAATTCAGTAGAATTAAAGTAGTATTTAATATTTTATATTTAATAATGTCCTATCAAAGTTGTTGATGTTTATTAATTAACTAATGCAAGATTTTATTTTTTTATTTTTTGACAGGTAAATTTATACTATCTATGTGTGCATGTGCTGTGCATGCTATAAGATTTTTATGAAGGTAAACATTTTTATTCAATTAATTGTTTTAGTTCCTTATTGTTTATCTTATTAACCAACTTAATTACTTTAGTTCTTTATTGGTTGATAATTTTACTTGCTGTAATCACTTAAAAACAAGAAGCGCTGATTTTCTAAACATCACACAAATAAAAATAAAATAAAATACTTTTTACAAATACAAAATAAATTACATTTTTTGGGAATATAAGGTTTCTTTCCCTCCTTTAATGCTGCAATTACTTCTTCTCTTTGCTGCAGTTCTTCAGCTTTTTTTTTTTCTTCCATCTTTTTAGATTTTTCTTGATTTTTCTAAAATAATAATAACAGTAGTCAAAATAAAAGGATTATTTGTTATTTTCAGTCTTTTATAGTCATATTTTCCTGATGAGTAACAAAATATATATTCTTCGCTACATTTACAATTTATACACTAACTTGTCAACAACTTGTTGTTTGTCCTTTAGGACAAACGTGTAACACTGACATCATTTTGATGGTAGCAACGGTAGACGATTAAATTTAATGGTTACTGCATTTTTTAAAACTTTGCACATTTTCAATTTTTGTATTGTCGAATAGGGAAAAAAATGTACAATTGCCTATCACTTATGCACCTCTCATTTATGCGAGTCTCTCAGTTATACGCGATTTTCATAAGGTCCCGTCACAAGGAATATGAAAATAATACTGTAGATTTCTCACTTATAAGCGCCATTTTGAATTGTCTCTCTCAGTTATACACGGACATAACAGACTATTTTTAGACTTTTTGAAGGAATTTGATATGAAGATGGCTAAAAAGAAAGAAAAGTTCGGCTATTTATGGATTCGTGTCCCACACATCCTTCATATCTACCATTGCTGACACATACACAAGATATATTTTCCCCTGTAAATTGTACTAGCAGATTACAGCCATTTGATCTATTTATAATAAGGCCAGTTAAAGCACAGTATAGGAAAGATTTGGTTCAAAGAATGTTTATATCCCAGAGCAGAAAAAGGAATTCAAGAAAATTTGGTTTTCTGGATGCTCATATGTTCGTTTCCTCTTGGAATAACGTAACAGCCACAACTTCTAAGCGCTTTAGAAAAGCAAATTTTGTTCATTTAAATGATGCTGAAGCTATTCCATTACAGGAAAATGAAAACAACAGCAATGATTTTAAAATAGATGAAGAAGAATGGTGAAGCATAAGCCAAGATTCTCTTTCTTTTCAAGATTTCATCAATATTGATATTAACGGCAATAAGAGATATTGAAACTGTTTTTGGTGACATGACAGCTGAAAAAGAAGTAGAAGTTGATGATAATGATGAAACTGATATTGTAACTGTTTCATCTTATGCTACAGTTTTAGGAGCCCTGGGGTGTATTCTGGTGTGATCGAGTAAATACCACCAGTAGAAATCAGGATCGCTGTTTCATAGCGAGGGGACGGGCGAAGAGCTATTCTGGTCTCCCCTCGTTATCCCACAGTAGAGGATAAAACACAGAAATTCCCCTGTGTGCAATCGGACACATTTCAGCCAATCGGATGAGAGTACCCACATGTTTTTGTTTGTTTGGGAGAGGGAAAGTCAGCTGTGTTACTTTGACCAAAAGAAAAGGAATGGTTGGATGGGTTATCTACAAAAGAGTTGAAGGAATGAATGTGTTTTACATTAGCGTGTCAATGCTTGCAATTTGCGTCGCATTTCCAAGCCTAAGTAAAAAAGCTTATTTAGATTTTATTTGTGCATAAAATACTATTTGTTATTATTATTATTAAACGAAACTTTTCGAATGAAACTTTGCTCTATTTTAATCCCAGAAAAACATTAGCAAATGTTCGAGGAAATATACTTTTTTTTTTTTTAAGACTACAAAATATTTTAAAAATGGGGGGGAAGGGGGGGGGGGGTTCTTTTGTAGGTTGTACCAATTTCTACACGAATATTTCAGAATACATAATCTAATCTTTTAAAAATAAATAGGAAATAGCCAACAACTTTTTATTTTTTAATATCTTTAGGCATTTTTTTACAAACTATTTAAACCAGAATTAATTATGTCAATGATATTAAAATATTATAATACATTAATAACTTAAATTTCCACTTTCAATATATATATACATTTAATTGATTATAATTGTGACACCAGCATTGAAAAAAATATAAATTAGCCCGAATATTTAAATATACTTTAGTTTCATTTTTGCTGAAAAAAAATCTAGCTTTGCTTATGGACTCAACAAATTAGTTGTTCTTAATCTCAAATTTACAATAAACTTAAATATATATATATATATATATATATATGCATAATAAGTATACGAATTTAACTTTATACTTAAGTATCTACTACCTCCCTAGCTGAATTAATTTTTAAACTAATCAAGATTTAATTATTTTCATGATGATTAAAAGGTTCTAAGGAAATTCCCTCTAATGTTACTTTCCCTGAACTTCATTTAGTACTGATATTTTAATACTTAAATAGACCATCAATTCGTTTTATCACTAATTTAAAAAATAACTAAAATATGTTAATGAAAAATTATTATTGTATCCTTATCAATTAATTGAAAATCGTGGTTCTTTTTGAAAAAGATAATTAGAATCAATTAAATAATTAAATATAAAAACAAATATCAAAAAGGTTTTTAAATTAAAAAAATAATAATTTGTTAACGCTAATTTAAAAAAAGAATGCTTTCTCCGCACAACAAAGCGGTATTGGTGTCTCATGACGATCTTTTTTGCGAATTGCTTTCGTAATTTCGGTTCAAAAACCATATTTTGCCTCCATTTTCTGAAAGATCCTTTAGCTTTATCGAAAATGGAATATACTATTCGACTTCACCGTATCTGAATAAAAACATCGAACAATTTTCTGCGTTTGTGAATAAAACGAATTTCAGGAATGTGTCAGAAAATACACAGTTTTAACTGTGAAAAAGCTTTAATATTAAACAGAAAAACAGTGTCAGCTGTCTTGTCTTTCTGGTGAAAGTTTTGGTTTGTTTAAAAACCCAAAATACATCCTCCCCCCCCCCCCAAGAACATTTTTCCGTGTTTGAACTTATCCTTTCCATATAGTATATATATTTTTTTCGGTTTGAATTCATATACATAAATTAATCAAATTTGCAAGTAAATCAGTTACACATTTTTTACAGGTAAAAATAATAATAATAATAATACACAGATTTCCGAGTTAAAAAACTTTCAAAGGATCTGTAATAGTTTTATGAAAGAAAATAGCACTTTGTAAGTAACTGGGATTGGTGATATTTATCAATGGGTCTCTATACCTTGATATATTATATCCGATATTTATTTTTAAAATATCATGATGATTTTTAAATTCAAAATATTATTGTGTATGATATTTTCAGTGAAAACAAGTGTAAAGGAATTTTTCAACTATTATTAACTGTGTCGTTCCGTAGATAAAGAACTTTTGCTCTGACAGTGACTTTAGATTCTCCTCCCCCCCCCCTTCAGAAAAAAAGTAAATAAATAAAAGTTTAAGTTTTAATCTGAATTTTTAAATGTAGAACCAATAATTATGCCGGACATTATTATGTAGAAGAAGAACCCATTGAAAGATAAGCTATTTACATCTTCAATAGAAATAATATTTATCTTCATTAGAAATACAACAGAGTATGAAAGCGAAAAAGTCCTCAAGCTTACGTTTGTTTATTTTTTAAAATTAAAACAAACTACCCTGTATTTCAAATTTTGTTGCTTCTTGATACTAAATCCTAGAGGTTTTTTTTTTTCTTTTTGTGGATGTAAAAAGCAAGTTGTGTCTGCTTTTAATTTTTGATGTTCTGTTTTGTTACTTAAGATAAATAAAAAAGGCAAAATACATGTAGAATTATTATTTTATTAAGTTTTCATGCTAAGTGCAATATATTTTAATTTCTTTTTTATATTAAGTCTGAAAATATTTATAATTATTAATAAGTTGACTATTTTGAAAATATTGGATATATAAAAAAAATATTGGATATTTTTTATATTTTGAAAAATTAATAATAATTATGAAACCTGGTAATTAAGAGACTACGCCCTTTTCCTATTCTTTAATGTTAAATAAGCGCTCCAACCCCCAAAGGTAAAGCAAAAACTCTTTCAGAGCCTCTCCTCTACTGCGATCTCGACCGCCTGAGAGCACTCGAAAAAACCCCGATGAAAAACAACCCTCTCCCAACGGCAAAATTTCGACTCTACTACACCAGAATAGCAAATAATCGCTAGGCACCTCTTTTCGACCGGTTTCAGCGATCCTGATCACACCAGAATCGATCCCCTGAACACTTTGAGATGTTACCTTCAATATGCTGATGTAGCATGAAGTACAATGACGCACTTTAATGCATTAGAAAAGGTCGTTATACAAACGCGGCTTAAGCAAAAACAAACTAGCATTGATGACTTCTTAAAAGAGGACTAATTGACATATCTTCTTCTATGTAAAATGACATTTTACGTTTATTGTGTTTTTTTAACTAAATTTTATAGGGAAAGTGTAAGGACTTTTAGTAAGGTAACACTATACTAATATTACACCTCTTTTATTTTATAAAATGTTGTTAATCATAATTCTTGTATTTAAAATGTTTTTTCCCATAATGTGTATAAAGAATTATTACGTACAACATCCTTTCAATTATGCACAGCTCTCAGTTATGCGCGATTTTAAATCTGTCCCTTCAAACACATATAAGTGAGAGGTGACTGTACTTTCAAATGAAATTTGTTTGAAAACTGTATCGCTATTTACTCAATTTTTATTGTTTTAAAAAAAATTTTCAGGCATGATTTTTTTTTTAAACGTATGCAGACGATTACATAAGATAAATCCGTTTGTACTACAATTAATATAAATAACTCAGCATTTGTTTCAGCTTCTATGGCATAATGAAATTAAACCATTCATCAATCAATAAATAAAACAATAAAATATAAATAAATACAAATTTAAGACGTGTGATCAAACTATGCATTTAAATCACCAAAATGATCAGAATAAAAAAAAAAAGACAGATTTTAAATAGTGATCTTTGGCGATTTCTGCTGCTGTTAACTCCTGGCACAAGACCAATATGAAGCTATCGCTTTTAATAAATTTCAAAACTTTATATAAACTAATTGCTATTTTTCATATAAATATGATTTTGGGTATTGTTAGTGCATATTCTAAAAAAATATATTGTAAAAAAATCTAATATAGTTATGAATTAAATAAATGGTTTTTGGCTATATTCCATAACACAGAAAGCCCGGCAGGGTGTCTACAGAAATTCTAAAAAAAAGTTCCCTGATTTTTCCATGATTTCCCTGATTATTTTTATCAGACTTCCCTGATTTCCATTATTAACAATACACATACGGTATTTTTCATGTATGCCGATTCCTCGTATAACACACTTATCCAGCTTGCTAATATCTCATTTGGGAGAAAAAACAAGAGAAAAACATAAAAATTGCCTAATATTCATTAAGTATTGGTTGACAGTTTTATCAATCCGAACTCAACTAACTCCATAGCGTCCAACTCCATTAGTCCAACAACATATCGAAGCCAATGGATATACGGTGACCAGAAAGTTTCCTCATTTTCTGAAAAATATTCAATTCTAAGACTTATCTAAATCTGACGGGATAAGTAATTGGATTAAGCTGGGCACCTGGTCAGGTTATGCTAATGTATCATTTAAAATTTTAAAAAATGTGTAAATTGCCTTCAATATAAGTGCTATGTACAGAAAATCAGGACATCTGATCACCTTAATTTACGTTAAATATCAAAAACTCATACCATGCGCATATTTTAAAAAATATTGGGAAAGATTAATCAGCATGTGAAAAAATATGGTACATAAAATCGACGAATCAGTCTTGTTGGCAAGGTGAAAATGCAAATATTTCGCAATATAGATAAACTTCCCTGATTTTCCAGTATTTTTATAAAGTTCCCTGACATTTCCCTGATTTTTCCAGCGTGATAAACCTCCCTGATTTTTCCATGATTCTCTGTTTTCCAGATTCTGTAGGCACCCTGCCCGGGCATATCCCCTGGTATTTATAGAAAGAAAATATTCAAAATGTTTTATACCTATTGATGTTTAAACAAAACATATTTCATATGTAAATTAAATATTTAGTTCATATGTAACAGGCAGCAGTTATTATTATCTTTTAACAGAAATAGGATTTATTGCTATGATTTAATATTATTTATGATTTAGTTGTTCAGAGTACAAGCAAGGAAATAATTATTGGAAATAACCAGTCATTACTAAAATAACCTTTGTTACAATGAAATAACACGAATTAATAATAATAAATAATAAGATGAAAAAATAATATCTTTAAATCCTTAGACAACCAATGTGAAAATAGCAATTAAGCTATTGCTGAAAATATTCAAAAACAATTATAAGAATCATTTAGCATTTTGCTGCATATTGTATTTTTAAAGAACAATAAGGCAGAATTCTAATTGTGTAATATAAGGTGTACCATTATAAGTGGAACATTTTTAAACCACAATAAATTTTAAAGCATATTTAAAGATTAGATTTTTAATTTTATACCATTACATATAGATTGAAACATTATTTTTCTACTTTCTTTGTTTTCATTGTATCAAAGTTCGGAGATAATTTATCATACCTGTGATATTAATTTAATTCAGTCGCTCAGGTACAACCTGACTCGTGCAGGACTTTAATTCAAATACGTATTTCTTTTCATCTGAAACATATTTGTGCTCAAACTTTTTGTGAAAATACCAACAATCTGAGTGGGAAAAAAACTTATATATGACCTGCAAAAATTTTTCTAGTGTGAACCCGACCTGCAGAAAGAAAATTAGATCCATTCCGAGCCAAAAAAACAAAATTCAGGATAACTCGACCCGATGTTTGACTCTATTCAATGATCACAAGGTGCCCACTATTCAGAGGTTTTACTATATTTGAATATTAAAGAATATAGATTTGTTAATTCTCCAATGAAAAATATAAAAATAGTATTAGAGATACAATGGTAGAAATTTTTTTCATAATGGCATTAAAACATGATTTACTTTTCTTTCATTGCAGGTTCGGGTTGGATTGCAGATTGATTTAAAATGGAAATTGTGGGTTCGGGTTGGGTGTGCAGGGCTCTACTTTGAACCTTTTGCCATAGTAAAAGATATGATGTCACCATAATGAAATTTTACTGTTTCATTATTAATATTTTGATGTAATTATTGCGTTCCATTAGAAATTATATTGTTATATTTGGATAAATAAAAAAATAAAAAAACCTGTGTTTTACGATTTTTTGGAAATTTGGTCCCTTGCGGCGGTAAAAGATATTAACCGATGGGTGTAATATTTTACGTATTTATTTTTCATTACAAAAGGCAACTTTCCTGTGCTATTACATTTCGATTATAAAGATTTCAGTTTTTTCGACCCACCCTACTATATATGATCTATAGAATTTACACACACCAAGTAACATGCAAAAACATAATTAAACTTTAAAATGCGTATTGCAAATGAAAACGCATTTCCAGCAAATATTCTTAATCTAATAGTTGCTGGAAATTACTGTAGCTGAACTGCAGTTTATACTGTCTAGCAGTACTGTAGTGTCTATATAAGCAGTATTGTAGCCAAATACTTTAGTGTGTCCCTGTAAATGAAAGATAAATTATCTGCACACCAGATTCTACAGTAAGCGTTCTGTAGTACACCTCCATAATATATACAAATTTCAATACATTTAAAATAGTGTAATATCGATAAAACACATTGCAAATGATTTTCCCCATAGGCCATAATGTAACAGAATTCTTTTGAGTATCCCTGTAAATGAATCATTAGTGCTAC
Organism: Maratus speciosus; assembly: GCA_963932465.1. Taxonomy (NCBI): domain Eukaryota; kingdom Metazoa; phylum Arthropoda; class Arachnida; order Araneae; family Salticidae; genus Maratus; species Maratus speciosus. The sequence goes on along the minus strand of OZ010797.1, from coordinate 339,271,224 downwards.
AAACTTCCTTTTAAATACTGAACATGCCACCATATACACCAGTAGCATACATCAATTTCATGGCAATCAGACAATACAGTGGTAGAATTGATAAAAAAAACCCTCACTGGTCCGAAGGAACAGTAAGCATGAGAATTTACTGATTCACAGCCATCATTACTGGCCTGCTACATAAAATTCTATTAAGTCCCTTTAACCCTTTGAGTGATAACCGCACCCCCATCTCCTAGAATATAAAACAAACTTCCTTTACAGTTGTCTAAAATTTTTAGCATAATAAAATGTAAAATTATAATTTACTAAAAATTAAATAAACAGTACATAAAGAAAAACTATAAAATTATTAATTAGATATTTTATTTCTGAATATTTATTTCAACTGACTAAGGTTTAATGCAATTTTTATTTATTATTGTGTGATTTATGTTTGGTTGCGGTTTTCTCAGGGACGGGAAAATTTAAGTTTACCTGTGAGAGAGGAGAAAAAAGTTACTGGTCCTGCAGACCACTAAATTTTTCAAATTAGCAGTTTGGTGAATTTTTGGTGATCTCGGACCAGCGAACCACCAAGGATTTCGAACGCTGCAATATTTATGCGAGTTACAGCATGGACAGACAGACAGACTAAATTCATAAACACTTTTCAACGATGTTGGAAAGTGTTAAAAAAAACTGGGTTAAAAAACATATATACAAAAATTTGCTTTACGCCATCAGACTATTGTGCCTGTATTTTCTTCGTAAATGCAAACTTTTCATATAATTTGGTTACTATTATTTCCTACAATACTTGGCTTAGTCCTGCATTGTTGCATATAAATTGCTTTACGTCATCAGACTATTGTGCCTGTATTTTCTTCGTAAATGCAAACTTTTCATATAATATTGGTTACTATTATTTCCTACAATACTTGGCTTAGTCCTGCATTGCTGCATATAAATTTTGCTTTGTTTACAAACTGACAGACAAAATTCTGCTGCTGAGTTATCACAAAGACAATTATGTGTGGTACAGGATCCATCACAATTTATTCATTCCTTCTTAGATTGTTTTGCATAATTTAAATACTATAATGCATCTATGGCATCATTGATTAGAAAATTAACAATATACATTTTGTAACATTTATAAACCCTTCTTCAAGGGAAAGATATAAAAAAGTAAATAAATTAAATCAAATTAAATAATTAAAGGTAATAAGACAATAATTAAATTTATTCTTTTAATTCCAAATTTTTTAAAAATGAATTATTAGTATTTTATTTTATGAAATTATATCTTATGTTTAAATGAACCAAATTCAATGACTGCAATGAACAGAGAAAGACACATTAGTAACTTACCATCCTTTGCAGAAGGAACAATATTTGTTTTCGTCTTTTATGATTTTCTCCAACATTTTCCAATTCTTTTTCAAGTGCCTAATAAGATAAAATAAACTATAAAATATCAGTTGAATTCTGAGCTATTTTAATAAGTAATATTTTGTTTTACATTAAGGAGACTCAGTGTGAGTACAGTTACCTGGGGTAATTCCTGGCCAAAAATAAACAATGTCCAATTATTACAAAAACTATTAGAGGTATTGCTCCCAATTTTGGTACAGAATAAACAGATGGCTCTGATGGTTTATATTATAATAAAATGCTTACTTAAATTTATAAGCACTTTTAATTCAAAAAATTATAATTTTTAAGTGACCAGGAATCGGGGTAATTCTTGGTCACTTCTGGGGAATTATTAGTCAGCATTCTTTTTGATGCAAATAAAGTAGTGAAGTTAATTTTTTTAAGCCTGAATATTAGAATATGTAGAATGAATCTTGTAAAGTTTTATTCATCTCATAATTGTGGAAAAATGACACTTAGACTTTGTTTTGGGTATAAATACAAATTTATTTCATGTGCAAAAGACTCTTGTACATTTTACGAAACATTAATTAGTCAAAGATTTTTTGTAACATTTAAGCAGTATTTATTACTTCTTCATCTACTGTGAACTGATTAATTAATACCTTGCAAATTTAATGGTCTGTAAAATATATACTGAATGTTTATGTTTTTGATTCTATCTTGCTTAGGCCAACTTAAGTTTCCGGCTCCTTTTTCAAGAAATTTTATACAAACTTCAATAAGGATCTTTATCATAAAACACAACATAATAATTATGTTCCTCTATTGCATTACATATATTTTTAAGTACCATTTTGGCATTTTGCAATGAGATAGTATTTCTACTTGATTGTTCAGTCAATTAGTGTGTCTTATCCTGAGACTATTTGCTATTTTCCTCCTTTACAGTTACAGTTAAAGATGCTACTTTACACTTATGGTTTAAAAAAAAAGTTGTAAGACAATAGCGTTTAGGGTGCACAGCAGTGATGGAACAGTGGCGCATCAGTTGGGCGTTTGTCACCACTAAATTTTAATAGTATTCTTCTCCTTGAAACGTCTCAGAAATTCTATCCTGAAATAAGACGGAGAATATTAATAAAATTTAGTGGTGTCAATTAATTCTCTGGTGCTACACTGTTCTACCACTGGTGCACAGTTAAAATTGATTAAATACCAAGTATAAATATTGTAAAATTGCATTATTAAGCACTGACCAGGAATAACCCCACAAATATGGCCTAGTTTGGCTTGCTCATATAAAAATTTTTAATATAGTTGAAAAAAAAATTATAATCACTTTTAAAAACTGTGATATGTCATAGTTGAAGTAAAATAAAAATAAGATCACTTAAACTTTAAAAATGACACAGATCTTTGTAAGATGTGTAAAAATCAAGGTCAATGTTGTTTTGCAGAAATTTCTTAAACAAAAGATCATTAATAGTTAATTACTATTTTCCAACTGTATTGTAATTATATTATTCTAACAATACTGTTCAATTAATTTTAATAATTAATTCACATTTAATAATATACAGTAATTAAGTCACTTTTTTTTGTGACAGAAACTGCAGCAAAAGTAAAATTTTTGAAGCAAAATGAAATTATAAAAAGAAAAATTCTTGAAATTATTAAGATCAAAAGGGAAAAAGGTAAGAAATCATTGTATGGGAAAGATTTAAATGTACAATGTACATTAAATCTGAGAAATGTACAACTTACTGGGAGAACATAACAATCTGGCAACTCTACTATCAGTTTTGAAAAAACCATTAACATTTCGGTGTTTAATTCTTGAATAAATATTTTGAATTATTAAATTATGCTAGTACCTTAAATGTTCATAATATCAAGATACATTTTTATTTTTTACTCATATTCATTGGCACTTTATTTTCTTTAAGGAACTGTCCAGATTAACTGAAGTATGACTTAATAAAATCCAAAGCTTTAAAAAAATTTATCAATCAACTTTTACAAAATTATTTTAATTATTATTAAATAAGAGCTAAAATAAAATAAATTTATAATAAGTACAGTAATACCTCGACTTATGTCAGTAATTCGTTCTAAGACTAGCGACGTAAGTCGAAAACGACGTAACTCGAGATACATTTAGATAAGCAAAAAGGTTGAATGATAAAAATTTTTCAAAATCTAATGATCATATTCTATTGCAGGGGTGTAAAAATTTTTTGAAAATCTAGGAGCCAATTACTATCGATAACAAATTTGTAAAATGAAATTACAGTATAAGTTAATAATAGTACATACAAATTACTCTTTTTAATTAAATATATCTGACACATGACAAATTTTTCTTGTATAAAAAAGTAATGGTTCATAAAATTATAAATATTGATATAAAAAAATTGGAAGTGCTGATGTAAAATACAAATAATAATCATTAAAAACTTTTTTAAACATCACAAAAGTACAAATATGTAATTCACTTCAAGGACTATATGCCATAAATCAATACTGTTAACTTATTGTTTGTCCTCATTTGCTTTTAAATTTTTATGATGTTTATGACAGCTCATGTGTACTGTTGTTTTTAATGTAAAGTACCAGCGTTCAACTTCTTTTGTAGGATCAAATGCTTCTACAGAAGGTCCATTTATAAATTTATTACTAATAAATCATTTAAATTTTGTGATGTCAAAGTAGAGCGAAACTTCTTCTTGATAAAATTCATTGTGCTGAATCCTCGCTCACAGGATACAGTTGCCACAGGTATTACAGATACAATTTGCAGTAATTTTGATAAAATTGGAAATTTGGAATCATTTTTTATTGATTTGATCAAAAGCTCACTAAATTTCATGTCTTTGCATAGTACCTTAAACTCGTACCATTCGTCAAGAGCAATACTTTCAGTTGTTTCCAAATCAACATTCAATGTGACAGAATATTTCTGGAAATGATTTAATAATAATTTTAATAAGTCCAGTTCAGTGAAAGAGAACTTCCTTTATTTTTTTTTTCTTTGCGCATGGAAAAAAAAAGAAAAAAAATCCATAAATAATCAAGGTTATAAATATGAATTATTTTTCATTTCCTAAGACATATCTACGCGCCAGTGTCAAAAATTTAGTCGCCCGGTATTTTTACACCCCTGGTATTTAAGGATTATGCTACATACCTTTAACATTAGCAAAAAAAAAAAAAAAAAAAAATGTTGCAATACCACAATTTGGAATAAATCAATAAGTTGTTAACTTACAATTTATTGTTCTTCTAGCTGCCCTGTTCATGCCTTTGAGAATGCGAATAAATCTTGCAATGATATTTGAAACAATTTTTTTTTTTTTAACTTTTAGAAGCTCTTTGTAACAGCAGAGTAAGTTTTCTAAGCTTTTTCTAATGACTTTTATTTGTTTATCACTAGTCTGTTTTGGGAAAGTTTCCCTTCATAAAACCAAAAGTCTTCAAAAAAGTTCAAAGTGCGTCATAGTGGGAATTTTCTTTCTTGACAGACGACGTAAATGCGGGGTGATGTAAGTTGGGGTACTACTGTAATATAAAATTTTGTAATTTTTTTCCCCATAATTTTTTTAAAAAGTCAGATTTTTACTATAAATTTTAAAATGATTTTGATTAATGGCAAGTTTCAGAGAAAAATAATTTTAATTAAAAGCGTGTGTCTAAAAGCAGAAAAAACACAAGTAAGTACATATTTGATTTTTTTTTTTTCCCCTTTTTCTATGCATGTGGTTCTTAAATTTCTTACAAATAACATGAATTTCCAACTAGAATATTTTTCAAATAGTTTCATAAGCACTTAACAAAATTTAAGAATTAAGTAAACTGGTGTTTGGAGAATATTAAAGAAATGAACTTTCATGGAAACAGAAACTGAGATAAATGATTTATAGATTTCATTCGCTATTGCAAACAATTATCAGGTGATGTTTTTAAAACCAGTTGCAGATAACCCTCTAACACAAATATTGAACTTTTCTACGATGTACAGTTAATTACAGTACTATGATTTACAGTTGTTTCATTATAAAACATCAAAATTCAGAAAAATGAGTTGAGAAAATTTTGTAAGTACTGAATCCTCTTAAGTAAGGAAAAATAAAAACTTCAATATTTATATGCATTGAAAAAATTATTAATTTAGATCCATATATAAACATAAAACCTCACAAACACTTAACCCTTAAATGCCGGGTATTGCTTTTTGGCAGCATACCCAATTTAGGCTCTAAAATACTATTAGAATAATATCGAAGCTATAATGCCTAATGTTGCCACTAAAATACATTCTGAAGATATTATTAAATAGATTTTCAACTTGTAGATGGCAACACTTGTGCTGTTTAAGAATAAAGATAGATTTATTTTTTCAATTGTTGCTACTTGTTCTTTTTGTTTTGTTTGGAAGCTTGCGAAATACTCGATTTTGTTCTGCAGTGAGCAAGTAAAATTTATTTCTTATTATAGTTACTAAAATTCTTGTTTGTTTAATATTATAGAATTTTATCAAGGAAAGGTATTTTTTCAATTAAAGACCAGTATTGCCGATTAGCAACAAAATGTTTTTTAGCCATAAACCATACTTAAAACAAAATATGATTTTCTTAAGTATTTTTCCGATGATTTATTTACAAAATAAAAGCTGAAAAACATTATTACAATGATTTTTGAAAAATCCGGCATTTAAGGGTTAATACGATACTTTATAAAATAATAAGAACATGTAAGTTATATATATTATTATAAATATTACATGTACCATATATTTTCATACATGCTATGGGGATTTTTATCCAAGGTTAGCTTTAAAAATCCAAATGTGTGTGGTGCATAAGTATTTGGGACATTAACACTATCTACAATAGGGATCTCAAACCTATGGCAGACATTTTAATTTTCGACACAACACAGATTTTGCACAAAATGTATGAATTTAGCTGAGTCTTTCTGAATTCAATTGGTTGTTGTTTCATACAGTCATGTGAAACAGAAATGTATTTTAATGAATACCAATGTAGTTCAATATTGGCTTAATAATTTTTTTCAGAGTAAGAGACACTTAGAAAATTATCAGAAACGAAATATTATAAGGCATATAAGAAAAAAATACTGATGGTAAAATTATGGTAACTTGGAATTCAATTCCAGACACAAAGAACTGTTTAAAGAAACTGTAGTTTTTTGTCTCATGAGTCATATCATTGTATAATCCTCTCAACATTTCATGCAATGATATGGCCCATATGACAATCGACAATAGATGGTGCCAAATTTTGTAAGAAAGAATATGGAAAAAAGAAAAAAGCTTAAAATCTTGTCTAGAAAGAAAAAACAAAAATCACTCGGAACAGATGATGCCTCAGAACAGGTGAAAATGATATTCCAGAAAAATGGTAAGTGGAATGCTGTCTAATATGTCAATGGCCAAGGTAGAATATGTTTTTTATGAACTTTTAGAAAGTCTTAAGAGACGCAGACAATTTTTTAAATGAATTTGAAGAAATCCTAAAAGGTAATCATATGAATTTTTTAGCACAGATGCATATATGAAAGTTACATTTCAGAAGTGTATTAAATTTTATTAGATAACACGAAAGTACTTTACTTATAAAATGAAAATCACATGTTTTTCCATAAAGCAATAATAAAGGTATTTTTTAAAAAAGAAGTAAAGCGTTTCTAGAAAACTAAAATATGAATTTTTTAACAAATATTGCAAATGAAGACATGTATGAGTACATATTTTTTGATACAATAATACCTGGTGGAAATCGGTATAGATGGAAATGTATAATGTAATACAGGCATTAGCAAAAACAACTTTTGTTTATTTATTCAAATACATACCTAGTTCTTTTCCATGAAAATATAACACTTGAAATAGTTAAAATTTAGTAAAATAGCATGTTTCTAACAATTTCTATCTACAGTGAGGCTAAATAAATTCAAGATATATAATGTTTCATTCTTCTTCCCCTCCCTCAGTGAATTTGATTGCTTGTAATTGAAATTACAGGCAACTACGAAATTTTTTAACTTCTGTCTCCGAAAAGGATATATTGATAATTCTGTTTTTCATTATGGCCTAATGATAGAATTTTTAAAGTATTATACTGATAAACAGTTGAAAATTGTGATCTTAAATTTCATTTATATAAGAACTATTTTAATTTGGCTTTTATTTATTTTAAAGAAAATTTCAAAGGAGGGTTAGCTTTCTTTGCCTCTTCTGATGAGCCGACTCTGCTAATTTTGCCCTTTAGCCTCAACACCAAACTTTAATTAAGCTTGTTAAATGCATGTATGCTCTTCAAAACTATTTTATCTGTCAAAATACAGAGTATAAGATCATTTCAACATTTAGATATAGCACAAGATATATTGTTAATTGCTATCTATAGATGTGTTTTGTATTCTCTCTCTTTTATTTCTAACATATATTTCTAACATCTCCTTCAGCGACATATTTGCTTTTAGTGTATTTACAATTGTATCTAATTTCATTAAAATAGGACTTATAAAGCCAAGTTAAATTAGTAATAGCTCTACAGTTATATTACAATAATTACACTCACATGCATATTCATCTGTTCGGTTATATTCGAGTTTGAGCTAATAATTTTGAAGACTCTACATCCATGGTATGGAGAAATCATGAGCAAAGTCTTGCCTTAAAATCAACAAAATTCTTTTTTTTTTGGATAATAAAATTTTACAAGATTTTTAAAAAGTAGTTTATTTTTACAGAGAAAAACCAGGTTAAATTAATTATATTTAATTAAAAAAAAAACATAATTGGTCGCATGTTTACCTGCTTTTCTCGAAGTTTTATATCTTTTATAAAAGCGTAATCTTCTTCAAATACTTCTGCATCAAATGTCCCAGATAAATCATCAAATCGAGGATCTCTAACATGCTAAAAAAAGGTATTTAATTATAAGTGACAGATAATAATAACAACAAAATTTTAATCATTACTGAAAATTTAATTAGGTTATTCACTTTTTTATAAAATCAAGAAGTTTAAAACATAGATAATTCAACATATTCATACTAGAGTCCCGTACGGTACAAGTACAACCCGGCCTGAACATGAAATTTCTGTTTAAAGGTGACCTGAAACTTGAAAACCAACAAAAAATTTTTGATCAACTTGAAATCTGATCTGAACACAAAACATTTCAACCTGAACCCAAAAACCCGAACTGGAAGTAAAAAAAAAAAAAAAAAAAAAAAAATTAATCCATATTTTAATACAATTATGGAAAAATAATCTACAATACAATTACATCTTTAATATCCATTTTACCTTTTTTGTATAAAAATGAACACATATAAACAATCAATAATGATTAAATATATAGTTTTTTTATTTAAAAAAATATTCAGGACTTTCTTTTGACAGATCAATCTGAATCCATCCTGAAAGAGAAAACCTAAACCAAAACATTTAAAGTGAATGCGACCTACAAAAAAAACAATTGGCTATCAACCTGATCCAAGAGTTGGGTTTGGATTAAATTGGGCTATCTGACAAATGAACACTACGAACATATATAGTAAACTTCGTCTAAGGCAGAATCGATTAGGAACAAAAAAAATCCCCATCATAGGCAGCATTAAACCTTAGACAGAGTTTACTGCATTGAAAATCTTTCTCTGTGAGACAAATTTCTGTCTTACACAAAGTCTGCCTTAGACAGAGTACCATACCTATACTCATTGATGTTCAAATATATAGTGTTTTAATCTGAAAAAATATTCTAACTGCAAGCATCGAATCCCAACCTGAAACAATTAAAGTTAACATGAACAATAACAAAAACCATGAGTGTCAACCGTCCCATTCCGTATGTTAAGTTCGGGTAAAATCAGGTTACTTGACCCAATGCCAGATTTTAGTGTGAACTTTCCTCAAACATTAGGACGTCTTTCAAATCTTTGGTCCTTTTAAGAAATCCTTTCCTTTTAATCGTCATGAAAAGCAAGAAGTTGAATTTTGAAAATAAACCAATATTCCACACCAGTGAAATGAAATTTACTATTCTGTATAATTTAATTTCTAAAGACCTAATAGATTCTGAGATACAGTTTTGAATTTCCCTTATTTTTTGGAGTGACAGGGAATCAATAACAAAAAAGAAAACTATCTTCCCTTCCATTTTTTAAAATTTGAACCACGAGGGTTAAATTGATTAACCTTTCAGTTCACAATTACAAACATTATAAACACTTTGACATAGTCTAAGTTTTGTGTTTACCAAAATTGGAAAAGGTGAATAATGACATTTTTTCCCAATTTTTTGTTAGTATAATAGTTTTAGGAGTCTTAGGGATGAAAATTATTAAGGAATTATATTTTCAGCACACAATGAATAACACTGCAGTCATAGAGGCAACAACAATCTAGTACTTACTTTTTTTGGCACTTGAAAAATATCATTTCTAAATACTGGAACGGGATGTTTAGATGACATTTCCCTGGGCCTGTTTTTGTTTTCACGATGAAACTGCATTTCTGGAACTGGATGTTTAGATGACATTTCCCTGGGTCTGTTTTTGTTTTCACGATGAAACTGCATTTCTAGTTTTACCTTCACACTAATGGATAAAAGTTATAAAAATATTTATTAAAGATTTTATTACACAATACAGTTTATAAGCACATATATGCATACATGTAGGTGGTAAAAAAAAGGGGGGGGGTGGTAAAGAAACCTCCTCTGGAAATTCTAAACTGTAGGCAGCTCTGAGCCTACATGCTATATCTACATATAAAATTGAAAAATATGAAAATAATACACCAATTGGTAAAAATGTAATATAATAATGTCCAATGCATTTATGGCACTTCCTTGTTATAATACCCCGCCACAATTATAATTATCTCAATGTTGCAAGTTTCAAAAATATCGCTTACCCACAAGAAAAGTGACACACCTTGACTAAAGTAAATTTCACAGGAGAGGCAAAAGAAAATTTGCATACACTATGACGCAAAAGTTTAGACAATGACGTCATTCAGCTTTAAAATGTAGAATTATGACGTCAGAATTACAAAAACCTGTAAATATATTCAAAAACTGATTTAAAATGCTATGTACAAAAGACAGTCGTTTTATTTGCTATAATACTAATTTTTTTCATAAAAATTCAAATGTGCTTGTCGCAAAAGTTTAGACACTATTCTAAATTTCTTTGAATATTCGCTGGCATATGCAAATTTAGAATCGATGATGTCACAAATTTGGAGTACTTAAGTTCTGCAAACGATTGCGCTTCATAGTCGACATGCCGAGAGCTAAAGAAATTCAAGTGAATGAGGTTTCAAGGATTTGGCAGTTGAAAGGTGAAGGGAAGAGCGTTTCTGAAATTTCTGCTATTATTAATAGGTCAAAAATATCTATTTATCGAGTGGTTCCGAATACAAAGCAAAATGTCGGTCTGGGAGGCCACGTGTGACAAATGTACGAGAGGATCGCCTGATACAAAGACTAGCGAGTACTCAACAAATGAGCGTACGTGGAGTTCAAAGCTCATCGGGACTCTCTGTATCAAAGGATACGATTCGTAGACGAATTTTGGAAAAAGGAACAATCGTTTATAGCAAAATGCAGAAGAAACCAGCTCTGAAACCACATCATAAGTTACAAAGACTTATGTGGGCTCGAAAGCATATGTCATATGGAGAGAAATGGCAGTCAGTCATATTTAGCGATGAAAAAAAGTGGAATCTGGATGGTCCAGATGGTTGTTTATCGTATTGGCATGACTTGCGGAAGGAACCTCGACGTTTTTTTAGTCGCAGAAAAGGAGGGGGCTCGGTGATGGTTTGGGCAGCCTTTTGCTATAATGGACAAGGATCTCTGACCTTCACCAGTGGTCGTCAAACTTCACAGCATTATACACAGACATTAGAAGAAAACCTACTGCCATTTGCTGAGCTTCTAGGGGGTCCTCAGTGGGAATTTCAGCAAGACAATGCTTCAATTCACACTGCAAAACATTCAAAATCTTGGTTTAATTCCCATAATATAAGAGTTCTCGACTGGCCAGCATGTAGCCCAGATCTTAACCCTATAGAAAACCTTAGGAGCATCATGTGTCGCAAAGTTTATAGCAACGCTAGACAATACTCTTCTGAAAAGGAACTTAAGACATCTATTGAGAATGCATGGTACGATATCGATCCACAAACTATGCAAGATTTAGTTTCTTCCATGCAATCTCGTGTATATGACGTAATACATAAGCATGGATGCGCAACCAGGTTTTAAAAATTGTTTATTTCGATTTTATTTAATTTGTGTCTAAACTTTTGAGACAGCAGTTTATTTTTGTTACCATTTAATTTATTGCAATATGCACAATTCCACTTTTCTTTGTTATAAATATTGTTTATATGTACAGCACATTAATTTCAAGCAGTGATTTGAAAATTGAATAAATATTTTTCAAAGTATGTAAGAATTTCTTCATTGTCTAAACTTTTGCGTCATAGTGTATTTTTACTGTAACATGAAATTATTACAATCAGTTCTGCATGCAATGCAGGAATAAAAACTTGCATAAAAGCATAAAACCCTTAAGAATGAAGACATGGGATGAGGTTTGGAGGGTTGTGTAATTTTACCTCCCCACACAAACCACCCCTTGTCTGAGGTCACAAATGGACATGTAGCATAATAAAGTTATTTTCTGTATAACTACACTTATGAAACTGTTTGCGTAGCAAGACGCACCTACGACACGCTTAATAGTGAAATAAAACACAAAATAAATTTTTGCGAGATGTGTCACTTTTTTGCAGGTGAGCGATATGTATGTAATAATATATTCCAAACACTCATATATGTGCCACAGACATCAATATATATGTAATATTTACATTATATACCATACATAACATCTGATATACATGTTATTAATTAGGGATCTAAGGAATATTTGGACATTATATGATAATCGGCTTTTTTGCTGAATATTAAATGTCAGTTGGCCGATACTGTGGATCACAAGAGTGTGTTAACTTGAATTACATATTCAAATACATATGTAATATTGAAAAAAAAAAAATAAATAAATACTGAAACACAGAAAAATAAACAATTCGGTTACAGTTTATACTTGCAAATATTGTGCAGGATATTACAATTTGGCAAATTTTTGCTATAGATACACTAATTTCAATCAAAACCAAAAGTATTGTGATTTTATTTAGTAATTAATCAGCTGTAATAACCAAAAGAACACGATTAGAAAACATTTAGTAAAAAGAAATGCTGCAATCGCCACTATTTTTCAGCGTCATCTTGAATTTTGTTCCTGAAACTGTAAGTTTCACTGTTTACATCTGAAATGATACTCATATTTCAAGAAGTCTACTACATGATAATGTCTAATGTATTAATGGTACTTCCTTGGTATAGTGGCCTTTACAATTATGATAACGCCAATATTGCTGTTACGATTTCACTATGATCATTGCCAAGATCATATAAACTATAAACGCATATTACTCCAAATGCTCATAGATGTCAATATACATGTAATATTTACGTCATATGCCATACAAGGAGGGAACCCAAAAATAGCCAGAATGGTAGAGCTGTGGGCAGGGCTTGCATCACACAATTTGTTCTGAGTTTAGTGCACTCAGTGCTGTTGCCGGAAGAAGTTGTGTTTGGTCACAGTGCATTTTTTTTTTTTTTTTTGTAAATGAATTTTAGCTTGCTCTTCATTTTTTATAATGTCAGACTTAAATGAATAGCGGGCAGCTATGAAATTCAGTATGCAATGTAAGATGCGGGCAAAAATACTTATCCAATAACACCTCATTTATCGTTTTACACTATATATTAGTTGAGAAAAAGGGATGTTGACAACAGCAATATACCGTATTTTTGGGCGTATGAGCCACGGCGCATACGAATTTGAAAGTACAAAATATTCTAAGTGCGGCTCTTACGCCAAGGCGGCGGATACGGTGATTTTTTTTTCTTTTACAGCAATGTCTTATGGCATTTTTTTTTTTTTTGTCAAACCGATATTTTATGATGCCATTTCCCCTCCCCCCCCTCCCTTTGATCAATAGTTTCATGCTCTCGAATTGGTACTAAAATATTAGAAAATGTCCCTCAACCGCAGATGTCTGAGAAATGTTATTTGTTTCGTTTATTTTTAAACAATCAGCGGGATGAATAACATTTGTCTCACCGATTCTCAAGTTATAAATGATTACATTTTCCGGACATCCATCAATAATTACTTTACTCTCCGGATACTGGAATGTACAGCTGTCGTGAGCTTTTCTTCTAATAAACCCCCCTTTCCTTCCACTTGCAAAGCAAAACTGCTCACTCTGTGAAATTACTGGTCTCTAACTAGAGAAATCTCAAATCCCGGCATAGAACTTTTGTGGAATGGGTCTCCTAATACACAGTAAAATCACTGGAGAGCAATATTTTTTCTTTATTTTTTTTCAGTACCGGACTCTATAAACTCGGCCCCTAAAATAGAGGCCGTACCCGACTCGACCAGATAAAATGAATTCAAACTTTGAAACCGGCCTGGTCAGCAGAATTAGTACAGTTTTTTTTAGCCGGGTCAGGCGATAAACAAAATAAACGGTCCTGACCAATATATCAAATTAAGTGGGCCGACTTCCGTGATATAAATATTGGGTTATTTTGCTCACGCAAAAAATAAATAAATTAAATAATTAATGGCCCGGCATAAAACGCGCTAAGTCCTAAGAAAGAATTTTTTTTAAAAAATATGTCATTCGAATTACATTACTTTTAAACGATCTTTTTTGCATTGGATAGCTGAGGTCGGTCTCTACAAAGAGTCATTTTTACTTTTTCGATTGTGTTTAGAGGGTTTTTTTTTTTTTTTTTTTTTTTAGCTAGAATACTTTCACTTTCGAAACTGATTCCGAAAATCAAAGTATAACTACAAAAAACATCTGCAAACAAAATCGAAAAAGGGTCTTTTTAGAGATCGACCTCAGCTATTCGACGCAAAAAAAAAAAAAAAAAAAAAAAAAATCATTTAAGCATATTGAAATGTGAACCATGTGTTTAAAAAAAAATTCTTCCATCATAGGATTAACATTAGTGAACGGGCGTTTACCCTTGAGTGAAGTAGCCGATCCATAGGGGAAAAAATCGGCGCGTACAAAAAATAAATAAATTAAATAATTAATGGCCCGGCATAAAAGCTAAAAGTTTGGCCTGGCCCGGAAAACATTTAAAATCTCGGCCCGACCCGACTGAATTTCTTCATAACATTGATTTTTGCGCTGATATGGTTAAAAATTGTTTCGTACGAAGAGTTCTCAACAAAAATACTTATTTTATCTTTTTTTTCATGTTTATAATCTTTATTTTTAAAGAAGCACCTAATAAAATCACTCAAGTACGCATTTATAACTAATAAAAAAACATGTAATTTTGTTATCTCTTGACTCAACTTGATTTCAAACACACTTGATTTCAAATTCACTCCATCTCCTCGGACTGAAAGTTCTGACACATTGCCCTATGACCTTGACGTGTAGTTGGCTAATAGTTTGTTTTGTTTCTTTGAAAAGAACTTTGAATGCAATAGAAAAAAATGGTAACGAGATAAGAGATTTTTTTAATGCAAAGTGGATTCGTGGATTCCTTAAACTTATGATATATATCTTCATAATAACTTATGATGAAAAGGAAAGTCTAAATTCTAACCAAGAAATATTTTTAAAACTTACAAAATTATTTTTTAAAATGAACAAGAAAAGATGCGTATGTAATGTAGCAAATAAAAAATAAAATCTGCCACAAACAGAATCAATTAAACAGTTATCAATAGGTGAACTGCGTAAAAAAAAAAAAAAAAAAAAGAAAAAAAAAAAAAGAAAGAAAAAGAAAAAAGGAGCGTTTCTAGTTATCCTAAAGTGGTTTCGGCAGTGTGAGATCTGCATTGGCCGGCTTTTTGGGCCGGGCCATACTCTTTTCTGAAGGTTCTGTCCGGGCTGGGTTAGGGCATTACTTTTTTCCTGAAAGATCGGGCCGGGCCGGACCCAACTTATTTTTTTCTGTACAGAGCCTGGACTGGTTTCATTCCTAGTCTTCACGATCCAAAATTTTCAGTCTTAGTTTTGACAAAGCCCATATGAAAATCATTGTCTTGTCGTGGCCTGGTCCGTTCAAAGGTCAGTAAAATTAGCCCTGGACCAAAAATGTTTGCAAAAAATGCATAAATTTTTAAATCGCCATTATTCTACAATTAAACATTAAAATTTATTCTTTTTAAAGAGTAGTAGATTTCATACACTTATTAAAATATAGCTAAATTAAAATAATAGTAAAACGAGTGAAAAGAACCTGCCTATGACGGAATCCTGTTTTAAACTGAACAACGTGTTGAGTATCTTGTCTATAACGCTTTTTTCTTCTTTTTTATACAATTCCGTCTTACCAGATTTTACTGTATAACATTTTTTCAGGTTTTTAACACTTCAATACATAGAATATGGATTAACAATAGTAATGATAACTGAAACATTTACATACAAGAAATAGAGATTCATTAAAAAAATAAATATCACAGCCTGCGGCACTTCATCAATGTTTCATAGAAATTCACTCGGGCTGAGCCGAGATTTTTTCCGAGCCAGTCTCGGGCCGAACTTTTAGCTGTTATATCGGGCCGGGCCGAACTTTAAAATTTTTTATCGGGTCGGGCCAATATTTCTTTTGTACAGGCCAGACCGAACTTTTAATTTTTGTATCGGGCTGGTCCATGCCGAATTTTTTCTGTGAGTCGGGCAGTCCCGGGACGAATTTTTTTTTACGAGTCGAGCAGTCTCGACCTAGAAATTTCGGGCCGGGCCCGGAAATTTCGACCAGTGCAGAAACTCTAAGTGTCTCTAAAAGATATTTCAAGACCTCTAAAATCCGGAAAAGCTGCGGCCAAAATGATTCCGGAATTTAGATTATACAAATATCAGTTCCTTGGGTGCGGCGCTTACGTCGATAACCCTTTTTTTAAAACAGATTTTCATTGGTGCGGCAGGTATTCCCGAAAATACGGTACATATGATTTTTTTTGCTGCAGTTTTGCACTGTGCATTTGAAGAAGCATTGTAACTTTAATTAATAAAATGTATAATTATACAGTCGAACCTCGTTAACACGAAATAATACTGAGGTCTCGTCAGACATGCCTGAAAATCAATGTAAATTAATTCGTTTAACACGAAATAGAATTTCGCAAAATCCCGCTTAAGGCAAATTTTTTTTTTTGCTCGAAAATCAAAGCATTCTTTCTTAAGCGAAAATTTCAATATTTCAAACTAACATGTCACATCTTATTTACTAAAAATGGAATTTTTCTCACTATTTGAAAATGACGAAAATGAAAATTGTTTCAAAAAATGGTGAAATATTTGGCTAATCTCTGCTTTTCTTTATCCTCTGATATTCCGCATCCCCCCCCCCCCTTCGCTCAAGTCGCATTTATTCACATCCTGAGCAAGTATGCCTGAGATGGGAATCAATCATATGTCTTCCTATTCTTTTCGAATAGCATTTTGTGGTCATCAACAAAAGAATTGACAGAAAAGGGGAGGTGAACAAAAGAAAAGGGGTGGTGTCCGAACTGTCAGGGACTCCTGCTCTTGGCCTCTGATCTTTAGAAATCGTATCTGTTAGCTATCTGTTTGGTCCTTTATGCAGACATATTCCCTCTCTGAGCTATAGATCGGCCACAATGAATGTTTGGGTGAAGAAGTTTCTTTTTTTAATGTGATTGTTCCCTTAATTGTTTAACTCTATTGATAGTGACATAAACCATAAACAGTGTTTCCGAAATTCCATATTTTCGAGTGAAAGAAGTGACAATCCTTACTTCTATACCCAGGGTTCATACAGAGCTGGGAAGAAAAAATCCAAGGAGTACCCAAAAAATCCAAGGAGTCCAAAAAATTTTAAGGATTTGCCATTTTATTTCGTTATCAATGTTTTTATTTGCTGCACCGTTATGTGGTATGCACACTCCAATTTTTAATGCCCAATTTGGTGAAAAGAACATTTCAAAAAGAAATTTTACTCTTATTACAATCTAATTGTTAGTGCTGAAATTGCACAGTATTCACAATATAGTTGCTTATTGATTTCGTAAGTTTAAATAAAAAAATAATATAAATAAATATAGTAAAAAATTGACAATCTACTTTTTTATGCAGTGACCAATGGTCATGTCACAAGGGTGATTTTGAGTAAAAAAAAAAATTCTGAAATTCACAGGAAATCTTCTGAAAAGTTACACCAGAGAGGGCGGGAGGGAGAAATCCACTTCCGACACTAGCTATGCGTTTTCTCCGTGGCTCTTTGACGAAATTCGTATTTTTTCGCGATCTTTTAACGAAATTTGTGGGGTTTTTTGTGAGCTTTTGACGAAAATTGTGGGTTTTTCGCGATATTTTGACAAAATTTGTGGGTTTTTACGCGCTCTTTTGACAAAATTTGCCGTTTTTTCGCGATCTTTTGACGAAATTTGCTGTTTACACGCGATATTTTGATGAAATTTTTGGGTTTTCGCGATCTTTCGATGAGACTTGTGGGTTTTTTCGCGATCTTTTGACGAAATTTGTAGGTTTTTTCGCGAACTTTTGACAAAATTTGCGGGGGTTTTCGCGATTATTTGACGAAATTTGCGTTTTCCCCGTGATCCTTTGACGAAATTGGCGATTTTTCTGCAAACGATTGACAAAATTTATTTTTTTCGCAACCATATGTCCGAATTTTCAGATTGGTGACCGATTTTTTAAAGCTTTCGGAAATGAATGCCTTACATTTTCAGAAGTTTTGGAAAATTAGGACTAGAAACTAGAATCACCCCTAGGTCATATAAATAGAGATGTCAAATCCCAAACACTTTTGTATATCACATAGCTACATGATACATCTTTAAAAAAATTTTAAAAGGCAAAAAAAAAAAAAAAAAAAAAAAAAAAGCTAAATGCAACATACAAGAAAAAATATAACAAGTTTTGAATTTATTCTTTTAGAACAGCGGTAATAGCTTTCTTTGAAGGTGAAATTTTGATGAATTCGCATTGTTTTCGTGATCTTATGATGAAATTCACATTTTTTCTCGCGACTTTCTGGGTAATTCGCTTTTTATTTCGATTGTTTAACGAATCTGAGTTTCTTTCGCGATCTTTGGATGGAAACCGTGTGGTTTTCGCGATCCTTTGATGAAATTTGCGTATTTTTCGCGATCCTTAGATGAAATTTGGGTATTTTTTGGGTATAATTTGCGATCCTTTGACGATATTCGCGATCATTTGAGGAAATTCGCGTGTTGTTCGCGATCTTTTGAGGAAATTCACGTGTTTTTCGCGATCTTCTGCGGAAATTCGCCTTTTATTTCGATCGTTTCACGAAACTAACGTTTTTTCGCGATCTTTTGATGGAAACCGTGTGTTTTTAGCGATCCTTTGAGGAAATTCACGATCTTTTGAGGAAATTTGCGTGTTTTTTGCGAACTTTTGAGGAAATTCGCGTTTTATGCGATCTTTTGAGGAAATCTGCTTTTTCCTCGATCTGTAACGAAATTCGCGTTTTTTTCGTGATCCTTTGAGTAAATTCGCATTTTTCGCTGTCTTTTAAGAAATTATCGTCTTTTTAAGAAATCCGAGTTTTCCCGCGATCTGTTGGAGAAATTCGCGTTTTTTCACGATCCTTTGACAAAATTTACGAATTTTTTCTGCGATCGATTGACGAAATTTGACGTTTTATTTTATTTTTTTTTTGAACATGTTTGCGAAAAATGAGATTTTTCTGATTCTTGGCTAAATCCCAAACATCGATAAAATTTAAAATAAAGGTCGGGTAACAGTGTCGAAAAACGGTCTTTGCGGACCTAATAATTGAAAAACGGACCCAGTGGGAGCCCTGCTATTAAGATTACTCTACCCAATCAATTTTGTGCTTCAGATTGAATGACGTGCATAAAGGATTTACTGTACGTTTTTCAATCACGATTTTTTTTCCCTCGGCAGCAATATCGCTTGCGTCCGAAGCCGCAATAGAATATAAGGAATTTCTAAGTAGTGGTTTGCTTATCTAAGTAGTTCTAAGTACTACTTGGAAGTGTTTTCATTTCTAAGGAGTTTCCAAGGAGTCTAAGGAGCCTGTGCGAACCCTGTATACCTGACTACTGAAACTCTGTTCGTAGTTTCTCTGTAAAATTCTTTGAAAGATGAGTCGAAAACAGCAAGCTGTATCTTTAGAAACAAAGCAAAAGATTTTAAATGAAGTCAGCGATAAAGAGCTGAAAAAATCAGAAATTGCGTCAAAGTATGGAATACCCAATAGCACACTCTCTTCAATTTTAAAGAATCGTGAAAAGATTGAAGCGGCTTATGCTGTCAGTCAATTCGAACAAGCAAGAAAACGGATGCGCACAAGAAAAAATAAAGAAATTGAAATTGCTCTCTTATGGTGGATAAAAGAAGCAATAAGCCAGAACATTGTTTTAACTGGTGCAATTTTGCAAGAGAAAGCAAAGGCTTTTGCTGATGCTCTCGGTTACAACGGTTTCACATGTTCTAACGGATGGCTGCTAAGATTTAAAGAGCGTCATAGAATTGTATGCAAAAAGATATGTGGAGAAGAATCTGCCGTAGATGAGAATTCTATGCAATCTTTTTTATTGGGAAAGTGATTAGACGTTAAAAAAAAAATGCTCCCCGTGACATTTTTAACGCCGATGAAACGGGGCTTTTTTTCAAAGCACAACCCTCGCGAACACTTACTTTAAAAAGAGAAAAATGTACTGGAGGAAAATTCAGCAAAGAAAGAATTATGATTATGGTTGGCTGCAACATGGACGGAAGTGAAAAATTGCCATTGCTCGTGATCGGTAAGACGGCGAAACCACGTTGTTTCAAAAACGTTAAAACTTTGCCAGTTTGCTACACTTCCAGCAAAAATGCATGGATAAACAATGTTATTTTTAAGAAATGGTTACTTGATCTGGACTTAAAATTCTACCGAGAAAAGAGAAAAATCTGCTTATTTCTGGACAATTGCAGTGCTCATAAAGATGTTCCAGTATTAAGAGCAATTGAATGTGTCTTTCTTCCTCCGAACACTACAGCAAAACTTCAGCCTTGTGACCAAGGAAATATCCAATGCTTAAAAGTGCAATACAGAAAAAGAATTGTTCATAAAATGATTCAATGTTTTGATAATAAAACAGAATTTTCTGTGAATTTACTAGAAGCTATAACTTATCTAAAAAGAGCCTGGAACAGTATCGTTACTGTAACTGTGAAAAATTGTTTCTGGCACGCGGGATTTACGCATGAGATAAATAAAGAAACTAATGAAAAAGAATCTGAAATGACGACTGATTTAATAGAAGAAGCTGAAAAACAGGGAATTATTTCGCAGACATTGTTTGTCGAGTATATTTGCATAGATGAAGATGTGCTGACTTCAGATGTGATGACAGACGAAGAAATAATTGCTTCATTAACTAAAAAAAAGATGACAACATCGACATCTCAGATGAGGATGAAGAGTTCGACACAGAACTGAAAAGTTCACTGATTAAATGAAGCTACCGCAGCATTAAAAACTGTATACAATGTCAATGTTTCCTTGTGGAACAAGACAATGCTTCTGGAGCTTTGGACAAATTAGATGAGGTCCATACATTTCTAGAACAAAGCAGTCTACAAAAATTGAAACAAAAGCCAATAAGGGACTTTTAAAAAAAATGATTAGCAGGTCAATAAACTTATTAATTGCCTAAAATGATGACCAATTTGTTTTATTTCTTAATTAAATTTTCTATTTCTTATTAAATTATGAATTTAGCAGGGATATATTTGTAAGCTTATTTAGTTTTTTTTATCTAATATAGATGGCACCACTATTTTGACGGTTAACACGAAAAAATTTCGCAGCCCCTTCAATTTCGTGTTAACGAGGTTCGACTGTACTACATTTCATTTATTTATTAAATCATGAGCGAATTTTTTATGCACAAACTCCTTGCAATAAAATTTATTTCACCATGGCTATTTCAGAAGATATCTCACTAATTATGTGAAAGGGGAGAGGGCCACATTAATATTGAATGTAAGAAAGAATCAAAATATGAACGGATAGTAGAAATGAAGAATATTCTTCATATTTCAATGGAAATGTACCATCTTGACTTTTACAAAAAATCAATTTGACATGCCTGAGTATAAAAGACAAATGTGCAATTGCTTGTTTTGAAAAGTTTTTTAAATAAAAAATAAATTTAAAAAGTACATTTTTAACAATGATAACAATGAGTTCCTATTTTAGCTAAATTGTAGGTATGAATTACAGATATCTACAGATAAAACTAGATAAATTTAGATTTAGTGAAAATCTTGTGGTTTGATCAGGAATTTGGATTGGTTTAATGGCTGGGTTCCTGATAGATTTTTCGCTGTTAAGAGAGGTGAGATTGACCAATCAGAAGTCTACATTTTTGCAAACTTTTCGCTGTTTGAAGTAAAAAGCGAAAAGTTTGCAAAAATGCAGGCTTTTGATTGGTCAATCTCATTTTGCTAACAGCAAAAAATCTATCTGGATTCCGGCCATTGTCTTTTGGGTGGTTGGATTTTTTAAAACGCAGTTTGTGACTTGAGTTTGTGTTTAGTTGTTTGTGAAGTGATTGTTTGATGTAGTTATCCAGAATTTTCATCAGAATTGTGTTGATTTTGCTTTTTGTAGTTTCCTCTGTGGAAATGGATGTTGTTGAATTTTGTTTTTGAGGATTTTGTGGCATATTTTACAAATAAGCATATTTAGGGGTAAGTTTAACTTTTGTCATGTGGAGTGAGCAGTTCTGTTTCTCAGTGTCATTTTTCTGAGTTAGGGAATGGGGAGGGTGATAGAGGACTTTTAGAATATTTGTGTGTCACCGAATGATGAGGATGAAAATAATATAGGGTAGATGTGCCAGTAACGGGACACCCCTTGATGTTTTTGGTTCATAAAAAAATAACTAATAAATATTTAGCTTTAATTATTTTTTTAATAATTCCCCTTTACATGTTTTATAAAACTGTGTTATTGTTGACAATTTTAATCAAGCCAATCAAGAAACAGAAAATAATGTTTCAAAGTTTCACTGTTTTTCAGTGAAAATCTTAATGAAGAGACTAAGAGCTAGCTTCGTTTAATTAATTTATATATTATTTATTTTCTTGCAAAATTTGAGTGTTTTTGTTTGAGTAGCAATAGGAAATTTAGAATTTTATATACTAACGGCCATTTACAAAATTTCATTTATTTTTAAAGTTTTAAGAGGAGGTGTCTATTACTGGGATGGTTAATTAGTCATTTTCCAGTAATGGACACCCCATGTAGACATTGCTAAAAATGCAATTTCAGTAATGTTTATAGTGCATAAAATATTTTGACTTAACTGCAAACCTAAATAATCAAATTTAATTTTTAAATTATACTTACCAAAATGTAATAACACCAAAATTTTTATAAATAGCTGCTTTTAAGTTATTTTATGTGATTAATAAAATTTCAATATTTTGTTTTTTTTAAATGAATATACACCTTGCATATTTTATAATCTGGCAATCAAACCAGTCAGGAAGCAGAAAATATTGTTTAAGAGCACAATCAAAGAGGGGCTCATAGGGCATAATCCTCTCCATTTAAATAAAAACGATTAAGTTACAGAAGCTATTAAAACTCTATTTTCTTTCTTAAATGTTTCCTTATTCACATCTGGCCAAAAAAGAAAAAAAAACTAACACTATTAATGAAAGTTATAGGTAATATTCATGAAACTTGTAAATCTGCAGATCAGTGGTCTCAAACATCAGTTCTACAGTTTTATTTTGAAATAATTTTATTTAGTATTTAAAGTATTCAACTCACAATATCATTTCTTATGTTTTTGTAATATTAATTATTATAAATGATACATTAAGCAATCTCTGAAAGATTAATTGTTAAAAATAGTGAGACAAAACTAATATTCCAAAACTTTTTTTTTAAATTACCTTTTAAATCCCCCACTGTTTCAATAATTTGATAGCTGTAATCGCCTGATATTTAGTATTTTAAACTATCCATCTAAAATAATTAAAGCATCGATCTTCTGACAATTACAATAATTGATGCAGACAGTAAATGATTATCACAAATATTTTATTAATTACTGGTATCCTAATTGCTAAATTTATTTGAAAATAACTATTTTGCTTCATTAGTATGTATTCATTAAATTCTGGTTCTAAATACAGTCATAAAAACAATATATTACTTTTTATGGGGTCTCCATTACTGGAACAGAGGGTTTCCATTACTGGGCTTTTGGGTGTTTTGATATATTTCTGTTATTTAAAATTAAATTTCGATTCATATTGGGAAATGAGACTATAAGAATGGTTAAATATTGTTGGTAGATTAATATAATATTGAAAAAACTGGAGTATAATAATTATAACTATTAATAAAAAAATTAATTAAAAAGAAATTCCTTAGGGTGTCTATTACTGGCACATCTACCCTACATACATAAACATGGTCCATCATAAAAAAACAAAATATGAGAAATAAAAGTGAATTTTTATTGATTTTATTAAGTATTGTATTTTGCGCATTTTGAAAATTGGTACAAACTGAGTTTTGTATATGCAGTGTTGTTTTTATAAGGAAAAAATTGCTAAAAATTTAAAAATCCGGAGGAAAAATTTGTAAAAGTAAAAAAAATCTGGAGTGAAAAATTGTTAAAAATGTAAAAATTCGGGGGAAAAAAATTGTAAAAATCGAAAAAAAACAAAGCAAAAAGTTTATAAAAATTGAAAAATCTAGAGCGAAAAATTTGTAAAAATTGAAAAATACAGTGCGAAAAACTTATAAAAATAGAAAAATACGGAGCAAAAAATACTTATAGAAATAGAAAAATCTGGAGTGAAAAATTTGCAAAAATTGAAAAATCTGCAGCGGAAAATTTATAAAAATCGAAAAATTCGAAGTGAAAAATTTATAAAAGTCGAAAAATCCGGAGCGAAACATTTGTAAAAATCGAAAAATCTGGAACTAAAAATTTGCATAAACAGAAGCATCTGGAGTAAAAAATTTGTATAAATTGAAAAATCTGAAGCTAAAAAAGTGTATAAATCGAAAAAAAAGCTAAAAATGTGTAAATTGCTTCAAGTCTAACAGCACCAAAATTGGGTGTCTCGCTTGTTGATTGCGCCAAATTTTCCATCATATAATACACATGATCAATTTTCATTTTATTTTAGTTCCAATTTAACATTTAAAAAAATTATAATAAGTATTTACGCCTTTTTAAAAAAGAGGTTAATATTCATTATTCGTTACATCTCTCATCATATATAACGTTGACATAAATATCATGAATGTTATATAAATTATATATGATTATATGGTCATACATGTCTTATAACGCGGCGATACATTACAGTTGCTTAGCGACTAATTGTCGGGTGCTGATTATAAAAAAAAATATATACTGTATTTATTTTTTTTAATCTGTGGCTACACTTCCTATAACTGATTCCACCCATTGAAAAGTTAAGACTAAATAAAATATCAAAATTACCATTTTAGACAGATTATCAAAAAACACTGAAAAAAGCAAGAGTTTAGCCGCAAAACTAAAGAATACAGTAGTTTCTAAAACTGAAGATAAATATGCATTTTTTTTTTTTTTCAAAGAAAATTTTAAGTTATTTGTTAAAAACACAAACGTAATTTTTTTCTCCCATAGAAATAAAGAAAAGGTTATTATTCAAATAATTAAACATACCAATCAAAAGAAAAAGTTCGACGTGCATGGTTAAAATGTTTATGTCGAGGTTTATGTTTACTTAAAAAGCTGGGTTGGGTGGTTCATAGAATCTGTGGGGTGGTTTTCGGTAATGCTTGAGAAAATTTGCTGTTTCGTTTTTCTGGGTTGTCAAAAAATTATTGTTATTGTTTTATTCTTCATTTAACATCCTTTAAATAACATAAATTTGTATGGATGTTATTTCATTAAACAAAAATCGCATTCAACATTAATTCACGTAACACTCGCAAATACAAAGTTGAATCCCTGAAGAAATGCTAGAAGTGAGAATCGATATGACTATGATATTTATCGTCATTGAATATTTCACAATCACGATTCACGACGTTTTCGTAGTTTTTGTTTGCAAGATTTGTTACTCTGTGTTGGGTTTGTTTTATCGTTAATGTTAAGTTTTTCCGTTAAAATAATCTAGGATAACTCTTCAAAGCATTCTTCAATCTTTCGTTATGGCTTCGAGCTCAAAGTAATTATTTTTTAATTGTATAATTTTTATGTGTTTTAAGAAGTTAGCCATCTGGATTAATGTTGTTATAAGTCGTAAATGTAAACAATAGATTTACTTTACGATAATCACAGTTCCTTTCTCTTTTTAAAAAGAATATTTTGCGAATTTTTCACAAGTACAACAGTTCTATCATTGAAAATATTTATCATTTACGAAATATGTGTTTCTATTGTCCATTAAATTTGGTATCAACACGTGCAGTACTTTTTAAATGTTAAATTAAATGCAATAAAATCCATTTTATGTATTTGTACTAGCATGTAAATTTAATTCCATGATTTTCATTATGTTTAGTATTTTAAAACTGCAGCATAACTAGTGTGCTCGAAATTTTCAAGTTTCAATGAAGATCATGGAGGTTTAAAAGAATAGGAAACAATAAAGGATCTTTTTAATTTTTAATGGCTGTGAACTTAAGAACTAGGTTAAGCAGATTCTATTTTCTGTAATTGTAATTTACTCAAGATCCTACATTAGAATTATCTCTCAAATCACTTCAGTAAGTGCAGATTGCTTGGCTATTTTATTTTAGCTAACTGCTTCGCTAAAATTCCAATTTACTTCTATTGAAAGACTTATTTCGGAACAGATGTCGTATAATCCAGCATCTGCCATCTTGGGGGAGGGGAGGGGGGGTTGGCAATGTAATAATAATGTATTCTTAACTTACATTAAAAATATTTTTTGTTGGAACTTTAGTAATATGTAGGGTAGATGCACCAGTTTTGGCCACCTTTAGGGAAAATTTGAAATAGAAATTTTACAGTTCTTGACCGATTGAAGCATATTAAATCACAATAACATCATTCTTTAGTAAATTTAATTGTCTTTCTGTTAACTATAATGAATTTCTACAGAATATTTTAGATTGTGAGTAATAACTTATCAAGTAATTTATTCCAATTTGTACCAGTTTTGGCCACCCCTACACCAGTTTTGGCCATCTCTATGCACCATTTTTGGCCACTCCAATATCATGTAGTTTAACAAACATTTTAATTGATAATAAGTAAAAATAAAGCATTTTTTATGCAACATCTATTTTACCACACATATATTTGTTTGCTGTATTAAGATAATTTTGCAAATTTCTTTATGAATTGATAAAAAACATCAAGTAAAATATACTTATGTTGATTTTAACTGAAAATTTCTATTAAAAAACAAAAAATATATATTTTAATTTGATTCATAAAAGGGACAACAGTGCCTACAGGACATAAAGATTAACTATTTAATCATTTTTATAATTATTCATGGATTTTGGCTTGTTTAGAACACTTGAATCCTTATCAAAGAGATATTTCTTGAAAGCATTTTCTGATTTTGGTTTGATTTTCATCTAAAAGTTATACTTCTTGAAATCATCTTTTGATTTATATTAGCTTGCGCCTTATTTATGTACCCTGCTTCTTTGCAAGTTATTTTAGGGTGTGATTTCAGAAGCGAATCATACCATTTCATGCCTGGTCTTCCATCTTGAAATGGAGTTTCTATCTTGCCGGCTACAATTTTCTGGACAGAATCTTAAAAGTTGTTCCATTTTTATAGGAAATAGTATTCTGACAATATCTAAAATTCACTTTTTTAATTGATTTTTAACTTCAATTCCTAGTACCTAGATCTACTACTTGAGATTCAACATTATTAGAGAAAAGTGGCGTCTGTCCTGCAAACTTGTGACGTAAGGTAAGAATAAGAATATGTTACTCCAAAACTTTGCTAGCTTGTAGTGCTGGCATTACATTTTGAATGGCCTTAATTTTACTACCTATCTTAGAGCAGTGTTCCCTCTAGGCCATTTTTTAAGAGCACAGAATCTCTTTTAAAATTGGTAAAATGAATCCTGATTTTTTTAAGTAATGTGAAATACATTCTTACTTGTATTTAGATATGTCTAGTAAAGATTTTCACAATATTTAGTATTTCTAAATCAGTGTCTGAAATATTGCAAAAATTATGGAGCTTCATTTCTTTAGGAAAAATACAAGCAATTAAATCATGCTATAATTTTATTGAACTTTAATTTATAAGTTGTAAAATCTTTCAAAATTTACGTTTTAGTTTATTTATCATATCTGAACATTACATATCACCTCCCCTTTTGTTTTATCAATACTAAACACAATAGGGTAGATGCACCAGTTTTGGCCACATTGGGTCAGTTTGTCCAATATTTAACCTGTGACTTAATGCTAACAAATAATAGGTATTCTTACATTTTAAGCAAGCTCTCTTTTATCATTTACAATATCATTTGTTTATTTTTTGATAAAATATGACTTGCAAAAAAAATAAACGTTTGAAACTGTAGTGTGTGCTTACATGTATTAAGATTTTTGCTTAGCTGACAAGTTTTCAGAATCTTTCAACATTAGGCACTTATTGGGTTCTATTTGTTCTGAAACAAATTGCTATTAGGTTTTATGAGGTAAGCTTTCTCTCTACTGCAATTTTACATTTAATTTAATTATTTTAACAGTTTAATGGGGGGTGGCCAAAACTGGTGCATGAAATTTGATATATGTACCAGTTATGGCCATGGGGGTGGCCAAAAAGGGTACAACATTATGTTCCACTTTTGGCCACATGATTCATTATAGAGGGAATTTTAGCCATTTAATAAATTTAAGAACATCTGGAAAAATCAATTTAATTTTCTTTTATATAGTAATGGCTTCAATAATAATAATAAAAAAAGCAAGGCTAATTGCAGTTCTTATAAAAGAGATTTTGTTATTCTCTGTCCAATAGATAATTCACTTTAGAAAGAAGGACATTGCTAAAGAAAATATAGTATTGTGTTTAGTATTGATAAAACAAAAGGTGAGGCGATATGTAATGTTTAGATATAATAAATAAACTAAAACATAAATTTTGAAAGATTTTACAACTTATAAATTAAAAAGTTCAATAAAATTATAGCATGATTTAATTGCTTGTATTTTTCCTAAAGAAATGAAGAAGTTCCATAATTTTTGCAATATTTGCAATATAACACACGGATTTAGAAATACTAAATATTGTGAAAATCTTTACTAGAGATATCTAAATACAAGTAAGAATGTATTTCACATTATTTAAAAGAAAAAACAGGATTCCTTTTACCAAGTTTAAAAGAGATTCTGTGCTATTAAAAAATGGCCTAGAGGGAACACTGCTCTAAGATAGGAAGTAAAATTAAAGCCATTCAAAATGTAATGCCAGCACTACAAGCTAACAAAGTTTTGGAGTAACCCGTTCTTGCCTTACATCACAAGTTTGCAGGACGAACACCACTTTTCTCTAATAATGTTGAATCTCAAGTTGTAGATCTAGGTACTAGGAATTGAAGTTTAAAATCAATTAGAAAAGTGGATTTTAGATATTGTCAGAATACTATTTCCTATAAAAATGGAATAACTTTTAAGATTCTGCCCAGAAAATTGTAGCCGGCAAGATAGAAACTCCATTTCAAGATGGAAGAACAGGTATGAAATGGTATGATTTGCTTCTGAAATCACACCCTAAAATAACTTGCAAAGAAGCGAGGTATTTAAATAAGGCACAAGCTAATATAAATCAAAAGATGATTTCATAACTTTTTGATGAAAATCAAACAAAAATCAGAAAATGCTTTCAAGAAATATAACTCTTTGATGAAGATTCAAGTGTTCTAAACAGGTCACAATCCATGAATAATTATAAAACTCATTAAATAGTTAGTCTTTATGTCCTATAGGTACTGTTGTCCCTTTTATTAATCAAATTTAAATATATATTTTTTGTTTTTTAATTGAAATTTTCACTTAAAATCAACATAAGTATATTTTATTTGATGTTTTTATCAATTCATAAAGGAATTTGCAAAATTCTCTTAATACAGCAAACATAAATATGTGTGGTAAAATAGATGTTGCATAAAAATGCTTTATTTTTACTTATTATCAATTAAAATGTTTGTTAAACTTCATGATATTGGAGTGGCCAAAACTGGTGCATAGAGATGGCCAAAACTGGTGTAGGGGTGGCCAAAACTGGTACAAATTGGAATAAATTACTTGATGAGTTATTACTCACAATCTAAAATATTCTGTAGAAAGTCATTATAGTTAACAGAAAGACAATTAAATTTACTAAAGAATGATGTTATTCTGATTTAATATGCTTCAATCGATCAAGAAATGTAAAATTTCTATTTCAAATTTTCTCTAAATGTGGCCAAAACTGGTACATCTACCCTACTATATTTTCTTTAGCAATGTCATTCTTTAGTGAACCTAGCACAATGTCCTTCTTTCTAAAGTGAATTATCTATTGGACAGAGAATAACAAATCTCTTTTATAGAACTGCCATTAGCCTTGCTTTATTATTATTATTATTGAAGCCATTACTATATAAAGCAAAACTAAATTGATTTTGATTTATCCAGATGTTCTTAAATTTATTACCCTCTATAATGAATCATGTGGCCAAAAGTGGAACACATGTTGTACCCTTTTTGGCCACCCCCATGGCCATAACTGGTACATATAGCAAATTTAATGCACCAGTTTTGACCACCCCCCATTAAACTGTTAAAATAATTAATTTAAATGTAAAATTGCAGCAGAGAGAAAGCTTACCTCATAAAACCTAATAGCAATTTGTTTCAGAACAAAAAGAAACCGATAAGTGCCTAATGTTGAACGATTCTGAAAACTTGTCAGCTAAGCAAAAATCTTAATACATGTAAGCACACACTACAGTTTCACACATTTATTTTTTTTGCAAGTCACATTTTATCAAAAAATAAACAAATGATATTGTAAATGATAAAAGAGAGTTTGCTTAAAGTGTAAGAAGGCATATTATTTGTTAGCATCAATTCACAGGCTAAATATTGGACAAATTGATCCAATGTGGCCAAAACTGGTACAGTGGCCAAAACTGGTGCATCTACCCTATATGTTTTTGTGTGAATGGCATGGTTACCAGAGTTTTTATATATGTTCTCCATCTATGGGGTAGCTCCTGCTAAAGGTTAAAATTCACGGTCGCCACCGGCCACAGGGCGACTAAATGTAAAAAATTGGCGACTTTATGATGTGCATCTGATCGCCAAAATGGCGATCTTTATTTTTCATGTAATAGTACATGTCAGAAATGCCACTTTTCCCCACTTTTTTTTTTTAATCGATCGGCGATTTTCGCGGAATCGTAAAAGAAAAAGAAAATCCTGTTGATGTTCACATTGAAGGCATTTGGTTCCGAAAATTAAAAAAAAATCGGCATAAAAATATCGCGAATTTCGACAAATGGTCGCCGAAAGATATCAATTTCGTCAATCGTTCGCAAAAAAATCGTCAAAGAATCACGGGAAAAACGAGAATTTCATAAGAATCTCGAAAAAAGATGCGATTTCTGTCAAAGAATCGCGGAAAAAACGCAAATTTCGTGAAAGGAATGCGTAAAATTCATAAATTTCATCAAAATATCGCAAAACCCCGCAATTTTCATCAATAGATCGCGAAAACCCCGCAATTTTCATCAATAGATCGCGAAAACCCCTTAAATTTCGTCAATAGATAGGGGAAAACCCGCAAATTTTGACAAAAGATTGCGAAAAAATGGTAAATTTCGTCAAAAGATCGCAAAAAGACGATAAATTTCGTCAAAAAATCACGAAAAACCGCAAATTTTGTCAAAAGATCGCAAAAAACCAGCAAATTTCGTTAAAAGAATACGAAAAACCGTAAATTTCGTCAAAAGATCGCGAAAAAAATCTCAAATTTCGTCAAAAAAACGCGAAAAAACCGCAAATTTCGTCTAAAGATTGCGAAATAACGTAAATTTCGTCAAAAAATCACAAAAACCCACAAATTTTGTCAAAAGATCGCGAAAAAACCCACAATTTTCGTTAAAAGAACGCGAAAAAAAAAACCTTAAATTTCGTCAAAAAATCGCGAAAAAACCGCAAATTTCGTCTAAAGATCGCGAAATAATGTAAATTT
The DNA here is from genome assembly GCA_963932465.1 of Maratus speciosus. Lineage (NCBI taxonomy): Eukaryota > Metazoa > Arthropoda > Arachnida > Araneae > Salticidae > Maratus > Maratus speciosus. The sequence continues at coordinate 339,239,477 of OZ010797.1, read as the reverse complement.
CGTCAAAGGATCTCGAAAAACCGCAAATTTTGTCAAAAGTTCTCGAAAAAAGTGCAAATTATGTCAAAAGTCGCGAACAAACCGCAAATTTCGTCAAGAGACCGCGCAAAAAAGTAAATTTCGTCAAAGGATCTTAAAAAAACGGGAATTTCGTCAATCAGGTGCAGAAAAAACACAGCTCCACCCTTCTGTAACCTTTCAGAAAATTTGCTGTGAATTTCAGAATCGCGAAAAAAAAAACGCAAATTTCGTGAAAGGATCGCATAAAAACCGCAAATTTCATCAAAAGATCGCGAAAAATCCGCAATTTTCGTCAAAAGATCGCGAAAAAAAACGCAAACTTCGTCAAAAGATCGCGAAAAAAACGCAAACTTCGTCAAAAGATCGCGAAAAAAAACGCAAACTTCGTCAAAAGATCGCGAAAAAAACGCACGTCAAAAGATCGCGAAAAAAACGCAAATTTCGTCAAACGACCGCGAAAAAAACGCAAATTTCGTCAAACGACCGCGGAATAAAATCGCGAATTTCGTCAATTGAGCGTGGAAAAAATCGTCACTTTCGTCGAATGATCGCGAAAAAAAATCGTGAATTCTGTTGAACGATCGGCGAAAAAATTGTGAATTTTAGCAAGAGGTTGTGTAAAATAATTGCAAATTTCTTAAAACAATTTCAAAAATTAATTGCGAATTTTGTCAAACGGGAAATATTTTAGGCCTATTTTCAGAAAGAATTCTGATCTCGGGCTACACAGTGACGTATTGGAGCTGTGAACCAATCTTTGACTTTGGTCTTGTACGACATTGTTCGATAAATTCTCTCTTTTTTTTTAATATAATATAACTGTTAATTGTTTTTTGGGGGGGTAAGTAAACTGACACTGTGGATAGTTTTATTTTTATATATTTTAAAAGATGTCTTCATAACATAAATATTTTAAAAACATTACTTGTAAAACTATGATAAGTGGCCACTAACTTGACAGTAGTGGCTACTAAACGTACAGCCTCTACCGGCCACTGGCTACTAAAGCAAATATTGAATTTTAACCTTTAGCTCCTGCCCAGTGTTTCTTCTTACTGTCTGTTGAACAAAAATCTGCAGAATTCTAGATCAAGCAAGACACTCGATTTGACGGTTTTTCTGGCACGCGCCACTTACTTATCACACTAATCTAAAATATGGCAACCTGAAAACTGATGCGTAATCGAAACACAAAGGTGTTTGCCAACTTTTTGATTGGTTCACTTTCTTGACTGATGCCAGACTACTGTTTATTATTGCTTTGTCATCTTGGAATCATGGGAAATACAATATTATAAATAATGACATATTAGAAAACACATTTTTATGACAGTCAAAATAAAGTAAAAAAGCAATTTTTAATACATAAATTTATTGAAAAATATGCAATCTTTTAAACTACCTTGTGAAATCAGAGTAATCATTTAATGATTGAAACTCTGATTTCTCAACAACTTTCAGAAAAAATCCACGTTATTTCAATCTTTTAAAGGGCCCAGCTACATCAGAGTAAACAATGAATGATTCAGATTCTAATTTGTCAAAACTTTTGCAAAATGGCTTGGCCCACATTCTGTAGCAAGAGATGCATGAAATTCCATAATGCCATGGATACTATTGTATGTAAGAATGCTGCACATTCATGAAAACAAAAAAAAAAATTGGAACAGACCTGTTATTATCCCGGGGTCTGCCATCTTGGATTTTTTTCTTGGCTTGAATTAAAAATTATTTTTTTTATTAGTAGTTATAATCATTATATTCCATTTTTTTTTTCAATATTATATTAACCTATCAACAATATTTAACCATTGGCGACATTACTACTTGGCAAAAAAGGAGTTTTCATGCAAGAAAAAAATCCAAGATGGCGGACCTCGGGATAATAACACATCTAAGCCAAAAAATTAATAAATCACTGGATATAGCAACGTTGTTCTGCAACAGTCTTTAAAGTGCACAAAACTTGTTAAAGCCACGGTCACTAATACGTGTATAAATGCTTCCTGTTCATGAAAACAACAAACAAACAAAAAATCACTGGATATATTGTGGAGCAATTTCCAAAGTGCATAAAACTCGTTAAAGCCGCCATTGTTAATACATCAGAGTTTCCCCTAGACAGTTTCAGGAGGGTGCTGTACCCTGCCTGCCCTTAGGTTTACAAAATAGCACCCCTCTTGCCCCTGATGAAAAACATTAGCACCCTTGTTGCCCCCCAGCTCAAAAAAGTGCCTTTACTCCTTTGTTTATTAAAAAAATTACTTGCATACTAAAAATTGACTCATTGATGTTTTTAAAATAGCGTCCTGTCTATTAAATATTAAAAGTAGTTTTAAAAATCAAAAGAATGCCTTTAAAAATTTTAAAAAGTGCCCTTAAGAATCCAAAAGATGCCCTTCGGGATCTAAAAGTGCCCTTTTCCTGTAGGAAAAGGGCAGGGTGCTTCGGCAGGTAAAAAAGGCAGGGTGCTTCTTGTACGAAGCACCCTGCCTTTTTTTAAACCTGTGGGAAACTCTGATACATTTATGAATGCTTTGCATCCATGAAAACAAAAAGTCACTGGATACAATAACTACATTATGCAGCAATCACCAAAATACTCGAAATTTGTTAAAGCCACGCCCGGTAGCAGAAAGTTCGAGACAGGTGACGAGCGTCGCATATTTTTGCCGATCCTTTTTCATCGAACCTTTATTCTGCTTCATATTATGTTTAGCTCTTTATTACTTAATACAAAAAGTTAAGATTATTATTAATAAAAAATTATAAAATGCCTAAAAACGCTACTGGTAAATGATTGTTTGATTAATTAACCCTTCAAGTGTAAAAATATTTTACCTGCAGATTATATTTTGTCCCTGAAGTATCTGTCGCTGACACTTGGAGAATTTTCTGCTACTTGGAAGCCACGGTCACTAATACAAACATGAGGGACAAAAGGCTAATAAAAACATAAAATGTTACAACAAAATATACATAAAATTCTTAACATACCGTTTAACGAAAGTGGTCATTTTAATGCTCATAAGTCATAACAATCAGTACCATATTTTCAAAAATATATCCCAACAGACATCTCCTTTCTCGAAATCAAACACTAAGAAATGTTGAATCGCCATATTTTCGCAATTTTCCAGTCATCAGTACACTATAATTTAACTTTCCAGCAAAAAAAAAATCAAACAAATACTATCAATTTCAAACTTTACCTTACCGACACTTTAATTTTCAAATTTTACAATTAAAATCTAATGCACAATACTTTTTTATCGCTTAAATCTGAAAAAAAAAAAAAAAAAAAAATCTCCCATCCTCTAAATTTTTCCAAACTCCGTAGTAGTACAAACCACGCTGAGTCCCAGTGGCAGAAACACGGCGACATAGTCGCGGACAAAAAAAAAATCTTTTGCGGACAATTATTGTCTGCAGTAATGAAATCAATTTAAAAAATTATCCGCAAATTTTGGACAATTTTTTCCTGCGAAAAAAACCCGAATTTTGGCAAAATATCGCATAAAAAGCGCGAATTTCGGTTAAAGATCGCGTAAAAAGTGTGAATTTCGGCATAAGATCGGGGAAAAGCACGAATTTTGGCAAAAGATCAGGTAAAAATCATGAATTTTGGCAAAAGATCGCGTAAATAGTGCGAATTTCGGCAAAAGATCGCGCAAACTTCGGCAAAAGATCGTGTTAATCGCGTGAATTTCGGCAAAAGATCACGTAAAAAGTGTGAATTTTAGCAAAAGATCGCGTTAAAAGATATAATTTCGGCAAAAGATTGGGTAAAAGGCGTGAATTTTGGCAAAATATTGTGTAAAAAATGTGAATTTCGGCAAAATATCATGTATTAAATGTGAATTTCAGCAAAAGATCATGTAAAAAGCGCGAATTTTGGCAAAAGATTGCGTAAAAAGCACGAATTTCGGCAAAAGATTGCGTTAAAAGCTTTAATTTCGGCAAAAGATCAGGTAAAAAGCATGAATTTTGGTAAAAGATCGCTTAAAAAGCGCGAATTTCGACTAAAGATCGCTTAAAAAGCACGAATTTCGGCAAAAGATTGCATAAAATGTGCGAATTTCGGCAAAAAATCTCTTAAAAAGCGTGAATTTTGGCAGAAAAAAGTTGCGTGAAAAGCACAAATTTTGGCAAAAGATAGCGTAAAAAGCACGAATTTCGGCAAAGGATCGTGAAACAAATGCAAATTTCGTCAAGGGATCATGAAATAAGCGCAAATTTCGTCAAGGGATCATGAAACAAACGCAAATTTTGTCAAAGGATCGCGAACAAAATGCAAATTTCGTCAAAGGATCGCAGACATAACACAAATTTCATCAAAGGATCGCAGAAAAATACGAATTTCGTCAAAGGATCGCGGAACAAATGCGAATTTTGTCACAAGATTATAGAAAAAAACGCAAATATTGTCAAAAGATCGCAAAAAAAAAAAAAAAAAAACCTTCAAATTTCGTCCAAAAATTGCGAGAAAAATGCGAAATTTGTCAAAAAGCCATGGAAAAACGTGAATTTCACCGAAGAATTAAAAAAAAATAATAATTTCCTCAAAAGGACGCAGAAAAGAAAAATTTGAATTTTGTCAAAGGATTACAAAAAAAAACGCAAATTTCGTCCAAAAATTGCAGCAAAAACGAGAAATCCATCAAAAAGCCATGGAAAAAATGATATCACCAAAGAATTAAAAAAAATAATTTCCTCAAAAAGCCGCAGAAAAAATAAATGCGAATTTTGTCAAGGGATCACGAAAAAAACGCAAAATTCGTCAAAGGGTCAGGGGGAAAACGCGAATTTCATCAGAAGTGCATGAAAAAACACAAATTTTGTCAAAGGATTGGAAAAAAAAAAAAAAAATAATAATTTCATTCAAGGGTTTTAGATAAAACTCAGTGCTTTTTTGCGCTTGAGGCCTCTGAAGCTTCCGAAGGTTTTTAAAAGCATCGTTATTGACTATGTGTGGTTCTGCTTATCCTTCACACTTTAGAAATTCTACAAGAAGTTTGATGATGAAAAGTTATAAGCAAAATTAATGAGAATGCATCATGCTTACCATGTTTTAAATAGAATAAAAAATTCCTAGTTTAATTTATTATTTATTCTTTAAAATGACATGCAAAATTTGCAGACAGATTATGAAATTTTAAAGGCTTGTCGCAGACAGCTACAAAACTTTCTGCCACTGGGCGCTGAGTTAAGTTGCAATCTCAAATTTCATCATCAATGACGTCAGTACAACGATATTTCAACATAGGCATAGCTACATACATGGAAAAAAGTTATATTGCCAGAAGAAGCTATTTATTGCTTCGCCAAGTGTCTCACTTGTTCTATCATTTAGGCCAAAAATCTTATGAGAACCTAGATCCATTTTTCTAGTACCTATCTTTTAAAGCATATATTCCAGGACATATCCAACATTGCATGATTTCAAGATATTTCCAGATTTTTTTTTTTTTTTTTTTTTTTTTTAAAGTTGAAATGAAAGAAACTTTGATAGTGTGAGATAAAAATGATATCTAAATACAGTTGAGCCCAGTTTAGACACATTTCAAGAGACTGGGAAAAAGTCTCATATTAAGCAGAATCTCATTTTAAATGTGAATTGCATATGTTGCAGGAACACATCTAATCCATCTAAATGAGCTTTAGAGGTTTTGTTTATATATTTATGGTTGAAAATTGCGTCTTTTATTTTACGCATATTGAGATTAAAATATAACTGTACTCAAGTTAAATCCATTGTTTGTTTTTATAGGGCTGACTAAAATAATAACTAAAAAAAAAAAGCATGAATTCAAATATGACTTTATAGTTACAACCAAATATAAAAGAATGAAAATAATTTTCTTGCTAGCCTAATTTTTTCAATACAAATTAATAAATCTTTTGAAGAACAACCAAGCTTTTAAAATCATATTTATTACTTGTATTGGATTAATGAATTTGAGTCTTTAAATTGCAGACTCATCAGTACAGTAACAGTTTTATTCTTTACTGTGTCAGTAATTGAAACTGTTGAAAATAAGTTCAGATGTCAAAACATTAAAATTCCACTCATAGCAATTTGAAAAGTTCACACACAATGACTAAAATTCAATTTAAATTTATTCTTAAACAGGGTTGGCAGGTTTTTGACACATGTCAGTTTTTGACAGTTTAAACTGCGGTTTAAACCGTCATGTCAAAAACCCCTTGTCAAAAACCTCAAATACTTACAGTGATCTGTAAAATTTCACATTAAATGTCACACATTAGATGTAATATTTAAAATTCATTATTACTGCAATTGTATAATTAGTATATAGTATTAGTAATAGTTACAGGGTTGGCAGGTTTTTGACATGTGTCAGTTTATGTCCGGTTTAAACCGTCATGTCAAAAACCTCAAATACTAAATTGATCTGTAAAAATTCAAATTAAATGTCACATATGACAACATTACATGTAATATTTTAAATTCACTCTTACTGTATATCAGTAATTAGTACATAGTAAAGTATTATTGTTAAGTACAAATTTTTAACAGGGTAAAATTTTTATTTAATTTTTTTTTTTTTTATTGTGTTTTTCTAAAAAGTAGACATTAAGCTCACTTGAGTTGTACCTTTTTTCTCTTACTTAAAATCGTTTTAATTTCGCTTACTTTTGAGCAGGGTTGGAAAAAAACTGGGTTTTTTTTGTAAAAAACCAAAAAAAAACGGTTTTTTTGGTTTAAACCAGGTTTTTTTAAATATAATTTCCTATTGCATACAGATGCATATCTGTTGATAAAATAAACATTTTTGGATATTATATAAGTAATATAACTTTTGAAAATATTTAAATTAAATAATTGAACAGTCAATTATATAGAAAATTCAAATAATTTCTAATTTTTTAAACATTATTAGTAACAGCTATGTCTTATGTTTAAAGTAAACTGCTCTACAGAGTGAAACATTGATACCTTGAAAATCGTATAAAGAATCCTTTGATTAATAATATAATAATCAATAAACATTTGATGTAGTTTCATGAATATAATACATTATTATGTGGTTGTTATTATTATTTTTTTTTCATATCCAAATAATTCTGGTTATTTTGTTTTCTGAGTGATAACTCCAAGTGTCCACGACAACATTTTTGGCCATTACAGTGGTGGAAAATTGGCGCAGAGGAGGAGCCTATTGACACCACTAATATTTTATGGTATCCTTCATCTTAATAAAAACTGTCATTAGATAAGACGAAAAATTCTACTAAAATTTAGTGGTGTCAATAGGCTCCTCCTCTGCGCCAATTTTCCACCACTGCCATTAGATTTAGCAACTAACAAAAAAGATTGATTAGTATTATTGAAATGCTATAACTAGCACTCAATTTTTGCAAGCTGGGTTATTCAATTTGATATCTTAAGTTACTCTTTCAAATTCTTTAAGGACAATTTTCCCCAATCCCAATCCAGAAAATTTTCTTTTACAACTTAACCAAAATCTTAAAGGTCATTGTATTTTGTTATTAACTGCTGTAAATAATCTGCATTTTTTAAATGAAAATATTTTATGCTAAATATTGAATAGCTAAATATTGAATATGCTAAATATTGAATAGCTAAATATTGAATATGCTAAATATTGAATATCTATTTTATCTTTTTTAATTTCACATGTTTTAAGAAAAATCTTTAAGGTACCAGATATGTTCATCAGCACATGCTAATTTTCATTCTACATGCATAGAAACATGACATAGGCTCATTATGTCTCATGTTGACAGCTGAGATGAAGTGTTAAAGTAGAAATTAATTCTATCTACAATTTAAAACAATTAAATTACAAAAAAAGAGAAAATATTATATTAGATTTTTTCTAAAAAAACCAATTGGTTTAAACCGTGGTTTAAACCATGGTTAAAACCACTTGGTTTAAACCGTGCCAACCCTGCTTTTGAGAGCCTAAAGCATTAGCTAGGTATTTTTATGGGGAAAAAAAACTTAGAAAAGTGTAGATTTTTTTGTATATACAGGGTGGCTACTAAATACTGTTACACTCCAAAAAATACGAATTAATTTTAATCGTTTGGGAAAACAATTTATTTCTCTATTTTAGGGTTTGACAACCTTCTATTAGGGCAGACGAATTTGGTTATAAAGCTAATATTTAAAATTATTTTAAAGAGGGAAGCCAAAAGAATGATGATTAAACAGCTCTTTGATCGCAGGTTTTCCTCAGGTAAAACCTTTAAGCAATTAAAATACCCTGGTTTTTATGGAACATTTATATATAAAACTATAAATTGATTATTGGATACTAATAGCTATGTAAATATCGATCTCGGTCTGGTCGTCCAAGCTCAGTTCTCACAATAGAGCGCATCAAAAGAATTCGCGAAAAGGTGTGAAGAAATCCACAACGTTCTGAAAATAAAATGGCTGCAGAAGAGAACGTGAATTGCAGAACTATGCAAGTTATTATAAATGAAGATCTAGGTTACTGCCCTTATCGCAAAAGAAAAATTCAAGTATTGACTGCTGCACAAAGTATAAAAAAAATTACAAAGAAGGAAGAAATTGATGAAGCGGCACGGTAGGAAAAGCGTTGACAGAATAATATTTTCTGATGGAAGCTATTTTGCACTTAACAGTGTTATAATGCTAAAAATGATATCGTATATTTAGCAACCCTCGAGGATATACCTGAAACCTTTCGAATTGTTAAACGCTTTCAGAACAAGAATTCTGTTATGGTTTGGGCTGCAGTGTCAAACAATGGAAAATTGCCTTTGAAGTTTATCGATAAAGGGATAAAAATCAATGCGAATATTACAAACAGGACATATTTGCTACACATTTGTTACCACATGTTGACAGGCTGTATCCCAAAAAGAATTGGATATTTCTGCAAGATTTTACATCTTCGCACCGAGATAAATCAACACAGGCTTGGCTCCCTGTCACCCGTCCGAACTTTATCATGCAAGAAGATTGGCCACCTTCTTCACCGGATCTGAATCCTTTAGATTATTGCGTCTGGGGATTTTAGAGACTAAAGTAAATAGCAACAAACACAGAAGTTTGGACTTTCTCAAAGCTTCCATATTGCGTGAATGGTACCGACTACCTCTTAAAATGATTCGTGCCGCAGTCGAACAATGACATAAGAGATTATCTTTGCTAATCAATAAAGATGGCGGTCAATTTGATTAAAATTATTTCCAGTTAAACTTTCATCTCTGATGTTCATCATGTTAGTGTAGTTATCATTTTTTATTTTATATTTGTAAAATAAAATGACTGAATATTTGTAACAGTATTTAGTAGCCACCCTGTATAACAAGATAATGCGCATCAATGTTATTCTAATCTAGGCAATAACCATTCCATTCAAAATTGAAATTGGATTATTAATTTCAAACATTTACAAAATAACAGAAGTAATTAAAAAAAAAAGCTTAAACTCAAAATCTTTTTAAAACATGCTTTCTTTCAATATATAAAAATGTTTTCAATTTTAAAACTGAACAAAATTGGCTCAGTCATCTAAAAGAAAATTCCTTTAAGCCCATATTGAAAAGGTGCATAACAGAAGGGATCAAATCATGAAACCATACCATTGTTTGGTTTATACTTTGCATCCCAACCATCAGGGGCAAGGGTTGACTGCTGTATCAGTTGATTCAGCTCGCGCTTGAGCTACAGAGAGAGTTTATGGATGCTTACCCATACTGATTGTGTATGAAGCTAAAGAATCCCCTTTCCAGTCTTCCTATTTTAGTGCTATAGGGAGGACTCCATTGTTTGGTGGAAAGGTATCACTAAATGCAACAGCTTTATGAGCCTGCTTCAAAACTTGCTCATCTAGCAATGCTTTTGCTATCAAGTTCTACTAGCTCAGCATCAATTAAGAGACAGACTATTTTCTAACTCTTCATACACTTTAAACTCAAAAATCTTTTGGGTGTAAATAAATGCGCTAAACACGTGGTGTGCTGCAGCATGCTGCGGGGTAAAATTGATCCGGATTATTTAATTGTACAAAATCATTTTCTTCTGGTTGAAAAATTCAAAAAATATTTTATTGCAAATAATATATTTTTTAAATTATTAAATTTCAATAAAAGATCACATAAATCATTGACTTATTTAATGTTTATCTATTGTTAAAATGTTTTAGCATGTTACATGTATTTGGCAGTTTTCGACGGTTTAAACCAGTTTTCGACAGTTTAAACCAGTTTATGACAGTTTAAACCAGTTTTTGACGCTTGTCATGTCAAAAACCAGTTTTTGACGTCTAAAACCCAACCCTGTTCTTAAAGCTTAATAACTGTGTTTGTGTATTAGTTAGTATTTTATTATTCTCTTTGATAGTTCTGTTTTACCGGTGTGTTGTTGATTTAAATCAAATCTTACATCTAGATGAAAATTAAACCAGAAGAGAAAATATAGGGTTCCACATACAACCAAAGGCCCCATTTGGCTGGTATCATGTAGGGAGGCAGTCTCAATATGAGTAACCTCATTATCAGCCGTTAATCTTTTTTATGCAACAAAAAAAAGCTATGCATGTTAACCTTTCTTAAAAAAAATATTGTTAGCATGGCAAAAAGTGAATAAAACATAAAAAAAATATACAATCGCAGTAAGTCGAATATCAGTATTCAGAAATACCGTTAGATATCTGAATTAAAAAATCCTTCTAAATCTAAATTGACAACAATGGATAAGAGAGAAGAAATTCTGATCTTGGCCAATGAATTCATGTATTAAGTAAGATTTTTGTGTCAAGGGACCAAAACTTTGTGTATTAAACGTGATATTTTTCCATTAATCTTATGAGCGATGCGATGGCTCTAGAGACTGGAAAAAGGTACATCTTAAACTGGGTACGATTGTAATGATTACTTTTTAAAAATGGACTATATTAGCAATAGTTTATAGCCAAGGTTGCAGTTGAACATGAGTGATGCTGTGAACAATGTGGTTTTTTATGTGAATGTAAATACCCATTGAAAGGTCGCTGTATATTTATTCTGTTGCTCCAAACCATGCTTGTTAAATTCACTAACCATCTGTAAGCTTAATTGCAGTAGATTACAGGGTTGTCTTGGGTTTAACCATGGTGGTTTTAACCAGTGGTTTAAACCGGTTTTAACCGTCCTGGTCAAAATCAATTTTGACCATTTTGGCCACTGAAATTGATTATTCAATTTATTTACTACTAATCAAATATGTTTTACTATCATATGTTTAAAACTAAGTTAACATTTGTTAAAAATGTCATAATATAAGTAACATAACACCAGCAAATACCAAATTAAAAAAGTCATAACATAAATAACATAACACCAAGATGCAACACAAATGTTATAATTATTTTTTATACACAAGCTCTTTTATTTTTTCATGTAAGTTGCGTTGAATTTAAAAAATGATTACAAGTAACAAGTTTTGCAGTTGTCTCTAAACTTAGATGGTTTCGTAATTTATTTTGGATTATTCCAAATTTAGAAAACAATCTTTCAATTGATGATGAGCTGGCACAACAGTTCATTAGAATTAATGTGAATTCAACAAATTTTATATCAGTGCCTTTAACCTTCTTCATTGCTGCCCACCAGGATCAGGCCAGTTGTATCTTTTACACTTTCAGAAAAATAGGATTTTTTTTTTGATATGGTGAGGATTCTGCTTGAAATACAATCACAAGAAGCAAAAAGGTAGGATCAATATTATCGTGTAACCACTGCCTTCCTATTTCTTGCTTCTCTTCATCAATACTTTTACCCATGTAGACAGGATTCAGCATATGAGCCAGAAAATGAACTGGGGTAACATTTTCCTTAAATCGAGACTATCATTTTAAGAATAAGTTTCAAGATCTTTTTCTTTTAGCGATCTTAACCATTCGTCACATGCATCAGATATAGTAGCATCTTCTTTTTTAAGTTTATCTAAAGCCCTGTAGCAGAAAGTGCGCGACGTGTGTCGCAGATTTATTTTGGACCTTGCAGATAAATTTGCTAACTTGAAGGGGGGGGGGGGGGAGTAGAGAAAATTCTGACAAAAAATATCGCGAATTCGACAAATGGTCGCCGAAAAATATCAATTTCGACAATTGTTCGCATAAAAAATTGGTAATTTATAGCCAAAGGGTCGCTATAAAAAACGTGAATTTTATCAAAAAAGCTCGGATAAAAATCCCATGAATTTTCGTCCCAGGGTTGCGGAAAAAATGCAAATTTCTGTCACAGGATCACGGAAAAAACACGAATTTCGTCAAAAGATTCGCGGAAAAAATGCGAATTTAGTAAAAGGACCGCGGAAAGAACGCGAATTTAGTCAAACGATTGTGGGGAAAACGCAAATTTAGTCAAAGGATCGCGAAAAAACGGAAATTTATGTCAAAGGATCGCGAAAAAACGGAAATTTATGTCAAAGGATTGTGGAAAGAACGCGGAATTTCGTCAAAAGATCTCGAAAAACGTAAATTTCTGCCAAAGAATCGTTGTACAAACTTGAATTTTATCCAAAAATCCCGAAAAAAAAAGCATGAATTTCGTTCCAGGGGCGCGAGAAAAACGCAAATTTCCGTCACAAAAATGCGGAAGAAACTTGAATTTCATCAAAGGATCGACGTAAAAACACAAATTTAGTTAGACAATCGCGGAAAAAATACAAATTTCTGAAAACGATCGCGAAAAAATGCAAACTTCTGTCAAAGGATCGCGAAAAACGCAGATTACTGTCAAAGGGTCACGAAAAAAAGAAAATTTATGTTAAAAGATCGGAATTAAATTTGCGGAATTTCATCAAAAGATCGCGAAAAACGCAAATTTTTGCCAAAGGACTGTTGTAAAAACGCGAATTTCGTCAAAAGGTCCCGGGGAAAAGCTGAATTTCGTCCCAGGGGCGCCAAAAAAACACAAATTTTTGTCACAGAATCGCAGAAAAAACACGGAAGTTCGTCAAAGAATCGAGGAAAAAACGCAAATTTCGTAAAGGATTGCGAAAAAAAGCTCATTTTTGACAAAAGATCATGAAAAAACGGCAAATTTCATCAAAAGATAGCGAAAAAAACACAAGAAAGGTCCTCATAAGATCGCGAAAAAACAGCAGATTTCGTCAAACAATCGCGAAAAAAGGCAATTTTCGTCAGAAGATCGCGAAGAAAAACACATAATTAGTGTCGGTAGTGATTTTCGCTCCCTGTTCCCCCTCCCTTCTGTTGTAACCTTTCGGAAAATTTGCTGTGAATTTCAGAATTTTGTTTTACTCAGAATCACCCCTGGTATTAATCAGTAAGAACGCTGTTTATTTTAACACTCATAATATTTGTTACATAAGAAAATGTAACATGCTACTCCCGCAGACAATTTTCATCCCACTAAATTGCTGTCGCAGACACAACCATAACTTTCTGCCACTGGGATCTAAAGCAAGGGAAATAGGCTTAAGTTGATTTTATAAATGTTTTACTTCTTCGTATACATTGTTAATGATTTTAACAATATTATCTTCATGCTCATCTGCAATTTTTCATTTCAATAACATGCTTCATTAGTATTGAATTAACTTTTTGTTTGTAATATCTTGTCCTACAAGATTCAAGTAATTTGCAGCACATCCATAAGAAATAAACAGTTCATCTCTATATGCATTTTGAAGATCTTCTCTCATGCACTTCGTCTTGTTTTCATTGTCGCTTTCAAAACTTCTTACTTTACAAGCAAACTTGTTTTCTACCTCTTCTTTAGCATCAGCTGCTAGTTTTAAACAATACTGGGCAGTTTTTTTAGATGCCCCTGTATCAACAGCTGAAAGGAAGAATGATTTTTTTCCTGTTGATACACTATTAACACTGACAGGGCAATTATGGATCTATAGCTTTCTTATTGTATTGCATAAGCTAAGCATATTTTACTAATGAGCCTCCTTAACTTATCAGTGTATTATTTTTTTTAACTGCCTGTTACTTTTATTACTTATTAAGTTACTTTTAATTGCAAAGAAAAAATAATTATTAAAATTAAGACCATTTTTAACAGTTTTGACCAATTTTGGACGGTTAAAAACACTTTTATCCAGTGTCCTGGTCAAAATTACAACCCTGGTAGATTAGCCTTAATATTTTTTCAATTCAAGTCTGGCAAGTTTTTGATAAATGCTATTTTTATCTGGTTTAAACAAACCATGATTTCCTTTATACATGAGAATTGAAATTTTCAGCTGTCCCTGAAATTAACTGTCTAGATAAGCAAAACTCAGCTAGTTTAATAGTTAAAATATATTTATGTAGGTTACAACAGTTAACGAGGCTTACACTAATCATTTAACATGTGAGCTCCTGCGACCACACAATACAGAAAATGTGGATCAACTATTGGAAACGTGGAATATTAGATTTTTCTGAAAAAATGTTATAGGGTCATTTTCAAAAAATTTGCCAAAACCCCGTCCCTGGACTTTGGTGCTTATTTTTTTATATTTGTTTAATTATTTAGACAAAAAGACATTAATATCCTAACTTATGTACTGTTTGCTGTACAATGTGCCATTTATTTTAAATGTCTGATGAATTTCAATGCTAAAAAAATAACAAATCTTGTCTGGAAAAGTGGTTTTTTGACTGTCCCTAGCTTGTTTGCTCAGCCAAAAGCTTATTTTTTTTAAATTAAATCTTCATTATTTGTTTGAAAAAATGAATGCAACCTATTGTATATGCAGTAAACAAACCTATAATTACATTTAAAAAAATGTTTTTATTATCTGATGACAATATGAAACAGTAAAGGTCTGTCCCCAGAACTGCATCATGAGTGTTACCTATTTTAATTTTGATTATTTACATATATGTAGAGCTACTCATTAGTACATATCTAGTGTGTTTTCACTTGTCCAGACTTGTAGAATGTTACTTAGTGTAATTTTGTGAAGATTTGAAAATTGATAAGGGTGATATTTTACAACAAAGCTTTAAGGAAGGTGAGTATTTTTATTCATCATCATGAGTGTTACCTTACTTTAATAAAGTAATTAAGGCTAAAATGTTATTTTTTAAATTTTGAATTGATGATATAAAATGGTTATTTATTTTGTCCTAAAAAAATTTGTTTTAATTATTATTATAGAATAAAGACATTGAAGTATAATAATGTTATGAGTGTTACTTGTCATGAGTGTTACTTTATAAAAGGTAACGCTCATGACCTACTGGTAACACTCATGACAAAATGAGTATTTAATGAATTTTTTAGTGGAATTTAGCATGAATGCACACAAAATGAACAGAGCATTTAAGATCTGCATAATCTTTATTATTTTAGCAGAGTTTACCCAAGGTTTAACGTCGTTCATGCCGGCGCGGTGGGTCACACTCGACTGTCTCAAGGCCGCAAGTCTCTGGCTTTTTGGATACCAGTATTTTAATATAGAAAATGTTGTTGGGTGGTTCTACACAAATAGGCCATAATGATGAAACTGGATGATATTTAAATTTTTTCAACAGAAAAACCTAATGCATTTTTTTTAACATGTAGTTTAGACATGGTTTTATCATATTAGCTCATGAAATTTAACTGTTAATTAAAACATATATTTAAAATAAATTTTTAAAACTATTAAATATCATTCCCTCACATGCAACTACTACCAGCCAAAAATATAAAAAATACCATTTCTTGCTGAAATATTTAAAAAAGAAAATTCTGACTTCTGTATTTTAATATGGACACATAAAGTATTATTTCTATGTATTACATTATTTTTTTTTTGGTCTGCACATGCAATTTTTATTTGGCAAAAAAGTTTGCAACTCATATTTCAGATCATTCCCTCCCTCATTAATAATTCTGGATATTTGAGATAGGTGGTACTACTGTAGACTGAAACATTGCATATGTGCTCAGCACATGGGTCTTACCTGTCTGTAAAACAATTTTTAGCCATCCTGGAGAAATAGTTCAGTGTGTAAGGAATAATTTAATAGACAGATTGGGCAAATGTTAAGATGATGTTATCATTCCCTCATTTAAATTTATAAAAATAATTTATTTTCTAAAAATGTATTAATGGGTGGTTTAATTTTCTCTGAAGGGATAATTTGAGTACATGTATTGTTTTTTAAATTTACTTTATGAGTTCAAATTTTAAAAACTAATACTGTACGTTTTATCATTCCCTCACTAGTCATTCCCTCATGTGAGGGAATGATTTTTATGTGAGAGAATTGTCCTATTATTTTTAAAAACTTGTAGAAAAGATATTTTTGTTGAAAATTTAATGCTTTTGATGAAAATAAATGCATATTTTTAGGCAATCAATGTATAAAATATTATTTATTATGCAAAAGGTAAAAGAAAAGTCAGCAAGGAAACCAAAAAAAAAAAATCTCGTGGAGAAATTTCATCAAAATAACTTGTGAAAGAATTTAGCATTCAGTTGAAAATATTCCTGGTACACAGCAGAAATGTAGCTTATTAATATGAAGCAATTAAGAAAATAAAGTCATCTTAAGCACAAACCTATATCTTATTGCATATAGATTTCAGCGAAAACTATTTTTGTATGTTCCTTAAAGAAATTCAGGCAATACATTTCAAAACAGATTGGCAACAAGGGTAATACGCATACAAACATTGGGGACTCAATAAATTTTGTTTAACAGTACGTTTAGATAATTTGGATTAGATAATTTTGGAGCATGAAATTGAAATGGAGAACTATTGAAAATTGACAAATCAATCAAAGTAAATTCTATTGAACCAACAGGCAATGGAAAGTTTAAGTGGCATATAAAAGAGAATATTTATGACAACATGTGACTTTGTTTTTTAAAAAAAATTGAGCCTCTTAATAGCAGAGAATCTAGATTTAATCTTTCTGGACAAAAGCTTTCTTAAAAATATAATTTGAAATTGTTTTTCACAAAATTGCCATTTCCTCGCATTGTAATCATCCTCTCATTCTAATAAAAATCTAAAAATTATATAGAATTTCTTAATATTAAGCCTGACGGCTATTTTTTTCCTAATAAGGAGCTTTTCTAGCTTTTCCAAAAAATTAGGAACTTCTGACATGATTTATTTTTTCTTCATCACTATGATGAAAATGGCCTATTTGCGTAGAATCACCCTGTTTTATTTAATTAGAACAATTGGGCGATTTAAAGGAACAACATTTTCTCTAAAATAACAGTGGTGTGCAAAAAGTCGGAGACTTGACAGCTCTGAAACAGTCGAGTGTGACCTACCGTACCGGTGTGAACGTGTTAAAAAGAGGCAGGGTTCTACTTGTTGAAAAAAGACACTTTTTTTATACTTAAGAGGACATTTTTATTCTTAAGGGCACTTTTTTTTTCTGAAGACACTTTTTAGATTCTAAAGTGTTCTTTTTTTTTGGGGGGGGGGGGGGGGGCATTTTTTCTGTTTTATTTAAAGCCACTTTTAATATTTAAATTCAGGTGATTCTTTTCAAGTTAACAATGAGGAAGTTTTTACTGTGCAAATAATTTTTTTAATACAAAAAAAAAAAAAAAGAAGTGAGAGCTAATTTTTTGGGAAAGGGACAAGAAGGGTGCTGATTTTTTGGATGAGGGGTAAGGAGGGTGCTATTTTGTAAATCAAAGGGCAGGAAGGGTGCAGCAAGCCCCCAGATGGGACATTGAGTCAGCAGTATAGGCAAAAAAAAACATGGAAAGGGGTCATTTGTGCAACTTTAAATAGATTACCTGATCAGATTGTCGCACACGGTACCAATATACCTGATGCTGAAACTTTATTTGATGCACTACAAAGCAATAATTTAAAAGTGAAACTATTTTTCGTACCACAGGAAAAAATTGTTCATTATTTACAACAAATATCATCTAGTCTTCGAACTGTTCCATACACTCATTGTATCCATTAAATCATAACAGTAAAACATGAGGAAGTCTTTTATCCTAATTTTTCCTGCTTTTGTGAAGAAAACAAATGGGCAGAAGGAAAATTTTGTAAATGCTTTGAAACAATAAAAAAATCTCACTTATTAAAGAGGTTAAAAACATTCAAGATCTAAAGAAAAAAAAAAAGATCTATTTATAGCAGTGAATCTCACAATGATTCTTTGATTTCTTCTTTTGATATTGAGAATAGTTCAGAATTTAGTGGGCCTGAACCTGGAAGTGTAAATAATCTTTAACCAGGTACTTAAGTGTTAGTTTAATAGATAAACAAAACATCTTATCGATATGTTGGAGAGTTGAAAGTTGTGTTTTTCAGGGTAAATGATAAAAAGGGCCAAATGTTTGGGCTAATGAAAGAGGATAATCTCATATGTGGAATATAATCATGTTATAATAACTTTACCTAGTCCACAAATTGTTATGAAAGGCAATAGAATCTATTATGATTTTCCATTTCCAATACATGTGTATTAAAAAACACAATACTTTTTATCAAGAGTGTTACCATTTGTCATGAGTGTTACTTCATGAAATGTTCTAAATTTTTACCATTTAAAAATATTTTTTATCATAACTTTTATAGGAATTAAGAGAATACTTCAAACAACATATTTTAACAGCAAAAATATCCTCTAAATTTACTTTTTTTTATTTCATTACAACAATGTTCAGTGGAAAAAAAAAAAAAAAGTAACGCTCATGACACTGTACACAGTAATTTAAAAAAAAAAAATTAATTGTATTTGCTCATTTTGTATGTATCCTTGTTAAAGGACCCATATGTAATTGAAAATTTTCATTTTATAGAAATAATCATTTTTACTTAACTAAGAAATTCAATCATTTTGTCCGGTAACACTCATGACATTGGAGCCCAAAGATTCATTTTCAAAGTTAAATATCTTTAATGACACAAAAAATTAAGCTCTAATATTATTATATTCTAAAAGATTAATTATTTTTAAGCCTGTGTATTAACAATAAATTTAATTTTAAACAATTTTGAATTCTAATTTTTTTGAATGCTGTTTTGGCAAACTTTTTGAAAATGACCCTATAATGTTGAAGTACTGAAAGTTTGTAGCTTTCAAATAAATTTAATTAAATATGGCTTGTGGTACCTACTGTTTTACAAATTTCAATGCAATAGTTAACTGTATGATAATTAAGGTAAAACATATTACAAAATTTTTAAAAAAGACAAAAATTTATCATATTAAAAGTAATAAATAATGTGAGAACAGGAATTGCTGTGTTTCCGAATTAAATGACACCTTGTAATAATTGTTTAATTTTAGGTCTTATGGTGCTGCCGTTGTGTGTCCTTATCACCCAGATGCTGCTCTCATTGAAGATTGTCGTGCAGGTGACATGATCTGTTCTGAATGCGGACTTGTGGTTGGAGACAGGTATCAAAATTTTGCATTATTATATACCCACCTAGCATTGCCTGGATAATAACCTAAACCTTAAATATACCTAAAATTACCTTACCGTTTCCCATAGTTACCATGTTTAAATAGATCTTGCATATGCTGATTGGGAGGGAAAAAAAGGCTCCTGGCTGAAAAATCACCTGTGTAGTTTGGCAGTAAAGAAGGGTATAGGTGAAAACTGGGAAATTGAGTTAGTAGCCAGTGGCCGGTAGACTCAGTTTCATTAGTGGCCACTTTTTAAAGTTAGTGGCCAGTATAACGTTTCAAACTTTCTTGACATTAGATAAACTATAATCATTGTATATATACGCATTTTTCTATAATTCAGAGTTTTATACCAGCCAACTATTCATGATAAGAATAGGGAAACAGTCGAAATTCAAGAAAATTACACTTTAAAACCACAAAATCTATTATCATATTGATTTTTTTTTAGGATATATTTTTAGATTATTTGTATATGTTCATAAACACTATTATCAATCAAATTACTATTACTTTCTTTATATAAAAAATAACTAAATCAAAATTCCAACAGTTAGGTGTATACAATAAAAAAATAATCAAATAAAACACAATAAAATGTTATTTGTATTTTATTTAATAAGTAAATCTGTTATTAACATATTACACACATTAATTACATACAGCTGAAATCTAGGATGGTGAGTGTATTTCACAGGATTAAACAATATCTTGAAGAAAAATAATCTAACTGGTGAGCATGTGGCAGGAGTCGAAATATTGAAAATACTGCAATGATCTTAAAACACGCAGCTGGCGAAGGAAAAAAAAAAGGAATAAATTATTTGAAATGCATGTGGAATCAAAGCTGATGAATATATTTTGCAGAATAAAATTGTATTTCTTGAAAAAATAATCCAACTGAAGGGCAATGGCAAAAAGCCGAAATATTGAAAATACAGCTAAATCATTGTAATCTGCTTGCATCCGGTAGAAAAAAGAATTAACCAGTTTGCTATTTAAATGTAATCAAAGTAGAGACGTATATTTCTATGAAAAAAGCTATATTTCACTTGGCGATCGATAAGATTTTTTATCGCCACTTGGCGAGTGGCGACTAGGGTGACGATCGATGGCCGATTTTTTAATTGCCACTTTTACAGCTTTAATCGCCATGTGGTGAGTGGCGACTGCCAATTTTCACCTATAAAAGAGGGTTTCTCAGTAAACCCACATTGGAATGACTTTTACTGTCTTTCTTTATGTTTCAGAAAAAATTATACTTTCTTTCATAATATAATAATAAAAAAAAGCTATATATATTGTTTCCTGTAAATTTGCTCCATACAGTGTATCAAATAGATATTGATTGATAAAAACAAACTTATAACTTTTGGCAAAATGTTTATACTTAAAAATATGTCTTCAAATTCTGAATAAACTTTACTAAAAAGAATACAAAATTTACTATTTCGGTCTAAAAGATTGAATTTGATTACTTTTGCAAGTGGCTCGAAATTGCTGGAAATTATGGCTTTTCTGAAATCCAACAAAGTTTTACTTTCTGACACATTTCTGAATTCATTTTTATTCCGAAACACATGAAATTGGCTATAAAATCAGATAGTGTTTTTTGGTAAATTCTGATGCTCTTTCAGAAATACTGCCAAAGTTGGTACTTTAAACCAAATTTTTGACATGACAGCCAGACTTGTATAAAACCAAAAACTTTCCGTGCACATAAATATTTTCTGCAAATTAATTTAATGTTCAATAAAATTACATGTTATATTATTTTTATGATATGAATTAAAAATCATAGTTTAAAATCCTTGCTATTTTATTTAAAAAATAATGAAGCAAAAACCCACGATAGGAAGGGGGTGAATTCTTTTCAATTATTCTGTCAATGCATTTAGAAATAGCCCAATCCTTAATATTTTAATCTCTGGCATAAAATGTCAGTATAACCCTGCAAAATTATTCGATTTAATCGCCGTCACTGGGCTAAAAAGTCACTGCAGACGCCAACGGAAAACCGATCAACGGCAAGTTTTAGCCTGCGAAAAATAAAAATAAAAGGGTCTGTGATGTCACAACAACATGGGTGCAAGTTTTCCGTCCATAGACGGAATTCCGTCTTTTGAAAATTCCCGAGGACGGAAGTGGGACAGAAAAATCTGAGGACAAAAAAACAAAAAAATCTGTTTTTAGGTTTACAGGATTTGTGCAAAATGTCTAAGAAAAGGGCTTAAAATAACTCCACTTCCTTCAAAGAATCACGGGAAAGGGGAAAATTTCTTCAAAGAATCACGACAAAAACGCTATTTCTGTCTAAGGATCGCGAAAAAAATGCGATTTTCGCCAAAAGATTGCCGGAAAATGCGATTTTCGCCAAAAGATTGTGAAAAAGACGCAATTTTCGCCAATAGATCTCGAAAAATACGCGATTTTTGTCAAAGGATCGCGACAAAGAAGCAATTTCTGTCAAGAGATTGCGAAATAGACGCGATTTTCGCCAAAAGTTTGCGAGAAAAAAAGACTGATTTTCGTCAAAGGATCACGGAAAGAAACGCGGTTTTCGTCAAAGGATTGCGGAAAAAACACGATTTCCCTCCATCGTTCGCGAAAAGGACGTGGTCTCTGTTCAAAGGATTGCGAATAAGACGCGATTTTCATTAAAAAATGCAAAAAAAAAAAAAAAAAAAAAGATTTTTGTCAGAGGAAAACTCAAGAAAAACTCAATTTCTGATACAGGATTGCGAAAAAAACGCAATTTCTGTCAAAGGATCGTGGAAAAAACGCTATTTTTGTCTGAGGATAGCGAAAAAGACACGATTTTCGCAAAAAGATTGTGGGATAAAACGCGAATTTCGTCAAAAGATCGTAGAAAATACACGAATTTCGTCAAAAGATCGTGCAAAATACGCAAATTTTGTCAAAAGATAGTGGAAATTTCGTCGAAAGATCGTGGAAAATACACAAATTTCATCGAAAAATCGTGGAAAATATGCAGATTTTGGCAAAAATCGTAGAAAAAACGGAAATTTCAGCTACAGATCGCGGAAAAAACACGAATTTCGTCAATGGACCGTGGATGTGAATAAGATAGGACTGCAGTATGAATTTAACTTTTCAAATACTGTTTACATGAATATGGATGTTTTACATGCATATGCACTTTTTTTTAATTCGGTTTCAACATAATTTAATGTTACTGCATGTAATATTTAACGTGTTAAGGTTTTGTCTAAGTGGAGCGTCGGCGCATGCATATGTGCTCTTTCAGTGTGTGTGTGTGTGGGGGGGGGGGGCAAAGTATTTTCAGTCTTGGCAAAATTTTAAACTTGCACCCATGCACAACTATGTTTTAGGTCTTTAAACTTTGAATTGTGGACAAGCAATATATAAATTGTACATAAAATTGGGGAATATTTTGAATTTTCGGTATTTAAACAAAGTTATAAAAACAAAACTTTTTTCCGCTAAGTTCCGAATTTTTCGGAAAATTTTCTGCGCATGGCGTTCTTGCATGCGTCTATATTATACAAGTCTGATGCCAGCATAAGAAAGGAGGAAAACCTGACATCACATGACAACAATCGCTTAATTCATTTATCAATAAATGAAAATACAATTTGATTCCAAATCACTTCAATTGTCAGGTCAAGTTTGCAAGCGTCCATACTTTTGTGTTTAAAAATGTGTCTGAAAGTTTTATGTTGCTGAACAGGGAAATTTTTTTTTCTTTTTTCGAACCACCTTAAACAAATTGTTCTGTTGAACAAAAAATCAAAAATCGGATCCTCAGATATATTTGGATTCCTATTCCTCTATATAGAACCAAAATTATGAGAGATTTCCTTAGCCGTCACACACACATTACTTTTTTATTAGTGTAGATGTAAACAATTTTTTTTTTCTCTATGAGAACATACTTGCAAAATTCTGAGTTATTTCATTCTTTCCCGTATAAGATGTTAAATTTCTATGACAATTTTGTCAGCCATTCTCACAGAATCCTGTTCACCAGCTTCAAAAAAAGTTTCGAATGATTCAAATATTTAATTTATATTTCCAAAATTAATATTAATTTCTATTCAAAATGGAAAATCAATATGTTTATAAACTAAGAATATAACAAATATTTGGCCACCATTCCACATTCGGCTCTTTTGCCAAATATAGTCAGTTGACTAAATACTGACTGACAGAGTTCATTGATTTAAATTAGTTTATTTTAATCATGATTTAAATCAGCTTATTTTAATCATGATTTAAATCTGATAACTGATTTTTTAAAAAATCATTGGTGTAAATCAACTTTTTGAAAGTGTTTATTTAAAATTTAAGTCAAGATATTTATTTTGTAATAAATATGTTTTGCCAAAGTTACAATGTAAATTTTAGTTAATGAAGACTGACAAGGAGAGGACACGGGGGCACAGAATCCGACGACCCATTGTACAATGATAGAGTATAGTTAGTAGATAAACATATCACAAGGATAAAGAGCTATATGCAAGTGGCTCTTTGAAAAATAAGCCAAGTCATCCAATTTTGATGCTTTAGTACATAATCGGATAAATTATGCACCTTTGTGAGTGGCCGGATGTTACAGTTGGTAGAGTGCATGGATTTTAAGTTTTCACTTTAGGAAGTTTTTGGGTGTGATACTGTCGACAAGGCTTTTTTTTTTTTTTTTTTTTTTTTTTTTCCCCGCAGACAAAATAATGATTAATTATTTTTGAACTACAATATATATATATATATATACATAATTATTTAAATTTAAGATAAATATAAATAAAAGCATGTTTCTTTGCGCACATATATATACTTATTTATTTACAGAAGAATTGCAATTTTATGGCAGTTTTATTGATTTAATGAAATGTATAAAAAATATAATAATAACAATTTGAATTCCTCAAACGTCAAAAGTTTTATTTTATTCACATTTATTTACAGTTTTTAATATGAATAAAACTATTCTTCAACGCTAAATCAATAAAAATGGGCTGCATAAGATTAAAATACGGTATTATAAATTCATCTTTTCCAATATTTAACAATTAAAATGTTTTATAATTTTTCGATTTTTTTTTTTAATTTTTTTTTTTTAATTTTGAAAAAATATTTTTTATTTTTATTTTGGGATCTTATGTTTGGAATTATAACAACTGTTTTCGACAATAAAATTTTTTTTCATGGCCATTAATATTTATTAATTATGTAGATTTATAGGTATTTTTTAGCAAAGCATGTGTTGTAATTAAAATGAAAAAACATGTCTAGTGAAGTCGTAGTTTCTAAATTTTGTACTTTAGAATGTATTTCAGAAAATTCAATCCCATCAAAAACATCTCATGTAAAGAAAAGCTGAGATCATGTGTAGAGCCACGCTTAGCTCTCTTATTAACTCTGATATTTTAATTCACAAATTACTCCTAGTCTCAACACCTTTAGTAAATGATTATTTTGTGACTTGACAATTACGCAGCACGGGAAAGTTATTATGTAAGCACTTTACTTATGTTTTGAATTGGGATTAGATTATTTGATTAAGGCTGAATATGAACGTGAGGAATAGAAGCCTGAAGGAGGGATGCACCGATTGGGGGTCTTTGTAAAAGAGGGTTCTGGCTCATATTCACGTAAGAAGAAAATCACCCAAAACTTCGGACATCAAGGTTGACCCTTGACCAGTAGAGAGTTTTCACATCCGGGCTTTCAATGTAATGTAAAATTATTTCCATGCTACAAATACATATACGTTCAGTGCTCTTATAGAAACTATTTTATGCAAAACTTTATAAATAAACGTTAACATTAAAATGTGAAAAACTGCCTTTACATTCTCGTGCTGCGTCATTGCCAAGTCACAAAATAATCATTTACTAAAAGTGTAGAGACTAGGAGTAATTTGTGAATTAAAATATCAGAGTTAATAAGAGAGCTAAGCTTGGCTCCTACACATGATCTCAGAACTTTTTACAGTCAAAGTGTCAGGAGACTTGGCTTTTCTTTACATGAGATGTTTTTGATGGGATTTCACTTCTTTTTGTAAGGAGAAAGCCAAAGAAAGCTTTTCCAGTAGCGTCGATTTCAATTACACTATCTTTAACTTCATAGAATTTATGGCTCTTGATTGCTTCGATATTCTGCTTTTCCTAGAAAAGCGAATTTGTCATGTGTAGAGATGTAAATTTTCCGGAAAAGTTGAAGTGACGGAAAAAAATCGGTTTTTTTCTGGAAAAATGGGAAAAATTGATTTCCTATAAATGTTTCTCAAAAATAAGTTATATTTTCTTAAAAAGTATACAATAATAAACTTTTTCAATATTTTTGCATACTAAAAAAAATATTTTCCTTTTATATGTTAATATGTTATTAAAAAGAGAGAGAGAGAAAGCCAGCTTTTAAAAGTTTATCCTTTCAGTCTCGGAATTCTGAGAGTAGCTTTTCTTGCTTAATTTAACACCAGTGTTTGTATAATATATCATATGTCTGTTGAAAGGATTTTTCAGTAGCACTTGTTTAATGATATCAGTACAGCTAATTTAAAAAACAAACAAACAAACAAATCTTTAGTTTCAACCAATATCACCGTAGTTTTAAAGCAGTTTTAAACTGTATTGTACATCCCATCTACATAGTACATAAAGGATGCCAGTATAAAAGAAACTAATTATAGTAGTTCTGGTATTATTATAAATACTATTATCCTTTTCAAATCTTCCGTTGTTTAAAAATTGGCATTTTTTTACAATATTATCCCCCACCCCGTTACAGTTATAATTTTCTTTTTCTGTATATGTAGTTTTGGTACAGCTTTCCAGACTTAACCCAAACCGTGTTTTAAGAAGATTTAGATCCTTAATATTGAGTTTTTTTTTTTTTTTTTATGAAACTTTTAAAATGGGTAGATTTTTCCATATGTTTAAAAATTGTTTTCAAATAGATTTTTCACAGAGATTTGCTTACATTTTCTTTGCAAAGTTTGTATGGATTTATGTTTTTTGAAAATACATTTAGACAACTCTAAGTATCTATATTTTAAGAAAAGGAAAAAAAAAATGATTCATAATTTCAAATGCATGTTATTATGAAAAGAAATTTTTCTAACAATAGAGAAAAATCACAGCCATGTGAATAAAAATAAATGCATGTTTAAAATTTTACATTAAATTTTCCATCTTGCCATTTTCATTTATTGGTATAATATTGAAATACTTTTGCACATGAATTTCCATTTTTAACCAGAGAAGTTCCATTTAATTATCTTACCAAGGATTTGCTTAGATTTTTTTTTTTTCGCACATTCATGTTTTTGCGAAATTGTGAACTTTTATAAAAACTTATGAACTTGTAAAAAATGTGAATGAAATGTAAAAAAAAATGTAATCGGAATTTTGTAAATTAGAAATTACATATTTAAGTTCTTATCTAGACATTATTGTCCTTTGTACATATAAACAGCTAGATAATAGATTCATTGGTTATTGCAGCTATTATACACAACAGGTTTTTTTTTTTTTTTAATTCTAAAATCATTACGTTTGTGAAGGATTTAATTTGGAGATTGTAAAAAAATTCTGAAATGTCTATTTTTAAGTGAAAGAATTTTGTTAAAGTTCATATGTTTTAAGGAGAAAAAACTGTGAAGGATCCTTTAAGAGACTCAAGTTCTTTCTAAAGAGAATCCCTGCTTACAGATAAGATTTTCCATGTTAAGGTTTTCATGAGGAACACTAAACATGAAAAAAATATAAATAAAAGTATCAGAATGTAGCAATTATAAAATTTTGACTACATTATTTTATAAACGAAGTTTCAATTTTTCCAATTTGGAAAAATTGAAAAATAGCCCTTCGGAAAAAAACTGAAAAAAACCGGGTTTTTTCCGAGCATTCCCATCTCTAGTCATGTGTGCTACTGTTTGAAATCCATTCATTCAATTTTTCTAGTAACTATATTAGTTTTTGTTTCAATTTATCAGCTGTTCAATCAAAGTCCTCCAAAGTTAATTCTACTGTGCAGAGTCCATTTTATAACTTTGTCTACTTCCAGTCTATTTTCCATTTTTTTAGTTATAGCTCTCGTAATGTTTTCTAAAGTGTTTATTTTAAACTGCAGCTTACCTCTACACCTTTTACGTCAGTAAGCTCCAATATTCATACCATGGTGAGCAACAGAACAGTGTGCGACTTCTTAAGTGAGCTACGTCTTCCCATTTCAGGGTGTGAATCGCTGTAACGTTTTAAATGTGTGTTTTTGTTTTCGAAGATGGTTTTGACAATAGAGAACTCTAGCTTCTTGGAGCTGTTGCGAATGTGATTTCTCTGAACGATTAGGCCTCCCCCTTTTGACCTCAATAGGTCTTCTAATTTTTTTCTCTAGCTGATTTCTCTCTGTGATAGGTATTCATTTGAAAAAATAATAGATTATTGCTAGCTGTTAAGAAGAGGAAGTAGAACGTCAAAGTGACCTCCTAAGAAACTAATCCCAGTACGCAACCACATACTCAACTATAGCACATCTGATATCATACGACTAGGCTATGTTACCTAGCACAGAAAAGAAAATATAAATGAAACAGATACGAACGATCTCCAGATTAGGGATGTAACGAATATTCGGCCTATTCGGCCCTTTTGCCGAATATTGAACAGATATTCGGCCGAATACCTGTGGCCGAATAGTGGGACATTTGACCGAATACCTGTAGCTGAATAGTGGCATATTTGGCCGAATATTTTAACATATTTGGTTAGATATGTTCCAGAAAATCAAAACAAAATA
The DNA here is from genome assembly GCA_963932465.1 of Maratus speciosus. Lineage (NCBI taxonomy): Eukaryota > Metazoa > Arthropoda > Arachnida > Araneae > Salticidae > Maratus > Maratus speciosus. The sequence continues at coordinate 339,211,312 of OZ010797.1, read as the reverse complement.
TGATTTTAAATATTTTCGACAAACAATATTAAAAAAATTATACCTAAATACATTAATTATTATAAGAAAAAGATCTCATTCTGAAATATGGGGTGGAGGAAGTATTATGAGGGGCTTGTTAATTTTGAGAGAAAGAAAAGAGAAAAGTATATCTTGGTAGCAGAAAAGAATATATAATATTTTAATGGAATGAATAATTATATTTTAAGAAAATAACTTTTTTTTTTTTTTTTTTTTTTTTTTTTTTTTTACATACAGAGTGTAAATTTACTAAGTTTAAGTTGCATGAAAAAGGATATAAAAAGACAGAGGACACATGCAAGTTCTTATTTTTAGGGGGTGAAAGGATTTTACTAAAATAAAAAAAGTTTCATTTTTACAGAGGTAATGAGTTCTATTTTAGATAGTACATATATATAAATTACTAGAACTATCTATGGATTAAATAAAAAATTATGAATTAAATTATTATTTACATTTTTAAAAGTCATATGTTATCTTTAAAGTATTTTTTAAGACCTTTAAAGTATAACAAAAATTACATTCAGCTGTTATGATTTTTGAAAACTCAAACAAAAAATTAATTTCAACTAGTCCTTAATTTAATTTTTTATTTTAAAATTGAAAAAAAAATTAAACAATTAAAATAAAATTCATTTATATTAAAGTCAGTATTCGGCCGCCGAATATTCGGTATTCGGCCAAATCACTATTCGTTACATCACTACTCCAGATGTAAGAACTACTCGATGAGGACTTTCTTCGCTGTGATCAGAATGTAATGTTTCAGTTTTTTCCTTTCAAACTTTCTTCGATCAACAATGTCTTTCGTTAAAATGTCATGCAATTTCGCATTTCTCTTCGTCACCGTGTCTTTTCAGCAATTTTACAGATGCACACTGACATCTAGAATTCAAATTTTACACAATAAAAAACTGTGTCGCCAAAGTTTGAAATTCAGTTATTCCTTTTTTCAATATGCAACACTTACAATCAAGTTATTTTTAGAAACAAGTAGGTGAAAGAATTTTACACTAAACATTCAAACCTGCATACTTTCGAATTTAAAGTAAATCGTAATAATTTTTTTATTTAAATGATTTTAGTACACAGTAGACCAAGCATAGCTCGGTAGTTTTTTAAAAATATTTATTTTATTTTAGTAAATGTAGAAATGTGATAGATACTATCTGCAAAAGATCAATAAGTTGCGGAGAATATAGCAAAATTTTCATTAATGCGTCTCCTCTTAAGACGTATCTCCGGTTAATGCGGACAGTTTCATTGCCCCATCATATTTTAATTAATGTTAAAGGCATCGTTTATTGCGGATTTCGGTTAGTACAGATAAAAAAGGACCTCCATTGGAAGTGCACCAACGTTTGTTCACTGAATATTCATATCTGCTGCTCGTAGTCTTAGCACGGTTGAAAGTGAAAAGTAAGAGAAAATGACGTCATAGTGGTGCAAAAGTGATGATAAAAATAATTGATTTCTTTTCAATATGTCAATTTTTCTGGGGAGAGGGGAATGTAGAATTTTGATTTTGAATTCCAAAACGCTAATTTGAGTACCTGAAAAACATATTTAAAAAAATTATACATTGCAGGGGAGTTTGTATTGCCATAAAAAAAATAAACTTTTTTTTACGTATGCGATTATGTTAGTCATATCCTGAGTGTCACTCTCCATGTTTTATAAAAATTGAATTTATTATTCTTCAACAATTGTTGTCTACGTCAATAGTTTGGCAGCAAATGTGAACTATTTTGTAAATATGAGGTAAGTTTGACAGCAAAATTATCTTGCTTTTAAAACTGCTTCTAATTTTGCGCCATGGTCTATTGCCATTACATCAAACTATAGCAATGTTTAAAATACAGGGATGAGAATTTTCCGTCTTTTGGCGGATTTCCGCTTTTTTGTTATTTCAAGGAATTTTCGCTTTTCTTTCCCTCGAAATTCCACCTTTTTTCCGAGGATTCCGTATTTTTTCTCCTGCAAAATTTTGTTATTTTCCAAAATTTTCACTTTCTTATCGATTCCGCTTTTCTTCCGATTTCGAAAGAGCATTCAAAGGTGATGAAAAAACGGCAAATTTCGTCAAAAGATCGCGAAAAAACGGCAAATTTCGTCAGAAGATCTTGAATAAACAGGAAATTTCATCAAAAGATTGGGAAATGCGGCAAATTTTGTCAAAAATCGTGAAAAAGCGGTAAATGTCACCAAAAGATCGCAAAAAAAACTACAAATATCGTCAGAAGATCGCGAATAAACGGCAAATTTCGTCAAAAGATCGCGATAAAAATGGCAAATTTCATCAAAAGATCGAGAAAAAGCGGCAAATTTCGTCAAAAGATCAAGAAAAAGTGGCAAATTTCATCAAAAGATCGAGAAAATTGGCAAATTTCGTCAAAAGATCGAGAAAAAGCGGCAAATTTCGTCAAAAGATCAAGAAAAAGCGGCAAATTTCATCAAAAGATCGAGAAAAAGTGGCAAATTTCGTCAAAAGATTGCGAAAAAGCAGAAAATTTCGTCAAAAAATCGCGAAAAAGCAGCAAATTTTGTCAAAAGATAGCGGAAAAACTACAAATATCATCAGAAGATCGCGAATAAACGGTAAATTTCATCCAAAGTTCGCGAAAAAACGGTAAATTTCTTCAATAGATCGCGAAAAAGTGGTACATTTCGTAAAAAGATCACGAAAAAGCAGAAAATTTTGTCAAAAGATCGCGAAAAAAAACAAAATTTTGTCAAAAGATAGCGAAAAAAAACTACAAATATCATCAGTAGATCGCGAATAAATGGCAAATTTCATCCGAAGTTCACGAAAAAACGGTAAATTTCGTCAATAGATCGCGAAAAAGCGATACATTTTGTCAAAAGATTGCAAAAAAGCTGCAAATTTTGTCAAAAGATCACGAAAAAGCGACAGATTTCGTCAAAATGGCGCGAAAAATACATGTATTTAGTTTTTTTAGTGTATCCTCTCCTTTGACCCTCTTTTGTAACCTTTCAGAAAATTTGCTGTGAATTTCAATTTTTTTTTTTTTTTACTCAGAATCGCTCCTGATTCAGAATTCACATTAAGCTGGCTGTAGGTCCTGTTCCAATTAGCCCATGTGACTAAAAATAATTAACCATTGTGATTTTCACTAAGTTTTTCATATTTTTTGCTAAAAAATTTATTAAAATTATGACACACAAAAACCCTATTCTTAATTAAATTATTTCATTTTCAGGAGCGGTCATGATTCTGATAAGTCGAGCATTTCATATGACCTACACTCAATGTTTTGAGAGCTGCGTGTAATTTGGCTATTTTCACTCCTGTAATCTAGTATACAGGCTTGTGTGCGCTTGTCTCCATTTGCCCGGAAATCAGAACCTGGTTTTATTTCTTAAAGTATCTTTCACGGATAAAATGTGGTACAATTTTTTGTTTGTGCGTGGTTTGTCTTTTTGCTTTTTTGCAATTCTCATCCCTGAAAATAATATGGTACTGATGTTAGATATAGCGAAAGTATAAGAGCAGCTATCTATCAAGAAATGTTAGCATATTTGCAGAATGCCTATAAAATATTTAAATTCACCAAATTAACATTTGGTAAAATAAATTAATTTTATTTGGGTACTATTTGATTATCCCATCAATCAAATTCGCCAAATTATGCAAATTGCCGTCATTTTTATTTTAAATAACGAAAAAACAAATAAATTAATAAAACCTTAATGAAACTACAAGTAAAAAGTCGAATTAAAAATCATTTGATGACGTAACAAACACGTGTATGGTGTTTAATGTCAAGTGAATGCGACATTTACGATCCTCCATTATTGGCATTTAATGTTATAGTTTGGCGATAGTTTTTTGGTCGACGGGATAACCAAGTAGTATCTTTATTTGTTCTAGTCATAGTCCAGGCAGTAGAGACCGTATAGGGACTCTACCTAGCAAAATTAATGGTAGTACTGGAAATCGGCTTTCTAGATTTTTTTTGGGTCGCTGAATCCGAATTTGTAACTTCCCACCAAAATTTCCCCCGGCAACACTCCCAAATTTTGGTAAAAAGCCCCCCAAAAAAGGTTTTTATTAAAAAATTCCATTTTTTTATTATTTTAGGGGAAAAGTAGCAAGAAATTCAGAAAGTAGACAAAATTTGCAACAAATTAGATATATGACATTATGACTTAGGATGAAGGGGAAGGGGGGATCTGCCTCGGAACATGTGCCGCAGCGCTGCGTGGGCTAAGTTGCGCAATTCCACTTAACCACTCACACATTTACATTAGCTCTCCCATCTTCCCTCCGAACTTTGTCTATAATGTTTGCTTTAAGTTTTTTGGGTCGCTGAATCCGAATTTTTAACTTACCCCCAAAATTTCCCCCCCCCCCCCCCCAAATAGTTGTTTTTAACTTAAATTTCTTATTGTTTTAGGGGAAAAGCATTACAAAACTCAGAAACTAGACAAAATTTGCAACAAATAGGATATATGACATTATGACGTAGGATAAACGGGAAGAGAGGGGGCTGCCTTGGAACATTCCCCGTGCGCTTTTCTCAAAAACGAAATTTTTTCAAAAAATCAATTTTTTGGGTGGTTGCCGGGTGAAATTTTGGTGGGAAGTTACAAATTCAGATTCAGCGACCCAAAAAACATAAAGTGAGCCGAAATCCAGAACTAGTATTAATTTTGCCAGATAAAATCCCCAATTGCCTGAACTTCATAATTTAGTGCACATAGAGCCACAGTGCATGTTCAGAGGCAGCCCTCACCCTCCCCGTTCATCCTAATTCATAATGTCATATATCCTATTTGTTGCAAATTTTGTCTAGTTTCTGAATTTCGTAATGCTTTTCCCCTAAAACAATAAGAAATTTAGGTTAAAAACAACTATTTAGGGGGGGTTTCAGGGGGAAATTTTTGGGGGAAAGTTGAAAATTCGGATTCAGCGACTCAAAAATCTTAAAGTAAACCTTATAGAGAAAGTTTGGAGGGGAGATGGGAGGGCGAATGTAAACGTGTGAGTGGTTAAGTGGAATTGCGCAACTTAGTTTACGCAGCACCGCGCACATGTTCCGAGGCAGATCCCCCCTTCCCCTTCATTCTAAGTCATAATGTCATATATCTAATTTGTTGGAAATTTTGTCTACTTTCTGAATTTCTAGATACTTTTTCTCTAAAACAATATAAAAAAAAAATTTGTGGGGAAATTTTGGTGGGAAGTTACAAATTCAGATTCAGCGACCCAAAAAACATCTAGAAAGCCGATTTCCAGTACTACCATTAATTTTGCTAGGTAAAATTCCCTATTGCCTGGACTATCAATTAAAACGAATTTTACTGTATTCAGGCTATTTCATGCTCGATTTAGTATAGTTGACAAACTGTTTTATCGTGTTGATAATCAGTGAGCAACAGTATTGGCAAGAATTCCGATTACAAAAAATAAAAGATTTTCGATTTTTTTTTTCCTTTCTTTGTGTCTCAAATACTACCTTCTTACCAAATTTCTAGGGCTAGAGGATGTAACTCAAATTTTTGATTATTGGTGAGTCAGTCAGTCAGTGTCAAAAAAGTGAAACTCTGATTTCATATATTTTCTGAACTAGATAAGATAGAAACGCGGAAATTAAACATTTGCTTCCGCTTGAAGAGTACTTTTAGAAAAACAAAGTTTCAAGTTCCTGGGAAATTCCAGCGCAGGGATATGGGACTGTCAAAAGTACCCTGAGTTGCTTCCAGAAAAGGATGCTTACGGCTGTGCTTTCTCGACTTGGCAGGGGCACTGCCGTGCCCCCAGATTCATGGCAAAATAAATAAATAAAATTCTTGTTGAGCATCGAACCCACAAAGTTCTGAAAGTGATAATTGGAAAATCTGGCGCTCTGCCAACTATACCATTCAGCCAGTCAGAAATGCGTGTAATTTATCCGATTATATACTGAAGCTTCAAAATTGGGTGACTTTGGGGCTTGTTTTCTAAGACTCCCTCCCCCCCCCCCCTTCCTTGCATATTGCGCTTTATCCGTGTGATATATTTATCTACTAACTACTCTATCATTGCAAAAGGATTGCCGGATTCTGTGTCCCCAACCTCGTGTCCTCCCCTTGTGAGTGTGTGGGACTGAGAACCCAATCCATGCTTTTTTTAATTATATTTAAATCAAATATCAAACTTTAAACTAAGGATCATAAATTAAAAATAGATAATCTCAGCTAAAGAATGTTAAAAGATTTATGCATGCATTTACCTGTTAGAAAAATAAAATCTCTACATCTTTAGTGAATTTTTAAATTAATATTAAAACATGGAGATTTTCTGGAAAGATATGAAAAACCTTAGAATATGTATAGGACATCCAAATGTATTTTTATTAATTTATGGGTATGTTATGTTTTAAATGTTATGTCATAAAAACATAACATACTATTTCCCCTTGTAAAACAATTTAAATATTTAATTTAATAATAATTACCCCCAAAAATATGGAAACGCCTATGACATTATTTATCTTCCTAACGATCTCTATTTACTTTTTAAATTCAAAGTTTCATTTTTGTGTTGCCAATCTTTAAAAAGATATTTCAAATATAATTTCTAACCTTTTTCAGCTATCAAAAATTAAGAAATAATATCTAAATTATTTAACATGATAAATTAACAATGTGCTTCTAAAATTAAAAAAGATTTATTTTCAATATCAAGATCGTTGGGAAATAAAAAATAAACTATCATAATTAAAATAATCATCTGAATTCATTTATCAAATAAACATACATTTTAAATTAATTTTTCCCATTTATAATAAATTTTATCACTTTGACATTAGGCTTTTAATCCCACAATGTCATTAGGTATATCTTGAAGATAGTTAAAAGGTGAGATTAATTATTTCAACTTTCCTATTTCAGCTCGATTATCAAAAGATAAATAGATTAATAGTGGATATTTACTAAAGTGGCAATGGGATTTAAAAAGCATTAAATTTTAATGCAAAGGGAATTAATATTAATTTTAATAACTTTTACTTAACATTTCATAGCGCAATGTGCAGCTACTATTGCTCCGGCTGTAGTGTGTGATGTTAGGTGTGTAGGTTTTGAGACTTCAAATGTGATATTGGAGTAATTATATATGGATTAATTATCTTGAAATCATTTCATATTCTCGGAACTCACATACCCAAGATCTCACTTAACAGTATAGTTCTCAAATTTTTGTTGTCCTTGTTGTTCACATGCAAATACCAAATTGTTCTATTTCCAATGCATTTCATTTATGAAAAAATTTAGAAAATAAATAATAAATTTAAATGTGTGGTATATAAAAGTTTTGAAAGATACAGGCAAGTATTGAATCCAGCATTTTTTATTTATTTATTTTCGTCATATCTACTGGTTTTACACTATATGTGAGAAAATTTAAATTCTTACACATCAGCATTATTCTGTATTTTGTCAATGAATAGAAATATATAAACGTTTTCGATATATTTTTTATTGTCCACAGTTTTTAAAAGACTGCCTAAAAATTTACTTGCCAGTGTTGGATAGATTGAATAATTCTCCATTCTTTTACTTACACTTACGACATATGTGATTACATACATGACATTAAATCTTTGGTTATTAAAAGTTGGCATGTGGTTCATGCAGGAGTATTACCCTTTCAACTAAAAATATATATATAAGGCAAAGTGCCCTAAAGCTGACACCCAAAACACAGTTCCTAAAGCTGACATCTTTAAATAAAACAAATATTTAAAGCGTTACCAATTTTCCAAATCCAAGATATCTTCTTGAATTTAAGAAGTGCTGCCATTCAAGAAGAAAGAAAACTCATTCTGTAATGCTCGAACAATACGCGCTCTATCATATTTTCTCTCCTTTACTTTTTTTTCTTTTCTTTCAAAAGAACTGACAAGCTGAGTAAATTAGACTTTACAAGAGAGAAGAATGTTTACAAAGTTGTTGCCAACAAGGCATGTGAGTTAAGCCGTAATGTTAAATTAACTGAGTTATTTTGTAAATAGTAATATGTAAATACCTTGTAAATATTAAACTTATTTGTCAATGATAAGTTATCCAGTGTTATTTTGTAACATAAGATAGTTTCCACCCCGGATTCTGAATAATATGTTACAGAAGTGGCTCCCCAACATCGAGTACGAATAGAAGCAAGGTATGAAGATAAGTATTATTTTAAATTGTGTTAAACTGTTTTAATAAGAAAATTTAGATACTAAAGTACAAAAATTTATACAAAAGTACTTTTGATTCATCCGGAATCTGATGATTTTTGAAAATTGTATTTGATTCGTCCAGAACCGAAATATTTTGGAATTGTTCTATTCAGCCTGAATGATATTTTCCTTAGAATTGAAATGCGAAAAGTCGTCTGCAGCTTCAAGTATTTTAGTATCTGAATTAAATGAAGATATTAAGAGAAATAATTCTAATAATTATTATTGAAAAATAAAAATCGTTTGCTTTATTTTATACATTTATATAGTTGCACTGAGCTATTTTATTATGAAGTTATTATTATAAATGAGAATGAGTGCTTGGCATTATTTTAATTATATGATTGATATTATTGTGTAAAAAAAAAAAAAGGCAAATAGTTGGTGTCATTATATTGAGTTTTGAAAGACATTGTATGTTATTTATGTTCTATAAATGTTAAAAATTACGTATTTTGCTAAGAGTTATTCGTACACGAATTAAGTTTGAAGTTAGCTAAAACATATTTAGTTCAAATGATGGCGTTGCTTTCTAAGGGTAAGAAAATTGATTTAATCACATTAGCTTCAGAATTAAAAGTAGAAATAAGTAGCGATGATAAAGCCCTCGAATTACGTGATAAAATTGTAAATAGTGAGGCATTTAAAGATAACATAGATTTTGTACAGGGAATTTATGAAAATATTGTAGAAGAAAGAAAGACTCTTGAGGAAGAGAAACGTTTAGCCGAAGAAAGAGAATTTGAGCTACAGAAGCTCAGGTTAGAAGCAGGAACAAGATATGTTGTTGCAAATGCAAGCAACCCTCTAGAAACTTCTTCAATCCGCGTTGACTTGAAAAAGATTTTACCCGATTTCAATCCTGAAAAGGATGATATGAATTTATTTTTAATAACTTTTGAGAGGCAAATGAAACTTTTAAAGGTTTCTAAAGAACTGTGGATTACGTATTTAATTGGAGTCCTTCCAAATGAAATCGTAAATTAATAGCGCGTGAACCGGAAGAAAAATTTGAGGATTATTCTTATATTAAAGATATATTGTTGCAGAGATTCAAATTAACTACTGAAAGGTTTAGAGTTTTGTTTAGTCGACATCCAAAGCGAACCGATATTAGCTGGAAAGAATATTATTTTGAAATCAGAAGCTATTTTGAGGGATGGCTATCCGAATTAAATATAAATTCCTTTGAAAAATTATCGGAATTAATTATTGCTGACCAATTAAAGAAAAAGGTTTCTCCTGATTGCAAAGAACATTATTTAGACCAATGGCAGAATTTAACAGATCCTGTTGAATTAGCTGAAAAGTTAGATTTATATGATAATTTGAGGTCACACAAAGTAGAAATAAAGAGATCAAATAAAATCAATGAGGTCGGGAATTCTAATCGCTTTGAAAAAACGCCTTTAGATTTTAAAAGAAATGAGTTTGGTAAGATTGGCAATCAAAAGGAGTCCAACAGAAATAAAATTAACTATCCTTCGAATTTAAATCGACCAATGTTAAATTGCTATGGTTGTGGAAACCAGGGAGTTATTAAATCCAAGTGTCCAACCTGTTCTCCGAAAAATGTATCGGTGCACTTTCAATCACTAGAATTTCGTACATGTAATATGCAAACATCACCAACATTATTGGTAAAAATAAGCATAAATGGTCTCTGGCACAGCTTGTGCTGACACTGGCGCAACACATTGCGTTGCGGGTGAAGTTTTGTATTCTTTATTAAAAGACCAAGGTGTGAAGTTTGAAAAAACTCAAATGATCATAGTCTTAGCGGATGGGCTACAAAACACTACCGAAGTTTATAAAACAAGTTCATGTTAAAATTGAAGGTCACGACATTAAAACAACACTTTATGCTCTGCCGAATGCCAAAAATAATCGTACAATTTTAGGAATCTATTTTTTATGCAAAGCAAAAATTGTTTTGGATGTAGTAAATCAAGAATGGTTCTTCGCTGATAGATGTAGGTGGAAGTATAGATTCGCTGAAGATACATATAGACCTCCCGGTGAATTAGCGATAAAATCCGTTGAAATAGACACCGTTTTTCTTAGAGAAGATGAAGGTAGACATCTCACTTCAGAGCAACAAGTTAGGTTGAATGAACTGCTTGAAAAATTTATTAGTAGCTTCCAACTAGGGGAAGAGACTACACCTAAAGTTAAACATTATATTGATACAGGATCACGGATGGGCATAATTTTATCTGATGAAATTGATAGTCCTGCACATGATAGAAAAGGCTATGTAAAAGATTGCCATAGGAATTTCGATTATAGGGGTAAGAACAGAAATTTTAATAGACCAATTGTTAACAGAAGCAATAATAGATATGGTCAAAAATATGTTAAACAGTCATTTAACCATGGAAATTACAATAAAAATAATTATGAGAAACCTGGTTCAGAGAATTCTTACCAAGATGAATCAGAGATTCCTCAAAATTTTGAGACTAAAGATTCTTTAATATCTCAAGATATGACAGAAAGTGAAGGTTTGGTGAATAGTTCATCGGATATGGTTGAACCTAATGATGCATCTGAAACGCTAGAAAGTGCTTTACTTACTTCAAAAGTAAAGTATAATCCAAATTTTTCTCCTAGCTACAAAAATAGAGGCTACTATCATGCTCAAAATAAATATAATTATGATGGCCGACGATCAGGTAGAGGTAGCTATCAGGAGCAAAGAAATTCCCAACCATCACACAGGTATAGTTAGTGCACGGCGAACTGCAGATTCGTCTAGCAAATTCGAAAAGAGATATGAAAATGATCTTAGAACTAATGTTCAGGATAATTACAAATTGGATTATAGGTCTGGAAGTTACAGACATGATAATGGGTACTATGGAAAACAAAGATCTCCTACTTCTTATACCATTGCCACTAAAGAAAACCCCTTTTCTCCCTTAGGAAATTATCATATAATCAGTTTTGTGTCCTTACACGCAAGATGATGGTGGAGGTTCTAAAGGCTTTATTCGTCCTAGAGGCAGACCCGGGAAATGTCAGATGCCCAGCCAGCAAATATTTACGAAAGGATCACAAAACATGAGAACCATAGAGGATTTTAGGCACCAGAAAGCATCCCGAAGGAATCCACCCAGGAAATGCACACTGCATCTGAGGGACCAGTAATGCAGTGTGAGGGGAAGAGTGTAATGCTCGAACAATACGCGCTCCATCATATTTTCTCTCCTTTACTTTTTTTTCTTTTCTTTCAAAAGAACTGACAAGCTGAGTAAATTAGACTTTACGAGAGAGAAGAATGTTTACAAAGTTGTTGCCGACAAGGCATGTGAGTTAAGCCGTAATGTTAAATTAACTGAGTTATTTTGTAAATAGTAATATGTAAATACCTTGTAACTATTAAACTTATCTGTCAATGATAAGTTATCCAGTGTTATTTTGTAACATAAGATAGTTTCCACCCCGGATTCTGAATAATATGTTACAATTCTAAATTATTTTAGAAAATTGGTAATGCTTTAAATATTTCTTTTATTTAAAGATGTCACCTTTAGGAACTGTTTTTGGGGTGTCAGCTTTTACATAGCTTGCCAACTCTTCCGATTTTTTCAGAATGAAAAATCGGCATGTTTTCCGATTTTACGCGCGTAATGCGTTTTCTTCCGCTTTTCGTCACTTTCTTCCGATTTTCGCCCTTTTCTTACGCTTTTTACACGAGTTTCGTCAAAGGATCGCAGGAAAACCCGAAATTTCGTCGAAGGTCCGCAGGAAAGGCGCAAATTTTCTCGGAAGATCGCGTAAAAAACGAGAATTCCCCCAAAAGAGCGGGTAAAAATACGAATTCCGTGAAAAGATCGCGAAAAAACGCGAATTTCGTCAAAAGATTGGGTAAAAAAAAGCTCCGTCAAAAGATCGCGTAAAAACACTATTTCCGTTAAAAGATCGCGTAAAAACGCGAATTCCATTAAAGGATCGCAGAAAAAACACGCGTTTCGTGAAAAGATCGTGGGAAAAACCCAAATTTCACCGATGGATCGCGGAAAAACCGAAATTTTGCCGAAAGATGCTAATTTCTTCAAAAGATTGCGTAAACAACGCGTAGGGGTGATTTTGGTCCGAATTTTCCGAAAATTAAAAAAAAAAATCGGCCACCAATTCGAAAATTCGGACATAAAAAATATCGCGAATTTCGACATCTTCGCCGAAAAAAAATAATTTTGTCAATCGTTTGCAGAAAAATCGCTACTTTCGTCAAAAGATCGCGAAAAAACGGCAAATTTCGTCAAAAGATCGCGAAAAAACGGCAAATTTCGTCAAAAGATCGCGAAAAAATGGCAAATTTCGTCAAAAGATCGCGAAAAAACGGCAAATTTCGTCAAAAATACGCAAAAAAAAAAAAAAAAACAAATTTCGTCAAAAAAATTGCGAAAAAAAAAATCAAATTTCGTCAAAAGATCGTGAATTTTGTCAAAGGACCGCGGAAAAAACGCATAGCTAGTGTCGGAAGTGGATTCCCCCCCCCCCCCCCCCTCCTGCTGTAACTTTTCAGAAAATTTGCTGTGAATTTCAGAATATTTTTTTTTTACTCAGAATCACCCTCAAAAAAAAAAAAAAATTAGGAGTCAGAAGTTTTAAGTGTCTTTTAATGTAAAAGGTAGGATATCTATGAATATTTAAAAAAAAATAATAATAATAATTTTTAATATATTGAAGTTCTTTTTTGTCATAATATATATTGCGTAATTGCAAATTAGTTAATATTTCATTCGAGTTTCTCTTTGAAATTTGTTTATTTATAAGGATTCAGCTGTTTTTTAGTCCTTACTGAAAGCGTTATAAAACTTGAAAAATCTTCTGATTACTTCTGATTTTTCGCCAAAATCTTCTGATTTCTTCTTATTTTTTGTCCAAAATCTTCTGAGTTTTACCGAAATTTAGTTGGCAAGTATGGCTTTAGAGCACTTTACCTTATATATCTTCACTACTTGCTATAGAAAAAAAAAATGTTTTCCCTCTATCTATATTCAAATGCATGAATTTCTTTGTTATTTTTATTGATAATTTTTTGCCCTTCATTTTTAGGGTAATTGATGTGGGCTCTGAATGGAGAACTTTTAGTAATGAAAAAGCAGACAGTGACCCTTCTCGTGTTGGTGCAGCTGAAGTAAGTGTTATTGTATATATATTGTAAACACTTTTTGAAATGTTTTGTGCTATATTTTTCATTTCTTCTAAACTTGCTAAAACTTTATTTTTTAACTTATTATTTCACTGCTTTACATAGAATTATTTGAAAAAGTTATAGTTATTGAGTAAGTTTCTTTATAAACATTGTTTGGGCACCGATAATTCAGATGAAAAATAAATTTTCAAAATCCAAGTGAGGTGGGAAAGCTATTAAATTAAATAGTTTATTAAATAAAATGAAATACTATAGGTAAATTCCAGACATCATTAGAAGTTAATCCTTAATCCTATGGTTCCATAATAGTACACTTCTCTGTATTTAACAGAGCCAAGACAAAAAAAAAAAAAAAAAAAAAAGAATGTGTTCTCTGCTTGGTTGCAGAGTCAAGACTTCCATTATACACTCTGCATTAAACAGAGCCACAATTTAACCTTACATCTCTGATTGCAGAGTCAAGACTAACCTTTTCAAAAATGATATATATTATACAAAATAAACATCAAAATAAAAATTAGAATGTGCTGGTTATAAATCTTCTTCAATTACTTTAATAATAATATAATAAACCACATTAAATTAGCTATAAATTATTATAAATCACTATAATATTCATTTAAATGATACCAAAATAAATATAACTCATAAAGTTATATCAAGAAATCACAAAGTCATTAAATTACTAATAAATCATCATCAAGAATTCAAAATTATTATAAAAGTGAATAAATCTGTATTACATGACCTTGGAATCATAATATTACTCATAAATACTGATCAAGAGCAAGGATTATAACAAGTTAGATAAACAAAGTAGATTTTCTGTCAGAAGAAATCAATCAGTTTTATAATTATGTTTCATAATATAAAAGATAAACAGAGTTAAATTATAAACAATAAATTTTATTTCTTCTTCGAGTGCATTTACCCCAAACAAACATAATCCAATTTACTCTTGATTCTGTGATAGAATTATTTGAAGAAGTTATAGTTATTCAGTAAATTTCTTTTTAAACGTAATTCAATTTACTCTTGATTCTTTGAAGGTGATTAGATGTATAATCTTTCTTTATTCCTTTCATGTAATTTCTGGTATTTAATTCCCTTCAATTTAATATCTCACTCATCATTTTCTGACTCATCCTTTCTCAGTATTTTCACATATCTTTTATCACAGTGATAGCTTTAAATATTTTTATCTGCGAACAAGGTCGATTTTGGCTGGATACTATTTTTGATTATTCTTTTTTCCTGTATTGTTGGGGTGTAAAAAGCTTGGCTGCAATAAGTTTATTGCTTGGTACAATGGCTAGTTTTGTGTGCACTGATTAGCGGTTTGATGTTTTGGTGAAATTCATAGCCGAAGCTCGCAATTTTCACATGAAAATCATTAGTCGTTTCTTTTCCATTCTCCCAGTAGGTTCTCCGTCTTTTTCTTTCTTTTTTTTCTTTTCTTTTTTTTTTTTTTTTTTTTTTTCCCAGAATTTATGTGCGGGATTGTCACCTTTTTACTCTCTTAAATCTTAATGTACTGTTTTATTAAAATGTTTGTGTTAATTTAAACTAGTTTTTCATTTTTAGTTGTTTGTTTTCAAGGAAACGTTTCAATGAATTAATTGGTCCAATGAATGGTTCATTGGTTCATCAGCAAATGGGTAGTGCGTATAATAATTAATCTCATCTCTGCACAGGACCAAGATAATGATTTCGAAATAAAGGTCTTAGTGCTGCTTCTTTTGATTTGTCCATTCAGTCACAATGTTGCAATCCTGATTAATAAATCTGACCACTATACAATTCCTCATGATGTGTGATTTTCATATATACTATATATTTTAATGTTCAGAAATTTTTAATGTGACCATCTACAGTTTAACTTACTAACATTCCAAAATAAATGGTAAATTTTATAAAAGCCAGTTTTCAGAAAGTCTATTGTCATACACTTAATTTATTACATAGATGCTAATGTTTTAGTAGTATGCTAATATTTCTTTATATAAAATATTGCTTGTATTAAATTGTTTAATATTTTCCCCTCTAGAATCCTCTCTTAAATGGAAGTGATTTATCTACTATCATTGGAAGAGGCACTGGAGATGCAAGTTTTGATGACTCAGGTGTTGCTAAATATCAGAATAGAAGAACGGTTTGTTGTTTTCATGTATTTATATGATGTACATTTGTAAGAAATTTAACAAAAAAATACATTAGTTCAATTGTAATGTGTCTCTGGATTTCATAAATTAGAGTATGAATTAAAATTGGAAATGAAAACAGTTATAATAAAGACCAACTAAATATTTATATTAAATAAAATTGAATTAAAGTATCACTAATTTATGATTCAAAAGACACATCACTGCTAATTACGTATAAAGGTGTCAGTACCAATGCATTATAATTTTTAAAAAAAAAAATTTAAATTTGAAAATTATTTATTTAGGATTCATTCAGAATAAGTTGAGAGTTTTGGCCAAATAATATAAGTATGAAAACGGAATTATTTGAATTTTAAAATTGGCCAAAGATAATCTAAAATATTTTATTTGAAAAATAAATTTGTATAGAATAGTCTATATAAATAATAAAATAAGTGTAATTTATCTACTCACCCCATTTAGAAGACATTAATGAGGCAGACAAGAAAAATCCAAAAAATATCATGTAATTAATATTTATTTAATATGTAGAGAAAATTATCAGTGATGAATCCCACACCTTAACAACATTTATATAAAAACAATATTGATATCCGTATCAGAGTGACAAGTGGCTGTAACTAATAACATTTAATTATTGAAAATTAAAGTTTTATGAGCAGAGCAGCATTACAAACTGAGTTATTGATCTTTCATTCAGATAAAGTTCAATCACATTTACTTTAGTTGTTTTACTTATTAAAGTAGATTAAATTGTATCAGTATAACAAGATATTGAAATAAATAATATTTAATATTGAAAGTTAATCTTTTCTTTACAGTAGCACAAAATGATGTCGGTATCCTAATTGAATCATTGAAGTCCAGTTCAATTATATTTAGATTAGTTATATTAATCGAATATGTAGATTAAATCCCAAAACTAGTGAATAATATTACAATACGGAGAAACTGATGAAGTAGGTACTCAAAGGAGTCTAAATAGCTGGAGAATTAAATGCACAAAAAAAGTTGGAGATTCACATTACGGAATACGGGGTTGGTTGGTGAAGTTAGATGAATCAAAAATAAAAGACTAGTTTTTTATCCATGTTGCACTAATAGGCTAATGATGTGGGATGTGAAAAGATCTTGTTATATGTAGTAATCGCTTCAAAGGCGGCAGGATATAACTGAGGACTGACATACATACAAAATAAGTTGTTCTTTGGACATTTAAAAAAAAAAAAAAAAAAAAAAAAAAAAATCACTTGTACAAGAATAGATGCAAATGAGTTTTTCTTCTTCCAATAATAAAATTTAAGAGGTTGATTATTAAGATAATTCGTGGATTTTCATCTTGTGAGGAGACTCTCCCATACGGGCCCTGTATCCTGTATAAGAACAGTATGTGTCTTTCCAAGGCATGCTCACCGGGCCTTCACCTGACGGTGAAAAAAGATGCTTACCATTAGTCACAAAATCCTGTATATGAACAGGATGTGCCTTTCCAAGACCTTCACCTGACGGTGAAAAAAGATGCTTACCATCAGACTGGAAAGGGGTTTCAAATAAGACTGCTGGAAAAAAAAAGATTTTCGAAGTTGATCTCGGCGGTTGAGAATCAAATGCTCCCATCACTGCCCTGCACGAAGCATCAACTCCCCACATTTATTCGTGGAAACGGGTGTTCAGTAGATGGCTTCTCGTCCCCATGCCATATCTAGCAATGCTTTAGAAAAAAATGCTTTACCGAAGTGTGTTTCAGTAATGGCGAGATACGATCTAGGTAACCAAAAGTCTGTCCATTTAAAAATAGGAAAAGCGAAAAATAATTTTTTTTTTTGTTCTTAGGTAAAGTTAAAGAGCAATTTTGCTAGAGGAATGAAAATACATATTTTAATCCAATAAATATAATTTGAAATACGAATATTTATAAATAAAGGTTTTAGATTTTTAACATTTAAAACTTAGTTAATATTGCTGTCAATCTAAGTTTAGAATGTTTGATTTGCTTCAAAAAATTCTAGTTTATGATAAAGGCTGGATTTTTTTCCCCTCCTTAGTGAGGAATTTTTCCACCACCATTTGTGAATGGTGTTTGGGGAGGAGAGAAAATATTTTTAACAATATTTTGTTATTGTGTCTTAATTTATCTTTTGTTATGGTAGTATTAAATAACTTATTGTTAATTTGAAGCTAAATGAAATATATTAATATTAAACTTTTTTTCAAAGCAATATGTCAAAATTCACTGCTTTATGAAATCTTTGTTTTCTGAATTGTGAAGGGAAAAGCAGGGATAAGAAATTAATTGTATTTGCATGCATGAATAGTGATTTTAAGGCTGTTCATAATTTCAAAAGGTCAACTTTATGACACATTTTTAATTTTTTTTTCTTTTCCCAGAAGCTCATGAAATTGGAAGGTGTTGTTATTCATAAACTATGTAATTGAAAGAGGTTTTCTATGTTTTGGTAAATGCAAAAGATTTTTCAGAAAATACTACCAAAGTTGGCAATTTGAACTGAATTTCCAGACGAAAGGAGAAAAACATGTTGTCACATTACCAAAAAAAGAAAAACTCATTTCGATTCCAAATGGCTAAGTTTATTATATTTTTATTTAGAAAACTTCTTTCAGTGACAAAAATTCAGATTTTGTATTTTATACTTAGTCATATTAAATTGATTTTTGAGTCAGGATGGTAAACTAAAATTTCCATTAAAATATAAAGAAAATTCTTCATTTTTTAAATTTAATGATACTTTTTATCTTTTCTTACATTCAAAATTGATGAAAATATTTTTTTATCCTTTATCCCTCACAATGCTTATATTCCATGATTCACAATGAGACATTTCATAAAGTGGCACTTGGTGAGGCTTTTTTTTTTTTTTTTTTTTTTTTTTTTTTTTTTCTCTCTTTTTTTTCTGTGAGGTGTTTGTCTTGCTATTGGTCAGCAAATTTGTAAACAGTAGAGAATACATATATTTAACAAAACCTAAAAGTACACACAAAAATTCAAGACCAACAGTATCAGTAATCTTAAATTTTCTATATTGTTTTATATTAAATAGATTTTAGGCTATTCTTTAAAAAGAATACTGCTGAGCAATGCGAGTTTTCTGGCTTCAGCCACAAAACTATTTTTATATATGCATTAATTTTACAGACATTAATATCCAAGTGCTTTAGAATCGAATAGGGCAGCGTTTCTTAAACTTTGGGATCTCATGGACCCTCTTTGATATGATGTACATTTCGGGGACCCACTATAATTTTTTTTTTTTTTTTTTTTTTTTTTTTTTAAATGTAAGATAAAAAAAAAAAAAAAAAAAAAAAAAAAAAAAAAAAAAAAAAATTAATGGTATAGACCCTATTTATTTGTCATTACGGATATTCCGTGTTTAGTTTTTGAAAAAAATCAGTTTCATTAATAAGAAAAATGGCACACATTTTAAAACAGTTAAAATGTACATACTACTATTTCTCATGAGAAGGATGTTTCTGTTTTGTTTTTCTACAAGATATGAAATGTGTGGTGCAGTGTTCGAAACGTATATATTCTCAAGTCTGGTTCGACATTCAATCGATTTCTATATTTGTTTTTCGTGTGCACAAGGCTAGAGAAAGTCTTTTCACATAAATATGTTGTACAGAAGGGAAGTAAATGCTTGATAGCTTTATCTGCTACTTTTGCATACGTATTTCTCATGCACAACCAAAAGTTTGGAAGGCTATTTTTTCACTTAGAAAGCAATTTTCATGGAATCATCGTATGATAATTCCGCAAGTTGTTCCTGCTCTAAGAATGTTAACCTCCTCAGTCCTGATGTCGCCTGTAGGAGGCACTAAACAACACCCTTTAAATTAATTTAAATGCTTCTAGAATTGCTAAAATTACTTCTAAACTTTTTTAATAAATATGTGCATATCATAAGCATCGATATATAGACTGATACATCTTTGGAGGTGTTATATATTAATTTTAAATTGATTTTTGTAGTCCCACATAATATTTGTCTCAGGACTAAAGAGGTTAAAGATTCCATTTCGCTAATGTCTTGGAAATGAAATGGATTCCTCATCTACTCATTTTCTGACTTTGAGGGAGGAAAATAAAGTTGGAAACCTTTATTCAAGTTCAGGTGTACAGTGAAATTTTCAACAATATCATGGGAAATTGTGTTGCCAAAGAAATCAAATAATGTTGGGAGTGATTCAAAATTGTTCTTTTCAAGTCGATTTCCCCACAAATCAATTTTTTTTTAATTGTTGCTTCTACATTGTCTTGGACTTTGAAAATATGTACCGATGTTCCTTATAAGTTTAAATTCAGCTCATTCAAAAAACTAAGAATTTCTGCCACCTTGACAAACATGGAGAAATCATTGAAACATTCTTTCAAATGGAATCCAATAAAAATAGCCTTACTTTATATCACGCAGTGCAAAAGTGCAATTTAAAAGTTTTCCTAATTTCTGCCACCTAATTTCTTTATGCAAAAGTACTATTTGTGTTAACTCCCAATTTCTTTGCACAGAATTTTACAAAGTCTAGTATTAAATGGACGACCCTTGATATAATTTACTACTGAAACAACTTCGTTGAATGTAGGCTTAAAATCTTCAGACATTTTTTCGGGACCAGTGATTAGCGGTAAATACAACAGCGTGTCCAAACTGGATGTGACGTTTTATCTGAATTGAACACTGGGCCTACGGACACCCGGGTGTAAGCTCGTAGACCACAGTTTAGGGAATGCTGAAATAGCGTTCTCATTTTTCTATAAATAAATGTGTTACATCTTGAGTTACAATTTATTGTTCTCCAATTATTGTTCCCCTTCCTTTACAGTTGTGTCTATAAAATTGATTTAAATTTCCAACTTTGAAACCATTTTATTAAAGATCCCTAGCCTTTATAGAAAATTTTATTTGATTTCTTAGTATCTTAAGCAGAATAGCTGGAAGTTTTGAGCCATTTGAGCATGACAATTTTCATTCTTAAATTTAAGAATGAAAATTGTTTTATGAATGTGTCAGAAAATGGTCAATTTGGATTTTAAAAAAACATTGCTTAAAGGAAAAGAAAGAAAAAATATAACATTATCCTGAATTTATTTGTTTAAATATCCAACAATATCTGTTCAGTATTCTGTCAACTGAATATTCTTCAAAAGAGCTGAATATTCATTACATCCATATTATTTATAAGGACTAGGCAACTTTTTTTATATACATTCGTACATACATATCGTACATTTAAAATTTCAACAAATGTATTTTGCATTTTTTATTTGTTTTAAATTTTTTATTATTTACTTGCTGTTCTTGACAGTTTTTTAATTTTTATGTTGTTAGATTAAATTTTAAATGCACTAATACAGTAGCATAATTTAATTTTCAGATGAGCAGCTCTGATCGTGCACTAATTAATGCATTCAAAGAAATCAGTAACATGGCTGACAGAATAAATTTGCCCAAGACTATTGTGGTAAATATGTTTTCATATGTTTCTTAAAATTTTTCTTTTATTTATCAACAACACTGACATTATTGTAACTGATAATTGTAAATGTATAATTTTTGTGTTTGTTTTATTGAATTGGTAGACTTCTTGGTCTGTTTACTTCTAATAAATAAAATTTTCTTTTATATTTTTTACTTATTTTCTCTCACAAATATTTATTATTTTTTTTTCCCCAGGAATGTATAGATTTCTGAAGTAACATTAAATATAAGCATTTAAATTATACTACAGTCGGACCTCTGTTTAACGAACCTCTATTTTGCGAATTTCTCTGTTTTGCGAACTTTTCATTGGAACCAAGAACATTTTGCGAATTTCTTCGTAAAATAACCTCCAAATAGCGAAATGCATTCTTTTTAACGAACTTTTTCTTGTGATCTAATTTTTTTTTTTCTCCCCACTTCTCAAAATATTTCTGGACATTTCAAACTTATTCTTTCTTTAAGCACATTTTATTCTGTTCAATGGCCTTGAACTGGTTTTACCAGGAACCTTCTTTGTCAGCAGTGAGAATTCGCTAAGTACGGAGAACGAAAACGATAATCCCTTACAGTAACTTTAAAAAAATGTGGATACAGATGAGAAAAAAAAGAAGAAATTAACCATGATGTGCTGATTGATGATTGTATTTCACTTATTTCTGAAATTGAGACCTCGGAAACACTATCCGAATTGCATATTTTCGACAGTGTGAAAAATAAAAACAATACAGCAATGAATGGTGATGAAGACGAAAATGATGATGATGGAAATGATCATGATGCTGGAATTAACAAAACTTCGTATGATAAAATGCTAAAATCATTTGAAACAATCCAACGCAGATTATAGTTAGAAGAAAATACGCATGAAGGGGTTTTTGATGCATTGCAAAGATGCGAGACTTATTATGAGAGAAAGCGCTTTTTAAAAGAAAAAACTCAGACAAAATTAACAGAGTTTTTCAGAAACTAAATTGTTACGCATATGTTAATGTATGGTTAAAATTATTTGTAATAATAGTAATAAATACGATAAGGTCATTAAAATTCGTTAATTTTAATGTAAAACTATTTACTTTAAACAGAACATACAGTGTATTCCCGGACAATGTTTTGTTTTCCTTGCAGATTTCAAAGATTTAAACACATAGAAAAAATGAATTAATGATGGATATCGGTGGTTAAAATAAATAAAACAAATCGATATAATTTATTAAAAAATGTGATTAAAATTACTTTTAGTAAAAATATTTAGTGTTTATGAATTTAATATCTGTTTTATGCAGTTTAAAGTATTTTAAAAGATAAATCTCTATTTAACGAATTTTCCCTATAACGAACTTTTTTCCGGGATTTAGCGACTTCGTTAAATAGAGGTTCGACTGTATTATGTGTTTATTTAACATATGCAATTATCTGCAACTTTCTCATTGAGTTTTTGTACTTCATCACAATTTTTATCAATTAAATATTGTGAAATTTCATTAAAATCAATCCATTTAACTTATTCTTCAGTATTTCTGTATTTATAAAAAGTCAAAATACTAAAACAGAAAAAAAAAAAAAAAAAAAAAAAAAAAAGAAGCACTGATTACAGTAATAAGTAATTTTTTGTTAAAATTTGTCATTTACACACACCGTCAAGAATGATAGTATCTTCATGTTAAGAAAAAAATTTGGAAATTATGTTGGAAAATATATTCCAGTCCATCTTGGATGTAATGAGAACTCAATTTTAATGGGAAATTATTGAAGAAATGGCTAGTCCAAAAAAAAAAAAAAAAAAATACATTGTTGTACTCTTCAAGTATAATAACAAAAGATATTCACAAAAAAGACACATTTTTATTTCCATTTTCCTTAAAGAAAGCTTGCTATAGATAAAGATGACGATGACAGGGTTGACCATTGGCTATGAGGGAACAGTGATACAGCAGTTGTGTGATTGCCATCACTAAATTTTAATAATATTATTTGCCTTACAAAATCTCAGAAATTCTGTCATTAAATAAGACGAAGAGTACTATTTATGTTTAGCAGTGTCAAATGGTTCGCTGCTGTGCTACTGTTCTGTCATCGCCTTTTTATAGATTAGTGCACAATAAAAACCTTTACTCCTACATATCCAGTTGCTGTTTATTGTAGCACGAAACTTCTGAGCTTCTTAGAAGCAAAAGAGGCAAATAATACTATTTTTCATGTAATGAACTTAATGAGATGAAAAGTATGTGCTTGTGATAAAAAATAAAGGGTTCATACTTATCAGGGGAATATGGGATTCATGGGAAAATCAGGGGGTAAAATTCAGGGGATAATGCAAAAACTTTTCCAAACCTGGGGAAACCTGGCAAAATGACTGGTTACTCTGGAAAATTAAGGACAATTGCTGCTGTCCGTGTGCTTTATGATATCACATCTGTCTGCATCCATTCATTCAAATTGTATGTGAATACTGTGTGTAACTTTAAGATTGAAGACAAATAGGTTTCTTTTTCACATTTTTATATCACACAGCACACAAATGTTACAACAATCACAAACACTGAAAAACATAGAATGATGAAGGTGACTTTGGGGTAATAACCCGCTGTTAGAACAAGTGGCGTTCGTAAAACATCTTTTGGGGAATACTTCCGCTATAAGCAACAGAATAATTGGGGATAAGACCCGCTATAGCATAATGTGCCACAATGGCAGCTCAAGAACATACTATACTTGGGGATAAGACCCGCTCGAATACACAACGTGCCGCAATGGCAGCTAAAGAACAACAACTGGGTCACATGACCGCAAAGCTACGGAGCTCGTTCGGCATGCGCACAAGGTCCGAACATGCCGCCCCGCGTTGCAATGTGCGTAGCACATTCAAAATATTAAAATACACTATAAATACAAGAACTAAATAAAATACTAATACCATAAAATAATATTAGTTGCAATAACAAGGACTATACAATACAATAAAATTAAATTCTTTGTTACAAAATTAAGCTATTTTCTAAAAATAGTTCGATGTATTCTTAAGAAAAGTTGAATGTAAAATAACATGTAAATCTTAGGTGCACTTTAAAATATGTAGACAATGAGAAAAGGTATGTACATTAGGTTTCATTAATGGGCAAGACACACAATCTAGATATGGATCTAAGAAAGATATTTGAGGCTGTTTTAACCTTTGCAACCCTAACATTACCATCCTTTCCTGGTATAACCTCTAAGATTCGTCCTAGCATCCACTTACAGGGAGGTAAATTGTCCTCCTTTATGACTACCATCGCCCCTGGTTTGATGTTTTCCCCTTTTACCTACCATTTTGAACGATTTTGGAGATGACTCAAGTAATTTAATTGCCAATTTCTCCAAATTAATTGGACGAATTTAGTGATTCTCTGCCACCTAGATAATCTCGATTCTGTGATATCAATCAACTGAGGTTCTGGAATGGCATCAATAGGCCGACCAATTAGAAAATGGCCTGGTGTCAATGCATTAAAATCATTTATATCGGTCGATAACGGAGTTAAGGGACGCGAATTTAGTACCCCTTCGATTTGGGTGGTGACTGTTTGGAATTCTTCCATAGTCAATCTAGCACCCTTTAATGTTCGTTTAAGATAATACTTGAAAGATTTTACACCAGCCTCCCATAAACCACCAAAGTTGGGCG
Source organism: Maratus speciosus (assembly GCA_963932465.1). Classification (NCBI taxonomy): domain Eukaryota; kingdom Metazoa; phylum Arthropoda; class Arachnida; order Araneae; family Salticidae; genus Maratus; species Maratus speciosus. The sequence continues at coordinate 339,186,572 of OZ010797.1, read as the reverse complement.
ATCTAGGAGGAATGAACTTCCATTCAATAGCTTCTGAAGTAAGGTAATTAGCTAATTTTTCATCCGGTCTACGAATTAACTCATAAAGTTTGTGCAATTCTGATTTAGCACCCCTAAAATTCGTAGCATTGTCTGTCATAATAGAAGCGCATTTTCCTCGCCTTGAAACAAAGCGTTTAAGTGCGGCGATAAACGCATCAGAAGTTAGATCCGTTACTATTTCTAAATGAATAGCCTTTGTTACTAAGCAAACGAAAATCGCGACATAAACCTTATGAAAAATCCCTTTTCTTTGATTTTTATATTCTCAAAAGGGCCGCAAAAATCGGCTCCTGTATGGTTAAACGTAAAGTTTGGAGTTACTCTTTTTGATGGGAATTCACCCATGATTTGTTTAGCAGTAACTGGGTTGTTCCTAAAACAGACAACGCAATCATGCACTACTTTTCGCGCTAAATTTTTTCCACTTACGGGCCAAAACCGCATACGTACGTAATGGATTAAAGTTTGGGGACCAATATGAAAATACTTCCTGTGAAAATGCTCAAATATGAGTTTTGTGAGCTTATGGCCTTTCGGCAAAATGATTTGATGCTTCTTATCAATGTTTAAATCTGAATTTTCCAACCTACCGCCAACTCTTAAGATATTATCTTGATCCAAAAAGGGGGATAAACATTTAATTTTACTGGAAGGGGGAACCCTTGATTCCCGTTTTAAACCCTTAATCTCTTCCTGAAATTCTGCATTTTGTACTAATCTAATTAGAGAAACTTCTGAATTTTTTATTTCTGGGGTTGTGAGGCTGCTTCTACGCCGGTCTGCTAACTTACATTTGCAATTGTGAAAAAACCTATAAACATATGCCAGTATGCGAAAAATACCACTTATGTTGAGAAAAAAATTTACTTCTTCAGGATTCCTGAAAAGAGAAAGAGAAATATTAGAATTAAAATCATTACAGTTATTTTTATATTTTGATTTAGTCTCGGGAAAATAATCTGTTTCTGGCACAGAAATAGTTTCTTGCTCAGTCACTAAGTCATCAGCTGCTAGGAATTTTGGTCCCCTAAACCACATTGGATTCTCTACAAGAGAATTAACACTCGCACCTCTGGTCAAGAGATCGGCAGGATTGTCCTTGCTAGAGCAGTGATACCAAGAGTTCGAATCTGAAAGTGCATTAATCTCTATGACACGGTTAGCCACAAACTGCTTCCATCGCTTTGATGATCCTTTGATCCAGAATAAGGTTATTTTGGAATCCGTCCAATAGTACACTTTCGATGTGATTTTTTGATCTAGGATTGGTTTTACTTTATTGGTCAGTCTTGCACTTAGTAAGGCTCCGAGAAGTTCTAGCCGAGGCAGAGTTATCTCCTTTATCGGTGCAACACGACTCTTTGAAGTCACGAGATTGACTTCCACACCGCTCTCTCTTTTTATTCTCAGATAAATTGCAGATCCATACGCTATTTTACTAGCATCAGAAAAGGCATGTATGCCTACAGCTATTACTTTATTCAAGCTACCAAGAATTTTCCTCGGAATTTTTAATTCTGCTAAATTTGGAAGTTCTTCGAGCCACTTTAACCATTTTTCGTGCACATTAGTTGGTAACTGTTCATCCCATGCTGTCTTCTTTAGCCATAGTTCTTGGAACAGGCATTTTATTCTAATGGTGAATGGCGTCAGCATGCCTAACGGATCGAAGATTTTACCAACTGCTTGCAATAGTAGACGCTTTGAGCTTTTTTGCGATGACAAGAATTCTATTAAACTTTTGACTTCGAATGTCAGACAATCTTCTGTTTTCCAGGACATTCCTAATACCTTGCTTAGATTGCTTCCTAGGCTTATTGCAGCATGTTCTGCTTGAATAATTAAACCTTCCTTTTGCCAGCACTTCAGTAACGCTTCATCATTGGTTATCCATTTTCGAAGAATCATTCCTGCTTCAGACATTATTTTGTTAGCATTCAGGGAAACATCAAGAGCTTCTTGCAGCGTATCTTCGCCAGATATAAAATCGTCCACATAAATATATTTATCGAGTAGGTGAACAGTTCTTGGGTGTAGGTTCATAAACCGTTTGATGTGCTCCTTTATTGTAGCAGATAGGAGGAATGGAGAGGCATTGACTCCAAAAATAACACGTTTGAATCTGAAGACCTTGAAAGATTTTAAACCATCATCATACCACAGAAAACGGACAGAATCCCGATCTTTTTCAGCTAGTGAGATTTGAAGGAACGCCTTCTCGATATCAGAAGAAAAGGCAATTTCGTATAATCTGAAGTGGATTAAAATATCAAATAGAAGTGGATTTAAGTTGGTGCCGGTCCATAAACAATCATTAAGGGACAAATCATTGTTATCATGAGAGCTGGCATCGAAGACGATTCGGACCTTTGTAGTAAGTTTATCTTCTTTACAGACCGCATGATGGGGCAAATAATAAACTGCCCTGTCTAAAACAGGTTCATTTTCTTGCACCTGCTCTATAATTCTTTGCTTTAAATATTCCGTGATTATTTCAGAATATTGTCGAAAAAAGCTCTGGGTTTCGATAAAATTTTCTTTTTAGACATTCCAAACGCTGTTTCGCAACATTAAAATTATCATTTAAATCCTTCCAGTCTTTTTTCCACGGTAACTGAACTTCATAACGATCGCCTACAAATTTGACAGTTTTATCGAATATTTGTTGTGCTTGATCAGTTTCTGATATTTTCGCATCATCATGTTTTATGCCTATAGACTCAAGCTCCCAAAATTGTTTTAAATTATCATTTATTTCATCGAAATCTCTAACGAAATTGCACATAGTAATATTGTTTGTTTGCGTGTTCTCCTCTAGCGCCCCAGTTGGGATCCATCCAAAAACAGTGTCTTGCAGAAAAAGTTTATCATTTATCTTAACTGAATTATGCTTTAAAATTCTATAAAATAATTCAGTGCCAACCAATGCGTGAATTTTTCCCGGTTTGAAAAATGTGGGGTCTGCCAATTCCACAATATTCGGTAAATTAATGTCCGATACATTTAATTGCTTTGATGGAATTACATCCGTGATTTTGGGAACAATTAAGAAATCTATATTCTCCCTGAAAGAGCCATCTTCGTTTGTAATTACACTCGAAATTTTATTTTTTACATTATAAGTATAACCGTTTAATCCTGTAACGGGTACATTAATTATCCTTTTTTTAAATTTCAGCATGTCAGCGCAATCCTTAGTTAAAATATTGACATTGCTAGCATTATCCAAAATGACTCTAAACCTTCGTTTATTTCCGAAATTATCTTCTATAAAAACAAAGCATGTACTCAATAAAATTGATTTTCTTTCTTTACTTATATTATTCAAGATCTTTAAAGATTCATTATTTAACGAAATGTTTTCCGTTTCTCTATTTACCGCACCTGCAAGAGGGGAGGAAATTTGGGGGGAAGCCAATTCATTTATGGATTTATTTTTTTTTATCTCGATGAAGCGATGAGCTGTGTCGCAATCCACAGGTAATACAATTATATTTTGAAATGCAAGAATTTATGAAATGAGAATTATTCAAACAATTAATACACAGCTTATTTTTCTTCACAAAATCGTATCGTTCAGAAACATTCATTTTTCGAAACTGAGAACAATTGTTCAAATTATGAAAAGCCAATTTACACAGAATACAAGTTTTTCCATTCGATTTATCATTCGAATTTAGCATGAAATTTTTTTGTTTGTTCGAAAGAGGAATGTTTTTGTTTAAGGGTTTTGAAGCAGAGTATCTATTTACGCTTTCTAACGTAGAACTGCGGTTTTCCAAAAATGACATTAATTTATTAAATTGCGGGTATTCTGATTTTTTAATCGAATATTCAAATAATTTTCGAGATTCCTTATCTACCTTTTGCAATATAATATTGATAAGGATAGCATCAGACAGATTGTTTTGTTCATATTGTAATACTTTTAAGGCCCTCAAATTTTTATTTACACAATCAATAAAGGATCTCAATTCTTTAGAAGACTCGTAATGTATTTTTTCATAATTAATTATGGCTGATAAATGAGTGTCAATGAGCAAACGTTGATTTTCGAATCTTTCAGTAAGTGCTGTAAACAATGACTCAAAGGAATCGTCTGGGCTCTCTAGTTGTTTTGCTTCATTTTTTAGCGATGCTCGCAAATAAAACAGCTTCTGAGCGTCATTTAACTGAGCATTATTGATAATTAAATTTGTAAATTGTACTTTAAAGATTGACCACTCTTCATATTTACCATTGAATGTTGGTAGTGGGATTTCAGGTAACTTAACTTTAATATTATTCAAACTTATAGATTCAATACTATCAGCATGCACATTTATTTCAGAAACTTTAAGATTTTTAAGAAATATGTTGAGACTTACCTCAAGTTTCTCGAGACGATCTTCGAGTTCATCTAACTCGTTTTCGATATCTGGTAAGTCCTTAATATCAGGGATATCATAATATTTATCCCGTATTTCCGATACTTTTGCTTGAAGCTCAGGTAATTTTCGAATCTTTATTTCGAGCTCGGTACTCGAGTAATTAATTTCGTCTGTATTATCTTTTACGAAATTTTCTAATTTCGTTATAGCACCTTTTAGAGCACCTTTTGTTCTATTTAATTTTTCCATAGCAGCTATTTCGCTGCGAAATCGACGGACCACAAAAATGTATGTGAATACTGTGTGTAACTTTAAGATTGAAGACAAATAGGTTTCTTTTTCACATTTTTATATCACACAGCACACAAATGTTACAACAATCACAAACACTGAAAAACATAGAATGATGAAGGTGACTTTGGGGTAATAACCCGCTGTTAGAACAAGTGGCGTTCGTAAAACATCTTTTGGGGAATACTCCCGCTATAAGCAACAGAATAATTGGGGATAAGACCCGCTATAGCATAATGTGCCACAATGGCAGCTCAAGAACATACTATACTTGGGGATAAGACCCGCTCGAATACACAACGTGCCGCAATGGCAGCTAAAGAACAACAACTGGGTCACATGACCGCAAAGCTACGGAGCTCGTTCGGCATGCGCACAAGGTCCGAACACAAATGTTTTTCCTTTAAAGTTCTGTTCTTATTTTTTATATAGGTGATGTATAAACTTTATTTTTGAGATTATCTTGTTTTTATTTTATTTCTAAATGGTGAGAGTGTCATGATACTGGTTTAAAAAAATGTCGTTAATTGATGACATGGAAAATTTGTACCTCCCGAAAAATACATCAGGGGATTCTTGGGGGATTTTTTCTTGGAAAATGAGTATGAACCCTGAATAACCTAAAAATATTACTTTTTTTTTTTTCAATCCACAAAAAATAAGAGATAAAATTTCATTCCCTTCTTTCATTTCGTTCTTTCTTCCTATTTACTTATTTAATAATGTAATGTATTTCAAGGATAAAATTAAACATTGCACTATTATGAATAATTTAATTTTATAATTTTAAATAAAAGACAGAATTTTACTTCTACAAATTTGATAATTCATTTGTTTTCACTGATTTAATTAAACTTTCATGTATCAATTTAATTCTGCAGAGAACAAGAAAACAGAACTTCAACTAGCTTATTGCAAGAACTTTGTTGTAACAAGCAAATGTATTGTTTCCTTCATCCTCTTTATAACAGAGTTCGGCTGTATTACTTAATTTAAAAATATTACACCATAAACAAACAATTTTTTATGCTTTGAAAATTGTAAGATTCTGAAAATTTATAATAGAAATTTTATTACTATTATTGCTTGAAAATATTTACATAGATTTTTGTACTCTGAAACTATCAATATTACATTCTATTTTACTTATTAGGTTGAGCAAAAAGTTCTGGGAAATTTGTAATCTAATAGTTACCAGAATTTATATGTATATAGGAGTACTAATGGTATATCTATAGGAATTCAGGAATTTTGGCTCCAAAATGCCTACTGAACAGTATGATTTGCGTGTGTTGATCCGGCATTATTGGAGAAAAGGTCTAACGATTCTGAAAGTCGATTTGAATCCTTTAATGAAGTTGAAGAAGCATGTCAAGAGTTTCTGAATTCCAAGGAGCCGCCATGATACTTCCAGCAAATCCGCAATCTGGCAGAAAGTCTTGGACTATGATGGTCTCTACTTTTAATAATAGTCCTTGTTGCTTTTGTTGTTAATTTGCACATAACAACGCAACGTTCACAAATTTCCCAGAACTTTTTTCTCAACCTAGTATTTACAATTTACAACACCTCAAAGTTCAATGTTTGGTGCGCTGCACAGCTACACCACAAGTAAGGTTTGCCTCCAGATTTGAACAAGGTTCACCCAGCCTTTCATCCCTTCACAGTCAATAAAATGAGTTGTATGTGCTTGGGATACTGAAATCTTGCGGTTCAGTGTCAGGTTTTCCTTTTGCTGACCAGGCCCCTACCTACTGGACTGTGGCCTGGTTGAACGAGTTTGTAAGCCTGACAGCAGGGTTAAATCGCATGTCAGCGGTCTGCTAGACAAGCACTTATACCATCTTAATGGCAGGTTAACTTTACTTTGTTTGAGTTCTATGTTTGCTGGTTACTTAAAATGGTTCTGTGTCAGGTTTACTACTGAACTGGGACATAACCATATAGTACCTCAGTTCCATAGTCGTAAAAGTGAAATTAGGCTCTGCTGGCCTGATCCTACATGGATTATAGCATAGTGGAGTTCAGTCTTTTTTTAATTATTATTACATACTGTAAAAGCATTTATTTTCGCGAGCTGAAAATTTCGCGAATTTTACATGAACCGAACTGAAAGTTTAAAAATCCGGAAACTACCTAAATAGAACCCCTTTTCCATAAGGCATTTTAAGAAACTTCCTTTTGTCCGAAAAGTTTGTTCTATTAATTGTATGATTATTTATATTCAAGAAATAGTTGTATAGTATTCAAGAAATAGTTGTTAACATTCAAGAAATAGTTGTAAATATTCAAGAAATTTTTGTACTTATTTCTTATTTAAGTAATTGTAATTATTAAATTTTGGATAGGTGAAAATTTTCTGATTTTTTATTTTTATTTGAGGTGAAAAAAAATATTTCGTGAGGCTTAAATTTTCGCAATTACGACGGGCTCGCGAAAATTAAAGCCTCGCAAAAATAAGTGCTTTCACAGTATAAACTTTTCTTTCTTCACACTTTTCTTTCTTCACTCTCATACTATTTTTTTATATAATAAATTTATGTATAAATTAGGTGTATCCTTAAAATGACAATTCGTATCTATATTGTAATGTTCTGTTCTGCCATTTTTGAAATTGTAGTGTCTACTGAATATTTTACTGAAATATGTCTTTCTAACTATAGGATAGAGCTAACAGTTTATTTAAACAAGTTCATGATGGCAAAACTTTAAAAGGACGTAGTAATGATGCTATTGCATCATCATGTGTTTATATTGCTTGTAGACAAGAAGGAGTTCCTCGAACATTTAAAGGTGAGTTGTAAAAGTTTTGATATTTGTCTTATATATTTTTATTATTTTACAAAGTTTTATCTTATAAAGAGTATTTGATGTTACGACAACTTTATATTTTAGAAAATGTTAAAATTCATAATCTTTTGTAGTTATAAATTAAATTAATTGTTTAAAGCATGATATTGTGAAGTGCAAATGACATTTTTAATAATGATAAATTGATCATTGCAACATTTATTATGGAATGTTCATTTCTCAATCAATCTTTGATATCAAGAATGTAACACAAGGGAAGAAAAAAAGGATAGAGATCTTGAAATTAACATAAAATTTTGCAATATAATGTTAACAAGGAAAAGCACATTGTGTTTTCTTCCAAATGATCCTTTGGCAGCTGTAGCCCACATTTTTGTTCCCATGGACGCCAAAACATAATTTTGGTTAGATGATATTTTCTCATAAAAGGAACTAAAATTTTTGCAAGGTATTGCTTGTAGTAGGCTTTTATTTGATTAATTGCCAAGCAACTAAGCTCACAGTTTTTTTTTTCCCTCCATGTAACCACTGGACGAATTTTTGAGAGAAGCATTGGATGTAACGTCTTCATATTTGGAGAGTGTACATATCAGACCATAGGACCATTGATTTGTGGAAAAAAAAAAAAAAAATCTTCAAACATTTTTAAAATGAGGTGCTGACGGTTCAAGTTAAGGAAAATTTAACATGACACAACCAATAAAGAACAGAATACTAGGTGTCAGTAATTAACTTTATTATTACATTTCATTGCACACAAAACCATGCTAACTCAGTGAGAATTGGAGTATTCATCTGTGCATGCAGTACTGGAGAAAAAAAAAAAATTGCATTAAGAGGCGGGCTAAAGCGCCATCGTGACAGATAAAAAGGAGGGCAAACAAGGTAGCTTTGCAGGCCAAGGATGAAAAAGAAAAGAGATACCGCAGGTGATAGATGATGTCACATACGAACATAGCAGAAGCATCTATTGTTCACACTACAGTGCCTAGAATATATAGTGTGTCGTTCGACGCTAAAAAAATGACCGGGAAAGTAATCCTCCAATAGATGGCGCTGACTGCAGTATAGACTGGAAATTTTCGAAAGCAGATCGGATAAATTAATGCTTTTTAGATACTTATTTTAATATTATGTAAGAAGACATTAAATTTAGAAATTGATATTTAGATGAAAACAAGTCTGAAATATTTCAATAATAAATATATTATTTACAAACTTTTAGAACAGAGACTTATTTTTTAAATAAAAATTATATGTTTGAAAAGCAAATAAATTCAATTGTTAAATTCGCTTTAGCTTTATTTACAAATACCAAAAACTGTTCACTACTTCTAAAACTGTGCAAACATACAATGAATATTTAAAAATAAACTCCCAATGGCAATATTTATTTTGTGTTACTTTCAAAACAAAGCCTCATTTGTTAAATAAATCTTTCTTACACTTGAAATCACATATTAAAATTCTTAAGAAAAATTATTAAAAAGAAATTTCTTTATGAATTATGTATGAAAAGTAAATAGTTTCAAAAATAATATCCGAAGGTTAAATTCGCTTTAGCTTTATTTACAAAAACCAACAACTGTTCGCTACTTCCAAAATTGTGCAAACCAGTGTTGAATTCAGACACTTTTCTCCGGGAGGGATTTCAGTGGGTCTGGGGGGGGGGGGGTGAATTGCACCTTTTGACCATTGAAAACACAATCTCAAATCTTCCGGGGGGTGTGGCATCTCATTGTTCGGGGGAGGAATGTCTCCCCTGAATTCAACACGGGTACAAACATACAATGAATATATAAAAATAAATTCCCAATAGCAAAATTTAGTGTTATTTTCAAAGCAAAGGAACATTTGTTAAATAAATGTTTCTCACACTGTAAATCACATATTAAAATTCTTAAGAAAATTATAAAAAAAAATTTCTTTATGAATTATGTATGAAAAGTAAATAATTTCAAAGGGTATATCCGCATTAGTTTTATTTACAAATACCAACAACTGTTCACTACTTCCAAAACTGTGCAAACCAGTGTTGAATTCGGACACTTTTCTCCGGGAGGGATTTTTGTAGCTCCGGGGGAGGGGGAGGGAATTACACTTTTTTACCATTGAAAGCAAAATATCAAATCTTCCAGAGGGACATCTCATTGCTCTGTGGATTAATCTCCTTCCCCTGGGCCCAGGGTTCGTTAATAACATGATATTTTCGAAAATATAAAAAATATCCGATATTTTCGATATTATATCCGATATTTTCAAAATAGTCAACTTACTGCTGACAATAAATATTTTTAAGCATAATATAAATTAGAAACTAAAACATATTGCACTTATCATGAAAACTTAATCAAACAATTTTCTAAAAATGCATTTTTTTTTTTCTTTAGAACAAAATTGGAGATCAACTAATTGAAAACAGATACATTTTGCTTTATACACTTGTTTAAAAAACAAATTACGACAACGAGGCGCAAAATAATACCTTTTCTGATATTTTTTGTTAGTTTTTCACTCATATTTTGTTTCTTAAACAGATATAATTAAAACTTTATAGGAAAAACTCGCGTTTGTTTACAATATGCTTCACTGTCACTGCGCTAAAAGCTTTCAAAATTCCCAGTCGGTGATAACATGCGCGCCACCTTGCAGCGTCCTCCTTTCACGACCAAAAAAAAAGCATTATGGTAACCAATAAACGGCACACTATCTATTCTAGCCACTGTAGTTCACACCATATCATGACAACTGGCTTTGCCATACGCTACGGTATGGTGGTGCTTGCAGATAGCACTCAAGGCCTATCTGTATAAGATTTCATTGCTCCCAAGATTTAAAAGCTGTTACTAAAGGTCTTTATGAAACATTCGCTTTGACGTTTTTGGCACAGATGGAGGTGGATAAGAGCGGGCCGTGGAATATCCTATGGACCGATGAATACAAAAATGCCATATCCGGCTCACTGAGAATCCTCACCAGATCCAACAAATACCCCTGGATTTTCTGCATATTACTGCATGGATCGACTTCACTGCGACCTTTTTGATTGGGCCATTATTCTTTGAGGAAATTGCCTGTGGGGACCAAAAACCTGTTCCGTAACTGCAGCATGTTATCGGTATATGCTGCAAGGTGTGGTCATTCCAGAACTTTAGCAGTGTGGATGCCTCGCTACAACAATATCCCTACAAGATGGTGCACTTCCTTCACATTAGATGTGAGGTTCAAAAATTGCTGCAATGTCATTTTATGGAGGATTGCATTATTGGTCTTGTGTTTCCTACAAGATGGCCTCTACAGTCACCTGATTTAACCCTGTGTGATTTTTTACTTTGAGGTTACCTCAAAGTTAAAGTTTATTGAGGAAACGTAAAAAGTTCGGTGGATTCAAAGAACCAGATCCTTTTGCATGTATGCAACCTTTGTCCCAATCAGTTACACACCGCTGTAGATCATGCTGTAATATGGTTTCACGCATTGGTCCTGAAGCAAAGTAGATACATTGAAACCTTTGTGTGCTGCAGTGTTACTACGCACATGTCTTTTGTTTGTTGTCACAAACATTTTTTGTAGGATCGACAGTTTGTGTGTAGAAAAATCTAATAATAAAATTAATTATTAAAACCTTGTATTCTGTTCTTTATTGGTTGCATCATGTTGCATTTTATGTACCTTAAATCGATCACAGCTTCTCATTTTAACCTAGTAATCTTTGTCTGAACTTTTTGTGCCAATCAATTTCCTGTAACCTGATGTATGTACCGTCCAAATATGAAGATGTTACTTACACTGCTTCTCTCGCCAGTGCATCACAAACAGGGTTATTTTAATTTGAACCTCTCTGTATATATATATATACAGTGGAACCCGCTTAAGATGCTCACGGTTAATACGCGATCCCGCCTAATACGCGGATTTTTTCCAGTCCCTTGACTATCGCCCATAAGGCTAATGCTACAATATCACGTTTAATATGCGAACGGTTAATGCATGATCCCGCTTAATACGCGAGAGATTTTCGGTGCTTTGAAGCAAAAAGTCACGCTTAAGACGCAAATTCCTTGTCTCTTCTTCAATGTTGCCAATTTACCAGTTTTTTTTTATTCGAATAAAACGCACTGCTTACGAATAGTAATATTTATTTTATTTAATAACAGATTAATTAAGGCGAACAGTACTAATCGAAAATAGTGCCAGATATTTGAATTTAAAAAACCCCTAAATTAGCAACACTACAATTCTTGTTTGATCCCGCGTCCTAACATTTTTTGTCTCTCGCTTGGTGTATATGTGTTTACTGTAGTATAGAGAGATAGACGAATTCAAGATACTCAGATATGTCATGAAATTATTATGATTAAAGATTAGTATACCTATTGTTAGTGAGATTTTAAATCTACGTTATATCCTACTATGTTTCATGATACATATTATAAGCAAAGAATTAAACTCGTAAAGATTAAATAAATACGACTGCGGTTGTTAACTTCTTTTATGCTTTCTTTGCTTACTTTTTTCTAAGCTAACAGTGTTTTTTACACAAATACTATTAAAAAGGATAGTTTTTTTTCTTAAAATGAAAAGGACAGATTATAATTGTACGCATCATCACAAGTACTAAATATGATTTTAACAAGTGCTTCAAAATTTTAATATTTTTTTTTTTACCTCTGTTAAAAAAATTAGTCTAGCAGGAAATTATTATTCTTATTTTTGGTTGTAGCATATGATAAAATAAATCATAATAAAGCCGTTTGAATTCACTTTTTATTTTCAGTTATTATTCCATTTGGTTCTATAAAAAGAAACAATGAGTTAAATTGAATTCAATTAAATTTTAATCTAAATATACCTAAAAGATACAATTTTCTACCGTAAACATATAAATGAAAGTTCTACAGTTCATTTAGACGATTAGATGTTGTAAATAAGCCCATTTCCTGCAGCATTATACAAATCACGTTCCCATAATTTAACAATATAGAAATATCTCCTTCAATCTTTCTTTCATGTTGCCACATCCTAAAAAGTGGCACAATAATTTTAAATAAGTGATAACGCGCGTATTTTGTTTTAAATAAAAATCAGATTTTCTCGCTATATTTTTGCATTTTTCAAATCGACGTCATTCTAATCAGAAAATGATAAATTTTCCTATATGTATGTAAAAATTTTAACTAAACACGTGTTAAAATGGCGTAGCATCTTTATTCGAATATTTTTAATGTTTAAAAATCTATTTTAATACAGGAGTTTTAATTTCAAGAAAACAATTTAGGAAAAGATAATAATAAAAAAATCGTTTGCTAGGTATGATGTCAATTTCTGTTTAACTGACATAACTTTGTAATGATGTTTTATTCTGAAAAGAGACTCCTGATATTCTGTGAAAGATTTATTTTTAAGTTATACGAAAGAAATTTTCGGTAAATGCTAGTTCATATGGTTGTATTTATTGCATTTTCCTGCGTATTGCCAAGGAAATCATGTACTCCTATTGCATGCGCCAAAGAAAACATGCATTTTAATGTTAAAAGCTGAAACACTTTACTATAATTACGCCATTATAACAGCAAATGAAATTCGATTTTGCGAGTTTAAAAAAAATTAATATTGTTGGAACGATAGTAATAGCCTAAGACAGGGACAGCTACTTATGGCACACGTGCCATAAGTAGCAGATTATTTTCGATTATTAATCGTGCAGATTATTTTTGGCATGGCATAGATTTAAGTTTTACATAAAAATATAGTAGAATTTCACAAAATGCATTAATTAATATAGATGTTGTCTGTATTACTTGAATCCGATTAGTTCGATTGGTTGTGATTGTCACACAGATTGAAGAAATTGAAATATAACTTAATTTATCCGAATCTAGCTCAAAATTGGCTCAGGAAATTTTGAGAATTAGAAGATTATTGCTAAACAAAAATTAAAAGTGTAATAAGCAAAAATGCTGATTATAAAATTATAACAACTTGGGATTCAATTCCAGACACTAAAAGCTGTAGTTTCTGGCGCTTGGCATTTTGACAATTTTTTCTGCAAGACATTCTTTTCGTAAAAAATAAATAAATAAATAAATAAAATTCAGCTAAAAACGTCTTGTCAAGTGAGTGCAATTAAACTTGCATTCTATCGAAAATAACTAAGTATGAAGAGGATATAAATTATTTGGCATTTAAGATGAGACAACAGAAATAATATTTTTAAAATAAATCTCTACAGTATAACATCAAATGTTACCTGTATTTTTTTAATGCTAAAAACAAAATTTTAAGTAGTTTTGATTAATTATTATTTGATCCATTAAATTTTTTTATTGTTGGCCCGTCATGATCATGTAAAGCATATTTTTGGGGAAATTTGGCACGTGGACGTGAAAAGGTTCGCCATCCCTGGTCTAAGAACTAGCAACGCTTTCGACACTTGATTTTAGCAAGGCTCATTTTTCTATATGCTCTTCCATTTTATGGTGTAGTACGTAGGCGGACAGTGTGGCTGGCGGGAGAAGGGGTTATGCAGGTGAAAAAAAATTCAAATTTACGTGATTATAGCAAGGCTCATGTTTCTATATACTATTCCATTTTATGGTGTAGTACGTATGCGGACTGTCTGGTTTTCTGGAGACGTTGCGTTTACCTGCGGGAGAAGAGGTTATGCAGGTGAAAAAACTTCAAAAATTTGTCATTTTAGCAAAGCTCATTTTTCTATATGCTCTTCCAAATTATGGTGTAGTATGTATATGGACGGTCTGGCTGGCGGGAGACGTTGCGTTTACCTGCGGGAGAAGGGGTTATACAGGTGAAAAAACTTCAAAATTACGTCATGAAACACTTCTGACCTTCCTTGTAACTTTCAAGACCAAGGTGAGAAAGGTTGTATGAAGGAATGTCTTTACTTTGTTGGCTAGAAAAGTAGAAATATGGCTTTTGGGATTAAATAATCCCGCGCGTGTACAAAAGATACATTTCTATATCTTCATTCGTTACGGGATAACACACACTTAAATAATTTTACTGAAAGAGTGAAATAAAAGCTACCTACATATGTTGATGAAAGTGAATTAAATGTAATTACTGTAAATTTTATAAAATAATTCATGTTTTAGGAGGTAAAACAAATCGTTGCATATTTTCTAAGGAAAAAAAAAAAATTGTCATTTTTACAGAAATTGTTATAAAATCAGAAAATAAATATGAAACGCTTGATTTTTCCCTAAAAAGAAGTAGTACTGATGCATTTTACAATATAGAGTAGACTTGTTTTTAAAAGGCATTTAGCCAAAAATATAATGGGAGACAAAATGAGGTGAGATTTATCCCACGCGTGTGTTAACGTTACAAAAATAGGTGCGTGCGCTTATGGTTCAGTTAATTATGCCCGAAAACATGCGCCAATTGTCTGTAGGCTCAATTATATAAATTATCTGTACCAAATATGCCAATTGTCAATAGACTCGTTTACGTAATTTATCCCCTTAATTAGTGGATACTTTACAAAGGACACCTCCTTTCCAATTTTCCTGATTTTTTGATTAATGGTTACAGTTAGATGTAAATATGTTAGTCATTATCGTGATATTTTAGTTTTGACCTCCGAAATATTATTATAAATATACAATATTAGTAATATTTCTGATATTATTTACAGGTGTATTGTATAATATTTTCAATCACTTTTGATCATTTTTCTGCATTCAGTCGTTTTCAGACTTTTTTTAATTTTAAATTTCCATTAAGTCCCATAAATAGACATTTTCCCTTTTTATAGTCTCTATCGCAGTTTTAATTAATTTCTTATGACTGTTTCTTACCCTAGCTTTTTGTGTGTTTGAGGGGTTGGCCTAGGATACTGCATAGTCCCTTAAACCAGAGGAGCATAGATACGTAGCAGAAAAATTCAAGAGATTACACTATGTATAAAACTTAGTCTAAGGACTAGTCTGGCGGTCAGTCCTGAATAAAGTATAGGTCAATATCCCAATATGGGGTTTAGAAATAAGTATGGGGCCATCAGAGCTCTTGAAATATACTGGTGAACCAATGTTTCTGTTAGTTTTTGATTGGGACAATTGGTTGGTCCGGTTAATTGGGATCATTGGTTGGTTAGTTGGGGCAATTGTTTGGTTAGTTGAAGTTGTTTGATGAAGTTCCTGAAAGGATCTGAGAAAGATGTGAAATGATATAAAAAACTGGTGGAACCAGAGAGAAAAGTAAAGCTCGATCTAAAAAAGTTACAGTAAAAAATTGTCAAATAGTTTCAGTTTTAAAAAGTAAGTAGTGCGTAGAAAAGTAATGGAATCAGATTATCTGTAAAGCTCATGAAATTACCCAAATTTTTGTTGATAGCTGAAAATGTGGACTGAGCTTTACTGGTTGGTGCCTTATATTCAAAATCATATTAACCACTCAAAATGCATACTGGGTATAGTAAAGAGAATGTGTAGTTATGTACAAAAAAATTTCTGTCCGGCTCAGAATTGTGGACATTATTGCATCAAGTCAAGCTAAACTCCACAAAGCTAAAAGAATGTAAACCATGAAGTAATATTTTAAGTATAATATTAATATAGTCAAGTTGTTGAGGAATTGGTGTTTTTAACATTTCTGACATAACACATGTAGCGTAATAATTTTTAATTTATGTAATTATGTGAAAAGGAGCCAGACAAGTAGTTAGCATATCGTTGAAACGTACATGCTTAGGGTTTTGGCCTTACTTTGGACTTTGATCTTCCAGACTCATCAGTGACCCCTGGAATGTAATTTGGTCCATACTTCGTACTGAACAATCTCTCATGTTCTCGCTCATTTCCAAATCAACCTCTAACCTATTCTTATGAACCCAAATTTTTAAACTGCTTGTGAATGATTGGAATTCAGAATGAGTTAAAAATGTCTTTACTTCCGTGATTGATTTTAAGGCACCAGTAAAGCTCAGTCCACATTTTCAACTATCAACAAAAATTTGGGTAATTTCATGAGCTTTACAGATAATCTGATTCCATTACTTTTCTACGCACTACTTACTTTTTTAAACTGAAACTATTTGACAATTTTTTACTGTAACTTTTTTAGATCGAGTTTTACTTTTCTCTCTGGTTCCACCAGTTTTTTATATCATATATGTATGCATGGATGGATAGGTAGATTGGTAAATAAAAATAGATTAATTTATTCTTGTTAGTGTTTTAAATAAAAATTCTTAATATTCTATTTGTTAAAAGTCTGATTATTTTCCTCAAACATATCCAAATATTTAATACTAGGAAAACCTGCCTAAGGTACAGTCTATACATAGCTGAATAATTTGTTGTTTACTGTTCAGTCCATATAGATAGCAATTTCTAACTGCAGAAAAACCTGAAAATATGAAAATAATCTTCAGAAAGTATTTTTTTTAGAATAGTAAACATTCATAGTTTTTTTTTTGTGAAAGATATTGAGAGGAGAAAAGTATGTTCTATTTGTGTTTTCATCTGAGCTAAAGTGATGGCAATTTAAAATTGCAGAAAAAATAGAAAATATAAAAACAGCTTTCAGGAAAATATAATGCAATATAAATATTCATAACCAAATTTTTTGACCTCTATTATGTGATGGATTTTCCTAGCCATCGCCAACATGTACACACAAACTCAAACGTCTTTCTTTTATTAATATATTTCCAATGATTATTTTTCATATTCCTAATGTTTTATTTATTGCAACATTTGTATGATATTTGTTAATCATGTCTAAATTTACATTTTAATATCGCAGAAGCATGTTTAAAAGAAGTGTTATAATAAATGTATTTTTCTTGTAGAGATTTGTGCTGTATCTAAAGTATCTAAAAAAGAAATAGGACGATGCTTTAAGTTGATATTGAAGGCCTTAGAAACCAGTGTTGATTTGATTACAACTGGCGATTTTATGGTATTTTTTTTTTTTTTTTCTATCTTCATATATTTAAATTTGGAATAAATATGTAAATTATGTTTTACTAATGTATGTTTTCTTATTTTCCAGTCGAGATTCTGTTCAAATCTTGGTCTGCCTACTAGCGTACAAAAAGCAGCAACTTACATTGCCAGAAAAGCTGTTGAGTTAGATATTGTGCCTGGGTAAGTAAGAAATTAAGAAAGTAAAGAAAATAATTTTCATTTGCCTTGATTATGTTATTCCGTGTATTATATTTTAAAACCAGTTACAAATTGGCTTAGAATAGTATAGTACTTAGAAGTGTAGTGAACGTGTTCATATGTAGGAGGCAATAAAAACAACTGAAAAGTACTTGGAATTTGTGCAAATTTTAATAATATTGTAATTTTACTCATTATTTCGATTTTCAAGTAAATTTTGTATTACTAGAATAATTGTTACTATTCAAACATTAGCATTTGGCCACTGGCTTAGTAAATTTCTTGACCTCTGATCCAAGAAAAACATTACTGGATATAATGTATCAAGTTCTATTCCTGGACTAAGCTATTTTTAAGCACTGATCTAAACTTATGTCTATAAATGTACAATTTTCAGTATGAGTTGGAAATATTTGTTATTTTGTTATCTTCATTGGCTCTGTTGTCACGAATTCAATAATAGCAAAGAATTTATTCAGCCAATGAAAAACTTACTTGTTATGTATAGTTTTAATTGCTTGTAATAGAGATAAAGGCAAAGGTTTTTTTTAATATCTTCAGTTGCATTGGTAAAACTTAGCCTGGCTTGATCAAAATATATTTTTTGGCATTACAAATGTTACTATTTTATATGTTCACATTTTTTAATATACATATCAAGTCAAAGATTAAATATGTTTATTTGTTTTGTAAATATTTTTTTTTTTTTCATTCGTAGTTCATTTTGTGTTTATTTATGTGTGATACAAATTCACCTGTATGCAAAATACACTTTTTGCTCAAAGTATATGCTTGACTCTTAATTGGCATATTGTTTACAATAAAATTACAGCAACGGTGTCATTATGTTCAAAATAACATCTTATGAATGTAGTTTTTACATAAAGGGTTTTAAAAGTTGTGTCAACTTTTATTTTTCAAATAGTATTACCCATTTTTGACACTTTATTGGAGTTCCTTGGATCAAAAAGATCTGGAAAATTATATAGCTTATGATTATTATTATTTTTTAAATCTTCATAAAGTTAGAAGGGGTCAAAATTTGAGGATGCTAATTTTAAACGCCTTGATAATCTAGCTCAAAAATCCTCCAATTGTTAATGTCTCTTTTTAATGAAATACTATCAATGAAGCCAAAAGGAACTGTCTCTTGTTTTTGTTCAACAATATATAAGAAAATCGTTGAAAGCAACCAAAAACTTTTATGACATTTTGCTTTAAAGAAAATCCTTTTATCTTATAAAATTTACTTTATAATTTTTCAAGGTTTTCACAGAGTGCTGCACCATGCCGATCTTACCCCTCCTTCCAGTCAAAAACAAGTGCCCTTACTCCTTATGTATTAAAAACATTTGCTTGCATTCTAAAAACTTGTCATTGTCTTGAAATGAGTACACAAACTTAAATATTAGTGCCTTTAAATATCAAAAAGTCCCCTTAAGAATATAAAAAGTGCCCTGAAGAATCCAAAATGTGCCTTGGAGAATCACAAACTTTCTCTTAGGAATTAAAAAAAATACTCTTTAACCACCAGCAGCACCCTGTCTTTTTACACCTGGAAGAAAAACTTATTTTTCTGGTTAATAATTGTATGAATCTGTATGTTTTCTATGTGAGATCTTAATTAAATTTTTCATTTTATGGTTAAACCCCTAACTCTATGAAGATGTAAGAAAAAGTATATAAACCATACCTCTGTCCAGGCTCCGTTAAACAAAGAAACTTTTGTCAAAACTTTGTGTTATCATTTAAAAATAATAATACATACATAATTAGTAATAAGTGAGTACACTGTCTGAGACCCATTTTCAAAAATTTTCTTTCATATTCTGAAAAAAGACAATATTTTTAGTTTAAGACCCCTTTTATTCATTGCCCAATAAAAGCAGTGTTTTTTTAACAAGACAATATTTACAGAGTGTGCTTCCATTCGATCAAGCAGGACATTTTTATATGGATTATCTGGTAATTTCTCTTGGGGCTTCTGCTTAGGAAGTATTCTTGGGAATACTGATTAGTTGAACTCATTAAGTGTGTGCTATATGTGCAGTATAAGTTGTTTATCTCAACTTGAATGGTGAAAAATTACAGAATTTAGGAGAAAGACATACAATATTTAGTATGAAAATTTTCATTTAATAGCTTTACATAGTTTAACAGAATTAGTACTTGCAAAATATATTAATGCTACAAGCTCTTAATTATATTATAGATATATTAAAGGCATTCATTTGTATTACTTAATTATTATTATTATTATTTTTTATTTATTTTTTTTTTTTTGCATACATATATTATATATTTTGTTTATTTCTTTTCTTTAGACGAAGTCCTATCTCTGTGGCAGCTGCAGCTATTTATATGGCTTCTCAAGCATCAGAAGACAAAAAATCCCAAAAAGGTTTTCTTTTTTTTCCTTATGTGAAATAATAATTATGCATGCATGTATAATATCGATTATTTTATTTAGCTATTACTTCAAATCAATCTTATCTGATTGAGTTGGCGAAAACCTTTCTAATATGAAACCATATTGCCCTTTGAAATGATGATCTAATACGAAAACTTTAAAAAAATTATATCTTGATCATCCGGCAATACCTAAAACAATTCAGTCACTCAATCCAGGATTTCTGCTGCCTCTGTTACTTCAAAAAACATCTAGAATACGAGTATCTGTTACTATCCTAAACTGGTATCCTGCAGCATTTTAAAAGAAACTTTTTGCATTGTACCTATAGTCTAGAATTTACTGTTGTATTTTTGGAACAAGACTTCATATCAATTAACATTTGACACTCAAATTTTAAAGCTTATAAAACTTGAATTGTCCTTCAATTCCTTTATAAAAAAAAAAATACGAGCACTAGACTGAGATAAAAAAAGTTAAAACAGGGTTCCTACTCATCAGGGGATTATGGGATTCCTGGGATAATCAGGGGATAAATTTTGACCCTAAAAAACCAGGGGAATCTCAGGGGATAGTGCAAAAAATTCCCCAAACCTGGGAAAACCTGGCAAAATAATTGGTTACTCTGGGAAATTAATTGCAATCGCTGCTGTTTGCGTGTTTTGTGTAGTCTTAATGAAATCAAATTAAGACCTTTCTTCTAACATCGTGATATATAGAATTGGAAATTAGCCACTCCTTCTTACAGATTAGATATAACATATGTTATATTTAATCTGTACTACTTCTAACGTCTGGCAACATCCATTCAGTCACTAGACATGCCTTCTAACATCGTGAGGTTTGAAAACTGTTAAAGAAGAACTTAAGAAAAATAAAAGACATTTTAAAATTGATATTGACACTTGAGCCTTCATATTATTCGTAATGCTTTTCAAAGAGGTAATAAAATCCCTAAGTGGAAATTAAATTCTTACAGCAATCTATCAAGTTTTTTAAGGAGAGCCCCACAAGGCTTGCAGACTTCATCTCTGTTGTACACAAATTAATGCTTTTCCTTTAAAGTTCTGTTCTTATTGTTTATATAGGTAATATATAAACTGTATTTTTGATATTATCTAGTTTGTATTTTTTTTTTTTTTTAAAGGAGAGCAGGGCGAGGGGTCGTGATACTGGTTTAAAAAAGTCATTAATTGTTGACATGGAGAAATTATGCATCCCTGAAAATGCATCAGGGGATTTTTTCTTGGAAAATGAGTATGAACCCTGTAAAAGTCAACTCTAAAAAAAAAAACATTGATTCAGATAAAAATAGATTAAAAGCCTTCTCTTAATTGAATACCATAGTAGCACCCACTTTCAATACATCGTTCACCATCGGCAGACTTGTATAAAAACAAAAGCATTAAAGAGACTGATGCAGGGATGAAACTGCACTAAAGCCATTTTGGAGCAGCAAAAAGCTGATTTTGGAGCAGTAAAATCCATTTTTGGAGCAGTAAAATCCATTTTTGGAGCAGCAAAAATCTAATTTTATAGCAGTAAAATCCATTTTTGTAGCAGCAAAAATCTAATTTTGTAGCAATAAAATTAAAATACTGTTTTTGGAGCAGACTGAAATTCTAATGCTAACAAACTCCTAAAAATTAAAATGATTGCTATCTTGAAAATATTTTCACATTTGAAAGAATAATTACTCAGATAAAATTTCTCTACTTATTTGCTAACTCTGGGCATTCTAAACGACAATTGGGTACAGATTGCAATAATGGAAAATTAGCAGCAGGAAGAAAAAAAAAGTTTATTTGGCTTTAAAAAATATTATTTTAGAACAGAAATTTTAACTAATTAAAGAAATGCCTATGAATACAACATACAGGACTCCCACTTTTGTAGTAAAATATGGCCCCATTTTTTTTTTCAAAAAAGGGACAAAAAAAACCCCATATATTTCGCATAAAAAGGAACCTTTAGGGACCTAAATTCTGCAAATCACAAAATAAAATAAACAAAATCTCCTCAACCATTTCACGAAATTAGCGTGTTTTTTGCGATCCTTTGACAAAATTCGCGTGATTTCACCATCTCTTACCAAAATTTGAATGTTTTTTGCGATCTTTTAAAGAAGTTTGCTTATTTTTCATGATCTTTTGACTATGTTCACTTATTTTTCGTGATCTTTTGACAAAATTCGCATATTTTTTGCGATCTTTTGAGAAAATTTGCGTGTTTTTAGATCTTTTTTGACTAAAATCTCATATTTTTTGAGATCTTTTGGTGAAATTCGCATGTTTTTCGTGATCTTTGGACGAAATTCACATGTTTTTCGATTAGTGATTTTTTTTGTGCCTGAATTTTTGGAGCCGATTTTTTTTTTTAATTTTTGGAACTGAATGCCTTAAGTTTTCGGAAAACTCGGAACAGAATCACCCCTGGTAAACAATAAATAAATCGTATATAAAATTGGGAAACATTTTTAACATTTCGGTATTAAAAAAAAAAAAAAGTTACAAGAACAAAAATTACTTTTTTTTTTTTCAAAAAATTTTCCGCGCACAGTGTGTGTCTATATTATACAACTCTGACCATCGGTGAAAACAATGCGTCACGATCAAATCTAATATCATTCTGCTTTCTGAAACATTTCTCAGATGTGATTTCAAAATAATTGTATGAATTAACAGGGATGAGATTGACCAAAAAGCTGAAAACTGCGTGAAAGATGACGTTTGAACAATCACATTTATGAATTTCAAGCACAACAAATATAATTGCTATTAATCTATATAATTTACATACAATTTAGCTTTGTGTAAATTAAAAAGAAATTAACACGAATTAGGCAGAAATTATTTACTTACTCTAATGAAAAGTTTATTTTATCAAGATACAGAACATTAATGTGAAATTTGCATTTTTTCGCGATCTTATGACGAAATTTGCCATTTTTTTTGCAATCTTTCAACGAAATGTCTTTTTTTCGAGATCTTTCGATGAAATATGTCCTTTTTTTTTCGAGATCTTTGATGAAATTTGCCGGGTTTTTTTTTTTTCGAGAATTTTTGACAAAATTTGCTGTGAAATATTGGAAGAAAGTATGTCCTGAAATATCACCTAGGACCAGTACTATCCCTGGGTAACTCTACCTGTACTTACTTTTCATTATTTTAGCAAATAAATGGTTATTGTTGATATAAATTTAAATAGAATCATGCTAGAAAACTACCTCTTTTTGCAATGACATTTATTACTCCGGGGCTTCTACCTTCCTTTCCTACTACTTATATCAAATAACTTTCTTCTTAGAATCGCTTGTACCATTTGGTAATTGCTACTAGCAACTACAAATGTTAGTGCAATTTTAATTATTGGTAAAAGCAGTATTGACTTAGATTTTTGAATGGCATTCATTAAAATTGCATAAAAATAAACGACCTTACTTCTCTTCTCTGTAATAATCTGTGCCAAAATTGAATTTTCAATGTGAATTTGGTGGAACATGTTCAGTAATGATTATTCCTTGACTCACTGTATGTGCTGCTTTAATTCACTTATTTTTTACAAGGTTACATTGTTACAATTGATCTGTATAAATTACACTATTTTACATTGCAATTCGAAAATTTGAAGAAAATTTAAATCTTAGTAAGGCATGCCACTCATTGGACCTCTATTGTTTAAATTTAAAATGCTGAGAAATTCTGAAATGTGCTTTATACAAGGGTTGCCTTTTATGTTTCTACAAAAAATAGGAAGAAAAAGAATTTTTTGGGAACAAACTTTTTTATTGCCTTTCAAAATATTCGCCTTTAAGATTTATACACTTTTCCATCCGTTCAAACCAATTCTTGAAGCAGTTTTTCCCGCTCTGAAGTTGATATCTCAGAAACATAGTTTTTGAGGCATCAACAGCTTCTTGAGGTGATGAAAATCGCTGCCCATGCATCTTTTGTTTGACATAGGGAACAAGAAAAAGTCGTTAGGCAACAAATCAGGAGAATATGGGCAATGAGACATTAATTCAATATTTTTGTCCTACAAATAATCAATTGTTTCACGTGCTGTGTGGGAGCTGGCATTGTCGTGATGAAGAATGATGCAGCGGTTTTTGTTGTTTTTCCTGATTTCGTTGATGACTTTTGGCAAACAAATTTCTGTATAACATTTAGCGTTAACAATTTTTCGATCCTCTAAAGGAATGGTTGCGATATGTCTTGTAAGGCTGAAGAAACAAGCAATCATTTTCTTGGAACTACTTTGTGAACAAACAACTTTCATAGGATTCGGTGCATCTGGAAACACCCAAACAGTGGATTGTTGTTTAGTTTCTGTCTCATACGAATATATCCAAGTTTTGTCACCTGTAACAGTGTTGTATATGGATTTTGCAGTTCCAAATTTGAATTTTTTTAACATTTCCTTACACCAATTTGCACAAGCTTCTTTTTGAGCTTCTGTCAAATTGAGCGGAATCCATCTGGAACAAATCTTTTTTACAGCTAAATGTTCATGCAAAATCAAATGTATTGCAGTCTGTGATATGCCAAGGGATGCTTTTATCTCACGATACGTGACATGTCAATCTTCGTCAATCACCTTGCGCACAGCATCGATGTTGTTTGGAATCACTACCGATTTTGGTCATCCTTCACGAGATTCATCACTGACCATGCCGAAATTCTGCAAACCAATTGTAAACAGTTTTTTCTGATGGTGCTTCATTACCAAAAGTTTTACAAAGCGACATTAAGCATTCATGTCGAGTGATGCCTTTCTTAAAATCATATAAAAAAAATCATCCAATGGAAACCTACACAAGTTCTTTCCATTTTTTTACTCACTTGTTTCTCCAGAACACTCATTGCAAATGAAATACGCAGACAATTTCTAAGATACCATTGTCGTTGCCAACATTGTCAACATTGCCATTGTTGTTGATTCCGAGATTTTAAAAAAATGTGAATTTTACGAATATCCTAAAGACAAATTTCAGTAGCGCCTTCTATTGGTTGTTTGTAAAAATTTAAAAGGCAACCCTCGTAGTCTGTGATTAATATGATTAGCAAGTTTTATAAGTACACAAGAAAAAAAATTTTATCCACTGAGAAACTGGACAATATTATTTATTTTTTTAAAATGTACTATTATTAATAAAACAAAAATAATAATCCAAAAAAATTCTCATAGTTTAGAAATTTCATATGCTTATATTTAAAAATTAAAATTATAGCTGGTATTGACACCCCATCTTACAGTAATCTCAAAAATCCTTGAATTTAAAGTAAATAAGAACAAATATTGCACTAAAAGTGTACGCTATATAAATTAAATAACCTTCAATTACTCATACATGATTGATAATGCATAATGTATATTACCACGTATTACCAAGAAATGTACACAATATGTAAATTTATGCTGTAAATGATTCAAACTATGTTATCATTTGTAATATAAACATAAATGCAATATATATATATATGCTGTCCATTTAAAAAAAGTCCCAGTTTCAGTGGTATATTATAACAATTTAGCCAATTTACAACAAATCATACATCAAATTGTAGGTAAATTAATCTAGTTTTTCTTACAAATGTTCAATATGTGTACTTTTAGTTATACAGTATGCATCCAACCTAAAGTCTAATTTTTCCTACACTTCAGTTAACCAAGTCTGGAGTCATAGAAGCAATAACCTCTTCAATTCTGTGTTTTAACTCTGCCAAATCCATAGGTATTGACAGAATGTAGACATGATCTTTTATAAAGGCTCAAGGGGAAAAAAATTGCATGGTTTCTAACAGCTTTTAAATCTTCAGCCCAACAACAACGGTTTATGCTCAGGAGCCACCATTTTGCATATGTGGTACTGCAAGCGAGTCAATAACAAAGCAGTACTTGCACAAGCACTTCTCTAAAACTGTTGGAGTTACTCTTTATTTGTGACCTTGAACCAACGCTTACAGTTGATACTATTAAAATTTATAACTGGGACATTCTTTTCTGGACAGTGGACACCCTGTATATGTGTAGTTAATTTTATTACCCAATAAAATTTCTTTGTTCCATATGTATGTGTATATTTTTCCTTATCTTTTATTTCTGCTTTTAATTGTAGAAATTGGAGATATCGCTGGTGTAGCAGACGTCACCATACGACAGTCCTATAAGCTGATGTATCCCCGTGCAGGCGAGCTTTTCCCAGAAGAGTTTAAATTCTTCACATCTATTGAAAATCTACCTCAGTTGTAAAGAGGAAAATCCAAGCAGTTTGTAAAACAGATTAAGAATTTTACTATACAGTCATCAAATTTCATCCATTATTTTTTGAAGAAGGATGTTTTCAGGGATAATCTGTTTAGATGTTGGGCTTCATACTTAGGTTTTTGAAGTCACTTTTATTGTTATTTTGTTTTAGTAGTTTTGTTCTGTATATACTTGTAAAAGAAAACTGTTGCATTGATTCATTTATTTTCATATAAGTAGAGTAAGAATATCTGCTTTATTTTAATAGAAGTATTTATTTTCATCATTTTCATATTCATTTCAGTATTTTGTGATACATTTATCTTTGCTGGTTTGAACAATTATCTGTATCCTTCAAGTCATTTTAAGCTTTTTATAATACTTGTAAAAAAAGAAATTAAATTGAAGAGGGTAAATACTTCTTGATTTTCCAAAATTTTAATCTCATAAAAAGAGTGTCAAAAAGAAAAAAATTTTAATCTTTTCAAAAAAATTTCATTAGAATTTGAATTTTCCAAATTATTATTGTTTATTTCCTCCGTCCCCCCCAACACTTCTTTTAATTTTGCAATTATTTTACTTAACATTTCAATGTTATTTGCAGATTTTTTTTTTTTTTTTTTTTATGTAGTGATTTTGATAGTAATTCTATTTATCATCCTTTGATATTAATCTATATCCTTTTGATATTTTTATTTAAAAAAATATTTGTTTTGAGAATTTGACGTTCATCTTATTTTTGTTCCTAGGTAATTGACATTTTTATAAACATTATACATAAATGTTCTTTTACGAGAATAAGGACATTGAATGATTTATAAATTAAAATATTCTGTAAAATTCTTTTAAACATGTATAAGACTATATAAATTAGAGAAAAAGTAGAAATATATTTTTTCTTGCAAAAGCAAAGATGTGTTAAAATTATTTTTCTAATAACTTGATTGAATTTTAATTGATATGAAGTGATTCATTCTCTAGCCTGAATTTCCTCATAAATTTTATCCAGTTAGCAAGGTCATTGATTGTTAAAAGCACATATAAAGTGTTGTTTTAAAAAATCTATAAATTTCTTTATTTATATAAACTTATTTTTTAACTTCATTCATTTCTATATACTAAAAAAGAAAAATGTTGTACATATATTATTTTGTGCTTTTGAAACTTCTCCATTTTTTATGTTTTTAAATATTATAATATTATTTTTATATTTGAATAATGGATCTTATAAAATGAAAGTTGTTAAAATAAAAATATTTCTCTCTTGGCAAGTTTACCAGTTTCATAAAATTTTTCATTTTTTTGCTAAAGATAAGATTACTTCAGATTGTTTGTTCTCTGTAATTTATTTAATCACAAGAACTTTTGTATTGTGTTTAGAAGTTGTGAAGTTTTTATATTTCTTACAACTTTTTTCTAACATAACGAATTTATTCACATAGATGCCCGCAGATCAAAATCCAGGGAGGGATAAAATTTTATAGCCTTTTATCCACTGCCAAGGCAAGGATATTTTTTATTGAAGAATATAAATATAAACTAAACTGAGAATATTTTTGTTGTTTGAACTTCATATGCAAGGCAATTTTTAACATATCAGCATAAAAAACAAAGCAGAAATGTAACAAATAATGGATGTTAAAATTCCAAAAATAAACTTCTATTGGATATTTTCGAATTGCAGAATTGAGAGTTTATTATTTTTTACCCTTCTCCCATTTAAGATAATTTTTAAACACAAAACATATGAAGAAAATCAAAACTAACAGTTTTTTTCCCTTTACCCTGACAAAAAAAAAAAAAAATCATTTTCTTTTTTTCTTTTGGTGCCTAATTATTTAAAATCACCCGAAATTATTAATTTTTTTCTTTCACAATCATGAGAGAGAAAAAATGTAGTTAATTAAGTTTGAAAATCCAGGGAGGGGCAATTGCCCTCCCTTCCCCGTTTGCGGGTGCTCATGTTTATTTATTATACAAATTTAATGCACAAAATTAGAATTTGTTTTCCTGCTTAATAGTCACAGACCTGCCAACTGCTACGAAAAAATCGTAGTTTCTACGATTTGGACCTATAAACTACGATGCTACGAAAATCGATCTTAAACTACGATTTTTTGCAAAAAAACACAAATGCATTTTTTTTGTTTCTAGTTGCGATTTTTATCCCACGCAGCATATTTTTCAGGAGTGATTTTGTTCCGAAATTTCCAAAATTTCAAAGTATTCATTTCCAAAAGTTTAAAAAAATTGGCCATTAGCCCGAAAATTTGGACATTAAAAAATGCTCATGGGGGGAAAAAAATCTGCGCCACAAAACAAACTTTTTAACATAAAACTCTCTTTATGTATATTAACCACAAGTGAATCGTGTGTTGTGTGAACTGTAAATATTTGTAGTACAGGAATTCACTTCCTTACAAACAGGGGTGCCATTTTAAGAATCTCTGGAGGGGGTGGGGGTGTTCTTTGATGGGCAAGGTTTGAAATAGTGTGCAAAATCACACGATTTGCGTACGGAAAAGGAAAGTCCTGCATAATGAAAAATGTGCAGTATTTCTCCCTGTAAATTCTTCCACAGACCTATGATTCTTCTGCAAGTATATTTTGAAATTTCTTGGAAGTTCGCGATTTTTTTTTCTTGTAGAATAAAGGAATTTCTCCAATTGGGAAAAAATTGTGAATATCCTGAAACGATCGCGGGAAAAAAATCGTGAATTTCATCAATTTACTGTGCTGGGATAAGAAATTGGAACCAGGCTCCTTTTACAAATGTCAAAAAACGCTGTGAAACGAGAAGAAATTCAAAAAATCGTATAAAATTTTTCTGAGGAAAAAAAAAATTATATTGAGTTGAAAGACTGAAACCTTATTCCTTTTACGAATATCAAAAGATGGCTGTGAAACATGAAAAACCAACCAACCAACCTCCAGATTAATTTTAATTTTGTGTGCTACGATTTCTCATTTTCAAAGGTTGGCAGGTCTGTAGTCACTAAAGATATCTCTTCCAAATGCTCTAAAATTAAGCTAATGTCCATTAATTTATCCTTAATTAAAAGCAAAGAAAAAATTATGCCATTTAAAAATTACTTATTTGTTACAATAATAGCCAAATGTATTTCTCTGTGTCATCCCCAATATTGACACCTTCTTTTATTTAAAATATCTATCAAAATTGTGTAATAATATTTGATTTATTTACTCATAAATGTTTCCTATTAAATAAAGTAAAGGTTGCCTTACCAAAAAGCATGATTATCATTCAAAAATTCTGATAGAAGCTTTTTTTTTTTTAAGAGTGCTAAATTAGCTAAGTTAGTTTTATATTTTTAGATTATTGTTGCTCATACTTGAAGATTGATAATATTTTGATGGTTCTGCCTCTTGCTTAATCTTTGATATAAAATCAGTATTCTGTTAATGGCTATATTACAGCTTGTGTGTATATTTATATGCAATATAAATTTAAGAAACGTAAAATTAGTAAATTAACCATTTAACCCAATTATGTTTGCCAGAAACCTCAGGTTTTTTTTTTTTTTTTTTTTTTTTTTTTTTTTTTTTTTTTTTAAGATTTTCATGATAAACTTGCATTTTTTATTAATCTAAGAAAATTGGAATTATTAAAAACATGCAAAAGATAATCTTTTATTATATTTATTGTGATATTTTTTACAACACATAGCTTAATTATTAAAAAGCTATTTGTTATTTTGGGGGATTTATATTTAAAGGCGGAGAAAAGACAAAAGATGCACATTTTTTAGTCTGGCTGACGTATCTCTGTTTTTTGAGAATTTGGTTTATAAATATTCTTGTCATTATATATGCACACTCTATCACAAATATCCAGGTAGCATTTACAATATGTACATTTTTATTATATCCAAGTTTTTGTTAAATGATTCATTCTTTGAAATTTAGATGATTAGTTATGTTACTTAGTTTGCTTTTATTTTGGTTTAATATTTGTTCCATTCTTTGGTCAGAGTTCTTGAAGAATAGATTTCTTACCGGAAAATATCATAGTTTTGTTAATCATGTCAGGATTGTATGTAAAAGGTAAGCCCAGTGCAGAACTACACAATGTATAAAATTTTTTACTCTTGTAGTTTTTTCATAATTACGTGTAATATAAGTAAATAATAAATGTTTCTTACTTAAATAGTATTCTTATTTCTGTGTTGTCTGAAATTATTTTTATCCAAAAATAACTATTTTGAACCAAATCATAAATTTTTTTACTTATAGGTGCATAATAAATTACACATTCTCCTCTTGAATGAAGGAATGGCAAATCTTTTTTTTTTTTTTTTTTTCTGTTATACAAATAGTAACATCTGAATAACTTAATGTGATTAATAAATGATTATGCTTTGTATCAGTTGCAAAATCCAGAACAATTTTCAGTGTTGAAGTCTATTA
This sequence comes from Maratus speciosus, assembly GCA_963932465.1. NCBI lineage: Eukaryota > Metazoa > Arthropoda > Arachnida > Araneae > Salticidae > Maratus > Maratus speciosus. The sequence goes on along the minus strand of OZ010797.1, from coordinate 339,155,844 downwards.
AAAATATATATTATATCATGAAATGTCAGTCAATGCTTTTATATTCCTATTGTAGTAGAGATAGTTGTAATAATGTTTCTTGGGGAACTTTGGATAAAAAGAAGATGAGAAATACTTTTTGCATCCTTAAGTAAAACTGTCGATTTTCCGTGATGGTGTACAAATGCACATACACAATAACACAGATTCAGAAGATTAAAAATACTTGTAGATTTTAATGCAGTCAAGAGATGACATACAAGTATCCTGGAAGTGACTATCTGGACATACAAAAACCAAATTTTAACTTTACATCATGAAATTCACGCCAAGAGTAAATGATTTCACATTTTTTATTCCTGAAGTTTTTGGCGAAAGATAGATATTGGCTAAGACACAGATCTTGCCAACGAATGACCATTGTATTGAAATACATGGAGAAGTTTAAATTTAGACTAATAGACGCTTTGCTAATTAAGATAATTAGCCGTTAGTACGTGGGAAAGTAAGAAAGAATTTGATGACTGCCAATAGCATTGGAGAAGGTGTGGTAAATTAAAGGTGACAGATGTTTAAAAGTACATCTGGATATTATTATATAACTGCTGGTTTAACCAAAGTTTTGGCTATCTTTTAGAAAAGCTTCGAATTAAAAATTCTGACTGAGATAAAATTGCATGAGGAAATGCAATGCGAAAATTATCTTTTCAATAAAGTGGCTGTGCATAATACAGGCATACCCCCGACTTACGCAAGTAAGGCATTCAGTAAACTTTTACATAAGTCAGATTTGTAAATTCCTTAGGTAAAATTTCGTCAGAAACTGCAATATATACATTATTTACACAGCATTATTTCATAAATAAAGTAACATGCAGCAGTATTTACTTGTATATAAACTATAAAAGTATGAAAAACTATAAAAACAAACTAAAAGAACACTTTTCAAGTAAAAAGTATCTTGTGGAATATGGGATTTATAAATTTAACCAGGGTTGCCACACCACCGGGAAAACACGGGGAATTTTGAATTCCCCTCCAAAAACGGAATTTTGAAAATTTCCTAAAAAATCTGGAAAACACAGGGAATTTTTTTTCTTTGTTTCTGGTATTTTCAAACACAAATTATTTTTTCTCGGCATTCAGAAAAAAAAAAAAAAAAAAAAAAAATTGCTCCACAGAAGAAAAAAAACAGAAAAAGCAGCTCGAAAATTCATTTTCAACAGAACTTCGTAAAAGCACGCTCAAAGCATCTGCACTCATCCCATCCATCTGCGACTGCGCATAACATTCTTTCTCTTCATTTTCTGCCTTCAGGGTGCATGCATCTGGTACCACAAAACAATATTTTGCAATCGGTGCACGCTTGATTCTCGAATGTTGTAGTTGCGTTTTATTTGACTTAGAGGTGTGATTTAATCGATTAAATTTCTTATAATGAGTACTTAAGTCCGTATTTAATATGGATTGGATGAATTCGCATATGTATCCGGATTTTTCCATTTAGATTGCGTAAGTTCCAAAAAATCCATTTAGTGCGTATAGTAAACTTTGCAAGAGAATTTTCAGCCTGAGCAACGTGGGAAAGCAAGTCGTTACAAGTAATGCAAAGAATAAAAGACATAAAAAAACACTAATTTCACGATCAACTTTGTCTGAAATGTTTGATTTTATACCCAAAGAATGTGTTAAGAAAGAAGATAACACTTTGGTTTCTTCGGAAATTTCGGCATCTGTTTAGTAGGGAAAATAAGGTCTATACCATTTCGTGATGGAGGAAAATACATTCAAAGCCGCAATTTTGTGGGCGATGAAGCTTGTTGCATCGCATTCTTCATTTAATTCGTTCAATGAACGAATCTGGGATTATTTTGTGACATTGCTAAAAAATGTACTTTAGGACGTACGAAAATTTCCTATTTGATTTGTTATGGATTAGCTCCCCTTATCCCTTTGTACTTTATCTTTAAAAGTAAGAAAAGAACAAAAAATATGTCATGGGCTTTGATGAAGCATTCAAAAGTGTCAATTGAATTTAATAATACAATTTTGGTGTGACTCAACAAACATAAAAAGAATAATTAACAGCTAATATTATCTTGTAATATTTTTTTATAAAGTAAAAAATAAATCAGTGTTGTGCATCAAAGTTGTCTTATGAGTCCTGGGTCTGTATTTCAATGTAAATAGTATTAATTTGAATACATAAAGTAAGTTGCTTTTTCCTTTTTTTTAATTTCTGCAGTTTTTGTGATATTATATTTGAGATAATTGGTTTTTAGGTAAGATTCTTCAAATTTTTATATTTAAATTAGATTCAAACTTTTTACATACTCTAACATTGCTTTACTGATTTTATTATTATTAATGTAAAATGTGGGATTTAATAATAAGTGATTTAAGAGGCTACTTCAGTCAAATGAAAAGACGCATTCGCTAATGCTAATCCTATGGAAGAAATTTATAAAGATATCTCGGCCGCATTTCAATATTTTTAAATGATTTCTTTTGCATTGAATAGTTGAGATCGATCTCAGGGCTCCCAAATGGTCCCCTTTAGTCCCCTTTTATGCATTTTGGTCCCCCTAGTCCCCTTTTCAGTGACTGAAAAAAATCAATGCAAAATCAAAAGAATTCTAAAAATCGCTAAAAGCTCAAAAATCGTAGAGGACAAAATTTGTTACAGTGGGCTAAAGTGTTGTAACTGGAATTCTTCCACGAATGTTAAAAAATGACCTTTGAATACGGACACATTTTAAGAAACTCATTAAGAAATCTCATTAAAATCCTAAAAACTAAAAAATCGCAGAACACAAAAGTTACTATGTTAAGCTACTGCCTTGACCAGTCTTCAAAGACCGAGCATTTGTGTGCTCCCCCCCAAAAAAATGTCAAATGGAGAGAAGCATTGAATTAGGAGGAGACAAAAGATTCAAACTAAAAAAAAAAAATGAATTTAAAGCTCACAACTCTGAATCATTTAAAAGGAAATGGATAGAGTAAAATGCTTTTTTGCATATTTTTAATTATTGGAATGCAATTTCTTTCAAGCAAGACGATATACCTCTACAGAAAACTTTCGGTTGAATCAAGAATTGAAAAATTTCTTCCTTTCTCATTATTTATTTTTCCTACCATTTAAAATTGTTTAACAGTGTGATTTATAACTGAAAACAATGCTACAATACATATTTAAACATCCAAATTATCATAACATGTTTTCTTTGGCTTAAAGACTTCTTAACTTCTTTCCTTGAATTCCTGAAAAATGAAAAAATGTCCTGAAATATGGTAACATGTCCTGAAATGTTGCGAGTTTTGTACTATAGCACAAACAGTCATGATTTTTCCGTGAATATATATATATTTGTTTTTTTGCGAAATTGCACAAAATCAGTACTTTGGAATTAATAGGTGCTTTAGAGTCAGAAAATAGTGAAACGTTTTGTAATCTGATGATGAAAAACTCACAAATTTCGTCAAGTGATCGCACACACACACACACAAAAAAAAAAAAATCGGGAATTTGTCAGTCCGACAGGAAGAAAAATTGCAAATTTTGTTAATTGGTTGGTGAAAAAAATTGCAATAGTCTTCAACCAATTTCTTAAAAAATCGGGAATGTCGTCTGTCATTAGCTGAAATTCGTGATTTTCGGCAAACAATTGTGGGGGGAAAAATACGAATTTCGACAAATGATCCTGGGGAAAAAAATCTCGAATTTCGGCAAACGTTCCCGAGAAAAAAAATCTCGAATTTCAGCAAACGATCGCGTAAAAAAATTCTCGAGTTTCAGCAATCGTTCACGGGAAAAAAATGTCGAACTTTGGCTAGTGATTGCAGAAAAAAATCTCAAACTTCGACAACTGATCGTGGGAAAAAAAAGTAGCATGCGGGTAAATGTGTCCTGAAATTGTCCTCAAATATTGGAAAAAGTATGTCCTGAAATATCATCTAGGACCAGTACTACCCCCGTATTTATTACCCAGGGCCGGTGCAACCATCGGTCAAACGGAGCGAGTGCCCAGGAATGCCCCTGTAGAATTCGAAATAACGTTTCCTTGGTATATTTTTTATCTGCATTTGTTTTTAAATGTTTTTCATGATAAAGAAAAAAGTGAGTATTAACTTTATTTCTTACAGGCAAAGTTGATATAATTTTCGGGGAATGTATAGATTTGGTGAAAGTAACTGTGAACGTAAAAATTAAATATTTAAAGTATTGTAAATTATAGAAGATTTTTCAAAGTCGAAAATAATTATGCCTATCACATGTGAAATTAGTGGTATTTTGGTACATTTATTATCTATGTTATATGAGGGTGTGAGTTTCAAAACTCGCCTTATCAAAAATTGAGTTGTCTCAATAAATTTATTCTTGCATTGAAAAAACACAACAGTCTGCAAAAAAAACTAGTTTTATCTTGTATTTCAGCCCTTGTAAAATCTTGATCTACAGTGAAAACCAATGGACGCAGTTAGAGGTTTTTTGCGATTTCCCCAGATTTGATTTTCTGGATAAGGTGCGTTTTGAAACTCATGTAGTCATATATTATTCTATGATGTATACAATTTAAAAGTAAATTTTATTAGATCAGTATGACAGTATACGTTAGATCCTATTAACTCCTTTGCCAGGGCCCTGTGCAATATTGCACTGGCCCTGCTAACTGCTTATTACCTTATAAAAAGCAAAATCCTTTTTTATGTTCTTGGAAACAATACGAAATTGTCAGAATTCTCATTATTATATATTATTATTTATTCTCATTATATTCAGAATTTGTTCATTTTATATAGACTGATTTTATAATAGTGTTTACTTATCTTATTTAATCAATCACGAAAACAGCCATTAAATGTCTGAACAGCAGCTGATTATACCTTAAAATCCCTCAGTAAAGTGGAAATGAATGGAAATTTGTTTACAGTGAGATCATCACTGGTTGTTTAATTATTATTCAAATCTTCCATAATCTTTTTAAAGTGGATCAAATTAGCATGTTTTTTGAGTCTGCAGTGTCTGAACGGTATTTGTCGAGTGTAGCTCGTAGGGGACAGAGCCGCCTAGTTTATCAGAAGAAAGTATTGGAATCATGAAAATAATTTCCATTTTTTGATAGATTTATATGTTTTAGGTTGACCTGAATACGATTTGACTATTTTTAAAAATCTCTCTCCATTTGTGATATGAAATTTGTAGCTACTCTATCTCACAGGCATGAAAGAGTTCCTCCTAAAGGAGGAATTCCACCTTTTTAAAAGCAAATTTGGACATTCTCTGGATTGATGCAAAAATCTCTCTATTCTAAAAAAAAGTAACTACCGCTGTCACCGCCGCCGCCGGTTTTGAATTTTTTGTGACCGGAGGTCTTTCTTCGTTAATATTAAGAAAAATAATGCATACAAAAATATGAAAATCGGTAGTATTATACAGAAATGTTTGATAAACACGCTGATGCAGACAGTTTTCAGATCGAAGAATTATTTTAAGAGATATTTAATGCTAAAGTTGGACAAAATCGTTCCACTAAAAAAGTTTTATAGGAGCAAAAACTGTTCATAGGAATTTAATCATTTTTAGATCATTTTATGCGTTAGAATTTGCCGGAGTGCAGATTGCATTAATTTTTTTATTTTGACTAATTTTTTGAGGTTTTATTTCTATTTTAAATTCAGATTTTCAGCATTTCTAGAGATATTTTTAACAGATTTTAGAAAGTGATATTAATTTAAACTGTTGCCAACTGTATAAACAGCGGAAGCAATAATGTTTGCTTCAAAAAAAAAAATATTTATACGTGTAAATAAATTAAAAATTTATTTACACGTGACTATTATAAACAGAAAAAAACATTTGGAATTAGAATTAAATAATTATGTACAAAAAGCAGGAACTTATTAAAAATTATGTCATAAAAACTATAATTACACGTGAATTTTAAGAGAGAAAGGAATTTGTAAAGCAATAAATTTATTAACATGCGTTAGAAGTCTTAAATAGAAGAAATTACGTCATATTTACGTCACATTACAGTTATTACATAAAATGAACACAAAATAATATTGCAAAACGGTTTAAATTTAGAAATTGCGCTAGACATTTATTTGATATTTTAAGAGGATACTTTTCAACTATTTTTGTTAAGAAAGCGCAAATAATATTTAATTTCTAACACAAGTATTTTCACGTGAATATTAAAAAGAGAAAGAATAGTTTGGTCAAAATTACGTCAGATTAAAAACGATTAATTTAAAATGTCTCGTTTAAAAGAACTTTCTTTTCACTTTGTTAAAAAATACCAGGAGACAAAGACTCTGTTTACTTAATTCCTTTTATATTAGCTTATTTTGAAATGTTGTTACACGTGTCTACGTCATCAAGTTATTTTTATTTCGACGTTTTATTTCTATTTTTATTAATGTTGTACTAATTTATTTGTTTTTTCGTTATTTAAAATAAAAATTATGTCAATTTGTATAATTTGGCGAGTGGTTTGGCGATTTATATAATTTGGCGAAATGGGTCGACGGGATAATCAAGTAGTACCACAACGGATTTGGCGTTAAAATTCCCCAATCAAAGAGAAATGAATAGAAATACGCTTATAGAGAGATCGCCAGTGTTTTTTAAATTATAATTCAATCTTTCGAAATCTTTTTAAAGCCTATCAAATTAGCGTGCATTTAGAGTCTACGGTGTCTGGACGGGGGTTGGCGAGCGTAGCTCGTAGGGGGCCGAGCCCCCTAGTGCAAAGAAAATATTACAAGCATATGGGAGGGGGGAGGTCTAGAAAACTTAGACATTTTATCTGCTGAAATCCTTGGAGTTAGTTCCCGAATTGCTGTACTATCAAATCAAAGACGAGCTTTTATTATAAGCATCTGAGTCATGTAAATTAAGTTCTTTAACTAGGGAAATGAAGTTTCCAAAAGGTGCTTTTTGGAATAGAATATTTTATTCTATTTATAAAACACATCTGGGTAATTTCAGTGATGTATTTTTGGAAATGTATTTCTGAAGTAAAGATCAATTTGGTATGCATATATTTAGCATGGAGATTTTTTTTTAAAGTAAAGTCTTAAACAGTCAAATCATTCAAAATACTACATTCATTTTGAAAAATTAATCTCTGTACTTCACATAAGTTCATCAGATACATTTGGATGAATTTATACATTTGTTATTTATTTATTTATTTTCTTTTAATACTTTCTAAGTTACAAAAAGAAAATAATCATATGTGCAGTTATAATTAATTTTATTGTATGAATAACTATTAAAATGTGTCTAAATTGTACGAGTTTGGCGTTATTGTATAGAGGAAAAAAATTTACCACCTTTTTTCTCATTTCCCACTTTCATGCCTGATCTCAAAACTAAAGCATGAAATCTCATCAAATGCCATATTTAATTAGACTTTAGCACAAATAGGTGCTGATTAGGTTTTGGTGTATACGGGCCAACAGGTGGCATTGCTATGTTACATTTTTCACAATTTACATGATAATTATACCTTAGTATACCTTACCTTTGTTAGGGTAAAATTCCACCAAACTTCACATTCATTTAATCCTTGGCATAAATTCGTAACTGATTAGATTTTGCTGTATTTCATGACAGGTGACAGGCACTACTGGATTGCAATTTTAAGTACTTCTGTGAAAGCCAGAATGCGGCATGTTTGGGATTAAATTTCACCAGGTTTGATACGTAAGATGATTATTTATAACTGATGATTCAATATTGGTTTTGATCACTCCCCACGGGGCTTTGTCATACTAGACGTTTTCCGATGAACATTATAGCTTATCCTAGCTTCTGTTGTGTAGAAAGAAACTAAATTTTATGTTTGAGGAAAATAATAATATATATATTAATCTAATTTTAAATTTTAATATCCAACAGGAGTCATTATTATGCTGTGCTCTTTTTATTCACTAATCACTGTTATTTTTTACCTATAAAGAGAAATATCAAGGTGAATGCCGAAATATTGAATACTTTTATATTCTTGCAGTAGGATATTTAAATGTGTTTCTATAAAGCTGTGTACATTGATTAATGACATCTCATAAAGATAACCATCTAACATATTTTCTGGAGTAATTAAAAAAATTTACTTGCATATTTAGGAAAATTGGTGCAATGTTTTTACTCATGATCCTTTTTTAGTCTACTTTTTGAATAAAAATGCCCCTCCCCCCCCAAAGTCCTCTTTTTAAATAAAAATGGTCCCCTAAAGTTCCCTTTTTAAATAAAAATGGTCCCCCAAAGTTCCCTTTTTAAATAAAAATGGTCCCCCAAAGTTCCCTTTTTAAATAAAAATGGTCCCCCAAAGTCCCCTTTTTAAATAAAAATGGTCCCCTTTCCCCCCTTTTGAGGACTAAAATGTGTTGGGAGCCCTGCGATCTGTATGCAGGCCGTTTTTTACTTTTTTGATTTTGATTGCAGATATTTTATGAGGATGCTTTTACTTTCGAAACCGGTTCTGAAAATGAAAGTATTCTCATAAGAAATACTTGTAAACAAAATCAAAAAAGTAAACAACGGCCTTTATGCAGATCGATCTCAACTATGCAATGCAAAAGAAATCATTTAAAAATATTGAAATGCGACCGAGATATCTTTATAAATTTCATCCATAGGATTAGCATTGGTGAACGGGTCTTTCCGTTTGACTGAAGTAGCCTCTTAACTAACAACTTTAAAGAGTTTTTTCATTTGCTCATATAATAATATTATATTTGGTCAATTAATTAGGTAATGGTAAATTATGAAATGACTCACTAGTATACACACACTCATATATTTTTGCCTGCTCAGCATAGTAATAAACACATTGTAGTACAGGGAATTTTTTTTCAATTTTAGAGTGGCAACCCTGTTAACATTGATGAATTAATTTATATCAATTTTGAATCTACATCAAACGAACAAGAAGATGTTCGTTGCTGGAAGCTGGAAGAAAAAATACACTCATTCCTCTTCACCAAAACTTTAAAATTAGGTTTCGTTATGGTTTAAATTCAGCTAACAAAATTGTAACAGTTAAACAGGCTTTTTTTTTTTTTTTTTTGGCTTTTTTAATCAGGTTTGTTTTGTTAAAGATTTGATTGTATATCCCAATAAAAATATAACTATATCTAATATATAAAACTATATTATTGTTGTGGTTTTTATCTGCATATTTTATTGATAAAACAAGCATCAAAAGTTTGCAAATGCATATCAAACACGCTAGTATGTTCATAAATGTAATTTTCGAAATTTCTTACGTAAATGCAAATTTACAAGTCAAGGGATGCCTGTGTTTTTTTTTATTATTTTCTTTTCTTAGAGAAGAGAGCAGAGTAAGTTATCTGGGAGCATTAAAGTAATACATAAAAGGGAAATAGATTAATTTAACACTTAGCTATACAAAATGAAATAGAACGACACATATTTTTCTACAGGGTGATTAAAAAGTTTACAAAATGACATGGCAAATCAGGCAATCAACAAGAATAAAAATTCACATAGGAACATAGGGTTGCAAACCACTTATTTGGTCACAAATACAGGGTGTTTCATCCTAATTCAATTTGGGTTGACGGTCATAATTCTCAGAAAACTGAAGTATATTGTAATACAGTGAAACCCCAATTTAACGTTTTTCAAGGGACCACAAAGAAATGACGTTATATGCGGGAAAACGTTAAATCGGGGTAAGACAAAATAAAACCCTGAGCATAAAATAAAGGTTAATTTAGGCGATATACCTTTTATTTCTTCATTGGTTTAGACATCAGTTTTCTAAATTATGCTTTAAAGAAACCGGTTATCACTCTGCATCATAATTTTAGCACCTACATCATACGCTATGTTGGAGCAAGTGCTGTCACCATTATTTTGACATTATTCTTTTTGAAATCGGTTTGGTACTTCCTGAGATAGCGTAGAAATTGCCATTTAGAACATTTTTTAGAACGCTTTTTGTGCATTTTCACCCCTTTTTCGAATTTTTAAAGAAATGTTCTAATGCCACTACTCCATTTTGGGGTAGTGGCATTAGAACACATGATTTTAAACACATTAACATAAAAAGTAAAACTCAACTAAAATTTGACTTTCATGGAAATTTTAGGGGACTCTTCGTCCCCACTCACCCTCATGACGAAAATTTCTTAGTTCCTGTTCCACTTACTACTATTATTATTTTAAGTTGCTTGCTAAGAATAAATTTTAGTTTTTTTTATTTGAAACTCATCACAATGAAAGAAAACTTAATTAAAAATTTTACCAGGTTAAATTAATTTTTAAAAAACAAAATTACTAAAGAATTATCAAATTTTCCAAATTATTTTATTACAGAACCATTTTTTCCCTGTATGTCATAAGTTGGCGATAGTTTAACATTAGTAAACTGCTATTGGTTGCTCGTGAGCCGAGTTAGCCTGCTTCTAAGCTCTAGTAGGCAGAATACAATCAGATAAAAGCGGTGCGAATGGAAGAAGGGAAGGGGGTGAATCTTGCACCTGCAGTTGGCAAAGAAAAACAAAGAGATGGAGTATTCCGAGTTTTGAACCTATTGATTTTTAATGCTTTTTTTTTTACTCCAACAGAACTTCCATTATAGGAAATTTTCCTGGAGTTTTTTTCCTTCTGAAAAAACGTTAAATGCGGGAAATATTTGAAAGTGATAACGTTAAATCCGGGATTTTTTAACATTACATGTATAGGAAATTAATTGGGACTAATGAATAATAACGTTATATGCGGGTAATCGTTAAATCGGGGTTTCACTGTAAAACATTTAATAGACATCAGGGTTAGAAAAAACCCAGCCCACTAGTCTAAAACCCGGGTTTTTTTCGGGTTTTTCTGAAAAAAGCCGAGCTTTATTGAGTTTTTTTGGAGAACACTTTAAACTTCTAATTTTCATATGCATAATACCTAAATGTTCCATTTATCAGTGAAACCTGGACATAATTATGCATTAATTATGTATTACTAAAAAATATATAAAAAGGAAAAAAAAAGTCAAATTAATTTAAAAGGTAGGTACATCTGTATCTCATGGGACTAGTTTGCTGCAGTAAGGATATATTAAGTGAGCCACAACTGGATTTCTTTATATAATTCTTACCTTAAGTTAAACATGCTAAATTTATTTAGTTTCTTTCATTCACTTCAAATTAGAAATCAGTTGAAGACTTTTTTTTTTTTTTTTTTTTTTTTTTTTTTAAGAAATGGGATTCCTAATAATATATTTGAAAATTTTAGCAAAATTTGCTACATATATATTGCAATAGTATTAAATGTTAAATTAGATTGTGATGGATGTCAGTGTCAGTGATATTTGTAAATTTAGATTGCAAATGGCGATACACTTATTACTAGATTTGCTGCTTAATCAACTCAAAGTATTGTTCGATAGAAGCAGAGGTAGCTGGTACTAAATGTAGAAAAGAAAAACTGACAAAATCCAGGAGGAAAAACTTATCTGTTTCACTCTTTTTTGCCATAATTTGAACCATTTTTGTTTTGAAAACTCCTATATAACACTTTCATTGAACATTCAAGAAGGATAATAAATGGAATGATTAATCTTAAAAGCTACAACAATGCAAACAATCAGGATGGGGTTCAAGTGTCATCTTTGTGCATGCATTAAGATTTAAAGCATTAGGACATATTTTAGATTACAGGCATGAAAATCTTCCTTCTTTACAGCTTATTTCTTTTTTGGTCATTTTATCTCTTATTAGAAATTCCTTTAAATCTGGTTCTTTTGAAATATATTTCAATTGGCATTTATCTTTGCATTCTTATACCTTAGATTAAATAATGATACAGTTGTGAAAGCACAAGAAAATTTGAAAAAACCCACAATGGGTTTTTCAAGAAGTGGGCGCACCCGAAAAAACCTGGGTGGGTTTTTTCGGGCTTGGCCCACTTGGTGAAACCCTGTCTAACAGCCACTGACTACTAACTCAGTTTTCACTTATTCTCATACCTTACATTAAATAATGTTACAGTTGAGAAAATTTGAAAAAACCCACAATGGGTTTTTTCAAGTGGGAACGCCCGAAAAAACCCGCCCGGGTTTTTTCGCGCGCGCCCACTTGGGCAAACCCTGATAGACATTCTCACCTCTGTTGTAAATGTGATAACACCAAACAAAAGTTGTAGAAGTTTGCATTATATGCGCCAGCAGTATGCACTTGATGCCCAACATTTTGGACTGTGATTATCTATTCATACGGTATCATGGATTGCTTGAGCAACATGTCTTTCCAGATCTTTTTGTGATGTTATCACATTTCACACAAAACAAGGAAAGGTACAGTCGTGATAAAAAAAAGTAAACACCCCCTACTAACTCCTAAGCAAATGATCGTAGAAGAAAGTTACTGGTACCGAACGATTGAAAATAAAGTCTACTTTTAAATGATGTATATAAAATTTTCTTAGGGGGTCATCTACATATTAAAACGAATCCAAACTTCATTTTTTTCAATGGCAATGCCCAATTTTAACGAGATATTTCAAATCTTTGGTTCAAACTATGCCTAGACACCAAATTTCAAGTCATTTGAATAATTTTTGAATTATAAACATTCCAAATTTAGTGCTTCTAATGTTAAATTACATTTTCATATTTTTATTTATATCTCCCGAAATTATGCTCCTAATGTGCTAATTTTTTTTTTTGTAGTAATAATACTAATATACCCAAATATAAATAAGCTGAATTTGCAATTTTTATAATTTTATGATATGAATTATGAAATTAATATTCGAAAAAATTATGAATTGCAACATACAATGTTTTTGATGGATTTAGATTTATTAAGTCCTGCTTTATGGAAATTCAAAAATTTGACATTTTTATTCCAAGTAGTTTTCAAATTATGCTTAAAAAACGGCAAAATGATGGTTTAAGGGGCCGTCTATGATGGAAGTAAGTAGACATTTTGAAATTTATTCTGCTGTACTGTAATCTAACACGCTTCATTGACTCCTTGAGTGGCGCTTAAGGTGCCTTGATCAAGGAAGGGGCTCTCTCGGTTAACAATCCAGTACGGAACTTCAATTTGGATACAGCCCTTAAAATAAGCACGTTTTAAAATAATTAATTTCTCGGAAACTTATGGTACGAATTGTATAAAAATTCGTTTTTAGGCTAATTGGAGGGTGTAGAGTTCATTTATGCTGTCAGAATTGGGTACTGCTATTGAAAAAAACAAAGTTATGGTTCGTTTTAATTTGTAGATGGCCCCCTAAGCAAATTTTATATACATCATTTAAAAGTAGACTTTATTTCCAATCGTTCGGTACCAGTAACTTTCTTCTACGATAATTTGTTGAGGAGTTAGTAGGGGGTGTTTACTTTTTTTTTTTCCACGACTGTACATATCATTGCATTTTCATTACAATGTTTTTATTTTCCTAGAAATTATTACCGTCAACCAATTATTATCCGGTTTCAGTTAATATGAAACCCTATATTTGTGACTAAAGTGATTTGCGATCCTATCTTCCTATGTGATTTTTTTAATCCTTGTGTGCCTGATTTGCCATGTCATTTTGTAAACACTTTTTTGAATCACCCTGTAGATAGTTAATATTAAATTTTAACTATATAGGGATAATATCTTCCTATAAAGACTAATATATGTGATATCAAACGATATCACACCTATAGTACTTAACAAAAAAAAGCTCATTTAGTTTTTTGTTTGTCTTTTATTTTTTTCATTGAAGATGAAAAGTCTTACAGGTGCTTTCATTTAATTAAAGGTGATTCAATTTGTTAGTAAGGACTTTATTTGTTTTCATTGATTATAGTTCTGCATATTTGCATGGTCCAAAATTTTCAGACTATTGCCCAGTCCAAACGGCCCCAACTTAATTTTTAGAAAAGAGCTAATATTTTATTTCTTAACCTACAATTAAAATTCTTTAAAGCATTATTGCATATGTATTTATATATTTCTACGAAAATTTGACAGCCTTTTTCTAACTATGTCTGCAGGCCATGGATTACAGAATAGCAACATTAATGATCACTTTGACTAATGCATTCAAATACAGGCTTCGTACGGTCCTTTAAAGTTCTTAAAAGTGCTTACGTTTTTCAAAAGGAATTTTTGGTACTTAAAAGTACTTATTTTCATCCAAAATCTGTAAAAAGTGCTTAATTTTATTCTTGTATTATTTCTCAATCAGGGGTGAAACTCTTCTATATTTCTTTGAATTTCTGATTTAAAATTAAATCATTTAAAATCTTTAGAACTTAATTTTTGTAAACTTTTTCTACTCTATTTAACTTTATAGTGAATAAAGAATCAGCCCTATATTTCATTGACAATTCATTTCATTAAAATTTCATCTGAATTTCACTCTCTCAAAATTTTGCATCCCCGTTTTTGTCTATCCCCTTCCCCCACAGTACTCAAAGTTTAAAAACTGTTTAATTAAAAAAATAATAAATCTGCTCTATTTGTTATTTTATTGTCACAATAATCTGTCATGAATATTTCTCTTCCCACCAGAAATTGGCATTTTCCCCTTGTTCCGGCTCCCCCCCCCCCACACACACACTTAAAGAGTACAGTAGAACCTCGATTACCCGAAGTAATTGGGACCGACCTTCTTTCGGATAATCGAGAATGCTTCAATTTTAAGATAAAGGAGAAATATATGCAATATTTCTTATTATGGTAACAAGTGCTTAATAAAAATAAAGCAATAGCAAAATAGAAACAATAAATTACCTGAATTTTAATTTTGAAATTAAGTACCTTTTACATATATCACAAGGGTTTAAACAAATGTTTTGTTTGTCGCAGTTAAGATTGCCTTTGCTTTGAAGCTCTATCACAGAGTTTTTAAATATTATTAGTTCACCAGTATCACAGTCTTTCTGATGCCAAACATTCAAAAGCTTCAGAATTTCGTTCCACTATGCAGCTTATGGGAGCTCAAGTTAAATTCAAAGGAACTCTAAGAAAGGGGGTCGAAAATACTTGTATGTACTTGTAGTTCAGAAAGGACTGTTTGCACACAAGGAATATGATAGTTAAAAAAAAAAAAAAAAAAAAAAAACTTTAAAAATGGATTTTGTTTAACCAAGAGTTTTGGATAAAAGAGGTTATACTGTATTTGCATTTTTTTACGATTTCCACAATAGCTCTATCTCAAGAAAAATAATGCATGAATTTTCATCGAACTTTAGATTCAGGTATATATATATATACCTTGATAAATATTGGTACCGATTACATTTTGTTGTAAATTGCCTAACAGATGGCGCTGCTATACTGAATTTTTCAAGATTTTTGCAATAATTCTATCTGAAAAAGTATTGCACGGATTTTCATCAAACTTCTGATTCAGTTAGACGTTGATATAAACTGTTGCTGATTAGGTTTTGGTGTAAATCACCCAACAGGTGACGCTGCCATGCTGCATTTTGCAGGATTTATGCGATTTTAGCAATAGTCATATCTCAAGAACTAATGCACGGAATTTCATATCTTTAGAATCCTCATGATGGGCATAGATTGTCATTTAATTTTGGCACTCTGATAGCGAATTTTGAAGTATTAGCATGTATGAAATAGAAGAAAGTTTTGAGATTGGCACATCCTAGTTTTTTCTTCTGCTGTATTTGTTATTTTAAAATTTTCTAAATTTCTACTGCCACACGCTGAAACAAAACTTATATTTACAAAAATGAAACTATTTATTTAAAAAATGCATATTATAATTTATTAGTTTATTTAATTTGTAGGTCCTTAATTTTTTTTTTTCTAAAGTCCTTACCTAATTTTAATTCCAAACTCAAAAACGGCACCAAGAATATTTTAATAAAATTTTGCTTTTACGATGTAAGTTTAAAGTAATAAGTTTTTAATTTCTAAAAAAGTCGTTTGTAACTTCCGGTATCAGTCAAACATTTCATCATTTTACGAACAGAATTTTTCTGTGCCGGAAAGTGTTAAAAGCAAAAATCCTTAATAAGAAGACTATTCAGAACAAAAATAAAAAAGAACAAATTTTAATTTTCTGATGAGAAATTTGAAAAATATCATTGTATTCCAAGTCCATAGAATTAACATTGAAAATGAGAGTTTCATCTCTAACCATTGAGCATTAAATAAAATAAATAAACAAGAAAGAAAAATCATGCTTTAAGCATAGATTATGAAACACTTTCCAACACTTCCTGAATGCATTAACAAAAGTTTGTTATTTAGGGAAATAACTAAGTAAACATTTTAGAAAACTCATAAAATATTTTAAAAACTGATTTCAGAAGTTACCGTCCCTAGCCAAATATGTATTCCAATTCTTTTGAACAGCCCTGTATTTAATCTGTTGGTTGTTTTATATGATACATAATGGGAAAATTTAGTTTAGCAAGAAAATGCGTAACAGATTGAAATTTCTCTATCAGCTATTTATACTAACAGATGGAAACATAATTGAATACTTTTGTACAGCCCTGTAGGGTGCCCCACTAAAACTTAATTGAAACTAAAACACCCTTAAAACTACTGAAATCACATTTCCACCAATCATCGCTAATGTAACAGTACTTCGGATACAATATAGTATCTGAAATATTTTATGCGTCCCTGTAAATGCTATGCACTTTGTTTTATACATGAAATAACTTATCGTAAACCTTAGCGACGTATATCAATTTCCTTATACATGAAATAGTTTAATATATTTAAAATATGCCGCAAACAATCCCACCTATATCATTGTGTAACGGAATTCTTTTGTGTGTCCCTGTAAATAAATATTAACTATTCTTTGCACCGCATATTCTGCAAAATGCATATTTTAGTGCACTTCACAAATGCATATCAATTTTATTATGTTTGGATACGTGTAACATCATTAAAAATCATTTGAAACGATTTTTTTCCCATTGCCCATAATGAAACGGAATACTTTTGATTGTCCCTGTAAATAAACTAAAAATGCTACAAACTTCATTTGAAATAGGGATTGTGCTATGGTAAACGTCCAAAAATTTCAGGGCAATCCGAGTATATTTACGAGAGTTAGAGCGCGGACAGACGGCCAGACAAACCGGACTCATAAACACTTTTCAACTTTGTTGGAAAATGTTGAAAAGAGAAATCATGCGTCAACCATAGATTAGGAAACATTTCCAGAATACTTTAACAAAACTTTATTGTTTAATAAAAGTAAGTAAGATACCTAAGTAAACATTTAAAAAAATGCATAACACATTTAAAAACTAGTATGTTGTGGCCATCACAAAACTTTCTTCTATATAAATCACGTCAATTAAATCATTTACATAGTACAAGAAATTACAGCAATCTAGCGCCTATTCATATCAAAGTGTATCTGAATTTGAAGTTTGATAAAAATTCGTGCCTTAGTTCTCGAGATAGAACTATAGCGGAAATTCTGAAAAATGTAGAATAGCAGCGCCACCTTTTGAGCGATTTACACCAATACATAAACTGCAATAATTGATATCCAGGTATATATTGGATCTGAAGTTCGTTGAAAATCCAAGCATTAGTTCTTGAGATAGAGCTATTGCAGAAATGACAAAAACAGCATAGCAGCGCACCTATTGAGCGATTTACACCAAACTGTATAAAATGTCAATTCATGTCAAGGATTAACTGATTCTGAAGGTTGGTGAAAATTATTGTATTAGTTTTTGAGATACAGCTATAATGGAAATTCTGAAAAGTGCAACATAGCAGCGCCACCTGTTGAGCGATTTGCACCAAAACACAAACAGCACTAATTCATATCAAAGTATACTTGAATCTGAAGTTTGATGAAAATCCAAGCATTAGTTGTTGAGATAGAGCTATTGCGAAAATCGTAAAAAATGCAGTATAGCAGCGCCACCTGTTGATCGATTTACACCAAAAGGCACAAAACTTCAATTCATGTCAAGGACTAACTGAATCTGAAGTTGGATGAAAATCCGTGCATTAGTTCTGGAGATTGAACTATTGCGGAAATCGTGGAAAATGCTGCATAGCAGCGCCACCTGTTGAGCGATTTACACCAAAAACTAATCAGCACCAATTTATATCAGGGACTAACTGAATATAAATGTTTATTAAATTCTGTGCATTAGTTCTTGAGATAGAGCGCCCACAAAATTTGTGTCACAGACAGACATTTTGTAAAAACATGTTTTTCGGAATCTCTGACCCCTAAAACGTGTAAAAACCGAAAGTCGAAAATTTTCACGATTAATATTCACGTGAAAATACTTTTGTTGTTAGAAGGAAATATTATTTGCGCTGTCTTCGAATTCACGATAATAGTTGAAAAGATTATCTCAAAATATCTCGCGCAAATATATTTTTCAATTTAAATTGTTTTGCTATATTTTTTGCCATTTTAAATAAGACGTACTTTCCTCAAATTACAAGTTTTAACACATAATAATGATTTTTTTTATTCTAAGATTTTGTTTCTCTTATTTTAAGATTTTGTGTAAATATGGTTCGGCACAGATGTCATTGGCGCAATTTTTTTCTGACGCCAATTTCATATACGCAACGGGTACTTAACTGGTGCTAAAATGTCGTTATTTTGCTTGATATGGTAATCCGGATGTTGTTGTTTATGCTATTGATGTTTCCGCCAAATTGGCGACGGAAAAAATTGCGCCAATATGTATATGAAGTATATAACATCTGTGCTTATGGTTCTTATGACGTAATTTTCCTGCTTTTAACATGTAATCATTTAATTCTAATTTTAAAGTTTTTTTTCTGTTTGTAATAGTCACGTGTAAATAAATTTTTAATTTGAAGTAAACATTATTGTTTGCGCTGTTTATACAACTGGCAACAGTTTAAATTAATAACATTTTCTAAAATTTATAAAAAATATCTCTCGAAATGCTGAAAATTTGAATTTAAAATTGAAATAAAACCTCAAAAAATGAGTCAAATAAGAAAAATAAATACAATCTGCACACCGAGAACTTATAACGTACAAAATGATCTAAAAATGATTAAATTCTCATGTATAGTTTTTGCTCCATTGCATTAAATATCTCTTAAAATAATTCTTCGATTTGAAAACTGTCTGCATCAGCGTGTTTATCAAACATTGCTTTATAATACCACCGATTTTCATGTTTTTGTATGCAACAGTTTTTTTAATATTAACGATGAAAGGCCATGCTTAAGCATTCAAATTGGATGCCGATCTACCTGGAATATCTACGCAGATTTTCATTGGTCCATTTCCAAATCAAAACTTTTTTTTATATATATATAGAAGGATATCTTTTAAGTTTACACGCCTCTATGGGCCATGTTCTATATACATTTCGGCCTGACGGATACTAGTTAGCTTATTTTTACATGTTTCACTGATCTGATTTAATCAAAGACAAAAACAACCCGTTAGTAGGGAGATCGCCACTGTTATTTTAATTATAATTAATTCTTCCGAAAAATTTTTAAAGCCGATCAAATTAGCGTGCTTTTAGAGTTTACGGTGTCTGAGCGGGGGTTGGCGAGCGTAGCTCGTAGTGGGCAGAGCCCTCTAGTATTGTACAAAGTGTAGTTGATGGCTGAAAAAAAAAAATTGTTGATATACGATTGTTCGGAAGAATAGATCTTTTGTTTATGAATTTACAAATAAGGAAAAGTTGCAGTTTGCAGTCTTGATTTCTCTTTTAAATGTAAAACTCCTCAACAGTTAAGGATAGCGTTCTGTTGCTTTCTCAACAAATCGTTGTTGAAGTTTTAAAATTTCCCATACAATTTTTGCCGAAAAATTTTGACTTGCAATAAAAATTTTGAATTTTAGAAAATTTAATTTTTTTTTTATTACTTTCTTCTATCTTCAATAGAAGAAAGTATTGTAATCGAAATTTTTTTCGACTTCCGGTTTTCGACGGATTTGCATGTTTTAGGGGTCAGAGATTCCAAAAAACATGTTTATAGAAAATGTCTGTCTGTCTGTGTGTCCGTCTGTCCGTCTGTCCGTCCGTCCGTCTGTCCGTCTGTCCGTCTGTCCGTCAGTCCGTCTGTCTGTCGCCATTGTACCATCAGAAAGTGTATGAAGTTATGTATAGAATTAAACCAAAATTTTATTATAAGTTTTTGGCTATGGCAAGCAGGTCCTCCCGGAATTTGTAAAAAATTCGCCGGTAGGGGGCGCTGATATAACAATTTTTGTGCGATTTTGAATATTGTACCATCCAAAAGTGTATGGAGTTATGCATAGAATTGAACCAAATTTTTAGTTTAAGTTTTTGGATATGACAAGCAGGTCCTCCCTGAATTTGGAAAAAAATCGCCGGTAGGGGGCGCTGTAATAGCAATTTTTGTGCGATTTTGAATATTGTACCGTCTAAAAGTGTATGAAGTTATGCATAAAATTAAACCAAATTTTTATTTTAAGTTTTTGGCTATGGCAAGCAGGTCCTCCCTGAATTTGGAAAAAATTCGCCGGTAGGGGGCGCTGTACCCTCATAGCATGCATGGTCACGGTGACGTCGTTGTGACGTCACTGTAAGTCACTGTGGTCACGTCACATCTGTGACCAAAATGCCACCCCTCAGTGATGTCACATTGTGACTGAGATGTGAACTTCTTAGAAAACTTTAAAAAATTACGAAAATTCTTCAAAACATGTTATTTACTGTAAAATTATGTTTTCCTGGCAATTAAAAAAAAATTGTGAGGTCACTGTTATATCACTGCTATGTAACGTACGTCACGTCACATATGTGACAAAAAAACCACCATATTGTAAGTCACAGTGTGACAAAAATATGAACTTCAAAAATCTTAGAAAATGAAGAGAAATATTTTAAACAGTCACGAGTTACATGGCATAAGGAATAAAATATATTAGTGGATAGCAAATGGTAAATTCTCTCACTAAAGGGGAGAGAGGGGGGGGGGGGGCATAATAAATAAAGTGCACGATACAATCATTAATAAACTAAATTTTCAGGCTATATTTTATCAATTTGATATCTAAGATAGTGAATGTATACTTTTTCATGATTTAAATTTTATCTAGCATTTGGATAATATAATTAGAATTAGGAATATTAAATTTATACACTTTACATATTTAGTTTGCTGGGAGGAAATTTATTTATTTATTTCTTTTTTTACCGACCAGGATTATTCGAAACACTTCTGTGGTTTCAAAATAAAAATTTTCTATTACAGTTAAATCTGCACCTTTTAATGAGCACGTAGAAAGAGTCTTCAGAGTTTAGTCATCTATGCATTTATTGCTTTAGAATATTTTTATAATTTGTATTCAAGTCATAAATTCTACTTCTTTCAGACTTTTAAAATAAAATTAGCATTTTCCGAAAATAAAAGAAATATACAAAATTTGTGCAAAACAAACTTTACTTAAAAAAAAAGGGGGGGGGGGGGCTCGTTATTACCATTAAATTTATTTTTACACCTTTTGAAAATTTAAACAATGGTATATCTAATAAACTCTAATTATGAATATTATTATTATAATTATTTAGAAAAAATGAACTTTACAATACATTTTAACTTGTATTATTTGGTACGGATAAAAAGAAAAGGTTAAATACATTGGACATTTCTTCAAATACAAAATTTTAATTAACCATACTTTCAGAAAATTACTGCGCATTCAAGTTTCATATCTCTTGCATGCAAAAACAAATAATCTGTACCAGACCATCTGCTTGAAAATCGTCTGCCCACAAAAAAATAAACATGAGAAGACGCGGGAAATAAATAGTTCACTGTTTTTAGAACATCACCTTCACCACGTCTACAACACTTTAAGATAAGGAAATGACCATTTTTGGATACACGGATATTAATAGAACGTATATGTAAGTTTTATTTAATTTAAATATTTTATTCCTGATTTGTACATATGAGTTAAATAGTTTTATGTTATATTTGTAAGAGACTGATCTTTAAACTGTTAGAAGCGATATTTTAAAATTCGATAACTGTAAAGAAAAATATCTTAATCTGCCATCGCTTGAAAAAAAAAAAACTGCGCAGAGACTGTGCATGCCTACATTCATACTGGAATTAATATAAACATTAATTTACTCTTACTTGAGATTGAAAATGTATGGAACGACAATGATTTTGAATTATTTTATCGGCTTCTTACTATTTTTTGATTACTAACACTTATAGTTATTATTATTTTGGGGTTAAATATGATGTTCGATTATCATAAGATTACGAAACTGTTTCAGATTAGAAATTAACATTATACTGGGAAAAAGTATCTTTACATATTACAGTAGTGAAACATTTGAAAGAATTTTCTTTTAGTGCTAATAATATTTTAAATTATCTTTCAAAATCCTAAATCTTCAAACCAATGTTTTCAGATTTAACATTTGCCGAAATTATAAAATAATAGGAATTCCTTATACCATATCGAAATATTTTTGAGATATTGTTAAATCTAATAAGGCATTTAATTTATCTATTGAGTTTGCTTTTGTTTAATAGTACAAATATAAATCCTAATTATTATTTTTAGTATTTTTCAAATTGGTATATTTATTTTTTTTTAATTGTATGTAAGCATTTTTTCTTTTCTGTTTGTGATTTTAATCAAACATTTAATTATAGACATTCTGAATCGGTTATTAAATTTTCTTCTTTTGTAAATTCATTTTCTACGTTTATGATACGCGTAATTATTGGCACTAAAAAGTAAAATATGATACTTAAGCATTGAAACAAAGTGTTTTTCATGCCTGATGGGAAGTTATAGATTAAACTGCTTTAGTATATATTTTTAAAAGTTCATACAATACAGGATACATATTATAGGACACAAGTTGAAAAGTGCTTATGACTTCGGTTTGTCTGTCCGTCTAGCAGTCTATCCGCACTCTAACTCTCGAAAATATACTCGGATTGCCCTGAAATTTTTGGATGTTATTGACGTTTACCATAGCACGGTACCTATTTGTAATGAAGTTTGTAGCATGCTTTGTTCATTTACAGGGACAGCCAAAAGTTTTCCGTTACATTACAGCCTATGGAAAAAAATCGTTTCAAATGATTTTTTATGATTTTACGCACGCTTTCAAACAGAATAAAATTTATATGCATTTATGAAGTGCACTAAAATATGCATTCTGTTGACTATGCGATGCAAAGAATAGTTATTGTTCATTTGCAGGGCTAAACTAGTTGGATGTGCCAATCCCAAAACTTTCTTCTATCTTATACATCTTAATATTTCAAAACCTAGTTACACATGTTAATACTTCAATATTATTAGTTTAATACTATACCAACATTGATTTTCATCTTAAATTTCTGCTCAAGTCAATTAAACGGACTAAAAACGAGTTAATCTATATCATGATATTTGTTAAAATTATTAATTTTTCCTTATTCTGTCGTTATCAGCTGTTTGCGAATAGCCGGCATAGCAGGAAGCGAGTTCCCGCCGCTGCATGAGCCGCCAATGCACAATAGAACTACGAAAAATCAAGAAAAGTATACAAAAATCGCTAGCACGGAGCCCCTTTACCGCGTAATATTTCCAAATTCAAGGAGAGCTTGTTGGCCAAAGCCAAAAACAAGCACAAACATTTTGGTTCAATTGTATGCATAATTTTAATCGCTGTTCGATGGTACAATAATGAAAATGGCACAGAGATCGGAATTATAGCGCCCCCTTCTTTCGGAATTTTTCAAGTTCAGGGAGGACTTGTTTGCCATAGCCAGAAACATGCACAAAAAATTTGGTTCAATTATATGGATAACTTCATACACTTTTCGATGGTACAATAATGAAAATGGTACAGACATCGCAATTATAGTGCCCCCTTCCGGCAGAATTTTTCCAAATTCAGGGAGGACCTTCGTGACATGACCAAAAATAAACACATAAAATTTGGTTCAATTCTATGCATAACTTCATACACTTTTCGGCGGTACAATATTCAAAATGGCACAAAAATTGTACAAAAATCGCTATTACAGCGCCCTCTACGAGCGATTTTTTTACAAATTAAGGGAGGACCTCCTTGCCATAGCCAAGAACTTAAATTTTTTTTTTGGTTCAATTCTATGCATAACTTCATACACTTTTCGATGGTGCAATATTCAAAATCGCACAAAAATCGCTATTACAGCGCCCCCTACCGGCGAATTTTTTGCAAATTCATGGAGGACCTGCTTGCCATATCCAAAAACTTAAACTAAAAATTTCGTTTAATTCTATGCATAACTTCATACACTTTTGGACGGTACAATATTCAAAATCGCACAAAAATCGCTATTACAGCGCCCCCTACCGGCGAATTTTTTCCAAATTCAGGGAGGACCTGCTTGCCATAGCCAAAAACTTAAACTAAAAATTTGGTTCAATTCTATGCATAACTTCATACACTTTTCGATGGTACAATATTCAAAATCGCACAAAAAACGCATTTACAGCGCCCCCTACCGGCGAATTTTTTCCAAATTCAGGGAGGACCTTCTTGTCATATCCAAAAACTTAAACTAAAAATTTGGTTCAATTCTATGCATAACTCCATACACTTTTGGATGGTACAATATTCAAAATCGCACAAAAATTGTTATATCAGCGCCCCCTACCGGCGAATTTTTTCCAAATTCCGGGAGGACCTGCTTGCCATAGCCAAAAACTTATAATAAAATTTTGGTTTAATTCTATACATAACTTCATACACTTTTTGATGGTACAATGGCGACAGACAGACGGACAGACGGACAGACGGACAGACGGACGGACGGACAGACGGACGGACGGACAGACGGACAGACGGACACACAGACAGACAGACATTTTCTATAAACATGTTTTTTGGAATCTCTGACCCCTAAAACATGCAAATCCGTCGAAAACCGGAAATCGAAAAAAATTTCGATTACAATACTTTCTTCTATTGAAGATAGAAGAAAGTAAAAAGGAATTCAAATACATAATGATATAGGGGTGGAGGGAATTGTTTGCGGCATACTTTAATTATGTTAATCTATTTCATATATAATGAAATTGATATATGTCGCTGAGGTTTACATACTATAAATTATTTCATGTATAATACGAATAATACGTATATAGCATTTACAGGGACACACAAAATATTTCAAATACTATATTGTATCCGAAGTACTGTTCATTAGCGATGATTGCTGGAAATGTATTTTTAATTATGATATGCGCTTTTATGATTCACTATATTTATGCATAGTATATGGTGTATATAAATGCTATAATTCCTATACAAGGCTACACAAAAGTATTCGTAAGGATTACTGGGTATGGGCGCAAATTGCTTAAAGGTGGTTTTTAAATGAGTTATGCTCTTTTTTGCTGAACTGCATTTAATTTACCAAGAAATGTTTGTAGAATATAGATAAAACGGTATACAGGATCACGTAAAGAATTGGATACATGACCGTCTATAAATTATAATTTCTGGAAATGTGATTTCAGCAGTTTTAAGAGTGTCTTAGTTTGAATTAAATTTTAACTAAATAGTGGCGTGTAATAAAGATTCTAGGTAAACTACAGGGTTGTACAAAAGTATTCAAGTATGTTTCCATACATTAGTATAAATTGCTGAAAAAGAATTTCAACCTGTTAGGCGTTTTCTTGCTAAACTAAATTTTCCCATTATATAGTATATATGCACTTAAAAAAATGGGAAGTCAAAATTGAGTAAAAAGTACTCAAATTTAAATGCGTCACATACTCAAAATAGCTCCGATCCAAATGTACTCAAAGTTGAGAAACACATGTACTCATTTTTTATTCACTGGTTGTGATCAAATATGAATCATTATGTACTGCCCCCCTCCCCCCCCCCCAAAAAAAAAAGAAAAACCTAAAATTTAAAGTAAAAATGTACTGACATTTATTTCCCGTTCAAAGTTCTTAACAAGAAATGTTTAATTGATTATTTATTAAGAAAAATAGCAAAATTCTTAACAAGATACTCAAATCGAATATTTTTATGACAAGAGCATTATTTCCAAGCACTTTTAAATTATTTTTAAAATGCTGTGCATAATTTAATATTTACATTAATAAACATCATTTATGCCGCCATAAATGAAATGAACCATTACAGGGTACAAAACTATTCGTTTGTTTGGGTTTGATAACATGTGATGTTTCAAAATAGAGAAAGCATGGGTTCATTTTTGATCCAAAAATATTCAATTCGATATGAGTACGTCGGTTTACTTATTTTTGAGTACTTCATTTTTCTGAGTGTATCAACCTACAGATCAAATACAGGGTTGTTCAAAAGAATTGGAAAACATATTTGGCTATGGACGGTAACTGCTGAAATCAATTTTTCAAATGTTTACTTAGTTATCTTATTTACGTCATTTCCCTAAATTACGATGTCTTGTTAAAGCATTCAGAAAGTGTTGGAAAGTATTTTATAATCTATGATTAACGCATGATTTTTCTTACTCGTTTTTTTTTCTATTTCCCATATCAGTCTTTTCCTATAAAACATACCAAATCTATTTAGCTCATATTCACAAAATACAATATACACGGGAATAAAAAATTTAAATAAATATCGCTTATCATGCCGCTCTATAAATAATAGTTGTATTAATATCCGTGAGTCTCCATGTTCGTATTTAATAAAGCAATGACAAATCACAACAAATTAAAAAATTTACACATTCTAAATATCAAGCTTGAACTCAATATCAAGCATAGAACTTAATATCAAACATAGAACTGAATAAAAAAATATTTCAGTTGATAAGCATTGTTTTTTAAGTGGAAAAATTTAAAATGATTTAGAAGAATAGGACTCCAAAATAGCGATATTTTGCTAAAAAGTACGGTAAAAAGATAAGATTTTATATTTACAGCAAAAGGTTATTTCAAAATTCATCGCTGTATTAATACTTAGAAATTTTTCCAGACAGAATCCTTCGCCTTATATACAATATTTCAAATGAAAATCAAATATCAAATTAATTGCTTAAAAGGCGCAAATAGTGAAAAAGATTCCAAGCCGGGACTCGAACCCGGGCCATCAGTATAGCACACTGATATTCTACCGACTAAACCACATGGAACGACGCCCAGTCTGTAAAATTTCTCACTATTACAGGTTGGCAAGGCTACAAACGCAGCACAAGATGGAATATTTATCGTGAGCCACCGACATGCGGTAAACACGAAACTTAATGAAATCCAGCATCGAAACTATATTAATAATTGGAAATTTTTCCAGGGAGAAACATTCGCCTTCCATACAACATTTCAAATTAAAATTGCCTTTTAAGCAATTAATTTGAAATTTGATTTTCATTTGAAATATTGTATGCAAGGCGAATGGTTCTCTCTGGAAAAATTTCCAAGTATTAATATAATTTCAATCGATACTGGATTTAATTAAGTTTCGTGTTTGCATCATGTTGGTGGCTCACGCTAAATATTCCATCTTGTGCTGAGTTTGTAGCCTCGCCATCATGTAATAGTGAGAAATTTTCCAGCCTGGGTATCGTTCCATGTGATTTAGTCGGTAGAATGTCAGTGCGCTGTACTAATGGCCCGGGTTCGAGTCCCAGCATGGAATCTTTTTCACTATTTGCGTCTTTTAAGCAATTAATTTGAAATTTGATTTTCATTTGAAATCACAGTGTTTATGACAAGTTCGTCACAAATGACCCATATTTCACAAATTGGTCACAGTGTGACGTCAAAGCATTGTCGCTTTCGTCACAGGTTCGTCACAAAGTTAATGCCAAAATAGTCACAAATGACACACTTTTCACAAATTTGTCACACCGTGACTTCACAGAGTGGTCACAATGTGACGTCACAAACGACCTCTAAAACGGCCATAACGACCTCGCATTCTAGTCACTGTGACGTCACATCGACGTCACGTGACGTCACATCGACGGTCACAAAATCACAGTGTGACTTCACAACGACGTCGCCGTGACGTCACCATGCCTTACGGGTAATAGCGATTTTTGTGCGATATTGAATATTGCACCATCGAAAAGTGTATGAAGTTATGCATAGAATTGAATTAAAAAAAAATTTTAAGTTCTTGGCTATGCCAAGGAGGTCCTCCCTTAATTTGTAAAAAAATCGCTCGTAGAGGGCGCTGTAATAGCGATTTTTGTAGAATTTTTGTGCCATTTTGAATATTGTACCGCCGAAAAGTGTATGAAGTTATGCATAGAATTGAACCAAATTTTATGTATTTATTTTTGGTCATGTCACGAAGGTCCTCCCTGAATTTGGAAAAATTCTGCCGGAAGGGGGCACTATAATTGCGATGCCTGTACCATTTTCATTATTGTACCATCGAAAAGTGTATGAAGTTATCCATATAATTGAACCAAATTTTTTGTGCATGTTTCTGGCTATGGCAAACAAGTCCTCCCTGAACTTGAAAAAATTCCGAAATAAGGGGGCGCTATAACTCCGATCTCTGTGCCATTTTCATTATTGTACCATCGAACAGCGTATAAAATTATGCATACAATTGAACCAAAATGTTTGTGCTTGTTTTTGGCTTTGGCCAACACGTTCTCCTTGAATTTGGAAATATTGCGCGGTAAAGGGGCTCCGTGCTAGCGATTTTTGTATACTTTTCTTGATTTTTCGTAGTTCTATTGTGCATCGGCGGCTCATGCAGCGGCGGGAACTCGCTTCCTGCTATGCCGGCTATTCGCAAACAGCTGATAACGACAGAATAAGGAAAAATTAATAATTTTAACAAATATCATGATATAGATTAACTCGTTTTTAGTCCGTTTAATTGACTTGAGCAGAAATTTAAGATGAAAATCAAAGTTGGTATAGTATTGAACTAATAATATTGAAGTATTAACATGTGTAACTAGGTTTTGAAATATTAAGATGTATAAGATAGAAGAAAGTTTTGGGATTGGCACATCCAACTAGTTTTTAGCATCAAGTCATGTTTCGGCTTTCTCGGAATTACTGATCTGTATTTTGCTTAAATACAAGGGTTGAAGTTTGTCGAAACTTAGGCTGTACAGTACAATGCAGCTGTCTAGTGTCAAATAGTTTATGGAACTGGTAAAACAAAACGAGCTTAGTTTGTAAAAAAATATTCCTTATAGAAAAAATTCGCGAATAACCAAGTTAAGTATTCGCAAATGATGAAATATATTTCATTTTTTATTTTGCGAATAATCAAAACTCGCGTATGTTAAGGGATTACTGTATTTCAATTATGTTGCATTATTTGAAATATGATGAAATTAATATACATTACTCAGGTTTTCTACAGGATGCTTGAAATAGAATAGGACGTGCATTGCATTTATCGTTCATTTGCAGGAACACATAAGAGATTTCAAAGATTTCTGTAACCAAAGTTGTGTCTAAAGGATGATTGCTGAAAGTGTTTTCAGTTATGGTGTGAGTTTTTAAGTTCAAATATTTGAATACACATGGTGTGCATGAATTCTATTGAATATATACAGGGCAACACAAAATAATTCGTGATCATTAATGAGAATGAGCATGAATAGCTTAAAGATTTTTTTAATTTGAGTATTGAAACTTCAAGTTAATTTTCAAGCTCAACTATACATTTATTTTAATACTGAGAGATGTTTGTAGCATATAAATAAAATCATATACAAATCTATGCAAAGAACTGGATACTGGATACATGGCCGGCCTATCGATGGTAATTCCTGGAAGTGTGATTACAGTTGTTTTAAGCATGCTTTTGCCTCAATTAAATTTCAGTATAATATATGGCGTGTATAAAAATATGTATCTAATATATAGGGCTGTAAAATGAATTCAAGTACGTTTCCATCTATTGGTAGATTGCTAAAGGGGAATTTTCAACTCTGTTTTGCGTCTTTTTTACTAAACTAAAATTTTTCAAACTATGTAGAATTTGTAGAAATCTATAGATCATATACAGAGCAGCACAAAGGAATTGGAGCACTTTTATGGCTATGCGTGGTAATTGTTGATATGTTTTCTAAGATGTTTACTTAGGTATCTTCTTTACCATATTAAGGGGACAGTTTACTTTTTCAACAATTTTGTTTATTTAAAAATATGGTTCAAATGGCGAGCATTTCAATGTTTAAAAAATGTACATTTAAAAATTTAACTGCATACTTAATTAAATTTTTGAAAAGTTTAAAAATTTTGAATTTATTAAGATCCCTACTACTTTTTTAAATATTAGTATTTTTGACCATTTTTTTTTTTAGATTTTCAAATGTATATTACCCAAGACTGTGTATGGATTTTTAGGTACATCTAATATTACATTTAATATAATTTTTTTACTGATACATATAGTGTAAGATGATGATATCTAACACATCTTCATATACCTTTTTTTTTTTTTTTAAATAACAAAAAATCTGAAGGCTAATTCCATACGCAGATTTATTACATATATAATAAAGAACATGCATAAAAAATTTTAAATCTCTATCTCAAATACAAAACAAGCTGGAAATTGCTCGTCAAACGTGGAACGTGGCAAACGAGATGCGTTCGTACTATAGCTAGTTTTATGATTATTTTTTGCACCCCATATTATACTGAATGTAAATTTTTTTGCACTTCATAAGTGCATAGTCTGTAACATCATTAAAATGCACTGCAATAATTTTTTTTCCATTCCCCGTAATGAAACTGAAAAATTTTGACTGTCCCTGTCATTAAACTATACATCCGATTTTCATAAAATTTGAAATGGCTCGACAAAATTTTTCAACAATTATATATTTAAAATTTCAGACCTTTCGAAAGGCTGTAACATCATTAAAATGCACTTGCAATAATTTTTCCCATTGACCGTAATATAAAGAAAAACTTTTGATTGTCCCTGTAATTAAACTATACATCCGATTTTCATAAAATTTGAAATGGCTCGACAAAATTTTGCAGCAATGATATATTTAAAATTTCAGACCATTCGGAAAGCTGTAACATCATTAAAATGCACTTGCAATAATTTTCCCTATTGGCCGTAATGTAAAGAAAAACTTTTGACTGTCCCTGTCATTAAACTATACATCCGATTTTCATAAAATTTGAAATGGCTCGACAAAATTTTGCAACAATCATATATTTAAAATTTCAGACCAATCGGTTGGGTAGTTTTTGCTCTGTTATATGCGGACGGACGGACGGACGTACAGACGGACTGAACGACGACTATAGGAGCTACGTATTTATATAATTACGAACGCACCTAAAAAGCCTTAGCATTTTCAAAACATGAAAGCGAAGAAAATATGAACATAGAGAAAAAGCCGTTTAAAGTTTTCATTTGTGTGGGGGAATTGCACTGGTTGTATTAACAAAATTTACAATACCTCACGATATAATTATTGTTTGGATAAAAATGAGGTGTCAAAACATTCACAATTAAACGGGCTTTAATTTGATTTTTTTTAAATCGACATTTTAACCACTTTTGGGTAAACTGTTTCCTGGTGAATTTTTGTTAAAATTTTCTGGAAGTGTTCGAAAGTGTTTCATAATCTATGCTTGACGCATGATTTTTTTTTCTTTCTAGTTCATTTATAATCAGTGGTCAAAATAAATATCCAACATGTATGTGTTTTCAGTGGTTCATCTATACTAATCAAAGAAAGTTTCTCTGTGTGTGTGTGTGTTTGCGATGGCTAACGAAATCTAGAGTACACTTAAAAGTCTAAAAAATGTTGGTGAGGTTAATCCAAGGCAGGTCCTGATGCACCTGAGACTCAGAATTTAAAATTTTTCATAATTAGCTGAGATATAGATTAAAAACTCATAAAAAAATCCCAATTAAAGGAGCAAGAATTTTTGATCTTTTGCAAAACCACAAAAGAAACTCAACACCTGCCGGGCTCGGGCCTATTTTCATTCACGGCACTTGGGCCGGTCCCGGGCCAAACTTTTTTCTGAATGCTCGGGCCGGACCTGACTACTCTTTGCGGGCTGAGTTCGGACCTTACTTTTTTCCGAAGAATCGGGCCGGGCCTAACTTATTTTTTTCTGTACAGAGCCCGGACTGGTTTCATTCCTAGTCTTCACGGCCCAAAATTTTCAGCCCTGGTTTTGAGCCTGCCGGTATGAAAATCATTGTCTCGGCATGTCCTGTCCTTTCAAAGGTCAGTAAAATTAAGCCTGGACCAAAGATTTTTGCAAAAAGTGCATACATTTTTTAATAGTCATTATTCTACAATTAAACATTAAAATTTATTCCTTTTAAAGAATAGTAGATTGCTACGCTTATTAAAATATAACTAAATTAAAATATAGTAAAACGTGTGCAAAAGAACCTGCCTATGACGGAATTCTGCTTTAAACTGAAAAACGTGTTGACCCTTGCAAAATTAATAAATACATAAGAAAAGAATATATAAAACGTTTACACTTGCTAAGAAGGGAACTTGTCTATAGCGCATTTTTTTTTTTCTTTTCTATGTAATCGAATCTTAGAAGATTTTACTGTATAGCATTTTTCAGATTTTTAACACTTCAATACATGGAATATGGATTAACAATATTAATGATAACGGAAACATTTACATACAAGAAATAGCGATTCATTAAAAATATATATATATATCGCAGTCTGCGGTACTTCTATAAAAATAAAGATTATAAACCTGAAAAAAAAGTTAATATAAATATTTTTGGTCTGAACTCCTCGGACGAGACAAATTTTTAACCAGATCTACGTAAAAATCAATGTTCTGTAGAAATTCACTCTTGCTGGGCCGGGCCTAACTTTAAGCTGTTATTCCAGGTCGGGCCAATTTTGTTTTCTACGGGCTGGGCCGAACTTAACTTTTTTACCGGGCCGGGCCAATACTTTTTTTGTACGGGCCGGGCCCGGGCCTGGAAATTTCGGCCCGTGCAGACCTCTACTTCAATCATTCAGAGCAGAAGAGGGCTGCCAGATAAGTCAGGGTTTCCAAATAAATCGACAGTCAGAGATTTTCGGACACGTTCAAATTAAGTAAACAATTACATTTATCGATTTGATACAAGGCATACATACTTAAAAAAATTCTAAATTCGAATTTTTGAAAGGATTCATTCATAATTTGATGAGATATTAATTAAAAACCTTTTAAAGAAACACATTTTTCATCAACACACCTGCAGACATTTAGTCTGGTTCTAATAACAGCTGCTTTGATTGTTCAGAGTCTAAAACGATTGATTGGAATAATTAAAATCCACAGTCAGAAATGATAAGGTATATGAAAAATTTTAAAACTATTTGAGGTAGGGATTTGAAAATTGACATATATACGCAAAATAATATTCTATTTCTGAAATTCTGAAGAGGTACCTCAAGGTGGTCCCGCGTATAAGATGTTATTTATTTATTAATATTTTTTACTGATTATTTTCTTTAAAATATATATATATATATATATTCCTTTCCTAAAATAAATTCTAGGTGTGATTCTGTTCCGAATCTTCCAAAAATTTAAGGCATTCATTTCCGAAAATTTAAAAAAATCGGTCACCAATCCGAAAATTCGGACATAAAAAATATCGCGAATTTCGACCAATGGTCGCCGAAAAAAATTAATTTTGTCAATCGTTTGCAGAAAAATCACCAATTTTGTCAAAGGATCGCAGGAAAAGCTCAAAATTTGTCAAAGAAACGCGGGAAAAACGCAATTTCGTCAAAGAAACGCGGGAAAAACGCAAATTTCGTCAAGGAAACGCGGAAAAAACGCAAAATTCGTCAAAGAATCGCGAAAAAAACGCAAATTTCTCCAAGAATTGCGAAAACCCCCCTCAAATTTAGTCAAAAGATCGCGAAAAAAACAGCAAATTTCGTCAAAAGATCGCGAAAAAATCCGCACATTTCTTCAAAAGATCACGGAAAACCCGCAAATTTCGTCAAAAGATCGCGAAAAAACAGCAAATTTCGCCAAAAGATCGGCGAAAAATCTCAAATTTCGTCAAGGATCGCAAAAAAAAAAAAAACAAAGTTCGCTGAAAGATCGCAAAAAAACCCGAAGTTCGTCAAAGACCCACGGAAAAAACGCATAGTTAGTGCCGGGAGTGGATTCCCCCTCTGCTGTAACTTTTCTGAAAATTTGCTGTGAATTTCAGAAATTTTTTAAAAGTTAGAATCACCCCTAATAAATTCTTTGAAAATAAATTAAAATTTAATTTTCAGCCATATTTAAAACTTTTCCGAAAGAATAACTTTTTTTTTTTTTTTTTTTTACATAGTCCTTTCTTTTCAATACAGAAGAGAATAACTTTTATTTTGTCATCGAGACTTACAGAAGTATTTATTTTAAAAAAATATATATATTTGTTAAGAGAAAGTATTATTTATTATAAGAATGAAAATTTTTCTCTAAATAAAAGTAATCCGGAAAACAATTTAAATACAAGTGATACAAGTAATATACAAGTGAAATACATTGAACAAAATTTCATAACTTCATGATGATGATGTTGGAAATTTACATGCATGAATTTAAATTTAATATATCTCGAAAAAATCCATTGTGAGTAGTTGGTTGATTGATTGATTGATTTAAGCTTTGTAGCATATCCACAAATGTACTTGCTGCATGTAACGATAGGTGCTGGAAAGATACTTAAAAATATTCTGAAATACATTATTAGATAAATGCATTTAAATCCTGGAAGAAGGCACGGTGACCATGGCAGCACAATCTATAAGGTGCTATATCTTTTGATCTAATTATCGTATTTACAAGTTGCTTGTGGTGTTTCAATCCAAAAGCTTTAGGCTTTATTTCAAACTAGAAAAAAAAATAATAAATAAATAAAAATTTCTAGGATTATTGTGTTTATAATCCACGGCTGTCCAACGCGGCGCCCTTCAAAGGTTTTCTTAGCGCCCTTTTGAAAGTTTTCTGTTATTAGCCTTTTTTAAAACTATAATTCCATTTTAATTGATATTTTATTTTAAATCCTTGATATTTGCCTCAAAGATGTTTTTATAAAACTCCTGAAAGTATATTTTAGGCAACAAAAACCAAAAATGTATCTTTAAAAATTGGGTAATTTTTCTGATTTTTTTATTTTTTATTTTTTATTTTTTTATTACAAAGTCATGCAAAATGATTTCTGCCAATGAAAGTTCTTCCAGAATATCTCTTTGGACCCTTCCCCTGCCATGCATTGGTCACTGTAATGCCTGTCTTTGTTTTTGTACTTTTTATAAAGCTAAATTTACGCCTCCAAAATAAATGGATTATTTTTACGTCCTCAACAATCTAACAATATCTCAGTTTTCATTTTTACTTCCTTCTATCTCCAATTAGAAGAAAGTAATCAGAGTTGGTAAAAATCCGGGTTTTTTTTCAAAAAACCCAAAAACCTGGTTTAAACCAGGTTTTTTTGGTTTGCTTTAAAAACCGGGTGTTTTTAAAGAGATTTTCCTATTACATATACATGCATATTTATTGATAAAAATAAACATTGTTGGATATATAAATAATATAACTTCATTTAAAAATAATTTAAATTAAATAATTACAGTAATTATGTAGAAAATTGAAATAATTTAATCATTTTTAGTAAAAGCTATGTCTTATGTTCCATGAATAAAATGCTCTACACAGTGAAACATTGGTACCTTGAAAATCTTAATTAACAATCTTTTGATTACTATAAAGGTTTGATTACTATAAAATTACTATAAATTTGAGTACTATAAATAAATATATTGTGTAGTTTCATAAATACAATATACTTCCCATGGCTATTCAAAATAATTTCTTTGAAATATTTGCAATCTGAGATATCTGATTTTTCTGTTAGAGTTCTACATGAACAATTATTATCTTTTATTGAAAGTGAAGCTTTTTATAAAGAATTTCTGGAATGATTTGAATTTAGCAGTAGAGTCTTTACACGTTTCAAGAACTATTGTATATTGTCAGTTGACACTTCTCAGAAACTGCCAGGTTAAAAAAAAAAAAAAAAAAAAAAAAAAAAAAGAGGCAACAGTAAAATAAACAGAAATACCTATTTACCAGCTTTTTAGACTTAATGAAAACATTGATCTTAAAATCAAAAGTAGATTTATAAAAGTTGTCATCCACTAAAACATTTAAATAGCCATCAGACTTAATACACAGGGTTTTTTTCTAAGCTATGTTATAAATACATATTACTTTTAAATTTCTAAACTAAAAATTAATAATATACCCTTTTAAGCATTTTTATGAGAATTTTTTCTATTATGTCTCAAGTGAACCTTATCTCAATTTTCTCCCTTTTTAGGTGCTTTCGTAATTATATAAATACGTAGCACCTATAGTCGTCGTTCAGCCCGTCTGTCCGTCTGTCCGCATATAACAGAGCAAAAACTACCCAACCGAATGGTCTGAAATTTTAACTATATGATTGTTGCAAAAATTTGTCGAGCCATTTCAAATTTTATGAAAATCGGATGTATAGTTTAATTACAGGGACATTCAAAAGTTTTTCTTTACATTACGGCCAATGGAAAAAAATTATTGCAAGTGCATTTTAATGATGTTACTGTCTTCCAAATGGTCTGAAATTTTAAATATATAATTGTTGCAAAATTTTGTCGAGCCATTTCAGATTTTATGAAAATTGGATGTATAGTTTAATTACAGGGACAGTCAAAAGTTTTCCATTACATTACGGGCAATTGGAAAAAAATTATTGCAAGTGCATTTTAATGATGTTACAGCTTTCCGAATGGGCTGAAATTTTAAATATATAATTGCTGCAAAATTTTGTCGAGCCATTTCAAATTTCATGAAAATCGGATGTATAGCTTAATTACAGGGACAGTCAAAAGTTTTCCGTTACATTAAGGGGAATGGGAAAAAATTATTGCAATGCAAGTGCATTTTAATGATGTTACAGACTATGCACTTATGAAGTGCAAATAAATACACATTCAGTACAATATGGGGTGCAAAAAATAATTATAAAACTAGTTATAGTACGAACGCACCGCATTTGCCACGTTTGACGAGCAATTTCCAACTTGTTTATTCTTAAGGCTGTTCTCAAATCCGAAAGGGCAACTTTATGTCATAAGTTTTAATTTATTTTTGTTCAGAAATGCATGAAACTAGCAGATGTTGTTGTTCAGATACTATGTAATGGAACTGTGTTTTCTGTATTTTTGCAAATGCAATAGATCTTTTAGAAAATACTGTCAAAGTCGGCGTTTTGAACCGAATTTCTGCATGAAAGAAGAATAACCACTCAAGGAAGGTTAAAAACATCTTTGACACGTGATCAAAATTGCCTCTAACTCAATAGGTAATTTACTTATAAAAAATGGAAAACACAGTTCGATTCCAAATTGCTTCCATAGTAAGGCCTTCCAATTTTGTATCTTTCCGTTAAAAAATTAATTCGTAAATGTGTCAAAGCGTTCTGCGCTTGTTGAGTCGAGCAGTTGAGAACAGTCTTAAAAGGTAATCTCCCCAATCAAGAAATTTTTTTTTAGAGCTTAACTGAAATCTCAAAAGTCATTTTATGTTATTAATTGTAAATAATCTGCGTTTTCTCAAAGGAAAATATTTTATTCAAAATATTGATTATTTTTAGTTTATTTTATCTTTGCTAAATTCACATGTTTTAAATTTTCTCTTTAGAGCTTCAGATATGTTCATTAACACATTCAATTTGCATTCTACATGCATACAAAGTAACCTAGACTCACTATGTCTCACGGTGACTGCTGGGATAAGACTGTTACAGTGTTGCCAGATAGTCAAAAGTCAATTTCCCCAAAATTTCTGAAATTTTCCCAAAATCAGTGTTTTTTTCCGTAAAAGTCCCCAACTCAGTTTTCACTAAAGAAAAAGGAATTTTTAAATTTTCAATTTACCACTATAAAAAATATCCAAGTAATTTAAGCTAAAAAAATTTCCTCAAATCAAGCCTTTTTTAAAAAAAAATTCCCCATTTACAAAAACAAACTTTTAAACTGGGCTGAATGCATATTCTGTAGCTACATTGAGAATGAGAAGTATTTTGCAGTGACAAGTGCGTAGCTTCAGACAATGTCTTATCAATTGGGATTTGAATGAATCCGAGATGGTACGCTGATTTATTTTTTTTGTCATCCCTATATTGATGT
The DNA here is from genome assembly GCA_963932465.1 of Maratus speciosus. NCBI lineage: Eukaryota > Metazoa > Arthropoda > Arachnida > Araneae > Salticidae > Maratus > Maratus speciosus. The sequence goes on along the minus strand of OZ010797.1, from coordinate 339,117,730 downwards.
GCATAATCATAATGCAAAGTATTTTTGCTGTATCAATCGGTGTGCTTTTGCATATCATAAGAGAAAAATATCTGCTTTCCACATATTTAAAATAAATTTTTTTACAGTACGGCGAAGGTATTTTTCGTTAAGAGAATAATGATTGATATTTCGGGTTTCTGGATTGTATTTTCGTTTTTCAAATCAAAATTGAGTTCGAGACAGATCCAGTCATTCTACTTGACTAAAAGAAATCTTTACGGAAAATGGTAAAAAAAAAAAAAAAAAAAAAATCCCCACGTTTTCCCCTAAAATTTTTTGTAGTCCCCAAAAGTTTCCCCACGAAGTACTTGTCCCCAAAAAATTCCCCTAGAGGTTCAAAATTCCCCAAAATGGGGACAAAATCCCCAATCTGGCAACACTGGACTGTTAAAAGCAGTATTGTAGTTGTAAAAAATGCAGAGAATATACGCTATAAGCAGAGGGCATGCGCTAGAGTCCTAAACGTTCATGGTTAGGGTATGTGGAATATTTTGCAACCCTCTCTAGCGGGCCTCTCTTAGCCAGACGGCGCCGAATCACGTGGTCTGACTAGAGAACTAATATTTAAAAAACATTTTTTCTTTCTTGTTCCTTTTTTAGTTTAGTTTTATTGTGAATGTGAATCTTGAACGCAGCAAGCAATAAGCTGCGTATAGGTTTTTTTTTGTCATGGTCTTTATAGGAGAAATGATGTTTTGATTTTGAAAAGGAAAATTTATTTTCGAATATTAAATCATGCTATTTTCTTGGCTTCTTTATAGAAGAATATAATTGCTGATATTTTAATATGATCATCTTGGATTCCCAGCGAGGAATAACAAATTATATTCAAATGTTTTCGTTGTATATACTGTATATATTTAAAAGTGTAAATAGAATAATCAAAGTTTTTAATCTTCCTGTGATTACTTATACTGAACAACACCTGCGCCACTTTCTTGTGAAATATGCTTAATTATTTTAATGTGATTTTACATGAATCGTGAAGTTTTCATCTAAGCTCTCCCAACTTTGATTTAAATTAAGAATAACGTGAAGCTCTTGAATTTCATGAAGATTATTCTTTATTTTTTGGTGCCTCAAAAACCCAGAAAAAAGGTAAGAAATACCTTTATTATTCTGCATGACTATTGACTCTTGATTTATTGAAAATAACGCTTTCTCATAATAATTTATTTTGAAAATTGAAATAAATTTTAAACATGGATAAGACTGATAAGCTTAAAAGTAAAAGAGCTACTGTTCGAGCAGCAGTTACAAAATTAATCACAAAATGTGATACATTATTATCTGTTGATATTGATAAAACTGATTGCGATTCTTTAATGGAATCGTTAGAGCTCGTAAATGAAAAGGAAGCTCTACTAAAGGAATTAGATTCCGAAATAGATGAGCTAATTCAGGAAAAAACTGAATATGAAAAAGAACTAAAATCGGTAGAAGAATATTCTGAAAAAATATCAAGTTTGAAATTTAAAATTAAGAGGAGGCTTAAAAAATGTAAAATCGAAACTGAACCAAAAGTTTTACTAGAATCAAATAACGGTTCAAAAATCGGTAGTAAACCCGTTTCGGCAGTGAAGCTTCCTAAACTTAACATAGAAAAATTTTCTGGTGATGCAAGCCAGTTCTTAGAATTTTTTAATTTATTTACTAGTGCGATAGATTCAAACGAATCGTTATCAAAAATTGAAAAATTCCAATACCTGAAATCTTTGTTGTCTGGACCTGCATATAATATTGTAGCTGGTTTTGAACCGACAGATCAAAATTATTCAACTTGTTTAAAGTTGTTAGAAGAAAGGTATGGTAAGCGGGAAAATATAATAAATTGTTACATGAACAAAATTCTAAATCTTGAACCAGTGAAATTCACTAACAATGTTACTTCTTTAAGAAAGTTGTATGATAATATCGAAACTAGTATAAGAAATCTTGATGCGTTAGGAGTAACATCAGGCTCCTACGGCCATTTATTACTACCCATATTATTAAGAATCCATATTATTAACCCATATTATTAATTTACCCGAAAATTTGATACTAGATTCCCATCGAAAACGTGACCGCGATAAGGACTGTGAAGTCACCGATTTAATAAATTTTATTAAAACGGAACTAAGATGCCGGGAAGCTAATAATTTAGTAAATATTTCCCAAAGTAAGGCTTATGAAAATTCTTCAAGTAAATATCAAAATTTTCCTCAAAAGAAAAATATACCTTCCGCTGCTGCTTTAAATACATCTACAAAATGTTTTGCATATTTTGCAAGTCTTCTGATCATGTAGGATTAAATTGTTCGAAATTCACTGATGAACAAAAACGATATAAATTAAAGAAAGAAGGTCGCTGTTACAAATGCTTTTTTAAGTCACATTTATCAATTAACTGTAGAACAAAAATTAACCCTTGTTCCAAATGTGGTAACAATACCCATAGTTATTTGTTTTGTTTTAAAGAAACAGCGAAAGAAAATCCTGAAAAAGAAATGAAAGGTGCAATTGTATCTATGATGTCGGAACAAAAATATAAACAAAATAAATCTACATTATTGCAGACTTGTACAGTTTCTGTGTCTGCTGGTAAACAATGCTTATTGGCTCGCGTTTTATGTGATAGTGGTTCAGAAAAATGCTTTCGTGACAAAAATTTAAATTGAAGCCATTGCGAAGAGAATATTTATTAGTTTATCCTTTTGGGCGGAGACGCCCTTTTGAATCTTGTTATGAAGTAGTTGCTCTTGAATTATCCAGTGTTGTGCAACCTATCAACTCGATAAAGATCGAAGCACTAGTGGTTGATAATATAACTGGAGCTTCTGTGAAAACCCTAGAACCAGAACTTCTAGACATAATGAGAACAAGAGGCTTTAAGCCTGCTGATACAGGTCTTGAACAGGAAATAAATATTTTGCTAGGGTCTGACTTTTTGTGGAAAATATTAAAGGGAATCGAGGGAAAATTGACAAAAGAATTATACGTTGCAGAAACTATTTTCGGTCATACGGTGCACGGGCAGATAGAGTCGAATAAAAAAGAAGTAGCTTGTTTGCGTGTTTCAGTTGAAAATATAAATACTCAACTGAAAGCATTTTGGGAGCTGGAAGCTATTGGCATTGCTGAAAGCAATGAAAAGAACATTACCGATCATGAGGTAATAAAATAATTTAAAGAAAATTTAAAATCCGTAAATGGGCGTTATGAAGCAAAATTATTGTGGAAAAATTCTCGTGAATTGCTTTGAAATAATCTTGAAGTAGCAAAGAAGCGGTTTTCTAGTTTAGAAAATAAATTCTTGTAAAACGATTCTTTAATTAAGGAATATAGCTCCATTTTGCTAGAGCAGTTTAATGAGGGTGTAATAGAATTGTGCACCGACAAACATTCTAATAATTCCTATTACATGCCACACAGTCCTGTTATCCGTGACGACAAAACTACAACAAAAATGCGCATTAGTCTATGATGCTTCTTCCAAATATGATGATTCTCTATCATTAAACGAATGTTTGTATCATGTCCCTAACTTGAATTCTAATGTTTTAGATGATGAAAACATTCCTGTTTCGAGTTTCGAAGCCCCAAATACTTCCTTGAAAATTTTAGGATTGATCTGGAACAATACAGAAGATAAATTAGGACTAGAATTACGACCCTTGTCAGAAAAATTAAATAATGATTCTTCTACTAAACGCAATGTTTTGAAAATTGCAACAATGTTCTTTGATTCAGCCGGATTTATTGCTCCTTTTGTTTCTGGTGAACTAGAAAATGATTGGCAAAATTGGCTTTCAGAAATCCCGGCTCTCGCTCACTTGAAAATTCCCTGGCAGTATTTTAGCAACCTGATCATGGAAAAGGAGCATCTCCAAATGCGTATTTTTCCTGATGCTAACCCTAATGTGTATGTTCCTGAATTTCTTTCCTTGCCCGAAGATCAGTGGTCTAGTGTTAAAATTGCTGCAACACAATTACCTGATGTTTCTGAAGAAAAGTCTCGAAAAGCAGCAACCATTTCTTGTGCTGTTCAAACAAATAAATCTGATGAAATTCCCATTTTTAATCTTGAAAAGTATAGCTCCCTAAAGAAATTGTATCGAGTAACTGCATGGCTATTTACATTTATTTCTAATATAAAATTGAAGGTAGAAAAAAGAGATTTTTCAGAATTATCAGCTGAGAAAATGTTACAAGCTGAAAATTTTTGGTTTAAGCTAGTTCAGGAAGAAAGTTTTCCCGAAGTTATAAAAAGCTTGAAATGTAACAAGAGTATCCCTAAAGAATCGAATCTTCTACAGTTAAACCCTATATTGTCAGATGAAGGTTTGCTGTTGGTACGAGGACGGTTACAAAAGTCTGATTCCTCATTTTATAGAAAACATCCTGTTGTGATTCCTGCAAAACACAAACTTGCTGAATTAATCGTGAAAGATGCACATGAAAAAGTTTTTCATTCAGGAGTGTCCAGTACATTAGTACAAACTAGTGAAAAGTTTTGGATTTTAAAATCTAGACAGTGCATAAAATCAGTCCTAAACAAACGTGCAATCTCCAAGAAATTTAGCGTTCACCCTGGTCAACTAGTTATAGCAACTCTAAAGCATATCTTGTGTTTACCTGTAACCAAGGAATCCTTAGTGAAACGCTTCCGTTTGCGCGAGACTTTTCTGAATTATTTTTGGAAGCGCTTGAAAAATGAGTGCCTTCTCAACTTACAATCTGCTCATTACACGGACCAGAATAAGACTTCTGACGTTAAAGCAGGTGATGTGGTTCTTGTTCATGATGAACACTTACCCAGAAGTTTCTGGAAGTTGGGTATTTGTGAACAGATATAAAAAAAATAAGGTCTTATTAACTGAAGACAAATAATTCCATCATTAAAAGACCTATTAATTTTTTGCATAATTTAGAACTGAAAAAAAAAAACTTTGATATTATTAGAGACTCAAAAACTTTCATTTGATTCTTTTAAAAAATCTTGAACTCTTTTTGTTATTGACTTTAAAAAACTTTTATTTTTTTTTTCACTTAAAAAAAATGTTTCTTGTTTGATAATATTTCTAACTTTTAGTTTAATTTTTTTTGTGTTGAATATTCTAGAAAAAGTTGTATAGATTTAAACCGTTCTTTCTATTTTTAGTAGCAGAAACTTGTTCTCAAATCTTTTAAATTGTTTAATTATTTTATTGAAGTCCAGTATGTAAGTATATATTTTGATTTGTATTGTATTTATGTATAGTGTAATTCATGATTTTTAGAATAATTTTATTTCTACTTTAATTATTTTGAATCCCCAATTTTGATGAACCCTTGTTCATCGGGGGGGGGGGAGGGGGGAGTTTATTGAATATTTTGCAACCCTCTCTAGCGGGCCTCTCTTAGCAAGACGGCGCCGGATCAGGTGGTCTGACTAGAGAATTAATATTTAAAAAACATTTTTTCTTTCTTATTCCTTTTTTTAGTTTAGTTTTATTGTGAATGTGAATCTTGAACGCAGCAAGTAATAAGCTGCGTATAGGTTTTTTTTTTTTGGCATGGTCTTTATAGGAGAAATGATGTTTTGATTTTGAAAAGGAAAATTTATTTTCGAATATTAAATCATGCTATTTTCTTGGCTTCTTTATAGAAGAATATAATTGCTGATATTTTAATATGATCATCTTGGATTCCCAGCGAGGAATAACAAATTATATTCAAATGTTTTCGTTGTATATACTGTATATATTTAAAAGTGTAAATAGAATAATCAAAGTTTTTAATCTTCCTGTGATTACTTATACTGAACAACACCTGCGCCACTTTCTTGTGAAATATGGTTAATTATTTTAATGTGATTTTACATGAATCGTGAAGTTTTCATCTAAGCTCTCCCAACTTTGATTTAAATTAAGAATAACGTGAAGCTTTTGAATTTCATGAAGATTATTCTTTAGGGTATATGCTATAGCTTTATTTGAGAAACAGAGGGTATACGGGGCTTCTTTAAAAAATTCAGAAGGTATACCTGCGTATACCCTCCACTACATCCCTAATCAAAAGTAGAAATCCTTTATATCCAATAATTTGAAACACTTAAATTACAAAAATGAGAAAATATTATATTAGATTTTTTTCTAAAAAACCAGTTGGTTAACCAATTGATTTAAACCATGCCAACCCTGCTGGTAACAGAATAAAATCATAATGCAAAACCCCAATTCCAATGTAGGAATGCAAGAAAAACAAAGGCTTACTAAACCCGATAGCAATGATACAATAAACTCACAGCCAATCATTCATTAGCATACAGAACAAAGTGTAACCAACGGAGAGAATTACTTATGATTATGACATCATTGAAGCATAATGTAATCCTTAGTAAATCTTAACTAATCAAGCAATCTAAGTAGTAAAGGTGTATTTTTAGCTCAAACCTGCCATTTTGGCTACTTTTAAAAATAAAAGGATTGAAAAAAGAAGAAGAAAGAAAACTAACTACTTTTTTTCCCTCCCAGCTAATTTTAGAAAAATTAATTAGTCTGCCATGTAAATTTAAAGCTTATAAGAAAAGTTTGATTGACTAAAAATGTTTATCATTTTACAAGTTTATTAATTCATAATTTTTCTAAAGTTTTGCTAGTAACTTCTGCATAACTTGGATTTTGCATTTTTCAATAATGTGTAAAATAAATGAAAACATTAGGGAAAAAGAGAAAAAAAAACAGATGAAAAAAACCCAGCATGTTTTTTTAAAAAAAACCATTTGGTTTAAACCATGATTTAAACCACGGTTTAAACCAGCATGGTTTAAACCAAACAACCCTGATTGTAATCGAAATTTTTTTCGACTTCTGGTTTTCGACGGATTTACACGTTTTAGGGGTCAGAATATTGTACCCCAGTTGAAAAAAATACGCATGAATATATGGAATCATTGTAAAAATAGCGAATACAGATTCAGCGAACCTGAAAATATAAAGATATACCAATATTTCGTTTTTATCATGGTTACAATATTCTTACACTATATGTGTACGGAGAATAAAAATGATAATAATGTATATGGACAGTAATACTCTTGCGATAATTTGGTCAATAATTCAAACACGTAGCTTTCTGGACTTAATTTTCATATTGAATTACGATAAAAATATGTACAGTTGTGGAAAAAAAAAGTAAACACCCCTACTAACTCCTCAACAAATTATCGTAGAAGAAAGTTACTGGTACCGAACGATTGGAAATAAAGTCTACTTTTAAATGATGTATATAAAATTTGCTTAGGGGCCACTTACATATTAAAACGAATCCAAACTTATTTTTTTTCAATAGCAGTAAACAGTTCTGACAGCATAAATGAACTCTACACCTTTCAATTAGCCTAAAAACAAATTTTTATACTATTCGTACCATAAGTTTCCGAGAAATTGATTATTTTAAAACGAGCGTGTTTTAAGGGCTGTATTGAAATTGAAGTTCCGTACTTGATTGTTAACCGAGAGAGGAGAGAGCCCCCTTCTTGATCAAGGCACTTGAAGCGCCATTCAAGGAGTCAATGAAGCCTGTTAGATTACAGGACAGCAGAATAAATTTCAAAATATATACTCACTTCTACCATAGCCCCTTAAACTTTCATTTCGCCGTTTTTTAAGCATAATTTGAAAACTACTTGGAAGAAAAATGTGAAATTTTGGAGATCCATAAAGCAGGACTTAATAAATCTAAATCCATCAAAAAAATTGTAGGTTGCAATTCATAATTTTTTCGAATATTAATTTCATAATTCATATCATAAAATTATAAAAATTGCGCAAATTCAGAGTATTTATGTTTGTGTATATTAGTATTATTGCTACAAAAAAAAAAAAAATTGAAGTTCCGTACTTGATTGTTAACCGAGAGAGGAGAGAGCCCCCTTCTTGATCAAGGCACTTGAAGCGCCATTCAAGGAGTCAATGAAGCCTGTTAGATTACAGGACAGCAGAATAAATTTCAAAATATATACTCACTTCTACCATAGCCCCTTAAACTTTCATTTCGCCGTTTTTTAAGCATAATTTGAAAACTACTTGGAAGAAAAATGTGAAATTTTGGAGATCCATAAAGCAGGACTTAATAAATCTAAATCCATCAAAAAAATTGTAGGTTGCAATTCATAATTTTTTCGAATATTAATTTCATAATTCATATCATAAAATTATAAAAATTGCGCAAATTCAGAGTATTTATGTTTGGGTATATTAGTATTATTGCTACAAAAAAAAAAAAAAAAAATTGAAGTTCCGTACTTGATTGTTAACCGAGAGAGGAGAGAGCCCCCTTCTTGATCAAGGCACTTGAAGCGCCATTCAAGGAGTCAATGAAGCCTGTTAGATTACAGGACAGCAGAATAAATTTCAAAATATATACTCACTTCTACCATAGCCCCTTAAACTTTCATTTCGCCGTTTTTTAAGCATAATTTGAAAACTACTTGGAAGAAAAATGTGAAATTTTGGAGATCCATAAAGCAGGACTTAATAAATCTAAATCCATCAAAAAAATTGTAGGTTGCAATTCATAATTTTTTCGAATATTAATTTCATAATTCATATCATAAAATTATAAAAATTGCGCAAATTCAGAGTATTTATGTTTGGGTATATTAGTATTATTGCTACAAAAAAAAGAAAATTGAAGTTCCGTACTTGATTGTTAACCGAGAGAGGAGAGAGCCCCCTTCTTGATCAAGGCACTTGAAGCGCCATTCAAGGAGTCAATGAAGCCTGTTAGATTACAGGACAGCAGAATAAATTTCAAAATATATACTCACTTCTACCATAGCCCCTTAAACTTTCATTTCGCCGTTTTTTAAGCATAATTTGAAAACTACTTGGAAGAAAAATGTGAAATTTTGGAGATCCATAAAGCAGGACTTAATAAATCTAAATCCATCAAAAAAATTGTAGGTTGCAATTCATAATTTTTTCGAATATTAATTTCATAATTCATATCATAAAATTATAAAAATTGCGCAAATTCAGAGTATTTATGTTTGGGTATATTAGTATTATTGCTACAGAAAAAAAGAAAATTGAAGTTCCGTACTTGATTGTTAACCGAGAGAGGAGAGAGCCCCCTTCTTGATCAAGGCACTTGAAGCGCCATTCAAGGAGTCAATGAAGCCTGTTAGATTACAGGACAGCAGAATAAATTTCAAAATATATACTCACTTCTACCATAGCCCCTTAAACTTTCATTTCGCCGTTTTTTAAGCATAATTTGAAAACTACTTGGAAGAAAAATGTGAAATTTTGGAGATCCATAAAGCAGGACTTAATAAATCTAAATCCATCAAAAAAATTGTAGGTTGCAATTCATAATTTTTTCGAATATTAATTTCATAATTCATATCATAAAATTATAAAAATTGCGCAAATTCAGAGTATTTATGTTTGGGTATATTAGTATTATTGCTACAAAAAAAAAAAAAAAAATAGCACATTAGGAATCTAATTTCAAGAGATATTAATAAAAATATGAAAATGTAATTTAACATTAGAAGCACTAAATTTTGAATGTTTATAATCCAAAAACTTATCATTCAAATGACTTGAAATTTGGTAGGCATAGTTTGAACGGAAGATTTGAAATATCTCGTTAAAATTCAGTATTGCCATTCAAAAAAATGAAGTTTGGATTCGTTTTAATATGTAGATGCCCCCTAAGAAAATTTTATACACATCATTTAAAAGTAGACTTTATTTCCAATCGTTCGGTACCAGTAACTTTCGTCTACGATAATTTGTTGAGGAGTTAGTAGGGGGTGTTTATTTTTTTTTTTCATGACTGTACTTGGGGTCTGATTAACGGCGAAGCAAATTTCCGACAGTAAAAAAAATAAAAAATTGCCTTTATTATTTTTGACAGAAATTCTGCATGAATTTAGAGTTTAAATAAGCTGAAAATTTCTATTTAATTTTACTGGTGGGAGTTTTCCCCGCCGGTATTCAGGCTTTGTATGAACTTTTTCTATAAACCAACAAAAATTCATATTTATATTCATTGTGACGTTACCTTTTTTTGATGAAAAAAAATGATGTTACATTTGACATAGAGAGTGCAATTTCATTTAATGAATTTTGATCTAGTTGCAGAGTTACCTTATTTCTGACAACAAAATTGCATTTTTGATTAGATGTTTTGCACAAGACATTGTCCCTGATACATTTTTTATTAGATTATTTTAATTTCGTAATTTGTTAATTAGATTAGATTTTCGCGCTTCAGCGATCCGATTTCGATCTTCATTCAAAATAGCATTATCTTGTTTCCAAGAATCTTTATCAAAAATGGTGATTTAAATACTAGTCGACACATTAATAATTTATGGTCCCAAAGTCCACGGGATCTTGTTAAAGCAATTACCATATTAACAGTTTATGACACCGGAGCTATATAGTGATAGCGAATATCGTTTTAACGTTTATGGGCGCAAAGTGCACCAGGGTACCGTTACAGTTATAGTCATTTTAACGATTTAATTGGCTTTAATTACACGTGATCCCGTTTTAGTAGTCACCGTGTTAAGGGGCTACTTCACTCAAGCGGAAACACCCGCTCGTTAATGTTAATCCTATGAGAGAATTTTTTTAAGATATTTCGTTTGCATTTCAATATTTTTAAATATTTTTTTGCATTGAATAGCTGAGGTCGATCTATGCAAAGGCCTTTTTTTATTCTTTCGATTTTGTTTACCAGTTGTTTTAATATGGTACTTTCACTTTCGGAACCTGCTTCGAAAGTAAAAATATCTCCATAATAGAAACCCTGTAAACAAAATCGAAAAAGTAAAAAACGGCTCTTGTAGAGATCGACCTCAGCTATCCAACGCAAAAAGGATCATTTAAAAATATTCAAATGCAAACAAGATACCTTAAAAAATTTCTTCAATAGGATTAACATTAGCGAGCGAGTGTCTTCCCGTGAGTGAAATAGCCCCTTAATCCTTTCAGGGGCAAAGCACCTCAATTGTTAAAACGTTGAAATGAATAAATAACACCTCGATTTATGAACAAATATATTCGGAAACGCGGGTTTGCTATAGTATGTAAATAAAGATGAAAGTGCTCCAAAATGTATGTTTAATGCATTATTATTTTCTTGACTTATTCTTTGAAAACGAGATCATTCCTAGTTCATTGTCGAAGGTCAGTTGTGGTCATCTTGCAATTGGAGAAAACACGACAGATATTAAGAAATCGAAACTTGCGAAAGACCTTGAAATCATTCATTTCATTCATTCTGTTGCCATTAATATGGCAAACATCACTTTTGGTTATCAAGATCACGAGTAAATAATAATAAAAAAAAATGCTCCCATCTAATTTAGAGTCGAGTAACGACCAAAGTATATAATCAAATGTCAGGTAAAATTGGTAGTATTCATATAATGACGTAACGGTGGGTCTTTCCGGTGCCTTATCTTTAAGGAAACCGGATTCTTGAAGCAGGATGCCATTCTGTTTCAAGTTCCATGTGTGGTAAGTACAACAAATGCTACCTACCTCTCATTATTTTTATGATTTGTTTGTAATTCTGACGAGCAGACGATAATGAAACAATTTTTTATTAGTCAGAATTTTCATCACTCGTTTATCTTTAATCGATTTTTATCGAACTAGAAGTATGATATCTAGCACAAGTTTAAATCGAATACATTTTTCGTGGTGGGTGTTTTGAAGTGAAAAATGATTTTTTTTTCTTTACTGTATTAGATACTCGTAAAAAATTGTAGCAATTAGATTATTTGAGATTTCGAGAAAATTCAAAGTAAATGTCTAGAACGAAAAACATCTGCTGTTATAAAATAGTTTAGAATTAAGAGACCTACCAAATCTGCCCTAGTTCCTACCAAATCTGCTCTTAGATAATTCCGATAGCATTGACTATGTTTTATCTTTGTTACCGCTAAAAACATTACGGCAGCTTTGGATGAAAACATACAAATTAGAACTAAAATAAAATCTCAAAATTTTCCAATAATTACTTTTTTTTTCTGTTAGACTAAAATATCCACACTGAAAAGGTCTAATGGAATAATAATGATAATAATAATAATAATAATAATAATAATAATAATAATAATAATAATACAGCGCCGAATTGGAAAAACATTTCAGATATTTTAAATGATTTTCCTGATAAAAAAAATCCCTCATAATAATAATAATAATAAAGTTTTAGTAAATTCTAAAAACAGTGATTTATCGAGGAAAAGTGCATTCAGCTTTGTAATGTACAGATAAATTACTGTAATCAGATATTTCAATAGACATTTATAAAGACGAGAATAAATACTAGCTTTAATCGTTCAAAAATTGTTTCAATAAATTAAATATTTCTTATTAATTAAAAAAAGTTATCGTAAAGAACTTTTAGAGAAACTTATAAGTAGCGATACAGTGAAAAAAAAATTAGATGTTTGAATTGCAAATCATAAAAGCAAGTACAATCAGCCAAAAATTGATTAAGTGATTTAAGTTATTACAAAATAATAATAATAATAAATAAATAAATAAAAATAAATAAATAAATAAATAAATAAAAAATAAATAAATAAATAAATAAATAAATAAATAATAATCATAGTAAATTCCAACAAAATTCTAGAAGTAAGGTTACTTTTGTAAAATGGGAAAGCTTTAAAACATGCTTTAATTTTTGTTATATCTGATGTATTACAACAATCAGACGTTGGCGCTGAAACTTATTAAGGTATAACCAAAGTAAAATCAACCTAACCAAAGTAAAATCAACCTAAAAAATTTCCAATGATTTAATTTTATCTCTGCAATAAAAAAAAGCCTTCCCAAAAATTTTAAGGAAATTTGGAAAGTAGCATCGAATTAGAAACATTTCTAATGAACATCTCAAACATATTTGAACAGAATAAATAAAAATGCAGAAGTAAAATCGTCTACAAATTATTCAGACTTTTTAAAAGATCTTTCTCATAACAAAAACTCCATCGCAATAAAGAAGTTTCCGTAAATTCTAAAAATGATAATTTTCCTGAAAGAGTGAAAATTTTAAAATATATGTATTCACCTTTGTTACACCAGAGAAATTACTGCAATTAGATGTTTCGAAAGAAATTTATAAAGACAAATCTAAATTCAGGTCTCAATCATTCAAAATTATTCCTTTTATTTATTTATTATAATAAGTATTTTTTTTATATATATAAAATCGTAATAAGCAAGCTTTATCTAATTCTAAAGATAATGATTTATTAGAAAAAGGGGGGAAATCAAAAAAATATATATTCAATCTTGTTAGTTCAGAGAAATGATTGTAATCAGATGTTTTAATAATTTATGAAGACAAGTCTAAATTCCAGTTCAATCAAACAAAAAATATTCCTATGAAGTTAATTATTATTAATTACAAAAATATGCCCTTCAAGAAACTTATAATAGCGATATAGTAAAAAATGAGACGCTTGAATTGAAAATCATAAAAATATAAAGTAAAAGCGCCCCAAAAATTAATCAAATGATTTAAATTATTAAAAAAATAAGAAATCCATTGTAAAATTACATTAAAATTCTGAAAATGGCGATATCTTTTAAAATCGAAAAGCTTAAAAATATGTGAAAAACTCTGTTACCTCTGATGTTTTACAAAAATAAGCCGTTTGAGCTGAAACTTTTAAAGATACAGCCAAAGTAAAATCATTAATGCAGAAGTAAAATCATGCACAAATTATTCAGGCTTTTAAATTATTCAGACTTTTATGAGAAAATCATTTAAGATTTTTTTTTTTTGTATATATATATATATATATATATATATATATATATATATATAACAAAATCTTCATCACTATAAAGAAGTTTTGCCAAATTCTAAAAGTAGGAATTTATTGGGAAAAGGAGAAACCGTAAAAGATCCAACTTTGTTACTTCGGAGAAATGATTGCAATTAGACGTTTCAATCGAAATTTATAAAGACAATGGGATATACCGGGGCTTCTCGGGTTACAGAATATAGATATAAAACCATTTATTTAATTCATAACTATATTAGATTTTTTTAAATATTTTAATATATATTTTTTAGAATACGTAGTAACAATACAAAAAAAGATATTTATATGAAAAATGGTAATTAGTTTAAATAAAGTTTTGAAACTTATTAAAAGCGATAGTTTTTTTTGGCCTTTCGTCAGGAGTTAATAGCCTCAGAAATTGCCAAAGATCCCTATTTAAAATCAGCCTTTTTTTATTCTGATCATTTTAGTGGTTTAAGTGCATAATTTGATGACATGTCTTAAATTTGTATTTTATTTATATTTTATCGATTTATTTATTGATTGATGAATGTTTTAATTTCGTTATGTCGTATAAGCTGGAAACAAACGCTGAGCTATTTATTAATTTAAGTACAAACGTATTTATCTTACGTAATCGCCTGCACGTGATAGACAGATTTTTAAAAAATCATGCCTAGAAATTATTTTAAAAACCATAAAAATTTAGTAAATAGCGATGCACTTTTTCAAACAAATTGTATTTGAAAGTACATTTTCCCCCTTATTCGACGGTGTAAAAATTAAAAATGTGTGGTATTTAGAAGTTTAAAAAAATTGCAGTAAAAGTTAAACTTAATCGTTTGGCGTTGCCACCGTCAAAATGACGTCAGCGTTACGCACGGACAAATTTGTCCTTTATAATATACATAGGTAGTCTAAATTTAAATCTTAATCATGGAAAAATCATTCCAATATATAGTAAAAAATGAGATGTTTCAATTGCAAATCATTAAAGCAAAAATAAAGTAAAATAAGCCAATATATCATCTAGGCCAGGGATGGCGAACCTTTTTGAGTATGTGTGCCAAAAATTTCAAAATTATTGTGTACCAACATTCTAACGTGCCAGAAACATTTTAACTTAAGAAAAAAATCTAATAATTAATTTTTATAGAATTTTTACTCAATTATTTTAAAACTTGCACTACATTCGATTCCCGAGTTATTTATTATGCTGTATTTACTCAATAATATAGCCATGTCGCATAGAATTCCGTGTTAATAATCTAGAAATGGGCTTTTCTTTTATTGTATACTTCCGAATCAGATCCTTTTAGTTGTAGAAACAGGTTCAATAGATACATATTATTTACAGTAATAGTTAAATTTCAATTTTCAAAATTGTAACCTAAATATAATAAAACCTAAAATTACTTAAAACCCTAAACCTAAATAAAATAAAGCCTAATCTGAAGTAGAATCATATCAATTAGGTATAGTATTACTATGCAAACTATATCTAAAAATTCTATTTTCAAAAACCTTTGAAATTTCATAAAGAAGCAAAATGATTTGGAAAACACTATAGTATGTTGAATGGTTTGGCGAGAAAATGACGCTACAAAAGGCGCTTTGATTGAAATTTATAATACCTTAATTCATTCAAAATTTACGGATTATTTTAAAGTAAATTATATACCTGTTACACAAACTATACTTTTTGTTAAAAAACATAAATGTTTTTTTCTCCATAAACTGAATATCATCCTTTTTTTTTTCGCGTGCCAGAGAAGCTTTCTTGCGTGCCAAGATCGGCACGCGTGCCATAGGTTCGCCATCCCTATCTAAGCCTTTTAAAATATTTTTCTCATAACAAAAACTCTTAAAAAATAATAAATAATTCTCATAATAAAAAAAAACCTTAAAAATTCTAAAAATAGTTATTTAATGGTAAAGGGAGAGTTAAGAAAATAATTCAACTTTGTTATATCCGAGGAACTGCTGTAATAAAAAGTTCAAATCGAACTTTATAAATAGAGGTCTAAACTAAAGTCATTAAAGAGTTATTCTAATTAATAAATATATTTTATATAAATTTAAGACAAATAATCGTGCATAACTCTTTCAGAAGCATATAAGCAGCGATACAGTAATAATAATGATTATATGTTTGAATTGCAAATAAAAAAAAAACACAGGTAAAGTAAAATCACCCAAAAATTAAAGAGATAGTTAAATCTCTCTATTCTAAAAAAAAGTAACTACCGCTGTCACCGCCGCCGCCGCCGCCGCCGGTTTTGAATTTTTTGTGACCGGAGGTCTTTCTTCGTTAATATTAAAAAATCTGTTGCATACAAAAATATGAAAATCGGTAGTATTATAGAAAAATGTTTGATAAACACGCTGTTGCAGACAGTTTTCAAATCGAAGAATTATTTTAAGAGATATTTAATGCCAAAGTTGGACAAAATCGTTCCATTAAAAAAGTTTTATAGGAGCAAAAACTGTACATAGGATTTTAATCATTTTTAGATCATTTTATGCGTCAGAATTTCCCGGTGTGCAGATTGCAGTTAGTTTTTTAATTTGAATAATTTTTCGAGGTTTTATTTCTATTTTAAATTCAAATTTTCAGCATTTCGAGAAATATTTTTTACAAACTAGGGGGCTCTGCCCCCTACGAGCTACGCTCGTCAACCCCCGTTCAGACACCGCAGACTCTAACAGCACGCTAATTTGATCGCCTTTAAAAAGATTTCGAAAGATTGAATTATAATTTGAATCTGACAATTATAATCTGACGTAATTTTCACCAAACTTTTCTTTCTCTTTTTAATATTCACGTCAAAATACTTTTGTTAGAAATGAAATATTACGATCATCTTAAAATGTCAAGTAAATGTCTCGCGCAATTTTTAAATTAAAACTGTTTTGCAATATTATTTTTTGTTCATTTTACGTAATAAGTGTAATATGACGTAAATTCTCCTATTTAGGACTTCTAACGCATGTTTCTGAATTTATTATTTTACAATATTCTTTCTCATTTAAAATTCACGTGTAACTATAGTTTTTATGATGTAATTTTCAATGAGTTCCTGCTTTTTTATATTTTTTGTTTATAATAGTCACGTGTAAAATAAAATTTTAATTTGAAGCAACCATTACTGTTTGCGCTGTTTATACAGTTGGCAACAGTTTAAATTAATACAATTTTCTAAAATTTGTAAAAAATATCTCTCGAAATGCTGAAAATTTGAATTTAAAATAGAAATAAAACCTCGAAAAATTATTCAAATTAAAATACTAACTGCAATCCGCACACCGGGAAATTCTGACGCATAAAATGATCTAAAAATGTTTAAATTCCTATGTACAGTTTTTGCTCCTATAAAACCTTTTTAATGGAACGATTTTGTACAACTTTGGCATTAAATATCTCTTTAAATAATTCTTCGATTTGAAAACTGTCTGCATCAGCGTGTTTATAAACATTTTTCTATAATACTACCGATTTTCATATTTTTGTATGCAACAGTTTTTTTAATATTAACGAAGAAAGACCTCCGGTCACAAAAAAATCAAAACCGGCGGCTGTGACAGAGGTAGTTACTTTTTTTTTAGAATAGAGAGATTTTTTTTAAAGCAGTCAATGGTCATCTTAAAAATACCACCTATTTTTTTTTTATTCAACTACGGGGCTCGGCCCCCTACGAGCTACGCTCGCCAACCCCCGTCCAGACACCGTAGACTCTAAATGCACGCTAATTTGATCGGCTTTAAAAGATTTCGAAAGATTGAATTATAATTTAAAAAACAGTGGCGATCTCTTTATAAACGGATTTCTATTCATTTCTCTTTGATTGGGGAATTTTAACGCCAAATCCGTTGCGGTACTACTTGATTATCCCGTCGACCCATTTCGCCAAATTATATAAATCGCCAAACCACTCGCCAAATTATACAAATTGACATAATTTTTATTTTAAATAACGAAAAAACCAATAAATTAGTACAACATTAATAAAAATACAAATAAAACGTCGAAATAAAAATAACTTGATGACGTAGACACGTGTAACAACATTTCAAAATAAGCTAATATAAAAGAAATTAAGTAAACAGAGTCTTTGTCTCCTGGTATTTTTTAACAAAGTGAAAAGAAAGTTCTTTTAAATGAGACATTTTAAATTAATCGTTTTTAATCTGACGTAATTTTGACCAAACTATTCTTTCTCTTTTTAATATTCACGTGAAAATTCTTGTGTTAGAAATGAAATATTATTTGCGCTTTCCTAACAAAAATAGTTGAAAAGTATCCTCTTAAAATATCAAATAAATGTCTAGCACAATTTCTAAATTTAAACCGTTTTGCAATATTATTTTGTGTTCATTTTATGTAATAACTGTAATGTGACGTAAATATGACGTAATTTCTCCTATTTAAGACTTCTAACGCATGTTAATAAATTTATTGTTTTACAAATTCCTTTCTCTCTTAAAATTCACGTGTAATTATAGTTTTTATGACGTAATTTTTAATAAGTTCCTACTTTTTTTACATAATTATTTAATTCTAATTCCAAATGTTTTTTTCTGTTTATAATAGTCACGTGTAAATAAATTTTTAATTTATTTACACGTATAAATATTTTTAATTTGAAGCAAACATTATTGTTTCCGCTGTTTATACTGTTGGCAACAGTTTAAATTGATATCACTTTCTAAAATCTGTTAAAAATATCTCTAGAAATGCTGAAAATCTGAATTTAAAATAGAAATAAAACCTCAAAAAATTAGTCAAAATAAAAAAATTAATGCAATCTGCACTCCGGCAAATTCTAATGCATAAAATGATCTAAAAATGATTAAATTCCTATGAACAGTTTTTGCTCCTATAAAACTTTTTTAGTGGAACGATTTTGTGCAACTTTAGCATTAAATATCTCTTAAAATTATTGTTCGATCTGAAAACTGTCTGCATCAGTGTGTTTATCAAACATTTCTGTATAATACTACCGATTCTCATATTTTTGTATGCATTATTTTTCTTAATATTAACGAAGAAAGATCTCCGGTCACAAAAAATTCAAAACCGGCGGCGGCGGTGACAGCGGTAGTTACTTTTTTTTAGAATAGAGAGATTTTAGAAAATTGTATTAATTTAAACTGTTGCCAACTGTATAAAAAGCGCAACCAATAATGTTTGCTTCAAATTAAAAATTTATTTTACACGTGACTATTATAAACAAAAAATATAAAAAGCAGGAACTCATTGAAAATTACGTCATAAAAACTATAGTTACACGTGAATTTTAAATGAGAAAGAATATTGTAAAATAATAAATTCAGTAACGTGCGTTAGAAGTCCTAAATAGGAGAATTTACGTCATATTACACTTATTAAGTAAAATGAACAAAAAATAATATTGCAAAACAGTTTTAATTTAAAAATAGCGCGAGACATTTACTTGACATTTTAAGATGATCATAATATTTCATTTCTAACAAAAGTATTTTGACGTGAATATTAAAAAGAGAAAGAAAAGTTTGGTGAAAATTACGTCAGATTATAATTGTCAGATTCAAATTATAATTCAATCTTCCGAAATCTTTTTAAAGGCGGTCAAATTAGCGTGCTGTTAGAGTCTGCGGTGTCTGAACGGGGGTTGACGAGCGTAGCTCGTAGGGGGCAGAGCCCCCTAGTTATTTAAAAAATAATAATAAAAATCCATTATAAATATCAATTAAATCTTGTAAGTAATAGTATGCTTAAGAACCGGAAAAACGTAAAAATTTGTATTAAATGTTGTTACACCTGAGTTCTTATAATAGTAAAAATGATTAAGATAGAATCAAAATAAAATCACCCACCAAAAATTTCGAATAATTTAGCTTTTTTACTTTCTTCTATCTTTGCAAGAATAAAGTATTGGATTCGTAAAAATTTTCGACGGATTTATACGTTTCAGAAGATCCTGAACCTGAATACGATTTATTGTTTTTTGAAAATGTCTGCCCGTGAGTCTGTCTGTAGGTGACACAAAATTTGTGGGCGCTCTATCTCAAGAACTAATGCACAAAATTAAATCATATTTAATTAGATCTTAACATAAATTGCTGCTAATTAAGTTTTGGAGTAAATCGCCCAATAGGGGGCGTTGCTATGCTGCATTTCCCTGATTTTTGTGGAAAACTATAAAATAATGGTTAATTTGAAAAACAGGTAAACAATATAAACAAGTTGGAAATTGCACGTCAAACGTGGCAAATGAGGTGTGTTTGTACTATAGCTAGTTTTATAATTATTTTTTGCACCACATATTGTACTGAATGTATATTTTAGTGCACTTCAAAAAGTGCATATCAATCTCATTCTGTTCGAAAGGCTGTAACTTCATTAAAATGCACTTGAAATATTTTTTCCCATTGGCCGTCATGTAACGGAAAACTTTTGACTGTCCCTGTCATTAAACTATACATCCGATTTTCATAGAATTTGAAATGACTCGACAAAATATTGCAACAATTATATATTTAAAATTTCAGACCATTCGGTTGGGTAGTTTTTGCTATGTTATATGCGGACGGACGGGCTCAACGACTATAGGTGCTACGTATTTATATAATTACGAATGCACCTAAAAACAAGGTGCCTGAACTGTTGGTTAGAATTGTACGAGTGGATTATACACTATATGGCCAAAGGTGACCGGTCACTTGCGATTTTAGACATTTTGTTAAATATCTAGAAAAATACACGATGAATTAACCTGAAACTGCAGGTGTGTAAACAGTATAGTATAGGTCATATATTTTCGCGAAGATTTTTTCCTGAAACCCCATAGGGAACCGGAACCGCCAACAAATTTAAAAAGAACGAATATCTTTTGGATAACCCTGTAAAAACTAATGTAGCAAAAGCGTTCAAACTCGAGATTATTAATTAGTGGCTTATTGTAATATACTGTGTTTATTTTTACGAGGATAGCATGTATACTCGTAGAGAAATTAAAGTTTATATAAAAACAGTCCCAAATTTCGCCAAGTTTTTTACTTATAATTTGCAGAGTTCTCAACATAAAAAAAAGTTATTTCAGAAAATATGACAAACAATATTGTACATAATACTCTGCAATCAGAATTTTAAAAAAATAATAAAAATTGGATGAAAAATGAGCAGGTTTACTAAAAAATGTTTCACTGCGCATGCGCGAATGCAATCAAAATATAATGTGCGTAATGTATTAGCTAAGTATACAGAGCAACTTTTGTGACAGTCACAAAATCATAGCTTTAATATTCTGAAAATTATCGTCGATAGAATAAGCTCGAAATCCGTTGTTCCCAAAAGGTAACAAAAAGATGAGGGGTTGACATAACGTACGTACAATACTGTGTACGCTACCTTGGCACTAATCAACAGATATTTGATACAACCCCTCATCTTTTTCCTTCTTTTTGGGAACTACGGATTTTGAGCTTATTCTCTCGACGATAATTTTCAGAATTTCCAAGCTATGATTTTGAGATTTTCACAAAAGTGGGTCTATATACTTAGCTAATACATTATGCACATTATACTTAGATTGCGTTCGCGCATGCGCAGTGAAACATTTTTTAGTAAACCTACTCATTTTTCATCCAATTTTTATTATTTTTTAATTCTGATTGCAGGGTATTGTGTATAATGTTGTTTTTCGTATTTTCTGAAAAGAACTTTTTTTTTTATATTAAGAATTCTGTAAATTATAAGCAAAAAGCGAAATTTGGGACTGTTTTTATGAAAACCTTAATTTCTCTATGAATATACATGCTCTCCTCATAAACATGAACATAGTATATTACAATCAGCCACTTATTAATAATCTCGAGTTTGAACGCTTTTGCTACATTAGTTTTTATAGGGTTATCCAAAAGATTTTCCTTTTTTTTTCAATTTTCTGACGGTCCCCTATAGGATTTCGAGAAAATTCTTCGCGGAAGTGTATGACCTATGCTATACTGTTCACATACCCATGAAGTTTCAGGATAATTCCTGATGTATTTTTTTTATATATCTAACAAAACGTCTAAAATTGCAAGTGACCGGTCACCTTTGGCCATATAGTGTACTTCTCAAAGAAAATAAGGCTTCCACTTATTCAATTAAAATTGTCCTTCGTCTCATACCAAGCCGAACTCGAATTTTCATTCATAACTTTAACAATACTACAGGATGTTTTAGCGAAATCTTCAACAGAATAACTTTGATTTCTATGAAATCATAATAAGTGCTTAAAGTGGCCGTAACAAACGTGTAAACAACGATGAGCTAGATGTTTCAAAATGCGGAAGGTAGCTGACAGTGTATACGGTGCCACTGACCGAATTGCAGTGCGATTCCGGCATTTTCCTTGATACCATGACATTTCACAGAAGGTAAAGTTTTTCTGTTAAACTAAACTAAACTCTGTGGCTATACAATCCATGAGGGATCTGTGCCGACAGTGCCCATTCCTGTTTTCTCGACCCTGGGACCCGAGGTGCTATACAACATACGTGGCCAGGTGGTCAGTGTGACGCGAGAACCTCGATGTTTAGTTCCCAAGCAAGCTTGGTACTCATTTTATCGACCCCGAAGGGAATTGAAAGGCTGAGTGAATCTTGCCCAGTCAGGAGTCGAACTCTCGATCTGTGGCGCGGCAGTCAGACGCTCTGACCACTACGCCACTGGGATTCGTTTTTCTGTTAAGGCTGTTCTTAACTGCTCTGCTCAACAAGCGCAAAACGTTTTGACACATTTACAAATTCATTTTTTAACGGAAAGGTATAAAAGTGGAAAGCCTGGCCATGGAAGCGCGATTTGGAATTGAACTGTTTTTTCTATTTTTTGATCAATCAATTACCTATTGAGTTATAAGCAAATTTGATCAAGTGACAAACAGTTTTTCGCCCGCTCTCGAGGCTCCTTCTTCCTTCGCGCAGAAATTCGGTTCAAAACGCCCACTTTAGCGCTATTTTCTGAAAGATCTATTGCGCTTGCAAAAAAATGGAAAAAACAGCTCGATGATATAGTTTCTGAACAACAACACCAGACAGTTTCATGCATTTTCTAACAAAAATAAATTAAAACTTATGTCAGAAAGTTGCCCTTTTGGATTTGAGGACACCCTTAAAGATTTCGCTAAAATATCTTCATTGTTGTTACACTTTTGAACGGAAATCCAGGTTGGGCTTGGTATGAGATACTTCCTAATTATAATTGAATATGCCTGTTGATGCCATGGTTTACTATACAAGAACTGTTTGTCTTGTCGTGCATTATCAACCCTTACAGTTTTAATATCGATTGAGATATATCCTATATATATATTATATTTTTACATTTATAAAATTATAGAAATTAGATGTTTGATTGGAAACTTCTAAAAGAAAGAAAACTAAAATAAAAATAGTAAAAGACATAGTCAAAGTTTGTTCTTTACTAACTTTTAATGTATCTTAATTTTTTTTTTATGTTGACTATCAAATAAAAATGTAGAAGGTATTCCATTATACCCGAACTTCCTCTATGTTATATTTATTACATCTGCTACACCTGTAAATATTATCACAAATAAATTTTTCATTGGAAAGTTGTAAAGGCAAAACTAAAATAAAAACATTAAAAATTCCAATGATTTAAATTCTTGCCACCAAACACCAAAATTCACTTTGGGGCAAAGTCTGAATTTGATATTGCTGTTTATGAACAGTAATTTTTCAAATTTTATTTTATATATTCTGTACAGTGTTTGCCGCTTATTAAAATCACTGTTTTTTTTTAAAAAAAAGCCTATTATTATGTTCAATTTTAAAGAAACAAAAGGAAAATGCTGTTTATTATCCTGCCGTATATTGGTTATCCCGCCGTACATAAACTCAAATTTCAAAAGACTACAATGCCAAAATATCCTGCTAAATTTTACTACGACTTTTTGTAGCAGATTAAGCAGGAAACAGCCACTAATTCATGACAGCTAGTTCGGGTAAGATATTTCGAGGAACGCTCTTTGCGTTATCTTGCTCTGAAAAACGTAAAATTGCTGTTTCGTCCTGTAAACATATCTTCTAGCCTTAAATTATCGACTTTTAATTATTTTTCTAATACATAAATAATTACATCAGTATTAATCAATTTTTATGACACTAGACATGTATGTCATAACAATTTACAATACAGAAGATTTTTTACACTTTATGGAAACGATTATTTTCTCAGTTAATTTCTGTGTATAAATGCCATATTCTTTGTCACTTGTTTAGCGTCGATTTTTCGCTATAGCTCTGACTCGAAATTTCTATAATAGCAGCATTTTATCTTAGTACAATCATGCTCTTTTCCTCTGATTTCTTGAAATGGATAGCCCTGTAAAGTTTTCGCGAAAATATCTTCATTATTGTTACTGTTTTTAACGAAAATCCGAGTTCAGCTTGGTGTGATATGCCCTGTAATTTTAATTGAATAAGTGGATTGAGGTCATATTTTCCTGAACAAAAACCGTTTGTCTTGACATGTATTATCTGACATCAATTGAGATACACTCTGTATATACCGGTGAGCCAAAAGTTCGTTACAACTTTAAAAACTCATAAAAAAGGAAGAAATTATGATAAAACAATGCGGTTTGCAAGGAAGGGCTGGCTCACAAAGTAGTCGGATTTTGTTTAGCAGCAAAAAAAAAAAAAAAAATTTAGTTCAAAAATCACATGTTGAGGGCGCTGACAACCCGAAACACAATGAACAGGACAACAGTTGTGTCGTAGAATATTCTGTAGGTCATGGTGAACATTTGTTATTGGAAGAACAAATGAATAGAGCGTATTGTTGTCCTGTTCATTGTGTTTCGGGTCGCCAGCGTCCTCTACATGTGATTTTTGAACTTTTTTTTCCTGCTAAAAAACCTTGTGAGCCCTTTCTTGCAAACCGCACTCCTTTATCACAATTTCTTCCCTTTTTATGAGTTTTTAAAGTTGTAACGAACTTTTGGCTCCCCCGGTATGTAGAGGAAGGTTGGGTATTATAGAATTGTCGGATAATATGGAATACTTCAATATGTGGCGTATACGGTGTTGTAGCCAATCGCAAATCGGCCGTATGACTTCGTAGTACTGCCATGAGGTACTGTACTCATTTTTGTTTGGATACCTGTTGTTGGAGCAACACGGTGAAATATCTTATTCTCAATTTTCGTTGTTTTTTGTAGGCAAATTTTATAAAATTCGTACTAATTATAAAATCACATTGTCAGTGATGTTAACCAATTTCAGTATAAACTTGAACAGTTATATTTATTGCTGTGTTCGTCAGTTTTCCTCTATGTAACTTGTTGGCGAGTGAAGAAGTTATGTTTTTTCAAGAGGGTGTTTCAGGTAATATGGAATATCAGCTAGACAACTGTTTCAAGACGAGTCTAAAAATTAAAACAATTTTCCAAAAAATCTGATGATTTATAGATGATGTATTAAGGTTTACTCATTAAATAATTTTGGTTATTTTTTTTAAATCGGGGTTTTTCTTGCAATTCTAATATTCCTTATGACTCTATTCTATATTACCCTAATGGTTGCCATTACCAAACTAGTCCGATGTGGCAATCCCAAAACTTTCTTCTATCTCATACATGTTAATATTTCCTGAAAAATGCAGCATATCAGAGCCACCGGTTAGAGGATTTACACCAGAATCTAATCATGAATAACTTATGTCAACTTCTAACTGAATATGAAGTTTGATGAAAATCAGTGCATTAGTTTTTGAGATAGAGCTATTGCGGAAATTGTAAAAAATTCTGCATAGCAGCGCCACCTGTTGGGCGATTTAAACCAAAAACTAATTAGGACGAATTTATACCAGGGAGTAACTGAATCTGAAGCTTGATGAAAATTCATGCATTAGTTCTTGAGATACAATTATTGCGAAAATCGTGAAAAATGCAGCATAGCAGCGCCACCTGTTGGGCGATTTACAACTAAAATTAAACAGCATTAATTTATATCAAAGACTAACTAAATCTGAAGTTCGATGAAAATTCGTGCATTTGTTCTTGAGATAGAGCTATTACGATAATCATAAATAAATGCAGCATAGTAGCTTACCTGTTGGGCTATTTTTACCAAAAAATAATCAGCAACATATTATATCATGTTCCAACAGAATCTGAAGTTTTATAAAAATCCGTGTTGTAGTTCTTGAGATACAGCTATTGCGGATATCGTGAAAAAGACAGTATAGCAGCGCCACCTATAGGGCGATTTACACCATAAACTAATCAAGACCAGTTTATATCAAGGTCTAACTGAATCTAAAGTTTTGTAAAATTTCGTGCATTAGTTCTAGAGATAAAGCACCCAAAATGTTTTTGTCACATACAGACTCACAGAGTGACAGACATTTTCTAAAAACCATCAAATCGTGTTCAGGACATTCTAAAACGTATAAATCCTTCGAAAACAGGAAGTCGAAAATTTTCACGAATCCAATACTTTCTTCTTGTAAAGATAGAGGAAAGTAAAATGTGTAACTTTTTTTAAAAGCTAAATATTCATATGTATTTTTTTTTTCACATTAGAAATGTGTTAAGAAATAGTCAAAGTTTGTTATTTACTAACTTTTAATATATCTTTTTTTTGTGTGTGTGTGTGTGTGTGTTGACTTACAAATAAAAATGTAAATGGTATTCCATTATATCCGAACTTTTATTTATTACATCTACATCAGTAAATATTATAGCAATTAATTTTTTGATGGTAAAGTTGTGAAGTCAAAACTAAAATAAAAACATTAAAAAATACATTGATTTAAATTCTTCCCTAAAAACACCTAAAATTGCCTTTGATGCAAAGTCTGAATTCAGTACTGCTATATATGATCGGTAATTTTTTAAATTTTATTTTATACACTGTACAGTGTTCGCCGCTTATTAAAATCAGTCATTTATTATGTTCAATGTTACAGAAAGGAAATGCATCTTTAAATCCATCCTGTCTTATATAAAACTCAAATTACATAAGACTGCAGTGCCAAAATATCCTGCTAAATTTTACTAAATCTGTTCACAGTTCTTTCATACGAAGAGTTCCCAGGAAATCTTAAGTTGGAAATTTTGCATCTACAAGACTAAGCAGGAAACAACAAACAATTCATTACAGCTGGTTCAGGAAAGATATTTCGAGAAATTCTCTTTACGTTATCTTGCTCTGAAAAAGATAAAATTGCTATTTCGTCCTGTAAACGCATTTTCTGTTATTAAAATTATCCACTTTTAATTATTTCTGTAATATATAAATTACTGCATTAGTTTTAATCGGTTTTTATCACGCTAGACAAATGTGGGATAACAATTTACAATACAGAAGGTCGTTCCCACTTTATGGAAATGATTTTCGCATTTAATTTCTATGCATAAATGCCACATTCTTTGTGACAATTTTGATGCTTGGATAGGCTTGATTTTTGGCTATAGCTCAGGCTCGAAATTTCCATGATAATAGCATTTTTCTTAGTAAAGCCATGTCAATTTCCTTCCACACCTTTTGGAAGGACTTTCCGAAGTGTTTCCAATATTTGTGGTTGGCAACTTCCTTACGCTTGCATTAATAAACACCTAGCTAGCGCTGAATGGAAATTTGTGGATGAAGCGTGGTTCTATTTAAGTGGCTGTAGTAAAACAATGCACTTTTCTGAACCTTTAACTAATGTAGGTTTACCAAGAGTCTCTATTGCCTTTCTGCCGTTTTTAACACTATTTCTACCAAAAGGTGGCTTTTGACACTCCTGCGTTTGAATATGAAAATAATTGTCAAAACTCTTAGGATTTCAAATTAACAGTTAAATATAGATAGGTTGATCAATATATATATTAATACATTGATGCGTATTTATTAGAGATTATTTAATCAGGATATAAATTCAAGCTTAATTCAACAATCTACAAAATATAAATATACACAAATGTAACCAAACATGGTTTACGTCAACAGGAACAACAATTTAAAAATGTTATCTTCGTTATTATTTTTTAATTTTTATTAAAAAATCAAGAGTGGCCGAGATGTTCTGCTCTCGAAGCTGGTAGACGGGAGGTGCTGGGTTCGAACCCAATCGCGCCCGTCGGCCTAACCGTTTCAGAGTTTTCTTCGAAACCGTGGATTCCCATGCGTAAATACGGGTTAGGTTCCCTTAGAAAGACCACCACGAAGGGCACTCCCCCCAGGGCCTATATCCCACGTGTTGATAATCGGCCGTCATAAACACAAACCAATTAAAAAATCAAACATTTTAATATTATCCACTCAACAAACTTTTAGCTCTCATGTATAAAAATTTAATCTTTGTAAGAACAACAGTAGTCATAAAAACATCCGTGTGATAAAATTATTTCCTTGTTAGGCAGATTTCGTCAGAAATACTACCTATTGCAGTCGTTACCATATGGTGCGACTTTTGAAAAATTCCTTCATAACTTTTCATTATAGGACCCCAGGAATCCAAAACCACCCACACCTAAAAAGTTTATATATATATATATAACCATTAATTAAACATAACCTACCACCGTCAATTATTATGAATTAAAGCTGTAAGTATTAAAAAAAAAATAAATAAATTAAAAAAAATTATTATAAGAATTATTATGGAAGAAAAAGAAAAAAGTGGACACCGACAAAAATTGAAAAGCTTATACATTGAATTAAATTATCAAGGGCACAGAATTCAATGATATAAGCAAAATGGTTGTTTTTTGTGGGAAAAATAAGCTAAAGCTAAAAATTATTTTCCCCTGTGCCCAAACAACCATTAAAATCAAGTGAAATGATTAAAAGTGAAAGCAGAATAAAAACAAATAATATGAAATGGAAGAATCAATAAAACGTATTTAAATATTAATAGGATATAAAATATAAATAATAAACACCATACCGATTAATATTTCAGTATTTTACAAATATCCACGCGCACATGGGTACCAGAATATCATAAAGATTAAGGTGAATAAAACAGTTAAGAAATCACAGTAAATGATACCAAAGGATGCAGTTAATACATTTTGAAATAAAATTTGAAATACCTTGTTAAACACATTTAATATAATAAAAAATAAATAGATAGTAATTACATTATTTAAAATGCACTATTAAATTAATTAATAACTGTTTAACAATATCGTCAAAATTTAGCTAAAAATACCCCCTGGTGTATTAAATTATAACTGAAATGGAGCTAGAAAAATTAAAATTGAGAGCTATCTTAAAGAGACAAAATTTGGTGCTGCCATCTAGTATTACTTTTATTAATCAACTGTCGCAAGATAAATATTTGTAAGCATTTGAATGTAAATAACTGTTTAAACAGCAAAACCAAACATATCCTTATATATAGAGAATTATAAACCTAATATAAACCACACAATGTATTTAAAAATACTATTGTTAATAAAATTTAAAAGCATACAATATATTCTATTAGCTAACTTATTTAAACTAAACTAAGAATTTAAATAATTCTAGAACTTTGATAATATATAGCATATAGCTATATGCTATAAAACAAAATAAATTCAGTAATAATTAATATAAATAATTATTAAAAATAATATAAAAATTATTTTTTAATCAATTATATATAAGATATTTATAAAATGAACAGGAAATAAAAAACATGTGGAAGTATATAGAAGGTTAAATGATACTTAAATTCCCATTACTTAAAAAGCACAAATATAGAGTGTGGATTATTTTCAGACATCCATAAAAATCCAAAAAGTATGAATGTGGGACATTCAAAAACATTAAACCGATAATAAATATTAAAAAGAATAGAGGAATAATAATAAAAATAATTAGCCAATTTTAATGCATACAGTATAACTATATTTATATTAAACATACTTATATGTATATTAATCACTATAAGAATGGCATACTATTAGTAATTAATATGATATTGTTCTTAGTAAATTAAAATTTAATAACAAATAATTGTAAATTAGATTAATCAATAATTAAGCTAATTATAATATTAATGAAATTCTCCAATTACATATAAAATATCAAATCAACATCCATATAAAATACGTATCAAAAATATAGTAATAATACAAAAGCCCCTATATATATGTATGTATGTACTAAATTTTGTCCGCACGATAAAAGTCGCAATTATGCACGGATCGTCTTCAAACTCGCCAACAACTTTGCGATGGCTAATATCTCGGCGGGGATTGAAAATGGGCAAAATCGGCCCAAGGGAATGGAAATGGGAAAGGTTAAAATTTTTTAATACCGTCTTAACATGATTCTGATATTCTGATAAAACCAGCTCTTTCACAACAATGACAGGAAAAAATAAATATTTTTTGTTATAGCAGTTGCCAACAATTAAAAAAAGCAATAAAATTCTCACCACAACGATTGCTTTTCTATTGCAAATTTTCACGTGAAAATTAAATTAAATAAACAATTTGACAAATTGAAAACAAATTGAATATTACGTCATAAGTTTTCTAGAGCAACATTTCCGCATGAAAACTCGAAATGAAATAAATAGTTTGACGAATTAAAAAAAAAGTCAAAATATTGTGTCATATTAGAAATCTAATGGACCTCAGCAGGTGAATATGTAACGTCATGTGAGTTTGAAGAAACGTATTAAAACATGATAAAAACCCGACTATGGAAATATTAACATATTTTAACACTTTGAGGTTCTCTGAATTTGATTTAGCCATTTTTAAACCTGTTCCATATACATGCGTGTGTGTATATTAGAATTTTCACAAAATGTTTAGCTCCCTAGAGCTCATTCTTAGCGAAGGAACTGGGTTTATCTTTAATCTTGATTTAAGTTTTGTTGGTGAATTTAGTACTTAACTTCGAAATCTACCTCCGCCTGTAGGCCCGAGCCGGCAGGGATTTTTTTATACCAGTTTTTATATGAATGAAAACAAAATTCATGTGAATTGAACTCACTACCAGAACTGGAGAACAAAACGCGTTATTTAATGTTTTAGAACTAAACACTGCAATGATCTAAGCTAAATGCAACATGACGGAAAACAAATGAATATCAAAGTTATGCAGCAACCCCTGTATTTTCCGTTACAACTGAAATCGGGATTCTGTAATTTGATTACAATCGATACGATGATGTAAAATGGTGTTGATATTAATATGTAAATTTGTTTAAAATTAGAAATTATCAAATCCTTAGAAGTTAGAAATTGTGAAATCCTTAAGGTGTCAAAAGACACCTTGTGGTAGAAATAGGTATATCATATGCAAAATTTTTAGATCCAGGATGATCTGGAGAAAAAAGATATCACTGAATTAATTTAACAACTGTTGTATGAAAAGTAAAAAAATTAGTTGTGGAGGTATGATTAAACTTAGAGAATAATTTTAAGTTAAAATCTGAAAGGTGTCTTTTGACACCTCTTGGTAGAAATGGCGTTAAAGAAATTTTTATGAATGCAAAAGACTTGGATAAACAAAATTATTATTGCATTATTTATTTTTCTAAAAGAAATACTTAGAGTTATTACTTTATACTAATTATATAAGTAAAACTAACAAATAAAATAGTCAATAATGAGAGCACTCAGAGCATGATTGTTATATCTTAGTATATCTTTCCTTAGGTCTCAAATAATTTCAATGCGCAAAATAAGATTTCAAAAGAGCGAAAACTTCCACTGCATATTGCTAATACTGCACTGAATTTGCAGCGTAAGTATATTTATATTATTTCTCAAAAAACTTTTATATTGTGATATACAGGGTGTTGGCGAATTCGACCGACAAATTCAGAGGGGTGATAGTAGGCATCAAGAGGATGAAAAGTTGCCATAGAACATGGGAACGAAAACCACGTATTTAATCACAAATACAGGGTGTTTCATGCAAAAGGAACTCTGGTTGATAGTAATAATTTTGAGAAAAAATAAAAATATTGCTTTGAAAATGTAACTGTATGTACCCTGTTTTGTATGAAATATGATAACACCATAAAAAGTT
Source organism: Maratus speciosus (assembly GCA_963932465.1). NCBI lineage: Eukaryota > Metazoa > Arthropoda > Arachnida > Araneae > Salticidae > Maratus > Maratus speciosus. The sequence continues at coordinate 339,085,896 of OZ010797.1, read as the reverse complement.
CTGGAAAAATAGGGTACTCACGTGACTGGTGATATCGTTTGAACAGGTAATCGCAGTCTAAAATGTTGATATATATATCAGTGGATATATATCATGAACATGATATATATATACGATATTTATTTTCAAAATATCATGATGTTTGATACTTTAGATATTTTCACACATTTAATATTTATTTTCAAAAATATAATTGCACGATTCATTTTTGATATTTTCAGTCAAAACAAGTGTAAATGAATTTTTCAACTGTTATAGACTCTGTCGTTTGGTAGATAAAGTACTTTTGCCTCTGCTAGTGACTCCTCCCCCCCCCCCCCCACAAAAAAAATCCAATGAAGCTGAATTTTTAGATCCATTTGAAGCTGAATTTTTAGATCCAGAATCTTGTGGGACAATGTTAACTTAGAGAAGTCACTGAAAGATAAACTGTCTAGTTTAGATAATCAATTATTTTACAATTTCATTAGAAAGAATCTTTTCTAAGCTGCTTGTTGTTTAGTTTAAACCAGGGCTGCTGAGTCGGAGTCAGACCCATTTTTGAGACAAAGAGTCGGAGTCGCTAAAAAAACAAGCCGACTCCGACTCCGACCCAGATTTTTTTGTTAGACATTTTAAAGTGAAATTAAACTAATTATATGTAATTTTAAATCTATAAATGAATTATTATAGTTATTTATGGTCTATATCAGGCTACTCAAGTTAAAGATGACAGATTTACTGCGGTGTACAAAGTAGATACAAGGGTAGGTACAGGGTACTACCCATGTACAAAGTAGATGAAAACTGTTTTAATTCATAACTGAGTAGATATTTCACATTTAGTATATATGTACTTCCCCTCGTATTTTTGAGGGTTGCGGTTAGAACCCGAGGTACAAAGGTCTGGAAGGACCCAAAGCCCGGAGAAAGAAGGCAATTTTTCAAACAGGTCGTGAAGTAGAATTAAGACAATTTTGACGGCCTGAATGTCGATGGGCAGAATCAGACTGATAAAAAAAATTGAGCAGGCTGACAAGCCCAATATAACAAATTTGAAATAATCAAACTGCGCCGATAAAATAGGAGCAATTTACAATAGGCAATAGGCATGATTGGGGTGAGAATAAATATAAAAGGACGGCGGAACGTTTTAGGTATCGGGCCTTAAAGTTTCGGTTCATGCAGATCTCTTACCGGAGGTAATGCAAAAAATTATAAATCTGTGCTATTTTTGGAGGCAAAAGAACTAAGAAGCAGGTATAGCATTGTAATAGAAGACTTTTTCCCTCAACCCCCCTCCCCTCAAATTTTTCCAGTTTGTATGGCCAAAATTCAAAATTCTAAAATACCCTTCCTTTATTTATTTATATTTGTGTACAGGAGTCAAAATAAGATGATATTTTATTCTTTTTTATATTCCAAAATAACGATAAAATAGTGAAATTTCGTTATCTTTCACCGTTTGAATTTCGGATTTTTCAAGTCTGTAAAACCCGAAAATTGTAAACTTATTTCAAAATATGCAATTTTTTTAATTACTATTTCATTAGAATCCACAGGATCTGAATTATTTCCAAAATAATAAAATTTTCATCTTTATTTTTCCTCCTTTCCATATAAGTTTTTCGAGTCTGGAAGACACAGCAAAATAAACAATTAAATTTAAAAAATCAAAAAACCCGATTGCGTAAAAAGCGAACTAATTAATTATTTCTTATCAATGTGAAACTATTTTTTTTTTCAATTCTACTATTAGCTCATACTCTCGCTATATATATCTTGTTCAAATTTTCAATCGTTAATAAAATACTTATTATTCATCCAATCAAGCTCAAATAATTTTTTTTAACTTGTAGTGGATGACACTTGGTGTTAATCTAGTTTTTTTTCAAATATTAATTCATTAATTAAATTAAATTAATTAATTTTCAATAGTCGAGAGAGCCCTCTTCTTGATCAAGGTATTTTAAGACCGAGAAAGCCCTCTTCTTGATCAAGGCATTTTAAGCGCCACTCACGAGGAAAAAAGAATGGGAGAAAAAAAATTCTCTTATTGACCTAAGTAGTAATTGACTTAAAAAAAATATTTTTTTTTATATTACTTGTTTATATTACTTACCTATTTTTTTATTTACTTGCATTGATGACTTTTAAGTTGTGTTTAATTGTTAGTTCATAGCTATAAACACTGTTTTGATGAGGTCTATAGATGTCTATGATGATTAGAGTTGCAGCTAGAGATCCTACATACACAATTTCCAGGTGGTGTAATATTTAAACGGAGCTTCTGACTGTAAAATAGTCAATGAAACATCGTCTTCATTTTGAAAGACCTATCCAATGATAGGCCACTCAATAGGGTGCGTAAGTTTCTTTTTTCGTCTCTACCGCCATTTTGTATTTTACGGCCGCCATTTTGAATTTATAAAAACAAAACCAGGCCTATAACCATCAGGCCGTTAAGACGAATTCATAGAGACCTCATTCATTAAAATCCATCCAGCCGTTGGGATGTTTCGAGGTATAAAGAAATCCACATACACAGATACGTGTGAAACACATAACCCTTCTTTTCAGTCGGATAATAACAACTAAATTGTAACGATTTCGCTTTTTCTTCTGAGTCCACAGATCCAAAATAGTAAAATTTCCATTTTGTGTTCTTTAGACTTCGATAGTTGGGTTTTTTGGTTTTGCAGGCGCGAAATTGTAAATTAATAAAGTGGAAAATATAACTTTTTATGTTTTATTTTTGAAGCCCTAAAAAGATAATGCCGAAGTAGTGAGATTTTAAGCTTTATTTTTCTTATATTCCATCAGTATTTTAACCAACAGGCAAACACTAGTACCCAAAGACTTTTAAGATACATAGACCTGCACACTGTCAGTTTAACTGAGGATTTTTGATCACAGCTGTTGTACGGCAGTATATATGTTTTGTATTTTAATTTACCTAAGAAAATGCTTTTATCAGCATATTTTTTCATTGCGGATCATTAACTACCCTTAGTCTACCCCTGTTTCATTTAGGTCTTTTTTTAAAAAAATACCTTATTCATCAATTTTTTTGTTTTTTTTTCGTATAGCAAGTAAGTATTTCAATAAACATCCTCCAAGGATGAAAATATAGTGTTACTTTCGTTAATATTCATTTTTTTAATTACCTTTTTGCATAAAAATTAGTTTAAAAAACGTAGATTTCTTTAGAAGTAATTTAAAATTTTGTAAATTTCTATATTATGTTACAGTTGCTACCTTTAATCTAAACTTCCCTATCAGTTACTTTTGTAAGCCAAACTTTAAAAAAGGTGGAATTATAATCTTTAACAATCTGTTTCCATATAAATTTCGCCTTTATTTCGGTTTATAAGGCATATTAAAATTAGATACTCTTTTTCAAACGTACCATCCATAAAATTATTAATAAATCACCTTATTTAACTTTATCTCTGAAAACTCAATATTTATAACGCATATTTAGATATAAAAAAAGGTTCATGTAAAAAAAATATGCAATAAACTTCATATATATTGATAAAAATTAATTTTTAAGCTCATTCTAGCCATAACACTTAATGGTAAAAAACCACAGCCTGTACGTACAAACCTCGCGGTTCAGGCGTTTCAATTTACTTCAAATGGCTGCCATGATTTCGCATGCTTTTGAAGGGGAATTGCCGATCTATGCATCTTAAGAGGCTACTTCAGTCAAATGAAAAGACGCATTCGCTAATGCTAATCCTATGGAAGAAATTTATAAAGATATCTCGGCCGCATTTCAATATTTTTAAATGATTTCTTTTGCATTGAATAGTTGAGATCGATCTGTATGCAGGCCGTTTTTTACTTTTTTGATTTTGATTGCAGATATTTTTTATGAGGATGCTTTTACTTTCGAAACCGGTTCCGAAAATGAAAGTATTCTCATAAGAAATACTTGTAAACAAAATCGAAAAAGTAAACAACGGCCTTTATGCAGATCGATCTCAACTATGCAATGCAAAAGAAATCATTTAAAAATATTGAAATGCGACCGAGATATCTTTATAAATTTCTTCCATAGGATTAGCATTGGCGAACGGGTCTTTCCGTTTGACTGAAGTAGCCTCTTAAAAGTCTTTCCTAGTACCCCAGCTTAGAGGTGTGCACGGGCCCGGGCTTGGCCCGAGGCCCGTACCCGGCCCGGCCCGCGGGCCGGGCCGGGCCGGCGGAATGAAGGCGAATTTTCAAACGGGCCGGCAGAATTAGGACAATTTTGTCAACGGGCCGGGCCGGGCCGGCAAAAAATTTAATCGGGCCCATCGGCCCGATATCAGAATTTAAGCGAAGCAGATAAAATACGAGCCATTTTCAGTTAATATGATTTTCTCGAGAAGTATAAATGTGCGTCATGAGCCGATGCCAGTTTAACAACATCATTACAGAAATGTAACATGTCCATCGTAGAGATCGACATCGTACAGTTACAAGATGTCTGATTCCGAGTTTAATTTTTTTTTTCAGGAGAATCTTGCCGGGACGGAACTGATCTTAATCGGTCTCAGGATGTGTAGAACAGTCATTGTGTTTTGTAGTATTAATAGTGATAATGAACTTCTCTTAACAGTATCTTTGGAAATATACCTTAAGGTGGTTCTCATAGTCACTGCTCAACAATGCGAAGCTTTCAGACACATTTTCTGACAAAATTTTTAACTATAAAGGCATAAAATTGACAGGCCTGCCTATTGAAGGCATTTGGAAACGAATAGCTTTTTCCATATTTGAAAAATTACTTACAGAGATAACAGAGATTCCTGTCACGTGACTGTACGTTTTTCTCCTTTCCTGTGCTATCGCTTCCGGAAATTCGATTCAAAACGCTAACTTTGACAGTATTTTCAGAAAGATATATTACTTTTATCTATGAAAAAAAAAGACATTTACATAGCTTCTGAATAAGAATACCTGCCAATCTTACGCGTTTCCGAAAAGAAAAGAATTCATAAATGTGTCGAAATGTAGATCCTTTGGATTTCAGAAGAGCCTTAAAAATGAGAGAAATATTTCACAAATCTACTTTTTATTATACAGCTTCAAAAATTATCATGTTTTTAATCATTTATTCTGAACTACATTAATCTTTTAATGAATCCTTATTTCCATTTTGAAATGTCTGTAGACACGATGACTAAAACTCTGTAAGTAATCGTTAATGTTTACTATTGTGTGCTCTCTGTTTTGCGAACATCATAGTAATGTAAAATATACTGTAAAATGTTCCTATAAATATGTATGTAGTATTCATTAAAAGAATCTTAATTGTATGTTGAGCAAAAACGGATTTTTTTTTTTGTAGGAATTGTGTCGGGCCGGGCCGGGCCTGTTTTCACTGATTTTTGTACGGGCCGGGCCGGGCCGAGAACTGTAAAAATGCAAACGGGCCGGGCCGGGCTCGGGCCGAACTTCCAATTTTTACACCGGGCCGGGCCGGGCCGGGCCCGGGCCTGGAAATTCCGGCCCGTGCAGACCTCTACCCCAGCTCGAGTACTAGTGTTGCCAGCCTGGAGTCGGAGCAGAGCTTTCTTGTTATACCGGGCTATGACAGCTGCTCACTCTGAGGGAAAGTCACGTGATCAAAGGAGGGAACGTGGAAGCTATTTGAAATATTCACTCTGCTCCGATTTTTTCCTGTATAAATTTGGCTTGTGTTGTGTATTATTGCTGTGTTAGTACGTGTTACTACATTAACATGCGTTTTCTTCGTAAGATGGCCAGTTATATTAAGATGGCCGTGGTCGGAGACGGAGTCGGCCATTTTTCCCAGCGACTCCGCAGCCCTGGTTTAAACTGCACAACAGGTTAGGGAATGAATAAACAGACAAGCTTATATCTATGTTAAAAATTCCCAATTAAAGAAAAAAAAGTATTTCGTATTTAAAGTTTTGATGTATAAAACATAAAATTTTCATGATGATTTATAGTGATTCATGAGTTTGTTTTTTGTTGAATGTAAAAAGCAAGTTGCTTCTTTTTTCTATTAATTGATCTTCAATTTTGTTATGTAAGTGAAACGAGAAAGAAAAAAAATCATGCTTCAAGCATAGATTATGAAACCCTTTCCAACACATTCAGAATAATGTATCAAAACTGGACCGTTTAACCCCTTGAGGGGCACCGGTATATATTATATACCACCTACGATTAATGAAGTTTTACACCGGAAAAATTTTATTAAATTTTACTTTTCTAACTTTGGTGGAAAAAAGCCGTAAAATTGCTTTTACTTATTTTGAAATAGAATTTTTCAAAGATTCCGGTGTGAGTTCAACATTACAGGAACACAATCACTTGCCCCTCAAGGGGTTAATAAGTTAAAATATTATGTCCAATTCAACCATATGGAAACGCATAACACATTTGAAAACCCAATTTAAGCTGTTCCCACCTACAAGCGGAAAATTATCTGAATTCTTGGAGATTCTAGATGATATATAGATTTGTAACTATTAATTACATGCATGCAAAAATTTAGTTCAGTTAGAAAATGCATTACTTCAGTTGAAAATTTCCCTTCAGCAATTTCCGCTAATAAGGAGAATGGTACGTGGATTCTTTTGTGCAGCCCTGTATACGAGGTATAGAATTTATATAGAATTTATTAAAACCCGTTTGTCAGAGTGTGAATCTTTCGTGTCCTTGAACAGGACATGGCCTGATTATCGGCGGGACAAACTACCACCAGTAAATTTAAATAAAATTTTCGGCTTATTTAAACGCTACATTCATGCAGAATTTCTGTCAAAAATAAGGGTAAAATTTCTTTTCATTATTATTGTTGGAAATTTTCCTCACCGTTAATCAGGCCCTGCCCTTGAAAACAAATTTTTGTTATTACAGCTTGGGTTTTTTCGGTCATTTTAAAATCAGTTTCAAATATTGAATATATCATTAGTCTATCTGTTACTAAATATTGAGGATTAACGGAAATTTATGATGCATTTTCATCATCTATTTAAAGAAGTACTGTTAAAAGAAACAGGAAAAGGCGACCACCAAACAAGTGTTCAATGGATTTTGATGATATTGAAATATGCTGTAGTGCTTTTATCTTTAATTATCAATGTATTCTTTCTAATGACCTTAAATTCAGCTTAGAGTTTAAATGGTAAAGGCTTGATCCAATGCTCGGAACGTCGAGGCAACGTGTTTGCTTATAGGGCCGATGGTCATGGCTTCAACTCTAATTTATTCGTAATATCTTTCAACCTTTCTCAGTCGTATTTCTTTAACGCTTTTATTTTTATTTAACACTTCCCGAATAATGTGTAGGTCAATGTGAAAATACAAAATAAATATTTGTAATTACAAAAAAAATATTTTAAAGTGCAATCTGAACTTGGCATACAATATTTTGAAGGCTAAGAGGCACTAGAAAGTATTCCTTGGTCAGGAGGATTAAGTATAGAATCTTTACACCATATTTCAATTTTCTCAAAATTCATGTTTAACATACCTGAATCTGACGGTCCCCTTGTCAGAGTTAATATAGACTTCCAGAATGTAGATGTTTTATTATTCTATTAAGAAAGCTTTTCTTATTAGTGTACCTTTTTATATCTTTGTCTTACATCTTCCGGGTTCATTTTCACCTTTTTTACATCACATTTCTAAAAATTTTTATGTGCGCTATTCTTTTTCAATCAGTCGTTCTCTGAATCTTAATAGAAAAAAAATTACCCAGTAGCGATTGTCTACTCAGAATAAACAAATTCTACATTTGTCTGTGGGAAACCCGTTTGTCAGAGTGTGAATCTTTCGTGTCCTTGAACAGGGCCAGATTACCAGCGGGGCTAACTTTCACCAGTAAATTTAAATAGGAATTGTCGACTTATTTAAATGCGATATTCATGCAGAATGTCTGTCAAAAATAAGGGCAAAATTTATTTTATTTTTTACTGGTGGAAGTTTTCCCCGACGTTAATCAGTCTCAGTCCTTGAAAACGGATTTTTGTTGTTACAGCTTAGGTTATTTTCGGTCACTTTAAAATCGGTTTTGAATATTGAATAGATTATTAGTCTATCTGTCACTAAATATTGAGGATTGATGGAAATTTGTGATACATTTTCATGATATCTTTAAAGAAATAACTGTTAAAAGAAACAGGAAAAGAGGATTACGAAATCGTGATCCATGGATTTCGATAAAATATGCTGTAGTGCTTCTAAACTTTTATCGTTAATGGATTTTTTCTAATGTCCCCAAATTCAGCTTTGAGTTTTAAATGGATAAAGGCTTGAGTCTATACTCGGAACGTCGAAACAAAGTGTTTGCTTGTAATCCCGAAGGTCATGGGATCAACTCTAATTTATTCGTAATATCTTTTAACCTTTCTTATACATATTTTTTAAGGTTGCAGCACTTCACCAAGAATGTGTAGGTCAATGTGTGATTACAAAATAAATATTTGCAAATTAAAAAAAAAAAAGTGCAAACTGAATTTGACATGCAATATTTTGAAGGTTAGGGAGCCACTAGAAAGAATTCCTTGACCAGGATGATTAGGAATAAGATCTGTGCAATATATTCCAATTTTATCAAAAATCAGGTTTCACATGTTTGACGATCTGTAAGAGTTTTTATTGTTCTAACAAAAAATCTATTATCATTAATGCATCTTTTTGCATCTCTTTTGTCGTAGTGTTTCTAGGTGTCCCAAGATCTGTCCGCGTAACCACTGCGCGAGACGCTATAAGTTCCTATTTTTCACTGTGCACAAATCCTTTTAAATTTTCTTCGTATCATGCTAGGCCATTTTCCATGTTACCTGTGGGACAGCTTTTCTACACATTATTGCGTTTTTAACGATGGTATTATATCCTCAAATTAAAACAACTATGCTAATATGAAAATATAGGGTTTTTTTGTTATGTTTAACGTATAGTTTATATTTTAACAACTTATAAGTTTGTAGATATAGGTATTTATGTACGTGTCACGTGCAGGACTTTTTTCCGTTTTTCATGGATTGGCCCCGCTATTCCTTAGTCTGTATCTAGTAGAAGTTAATACATTAAAACCTGTAAAAACAGACCTGTCTATAACGGAAAATGTTTATAGTCCCTTCGAAAGGAAAACCTTTCAAATTCGTGCCTAAAAAGATTTTTTTTTTGCTGTTCATAGCGATTTTGTTCTCGCAAGGTTTACTGTATTTACTGTACGCTGGATGTTCAGTATACCCTATGAAAACAGACCTGTTTATAACGTAATTCTGCTTTAAAAGAAAAAATTTCATCGTCCCATCAATTCCGCTTTCACAGATTTTACTGTATAAGATTATAGTTTTTATTCAGTATAGTAAAACCTGCTGAGACGAAATTGCAAGGCGTTACATATACAGTTATGTCTTTTACGATGAAAGCCTGTTTAAAATTGAATTTTTCTGCTGTCCCTTGCGATTTCGTTTTAGCAGGGTTTAATACAGGGTAATGTCCGTAAAATAATGTCCAAGTAAGCGTTGTAGAGTGTTGGATCAAGATTTCAAATAAAGAGTAACTCAAACAGTTTTAGATCAGCGCATGCGCGAATACTGCTTTGTTATGTACTCTCTTGCAGTGCCACATATGCAAAAGGGCGACTCCTCAGCGTAAAGCGTTATTGCTGGGGTGAAGATTTAAAAGCCGTTAGAGCCAGGAGATTTTTTTTTCCTTTAGGGCTTTATAAAAGACCGTGTCTACGTTCTACCGCCACCTCATGATTTGCCAGAGTTGAGACCCAGAATTGAAGAGGCTATTGCTTCCATGACTCCAGACTTGTTAAGCGAAGTGTGGAAAGAATTGAGCTTTAGGCTGGATGTGTGCCGTGTAACTAAAGGTGCACCTATTGAACATTTGTGAGAAAAACAAGGTTAGTTGACCTTCAGTTGGATGTATGATTTGTTGTAAAGGGTCTAAATTAAACTGTTATAATATACCATTGAAACTGGGAGATTCTTGTAATGGACACCCTATATATCAAATAAACACAACAGTCTTATACATTAAAACCGGTAAGCACTGAATCACTAGAGACTGAAACAAAATTACTATTTAGCTGGTATAATTGTATATCATTCCTATCGTATTGATAATATAATTATTACTTTTAAAACAGAATTCCATTATAAACACGTTCCGTTTACATAGGTTTACTGAGCCTAGTACAGTAAAACTTGTAAAAACGGAATCACAGGGAACAGCAAAAACTCCGTTTTAGACAGGTTTCCATCTAAGCGGATAAGGGGGAGATACAAATTTGAAGGTATTCTTTGTAAGGTACTATAAGAATTTGCCATTCGTGATACGTTCTGTTTGCACAGGATTTACTGAATTTTATTGCTTTTCACTCAATGTAGATTAACGAATAGCATGATACTAAAAAAATATTTTTTTTAATTTGTGCAATATGAAAAATCGGGACTTTTGGAGTTCGCACAGTGGTTACACGGGACAGGCCTTGGGCATCTTGAAAATCGGGACTCCTGGCAATGACAACACTTAGTCGTAAACAGGGTTTAATTTCTAACAAAAAAATACCGGAGTTCTAATTTTCTGCAGTAAATAACAATCGTAGTGTACCTCCGTCACCTCCACCCGTATATTTATATTTCATACATTATTTGAAATTTCGTTTTTAGCAAAAGAAAATTATTTAACATAATTTGACTATGTCTATATGCACTTCTGTATAGTAAGTTCTAATAAATGAACAGAGCAAAAACATTAAAATCAGGAGTCGAAAAAAATTCAGAAAATTCTACTCTCCAAGGGTATCTTTCTATCAACTAGCGAAACACAACACACGCGCTGTTGCAGTATGTAGTACTTATAAGCTCCGGTGGATTAGCAGTAAATTTAAATATTCGCTAAAACTAAGGAAGTTTTAGCGAAGTTTTAGCCTAAGGAGCTGCGCCTCTCTGAGTTTCGTCGCAAATTAAACACCGCGTGGAGATAAAAAGTTGATCGGTAAGAATATTTTACGAACACGAACAAAAATCAGCGAGTAAACATTGGTCACGTAACATCCCCATCTATGCACTCATTCATCGACTCAACACCACACCATCGAAACGACGTTAACGCAAGCACACGACCTGCGTAGATATTCAAGTTTTCTGCATTGGTCATTGGTCAAGCGAGTAAACATAACACGACAACAGGAGCACGAGTAAAAAGGGCAGATACAGTTGTGGTTAATTCTGGAATTCCTCGTCGCCGTTCGGAAACTATTGAGATAGAACAAAAAATCCTTCAGTCTACATTTGCAAGCACTAGATAGGATTAGGCGCGCCACACACCAGAGAGACATGCGACAATAATCGTGAGACATGAGGCAAATTCTGCTTTTCAAACCGGTTTTTTCTTTGTTAACAGGAAGAAATTGTCGCATGCCTCACGCTTTTCTGCCGCATGTCTCCCTGGTGTGTGGCGCGCCTTATGCTCCTACATGTGCGACGTCACATATGTAAGCACTTTGATATGGGAAAGAATGCAAAGAATTGGATATGGGGGGGGGGGGAGTAAAATATAATTTATGCTCCGGTTTTTTGGAAGCACTGTTCCGTTGGGCTCCGGGGTGTAGCATTTATGAGCTCTGGTGATTTCTGACCAATATTTAAAAATTCACTAAAACCAAAGAAGTACCTGATTAGGGCTCCGGTGAGTTCCGGCGCAAATTAAGCACTGGTCGTAAATCTTCCGGGTTCACTTTCACCTTTTTTTTACGTCGTGTTACAAAAAATTTTTATGCGTGCTATTCTATTTCAATCAGTCGTTCTCTGAATCTTAAAGGGAAATATTAACTAATATCCAGTGGCGATTGTCTACTCAGAATAAACAAATACTGCATTTGTCTGTGGAAAACCCGTTTGTCAGAGTGTGGATCTTTCGTGTCCTTGAAAACGGATTTCTGTTGTTACAGCTTGGTTTGTTTCGGTCATTTTAAAATCAGTTTCGAATCTTGAATATATCACAAGCCTATCTGTCAACTAAATATTGAGGATTAATGGGATTTTGTGATACATTTTCGTGATCTTTTTTAAAGAAATACTGTTAAAAGAAACAGGAAAAGGAGAAACTAATCAAAAGTGAGTGTTTTTGTTACGTCTTTCTTTTCTTTTAAACTCTTGATTTTCCTTCTAAGATCGTCTTTATAAAAGTAAAAATAAAATAAAACGACAGCGCCGTGACATTTACAACTAGTGGTTAGATTTTGCTGAAGTGTAGTGGCTTATTGGCAATTTCTTTTTTTTTTTTTTTTTTCTTTTTCTTTGTCAGAAATGAAATAGAATATATGTAATAATGCTGCATGGGTTTTGTTTATTGACGTCAAAAATAAAATTTTCTTTAAATGTCTAAAGTCTAAAAAAATTTGAACTGCAATTAACAACTTTTGCAAATAATATTAATAAAATATGATGGCTTACTTGCAATTTCTTTCTTTCTTTGCTTTTTTTTTTCTTTGTCAGAAATATATGTAATAATGGTTTTGTTAGGTTTAATAAAATATAATGACAAATTTATACTAAAGTTATATGTTATTCTGTGCTTTCGGAATTGAATTTATTCGTATTAATTAACATTTTTCTCTTCATTATAGTATGTTTCTTAAAATTTAAAAAATATCATACAAATTGAAATTTTTTGAATTTGAAACTGCGATAATTTTTTTTTTTTTTTTTTTTTTTTTTTTAGATTTTATGGTATAAAAACTAATTTCTAAAATTCTCAAAATGCACACGTAAATTTTGAAATTTCGTTGCCAAAAATTAGAATATTCTTATCTGTGTAATTTAATTTCTTAACTCGAACGTAAACGCGCAGATCTTGGCGTAGCCAGAGGGCGAACGGTATTTATTTTACCAACAATACTTCCGAATAATTATCGTCGCTTCATTTAATCGCAGACAATTGTTACAAATTCTGCGATAAAATAAGTCGGTTACCTTTCATAAAACAGTGGTGACGGTGACATATCTGAAAACCGTATGCACCCAGGGTATGCCATATCCTGCGTGTGTGCTCCCGGGTTATTACCATTTAAAAAAAATAATATAAGGAAGATTTTCATTCATTTATTTATTTCAGACGTATTTGAAGTATTGACATAGTATCAATATCGTATTAAGGGGACCGGGAAAGCAAAATTCAACTAAAAAATCGATTTTTACTTTTTTATATCATTAAATAGTTTAAACTTTTATCTTTCCAACGATGTGTCACACATGTTTATATATAAAAAAATAAGTGTTGAAATTACTCATTCTTTTCTAAGAGTACTTCACTGCTTACTGGCCATTTAAATCTTTAATTGACTTTTTCTCAAAACTTGGATTTTTCATGTTTATGTTCCTTTTTTTTCAATATCTGTTAAACTTAAAAACTCAGATTTTTTTTTTAAATACTTATATTATGTTATATTGTATAATTTAACACAGGGATTTAATGATTTGTTGAGAATTATTTATTTTAGGCAGTGAAATCTTACCAAAAATGCTAATTTAAAAATGATTTTCAATAAATAATTAATTTTGAGTTTCACTGAGAAAGAAAACGGTCTGTTAAAATACGTAAATCATGTTATTCTGACTACTCTAAAAAATCTAGACCTCTATCTTTCACCATTTCTGAGAAAAAGGTACATAAAGTTGGTGAATTTAACATGGCGGAGATAGGGCTTTCCCGGTCCCCTTAACAACAGGGTCCATTGGCCGCGATCTCCGGATTCCAACTTGTTCAGAAACCCCGGAACAGCAAGTGAATGTTATCAAATAAGTTTTTAATATATAAATATATAAATAATATATAAATAAATAAAATAAATACAGTCACAACGAATTGTAATAACTCAAACTTAAAAAAAAAATTCTAAGTTATTCTCAGACACTCTTAATCATTCTGTAGCATTTCAACAATCCAGTACCAAACTTCAATTTGGATACAGCCCCTAAAATATGCTCATTTTAAAGTAATTAATTTCTCTGAAACTAATTGTACGAATTTCATAAGAATTTGTATTTAGACTAATTGAAGGATAGAATTTATTTATGGTGTCAAAATTGGGTATTGCTAATGAAAACGTTTTTTTTTTTTTTTTTTTTAAGTTTTAGACCGGGAGGTGGTTGCACAAACCATCACCTCATCGAGCTGACGGCTGAAATTTTAGGATTAGACAGAACTCGGTTCGCATATTAAAGTGCAACTGGTCTGCCAAGTCATATCTTGGTGGAAAATACTTGCAAATCCGATTTTATTGGTTGACTGGTAGGTTTTCCTGCTACCAGACCTCCATGTTTTCATATCTTTAGGTGCAGGAAAACACAATGACAAACCTATCGATCAACGACTAAAATCGGGTCCGCGGGTGGTTTCCACCAAGATTTGACTTGGCAGACCAATTGCATTTTAATATGCAATTCGAGCTCTATCTAATCCTGGAATTTCAGTCGTCAACTCGATGAGATGATGGTCTGTGCAGCTATCTCCCGGTCTATTTGTTTTGAGATGCAGATGGCCCCTTAAGGGGGTCCGGGACACATTTTCAAATAATTTTTATTTATTGAGTTAAAATTTCGAATTTTTTTGTGATGGTTAACCATATCATTTCTAAATAAAATCACATGATAAAACTGATCAAAATTAAAAAAAAAAATTTTATTTAAATTTTATTAAAAAACTGGGGTAGTTTAAAATCGTAATAACTTGGAATATTATTGATAGAATTTAAATTTTTTTGCATTTAAATAAACAGAAATATATAAGTTTTAATTTAGATTCAGCATTTTAAAAAATATTAATTTAAATAAAAATTGCAAATATTTAAAGTAAAAATTGAAAAAAAAAATGACGTAACTTATTTTTAAAAATTATATTTTCAAAAGAAAATATTTTTTCAAATTTGCTGAAACAAAATTAAAGTAAAACAGTTGAAAAATACATGTTCCAAATTTGAACCAATTATCTTTAACGGTTCTTGACTTATAACAATTTAAAAACTAGAAATGGTGAAAAAACCCATCATGAAGAAAAACTCATTTTCGCAAAAAGTCGTTTTCATGACAACCATTGCTTGAAAGCTAGATTTTGAAAACAAACCAAAACTTAAAATGAATATTTTCAGTTCCAATTAAGATAGAAACATGATTTAAACTTCGTTTTAAGCAGAAAAAAACAAAGAAATTTTTAATGTAATAAAAAATTTTAAGAACATTTTAAGATTTTTGTGTCCCTGACCCCCCTAAGAGCAAATTTTATGTACATCATTTAAAAGTAGTTTTTATTTTCAATCGTTTGGTTCCAGTAACTTAGTTCTACGATAATTTGTTGCAGAGCTAGTAGGGGTGTTTACTCCCCCCCCCCCCCCACGACTATACAACTATGGCAGAAAAACAAGACTTATATTGTCCAGTAATCCTGTAAATGGACGTAAAATAGGAAAGGAGGATAGACGAGCATTATCCCACGGCTTCTTTCAGAACCAGATAGAATATTTCTTCTTATATTCCATTAATAACAATTCCCTTCCAGCTGATTTTTAAAGGATTTTAAAGCATTTTAAATAACTCAGACTGTTTTATTCCTTGCTCTTGCAATTTATGTTATATTGGTCAAACAAAGAGAGCTTTAAAATTCAGATTAGGTGAGCATCAGAGGTATATTGCAAATCAAGAAATCTCTAAATCTTCGATTGCTGGTCTTCCAGTCATTGTTTGAATTTCTCCATGGCCAAAATTATTTCTTCCCCTGCCTCTCCCTCTCACTTGGATTTTCATGAAGCATATTTTATTTCTAAAAATTCTGATAATCTTGTCAATGATCTCTCATCATCTACTCTCCTCTCTCCAGCGTGGAAATTACTTTTGTAATTCTTTTGCCTCTTCTCTTGTTTCTATTCTTTTTATTTTGTTTAAAAAAATGGATCTTTTGGTTCTTTTTTGTTTTATTTTTTTATTTTTTTATATTTCTTTATTTATTATTATTACTTATATTTATATTTTTAATTTACTTCTTTTATTTTATTTTAATTTTGTTTATTTCTTTTATTTCCATTTTTCCCTATCCATTTCTCTTCTATCATTTTGGCAACACTTTCGTCTTCTGCATGTGCTCCTTTCAGCTAGCGCCATCTGTGGCGTTCTTTGGAAGCTCTACTCTCTACCTTTCAGTTCATTTTTGACCTTGTCCTTTACGGACACGTGTTTACTGTAGCTGATGACGAAGTGTTACTATTTTTAGCTCGAAACGCGTCCTATATATTGTTTTTATTTTATGGTGATTTTTACAAAGATTTATTATTTTAATTAAACTAACACTACTTTCTTGTTTTTTTAAATGAAAAGTTTTTTTTTCTTTTTTCAATTTATGATTAAACTAGAGAACAGGAATTCTGCTTTTTCAGAATTTAGTGTCGCCCCTGGCATTTCCATTACTTCATTTTCTTCTGGTGGACTGGTGGTTTCTACCATTATGAAACAGCCATTATAAATGAAGCGTTAGGTGAAGATGAAAGAGCAGTCGTAAAAAGTTAGAACTCTGATTTTCAGCTCAGAACGGAAAAAAAATGGCCATAATTTTTTATTTTTTTTTTTTGCCATTTTTTTTCCCATTCTGATCAGAAAATCAGAGTTCTAACTTTTTACGGCTGCTCTTTCACCTTCACCTAACGCTTCATTTATAATGGCTGTTTCATAATAATAGAAGCCACCAGTCCATCCGAAGAAAATAACTCGGTTAAGCGGGAATCGGATAATCGGGACTTTACTGCAAAACATATTTCAATTTTAAGACTTAAAGCACACGCTTTTATTTTATGTAAAATGACGTCATTTGCATTAATATAGATACTTAAAATTAAATATAGTTTATAATAGCTCCATGTTTTATCATAAATCCTTCATTTATATTTTTCTCAAAATAGCACGTATTTTAATTAATTTTTTTTTCAAATTTTTTGAGAAAAAGGCAACGAAAAGTTAAAATTGCTATTTTTCAACAATTTTTTCTTTACTTTCTACAGAAATGGAGTACTTGAGTTGCCAAAATGAAACAAATGTCGCTAAAAACTACAAAAAAATTAATATTTGAAAAACAAATGGAGATTCAGTTTTCAAACAAATTACATTAAAAAGTACTTTTTCCCCCCAATTCGACGGTATAAACATTGAAAATGTGCGATGCTTAGAAGTTTTTAAAAATGCTATAGAGTATTTATCGCACAATGAAACATCGGCTTTTGTTTTACGGCTGGCATATACAAGGTAACGTTATTTATTAGATCCTTTCAGTCATGAACTGAACCCGTCTGATATCTATCGAGCTATATCTATATTATAAAGGACAAACATATATGTGCGTAACGCATACGTCATTTTGCGAATGGCAGCACTTTGAAATTTGAAATGAAATTTCGGTTTTGAAATTTTCTCTACTGCAAATTTTTAAACTTCTAAACATTGTACATTTTCAATTTTTACGCCTTCGCTCAGGGAAAAAAATGTGCTTTTAAATGCAATTTGTTTGAAATCTGTATCTCAATTTGTTTTTGAGATATTAATTTTTTTGTAGTTTTTAATACAAATTTTGTAATCGTGGCAACTGAAGTACTCCATTTATATTGAAAGTAAAGGGAAAATATTCATGGTTTATTAGTTTTATTCATTATATCCTTATTGATGCCATTTTCACATTACAAATAAAAGTAACTTTTTTATAATTTTTGAACAGAAATGATGTCAGATATTAAAAAAAAACACGCATTCTTCTTCATAAATCAGCTACATTTTAATATTTTTACATTACGCAGATAAATGAGTTTAAGGCGCTCGGCAAAATGATTCAGTGAGTAAAAATGATATATTTAAAACAAAACGATAATTTTTTTTTTTTTTTTTGATAAAACTAAATATTTGACCAATACTATAAATTGCCAATACTATGACAACTAAAGGCAAATTTCGGAATTTTTTTTTTCGCGGGTACTAAGATTAGAACCAAGACTTCCTTATCATATTATGATAAGGGATAATATGATAAGGGAGTCTTGATTAGAACTTTAAGTTTGTGCGAATGTTCACATGAAAAGTTTTATCGGACAAACGTGACTTTAAGTTTGGAAATACATTCATTAATAATCTGTTGCGCGTTAAAATATTTTCAAATTGTGAATTTGAGTGGTGCGTATGTGAATTATGAGAATGCGAAAATAACGTACAGTTTAGATTTTATGGGGGAAAATTTTATGATGTGACAAAGCGAAATCCTTTTTACTGATTTTTCATCCCGTAAAAACAAACATAAGAGCTCCATTGATAACTTCATCATAATTACTCATCCTGATTATGTAATCTAATACAGTTTAATTTTTCAATAATTTAAGCAGTCATAGTTTGAAGAAATAATATTTTGGTAATTTTAGGTTAAAAATATTATTTGTTTTAAGAGTTAGACAACCAATGTAAGATGATTTTTTTTTTTTTTTTTTTTTTTGTAATTATTTTTGTAGGTTTATTATAAATTCGATCTGACAGTTCCTTTCAAACATTTTAGTACGTCGAATTTCGACGGGTTCCAACTCGTGATTATAATGAACCGATAACATCGGAAAAACCCGATTGTTTGACGTTAACGTCAAATGGACAACCTTTAGCGTAATACACCGTATACACTAAAAACTGGTTATCAAATCGCCTATGGGGATAAAGAACTAGAATATTACAGATTTAGATCGTTTTTGCATGCAAAATAAGTTTTTTTTTTATATTTAGTATTAATATTATTACTTTCTTCTATCTTCAATAGAAGAAAGTATTGTAATCAAAATTTTTTTCGCCTCCCAGTTTTCGACGGATGTACACGTTTTTGGGGTCAGAGATTAAAAAAACATGTTTATAGAAAATGTCTGTCTGTCCGTGTGTCCGTCTGTCTGCCGCCATTGTACCAGCGAAAAGTGTATGAAGTTAAGCATAGAGTTGAATAAATTTTTTTGTGTAGTTTTTTGGTCATGAAAAGAAGGTCCTCCTTGAATTTGGAAAAATTCCGCCGGTAGGGGACGCTACAATAGCGATCGTTAGAAGGAGCGCTGTAATAGCGATTTTTGTGCAATTTTCAATATTGTACCATCGGAAAGTGTATGAAGTTATGCATAACATTGAACCATTTTTTTTTTTTAAGTTTTTGGCTATGGCAAGCAGGTCCTTCATTAATTTGGAAAAAATCCGCCGAAAGGGGCGCTGTAATAGCGATTTTTGTGCCATTTTGAATATTGTACCATCGGAAAGTGTATGAAGTTATGCTTAGAATTGAATCAAATTTTTTGTATAGGTTTTTGGTCATGGCAAGAAGGTCCTCCTTGAATTTCGAAAAATTCCGCAGGTAGGGGGCGCTGTAATAGCTAATTTTATACAATTTTCAATATTGTACCATTGAAAAGTGTATGAAGTTATGCATAGAACTGAACCAATTTTTTTATGTATGCTTTTGACCATGGTAAGAAGGTCCTCCCTGAATTTGGAAATATTCCGCCGAAAGGGGGCATTATAGTAGCGATTTTTGTGTAATTTTCTTCATTTTTTGTAGTTCTATTGTACACCGGTGGCCGATGAAGCCATAGATTAACGTCCAAGATCGGACATTCCCATTGAGCGTAATGGTAATGCGATTGCGATCGTAGCGCCCTTAGTGAAAATGGGGAAGAAACCCCCCATCCCTGTAGTATGCTTATTATTGAGTATCTACCTTATTGTGATCTTTCTTTTTTTAATGTTGCATGTTTACGTTTTCGATAGAATCTTACACCGATACATGAACATAGAATAGACATTCTATTAGGTAGCTTTCTTTACAAAAAAGCTACCTATTGCAGCCGTTCGGAGGAAAGCGATTTCAAAAAATTTTGGTATATTTTCATCGATCATGACCCCCAGACCCCGAAACCACCCTCCGTTCAAAATTGATATATATATATATTACCATTAATTAAACATAACCTACCACCGTCAATTATTATGAATTATCTGACCTATGTCACACTGTAACTCCCGTAATTATGAACCGATTTCGATGTAATTCGGTGTGTACATAGTACATACCAATGTCTCGACCGAGTTCGTTGGCCAGCTTCATCCGCCGTTTTGTTTCAAAATGGCGGCCATTTAAAATTTAAAAAAAAAATGTAAAACTTGAAATGTGGTACCAAAAAATTAAAAATGGAAAAATATTTTTTTCTTATGTATTTGACCTTTATACAAAGATTCCGGAGCAGTTTTTGTTTCGTCTATATCTTAAAAAATGGCTGAGTTATAGCATTTTGAATTTCTAGCGTGGCTGACATTTTGAAACGTCCTGAATTTTGTCACGCGATAAAAGGCGTATTTATGAACCGATTTGGATGTAACTTCGTTTATACATAGTACATACCAATGTCTCGACCGGGTTCGTTGGCCAGCTTCACCCGCCATCTTGTTTAAAAATGGCGGCCATTTAAATTTTTAAGAAAAATTTAAATTTGAAATGTGGTACCAAAAATTGAAAATTGAAAAAATATTTTCTTCTTATGTGTTCGACCTTGATAAAAAGATTCGGGAGCAGTTTTTGTTTCGTCTATAACTTAAGAAATGGCTGAGTTATAGCATTTTGAATTTCTAGCGTGGCTGACATTTTGAAACGTCCTGATTTTTCTCACGTAATAACAGGCGTATTTATGAACCGACTTGGATGTACCTTGGTGTGTACATAGTACATACAAATATCTCGACCGAGTTCGTTGGCCAGCTTCATCCGCCATCTTGTTTCAAAATGGCGGCCATTTAAAAAAATTAAAAAATAAAAAAATTTAAATGAGATACCAAAAAATTGGAAAATGAAAGATTTTTTTTGTATGTGTTTGACCTTAATACAAAGATTCCGGAACAGTTTTTCTTTCGTCTATATCTAAAAAAAATGGCTGAGTAATAGCATTTTGAATTTCTCTTGTGGCTGACATTTTAAAACGACCTGATTTTTGTCACGCGATAACAGGCGTATTTATGAACCTATTTGGATGTAACTTGGTCTGTACATAGTACATACCAATGTCTCGACCGAGTTCGTTGGCCAGCTTCATTCGCCATCTTGTTTCAAAAGGGTTGCCATTTAAAAAAAATTAAATTTAAAATTCAAAATAAGGTGTTAAAAATTGGAAAATGAAAAAGATTTTTTTTTATGTGTTTGGCCTTGATGCAACGATTCCGGAGCAGTTTTTGTTTCTGAAAATTTGTTCTTTTGTTGATATCTTAAAAAATGGTTGATTTATAGCACTTTGAATTTCTAGCATGGCTAACATTTTGAAACGATCTTGTATTTGTCACGCGATAACACACGTATTCGCCTATTTCGATGTAAGAAGGCATGTGGATAGTATACATCAACACCTCGACCAAGTTCGCTGGCCAGATTCATCAGCCATCTTGTTTCAAAATGGCGGCCATTAAATTAAAAAATATATATATATTTAAAGTGAGGTGCAAAAAAATTAGAAATTGAAAAAGGTTTCTTTCTTAAGTATTTGATCTTGATAAAAGGATTCAGGAGCATTTTTTGTTTGTCTTTACCTTAAAAAATGGCTCAGATATAGCAGTTTCAATTTCTATTGTGGGTGACATTTTGAAAAACCTGATTTTTTGCATGCGACAGCACTCCTATATATTAACCGATTCCGATGTGAGTGATCATGTGCACAGCAATTACTAAGGTCTCGACCAAGTTCACTGCTTAGCCTCATCCACCATGTTGTCTTAAAATGACAGGCACTTTAAGAAATTGCCGAATTTGGCAGCCAAATATAAGTTACTTTAAAGAAAAGCAGCTTGGATAAAGCTGACTAATTTCGCGAAATTCTCATTCATTATATTGATAAAAATTAGTATTGAATCTCCTATATTCGGTTTCCACTAAATTGAGCTTCGTGTGTTTGCATGATATGAGTTGGCTTTTTTTAAATAAGGATTATGAAAGCTACCTCTTCCTCCCGGCACTGGCCGGAAGGACTTTTTTATATATCTAATATCTATTCTATGTTCATGCACGGATATATGTTTTTTTTTTTACATGATTAGTGAACGGTTTTAAGTGCAACGAATACTAGGTAAAAATTTCGTCTTGAATGCTATATATCAAAAGCAATGGTGTAACATAAAAATATACGAAATGTTGAACTCTACAAGTCCCAGAAAATTTCATAATTATTCCCCTTTGGCAGGAAAATTTTTATAGCCGTGTTTTATAAATTTATGAAGTTTAACGTATTAAACAATCGTTACAATAATCTTTTAAAATTTATGCATTTTCACTTCCTTACAGATAAAATAAAAATATTGTTTTTAATGTATATAATGTAAATAACGTACAATCAATTCAATAATGTTTATAATATTAACATATAAGAAATAATAATAATAATATTACAGATGGGGAAAAATTCCTTTCGACAAATTTTTAGAATTGTATAAATCTAAAAGTTAAAAATAAATACAGGTACTGACATTACGCTCAATAAAATTTTATTCGATATGAATAAATTGACACAATACCTGAATTTGATTTTTTACAATTTAATCTTATAAACTTACATATTTGCATTCTTAACAGAATTTTCTGGAGGCTTTCTTTTATATTATTAGTCTAATTATCGTTTTGTAAGTTAAAAATGAACAATACAAGTACGGTAAAAAAAAAAAAAAAAAAAAAAAAAAAAAAAAAAAAAAAAAAAAAAAAAGCAGCTAAATAAATAAATAAAGCAAGCATGAATAGAATATCGTCTGACACCTGTTTCGTTTTAGGAACGAATAGATATTCAAACTATAGAGGATAAACATGTTTCTTCAACATAGGTAAATTTCGGAGGTTTGTTAGTTCTTCCTCCTTGTCGGTAGTGACGCTAGTACTGTTGCCATTACAGATTTTGCTGCAAATGTCCCATCTTGGTCCTTAATCTATGGATGAAGCGAACGCGAACAGCCGATGTACAACAGAATAACGGAAAACTATTGATTTTAATAAATATCTTGATCGAGATTAACTCGTTTTTACACCGAATGAAGCAGAAATTTAACATGAAAGTCAAATTTGATATAGTAGTATTGAACTAATAAAAATGAAGTATAATGAAAAAAATAATAAAAATGTAACAACATTTTGAAATATTAAAATACATGAGATAGAAGAAAGTTTTTGGATTGGCACATCCAACTAGTTTTTATTTATTTTTATACTATGAACGTTTAAATTTAGTTTGAACTGTCAAAAACTGTTATTGCTTTAAAAAAAAAAAACTGCTGTAACTTTTATAAAAGTTTGATTGGATTGAATAAAAATAATTAAAAAACCCCTTAAATTATAAATGTTTTTATTAGAAAGAAAAATTTATATATTTTTAAAGAAATTTCTATAGTAACGAACCCTGAATGTGAATATAATAGACAAAACGCATTCTAAAAAGTCTTATTATATACGATTTTTTGTCATTTGTTTATTATTTTAATAATAGGAATAAGATTTAAATTTATTTATTTATTTTTTGTATTATTCCTGATCACGTTTTAAATTATTTTCGTTATCTGAATCCTTGAAAAATATGATAATGATTTTAAATACATTTTTAACGTTTTATGAGGAAGTTTAAGCATTGAAAGCTTGTAATAATTCTTTCACGTACATTCGCTAATCACACCGGCTACTTCGCCACATACTTTTTACTTTGAACAAAACGTGGACCTAACTAGAGATGTAAATTTTCCGGAAAATTTGAAGTGGTGGAAAAAAAACGGTTTTTTTTTTCAGTTTTTTTCTGGAAAAATTGATTTTTCATAAATGTTTCTCAAAAATAAGTAATATTTTCTTAAAAAATATAAAATAATAAACTTTTTTAATATTTATGCACAAAAAAAAAAAATTATTTTCCTTTTACATGAATATCTCTCTATTCTAAAAAAAAGTAACTACCGCTGTCACCGCCGCCGCCGCCGGTTTTGATTTTTTTGTGACCGGAGGCCTTTCTTCGTTAATATTAACAAAAATAATGCATACAAAAATATGAAAATCGGTGGTTTTATACAGAAATGTTTGATAAACACGCTGATGCATACAGTTTTCAAATCGAAGAATTATTTTAAGAGATATTTAATGCTAAAGTTGGACAAAATCGTTCACTAAAAAAGTTTTATAGGAGCAAAAACTGTTCATAGGAATTTAATCATTTTTAGATCATTTTATGCGTTAGAATTTGCCGGAGTGCAGATTGCATTAATTTTTTTATTTTGACTCATTTTTTGAGGTTTTATTTCTATTTTAAATTCAGATTTTCAGCATTTCTAGAGATATTTTAACAGATTTCAGAAAATTGTACTAATTTAAACTGTTGCCAACTGTATAAAAAGCGCAAGCAATAATGTTTGTTTCAAATTAAAAATTTATTTAGACGTGACTATTATAAACAGGAAAAAAACTTTCAAATTAGAATTAAATAATTACGTATAAAAAGCAGGAACTTATTAAAAATTACGTCATAAAAAGTATACACGTGAATTTTAAAAGAGAAAGGATATTGTAAAATAATAAATTCATTAACATTCGTTAGAAGTGTTAGGAGAAATTACGTCATATTTACGTCACATTATAGTTATTACATAAAATGAACACAAAATAATATTGCAAAAAAGTTTAAATTTAGAAATTGCGCTAGACATTTATTTGATATTTTGAGAATTAATTTAAAATGTCTCATTTAAAAGAACTTTCATTTCGCTTTGTTAAAAAATACCAGGAGACAAAGACTCTCTTTACTTAATTCCTTTTATATTGGCTTATTTTGAAATGTTGTTACACGTGTATACGTCATCAAGTTATTTTTATTTCGACGTTTTATTTGTGTTTTTATTAATGTTGTACGAATTTATTTGTTCTTTCGTTATTTAAAATAAAAATTACATTAATTTGTATAATTTGGCGAGTGGTTTGGCGATTTATATGATTTGGCGAAATTGGTCGACAGGATAATCAAGTAGTACCGCAGCGGATTTGGCGTTAAAATTCCCCAATCAAAGAGAAATGAATAGAAATTCGTTTATAGGAAGATCGCCACTGTTTTTTAAATTATAATTCAATCTTTCGAACTATTTTTAAAGCCGATCAAATTAGCGTGCATTTAGAGTCTGCGGTGTCTGGACGGGGGTTGGCGAGCGTAGCTCGTAGGGGGCCGAGCCCTCTAGTGTTTAAAAAAAAATTATTAATTAAAAAATTCTAAAAAAAAGTAACTACCGCTGTCACCGCCGCCGCCGCCGCCGGTTTTGAATTTTATGTGACTGAAGGTCTTTCTTCGTTAATATTAAGAAAAATAATGCATACAAAAATATAAAAATCGGTCGTTTTATACAGAAATGTTTGATAAATACGCTGAAGCAGACAGTTTTCAAATCGAAGAATTATTTTAAGAGATATTTAATGCTAAAGTTGAACAAAATCGTTCCACTAAAAAAGTTTTATAGCAGCAAAAACTAGACATGGCAGTGTAATCATTTTTAGATCATTTTATGCGTTAGAATTTGCCGGAGTGCAGATTGCATTAATTTTTTTATTTTGACTCATTTTTTGAGGTTTTATTTCTATTTTAAATTCAAATTTTCAGCATTTCTAGAGATATTTTTTACAGATTTTAGAAAGTGATATTAATTTAAACTGTTGCCAACTGTATAAACAGAGGAAGCAATAATGTTTGCTTCAAAAAAAAAAAAAAAATATTTATACGTGTAAATAAATAAAAAATTTATTTACACGTGACTATTATAAACAGAAAAAAAAACATTTGGAATTAGAATTAAATAATTATGAGCAAAAAGCAGGAACTTATTAAAAATTACGTCATAAAAACTATAATTACACGTGAATTTTAAGAGAGAAAGGAATTTGTAAAATAATAAATTTATTAACATGCGTTAGAAGTATTAAATAGGAGAAATTACGTCATATTTACGTCACATTACAATTATTACATAAAATGAACGCAAAATAATATTGCAAAACGGTTTAAATTTAAAAATTGCACTAGACATTTATTTGATATTTTGAGAGGATACTTATCAACTGGTATTTTCACGTGAATATTTAACAGAGAAAGAATAGCTTGGTAAAAATTACGTCAGATTAAAAACGATTAATTTAAAATGTCTCATTTAAAAGAACTTTCTTTTCGCTTTGTTAAAAAATACCAGGATACAAAGACTCTGTTTACTTAATTCCTTTTACATTAGCTTATTTTGAAATGTTGTTACACGTGTCTACGTCATCAAGTTATTTTTATTTCGACGTTTTATTTGTATTTTTATTAATGTTGTACTAATGTATTTGTTCTTTCGTTATTTAAAATAAAAATTATGTCAATTTGTATAATTTGGCGAGTGGTTTGGCGATTTATATAATTTGGCGAAATGGGTCGACGGGATAATCAAGTAGTAACGCGGCGGATTTTGCGTTAAAATTCCCCAATTAAAGAGAAATGAATAGAAATTCGTTTATAGGGAGATCGCCACTGTTTTTTAAATTATAATTCAATCTTTCGAAATCTTTTTAAAGCCGATCAAATTAGCGTGCATTTAGAGTCTGCGGTGTCTGGACGGGGGTTGGCGAGCGTAGCTCGTAGGGGGCCGAGCCCTCTAGTATTATTAAAAAAAAAAAAAAGAAAAAAAGAAAAAACAACCACAAAAAACAAGCCAGCTTTTAAAAATTTATCCTTTCAGTCTCGCAGAATTCTGACAGTATCTTTTCTTGCTCAATTTAACATCAGTGTTTGTATATAAAATGTGTCAGTTGAAATGATTTTTCAGTAGCATTTGTTTAATTATATCAGTAGAGCTAATTTAAAAAATAACAACAAAAAAATCTTAAGTTTCAGCCAGTATCATTGCAGTTTGAAAGCAATTTTAAACTGCATTGTACATCCCATCTACATAGTACTCGTTTTCAAATATATAAAGGATGCCAGTTTAAAAGAAACAAATTATTGTAGTTCTGGTATTATTATAAATACTATTATCATTTTCAAATCTTCCATTGTTTAAAAATTAACATTATTTTACAATACTAGGGGGCTCGGCCCCCTACGAGCTACGCTCGCCAACCCCCGTCCAGACACCGCAGACTCTAAATGCACGCTAATTTGATCGGCTTTAAAAATAGTTCGAAAGATTGAATTATAATTTAAAAAACAGTGGCGATCTTCCTATAAACGAATTTCTATTCATTTCTCTTTAATTGGGGAATTTTAACGCCGAATCCGCTGCGGTACTACTTGATTATCCCGTCGACCCATTTCGCCAAATTATATAAATCGCCAAACCACTCGCCAAATTATACAAATTGACATAATTTTTATTTTAAATAACGAAAGAACAAATACATTAGTACAACATTAATAAAAATACAAATAAAACGTCGAAATAAAAATAACTTGATGACGTAGACACGTGTAACAACATTTCAAAATAAGCTAATGTAAAAGGAATTAAGTAAACAGAGTCTTTGTATCCTGGTATTTTTTAACAAAGCGAAAAGAAAGTTCTTTTAAATGAGACATTTTAAATTAATCGTTTTTAATCTGACGTAATTTTTACCAAGCTATTCTTTCTCTGTTAAATATTCACGTGAAAATACCAGTTGATAAGTATCCTCTCAAAATATCAAATAAATGTCTAGTGCAATTTTTAAATTTAAACCGTTTTGCAATATTATTTTGCGTTCATTTTATGTAATAACTGTAATGTGACGTAAATATGACGTAATTTCTCCTATTTAATACTTCTAACGCATGTTAATAAATTTATTATTTTACAAATTCCTTTCTCTCTTAAAATTCACGTGTAATTATAGTTTTTATGACGTAATTTTTAATAAGTTCCTGCTTTTTGCTCATAATTATTTAATTCTAATTCCAAATGTTTTTTTTTCTGTTTATAATAGTCACGTGTAAATAAATTTTTTATTTATTTACACGTATAAATATTTTTTTTTTTTTTGAAGCAAACATTATTGCTTCCTCTGTTTATACAGTTGGCAACAGTTTAAATTAATATCACTTTCTAAAATCTGTAAAAAATATCTCTAGAAATGCTGAAAATTTGAATTTAAAATAGAAATAAAACCTCAAAAAATGAGTCAAAATAAAAAAATTAATGCAATCTGCACTCCGGCAAATTCTAACGCATAAAATGATCTAAAAATGATTACACTGCCATGTCTAGTTTTTGCTGCTATAAAACTTTTTTAGTGGAACGATTTTGTTCAACTTTAGCATTAAATATCTCTTAAAATAATTCTTCGATTTGAAAACTGTCTGCTTCAGCGTATTTATCAAACATTTCTGTATAAAACGACCGATTTTTATATTTTTGTATGCATTATTTTTCTTAATATTAACGAAGAAAGACCTTCAGTCACATAAAATTCAAAACCGGCGGCGGCGGTGACAGCGGTAGTTACTTTTTTTTAGAATAGAGAGATTACATTTTTTCCCCCTTACAGTTATAATTTTCACTTCCTGTAGGTATATTTAGTTTTGATACAGCTTTCCAGTCTAAATCCAAACTATGTTTTAGTAAGGTTTAGATTCTTAATATTGAAAGTGGTATTTTTTTTTTTTTAATGAAACTATTAAAACAGGTGGATTTTTTCCATACTTAAAAATTGTTTTCAACTACATTTTTCACAGAGATTTGCTTACAATTTCTTTGCAAAGTTTGTATAGATTTATATTTTTAAAAAATACATTTTAGGCAACTCTAAGAATCTATATTTCAGGAAAAGAAAAAAATAATTTCAACTGTATGTTATCGTCAAAAGAAATTTTTCGGACAATAGTGAAAAATTACAGCTATGTGAATAAAAATAAATGCATGTTTCAAATTTTACATTAAATTTTCCACCTTGCCATTTTCATTAATTGGTATAATATTGAAATAATTTTGCACTTCAATTTTCATTTTTAACAAGAGAAGATGCATTAATTATCTTAACAGGGATTTTGCTTGGATTTTTTTTTCTTTTTTTTACACAATGATGTTTTTGCGAAAATTGTAAACTTTTGTAGAAACTTTTAAAAAATGTGAATGAAATATAAAAATTGTGAATTTGTAAAAAAATTTAATGACAATTTTGTAAATTAGAAATTCTCATATTTAAATTCTTATTTAGACATTATTGATATGGTCCTTTGCACAGTCGTGGGAAAAAAAAGTAAACACCCCCTACTAACTCCTCAAAAAATTATCGTAGAAGAAAGTTACTGGTGCCAAACGATTGGAAATAAAGTCTACTTTTAAATGATCTATATAAAATTTCCTAAGGGGACCATCTACATATTAAAACGAACCAAACTTCATTTTTTTCAATGGCAATACCCAGTTTTAACAAAGTATTTCAAATCTTCGGTTCAAGCTATGCCTAGACACCAAATTTTAAGTCATTTGAATGGTAAGTTTTTGAATTATAAGCATTCAAAATTTAGTGCTTCTAATGTTAAATTGCATTTTCATATTTTTATTAATATCTCCTGAAATTATACTCCTAATGTGGTAATTTTTTGTGCAGCAATAATACTAAAATACCCAAACATAAATACGTTGAATTTGCAGTTTTTATAATTTTATGGTATGAATTATGAAATTAATATCCAAAGAAAAATATGAATTGCAACCTCAATTTTTTTGATGGATTTAGATTTATTAAGTCCTGCTTTATGGAAATCCAAAATTTCACATTTTTCTTCCAAGTAGTTTTCAAATAATGCTTTAAAACCGGCAAAATGATCGTTTAAGGGGCCGTCTAGGATAGAAGTGACTAGATATTTTGAAATTTCTTATGCTATCCAGTAATCTAGAAGTCTTCAATAACTGCTTCTTTGGCGCTTAAGATGCCTTGATCAAGAAGGGGGCTTTCTCGGTCAACAGTCGAGTATCGTTACTTCAATTTGGATTCAGCCCCTAAAATACACTTGTTTTAAAATAATTAATTTCTCGGAAACTTATCGTACAAATTGCATAAAAATTTGTTTATAGGCTAATTGAAGGGTGTAGAGCTCATTTATGCTGTCAGAAATGTGTACTGCTATTGAAAAAAACAAATTTATCGTTCGGTTTAATATGTAGATGGCCCCCTAAGCAAATTTTATAAACATAATTTAAAAGTAGACTTTATTACCAATCGTGTGGTACCAGTAACTTTCTTTTACGATATTTTTTTGCAGAGTTAGTAAGGGGTGTTTACTTTTTTTTTTTTTTTTTGTCCACGACTGTACATATATGCAGCTAGATAATAGATTCATTGGTGATCGCAGCTATTATACAACAGTTTTTTTTTTTTAATTCTAAAATCATTACATTTGTGAGGGATTTAATTTGGAGATTGAAAAAATTTCTGAAACGTCAATTTTTAAGAGAAAGAATTTTGTTTTAAGGTGAAAATCCTGTGAAGGATCCTTTAAGAGACTCAAGTTCTTTCTAAAGAGATCCCTGCTTATAGATAAGATTTTACATGTTAAGGTTTTCATGAGGGACACTAAATAAATATATATATATATATATATATATATAGCACATTATGTTTTAAATGCGTTTGTCGGACCCAGAATCCTGCACCATAAATAAACTAAGTATAACCATAAAACATCCAAGAAATTTAAACAGATATAACCTGAACAAGTAAAAAACAACAAAAGGCTGTGGCCTCTTCAGCGGTGGGCATTTTAGAAAGCACAGCAATGTTTCAGATTAATTACAATTTACAACAAACTATTATTCAGTAGTGGCAGTGGGTTTCGGCCAGAGTGTCGCAAAGCATAAATCAAATGCATAAAAACAATTGAAAGCATATAGCGAACACTCCCCCACCGGACCCGACGCCACAATAAACAGTGCATCTCGAAGATACAACTGATTCAGAACGTATGTGTAATGTATACTGAAACAATAAAATTATTTTACCCAAATCCGAGCAACACAGCCACAAAAAACAATAACTAAATTCCAGTGATCCATAATCTGTCCATAAACGTTCCATGTCTGTTGCCACACAATTGCAGACATCCTTGTAAAACCGTCCAAAAAAGGCTTTAGGTTATACAAATCATTAACTGTCAATCGCATAGCAACTCCTCAAAAATGAAGACTGTCTGTAAAACTAGTATATTTATTAATGAAATTCAAAGGTATATTGTTATATGCAGCTGTAGCGCTTATCGCATGGATTTTATTTTTATTTTTATATTTTACTTTTAGTTTTACTTTTGATTTTTTTTAGCTTATATATATATATATATATATATATATATATATCCAAAAACCAAACCAAAAATTCGAAACTACGGAGCTGATCCAACAATAAATAAACTAAACCAAATGACAACAACAAAATAACTAAAAACAACTAACTTCAAAAACAACATACTTTAAAAACGGCAAACTTTAAAAACATTCAAACTAAAACAAGAAGAAATTGAATCCATGGAGACAGGCGGTATGCACTTGCGACATGCAACTGCGGGGTTAAAACCAGTTTTTATGTGCACAACCCTCCCCAAACAACCTGTCAAGACCAAAAAGAAAAAACTTACAAATCGAATGAGCTGCCTAGACCCATCGAAAACCAACAACTGAACATGAAACCCCAAACAATCGTGCACGCAAACCCTGAACAATCAAAGCCACAGTTACTCCTCTCTTCGCATCCACATTACCTCTAAATCTCTGCGATAAGTCTTACACTTTACGAATATATATATATATATATATATATATATATATATATATATATATATATATATATATAAAGTATCAGAATGTAGCAATTATAAAATTTTGACTACGTAATTTTATAAATGAAATTAAAATTTTTCCAATCTGGAAAAATTGAAAAATAGCCCTTTGTTAAAAAAAAAGGCTAAGATGTGTTATTATCCCACCCTCCGCGATGTTGAGAATTTGGCGATTTTTATCGCTCTGGCAACCCCGGCGTTTGGCGTCTAGTAACTTATTATGGCAATCCCCTTTTTTACGACGCGAGAGCGTGAACATTCATTTCACTGCCGGGTGTCGTTGGTGACGGTTGGTTGACTCTTGTACCAGATACTCTTTGATATCGTGTTCTATGGCTGTCTGTTTATTTTTATGTTAAATTTATTGGATGTATTTCATTGACTATAGTTTCTGTAGTCCGTTTAAACGCTCTTGCTGAAGTAATTAAGAAATATGAGGAAATTTTGACATGAAAGGGGGGTTTGTTTATAGCGTGTCAATGCGTATTAAGCCTATTTTGGAAAATGACGGTGGTGTTATATTTTGTGCTGTAGGTTTCAAGAAAGCAGATGTCTGTTAAGGTATGTTGATAATTTTATGTATATTTTGTTGCTTTGAGTTTTTTACATTTTGAGATTGCTACAAAACGAGAACTACTGAATTTTGAGAATGCTATATTGCGAAAAATGCTGAATTCGGCGATGTTTTTTTTCGGAAAATGAGCGCGAAGCGCTCATACAACTATTGCTGATTGCCACTTTAGCGAGTCTCGTTTTTTAGGTATATTTTGCTGTTTTAAGAGTTTTTTACATTTTGAGATTGCTACAAGACGAGAACTGCTGAATTTTGAGAATGCTATATCGCGAGAAATGGTGAATTCGGTGATGTTTTTTTTTCCGTTAAATGTGCGCGAAGCGCTCATACAAGGATTACTGATTGCCAGTTTAGCGAATTTTGTTTATTATTTACATTTTATTTTCGTTGAGCCAAACATGCGTATAAACGGGTGCTTGGCGACATTTACTACTTGGCGGAAAAGGGGTTTTCTCGCCAAAAAAAATCCAAGATGGCGGAGGGTGGGATAATAACACATCTGTTCCAAAGTTGATATTATATGAATGTAAAGTAAAAGAAAAGCAATTGGGCATTTTCACTAGCGAGTTCTCCCGGGTTAACAGAACGCCTCTGTTCTCAACATAGACTATGTCAAGTTGTCAAAGAAAATAAAATCTCCAGTTTTAATTTTTATTTTTCTTATGAATTGTACCTTAAAACCAAAATTGTCCTCTACAGCTTCAGTTATTTCTATATAATTTGTATCTGTTATCTTGGCATAATACTTGACTAGAACAAAATCATTTAAACCAATGCCAACGTTATCATTAGACCAATTGATTTCCTACATTAAAAATTTTTGATCTTCAGTGGTAATGGTGAATGTCTGCGTCACAATATCAAATTTCACATGTTCATCACTGAAAGTTTTTGAAAACTAAAAAGTAAGTTTTTGGAAATTAAAAGTATCTCTTTTTTTGTTTTCTTTCCTTGTTTATTTCATGTCTCTGGCTTAAGTTTTGAAATATTTCCTGTTCAATCTTCCAGTTTTTCTCTTTAAATTTAATCCTTTTTATTAAAATATTTGAATATTATTAGTAATTCACATTTATCTTATTCAAAAAAGGAATTGGACTTGTCCCATTCCTCCCCATTATCTTCTTTTATGTTAAACTACTTGTATAAACAACAGCGCTGCTTTTAAGCTTAGTTTAAATTATGGATAATATACAGTATAATGGTCAATAGGGAAATTATTACATCTGCACATAAACAAGTCATTAATATACTGCAAGCATAAAAACAACATGAATCAAATTTACATTTGATTCTTGAAATAATCTTTTTTTTATATACAATTGTTTGTAAGCTTATCCAGATCAGCAACTTTTTTTAAAAGAAGATTGGGCTACCACTGCTTCATTTAGTGTCTGATTGGTGAAATGTTTAGAATGATACATAACAAGAAAAACCTACTGTGCCATTCCTCGCACTGTCCCATTCCACCCCACTCTCCTCTATATCTCAATAATGTAAAAAAAAAGCAAGTCTAATTATGTGCCCCAATCTGCTCCGTGGAGCAGGTTTGGAAAGTTGAAGAATCTATGCATATCTTTCAAATAAAGTTTTTCTAAGGCACTAAATTCGGTCAATTATATTTCTTTACCAAGTCAAAGAACCAAGTAATGCGGATTGGTTGGTTGATTTTTGACGGCCGATTATCTACTCTTGGGATATAGGCCCGAGGGGGGAGGGGGTGGCCTTCGTGTGGGTCTTTCTAAAGGAACCTAACCCGTATTTACGCATGGAAATCCAAGGTTTCGAAGAAAACCACGAAAACTCCGAAACGGTTAAGCCGACGGGCGCGATTGGGTTCGAACCCAACACCTCCCGTCTACCAGCATCGAGAGCAGAACCTCTCAGCCACTGGCGGGCGTAATGCGGAGTAAAAATTGTGTAAAAATCCTTCTATATATATAAAAAAAGTAACGCTTTGGAAATGGACCAATGGAAATCTGCGTAGATACCGCGAAACGCATCTGATTGGTCAGAGCTTTCTGACGCATAAGGGGGGTTACCATGGGGGGGGGGAACCCAACTCTATCCTCAAGTTTGTCACCAACTTGGCGACTAAAATTAGTCGCCAAAAGTGACTCCAACTTGGCGCTATTTCCAGTATTTTGTCAAATTTCCATAGACTCCCATTGAAATCCAATAGGGTTTACTTGCTTGCAGAAAATCAACAAATTGAGATATTTCAATGCAACAAAAACTAATATTAGCTTATGAATAGAGCTTAATTGAACTATTTACATTACTTTTAAGCGCAAACACTAACTATTTACAATATTCGTAACACTATATATATAATTTTACACATATATGTTGGCGGCGAAGAGAAAATTTCAGAGGAGAGGAGATTTATATGATAAGATTATTTACTGTACTTACAAATTAGAGACATCATTACAAAGATAACGGAAAAAAATTCCAAATAATTTTTATAAATTTGTTACTTTTTAAATTTAACATATTTTTTAAATTTACAATATTTTAAATTTTCTATCAATTTATAATTTGATTTAATTATAAGTTTATTTAATTTGTAATTATTCAAATAAATTATAAATGTTACCTTTTGTTAATGAGTTTATATCTAATAATTCTTATAATTATGAAACTCTAAGTTCTAATGATTATGTGCTTGGAGATAAGGAAATAAAATTGTCAGGAGTTGGGGAGGAGCGCGTTTTTACCAAGTGGAATCTAAAAATTGAATGCATAGAAAATGAGGAATCGCGAAGCGATCCTGAATGAAAAGGCGAAACAATTACATCTGGGGTCGGCTAGAAAATAAGGATTGCTTCACGATACCGAACGGAATCACGAAGCTATTACGCGGGGGGTTGGTTAGCGCAGCGAGCAGGGGCGGGCCCCCCTAGTTGAACAAAAAATAAATGTTCGCTTTTATTGTTGGTAATTTTTCTTAATTAGCGTGGTTTAATTGGTCAAAGAACTATGATTGAATATAACGTGCTTATAATGTTACGATGCCTATTTCTGCTTTCGAAACAAAAGGAGCGTCACTTGAATGTTGTATCATACAAACACACACACCAAAAAGAAAAAAAAAATCAGAATTTAAAGAATTGTTTTAAAATCTTGGTTCTATATCGATGTGGTTGAGGCTTCTTTCTGTACTTCACTTATACAAATTCAATAATTGTGTTTAAAAATAATCAATTTCAAGTTTATAAAAATTATCAATAAAAAACAGAATAACTTATTTACCTATTTCAATTTGATGAGACAGTGCGTTCGAGTGTAAGAGTGTGTTTCAGCGTTGAGAAGCAAATAAGAAAATAAATATTTGACATTATAAACAAACTTAGGGTGCCTCGATGTCAAAGAGCTAGTTCAGCAACCTCGACCGCTTCGCCCGGGCGCGAAGGAGACAGATGCATATGGAGTGGGATATATTTTAAACGTATAGTTACGGTGAACTTGGGAGCTAAATACTCAGCAGCTTTTGCGTTATCCTCAGAGTAAAGATAATAAGAGATTATATGATAAGTCTGTGGTATTACCTAACATTTTTATTAGATAAAAATAAGGCAGTGTTCCGCAGAGTGTTTTTAAAAGAGAATAGAAATATATGCACAGAACGAATGTTCAGTTCCAAAGTTTTTGTCCAATCTATGGCAGCCTGGTAGAGCTTGGTGATAGCCTAGTCTTTTCCTTTGTTTGAAAAATAGTGCTTTTTTACAATTATAACTTTCATTCTGATGCATTTTCTGATAGAAATTTTGATGAGTACTTTGTAATTGTTGAATATTTGCTAAATAAATTATGTCCTTTAGGTAGTAAACTGCATATTAAAGCACATATTTTTCTTTTTCACTGTATTCAAAGATAAAACTTTTTTATTCATTATTTTATAACGTTGGAAATTATTTTTTAAATCTATGTGTGGCACATTATTTTTCTTGAAACTTGAGAAAAAACTCATTAGGGAGTACAACTGCTTGTTAAGTTATTTGAATCCCACTACTGTTTTTTTTTTTATGATGTAGTTTGTTTTTTTGTCGAGCTGTTCAAGCGAATCAGTCAGCCCACCAAAACGAGTGAAAACATAAGCAAAAAAAAAAGCCCAAGCACGTGATCATAACGACCACAGATTTTTTGTGGGCCAAATGAGCGAAGACCGGGCGTAAAATTTGCTGCTCATCGGTTTTATATCAGATCACGTGATACTTTTCATGAATGTTTTTGATTTTGACTGAGTGCATATAGACATGTATTCCTATTACGAGAGACATTGTTTGGAAAGATAAGAAGATTTAATCATTGGTTTCACCTGTTTCGAACCATAAAATTACAAAATAATTAAATTATTTCGAAATTCCTTACTTTTTTAAGACCTACTCCATGAGGTATACCTCCCTGCGCCCGGGCGGTCCGATTTGCGTCGCTGAACAAGCTCAAAGTGACGACTTGGATATAAAATTTGATTGTCTGTTACGGTAACTGACAAAAGTGAATGATCGATTCTGAACACTATGGATACAAACTCGATGTCGAAAAAAGTGGATTGTGTGTCGTAGACATCTGTGAAAAAAATATTTTTCCCATGGCAACATACTTTATTGAAATGAAAATGTCACGACATAGTTTAAGTTTTAGGTGCGCCACACACCAAGGAGACACGAGACATCTCACTTGACTCGTGCGACAAATTTATGGTTGTAGCGTACCTGTTTCTTCACTGTGCCCACACACTGAAGACTCATGCGACGAAGTACCTATGTTGCATGTGCCTTATGCTTCGTTTCGCGCTGCAGTTACGTTATATATTGCTACAGTTTTCGTTTATTTGTTTCAAGATGGCGGTATTCAAGATTCCTTTTATTTTTTAGTAGAGTGAATAAAAATAAATCATCATCTTCGAATGAAATATTCATATTTACAATCGCTTCATTTGCAGACGCCATTATTCAACTATTCTGTTCTGTCAAAGAATTAAAAGCAAGCTACGCGCATACGCCGTGAATATGTCTGATGTCGCTTTGGTGTGTGGATGAAAAAAGTAGAAATGCAACTTGCCTCCTGTGGTGACTCGATGTTTCATGAGACATGCGACGTGCGCCAGAATCGCATGTCTCCTTGGTGTGTGGCGCGCCTTAAGTTTTAAGCTATGAGGTATTCGCTACAGCTTTTTGCCGGCATGACCTCTAATGATCACAAAATGGCGTTATTTCCTTGGGACCACCTTCACTCACGAGGAAAAAAGGTAGAACCTCAAGACACAGAATCAAGCGGTAAAATTTTCAATACCAATTCTACACGGTCAATTGGTATGACGCTATTTGTTCGCTAATCGTTTCCTGAGTAATTCCACTGCTTCGTGACAGTAAAAATCTATCTTGAAATGTCTGTCGGCCCATTTTTTTTGAAGTAGCCATATAAACGAATTTTCGAGATCAAGGTCGAGATCCAAATAGATTTTTGCTGTTAGCGAAACGAGATTGACCGATCAGAAGCCTGCATTTCTGCGAACTTTTCGCTGTTTTAAGTAAGCAAATTTTCTGATTGGTCAATCTCGTTTCGCTAACTAGCGCAAAGTCTATCTGGATCCCAGCCCAAGTGCATGAGTTGGCATGCATATGCGTAAATCCTAGATTTTCGATACCTACTAAAAATCTTAGAAAAAATCGAGACAGATGTTTGTTATTTTATGTAATGATATTGTTCAATCAGAAGCCGTATTTAGGATATTTTCACACTTTGCGAGAAATGCGAAAAAATGCAGGCTTTTGATAGACTAACATTGTTTTCTAAAATTGCAAAAATCTACCTGGATTCCTGTCGTAATTAGGGTGTCTCTATATGAGAATGGCGACATACGCACAGAGCGCATGCTAAGACTGGTAGTTTTGCACCAACTATGGCAAATCCACATTACTGAACAAGGCGATACTTGCCTGGACGAGTTCGATTGTACGAGTCAAACGAGTTAACAAGCATTAGTTTGGCGATAATGGCAGGCTCGCCAAGATGATTGGCGATTAGATTTTTTTCCAGAATCGCCTCAACTAATCAAATTTTATATCCCGTATGTTGCCACTCTCGCATCCAGGCACTCTAGCTATAATGGACTCTATTCAGATCACGTCAGACGCCAGAGCTGGCGGTATGATGATCTGTTATTCTAGTTACTGCACCGGCAGAATACCAGTATGCGCAGGCGCAAACACCGCTAGCAGACGACTTTAGCCTTGATCCAGGTTGAGTGCATACATTTTAACTGAAAATTTGCAAACTTAAGGAATTTTCTCGCATACAGAACAACATTTTGAATTTAGGTTAAATTTATTAAGTATATGCTGCTGCATCAAAGAATTTTTTGCGGTATTTTTAACAAACAAGCATTAATAACTCACACTCCATAGACTGCTATGCTAAACACCGCCAGTAAATACCGCCAGCAGACGAATTTTAGCCTCGACCTCAGGTCGCGTGCATAAGGTCCAATGTATCATATAATGTCATATGATAATGAAAAATGTGAGTGCCGACATACACCGCGACCACCGACATACAAAGCCTGTTCAAGCCTTGACATTTAGTTTTTTGCACTTTCAATAGTTAGCAATTGAGATGTTATTTAAAATAAATATTAATGTATTTGTAAGGAAGAAATTATAAGTATTTAATTTAATAAAATCATTTATAAAATTATAATTCAATTATAATAGTTTAAAAATTTGTTCTCAAAAATTTAATTTCGAATTATCATCTTTAGTCGTTCGCTCCCCCCCTCTCTCTCTCCACACACATACACACTCAAAGAAAAAATTATATGTGTTATTTTACTCAAAAAAAATTTTTCAGCCCACCCAATATTTTTTTTAAGTTGGCGCTACTGTTGATTTGCAAGTAAAATATATGTTAGGTCTAGAGATGGGAATGCTCGGAAAAAAAACTCAACATCGCGGAGGGTGGGATAATAACACATCTTAGCCTCAACTTTTTTTGGTTGGCTTAGTACTTTTATTCATAAAATAGGTAAAATAATTGAAAAAAAATTTGAAATTTTAATTAAAATGAAAAATGATTTAAATAAGAGTCTTAAAAAAGTACGACTGTGAGAGAAAATCTCATGCAGCGAGTTCTCCCGGGTTAAAATTGCCAGCTCCACAGATGATTGGTCAGACAGTCTGGTTACTATTTGCATTTCAAATATATTTATCAACCTACAATCCTTATTAGACTGTATGTGTAGCCAACACTAGACTATTTGTGCTTTATAATACTTCATTTTATAGCTGCCTCATACCTCCCTGTTAGTAGGGAGGTATGGGACACATTTTGAAACTTACAATTTCCTTAATTATAAAATTGTTTTTGCATGTTATGTTTCTATATTGTTCAGGGACATTAAAAAGTGTTTCATCTTGTATTCTATAAATTTAAATTTGTGTTTTTGTGTAAAACTAAGTTGATTTTCTTATTTTTGTGAAAAGTGCCTCATTCCTCCCCATTCTCCCCTATTATTCAGTAAAGAAGAATTTGGTTTTCTGATATGATACTAAAACTCGCCACTCATTAAATTAAAACATTAGAATCATTAAAGAAGAAATTATTTAGTTAAAATATTTATGAAGGCATTTTTAATTATTGTTATAGAGCTACATTTACTATTAAGTTGTTATTTATTGTCATTAATTGCTTATAATTGCATATTAATAGCTTTTAATGTACTAAAAATTTCATCTTATCTTATCCTGGTCACCTTTGCGATGTATAACATATCCCCATTACACTGTAAAATAAAATAATAATCCGTTGAGTACCAGTACAATTTTCGTATTTTTAACTGAAATTTGTTTTCTGAAGAAAATGATTTCGTAAATGTGTCAAAGTATGGATCTGCGAATATCTTTGACAGGTAATGCTAAATTTCCATATCTCTAAAGCTGTAGGATTTATTTTTATTATTACACTGCAAAAGTAAAAATTCGTAAAAATACAGAAATTGTGCTGGCTAAATATGGAAATTCTTTTTGGAGTTTAAAAATATAAAAAATCTCAAAACCTTGGCGTAAACGACAAATTAACTAGCTTTTTAGAACTATTACCTGTCAAGGATATTCTTAAATCTATATTCGCTAATTTTTGACACATTTGCGAAATCATTTCTTAAGAGAAAAAAAAAAAAAATCCGGAAATTGTAACGCCAATCAACGAAATTTTTCTATCAGTGTACTAGTGTCCCAAACTGCGCCACTTCTTGTCTTTTGGTTTTACACATTCTGCTTGTTAAACTTGAGACTATAGTGATAATTTTAATTATAATGTGTATTATAATTATAAATACCATTATAAATGTGTGTATTTTCGACATTTATTTATTTATTTTTTACTCTTTTTAATAAAAATAGAAATCAATAGAGTAAAGTTACAGCAACATTATCAAAACAAAGAAAATGATATTAATTCTGATCTCTTCATCTCATTAATTCCATTTTAAACCCAGAAATGGATTCTTTTGTCATCTTTCCCGAACTTGAGTACTAATGTTTATTTGCACTACAAGTTTTGAAACATAACGTGACCTAAGGTATTCCATGTCCCAAGATGACCCACTTTCCCCTAGAAGCACATTTTCAGTGAAATCTAAATACTAAAGGGTAGGGTAGGGTAGGGTAGGGTTGGGCTAGGTAGGTAGGTCAGGTCCCACTATTTTTTTCACTACAACTCCTGAAATATAACCTCTTCAGTTCCGAAGCTAAAATAATAATACAAATGCTTATTCATTGTTTTTTCCAAACGAAATGACATCGTAAATGGCAGAAAAATATCTTTTCTGAAATTGTTCCTTCAGGCGCTTAGTATTTTAGGTTAAAAAATATGGATCTAAAACTACGAACCTCTTTAAAAATATCAATTTAATAACCCTTAACCTAAATTAACGCAATCACAAATTTTAGAGCTTTAAACAAGTAGGGGAAAGTAGGGTAAGCCCGCTCACTCCAATATCTCTAAATGGAATAGAATTGAAAACGTGCGATCGGTACCGGCAACTAGCGAACTTCATCGTAAGTTCCCAGTAAGTATATAATAACCGCAAGCATGAAAGTACTTTCGTGTCCTCACGTTATTCGTTTGCAGTTATTTTATTGTAAAATTCTACAACATCCAACTTGAAGGTAAGTGTACATTCTTATTTTCAAATGTTAATTCACTCATTACGTCTACAAAATATATACATTTAGCTGAACGTTCATGCTTTTATTTATTTTTGTAGTGCGTTGTTACGCCAACTGTAATGCATTGAAATCAAACATGGCTATGAAGGGCAATGGCGCTCACATGGAATTCGAAGCAATTTTGCCAGTGAGCTACTTTTTAGGTAGATTTCGTATGAAATACTACCTATTGGGATCGTTCCTATGTTGGAATTTCTGAAAAATTTTTGCAGATCTACACCGATCATGACTCCTAGAACCCAAAACCACCCTCAGTAAAAAACTTTATATATCTATCTATCTATCTATCTATCTATGTATCTATGTATCTATATATATCACTTTCTTCTGGACACGATAACTTTCGTAATTCTGCACCAATCTCTTCCAAACTGATACATAAAATCAAAGGGCATAAAGTCTCGGTCAAGTTCGTTAATGGGCAAAATCGGACCAAGGGGATGGAAATAGGGAGGGGTTTTGTGAAAACCGAAAACCGAACATAACTTCTTAATTTTTGTACATATCAAATCAGTTTAAAGATTTTATTACTTCTAAAAATAGGGCCAAAATTTTATGTATCACAGATTTTTGATAAAGTTAAAAATGGGCTCAAGGGGCGCAAAAAATAGGGTTTTTGGGAGAAACAAAATCATAACTTCGTCAATTCTCAAGATATCAATTCCAATTAATTTTATTATAAATCTCCTTAATATTATCTACAACTTTCATATTCACAAGTTTTTGATAGGACAAATTCGTACTGCAAAAAAAATTAAAAACGAAAACAAAAAGGGGGTTTGAAGAAGTAAAAAATCCATAACTCCGTCAATTCAAAAGATATAAAATCCCCATGAATTTATCATGTATCTTCTTAATATTGTCTACAACATCTATATAGACAAGTTTTGGATAGGACCAATTCTTACAGCAAAAACAAATTAAAAATACATAGCGGTTGAAGAAAAAAATCATCTAAGTAAGGGTGTATTCAAATCCAAACTGCGTATTTTCTGACTCATTTTACAATTCATTTTTGCTCTCAAAGGCTTCCAATTGGTACGTTTTCTTACTCAGAAACTATATAATGTACCGTAATGGTCGATTTTTTGATAGATGCAGAATATACTTTAAAAAAATGCTGTTAAAATGGGCATTTTGAACCGAATTTCCCGAAGCGGATTGTGTTGGAAAAATCATTGCATTAAGGATGCACTCAAATCCAAAATGCTTATTTTCCGACTCATTTTTAAATTCATTTTTGCTCTCAAACGCATTTAATTGGTATATCCGCTTATTCAGAAACTATATAATGTACCACAATGATCGATTTTTTGATAGAGGCAGAATATATTTCAAAAAATTATGTCAAAGTGGGCATTTTGAACGGAATTTCCCGAAGCAATTGTGTTATCACTTTCTTCTGGACACGATAACTTCCGCAATTCTGCACAAATCTCTTCCAAACTGATACATAAAATCAAGGGACATAAAATCTCGGTC
This sequence comes from Maratus speciosus, assembly GCA_963932465.1. NCBI lineage: Eukaryota > Metazoa > Arthropoda > Arachnida > Araneae > Salticidae > Maratus > Maratus speciosus. The sequence continues at coordinate 339,042,782 of OZ010797.1, read as the reverse complement.
AAGTTCGTTAATGGGCAAAAGCGGACAAAGGGGATGGAAATAGGGAGGGGTTTTGTGAAAACAGAAAAAGACCCATAACTTCTTAATTTTTGTACATATCAAATCAGTTTAAAGTTTTTATTACTTCTAAAAATAGGACCAAAAATTTATGTATGACAGATTTTTGATAAAATTAAAAATGGATTCAAGGGGCGCAAAAAATAGGGTTTTTGTTGAGAAAAAAATTCCTAACTTCATCAGTTCTCAATATATCAAATCCAATTAATTTTATTATACATCTCCTTAATAATATCTACAACTTTTATATTCACAAGTTTTTGATAGGACCAATTCGTACTGCAAGGGAAAAAAAAAACGAAAACAAAAAAGGGGGGTTGAAGAAGAAAATTTTTCATAACTCCGTCAATTCACAAGATATAAAATCTCCATGAATTTATCATATATCTTCTTAATATTGTCTTCAACATTTATGTAGACAAGTTTTTGATAGGGCCAATTCTTAAAGCAAAAACAAATTAAAAATACATAGCGGTTGACGAAAAAAATCATCTTATTAAGGGTGCATTCAAATCCAAACTGTCTATTTTCTTACTCATTTTTAAATTCATTTTTGCTCTCAAACGCATCCAATTGCTAGATTCTCTTATTCAGAAACTATATAATGTACAGTAATTATCGATTTTTTGATAGAGGCAGAATATATTTCAAAAAATGATGTCAAAGTTGGCATTTTGAACAGAATTTCCCGAAGCGATTGTGTTAGAAACAAAAAATATTGCCCTACTGAGAAAATAATTGTTTATTAATCAAGTTTTAATTAATTGAAAGAAAAATAAAAACACAGTTCGCTTATAAATCTTTTTAAAAATCACGTCAGCATGTTTCATATATATATATTTTTTTTTATTAAAAATTAATCTGAAAATGTGCCAGAAAATTTCGAGTTGTTGAGTATGGAAAATTTTTTTTTTAATATCGCCTTAACATGATTCTCATAAAACCAGATATTTTATAAAAAGGAAATAAAAACTCGTCAAAAGCAGACAGATAAAACTGTTAAAATGGATTTATATCTAATCATGATTTAGTTTTTGTTGGTGAAATTAGTATACTTAACTTCGAAATCTACCTCTGCCTGTAGGCCGGGCCGGCAGGGATTTTTTTAAATTCATATTTCTTCATTGACACCACTTTTTTGAAATGGTAAAATTACTCTTGTTTTCGCCTTATCATTAAACAAGGTCAATTTTACGATTTCAAAAAAGTAGTAACAATCAAAATACCTGAATTTAAAAAAAGTATGGGGACAGAAATCTGCTGTTTTTGTGGAGAATTCGGGAGTGATAACGAAACGTGATTTCGCTGCACAATATGTGGAAAGTGGTCGCATAAAGTCTGCTGTGGTGTGAATAGCCCACGCAACTGCATGCAGTATTCCACAAAAGTGATGGTACAGGATTTATTTTTCGGAAAATATGCAAAATTAACCATGATGAGTGCAAATAAAATTGAATTAACAATTCAGAATTATTTAATAACAGCTTTTGCTATATTATACAAGAAAAATTTAATAATAATTTCTTTTGGAAGCTTAAATATATATATATATATATATATATATATATATATATATATATATATATATAAAGTTCAAAAATGCTTCCACAAAAGTCATGGTACACGTGGAAATTTTTAAAAATTATTAAAGAAAAACCTTTTCTAATATAATGAAGGGAACGAATATTTTTTCCAACTGGATTAAATCATATTCAAGGCTGGAGTAGCACAGTTGAAGTTTATTCCAACAGAGCGAAAAATGTCCAGACCAGGGATCGAACCTGGATATTTGGCGTGCCGTGCCAATGCCTTACCTGTTAGGCTATCCGGACCGATACCTGGCTGACATAAATCACTCTTATTAGTTGGACTTGGCTGAGAACTGCAGCCAAGCAATGACATGGTATACAGGAGTTTCCGTGTTAAAGTAGTTTCATCATGTAAATGCTATAGTTATAGCTCGGATGAATGAAACTAGCGCTGCAGTTCGCAGCCAAGTCCAACTAATAAGAGTGAATTATGTCAGCCAGGTATCGGTCCGGATAGCCTAACAGGTAAGGCATTGGCACGGCACGCCAAATATCCAGGTTCGATCCCTGGTCTGGACGTTTTTCGCTCTGTTGGAATAAACTTCAACTGTGCTACTCCAGCCTTGAATATAATACCTTTTCTAATATTTAGTTGCGTATCCTTTCATTTTCGGGATTGCTTTAAGTCTGTTTACCATTGATTTTACCAGATTTTCTGTAATATTTTTTTTTAATTTTATTCCATTATGCAAGTAAAACACATTTCAAAAATTTTTTATTTCTGGTATCATAACTATTCACTTGCTGCTGTAAGATACTCTATAAATGTTTAATGGGATTTATGCCTGGAATTTGTGAATAGGTGGCAAGTGCGTGGGAGGGGGGGGGGGGTATTGTAAAGCAGCCATAATCGGACGATATGAGCTGTGTACCTGGGATCTATTCTCTTATTGGAAGTAACAGTCCTGCGAGACATCTAACTTTAATGCACTGTCCTCCAAATTTTATTTAAAATATTTAACTATTCAAACCTATCCATAATAGTTTCAGTGAAATCAAAATTTCATACTCCTGAAACTGACATACAGTCCCAAATCATTACAACTCTTCCAACATGCTCTGCAGTTTTTGTCGTATATCTGAGGTTCAGTGCATCATACTTTCTCCTGCAAAGTCCAATTCGCCCATTTATTCTGAAAATATTTAACTGAGACTCATGTGAAAGAATTATGTTTCAGAAATGCATATGAAGATTTCCTGGTAAATTCTATTCTTTTCTTTCTGTTGATCGGAGAGATGTACCGTTTCCTTCTTGCAGATCTTGATATAAACTCGGGATCATTAATGACCCTGTTGATAGTTTCTGTACATATTATTTAATTGCCATACATTTCCAATTCTTCTGTTATTTTTCTTGCACTAATTGAGGGATTTTCAGATATGCAGAGTACTATTCTAACATGTCTCACTGTTAATTTTTTAGGAAAGGTCGTTTCAAGCTTTATTTGTAATCATTTTTTGGCGTATGTACCTATTAACTTTTTTATAATGGAATGGCTTCGCGACATTATTTCATCTGATTTTTTTTTTTAAAGATTTTTTAAGATTTATCCTTTTTTCCCATGAAGATTAACAATTAATTTTGATTCCTTTACTGTAAGTTTTTTTTCAGTTATTTTTAAAATTCATATGAGATTTCTTCTGCTGGAGATAACAACAAAGACATTTATATGCGCTGTGGATTCTGTGGGAGTACGACTGTGTTCAGTAAAATATGCAAATGAGTGAAAATGTAAAAATTTTTACGGATGTACCATGACTTTTGTGGAAGTATTTTTAACTATAATAAGTTTATAATAATTTTTCAGTATATTCAAAGAAAATTTCCATTAACATTTTATTGTATAATGTAACAAAGGTGCTAATTAATTATCCCAATTTAGTAAAAAATGTTATTTCTGTTCAACACGGTGAAATTTGCATATTTTTCGAGAACTGCTCTTTGTACCATCACTTTTGTGGAACACTGTATGTTACTTTTCTCGTACTTAAATGTTGTATTCGAATTTTGAGCGCCATTACCCTACCATGTCGAACATTACCGCTCAATGCATAGTTAATTATATAAAACGATAAAAAAAATTCCGAAAACTTTTATGCAAATTAGTTGATTGCAAATTGTTCCTTATGCTTTGGACTTATACGTTAATATAAACGTTAATATAACGTAAACTATTGATTTTTTGTATAAATTTGACTACCTATTCCTGTTTCCCCTTAAGTGAACTGCATTACCCTACTTTCCTCTAAATAATCTACAAATCCTCAAAATTTTTCATTGAAAAAAAATTAAATACTTATGAAAATTTCTCACATTCTTGGTCACACTGTCTTTCGGGAATTTTTAGGCTTTTTGCAAACTCAGATGAAAATAACATTCATTTTATGTGGGAATCGGATTAGATACTGCCATTTATTCATTTGCTTTGAACGCAAAAAACATTCAGCTATTAAGAAGTGATGTGAAAATGTAAAAAAAAAATCGGGCATTTTAGTTTTTATAAGGAAAAGAACAATATGGGGACTCAGGGACCGAAGAGGATAAGGTGTCTAAAAGTAGCCCATGTCCCAAAGTGTCCCACACTCCCCAACACGCGAGTTTTCAGTCAAACCTAAAAACCTATTAAGTTCTTATGAAAATATCGTATAAAGGATTATCTAAAAGTACCTTTTCAATGTTCAATTTCAAAATAAATAAAATTTATGTTAGAATCTCTTTGAATGCTTTTAATTTTTATGTTAATATTTTTAATGACGACTAACTAAACATATTTAAATGGCCAAATGGCTACAGCGACTATCTTTGTAAGCATCAAATGTCACAATTTTCATAAATAAATGCATTTACCTCTGCAATTCAGGAATATATTTGCTTCTAATTCACCAAATGCTATTTGCATTAAGGTCCAACATAGAGTATTGCGATATTTGGTGACTAATTAATTTTTTAGCAATTCATCTAATTTTTAATACAGGAAAAGTACTCATTCAAAACATATGTAACCCAGCATGCTTTAAAATTATGTTAATTGCATACATTAAGGCAGTAATTATTATTTAAATTAAAAAAAACAGTAAAATAATATGTATAAGGACTAGATAATCGCAATTGACACTAAAAATACTAAGAGAGTGACATTTTTTTGGATAAACTTAATCTTTACTTAAGAATGTCAGAATGAAATCCATATTAAATCATGAAATCTGTGCAATTTTAAATGTTTATATCTAAATAGTACTAAGAAAACAATTTAATAGCATATCCAACGAAATTCTTGCCCGAGAAATTACCTTCACTATTGGCATCACATCACTATCGAACTTCCCTAGGTAAACAGACCTATCTTTTGCACCAAACCCTTAAGGCCTCAAATACAAAGGGTCAACTTTCTGACATAAGTTTTAATTCATTTTTGTTCGGAAACGCATGAAACTAGAAGGTGTTGTTATTCAGAAACTATGTCATCGAACTGTTTTATCCGGTTTCTTTTAAAGGCAGTAGATCTTTCAGAAAATACTGTCAAAGTTGGCATTTTGAACTGAACTTCGGAATGAAAGAAGAAAATCCAGTCAATAAGGGGAGAAAAATGCCGTGTCACGTGATCAAAACCGCCTATAACTCAATAGGTAATTTATTGATCAAAAAATGAAAAAAAAAAAAAAAAAACAGTTCGATTCTAAATCGCTTCCATGTCAGGCTTTCCAATTTTATAACTTTCCGTTAAAAAATGAATTTGTAAATGTGTCAAAACGTTTTGCGCTTGTTGAGCAGAGCAATTGAGAACAGCCTTAATACAAGTGACATGCTGCTAAGTTTATGATAATTCTCATTATTGTATCATTCAAAAAGCCACCTTTTCTCGCGAATTTTCAATGGCAGGTGGTGGGGGATGTCATTCAATTTAGGGGTCACAAATATAGAGTAAGGTTTTTGTTAATATTAATAATTATTGAGATGACTTGCCAAAACATTTTATTATGCCATTAACTTAATAATGTATTAATCTCTCTATTCTAAAAAAAAGTAACTACCGCTGTCACCGCCGCCGCCGCCGCCGGTTTTGACTTTTTTGTGACCGGAGGCCTTTCTTCGTTAATATTAACAAACATAATGCATACAGAAATATGAAAATCGGTGGTTTTATACAGAAATGTTTGATAAACACGCTGATGCAGACAGTTTTCAAATCGAAGAATTATTTTAAGAGTTATTTAATGCTAAAGTTGGACAAAATCGTTCCACTAAAAAAGTTTTATAGCAGCAAAAACTATACATGGCAGTGTAATCATTTTTAGATCATTTTATGCGTTAGAATTTGCCGGAGTGCAGATTGCATTAATTTTTTTATTTTGACTCATTTTTTCAGGTTTTATTTCTATTTTAAATTCAAATTTTCAGCATTTCTAGAGATATTTTTTACAGATTTCAGAAAATTGTACTAATTTAAACTGTTGCCAACTGTATAAAAAGCGCAAGCAATAATGTTTGCTTCAAATTAAAAATTTATTTACACGTGACTATTATAAACAGGAAGAAAACTTTCAAATTAGAATTAAATAATTACGTATAAAAAGCAGGAACTTATTAAAAATTACGTCATAAAAAGTATACACGTGAATTTTAAAAGAGAAAGGATATTGTAAAATAATAAATTCATTAACATGCGTTAGAAGTCTTAGGAGAAATTACGTCATATTTACGTCACATTATAGTTATTACATAAAATGAACACAAAATAATATTGCAAAAAAGTTTAAATTTAGAAATTGCGCTAGACATTTATTTGATATTTTGAGAATTAATTTAAAATGTCTCATTTAAAAGAACTTTCTTTTCGCTTTGTTAAAAAATACCAGGAGACAAAGACTCTCTTTACTTAATTCCTTTTATATTAGCTTATTTTGAAATGTTGTTACACGTGTATACGTCATCAAGTTATTTTTATTTCGACGTTTTATTTGTGTTTTTATTAATGTTGTACGAATTTATTTGTTCTTTCGTTATTTAAAATAAAAATTATATCAATTTGTATAATTTGGCGAGTGGTTTGACGATTTATATAATTTGGCGAAATTGTTCGACAGGATAATCAAGTAGTACCGCAGCGGATTTGGCGTTAAAATTCCCCAATCAAAGAGAAATGAATAGAAATTCCTTTATAGGGAGATCGCCACTGTTTTTTAAATTATAATTCAATCTTTCGAAATCTTTTTAAAGCCGATCAAATTAGCGTGCATTTAGAGTCTGCGGTGTCTGGACGGGGGTTGGCGAGCGTAGCTCGTAGGGGGCCGAGCCCCCTAGTTTATAAAATTAAACTATTCAAATATAGGTTCGTAAAGTTAGTAAATGGAGTAAAATAGCATAAATATAATATGTGTAGAATGGTATATGAACATATGACAGAGTTTAAACAAATTTTGTAATAAAGATATTGCTCTTTCAAATTTTTTTTGTATGATTCTTATAAAATACTGTATTTATTAATGTATCAGAGTAATAATTCAAAAAATACTTGTTTTTCATAATCTAAACCTTTGAGCCGCGTTCATACCGTCAGCTTATATTACTCATAAACATTAAACTTCAGATATAGCTAAAAAAAAAAAAAAAAACTAGAGAACAGGAATTCTGCTTTTTCAGCATTTAGTGTCGCCCCCGGCATTTCTATTACTTCATTTTCTCCTGATGTACTTGATGGGTTGGGTTGGGTTGATTTTTGACGGCCAATTATCTACACGAGGGATATAGGCCCGGGGGGAGTGCCCTCCGTGGGGGTCTTTCTAAGGGAACCTAATCCGTATTAACGCATGGAAGATCCACGGCTCGAAGAAAACCACGAAAACTCCGAACGATTAGGCCGACGGGCGCGATTGGGATCGAACCCAGCACCTCCCGTCTACCAGCTTCGAGAGCAGAACCTCTCGGCCACTGGTGGGGCCGATGTACTTGATGGCTTCTATTATTATGAAACAGCCATTATAAATGAAGCGTTAGGTGAAGATGAAAGAGCAGTCGTAAAAAGTTAGAACTCTGCTTTTCTGGTCAGAATGGGGGGGGGGGGGGGATGGCCATAATTTTTTTTTGCAATCCCCCCCCCCCCCCGCCATTCTGACCAGAAAATCAGAGTTCTAACTTTTTACGGCTGCTCTTTCATCTTCACCTAACGCTTCATTTATAATGGCTGTTTCATAATAATAGAAGCCACCAGTCCATCAGAAGAAAATAACTCGGTTAAGCAGGACCCGGCTAATCGGGACTCTACTGCAATAGAAAACATATTTCAATTTTAAGACTTAAAGCACACGTTTTATTTTATGTAAAATGACGTCATATTCGCATCCGCTTAAGAATTCCACATTAACGATCTACTCTAAAACATCTACAGTTAAGCATGTATAGCACGTCACTGTCGCGAAATAATGCACAAATGCAGCAAAAAGATGCCGTCATTCAAGAAAATCGACAAAAACGGCTATCTAATGATTCATAGGCCTTCATTTGTTGGTAGCATTAATATAGATACTTAAAATTAAATATAGTTTATAGAGCTCCCTGTTTTAACAGAAATCGTTCGTTTATATTTTTTCAAAGTAGCACGTATTTTAATTAAGTTTTCTTTCGGTTTTTATGAGAAAATGGCAACAAAAATATATAATTACTATTTTAGAACTATTTTTCCTTTACTTTCTACAGAAATGGAGTACTTCCGTTGCCAATATTCAGCAAATGTCGCTAAAAACTACAAAAAAATTAATATTTCAAAAATAAATGGAGATACAGTTTTCAAACAAAATCAGGGGCGTCGCGATGGGGGGAATGGGGGGGGGAGCCTCCCCCCCCCCCCCCCCCAATATATGTGAAGTTGGGAAATTTGAGCTTAGAGTTGGGAAATTCTAGATTTTTGTGACAATTTCTTTTTTAAAAGTAATAGTAAAAAAATTGCGAAATTTTTATTGTTTTAGTGATTATGTTTCTGAGTACTGTAACAGTACACAAGTTAAATTATCAAAAGAAATACAAAAAGAAATCAGCCGCACTCAATTTATCATTGTGTTTTTCAGTTATACAAAAATATTGTACATCTACCAGACCTAAATTTCTCTACTCCTGTCCATCAATAGCTGACTATCCAGTTCCTTTATTTCGTCCAAAACTTTGTTCCTTTCTCAAAAATTTCAACCTACCTCACCTTCTCCTCCCAAAAGAGAATCCAGCTATTTTAATCCAAAGGGATTGCATCTTCTTTTGAAAATTGGAGATCACTTGTAGCACAACAGAAAGGAATGTAGTCACCTACTTGAAACACAGCTGGGCAAGAAAATTTGATGAGTTTTCACAAATTGCAATAATTTTTAAACTAATTTCCCGATTTTGGACAATATTTTACTCATTCTCGTGATTTTTTGCCACAAAAATTAGTTAACCCTTTGCAGTCAAGAAAAGGGCCAGCAAATGTGAATATAAGAAGTCGTTGGTTCTGATAAATTTGTCACATTTTACTTTTATTTGTGTATGTGCGAAATATATATTAGTCCTGTTTGTTTATATTTATGGGTGTTTGTGAAATTTTAAACCAAAAGTCCAGTGTTGTGTGTTTAAAGCTGTTCTAAAAAATGACTATAAATATCAGATCGAAAGAACCCTTCATAATAGGAAAAGAGTTTTCGTGGAAGATTTTGGAGCATCTAAAAATCCATTCGAAGATGATAAAGGTAAAAAAAGAACGATTTGAATTTGGAAAGAAATATGACTATGAAAGCTGTCCATCATCTGAAGAAAAAATCGACATGCACGGTAACGCTGACACGTTGCACTTGAATAAAATTTTGAAGAAATAAAGATTTCTTTATAGACAAGTTCACAAACAATTATGAATATTAGGATATGACTGAAGAAGCTGACTTCCGAAAGCGCGGTAGGAAAACGGTTTCATCAAAGAGATTAGATAAAAATAATAGCACGGTAATGAACATTGATACACATAAGTTTTACTGGAAATAATTATAAGAAATACAAGAAAATTTCGGTAATTTAGTAATGAGCTTAAATGACAATGTTCCCTATATCAGGAGAATATTGCACCATTGCACCAATACATTTCATATTTAAATTTCAATTGTGCAAGGCAAATTTGAGTATCACTAACTTAGAAAAGTTAATAATGTTTCCACCTGTATATGAGAAACGGATGTACATGACTTGCAGAGTCAAATAGAAATAAACCAAATCCTAATGGACTAGCTGCTATCCGATTCACCAACTTTTCAGCCGATTTAAAACCCAACTTTTTCCCGTTCAAAGGGAGAAAAAGGTTGTCGTTGCTAAAGTTGGAGGAAAACCACTACTACTAGTACCAGCCGTTAATATTTATCGCCTATTCGTATCAATCGCTTATCTCTGATTGGCTGAAATGTTGAAAGTTGGGGGGGAAAGGGGCGGCTAGCGCATACTTTTTTAGAGCTGTGGATAAAAAGTTGGGGATATTGCTGTTTGCTATCACACTGGGTGTTGAGACAATATTTCACGAAAAGTTGGAGGACATCAAGAGTTGGCTCAAAAATTGCTCGAAAAGTTGGTGAATCTGATAGCAGCTTTAAACAAACCCTTTACTCATGCCATGAAATTCAAAGACTATTTGGGTCATGCCTTCAAACTATATACTCATATCTTAACATTCACAGAAGCTTATCTTTATGGCATTGTATCTAATGAAAGAATCTTTAGTCAAATAAAAATTAAAAAATATATATATTACAAACTACAGTGAGGGATGACAGGCTTGACAGCCTAATGCTTTTAAAATGTGAAAGTCAAATAGTGGATTTTATTAAACTGGATGATGTTATCATCAGGTTGGCTTCTTTGAAGACAAGAAGAATTAATGTTAAATGAAAACAATTCGGATGTGCCAATCCCAAAACTTTATTCTATCCCTTGTACAGGGCTCCCAAATGGTCCGCCAACTGAATACCAATAAATTTTAACAGAAAATTTTATGGTAGGTTTGCACTAGAATTAACTTTCAAAGGTGTTTCCGGGGCGGTTTGAAAGAAAAATCTAAAAAGAAATTTTTTCTAAAATAATATTGGCATTCAGTTGGCGGACTATTTGGGAGCCCTGCATATATGTTAATACCTCAAAATTTGCAACCACAATGCTAAAATGAGAGATGATTAAAAAGGAGATAGAAGCCTCGCGTTTTTCAAACAAATCATTGAATTTCGGCACACACCCAGTTAGATGCAACCAAAATTTCAAACCCAAAGAACACAAAAGTGATACCCAGTAAACACCGAAGCCCAACCGAATATGAAGTTTGACTAAATTCCGTGCATTAGTTTTTCAGATATAGCTAACGCGAAAATCGTGAAAAATGCTGCACAGCAGTGCCACCTGTTATATAATATGCACAAAATCCTAATAAGCACCAAATAATGTCAATGTTTAACAGAATATGAAGTCTGATCAAATTCCGTGCAACAATTTTTGAGAGATAACTATCGCTAAAATCATGTAAATCGTGAAAAATGCAGCTTAGCAGCGCCACCTTTCGGGCGATTTACACCAAATCTAATCAGCATTAATTCTTATCAAGATGTAGCTGAATCTAAAGTTTTATTAAATTTCTCGCATTAGTTCTTGAGATAGAACAACCACAAAATTTGTGTCACATACACACAGACAGACATTTTCTAAAAACAGTCAAATCGTGTTCAGGACCTGCATGTTTGTTTTTTATCAAACAAACCAATAATTAGAATTTTTATGTTTCCAGTTTCAAAATTTTTCTTTGGGAAGGAATTTTTTATGCAAAAGTTTCATTATCATTATTATACACATTGTGGTACACGTATTACACACACTTTAGTTGAAAGTTGGAAGAATTTGTTTCAAGTTGGGAAATTTTCGAATTCTCCCCCCCCCCCCCCCGCCGAAAAAAAATCTGTAGCTACGCCCCTGAACAAAATGCATTTAAAAGACCTTTTTTTCCCCAATACGACGGTATAAAAATCGAAAATGTGCGATGCTTAGATGCTTAAAAAATTGGTATAGAGTATTTAATCGTACTGCTTTGTTTTACGGATGGCTTCTGTAAGGTAACGTTATTTTTTGGAATACACAAAATAAACTGGAGAAAGAAATAACATACCGTACAGGGGGCTAAAAAAAATGAAAAAAAATGTAATTTAATAGATTAACAAAATAAGCTGGAGAAAGAAATAACATACCGTACAGGGGGCTAAAAAAAATGAAAAAAAATGTAATTTAATAGATTACAAACGAGCATTTGGATTTTTTTTTTTTGACTTAATATTTACTTAGTTTTAATTTTGGGGCATTTCGAAAAGAGAAGCCGAGAAAGATAAGAGGTTAAAAATCGAAAGCAGTTCCACCGAATCATCCACAGATCGCGACAAATCACCTTCGTAACAAAATTTAACCGAAAAATCTAAATTTCGTCCACCAAATTCCGTCGCATCCTCTTCAACAACAGATCGCAAAGATCAAACTTCAGACGACCAAAACCTTCATCGATAAACTCTCCAAGTCCCGTTTCGAGAAGAAAAACCGTTTACAAATCGAAAGCAGTTCCACCGAATCATCCACAGATTGCGACAAATTACCTACGTTGAGCTCAATTTTTCCCGGTTAGAATCGACCTATTGTAAAACGCCGTGGCTAGTGGATTTTGAACCTCTCGAGACATTGCCTTTTACTATCAATCGATTAAACATTAGATTGTTTCCTTTTTCGCGTTCGTCTTTTTTTCTGTAATCGATTTTCATGGGCTACATAATCAGTTGAAGACCTCGATTTTCATGGGCTACATAATGATTTGAATACCTCGATTTTTGCTTTGCAAGATGATTTTCATTTCGGCGTCGCTCTTTGGCTTTGGATTTTTTCATAATTGATAATTTGCGACTACCCATTTTGTAACTTTTTCAATTTTTAACAATTTTATGCATTTCGATTGCCTATTCAAACAGTTTTTAACGATTTTATGCCTTTCTATTACCTATTCAAATAAAAATTCTTCTAAAAGAAAAGAACATCGTTGAATTTCGTTAAAAAAAATAAAATGGTCCCATCCTCGACCAAAAACAACAACCATTTGCAAATGGTAAATCAAACGGTGCTATATGAACAAGTGAATGTGTTTATAACCAATTCTGAACGTTATTCAAATGTAATAAATGAATGTCTTTCATGAACTTGTTAGAATCGCTATTTCAAACATTTAATTTTTTAAAGGAATAATTCAATAGCACACACACAGGGCATTGCACTGTTGCATTTTATTTCGGAGAGACGTGTAATTTCAGGAAATGGTAAAACAAAATTGGTCAATGATACAATGCGATGTAACATCGGTGAACGTCTTTCTTTGAGGCTATCTCAATTGCGACATAACATACTAATAGTAAAAACTAAAAACACAGTGACCTTTCACATACACGATTTTGTCAATTATATCCGATTTCTTCAGGTTTCAAATTTCCTTATGGAAACGAATTATAAAACTTCTTTCAGATGTGCGATGCTTTCTCTCACTTAAATGACACTAAATTAATTTTTCACTAGTGTTTTTAATCGCAGTTTAATAACAATTTAATTCATAATTTCAATGAATAATTCCTCCAACGAAATTTCATACGTAAAATAAAAATCTTGTTATGAAACAGTAAGTGCATCTTCAGATATTCTTCACAGAAGAGCAGCTTTTTGGATATACTCTTAAAAAATGTGTGCAACAATGTTAATTTTTAAAAGGAATAATTCAATAGCCCACACAGGACATTGCACTGTTGCATTCTGTTTCGGAAATACGTGTAATTTTAAGAAATGCTAAAGCAAAATTGGTCAATGATACCATGCGATGTAACATCGGTGAACGTCTGTCTTTGAGGCTATCTCAGTTGCGACATAACATACTAATAATAAAAACAAAAAACAACAGTGAAATTTCACATACACGATTTTCTCGATTATATCCGATTTCTACAGGTCCCAAAGTTCCTTATGGAAACTAATTGTAAAACGTCTTTCAGATATGTGATGTTTTCTCTCACTTAAATGACACTAAATTAAATTTTCACTACTGTTTTTAACCCTTTATGTACTGAATTGTGAATTCATGAAAATTTTATCTTCTAAAGCAGTTTTCGTGAATTGTTTAAACTACATTAGAAGATTTACATAATCATTTAATAAATTTTAGGAAGATTTTAGAAGGATTAATTAAATTTGAATTTATAGGTATTTTGTGCACTATTTATAACCCCACTCAAATCTTTTATTTTAAATATTTTTCTTAGTATTTTGTAGAATTAGGAAATGTACAAATATAATTTCTTAATTATACACTACATATAAGTCTTACAACAGAAATACAGAAATATTTCCGAATTGAAATCCCCCCCCCCCCACACACACACACACACATCTCCTCCCAGCACCAAAAAAGCTGAAAAGATGCAAAGGCAAAAGAAATCATCCTTTTAAAAATATTTTTGTTTTGTGTAACCAATAATTCTTTTGGAACAAGATAAAGTAATGTATCTATAATTCATTCTAAACTGTATTACAACTAATCGATGTATGAAATGATTTTTATAACAAGTTATTTTAATGGTACTTATAAGTACCGTCACTAGATAAAGGGTTAATCGCAATTTAATAACGATTTCAGTGAATAATTCCTCCAGTGAAATTTCGTACATAAAATAAAATCTTATTATGAAACAGTGAGTGCATCTTCAGATATTCTTTACCAAGTGTAGCTTTGGATACTCTTAAAAAATTTGTGCAACAATGTTTTTTAAGAGTTTGAAAGCTTTGTTAACTCTTTACCATACAGTTAAAAGAAATGCGCTCCTTCATAGGTGAGGTACATGCGGACCCCAAAGAAGAAAATTAATAATTATTTCCAAAATAGTATACATTAAATCAAATGCATATATGTAATAAAGCTATTCTTTTTTAATGTATTTACACAAAAAATATTGAGATTAACAGCATTCATTACGTGTTAAATTAATATTCAATGGACATTTTTCATATTTTTCATACAAACAAAATTTTTGATGTGGGGTTCGCACGCATCCCACGTGTGTGGTTAAGAGTCAAATATAGAAGCAGATATTTATGCATCGTGTAGCAAGGCAAAATAACATATGCATTTTTAAAAACAAAATCTAATTAAACGTAATTTTTGAAAAAAAACAAAGGGATAACCAATATGTTTAATTTGATGGACGTTTTAATTTCTGTACCTGAGAACCAAACTATCGTAAATCGCATTTCACTTATTTTCAGGTGAAGTTAAAGAAGCATTACCTTGCAAGATAACGCTATTTTCGCAAATTGCTATCATATTTATCTTGTAAAACAGGTATAATGCAAGTATAGCGATAGTTTGGCTCGACAGTTCCTTTAGTATAAAAAGCTGTTAACACAAAATTTGTCATTTTTGGACTTACGATAGCTTGGGTTTATCAGATACAGATTTTATTTAGCATTTAATATATTACATAAATAATTGTTGATTTTAACTATTACAATGTGCAATAATGTATGTTCAAATTAAATTCGTATAGCAGGGTAATCTCTCATCTATACGAATACTATATATCGCCAAAGTTTACCTCATAAACAACCACATAATACAAAAAATTTAATTTCATGAAAAAGTTGACTAAAGTGGTTTTCCCTTAAACCCTTCAAATGTAATATATGCATTTGAATTTATTCATTTCCGTAGATGGAAGAGTTAAAATTCATTTTCCCTAATTAATTTATTTTCACCGTAGCTTTAAATCATTCGAGAAATTTTACTGGCCGGCGGTTTATGAATTTCCATGAAAATTTAATAATATTGTTAATATGAAATTTCAAATCTTGGAAGGCGCCGTTTAGGGTTACATTCTTTTAACTAGCATCCGTTTCGGAAAATAACAAGATTACATTACGCTCATTACAGACCTTCTTTAAATTAAACTACCTTGAAAAGCCTTGAAATTGCGGTTTAGTGGTTGTTTCCATCAGTATGTCCCGCCAACGTACATAAAAGGTGGTCATTCATTCATAGACTATTGAAGGTGCCAGAGATTCGCTCGATCGAATCAAGTTTGAGAGGTATTCTTGCTGGTGCAAAGTAAGTGTGTCATTTTAAACCTTTTATAAGTTTGTTTTCCTTCTGTGTTTCAAATTTTCTTTTTCATTCGTTGACTATATTTTCCAATATTAAAAAAATGTAAAAAAGTGGTTCGAAATTTTGAAAAGTGAGTCATTTTAAACTTTTATCCCTTTAAAGGGGCAGTTTACCTTAATCCGTAACAGCTGTTAGCGGTCTCAGAGACTGCTGCATTTTTCAACTTTTGCAAATTTTCAGTTTTACACATGTGCCAACCTCAAACTAATATTGTTGAACAAGTGCGGTTCTTCTTTCGGCTTTGCTGGGGGATTTCCGCTATAGTGTCCTCTCGGGGTAATGCCGCCACCCTGGCAAAGGGTGGCTTTTACAATTTGAGTTAAATTGTAAGCTTAGCACATTAATAAATCTAGCTTAAGGAACGTTGTAATTATTCATTATTTTGATAAATTGTTGATTTCTAAATATGTTCAGTAGGTTGTGTGTTTCCTAGTATCCATTTTATGTATTTACTAGTTCCTTAAAGAGTGGCGTCATTACCCCGATATAGTGGCGGAATTACCCCAGTATCCTGGGTAATCTCGCCAGTGTACAGAGGGGTCATTCCATGAAAAGTGAAACCAAAATACTAATTGTTTTTTTATTTATAAAACAAATAATATTTAATTTATAAAGTCATGTAATACATTTTTTTATAGCTTAGAGTGTGAATTTTAAGAAAACATGCAGTTTAAGTATAAAAAGTAAATTAAATAAAAGTATCAGCACTAAAAAGGTGAGAGTGGTGAGATTGAGAACATTTCACTTAAATTATGGTAAAGTTTAACAAGTTATTGTCATTTCAAAAATTATTTGTAAAAGTTGTAATTAGGCTAGTTTTTGTATTTGAATATTCTATTTTTAAAATTTATAAAAGAAATTAGGGAATATATTATAAATGAATTAGAATTCATAAATAAATTTTGATGCGTTGAATTGTTACGTCCGTAACAGGCAAATGTTACGTCTGTAACAATTTAATTATCCCATATATTAATTAATAACTATTTTAATGTTTTCAGAATTGCAGTTTCCAACAGCTAATATCCTAATAATGAATTATTGAAGAAAAAGTTAAATGTTCTTCCTTAAAATTCACAGGATTATGACAATAACTGCAACTATATGCAATTTTGACTGTTTTGTAAATTACGTCCGTAACACCTAGATTTTATTTTTTCAAAAATTATGGGAACATTTTTCAGATTTCAAAATTTAATATTCTATTTACAATTCTTGGACCGACCTTAAATATAAAATAATCCATGGAATAAGTATTTTTTTTTACATTATTTATGAAGCTTTAAAGTCTCTGTTTGTTACGTCCGTAACCATGGAATGACCCAGAGGTTGAAAGAAAATTTTCTCATGTGTGCTTACTTTACAGTTATGATTAAGGTTAAATTTATACAGATATTAACGATCATGATTCAGCTTTAGAATTTTTACTATTTAAAAATAAACATTTTTTTGAGGTGAAAAAAATTAAATTCCCTTAACCCTTTCAAGGGCAAAGTACTTGTATTCGTAAAATGTTCAAATAATTTACTGACACCAGTGTTAACAAGAGATTTTATTTGTCAACAAGTAAAAGTAAATTTTCGCGTACTTAGACATTTTCATCATAAAATTCCGGTGCCAATGTGGCAATTTGGGATTAAAATTATGTGATGCCGTGACGGCATCACCGCCCTTGAAGGGGTTAAGGTGTCGCCATTCAAAGATCTACCCTAGATGCGATTATTTTTCCCAAAGTTATAAACGCTTGAATTTTGTTAAAAAAAAAAAAAAAAAAAAACTAATTTTCGGCGTTTTAATGTAGAAGATCTTTATAACGCAAACCTAAAAACGCAAGGTTGTGCGTTATATAGAATTTTGCGTTATATGGATCACATCATTAAATTCGCCTTGTAAACGTGGCCAAATATGTCTAAAACACATCAAAATACATTAGAATATCTTTATACTGCATTCCTTGTTACCAAGAGTTATCCAAATTATAAATTTTTTCATAATATATCATTGCCAGACATTGTTAAATTTACTTTACAAACATGATCCACAACCACCCCTTATATTAGACATTTTCAAAAATGTTTATTGTAATAGCATTTTTTCAGTAAAAAGGTCTTAAATTAGAAGATAAAGTTGAACTAATGTATCAAATTTAGTCATCTAGAGAGTAGCAATATTTTACAATGTGAAAATCCGGGTACTTTTTAACTGCAAAAATCATTGTTTACATCTGAGAAGTTGTGCGTTATATGGAGAATTGCGTTATAAAGATCTTTATTTTAAATCTGTTTTTCTCAAAACTGATTTTTCAACATTTTTAGATTTTTGAAATGCTCCATGTGTCTTAATTTTTTTATCAAAATTCATGAAATTGATATAAGGAAGAGTCCTGATATTTCTTACAAAGAAAATGTGCATGCATTTTAAAATTCGACTTCATTAAGATAATTAAATTTAATTTTTTAACTTATTAAAAGTCAAACTTTGATGAAAATCGATATGGATTTCAGAAAAAAAAAATCTCGAAAATATTAACTATTCATGGGATTAAAAAGTCGATGCACAGATTTGTTTGAAATAGAGTTTTAACCTATTAACGACTTCGAAGCTGGTAGACGGGAGGTGCTGGGTTCGAACCCAATCGCGCCCGTCGGCCTAATTGTTCGGAGTTTTCGTGGTTTTCTTCGAGCCATGGATTTCCATGCGTAAATACAGGTTAGGTTCCCTTAGAAAGACCCCCACGAAGGGCACTCCCCCCTCTGGGCTCCTATCCCTCGAGCAGATAATTGGCCGTCAAAAATCAACCAACCAACCAATCAACCAACCTATTAACGACGAGCCTCTTTCACGAGCCTCATGTCTTTTAATTTTTCGACACCAGTTTTTTCTACATTGTAAATTTGAATTATTTAATCGCTCAAAATTTGAGGTTAGATAATGTGCAAATTTCCAAACTAAAATACTGGTGTTAAAATTTAAAAGTTTTGTTCGTTTTTTATGGCAAGTTTTCTTGCCAACCGGCTTTAATGAGTTAAGTGATTAAAATTCAAAATCGAGGAAATATCTCAAACTAAGACTCATGGAGAATTTTAAAATTTCGTTTTAAAATTTAAAATTTTTAAAAAGATCTTAAAATTATAGTAAGATTGGAAGTTTCCTTTAAGGTGTTCCATATACTTATGGTGAAATATATATTTCCACAAAATTTCATATCTCTGTGATGAAAATTTTAAAAAACTTTGTTAATGTCCACCGTCTTCTTGTTAAGTTTTGTTACAGAATACTGAATGTGTTGGAAAGTGTTACATAATTTATGCTGGAAGCACGATTTTTCGTTCTTGCTTACAATTGAGAGATATAATTTTTATAATTATGTTAAACAGAAACATTTAGTACTATTTCACCGCGGAGCATTTGTCGTTTACAACGCATATTAATCATATGCTTAAAATAATCTTGGGAAATGAAAGCTTATGTGAATTTAAACTGCATAAGAAGATTATTTCATCCGAAATACATTATCATATTCATTAGTCACGGGGTTTATTTTTATTAATCACCAAAGGTGAATATCTCCGTGATTCTGCGTTTTGTGGATGTGCTTTGAATTACAATAGGAGGCCTTTGAACTTTATTGCACTGGCTTCTCCAACCTCGTTTTTTCATGCTACAGATGACACCTTCGAAGTTATTTTGATGATTAATTTTTAAACGTCAATTGCTTGCTTGTTTCTTATTTATGTGTCATCTCCAGTGACTCTGAAACCTAGTTATGATTTCGCTTTTAGTGTTTCACCGACGTATTTACCCTTGCTTGGGTATAATTGTTTTAGGAATTTTTATAGATGTTTATCTATCAGTTAGTACAGTCTAGTGGTCTGGACGGGACGAAATTTCCAGGCCCGGGCCTGGCCGCTTTTTCAAGAAGGCTCACGTTTTCAGCACCAGCCTTGCCGAGTTGGCGAAAGCGAGAGCGTTCAGCTAGCTCTAACGCCAATCGTCGTCTTGTGTTTTGTTTTGAACCGAAATGGCGGAAGACGAACTAGGTCCATATGTCCATTAATTATTGCCAATATAGCATACACAATATTGCACGTTCTACTGTATTTGGATACAGCCCTTCATCTTTTTGCTTCATTTTGGGAACAACGGATTTCGAGCTTATTCTATCAACCATAATTTTCAGAATTTTCAAGCTATGTTTTTGAGACTTTAACAAAAGTTGCTCTATACACTTAGCTAATACATCATGCACATTATATTTTGATTGCATTCGCGCATGCGCAGTGAAACATTTTTTAGTAAATCTGCTCATTTTTCATCCAACTTTTAATTCTGATTCCAATTTTTAATTATTTTTTAATTCTGATTGCAGGGTATTGTGTAAAATGTTGTTTGTCATATTTTCTGAAAAGAACGTTTTTTATATTAAGAACTCTACAAATTATAAGCAAAAAACTTGGCAAAATTTGGGACTCTTTTTATAAAAACTTTAATTTCTCTACGAATATACATGCTATTCTCATAAAAATGAACACAGTTTATTACAATAAGACATTTAATCATAATCTACTGTGTTGAACGCTTTTGCTACGTTAGTTTTTTACGTTAGTTACAGGGTTATCCAAAAGATATTTGTTCTTTTTCAATTTGTTGACGGTCCCCTATGGGGTTTCGGGAAAAAATCTTCACGGAAATATATGACTTGTAATATTCTGTTAACACACCTGCAGTTTCAGGTTAATTCCTCATGTATTTTTCTAGATATTTAAGAAAACGTCTAAAATCGCAAGTGACCGGTTACGTTTGACCATATAGTGTATCTGTAGATCATACACAGGGCTGAAAAAAAAATCTTACATTTTAACGACAGTTCATGGTAATAGCAGAAATCGGGTCTTCCAAATTGTTAATTTAGACATCTTTCATCTTAGTAAACTGTGAAGTTTTGTTATAACATTCGGAATATGTTGGCAAGTGTTTCATAATCTATGATGTACGCATGATTTTTCGTTCTTGTTCAGAATTGAGAGAGAGAGAGATAATTTTTATAATAATTATGTTAAACAGAAACATTTAGTACTATTTCACCATGGAGCATTTGTCGTTTACAATCCATATTAATCATATACTTAAAATAATCTTGGGAAATGAAAGCTTATTCGAATTACTTGAACTGTAAGAAGATTATTTCACGCAAAATACATAACCACATTCATTAGTTATAAGGTTTATTTTATTAATCACCAAAAGTGACTTATCTCCGTGATTATGCGTTTTATGGATATGTTTTGAATTACAATGGGAGGATTTTGAACTTGATTGCACTGACTTCTCCAACCTCGTTTTTTCCTCCTACCTTCGAAGTTATTTTGATGATTAATATTTAAACTTCAATTACTTGTTTCTTATTTATGTGCCATCTCCAGTGACTCTGAAACCTAGTTATGATTTCGCTTTTAGTGTTTCAGCAACTAATTTACTTTTGCTTGCATATATATAACTATTTCAGAAATTTTTAGAAATTTTTTCTGTCAGTTAGTACGGTCTATTTCAGGCAGTATTTTTCTTTCTTCTAATACTAAAAAGGACCATGAGGGGTCATTTTGATCCCTACCATATGAATATATTTCGGTTCGAACCAGAAATTTCTTTATAAAAGAAGTTTAAAAGACACAAAGAAGAAAAATATTAAATATGTTAAGATTTAAATAAAAATTCCGGTGTAAAATATTTTTATAAAACAAGGATAAAATTTCCGGTCGTTTTAGTGTTAAGGAAAGACAAGACTGGGTGCAATCCTATGGGAAATATGCGAGGTTTAAGACCCGTTTCCTCGGAAACTACCCGACCGATTTTGATAAAATTTGGAATTCATATTCACAGGATTATGCTCCAGACTTATGACAGACCGTTTTTTTTTTTTTTTTTTTTTTTCTGCGATAAAACTTTTTATTTTAAAACAATGGCAATTTTTCAGAATTTTTTTCATTTTTCAGATTGTTTCCCACCTCAATCCTCAATCTAATTAATTTTTTTTTCAACTGTCTGCCACATATAATCTTATATTTATACCCTACCACCTTTTAGATATGTTTATCTATCAGTTAGTACGGTCTATTTCAGGCAGTATTTTTCTTTCTCTTTTAAGGGAAGACAAGACTGGGTGCAATCCTATGGGAAATATGCGAGCTTTAAGATCCGTTTCCTCGGAAACTACCCGATCGATTTTGATGAAATTTGGAATTCATATTCACAGGATTATGCCCAAGACTTACGGCAGACCGTTTTTTTCTGCGACTAAAACTTTTTATTTTAGAACAATGGCATTTTTCAGAAATTTTCCATTTTTCAGATTTTTTTTCCCCTCAAATTTATTATTATTTTTTTTAAACTGTCTGCCACATATGATCTTATATTTATACTCTACCACCAAACAAAATTTTATCGAAATCTCTCTAGTATTTTAGGAGTTAATGGATTTTTTAACTGAAAAGTACGATTTTTCGGAGAGTTACGGAGAGAGTTACAACTTACACTTCTAACTTGTGTGATGTTCTTGAACAGTTTTATCAAACACATGAATTAAAGTATACAGTGTGCCCGCTAAAGTCCATTGTCACCCCATTAATTTCTGAACAGCAAGAGCTATAGTCATGAAAGTGGGATCTAGGTATAGTAAAGTTGCCATGCCTTACAGAATGAAACCGCCTACAGGGCCATCTGGTGGAAAACTGCGGAGTTAGCATTCCTATCTTGAAAACGAAAAGAGATAGGGCAAAAAAAGTGATTTACAAAGTTCTAGAGCATCTTCGATTTTGTATGAAAAGACACATTGTGGACATTAATGCGAAGAATAGAACGGTTAAGGGGATTGGTCACTCAGCTTCCGATTTCCATTCACTAATGCAAAGTCTATGGGCATTGGATGCAATCTTATTTTTAAAGTATCTCCTCGGGAAATTAATATTTTTAACTTCTATTTTTTGAGTACCACTTCCTAAAAGATGTCTCTTTTTTTCTTAGTTCTCAAAATATTTCTAAAGTATAGACTTAATTTTATAGGAAGTGTTAAAATCTTATTCATAATTCGCCCGCTTTTAACACACAAAATATTAATTTCAGCATAGATTTTAGAAATATTTTGACAAAAAAAGATGTTAAAAATATGAATTTCCCATGAAGATATTTTAAATATACGAATGCATCAAAAGTCCATAGACTTAACATTACGGAGGAGACGTCCGAAGCTGGGTGACCAGCCCCTTAAAACGCGCATTTGTTTTTTCGTGATTTCCTACACTGTGACGTCACGAAACTTGAAGGGAATAAAAGTTTATTCTTTCGGACAAATGTGCATTGCAGCTGACGGTGTTTTGTCACGTCACAGTCTCACGAATGCTGGAAAGCAGGGCTGCGGAGTCCGAGTCGGGCCCATTTTTGAGCGAAAGAGTCGGAGTCGGATCTGTTAAAATTCCCGGAGTCGGAGTCGTCCATTTTTCCCACCGACTCCGCAGCCCTGCTGGAAAGTCGAAGTAGCAATTTTAATATGAAACACTGCTACTTCGACTTTCAGCTACGCATTTAACCCCTTCAAGGACGGTGGTTCATTTTTGGACCCTTTAATTTTTATTCCTAAATGCCACATTGGCATCAGAATATGGGAATAGAAATTTTCCTTTTATTAAATACGTGAACAAAAGATTTTGCATATTTTGAAAAAAAATTGTATGTAGATTCTGATGTCATTCACTCATTTCAGCATTTTACGAGCAGAATTACCTTGCCCCTGAAAGGGTTAAAAGGAAAAGTGACGTATGAGAACAGAGTGATGTAATAAAATAAATAGACGCAGTTACACACAATAATACACATTTTCTCTAATTAAGTACAATCCAAAAAACTGCTACTTCTACTTTTAGCCCTAATAATTATTGGCTCTCGCATTTTCAAAACGAAGAACGTATTTGTATAAATAAACAACAATTGGTTATTAAAATATTCTCTGGTGAAGAGCTTGAAAAAGCTTGAAAGTACTAAGAAGTTTTAAATAAAATGCATATTTTTAACTTGTAACATCTCTTTCATTATTTTAATCGCCTTTTAAGTAAAACAGTGAACTTTTTAAAGTTTATATTATATATTTTATGTGAAGTTTTATTAAAGTACTCTCAAAGTGTTGGAAAGTGTTTCGTAATCTGCATGACCAGAGGCGTCGCGAGGGGAAGGGGGTTATAGGGGGAGCCTCCCCCTCCAATGTATGTGAACTTTGGAAAATTGAGCTTAGAGTTGGGAATTTCTAGATTTTTGAAAGACTTTTTTTTTTAAATAATAATAATAAAAAAATATATGAAGTTTTTATTTGGCTGGCTACCTTTCTGAGTTCTGTAACAGTAAACAAGTTAAATCCTCAAATGAAGTACAAAGAGCAGCCAGACTCAATTTGTCATTGTGTTTCGCTGTACTACGAAAATATCGTTACATCTACCATACCTGAATTTCCCTATTGTTGTCCATCAACAGTGTCTATATTCTGTTTCCTTCAAAAATTTGTTCCTTTCTCAAAAATCTCAAAATAATATGACGCTATTTTCATATGAAGTATGATTATGACTCGTACATAATAGAAGACAAAAAAAATCGCAAACCTTAAATTAATGCTGATTGGCAGAAAAAAAAAGAAAATATTCATTTAGCATTAGATCTTTCAAAAAAAATGTTCCAATTAAAAAATATATACTATCACAAACGATAATCGATGAACAATTGCGACTAGCGCCATTCAACAGGTGATCGCCAGAGCGGTTGTATGAGGGTTACGTCGGCGGTTTACGTCGCCGTTAATACCAAACATAAATCTGCAAATATCACAAGTTTTCTTTTAAAACAGCATTCCATTTCAACCCCTTGGGGACGAGCGACTGGTATTCGTGCCGCGTAAGGTGCTCAGAATCAGTGATTATTCTCACCAGTAAATTTTTATTGTAAATTTTGCCTTATTTAATTCGAGCATTTTCCCGATTCAATTAGGCAACAAATTCTGTTTTTAAAAACCAGTGATAAAAGATTAAATATTCTGTAAAAGTTGCTCGTCCCGAAGGGGTTAATACAGGGTGATTTTTTAAGTTGTGAAAGTAAAATCCTATAACAAAAGAACCACTGATCCAAATGACCTGAAATTTCACCAGTATGCTCCCAAAGCAATGAGAATTTTTTAGCCGTGGTTAAAAAAAAAAAACTTAAAATCGCACCGACAGATGGCGCTGTATATGCAGTAAAGTCGGGAGACAAGCTTGCGCACGATACACGCACAGTGGCGATAGAAACGTGAAGCACGCTCACCTCGTGTGCATTATTTTGATCTCAATCCGTGCGATTTTTGGCTCTTGGGGTACCTAAAGAATACTGTGTATTGTGGTGGTGATGTTACGAACTTAGCTGATCTGAAGGCACGCATTGTGCACCAGAATCACAGCATCCAGCCGTATATTCTTTGCTTTGTTGTGGAACATGCGGTTTCACGTTTCCAACTCGTAGCTGAAAACGGTGGACAGAACACTGAAAATCTCTTGCGTTAGTCGTGCAGTTCCGTATAAATGCTTTGTTCCATATTTTTATATCGTTCTGCCTTATCCCAGTTACTGAATTCTGTATGTTTTTGATATGCGTAATAAAGTTTTCTTTTTATCGAAGTAACGTCCATTGTTTTCCTCCCACTGACGATATTCTTTGTTTCTGTTAACTTACAGCGCCATCTGCCGGTGCGATTTTAAGTTTTTTTTTTTAACCACGCCAAAACAATTCCCATTGCTTCGTGAGTATACTGGTGAAATTTCAGGTCATTTGGATCAGTGGTTCTTTTGTCATAGGGTTTTACTTTCACAACTTAAAAAAAAAAATCACCCTGTACTAGAAAAGGAACGACTTTCCAAGAAAAGACATTTGATTCTTCTACATGAACAGAAGGATTTGGTATTTATAAGAAAGTGAAAACTTTTGATTTGTTGCATTTCCCCCCCCCCCCCAAGAAAAATAGCTTGAGTAAAATATAAATTTTAACTGAAAGTCTGGAAACATCAAATTTCAATGTCATTGATTGCATCACCATAATGAAAAGTACTGCCCAAACCGTACAAACTATCAGTGATGAAACCACTAGAATGTATTGCCAAGGAATTCAGATTATCTGGGTCAAGCTTTCAAACTGTACCTTAACCCTTAAATGCCTGGTGTTACCTTTCGGCAACATACCCAATTTAGCCTTCTGAAATACTATCAGAATAATATTGAAGCTTTAATGGCTAATGTTGCCAATAAAATACATATAGAAAATATTATTAAATCAATTTTCAACATGCCGATGACAGCACTAATGTTGTTTAAGAATAAATATAGATTTATTTTTTCAATTGTTGCTACATAATCTTTTTGTTTTGTTTGGAAGCTTGTGAAATACACTATTTTGTTCTGTAATGATCAAATAAAATTTATTACATGGAAAAGTAAGGTATGTAGCCCGTATTTATGATTACTTTTGGATATTTAACTGTAATATATTTGTTGTAAGCAGATTTTTGAGTGTGTTGCCAATTGGCAACAACAGGCATTAAGTGTTCCACTAAGCCTGGAGAACAATGAGCAGTTTTAGTTTTACTTTCTTCTATATTCGATAGAAGTAGTTTATTTTTCTAGTTGTTTATAAATTGTAGTTCACCTTTTTTTAAATGTATGCAAGATATTTTTCTACATTTTATTTTATGCAAATTTTACTCTGTCATTTTTAGAATGCCTCCAAAAAAGTATTTGACTCAAAAACAAAATAGAAGAATTGGTTCATAATTGCTCTCATGATATTGAAATGGCTATTCCGAAATGCAGTAAAGAGATTTCGAAGTAATGTAAACTACCAAACAGGTAGATTGTTTGAAAAAATAGAACATAAAGGTAAATTAAAACCAGATAAAGTTTAGTGGAAATGAGATTATTCACCAAACGTGAATGAGTTGGATACACCACTAGCTTTTTTCAAATATTTCTCTTCAGATGAGGTTATAGAAAAAATTGTCAGTGAACGCAATTAAATATGCCTGCAAAAAAGATCCTTATAAACCTACGAATTTCACATCACAAGACTTAAGGCAATTTATGGGGATAATATTATACATGTCTTTAGGTCATTTGCCCAGTTTTCGATTGTATTGGAGTCATTAACTTGGTTTTCCTTTAACTCAGGACACAATGAATAGAGATCAGTTTGAGAAAGTCTGAAAATTTATTCATTTCAATGACAACCAAAAGCATCTACCTCGAGGTGATACGAAACATGATAGAGTAACACAAATTTCGACCTATCATTGATATTTAAACAATCATTTTGCTTCTTACCCTTTTAAGCAAAATCTCCCAATTGATGAGCAAAGGTGTAATATGAAAGTTCGACATTACATGAAGCAATATATGTCAAATAAAACCCATAAATATGGATTTAAACTTTTTGTACTTGCCGGTATTTCTGGGAGTGCTTGTAACTTAGAAGTATATTCAGGTAAAGAAAATATGCTAACGGGACCAATTACTGAACCGACTTTGGCCCTTCAAGCAATGTATTCAATAGACTGTGAAGAAGAATACCAAGATCAGTAAACCATAAGTTGCATTTTGACAACTATTATACGGCTTTGCCGCTGATTGTACAGTTGGCAAACACTGGCATCCATACATTGGGTATACAGTCAGAAGAAATAGAATTCCTTGATGCAAACTACCCGATGAAAAACCCTTAAAAGTTTTCGATCGGGGTTCTTGATCGGATATACTACAACTGTAGATGGTACCGACATTCCATCACTAATCTGGAAAGACAATAAATTCGTCACGATGCTGTATCTACTTTCGCCGGAACAAATCCTGTAAAAAACGTCAGTCGTGTTGACAGGAGTCAAAAGAAGATCATTAAAATAGATAGTCCAAACGTAATTAAGGAATAAAAGCGATATATCGGAGGAGTTGACCGATTTGGATAACTTAACGGCCCGTTACAAAATCGTAGTCGCAAATAGTATCTACGAATATTTTCCCATTTGCGTGAATTCACTACAGTAAACGCATGGTTTCTCTACAACAGAGTTTTGAATGCTAATGATCATCAACTGGAGATAATTCCTCAATCAAAGATCAGAGCAGAATTTGCAAGATCATTATGCATGGTTGGAAGTAAATACATCCCTAAGCGTGGAAGACACTCATCGATGGTTGAAGAAGAAATTCGGGAAAAAAAAAGTCAGAGGTCCATCACAGTACTCACATAAAGATGTCGATTCGACCAAACAGGACATATGCCTCTATATGAAGAGAAAAAGATGAGGTGCAAATTCCCAAATTGCAAAGGATACATTGTAAAAAAATAGGAAAAATGTGCTGTTTTACAATGTTTTAATAGAAATAATAATTATTTCAAAAATTTCCATACAATTGCCTAACTAAATAATTTGTACTCATATTATCAAATATCATAAAATAAACAATTTATTTTGTATTCCACATTGATTTTTATAATGTTTTACCATAAATTTTTGTATTTGTAATAAGAATTAATTACTTTTATAAAGCACTTTGTGAAAATTACTTATTACAGTTCTTAAAATTCATGTGTGTTTAATATTGTAGAATTTTATCCAGGAGAATTATTTTTTCAATTAAAGCCGAATGTTGCCAATTGGCAACAAACCGTTTTTTAGCCGTAAACCATACTTAAAACAAAATACGATTTTTTTAAGTATTTTTCCCATGATTTATTTAAGAAATGATAGCCGAAAAACATTTTTAAATTGATTTTTAAAAAGTCAGGCATTTAAGGGTTAACATTCACAACAGCTAATGGTGTTGCATCTAATAAAATAACCTTTAGTCAATTAAAAATTATTTAAAAATTTTATTAAGAATGAAGGAAGGGTGATAGACTTCGCAGCATAATGCTTTTGAAATGTGAAAGTGAAATAGGGTATTTTTTTTTTATGTTATCATTAGGTGGACTTCTTTGAAGACCAGAAGAATTAATGTTAAGTGTAAAAAATGCAAAATGTAAATTCACTAGTATTAGTTTCACTATGTAATATTTTGCTCTACCTTATTTCATATGTTTATATAGTTTTCTCTAAATATATACAATTTTTATAGGTTTAAATCTTACGTTTATTGTATTGTTTGAAATTGCTTCCTTAACTATTCATCTAGCAATTGGGTATCTTATCCTTTGATCTTTATTTTCACGCTCAATGATTTCAAGATAGGAAAATAGAAATTAATCTAGTTTTCATTTAAATTATTTAAATGAGAGAGGTGTATTTAAACTTTGATTAAATGAATCAATAATTATAACTTTTATGTTTTATTTTAATTTGGAAAATATTTTTTTTATAAGTATCATTATCATTAAACGCATATTGCACATATCAGTTCATTTGGTAAACAGAGCAATCTGTTTCAAGGTGGGAAATTTTTTAATTATAGGTTAGGAAATTCTTGAATTCCTCCCCCCCCCCTCCCAACCCCGCGAAAAAAATAACTGTAGCTACGCTCCTGTGCTTAATGCATGATTTATCGGTCTTGTTAAACGTCAATTGCTTGTTTCTTATTTATGTGCCATCTTCGGTGACACTGAATCCTAATTATGCTTTTAGTGTTTCACCGACTTATTTACTTTTGCTTGCATATAAATTTTAGTAATTTTTATAGATATTTATCTATTAGTTAGTACAGTCTATTTCACGCAATATCTTTCTTTCTATTTCTTGTTCCAGAATAGTTAAAAAATAGGGTGAACCTACCAGTAGTTGATACCCTTCTAATAGTTGATCAAATTTTTGAAATATTGCGCTATTTCAGGCGGAAACGAGTTTTATACGTGACACTACACTGTTAAAAATATGCAGCAATTGCTGCATACTCACTCCACCACTTTGATAGAATGTTTCTGCTCTGACCAATGAGAATGCCCCACAATATAGTCAAGTTACTGTTTCCTATAAAAGCGATGGAGTGACGATGCAGCAAAACAATGTTTTTAAGCAAAGCAGCATTTTTAACAGTGTAGATATATTTTTGTTTGAATGTCTGTACACCTATTGTTACATTGTTGTTAGTTGTTTGCTGTAAGAGAAGCCGTTTTAGGAATTTTTTTTCTTATAAAGTGTAAACATTTACTTTTTGATTAGTTGCAGACAATTACGGTAAGTTAAAATAATCTGCTTCTGTCTTGCTTATTTTTTCAACACTATATTAGCAAACCACTTACCTGTGCTATGAAGCAAAAGATTTGCAATACATCTTAAATTTACTAACATATACTAAATTTTGTATGCAAAACAGGATTTTTTTTTAAATTTGGACTTTTTAATAAATAGCTCTTAAATTAATCTATACATACTTACAAGCTGTATTTTGCTTCATAACATACCAATAAATGAGCAGAACCTTCTGACAAAACTCTATTTCAATATCTTAGACATTTTAAGAAATCAGTTTTCTCGTAAACGTGAACAATGGAAAATGCAAATTAAGATTTTAATGTGCACAAAAAATTATGTATAAAGTTTAGAACTTTAAATTCAAACCTAATTTTACATTAAAAACGAAAAATATGAGAATTAACCATTATTTAAAAGTAAAGAAACAACTGTTAAAATGTATTTTTAATCTTTCTTTAAACGGTCACTTCCGGTTTCAGAAAGTTCATTTCCGGTTTATATTTTGCGCAATAACTTTTCTTTTAATTATAACTGAACCAGAAGTTAAGGCATTTTTGGAATCCTAAAAGTTTAAAATTTAAAATAATCGCTAAATAAAAACTTTAAAGAAATCGAAATTTTTCGATAACAGCGATTTGAAGGTAGGCACGTACCTTAAACGTCAATTGCTTGTTTCTTACTTATGTGCCATCTCCGGTGACACACCTAGTTATGATCTTGCTTTTAGTGTTTCATCGACTTAAAAGGGCGTAGGAAACGGGAGAGCTGTGACTCCCCCTGGAATATTTCAGAAGTGCTCTGCTCCCCCGGGAGAAATTGTCGCACCACATCTGTTTACGATACATTGCTGAATTAAAAAAAAAAAGTATACTTTTTCTAGAAAATTCACACAATAAACAACAAAGATAAGAGAGGGGGGGGGGGTGAGCACATTTGTTTGTGCATTCACCCTTTTTCTCATTGTTTACAACCTTCCCGATTTCAAGAAAAAAGGGGGTTTTATATAGGTCTACAACAAATTACTTGCACCGATAACATATTTATAAAGAGGAGGCCTTTAAAATTGATTTGGAAGAGATTTGTAAAGAATTTGTAAGCAAAACAACAGAAAGAAAGCACTTTAATTTTTGGTAAATGGAAGTGGGAGAAGCCTTAAATTTGAATATTGTATTCGGGATCGCACATAAATTAAATTTCTATGTATCAAGTATATCTATTAAAAATTATTTTAACTGGATTAAAGAGTTGGTGATATTTTGATATGCTTCTATTTTATACTTCTGTTTGTGAAACGTGCAACACTATGAAGGAACCCTCCAAAATGAACGAAATGATCCGCGCCACTAGCTTTCTGCAATATGCCCCGGCTCTTCCTGTTTGTACAAAGTTCCTACGCCACTGCCGACTTATTTACTTTTGCTTACATATAACTTTTTAGTAATTTTTATAGATATTTATCTATCGGTTAGTACAGTCTATTTTACGCAATATCTTTATTTCTCTTTTAACTAAGTTGAAAAATAGGGTGACCCTGCCGGATCAAATTTTTGAAATATTACGCTATTTCAGGCGGAAATGAATTTTATACGTGACACTAGACATAATATTTTTGTATGAATGTTTGTGCACCTGTTGTCACATTCTTGTCTGCTGTAAGAGAAGCCATTTTAGGAATTTCTTTTATTAGAAAGTGTAAACATTTAGTTTTTGATTAGTTGAAGACAATTACGGTAAATTAAAATAATCCGCTTCCATCTTGCTTATTTCAACTAATAGTTTTATAAGAATTGTTGATAATCACAGGCCATGAATGATATTTTAATGATTGATTTTTAGAATTTCGATTGACTTCTTTCGCCTAATCAACCACTGGGAAAATGGCAATTAAAAAAAAACTATTTATTTATAATTTTATTGCTATTTAATTTCAATGGATTTCATTTTTATCCATTATGGGACATTCATTAAGGGAAGACAAGACTGGGTGCAATCCCACGGGAAATATGCGAGCTTTAACACCCGTTTCCTCGGAAACTACGCGACCGATTTTGATGAAATTTGGAATTCTTTATTCTCTGGATTATGCTCGAGACTTATGGCAGACAGATTTTTTTTTTTATTTTAGAACAATAATTTTTCAGAAATGCTTTTTCTGAAACTTATTAAAACTTTTAAAACTGTCTACCACATATGATCTTATATTTATATTCTTCCACCAAAAAAGTGATAGCAAAATTTAAACTTTGCTATCAGTACTTGCGTGATGTTCGGTTTTATCCTCAAAAATAAACTATTTATTTCTCAATATAAAACAAAACATAGGTAAGATAAATTGAGCTTATCTTGTATTTATGTATATCTGTTTATCATCTGGTAATCTACATCCAGATGGGTAATTATGTATTCATCTTCTCATATCTCTGATTTAATCCACATTTCATGAACGTGTGATCATCCAGGTCATTTAAAAGATACATGTTTTTTGTGTGACTTGTAAATCTTAAATTTGTGCGGAAACTTATAAATAGAAAGAAAAATTAATATTTAATAAAGCTTTAGAAGTTACATCTCTCCTTTGGAGAGTCAAGATTACAAGTGAAAAAATAGAGAAAACGTGTATAAATATTATCAGCAATAAAAAACAGGAAATTAGTGACGAAATTCTTAATAACAAATTATTTGTATCAATATTTATATTAATAGTAATTTAAAATAATAGTTTATAGTTCTTGAGTATCGCGAAATGTTTATAATAAAATGTCTGTTTACGATTGTGCAATCACTTTCACTTCCTTCCTTCAGATCATAAGCACTTTTGATAATTACTATTATAAATCACATTTGACACATGAAAAACAATTTACTTAGCTTGATTGTTTTAATGTCCTTGTTTGGAGATTATATTTCACAATATCTGTCAACAAAAAGTTTTTAACTAAATCGCCCGAGTACTTTAGGAGTTAATGGGGTTTTTAGCTGAAAAACTTGCACTTCTATCTTGTGTGAAGTTCTTGCACAGTTTTATGAAACACATGAATTAAAGTATATATAAATACTTGGATAAAATTTAGCTACATGTAATAAATGAGTATAAAATGTTAGGGTAAAATTAATGTGATCAGGCGTGGTGTCTCGGTCGTGTCTTCTCTTAAGGGGTGTAGCAATCATGTTAGTTTTCTTCTAAAACTTAAAAGGAAGGAAATAGAATAAAAACCCCGTAGCACTGACTTTATTTAATCAACTACTAGCGGGCTCACGCTGTTTGACTTCGGTTTGTCTGTCTATCTGTCCGCGCTCCAACTCGTGTAACTCAGATTGACATGTAATTGATATATATTATTTAGGTTTACTATGGCATTTTCGGTATTGAAAATGAAATGTATAAACATTTATAGTTCATTCACAGGGACACTCAAAAGAATTCTTATGTTACGGTCTACGGGGGGGGGGGGATTGTTTGCAATGTATTTTAATGATGTTACACGATTTCAAAAGTATTAAAATCTATATACAGTCAGACCTCGATATCTCGAACCTCGTTAACTCGAAACCCTCGATATCTCGAAAAAAGAAATTTCCCCTGCATTTCCATCAAAATTTTATTTTCTATAGTTATCTCGAAATATGCTTTCCAAATCCCTTGGTATGCCGAAATTTTTTCCGAAAAAATTAGTTCGACTTTTTAGTTTTGGCTATTGTCAGCTGTAGAACCAGTTTGATCTGGTTGCTGGTTTCACATTCTTTTATCCTTGTGTTGATACAAAGAACTTAAAGGGTAAGAATGGAAAGCTTTTGAAACCAAAAAAGGCACAACATCGTTTTTTGGAAACTTTGCGGTGAAAGTGCATCAGGTGATGCAGCTATCTGTGAAAAGTGGCTTTCAGAACTTCCTTCTCTTTTAAAGGACTATAAAACATATGACTACGTTTATCGCATATGAAACTGGATTATTCTACCAGTGTTTTCCCAACAAAACGGCTGCATTTAAAGGTGAAAAAAGTCAATGTGGCAAACAGAGTAAACTTCGTTTAACTGTGCTTTTGGCAGCAAATCAAAATGGTAAAGAAAAGCTTCCTCCTCTTATGATAGGACGATATGAAAAGCCGAGGTGCTTTGCTAAAATTAAGTCATTTCTAATGCTGTATAGGTCAAATATAAAGGCTTGGATAACAAACGCAATTTTTGCTGTTTGGCTGATAGGAATGGGTAAAACAATGACTAAAAGTAAAATACGCATTCATCTCTTCGTAGACAATTGTAAAGCTCACTCTAATCTCCAACGCTAAAAAATATATGACTGTTAAATTTTTGAAAACAAACACGCCTTCTAAGTTACAATCATTCGACCAGGGGATAATCCGTAGATTCAAAGTTGGTTATAGAGTCCAAATTGTGAGAAGACTTCTGGATAATATCGATGAAGGTAAATCTTCTAGCACAGCTTTCAACATCTTACAGTCAATGCGAATGGCTGACTATGCACGCAGAAATGTTGCAGAAACAACAAAATGAAATTGTTTCATAAAAGCACGATTTTTAGAATATACAACTTCCAGTGAAACAGAGGAAGTTGATTTCATTAAGCAAGCAACTACGGAAGGAGAACTGAATCCAGAGTATAGTCTGAATCAGTACAAAAGGCGTAGTCACACTGAGATTTCACTCGAAGAGTTCTTGAATGTAGACAATGAGCTTGAAACGTGCGGCACTATAACAGATGAAAAGATTGTTTCGAGCATTAATGCAGAAATTTCTGAGGACGAAATTGAAGACCTAGAAGATGAACAAAAGCATGAAAAAATTATAGCGAAAGAAGCCGAGAAGGCAGTTGACTTGCTGCGGAGATTTACTAATCAAACGGAAATATTAGAATTGAAGCGTTTGGCATCATTGCTACGTTAGAGAAAACTGTGCTATTGCAAACAGATTTTGCGAGACTGCAGACTTCAATTAAGGACTTTTTCTTCTGAAACAACTGAATGCATTTCTTAATGACGAATTGATATTATTTAATCAAAACAAGTATGTGTGTAACACAATTTTGAAATAATTAAAACTTTGAGAAGCGTAATTTGTCAATATGTGTAGTTTTTGGTGGATCTTGTTTTTTACCGCAAAAAGTAGTTTTTGAGATTAGATTTAATTTTGCCAAAACCTCGATAACTCGTAACCTCTATCTCGAATTTTTTTTCTCTTCCCCACAGATTCGAGTTATCGAGGGGCACAGTGGTCCACTATTAGTTATTGTCTAAAATACAATATAAATCTATTTATAATTAATATAATTTTTTTTAATTTCCCTTTTACCTCCAAAATAATATAATAATACAAATTTGCAAGTAGCATTTTGAAACAAAAAGCATAAAACTAAAGAATTATCAAAAAATTTATTATATTTTGAAAATAACAATATAAGATACAGGAGTGATTGCAAATAAGTTATTAATTAAATACAAAAAAATCAGCAACCATTAAGACACATATGATGATGAAAAATTTATTAGAAGCTCAAAATAGTTCATTATGAACTAACCATGTGCTCTGAAGCGATAAATAACCAATCTAGTGAGGTCATCTATTACTTATTACGCTACAATTATATTTTTCAAAGGCAGTAAATACAAAACAAAATATTTCTTACTATGTTAACTCTACAATGCATGATTTTCATTTCTCTCTCTCTCTCTCTCTCCCCCCCCCCCCCCCCCAAAAAAAAAAAAAAAAAACTGCTATATTGAACAAGAAAACTTATTTTAAAAATCACACGTGAATTGTTATCCATAATTTAGAAGAAAACTAGAGCGTCAGATGACTACATTATAATCTGAACAATATATAACATGAGATTTAAAGTGTGACAAATTGCTACTCCATGCATTGTAGGGTTAAATAGTCATTTTTCTTTGTTTACTTTATTTTATAGTTAAATAACTATTTTAAAACAACATTTCCTTATAGAGAATAAGCAATTATTAAATATTTTGAAAATTCTTCATTACAGGAGCAGTATTCATTGCGGACCACTGTAACCCAGCAGTGGGCGGTTCACCGTGCCCTATGTTGAAGTTCAATATATACTCATAAAAATATTATTTAAAGTTTTCTTTTAAGCATATAAACTTTTTAATTGAACAAAGACCAGTGTCTTACCTTTTCAAAAAAGTTACTTTATCTTATTTATCCATAACCTTTAATTACTCTATAAAGAAAAGTATGATGATGATGAAAAATTTTACTTGTAGGAGCTCAAAACAACCAGTCAGGATAAAAAGGTTCATTCTGAGCTAACAATGTGTTCTGAAGGCTATAAGTAATCAATCCAGTGCTGCTATCAATTAGCCTGAAAGAAAAGATTTAAAAATTAAAAAATAAGTAAAATATAAGGGGTACCGACTGTGTACTTAGGTCCACTGTACCCAGCTCTCCCGTACCATTCTCCGTATTAGAGGAAATTGCTGAAGGGGAATTTTCAACTTTGGTATGTACTATTTCCTAACTGAACTAAATTGTTGCATGCGTGTAGTTTATAGATACAAATCCATATATCTTACATATGGCTGCTCGAAGAATTCGGATATTTCCAACTGTAGATGGAATTGCTGAAATTAAGTTTTTAAATGTGTTATGCATTTCCAAATTATTCAATCAGACATCCTATTTCAGCTTATTAAGCGGTGAAGTTTTGTTACATTATTTTGAATGTGTTGGAAAGTGTTTCATAATCTATTCTTGACGAATGATTTTTTTCTTTCTTCTTGTATGTAAAGATAGAATTTTGTAATCGTTTTTTAACCCACTTCCTGATGGGCTAGAATTTACAAAAAATTGCGTTTCCGATCAGAACACAGCATTTTAATATTTTTTAAACTTAATTAAAAATTAATACATTAAGGCATTTTTTCATTAACCCGCTTCAGATGATAAATTGCACAAAGTTCTTTTTGACTCGTACAACTGTATAGGAGTTGGAACAACAATGGATTTAAGGATACGCCAATACACGCTTGCTAAGATAGGCCAAATGGCTGTGAAACTACAACAATGAAGCATTTTGAAGGCTAAAAAGTAGAAAACAAAAAATAATGAATGTAATAATTAAAAAATGCGCTTTTATTAATTAGTAGTTTAATATTAATTAATTTACGACTATACGTTGAGAAATTAATTTAGAAATCCTAAAGAAAAAAAAAAAAAAAAAAAGTTTAAATAATGTTCACTTTTTCTTTGCGGTTTCCCTATCTTAATAAAGAAACGGAGCAAAAATTATATAATAATTAAGGACTTTA
Source organism: Maratus speciosus (assembly GCA_963932465.1). Taxonomy (NCBI): domain Eukaryota; kingdom Metazoa; phylum Arthropoda; class Arachnida; order Araneae; family Salticidae; genus Maratus; species Maratus speciosus. The sequence goes on along the minus strand of OZ010797.1, from coordinate 339,005,394 downwards.
CGTTGTAATATCTAATGCAATAAAATAGGTGTTGCTATCCAACGTACTTTATTCACAAATTTTATTCATATGTTTATTTTACATCATCTTTTAATTTGTGAATAAAGTGTACGCTGGATAGCAACACCTATTTTATTTTCTCTCTATTCTAAAAAAAAGTAACTACCGCTGTCACCGCCGCCGGTTTTGAATTTTTTGTGACCGGAGGTCTTTCTTCGTTAATATTAAGAAAAATAATGCATACAAAAATATGAAAATCGGTAGTGTTATACAGAAATGCTTGATAAACACGCTGATGCAGACAGTTTTCAAATCGAAGAATTATTTTAAGAGATATTTAATGTTAAAGTTGGACAAAATCGTTCCACTAAAAAAGTTTTATAGTAGCAAAAACTATGCATCGGAATTTAATAATTTTTAGTTCATTTTATACATTATAATTTCCCGGTGTGCAGAATTGATTTATTTTTTTTAATTTGACTCATTTTTCGAGGTTTTATATCTATTTTAAATTTAAATTTTCAGCATTTCGAGAGATATTTTTTACAGATTTTAGAAAGTGATATTAATTTAAACTGTTGCCAACTGTATAAACAGCGGAAACAATGTTTGCTTAATATATATATATATATATATATATATATATATATATATATACACGTGTAATAAATTAAAAATTTTTACACGTGACTATTATAAACAGAAAAAAACATTTGGAATTAGAATTAAATAAATAATTATGTACAAAAAGCAGGAACTTATTAAAAATTACGTCATAAAAACTATAATTACACGTGAATTTTAAGAGAGAAAGGTATTTGTAAAATAATAAATTTAATAGCATGCGTTAGAAGTCTTAAATAGGAGAAATTACGTCATATTTACGTCACATTACAGTTATTACATAAAATGAACACAAAATAATATTGCAAAACGGTTTAAATTTACAAATTGCGCTAGACATTTATTTGATATTTTGAGAGGATACTTTTCAACTATTTTTCTTAGGAAAGCGCAAATAATATTTTATTTCTAACACAAGTATTTTCACGTGAATATTAAAAAGAGAAAGAATAGTTTGGTCAAAATTACGTCAGATTAAAAACGATTAATTTAAAAAGTCTCATTTAAAAGAACTTTCTTTTCGCTTTGTGTACTTACTTTGTACGCTTAGTGTATTAAAAATTAAATAGTTTATAATAAATTCACGTGCTTGTGGTTTTTACCAAGCTTTAAAGAAAAGCAGTGGATTTTTCAAAACAGAGTTCAGTGCCCAAGTCAAATTAATGTATTGTAATAGAAATTTTTGCGTAAAAACATTCATTGCGCAGTCCAAAGATTAGGCATGATTTTCTAAATGGACATTGAATGGTTATAAAAGAGTATTTTTTATACCGGGAGACAAAGATTCTGTTTACTTAATTCCTTTTATATTAGCTTATTTTGAAATGTTGTTACACGTGTCTACGTCATCAAGTTATTTTTATTTCGACGTTTTATTTGTATTTTTATTAATGTTGTACTAATTTATTTGTTCTTTCGTTATTTAAAATAAAAATTATGTCAATTTGTATAATTTGGCGAGTGGTTTGGCGATTTATATAATTTGGTGAAATTAGTCGACGGGATAATCAAGTAGTACCGCAGCGGATTTGGCGTTAAAATTTCCCCAATCAAAGAGAAATGAATAGAAATCCGTTTATAGGGAGATCGCCACTGTTTTTTAAATTATAATTTAATCTTTCGAAATCTTTTTAAAGCCGATCACATTAACGTGCATTTAGAGTCTGCGGTGTCTGGACGGGGGTTGGCGAGCGTAGCTCGTAGGGGGCCAAGCCCCCTAGTGTATTAAAAATTTAATAGTTTATAATAAATTCACGTGCTTGTGGTTTTTACCAAGCTTTAAAGAAAAGCAGTGGATTTTTCAAAACAGAGTTCAGTGCCCAAGTCAAATTAATGTGTTGTAATAGAAATTTTTGCGTAAAAACATTCATTGCGCAGTCCAAAGATTAGGCATGATTTTCTAAATGGACATTGAATGGTTATAAAAGAGTATTTTTTAAGACTATTTTTTCTTTTATATTTATTAGTTTTTACATCAAGTTTTTTTTTTTCACTGTAATGATTTTGTTGGAATATTTTTTTTAGCAATTGCAAAATCACCTGATATCAGAACTTTAGGAATGGTTGCAAATGCTAAAAAAAATCTTTTAATGCATGATTCAGCTTTTTGCCTTAAAGCCAAAAGCATTGAATTTTTCGCGGAGAGAAAAACAGAGCAATTTCACCTTAAAAAGGAAATGTCGTGAACTCTGTCGGAAAAAATATGAGAAATCACAAAAGAGGAAATTAGTCAAGAAAATCATTATCAATATAAGGCAGACATGTTAAAGCTCATAAATGTAAACGCATGCACTGAAAGGCTATATACAAACTCTTATTAACATGAAAGAAAGGCCAATTAATATTGCTTGATTTAGGCAATCTTTTTTTCCCCTACATTTAAAATTTATATTTTCTCCATTTAAATTAAAATATCTTAAACCTAAGTAAGAATTATTTTGTGCAAGAAAAAAATCTAAAATTAATTCCAACAACAATAACTTCAAATATCAGAAATATCGCGAGTATTCGCATTAACTGGTACTAACCTACTCTAGATATTTAACTTCAAACTGACCAAAGATAGCACTCATGAATTTTGACGACAGGTTTATATATTATTTATATATTAAAAATATATATCCGTAACATCTTGTCTAACAAGTTCACAAACACTTTTTTTTTTCTTTTTACTTACCTACGTCTCAAATTAACTATGCATTAAGGTAGCTCTTTAGCTTACAAAAGGGATAAAAATGCCAATGATTTATGTAAGCAAGATGTATTTAACATGTTAAATATAGTATTACTTACGCCATATTATATCATGAATAACAACAATCTTATATTTGAAATTCTAATAGATCTTTAACTTATAAAAGAAGCAAACAATTCATGGTTTCGTTAATTTAAATCATATTAACAATTTTAATGCAATAATGTTTATACCATGTAATATAACCTTAACAGTAATAATCTTATGTTCGAAAATTTGTATTTTCGTACTGAATTGTTTTTCATCATTTTCTCCTTATATTGGTTTCAAATGATTAAGCCTATTAATATTAAGGTAATATGTAGCTGTGCTTTACATGTTCTTAGTTTCCAATAAAACGATCTGGGATTCATACAAGTAATAATTTTTCCATCCGAGTGAAAATGTGTCCTGGATGGCACTCGAACCCAAAACCTCGGTCTTCAATCGCCAATGCCAAAGCGATATAGGTAAGCGTCTTATCTTAAATGGGAGAGGTAACCGCAAGATTAAAGGCGAGGTCATATCAATCAAGGTCGCACGCCACGTAGCGGACGGAGGGAACAACAGAAAGATGCCTAACTGTTTTCTTTTTTATGGATAATCTATTAATTGCTCATCTATGAAATAACTTCGCAAGCGCCAACATCGTGTTTTCATTTGTTTGTTTGTAGCATTTATATTCTGACAGTAATATAATGTTCTATTAATTTTTATTCGTGTTTTTTGAGTTATTTATTATAGTTAATTATTTAAATAAAAACAGTTCTTTTTAAGAACTAATATTATTTGTTAAAATGGCAAAATGTTGGCAATCGAATAACTCTAGTTTTCGAAATTGTAAGAAAAATCTTTTTCTTATAGAATTCATATGGCCTTTTCCAAAGAGCAAAACAAGTTAGTTACGTATTTTAACTGTAATTTCTCTCTATTCTAAAAAAAAGTAACTCCCGCTGTCACCGCCGCCGCCGCCGCCGCCGGTTTTGAATTTTTTGTGACCGGAGGTCTTTCTTCGTTAATATTAAGAAAAATAATGCATACAAAAATATGAAAATTAGTAGTATTATACAGAAATGTTTGATAAACACGCTGATGTAGACAGTTTTCAAATCGAAGAATTATTTTAAGAGATATTTAATGCTAAAGTTGGACAAAATCGTTCCATTAAAAAAGTTTTATAGGAGCAAAAACTATACATCGGAATTTAATACTTTTTAGATCATTTTATACGTTATAATTTCCCGGTGTGCAGAATTAATTTATTTTTTCAATTTGACTCATTTTTCGAGGTTTCATTTCTATTTTAAATTCAAATTTTCGAGAGATATTTTTTTACTTATTTCAGAAAATTGTACTAATTTAACCTGTTGCCAAACTGTATAAACAACGGAAACAATAATGTTTGCTTCAAATTAAAAATTTATTTACACGTGACTATTATAAACAGAAAAGAAAAACTTTCAAATTAAAATTAAATAATTACGTATAAAAAGCAGGAACTTATTGAAAATTACTTCATCTATAATTACACGTGAATTTTAACAGAGAAAGGATATTGTAAAGTAATAAATTCACTAACATGCGTTAGAAGTCTTAAGTAGGAGAAATTACATCACATTTACGTCACATTACACTTATTACGTAAAATGAACAAAAAATAATATTGCAAAATAGTAGTTTAAATTTAAAAATAGCGCGAGACATTTACTTGATATTTTGAGATGAACTTTTCAACTATTTTTTTTTTTTTTTTTTGGACAGCGCAAATAATATTTCATTTCTAATAAAAGCATTTTCACGTGAATATTAAAAAGGGAAAGCAAAGTTTGGTGAAAATTACGTCAGATTAAAAACGATATATTTAAAATGTTTTATTTAAAAGGACTTTCTTTTCGCTTTGTTAAAAAATACCGGGAGACAAAGATTGTTTACTTAATTCATTTTATATTAGATGATTTTGAAATGCCATTGTATCTTTTAACAGCAGCTGATTTTTCCGTAAAATTCCCCAATCAAAGAGAAATGAATAGAAACCCGTTTATAGGGAGATCGCCTTTGTTTTTTTAATTATAATTCAATCTTCCAAAAAATTCAATTTAAGCCGATCAAATTAGCGTGCTTTTAGAGACTGCAGTGTCTGAACGGGGGGTTGGCGAGCGTAGCTCGTAGGGGGCCGAGCCCCCTAGTTATAATTAAAATAACAGTGCGATCTCCTTGCTAACGGGTTGTTTTCGTCTTTGATTAAATCAGTTCAGTGAAACATGTAAAAATAAGCTAATAACTATAAAATGAATTAAGTAAACAGAGTCTTTGTCTCTCGATATTTTTATAGGTTTTTTTAAATAAGACATTTTAAATGTACCGCTTTAAATCTGACGTAATTTTCACCAAAGTATTCTTTCTCGTTTTAATAATCACGTGAAAATACTTTTGTTGTTAGAAAGGAAATATTATTTGCGCTATCTTGGAATTCTCAACAACAGTTTGAAAAGATTATCTCAAAATATCAAATAAATGTCTCGCGCAAATATATTTTTAAATTTAAACTGTTTCGCAATATTATGTATTAACAATTTTAAGTATGACGTAATTTCCTCCATGTACATTTTTAACGCATATTAATGGATTTATTATTTTACAATTTTCTTTCTCTTTTAAAATTCACGTTTAAATATAGATTTTATGACGTAATTATAAATATATTCCTGCTTTTAATACGTAATCATTTAATTCTCCTTTGAAAGTTTTATTCTGTTTATAATAGTCACGTGTAAACAATTTTTAATTTGAAGGAAATATTATTCACTGCGGTGTTTTTAAATTTGACAACAATTTAAAATAATACACTTTTCTAAAAGTTACAAAAAATGGCTCCTGAAATGCTGAAAAACTGAATTTAAAATACAAATAAAACCTCAAAAACTGAGTCAATTTAAAGAAATAAATGCATTCTGCACACCGGGCACTTTTAATGAATAAAATGATCTAAAAATGATTAAATCCTCATGTATAGTTTTAGCTCCTATAAAACTTTTTTAGTGGGACGATTTTGACCCACTTTAACATTAAATATCTCTTAAAATAATTCTTCGATTTGAAAACTGTCTGCGTCAGCGTGTTTATGAAACATTTCTCTATAACACCACCGATTTTCATATTTTTGTATACGATATTTTTCTTAATATTAACGAAGAAAGACATCCGGTCACAAAAACCTCAAAACCGGCGGCGGCGGTGACAGCGTTAGTTATTTTTTTTTAGAATGGAGAGAAACTATGTAACTTTGTTCTTATCTCAAAAAGAGCATTATTCTGCGTAATGTTTTTAAGGAATTTTCTGCTAAATTTTAAAAGGATGTGTTAAGTATTTTTCTTCTACATTAAATTCTCAAAAAATCTCTCTATTCTAAAAAAAAAGTAACTACCGCCGCCACCGGTTTTGAATTTTTTGCGACCGGAGGTCTTTCTTCGTTAATATTAAGGAAAATAATGCATACAAATATATAAAACTCGGTAGTATTATACAGAAATGTTTGATAAACACGCTGATGCAGACAGTTTTCAAATCGAAGAATTATTTTAAGAAATATTTAATGCTAAAGTTGGACAAAATCGTTCCACTAAAAAAGTTTTATAGGAGCAAAAACTATTCATGAGAATTTAATCATTTTTAGATCATTTTATACGTTTGAAGTTCCCGGTGTGCAGATTGTATTTCTTTTTTTAATTTGGCTAATTTTTTGAGGTTTTATTTCTATTTTCAATTCAAATTTTGAGCATTTCTAGAGATATTTTTTACAGATTTTAGAAAGTGATATTAATTTAAACTGTTGCCAACTGTATAAACAGCGGAAACAATGTTTGCTTTAAAAAAAAAAAATATTTATGCGTGTAATAAATTAAAAATTTATTTACACGTGACTCTTATAAACAGAAAAAAACATTTGGAATTAGAATTAAATAATTATGTACAAAAAGCAGGAACTTATTAAAATTACGTCATAAAAACTATAATTATACGTGAATTTTAAGAGAGAAAGGAATTTGTAAAATAATAAATTTATTAACATGCGTTAGAAGTCTTAAATAGGAGAAATTACGTCATTTTTACGTCACATTACAGTTATTACATAAAATGAACACAAAATAATATTGCAAAACGGTTTAAATTTACAAATTGCGCTAGACATTTATTTGATATTTTGAGAGGATACTTTTCAACTATTTTTCTTAGGAAAGCGCAAACAATATTTTATTTCTAACACAAGTATTTTCACGTGAATATTAAAAAGAGAAAGAATAGTTTGGTCAAAATTACGTCAGATTACAAACGATTAATTTAAAATGTCTCATTCAAAAGAACTTTCTTTTCACTTTCTTAAAAAATACCGGGAGACAAAGATTCTGTTTACTTAATTCCTTTTATATTAGCTTATTTTGAAATGTTGTTACACGTGTCTACGTCATCAAGTTATTTTTATTTCGACGTTTTATTTGTATTTTTATTAATGTTGTACTAATTTATTTGTTCTTTCGTTATTTAAAATAAAAATTATGTCAATTTGTATAATTTGGCTAGTGGTTTGGCGATTTATATAATTTGGCGAAATTAGTCGACGTGATAATCAAGTAGTACCGCAGCGGATTTGGCGTTAAAATTTCCCCAATCAAAGAGAAATGAATAGAAATCCGTTTATAGGGAGATCGCCACTGTTAAAATAATAAAACTTTGTAAAAAATCACCATAAAAATGGTGATTTTTTACAAAGTTTTATTATTTTAATTGCTTCATACTGCCAGTTTTCGGTGCTGTTTCGCCAGATCGCCACTGTTTTTTAAATTATAATTCAATCTTTCGAATTCTTTTTAAAGCCGATCACATTAGCGTGCATTTAGAGTCTGCGGTGTCTGGACGGGGGTTGGCGAGCGTAGCTCGTAGGGGGCCGAGCCCCCTAGTATTAAAAAAAAATAAAATATTATTTGATATATATTATAAAATGTTGTTGATTAAAATACGCTCGATTTTAATTATTTTCTTTTAATGAAATGAAAAATGACGCATAAAAATTAGCAAGTAGTTAATGTGTAAAGATTGAACTTTGTAGTCTTATTTTTTACTCAATTCTTGATGTGCTAAAGTTATAAAAAATGATATACACGGTTCTATTCCAGATGAAAATAGAATGTTTATCAAGGTTTAGAATATGTATAGAAGTTAATAATAAATAAAATATTCAATTTTAAGTCCTTTTCTTCGTTTATCAAGCGCAGACGATACATCGAAAACTTATTCCAATATTCTTTTGATCGTATTGTATTCATGTTATTTAAATTACAAATAGTTCATTTATTTAATTTAAAATTCATTTTATTTTATATTCAGAATCACTTTAATTTAAAATGCATGCATTAAATGTTGTACTATTAAACGAGCAACTATTGTTAATTTAGTATTTGTTTAAATATTTTGCGAGTCCAGACAATAACTGCAAAAATTTTCCTAAAATCGCCAGATTAGATTTTTTTTCCCCATTTCTTTTCTTGAAGCAGACAGCCATTTAGAGAATCCCTATTAAAAATTCTATTACGAATTGCAGATTGTTACTTACTCACAGAAGATGAATCTTGTTTGCCAGATATATTGCAAAATATTTTTGTTACAGCTTGTTTTAATAAAAATATGTGTATCTCTCTATTCTAAAAAAAAGTAACTACCGCTGTCACCGCCGCCGCCGCCGCCGCCGCCGCCGCCGCCGCCGCCGCCGCCGCCGCCGGTTTTGATTTTTTTTGACCGGAGGCTTTCTTCGTTAATATTAACAAAAATAATACATACAAAAATATGAAAATCGGTGGTTTTATACGGAAATGTTTGATAAACACACTGATGCAGACAGTTTTCAAATCGAAGAATTATTTTAAGAGTTATTTAATGCTAAAGTTGGACAAAATCGTTCCACTAAAAAAGTTTTATAGCAGCAAAAACTATACATGGCAGTGTAATTATTTTTAGATCATTTTATGCGTTAGAATTTGCCGGAGTGCAGATTGCATTAATTTTTTTATTTTGACTCATTTTTTCAGGTTTTATTTCTATTTTAAATTCAAATTTTCAGCATTTCTAGAGATATTTTTTATAGATTTCAGAAAATTGTACTAATTTAAACTGTTGCCAGCTGTATAAAAAGCGCAAGCAATAATGTTTGCTTCAAATTAAAAATTTATTTACACGTGACTATTTTAAACAGGAAAAAAACTTTCAAAATAGAATGAAATAATTACGTATAAAAAGCAGGAACTTATTAAAAATTACGTCATAAAAAGTATACACGTGAATTTTAAAAGAGAAAGGATATTGTAAAATAATAAATTCGTTAACATGCGTTAGAAGTCTTAGGAGAAATGACGTCATATTTACGTCACATTATAGTTATTACATAAAATGAACACTAAGTAATATTGCAAAAAAGTTTAAATTTAGAAATTGCGCTAGACATTTATTTGATATTTTGAGAATTAATTTAAAATGTTTCATTTAAAAGAACTTTCTTTTCGCTTTGTTAAAAAATACCAGGAGACAAAGACTCTCTTTACTTAATTCCTTTTATATTAGCTTATTTTGAAATGTTGTTACGTCATCAAGTTATTTTTATTTCGACGTTTTATTTCTGTTTTTATTAATGTTGTGCGAATTTATTTGTTCTTTCGTTATTTAAAATAAAAATTATATAAATTTGTATAATTTGGCGAGTGGTTTGGCGATTTATATAATTTGGCGAAATCGGTCGACAGGATAATCAAGTAGTACCGCAGCGGATTTGGCGTTAAAATTCCCCAATCAAAGAGAAATGAATAGAAATTCGTTTATAGGGAGATCGCCACTGTTTTTTAAATTATAATTCAATCTTTCGAAATCTGTTTAAAGCCGATCAAATTAGCGTGCATTTAGTGTCTGCGGTGTCTGGACGGGGGTTGGCGAGCTTAGCTCGTAGGGGGCCAAGCCCCCGAGTTTTAAAAAAAGTCGCAATGTCATTTTAGTTTAAGGGCTAAAGGCAGTAATGCTTTCGTAGCATTAGTGCTTTTTTCCCGAAATTGAAATGATATTGTGATTATTATTTTTTTTAATGTGCATAATTTTATCAAAACAAACTGTAATAAAAATATTTTGCAATAAAACTGGGAAACAAGATTCATCTTCCATAAGTGAGTAAAGAATCAGAAAATATGCGCAAGAGATGCGCAGATAGTAGATATTCTGTCATATATGACGTTGTAAGAACTTTACTAATTGCCCTAAAGACTATTTACTCACGAACTATTGATTCGGGAGAGGATCCCCCTAGGGTCTTCTGGACTTTCTCACGCTGGGAGAAGTCTCATAGACTCATGGTTCATCTCTGAACAGAGCTGTGGTGCCGTCGAGTCTGTAAATATGAATGGAACTGGCAGTACAATTTCGTTCCGGCGCTAACTTAACATTCCATTGAATTGCACAGAGAGCAGGTGTTTCAGCCGTCCAGTAAGTGAGCGGTGGCAACGGCTGAGGGGGAGAAAAGACGATTTCTCCTAGGGCGGCGAGCTTCAGCCTTCGAGAAATAGGCGGTGGCATCGGCTAAGAAGGAAAAAGACTAGTTTTCCCTAGGACCGGGAGTTTCAGCCTTGGAGAGAGGCGAGGTGGCAACGCGGGAGGAGGAGAGAAGGGGTTTGAGAAGTGAGAGAGCGAGGAAGCTGGCGAGGAGGTCTTGCTGGACCTAGTGGTGAAGGAGCGAAGCGAGGAGATGAGATAGATGGTCGTCCGATCAGTCTTTTCTCCGATTGAAGCACTATATCTGTGGAAGCAGCCCGTTGATGGAACTTTTTATCCTGTTAAAATGACGAGAACCCAAGACTAATATTATTTAAGTTGTATATACTCTTATTTAATCTAGAGATCAATGTAAATAAAGGACTTAGATTTTAGTAACTTACGCTACCATAGACTCTTGTCCAGTGATATCTAAGTCCCTACAGTGGTGGCAGCGGTAGGATTAAGAACTGGTGAATATAAATTATCACAGTTCGTCAAAAAACAGGAAGGGCCGCAACCAGGCCGCAAGTTAGAAAGGAGACCTTGATCCCCAGACCAGAGTCTTCGGCAAATCCAGCAGGGATTCCATAGCCAAGGCAATCCGACGCCGTGCAAGAGGTTCCGGAGAGCTGAAATCGACAGACGGAGATTAGAAAGGAGACCTTGATCCCCAGACAAGAGTCTTCGGCAAACCCAGCAGGGATTCCAGAGCCAAGGCATTCCGACGCCGTGCAAGAGACGTAAGACGTTCCGGAGATCCGAAATCGACAGACGGAGGGTAGAAAGGAGACCTTGATCCCCAGAGCAGAGTCTTCGGCGAATCCAGCAAGGATTCCAGACACAAGGCAATCCGACGCCGTGCAAGAAACGAGAGGCACCCGAATGCAGGGAAGTCGAGCCCGCCGGATGGTGTAGCCTACAGATGACCGGAGCTGTACCAGTCTAAGACGGAAGTCAGAAGAGCAGTCAACAATATCTCAGGTTAGCACTCTTTATTTGATTCATTACAGAGGTTTAATCGAAATAGTATAGTTAATAACAAACATGTTTTTTTAATCATTGTATATTTAATAGAGTTTAGGAAGTAAGGAATTTGATAATAACATTTTGTGAAATTTTTCCAACTGGATTCTAAGAAATTTAAGTAAATATTAATTTTCTAAAGTTCCTTAAAACTGTTTTAAATAAGTATTACTTGTACTAAAGGTTAATAATTCAGTGAGGATAATTTAAATTGCTTATGAGAGGTGGCGCATCGTTGGATGCACTGAATGCAAATAATTTAAATTCTGTTTTGTATGTGAATTTTATTTAGAATGTATGTTTTCAAAATTTAAGAGACTTTTTGAGCAATTGACTTAAAAGAAATGATACCAAAGAATATATAAAGTTATATATGAAAACTTGGTTGGTTAATGATAAGGCTGTTTATCATATTAATATTATTGAAATTGTTGTGATATTTTTATGTCGCGAGAGTTTGTGATTATCCACAACTAGGGAAATATTTAGAGGCTTCGAAGTTGATAATTGCATGATTGGCATAGCATTTTTTATAACTGTTAATTAGTAGGAAACATGTCAGTGTTTGCGGGTAAGAAAAAGTGCGATCTAAAAGAGTTAGCTATTGAATTCGGCGCGAGCATAGAAGAGTCGGATAATATAGCCAAAATTATTAAAAAACTCGAAGAAGCAGAGGACTATGACAAAACTTTAGCACTAGCCCAGCTAAAAATCTTAGAGAAAGATAGGGTTGAGAGAGAAAATGAAGAAAGGTTAGAACGAGAGCGGAATAAGGCCTTTGAGAGGGAAGAAAAGGCTAAGGCTTTGGAGCGGGAGCATGAATTGGCGAGAATTAGGTTAGAACGGGAACCAGATGAGTTTAGTTTAGCTTCTAGCCAAAATGAGAGAGAGCCGAAAATATCTTTAAAATCAGTCCTGCCCAAATTCGACTCAGATAAGTCCGAAATATCAATCTATCTCAGTTTATTCGAAAGACAAGCGCAGAAAGCCCAAATCGAGAAAAGTCAATGGGTTACGCATTTACTAGGATTGTTACCGACGGAATTGGGGGAGCTTATCTTGCGAGAACCACCCGCGTGTTCCGACGATTTTGATCATGTAAAAAAGATGTTACTAGAAAGGTTCCAGCTTTCGGAAGAAGACTTTCGACTAAAATTTGTTAAGACACAAAAGCCCGAAAACAAAACGTGGAAAGATTACGTATACGAGGCTTCCAATTACTTTGATCAATGGTTAAGTGGTTTAGGAGTGGGAAATTTCGACCAACTGAGAGAGCTAATAATCACAGATCAGTTAAAAAGAAAGGTTAATCCGGAAACGAAGCATCATTTCATTGATGTTTGGGGCACGATAATCACCCCATTTGAGTTGGCAAAGAAATTAGATGCGTATGATTCGGCTAGGAAAACTACGAAACGGTTAGGGCCCTCGAAACTTCAAAACCTTTCCCAACCTCTAGAGCGAAATAAATTTGTGGAGCAATCAAAAACGGATAGTAGAACGGAAGAGAGTAGGACAGACTGGAGGGGTAAAGACAACTCGAAAAACAGAAATGAAATATTCGATAAAAAGAAAGAATTACATGTTTTTTGTGTAGGAAAACCGGCCATTACAAGTATTCTTGCCCGGAGCTAAAAAAGGCTGAAAAGACCGAAGCAGTTTACCATATCGCGGGCCTACAAGACTTAGAAAGTGCCTTTGAAACCTACGTCAGTTGCGGGTTAATTAATGGGAAGGAAATGACTATTCTACGCGATAGCGGAAGTAATTTGGACTTAATATCGGCTCACGATGTAAATGAGGACCGATTTACGGGTGAAAGTGTATATGTTAAACAAGCATTAGATAATAAACTTCGGTGTTTACCTATCGTAGAAATAGAAATTAATCTGGGTACCGGTGATACTATAAGGACAAAGGCGGCCGCAGTAGATAAAGAAACGGACATGGTTCATTATTTGTTAGGGAACAAAACGCAGCAATTAATTGACAGGCGGAGACGATACCCGCGTTCAATCATCGCAGTTCGCACTGGGCCACGAGCGCACCCCGGAAACGCGGATACGAAAAGCGAAACTAAATCGCAGAGCTCGTCCATTCCCCCTACCGTAACGGAGAGCGAAAATGAAAAACCAGCCGGTTCACCTAAGCCGATGGATCAGCCGATTCTCCGCGCCGAGATAGAAAGAGGAATTTTTAAGTGCGACCCCCCGAGGTCAGGGAGTAACCCAGAGGAGGGAATCTCTGTCGAAGAGAAAAGGGGAATTTTTCTACCTGTAGTTGAGAGCGCACAGCCCGTACCGAATTTGAATCCCTTTAATGAACAGGTTTTGAACTTGGCTGAGAGAGGCGATTTAGCTGGAAGGGAGGGGGGAGAGTCGAGACTTTAAAATTCAACCCCCCGGACGCAGTGGGAGAAATAGGAGCCAGTTTAGTAACGGGGAAAAAGCAAGAGACTTTTCTAAGACTAAGCGAGACCGTACCGCGGGATGAAAACTTGACCCTAGGAAACAAAGAAAATGTGAGTGACGCTCAAGAGAATATCAAGTTCGATTGTGTTAAACAGAGAGCGGACGAGGTGAAATCGCATTTTGAAATGAACGAGGGGTTGGGGATTAGGAAAATAAAAGATCCCAGGGAATCTGACCAAGAACAAATGGTAATCCCGTTGAAAGTCAAAGGAGATACGTTATCCTTATGTAAGGAGAGTGCAGGTAGACTTCTAAGTACGAAGAAGAAGTCAGGTTATAAATTCTTGAATCGTTATAGTTGGCCAAAAACCGTAAACGAAATTAAAAAGTTATACGAGAGATGGAAAAGAGATGAACGTTCGAAAGGGTTAAAATTCATACCTAAATTGGATTTAATTAGACGCATCAGGCAATTTCGGGAATTATTAGTGGAAACGGGGACTAAAACTCGCGAGGTTAAGAAGAAGAGGGGTGTCTTCCAGATTGATCCGGGAGAAAACTATTCGAGTACGCACGACTTAGATTTAGGCGCTAGAAGGCAAGACAATTCGAATTATGATTCTCCTAAGATATTTGGTTTGTTGTATTTAAACAACGCGAAAAGGGTTTTCGCGATTATTGGAGTAATCATATGGCACAGAGGGGAGTTGCATTAAACCGCATAAGAGGAGTAAAAATGAAAGTGAAACTATCTAGCAGAAAATCAGCGCAGAGTACCAGTAAATATTGGGTAAGGTTGATCCGAAACAACGCCGTGAATAGTCCAAGATTGAGCTACTGGTCATTGATGCGGCAACCTTATCATTATACAATCAGGCACCGCCCGGGAAAAGAAAGAGTGCACTGTTGCTTAAGTAGGGCTGAATAAATTCAGGAAAATTGTATATAATTCTCAAAAAAATTGCTTGCATCATAAGGTATAAATAATTTTCATTTTGTATATATTGTTGTAATTGTCATAATAATGTTCCTGGAAAAGAGTGTAAATTTATATGTGATTAGTACAAAAGAAAAAAATGAATAATGAACCTCTGTGGTGAACGAATTTTGAGTGTAACACTGACTTCACTATAGATTTTCCAGCTACGTGAAAAATCTCTCTTGGAGGGGGGATTGCTGTAAGAACTTTACTAATTGCCGCTAAAGACTATTTATTCACGAACTATTGATTCGGGAGAGGATCCCCCTAGGGTCTTCTGGACTTTCCCACGCTGGGAGAAGTCTCATAGACTCATGGTTCATCTCTGAACAGAGCTGTGGTGCCGTCGAGTCTGCAAATATGAATGGAACTGGCAGTACAATTTCGTTCCGGCACTAACTTAACATTCCATTGAATTGCACAGAGAGCAGGTGTTTCAGCCGTCCAGTAAGTGAGCGGTGGCAACGGCTGAGGGGGAGAAAAGACGATTTCTCCTAGGGCGGCGAGCTTCAGCCTTTGAGAAATAGGCGGTGGCATCGGCTAAGAGGGAAAAAGACTAGTTTTCCCTAGGACCGGGAGTTTCAGCCTTGGAGAGAGGCGAGGTGGCAACGCGGGAGGAGGAGAGAAGGGGTTTGAGAAGTGAGAGAGCGAGGACGCTGGAGAGGAGGTCTTGCTGGACCTAGTGGTGAAGGAGCGAAGCGAGGAGATGAGATAGATGGTCGTCCGATCAGTCTTTTCTCCCATTGAAGCACTATATCTGTGGAAGAAGCCCGTTGATGGAACTTTTTATCCTGTTAAAATGACGAGAACCCAAGACTAATATTATTTAAGTTGTATATACTCTTATTTAATCTAGAGATCAATGTAAATAAAGGACTTAGATTTTAGTAACTTACGCTACCATAGACTCTTGTCCAGTGATATCTAAATCCCTACAACGTCATACTGAAAACCCGCGTATATGCATTATTCACTCCGCCCACTAGATGGCGCAGATGTGTCAAAATACTCCAGATTCCAGAATTGACATTGTACGCTTACTTATATCGCTTTGGCCAATGCTCTTTCAACTGATATATATATAAACGACATCCCAGCCAACTCAATATGTGGATTGTCAAGGGGTGGTGGGATGTGACCGGAGGTTTTGTTTATAAAAAAAGAAACTTTATAGGGATGAGGGTGGATAATAGTATATTTGATTTTCATAAATATTTACAGAAATGGAACTAACTTCTCTTTTCCAAGCAAATTGCCCTGTGTGAAAATTGCCTCAAACCAAGAAACCTCAAATTTAAATTAAATAATTGGGAAGCTTTTTATTCTCTTACTATAAATTTAGCCCTCTAAGCAATATCAAAATGATCCCATGCCCTTTACCAGGGCCGAAACTAGGGGGGGGGGCAGAGGGGCATGTGCCCCGGGCGCCAGAACAAAGGGGCGCCAAATGAAGATTATACCTCTGGAAAGGATCATTTTTTTCTGATGGACTAAAAAAATTATGGCCATTTTTTCCCCCATTCGGACCAGAAAATCAGAGTTCTAACTTTTTACGACTGCTCTTTCATCTTCACCTAACACTTCATTTATAATGGCTGTTTCATAATAATGGAAGCCATCAGTCCATCAGAAGAAAATAACTCGGTGAAAGCGGAAACTCGGTTAGGCGGGACTCGAATAATCGGGACTCTACTGAATATGTCATTTTAAAAATGATCTTTAGAATATTTTTGTTGATGTTCAGTGGGACCTCCCCCTTGGATCCGCCACTGTAGATTACGTAGTTCAGTATTACATATTTTATGATATATTTTAAATTTCAAAATAAGTCGTCTATTATAAAATTAGTAAAATTCTCTTTGTAAATATACTTTGTGGGAGAGGTGGGGGGGGGGCGCCAAAATCCATGTTTGCCCCGGGTGCAAAAAGGCTAGTTTCGGCCCTGCCCTTTACACATGTTCCCTCCTTGGAAATTAATATTACCAACCATCATTTTTTTAAAGGTTATGAAAAAAAAAGAATTTAGCACCTACTGCCTTCCTATAATTATTTGCTTCACATCGCTTAAATTTCAATAATTATGCAGACATTTATACAGATGGTTCAAAGAGTGGGGATATTGTTGGCTGCGAGTTTTTTTTTTTTTTGTAATGACACTAGCTTGAGTTATCGGCTGCACTCTTCAACTTCTGTCTTTACAGCTGAATTGATTGCGATAGAGAAAGCCATGCAGCACTTATTTCATCGTCATAACACATCCTTCATCATTTATACTGACTCAAATAGTTCTATTGACGCAATAAAATCTTTTAAAAAAGCATCCTTATGTCTCAGCGATCCTGGATTTTTATAATAAATTGACAAGACGTGGTTATAGTATTTTATTTTGCTGCGTACCTGGACACATGGATATTCTTGGAAATGAAAAAGCAGATGAGGCGGTAAAATCTGCTCTTAATCCGTTATACCGTAAAATTCCATTCTCAGGCGTTAAACTACTAATTAAACACTTTATTCATAATAAATAACAAGAAAGTTGGTATTTGGAATACAATAATAAACTGCACCATATCAAACCAACAATCATGACCTGGGGCCCTACCATACGCGCATCGAGTTCCTTCCGAAGCGAGAAGAACCCGAGGTCGAATTTACATGTTTCCCGAAATTTTTTTCCGATACACAGATTAAGTGCTACCACGAAGAGCTCGGCAAAGCTCACGGATTCTAGATTCCTTTTCAAGTAGGCATCGGAAAAAACTAGATTGACCACTTCAGTTATGAGACAATTCTCACTGACCTTCCCTCTTTTTCTCCCGTTTGAAAAGAAAACAAATGTTTAATTTTGCTTTCTGTGTTTATTAAAAATGCCATCTACACACACCTAATTAAGATATTTTCATAATCTTTTTTTTTTTTTTTAACGAATGTGAAATATACAGATTTTTAGCTGTTAAAAGCTCAAAATCATACGACCGGTAGATCTTTAGAAAATGATAAATAAAAATTAAATTAGCTTTTTTTTGACTAAGCGGGAGCTTTTCTTTAAAAATTAATAAAAAATTAACAAATTACTCTAGAGATATTTAATAACTATCATAAGAAAAGCCTTATTCTAAACTTTAAAATGATATGAAAATAAATTTTTTGTGAGTTTTTGTTAAGTAAATATTAGCATAAATACCCAAAAATTTCAAGAAATTCTGCTTAAATACAAAATAAATGGGAAAATATTTAAGCTTTGAAACTCATTTTAAACACTAATAATAAATGTACTTTGAAAATATTGCATGCAGTTTTTGGTAGATTTAGATTGATGCAGTATGGAGTCTGTGTTTGTAATGAAAATTCAACGCAAAATTAAAAAAATAAATTCTAATGTGAATTAAAAAAAATAATAATTGCAGTACATATTAAAATATAGTTTAACAAAATATCGTGTGTAAGTTTATTAATTTCCTTTAAATAAACAGTGTGTTATGCTAAGAAAACTCTAATTATACAATAGTTGTCGCATAAAAAAATTAGCAGAGAAAACATGCTGTGCTTACTAGAAAGTAATTGACTAGATATTTTTGCTAAAACTTCTTTATCTATTATATATATATAATCCAAACGGAAATTTCGTTCCGAACGCCGAGATTTCGAGTTCTACCGCATGGATTTTTACGGAACTTATACCGTTAGATAGGTATCGTTCCAGGGAAGGTTTTAAGCTATAACACATCATTCTACCTAGATTAGTTAAGAATTATTACGGAAAATTCTATTATTTTGGACTTTGTTACTTCATATTTCCTTAAATATCTGGGCTCCTATTCGTCGTAGAGCTTAGATATCGCGCCAAAAGTAGCTCCGAAGCACACAAGCAAACTTTTCCCCGCGATTATTTTGACGTCTTCCGATTTCTTCTAACTCTATTAGATGCCCGCGTAGAAGCCCCTTTAAAATATTTTCCGTAGTAATTTCAGCAATTCTCTTAAATTATTGGTTAAGACCGCCACCCTCCCGATTCATGTATCTACGGAAAGGTTGCATGAAGGAGTTTCGTTCAGATACGCTTTCGTTAAGAATAGAGTGCGCTCCCTGGTGGTGGAATGTGGAACTAACATAACGCGATATTGTTAAAATTAGGAAATCTAACAATGCGATCTGTTTTAAACTTTGAGATAGTTCATAACACATAATCTATTATCTATTCTATTATATATATATATATATATATATATAAAATCTATTATCTATTCTATTATCTATTATATATATAAAATCCAAAGGGAAATTTCGTTCCGAACGCCTAGATTTCGAGTTCTACTGCATGGATTTTTACGGAACCTATACCGTTAGATAGCTATTGTTTCAGGGAATGTTTTAATCTATAACACATTATTCTACCTATATTAGTTTTAGAATTATGACGGAAAATTCTGTTATTTTGGGCGATAAGGTTACCATTTTATTTCTTGGCGAAATTCATCGTTGATAAAAAAAATTGAAACGGCTATTAAACCTCGAAAAATAAAAGAAAAACTGTTACTAATTTTATTTAAATGAAAAAAAAAGAAAAAAAGAAGAAGAAAATCCGTTTTAATGAGTGATAATATTAAAAACGGAAACATTTAATCAAAACCTGAAAGAAATATTTGTAATGCTTAAAAATTAATTTAATAAGAAATATTACACTTGATACGCAATATTTGGCTCTTTATCGCTTGCGTTAGATATGGAAACGAATCTGAAAATTTGATTAGATGAAATTTTAACGACATTTTCTTTCTGTTCTGTTCTTTTCTTTTTTTTTTATATCTAATTGTCCCATCACGTGACTTATAGAAGTAACAAGCAGATGTAATTGTGAGTCACATGTGTAATTACTATTTGTTTCTTTACTATTTTTTATTTTTCTTTTGTCGCCAAACAATGTGATTTTAAGCCAAAAATGCATAAGCGTGACATTAGCTTGAGGATGTTCTGCTCACAAATGGTGTTTTTTTAGGTGAAAGAGATCATTTTTTGAGTACATTTTCATATTCAATTGTAACTTATATAGATATCAGTTAATATTTTAAAAATGGAATCGAATACTTAAATTTAAGTGTGAATTTCTGCCACACATACATATTATAAAATAATTTCATACTTTTTAAAATGTTTTTCGCCGTAATTCCGAAAGCATGTGATATTTATAAACTCGAACTCAGATCAACGAATATTACTCATTTTATTTAAGCAAATATTATCTATTTTCTCAAGTCATATCGCCAATTTCATTTATAGGAAAATTCACAGATCCGAAATCTAGGAAATAAAGATAATTTTTAAGGAAATTTGTGTTTTAATACGTTATTACTATGGAAAAATTCAACATTTTGAAAAAAAAAATTACAAGTCTTTTGTAATTCGTCATTTCTTCTTCGTTTTTCTTCGTACTTTCTCCTCTGTTATGTAATATTTCAAATGATATTGAACTAATTTTCGATCATCGATTCACCGCAAAATCGCATATCTAATATAGTATATAAAATAAAGTCTGGATTAGGGGACTAATTAACGCACAGCGCAAACTACTGAACCTAAAATCTTGAAAATCGTGGTAAAAATACTTCTTATGACATAAACTTCTGCTAAGAAAGGATTTTCTAAAGTGTCACCCCTAATGGTTTTTGCACGGGGAGGGGAAAAAAATCGAATATCAAAATTATTCGTGAAATGATAGCATATTTTAATGTAGTTTTGTATGCTGAATCGAATGCTACCAAATAAATTTTTATAAGTCCAACAGTTCATGACACATTTCATATTTTTCTAATTTGGCGGTGTCTTTGGCATCTAAACCTCAAAATATCTATCATTACATCCGTTACTCTAGCAACGGAAAAAATTCAAATCAACCCTTTTGGCTAAAAAATAAAAACGGCTCTATGAGTTTGAAATAAAAATGCAAGCATCTTAATTTTTTTTAAAAAATAGTGATTTTATGTAAAATAAAAGGGAAAAAATTAGTGAGAATTTAGCGTTACAAAACAAAAATGGAAAAGGTACTACTTAGATATTCCGTCGACCAAAAATCTATCGTCAAACAAAAAGATTAAATGCCAATAATGGTTGATCGTAAATATCAAATTCACTTGAATTTAAACAAACTACACGTGTTTACGTCATCAAGTGATTTTAATTTCGACGTTTTATTTGTATTTTTATTAATGTTATACTAATTTATTTGTTATTTCGTTATTTAAAATAAAGATTATGTCAATTTATATAATTTGGCGAATGGTTTGGCGATTTATATAATTTGGCGAAATGGGTCGACGGGATAACAAGTAGTACCAATGAAAATATTTAAGTATGAAAGCAATGTTTGTAACGACTTAAAAATTATTTTCATATATATAAACTCGGTTTATGGCGTCAGATGCCGTCATCCGAAGAATCTACAAGAGTCTTTTTCCATTTTTTCCGGTCATAGGTTCCTCAATGAAAGAAATTGGAATTGGAATAATATTGTGCGATTTATAAATTGCTCTTCGATAAGAAGAAAAAATGGGTACATTTATAACAACCGCGCGCACATCTTGCTGATAGCATTTTTAAAATTCCCAGTAGCAGTAGTTACATTTTGCGTATGTAAATTAAAAATATTTTTTTGCTTTTAATTATGGCATTATTTCCTGTTATTGTTTATCTTTTCAGTTTTTTAAATGAAATTAGTATAAGGCATGCATTTTAAATGAAATGAGTGAAAGGTTTGTGTTTTAAATGAAAATAATAAAATAAGAATATGCTATGAAAACAATCTTTATTGATTTATTACCTGCGCCCAGCTGACATAAAAGTATCACAAAAGCCACATATTCACTTTTCTTTGAGTAGTTGCCCATGAGAATTCAAGTTAACCTTCCGTAATTGGATACTTCACATATTGGTGTATTAGCTTTAATGTTGAAAGCATCGTTTTTGTTTGAAGCGAAAACTTTACTATGAATTCTATTACACAAAATCGCATCATCATCATCTACTATATATTTACAACGGAAATTTGTATTTCATTCCGATTGTTTATAATACTTTCGTAGGATATACCACAATTAGTTAGGTAATAATTTTGGAAAGGTTTTAGTGTATACATATTGTTCAAGGGTACTTAGTTATAGAGCAACAGTAAAAGTTAAAAAATTAAGTGAACCTGATTATG
This sequence comes from Maratus speciosus, assembly GCA_963932465.1. Classification (NCBI taxonomy): domain Eukaryota; kingdom Metazoa; phylum Arthropoda; class Arachnida; order Araneae; family Salticidae; genus Maratus; species Maratus speciosus. The sequence continues at coordinate 338,983,366 of OZ010797.1, read as the reverse complement.
AAAGTTTAGCCTTTTTAAAAAAAATCTACAGAACATATTTTGTTACAAGTGGCCCTGTTGCATGACTTTTAGGAATGGTGTTAGTATATACGATTTCATTATATGTTGATTAGTTACAGAGGTATTAATTCCTGTTGTCATAACGGTCTCATTACCCGACCATAAGTGCGCTGTTTATAATCAACTAAAACAATTACTTCTTAATTGCTAAATTTTGTCCAACGCTTAAGATAACATTATATCGCAATGGCGTTCGCATCGTTTTCAGTAATGTGCGAGGTCAAGCTGAAGATCCATATTGTTTAAAATACAAGTTCAAATTCACCATTTAGTTTAATCCAAGGTTCATTTGGAAATATTGACCAGCGCAGCGGGCATAGCCTGCTAGTAGTAAATATAACATTTCTGAAAATATCGAAGCCCATGTGTGCACTATTATTGTTAACCCAAATAAATCAAATATTCAAAATTTCCAAATATTTATTTATATAGATTATTAAATGTTGTATCAGTTTTAAGATTTGTTATTTGTTGCTTAAATAACAAAATCCTTTAGTAAATAGATAGAGAATTTTATTTTTAGAACAAGATAAAAATATTAAATTTAAAATTTTTGCGCAAAAAAAAAAGAAAAAAAAAGTAAATATCTTTGGAAAGTATTGCAGGATTTTGAATACTTTAAGATACTACATTTTTTATACTTCATATTTCATTGGATATAAAATAAATTGTAAAGTTTCTAATAACATAAAAAAGCAACTTATTTCATAGTAACTTTACAGTAAATTTAGAAAAGATAAAAAATATATTATTTGAAGATGATGTGAATCAGTCTTCTTAGATTTTTATTTTTTTGTCTCCGTCTTTAATTTCTATATAAAACTAATCTTTCAAAATATAAGTTAAATATTACTCAATCTACACACACACACACACACACACACAAAAAAAAAAAGAGTACTCTCTGGCGATCCTAATATTAAGCTTTATTTAATATCGAAACTTCCTTTTTTGTTAATTTGAGCAATAATTATTTTATATTCCGAAAAAATAGTTTTATAATCAAAGGCAGAAGAAAAATGAAAAGTGAAAAAGACTGATTCACATCATCTTCAAACAATATATATATTTTATTTTGTTTGAAAGTTTTCGAAATTTATTGTAAAAAAGTTACGAGGAAATACGTTGTTTTTTTATGACCTTAGAAACGCTACAATTTATTTAAATTCCATAATAAAATATGCCGTTCAAAAACATGCAAAACTTTCCTAAGATTTTTTCTTTCCGAAAACTTTTTGATTGAATATTTTGATTTTGTACTAATCGGAAATTCTCATTGGATGTTATTAAAAGATTTTATATATTTATATATAAATATATATATTATACAACAAGTCATTAAAATTGATACAGCAAGCATTTAACAATAATTTAAAAAAAAGAAAAGGAAAATCTTTTGGAAATTTTGGATAATTATTTTGTTTGAGTAAACAACGATATAGCGCACATGGGCTTAAATATTAGCATAAATGTTATATTTAGTATACAGAAGTTTTAGTAAAAGTATATGGTCAATTATTTTTGGGGCATATGCAGCACTTGGTCACACTGCTAATTATTTGTGCAAGAACTATGATATAATTAGCTTTCTTGGTATTGCGCGTTGTTTATTTAAAGCAAATTAATAAGATTGTGCGTGATGATTTGTTAGACTATGTTTTAATAAGCATTTCAATTACTTTTTTTCAAATTAGTATTAGTTTTTGTTATTTTAAGTTAACATTTCATTTTAAAAAGATAGCGTATCACAAAGAAAAATCAATCTAAATCTGCAAAAAATTGTTTGCAGTATTTGCAAAAAAAAAAAAAAAACGCTTATTATTAGTGCTAAAAATTAGTTTCAAAACTTATAATATTCTCCCAGTTATTTTATATTTAAGTAGAATTTCTTGAAATTTTGGCGTATTTATACCCATATTTGCTTAAGAAGAACTTATAAAACTTTTCTTTTTATACTATTTAAAAATCTAGAATAAGATCTTTCTTATGATACTAATCAAATATTTGTAGGTTAACATGTTAATTTTTTATTAATTTTCAAAGAAAAACCCTTGCTTGGTTAAAAAAACAAATTTCATTTTTATTTTCCATTTTATAAATAACTATCCGTCATATCACTTTGAGATTTTGACAACTGAAAATCTGAACATTTCACTCTCGTTTAAAAAAAAGATTATGAAAATATCTTAATTAGGCGTGTGTCGATGGTATTTTTACTAAACAGAGAAAACAACATCAACCGCTTTAAAATCTCTCCCCAAAGACGCACTTCCGACAATATATGCTTTTCTCACTCCCTTCAATGGGTCGGAAGTTTTCGTGGAGATCTCGATGACAGTAATCCGATGTAAGACGTTCTCGATTGTGTCTTGGTAGCATTTATCCCAGGGTCATCGGAATGCAACGTCACATCGAGAAATGCAGAAGATTTTACGAGAAAGGGGAGAATTCGATCTGTTCGTGGTAGGCCTCTGGCCTCCCAGTTATCCAAAGAAAACGGGTGTTCTGACTCGCCTAAGAATTGGACATTCAAGGATCATTCATAAACACCTTTTACTTCGGGAGGATGCACCCATGTGTCCACATTGTCATTTTGATTACCTTACCATCCATCATGTTCTAATTGACAGTCCGGGCCTCCGACACTTGTATAGAATTTATTTTAATTCATCATCACAAACCTCATTGGGGAAAACACACCTCATGGGGCACTCTTTACTTTTATAAAACACGCAGGATTTTATTTTGAAATATAGTTTATTTCTTTCATTGATTTAACGACTCAACTTTTCTTTGACTTTTTTATGACATCTGGATATGATACCCCATTCAGATAGCATTTCTGATTGCTGTTTTATTTACGTATATTTTAACTATATTTATTTAGTCTCATCTTTTGTTAGTCTTTGAAGTTCTTTTTTGGCGCAGCATATTCCTAAAGGGATTTTATGCCATTAAACCATATACAACCAACCAACCAACTTACTATAAATTTCCAGCTTATAGGCTAACTTGCTTCCTTTTTCCTTTTTATTTAACACTTTGCAACATAGTTGAGGCGTGTTTATGACTTTATAGTCTAAGAGCCCGTGAATGCCAGACCTTCCTTATTTTATAAAAGCTGAAAGTTTCTCAGCGAAAGCTTCCCACAAAGGTAGGGACGATGGGCTACTGTGAAATTTGGGTCATCGTGGTTTTGGCAGGTAACAGGTAGCAAAGTTATGTAAAATACCAACTTAATTTCGTCAAATAATAAAACGTAATTTTTTTATATTTTCTACAAAATAATATTATAAATCACGTCCTCCATTGCCAGACACTTAATAGCGTGGCAACGCATTGCCAGACATCCTTAAACTTTAATAAATTGAAACTGTACTTACGGAATAGTATAAAAGCTGAATTTCATACATGTTACTTGGTTAACTACTACAAGATGTTTCCTCAGTAGCCAGACAGTTTCGATAGTTCTAACCACTGGCCAGACAAACATATACGGTGGAACTAGCTTCTCAATGCACTAGAGTCTCAATATAGCTAGGCGCCCAACGGAGATTTTTCCCCTTTCCTCTTGGCTCTGAAATTGGCGCCAGTTATTTGAGGTTGCTGCATTTAAGAGGAAGTGCAAGTGCTGGCACGTGGCCAACTTCACTGCGAATCTGTCGTTTACTCAGTACATGTATTATACTGACAGTACACGTTTTACTATTTGTTTGTGAAGTTTATAAAATAAATGTGATTCAGTTTTGATAAAGTATCACCATGGGAGACATATTAATTTGTGTTATTTGTAAAAAAAGTAATGACAAAATAATATTGTTTTCTGAAGAGACATTGAGAAAATGTCAATCAATTTTGAGACTGCTAATAATACATATCCTCAAATACACGGAGATTATTTTACCTAGTGAATATATGGACAGTGTTTATCACAGGGAATGTTATAAAGCATTTACAGGACTGATGAAAAAATATTTCACCTCTGAATATAAAAGTTCTAAAGAAACCGTTGAAACAGAGAAAAGAAAAGAATCAGAAAAAGAAGCAAGTATAACTATAGACTATTCATCTTCACCTACATCGTTTTCACCTAAGTTGACCGTAGAACCATCTCATTCACAGCCGTCACTTACAGAATATTTAGCAGCATCAAAACCACCTTTTGCTCCTCCATCGATAGAACCTCAACCTTCAACTTCTCAGGAACATGTAGACATTTCTGAACTTGAAGAGGGCTGTGAAAATAATGATTTAATTTCAGAAGAAAATAGTTCGATCCAAAGTGACACTAGCGTTGATACATGTAAAAATGTTTATGTATTCTGTAATAGAAAAAAGAAACAAATACGATCAAAAATGCTTCCATCTCATGAAAATTATAAAGACCAATTTAAATCGCGCATAATATCTGACAGAAGTAAAGAAGAGTATAACGAGTTGTTAATTATATCGGAAAATTTTGTCGGCCCAAAAATATATTATCATACCGAATGTAGAGTTCATTTCAATAATAAAATATCTTCTTCTACAAAAATATCTGTTAAAAGTGATTGGCATCATCATCGAGAGTACCATCAAAAAACTTTTAATGAAATTAGTAACATCATAGAAGAAAATGTAATCAAGAATGGGCGTTGTTATTTATTGATACATTTACATGAATTGTATACTGATTCATTGGAGAAAATCATTGAAGAAAATTCCATTGAAGTGAATGCTACTTTTGCCACACACCATCTGGAAGAAAAAATAATGAAAATATTCTCTAAAGACATTAAATTTTTTACAATCCGTAATAAAAAGATATTAGCACCCAATTATTTCACGACAGTAGATGATAAAATATTTGAAAATTTACAATCAGAAAATATTTTACAAAAAGCTGCATCAATTTTACGAAAAACTATACTGAAAATTGACAAGAAAAAAATAACGTCCAAAAATATTTCAGCACAGCAATTAATAATAGGTGAAGTTTCATTACCACAGCAATTATTAGACTTCTTCTTCACTCTTCTTGGTGGATGTAATCAAAGACGAAAAACTAGTCTAAAATGTGTTCGTCAAGTTCGCTCCTACTGTCAAGATGTTTTTTATGGAGTTCATAATGATCAAGTAATGACATCAAAGCACATTATGCTGGGTATGACTCTGAAGAGCTCAACGAGCATCAGAAAAATTATTCACATTATCAATAGATATGGTCATTGCATTAGCTATCAACGTGTCGAAGAACTTGAAACAGAAACCACATATACTTCCATTGAAGTCTAATTTATGCCCAGAAAAAATTAAAAAAGCACCTGAACTTTTTACTGGAGTAGCTTCTGATAATTTTGACCGTTTTGTTGAAACTACGAGTGGACAGGACACTTTACAGGACACCTTAGGAATTATTTATCAAAACATTGAGTTAAATACATCCGAAGAATCAGAAATATCCGAAACACCGGTTCCTATTAATGAAGGCAATTCACTACACAAAAAGAAAAGAAAATGAACTTTCGACGCCTTATCTTCAGAGGAAATTCCATATCCAAAACAAAAAAAAACATGAATGGCTAGTGATCTGCAATCAACGGCTGATGAAATTAAAAATATAGTCCCAAGAATTTTACAATTGTACACAGAAATAGGTATCATCTGGAGGATTAGTCATGCGGTAGAATTACCTGATGTTCCTATGTGGGTTGGTTTTAATAACCGTATTTATAGTGATACTCCGCAACATCATATTTCTTTAAATCCCATCAACGCCTCACCAATTAGTAATTCTGTAGTTTTGGAAACCATGCACCAAAGTAAAAAAATAACTCATGAATTCAATCATCCATACAAGTAATAGCGAAAGTAGCCCTACAAATTCAAGAAACAGAAAAACCAACTTTTGATAATTTATTTATACATTTAGGACCGTTTCAGATTATGATGGCTTAATTTAAGGCAATTGGTAAGGTGAAAAATGACTGTGGCTTAACAAACGTAATGGTGGAAAGCAGTTTGCCAGCAAATGGTTCTGTGGGTGGATTTCTTGATGGAAAACATTTCAACCGCTGCAAAATGTTGCAACCTTTGGTGGCATTAGGATTGAAAATACTACATTTCAAATCTTTTTTGCAAATTAATAGCACGTGATTAACAGATGATATGATAAAGGAACTTCAAAGATTGCAAAACTATACAATATCATTCCACATAGAAAATGAAGAGCTGAAAGAATTTGATTGATTACTGTATTTACAAGCAACAAAGTATCAATGGCGAGTTTGGCAAAACTCAACAATTTTATTTGGTTTACATTAATCTTATTGATCACAACTTACATCTATCACGAAGCATTCGTACTGGAGATTTCGAACTTTTCAAGTCACTATTGTCTAAAACTACAAATTTATTCTTTAACTGTAATCAATAGAGCGATGGACTGTGAAATATTATGATAACTTGTGAAAGTAGCAGAAAGCCATCCAGATTTATATGAAGGATTTAAACAAGGTTGCTTTGGTATTAAAAGGACAACCAAGCTGTTTTCAAGACAACCTATTTATATGGAGAACAGACTATAAATGCAGAGGCTGCAAGAAGGTTTACGGGTGTTATACACTTCACCAATTCAATTTCAGCACGCCAACGTAACGGTGGGCTCGAAACCACGATATAAGATCTACGATAATTATTCAAGTTTATCAAGAATTCGGACTACAATCTCACCAAGATATTTCAAGGGATTTGGATCAGCACAATATTCATAAAAATATCAAACAATTACGGAAATTTATTGTGACCTTCGATCAATTTATTAATCTCTTTTTAGAAGTACCTAAAGATCAATTGATTAACATTTCATCTGGTAAATCTGGATCAGAACTGGTAGAAGCATTTCTTCTTAATATTGAGAAGAATGGTGAATGTGTACGGAAAACGTTCATTTCTGAATGTCTTATAGATATTAGTAGATTTCAAAAATCTATTGAAAACACACCTGTTAATAATTTTTCAAAAGATAAAAAATTATTAACAGTGAGAAAAAGAAGAAAATTCGAGTAGGTGGTACAATTCAAGAGGTTAGAATTCGACAAGATCTGTTTGGACATATGCTGGGAATATCCATGGACTATAACTTGGATATTTCGAAAATTTTATCGTACCCAATTATCACAGTCCTTTGTCCATGTGCTATTTGGATTTTACTATTTGTAAGACTGATAAATCTGCCTTAATGAAGTGTTTGGAAAAAGAGCTCCAGCATGAGCCACCACCTTACGTAGATGTCTTAATAATTGATGGCCCCTTTCTGTTGCACACTATGAAAAAAGTTCCAAAAAAAAATGTGGAAGCATTCCTAAAAAAAAATGTTGCAAATGGTAACTCAATTGCAAGCGTCAAGAGTTGACCTTATATTTGATCAGAACTTCCATCGATCAAAGATTACGAATATTCCCAGCGACTCGAATCTGCACAATTGGAGTACACCATAACTGGGCCTGGTCAAATTCGGCCGAGTGATTTTGCGAAAGAATTAAAAAATTCAAATTTTAAACAAGCACTTGTTGATTTCTTCATCTTACATTGGACCACTGATGAAATGGTGCCGTTTATTGGTAACAAAACCCTTCACAAAAATTTTAAACAGTGTCATTCTTTCGTAGTTAATAACTCCAACAGCATAGTATCAAAAGTTGTGGAAGAATTATCATGTCCAGAATATGAAGAGGCAGATACAAAAATAATATATCATGCATGTAGCATTGACAATCAAGCGAATATAGTAAGCAGAAGTATCTAAACTGACATTGCTGCTATCATGCTTGGCCTTATGTACTATCTACAAAATGATTCACTTATTTGGATGCTGACAGGTACTGGAAACAACATGAGGTATGTAGGCCTCACAAAGATACACGCAAAGTTCGGAGAATCTATTTGTAAGAGTTTGCCTGGATTTCATGCAATAACAGGTTGTGATTATAATCCTGGGTTTTTCAGAAAAGGCAAATTACAAAATATTTACAAAAACAGAAGAATACCAACAAGCTTTCATCGAATTCGGTAATAAAGAATTATTTGAAAATAATGATGAACTACAAAACACTTTTGATATTATACAGCAGTTTATATGTGAGGTATACAATGTTGGTGAGATAATTGATGTTGATGCTGCTCGGCTTCAACTGTTCATCAACATCTACATTGTCTCAGATGTTAATGAAGCGTTTGACAGTAAAATAATCCGAAATTTTGATGCCAGCAGTCTGCCACCCTGCAAAACCGAGCTGTTGCAGCAATTTTTGCGAGCAAACTTCATATCTAGCATTTGGAACAATGCTCACCAGAAAATTCCAACGATATATCAACGAGAGAATAATGGTTGGGTACAAGAAAATAACGAGTACCATTTTAAATGGCTTGAAGGAGATCAGTTGCTAAATTACGTCAGAGATTCACTAAATATTCTCTCAAGTATATCCATACTACTTCAAATTATTATAAATAGATTTTTAGCTATACACAATTGCACTAACATTTTTTATATTTTTCCAGAAACTAACGAAAACGTCAATATTGAAAAAAATCAAGCAACGGACTGGAGTAGCAGTGACGAAGATAATGAAGATATCGGCTATAAGGATGAAAATGAATAAAATCATTAAACATGTCTTAAAATCTAATAATAAACTTATAAATCCATATTTCCTTTTATTTTTATATAATGGCTATGAATACAATTAATCTATTTTTTTTTTTTACTGAGATTTTTTAACGCTATATATGAATAAACAGTCAAATTTTAATGAAATATCGAATTATGTATGAAACTGAATATTAAACATAAAGTTCGTAAAATTCCAAAACATTTACTAATTTATTTGGTTTATTTTTTTAACAATTATCAAAATGAAAATTATAATCAATAGCATTATAAACATAGATTTTTAATTCATAAATAAGTACATAATAAAATTATTCGATCGATCCAATTAACAACCTCACTGGCACCTACTCTGACGTATATGGCCTCACGCTCGTACTTACAGTCACCGTATATGCTTGTCTGGCCAGTGGTTAGAACTATCGAAACTGTCTGGCTACTGAGGAAACATCTTGTAATAGTTAACCAAGCAACATGCATGAAATTCAGCTTTTATGCTATTACGTAAGTACAGTTTCAATTTATTAAAGTTTAAGGGTGTCTGGCAATGGGTTGCCACGATATTAAGTGTCTGGCAATGGAGGACGTGATTTATAATATTATTTCGAAGAAAATGTAAAAAAAATTACGCTTTATTATTTGACGAAATTAAGTTTGTATTTTATATAACTTTGCTACCTGTTACCTGCCAAAACCACGATGACCCAAATTTCATAATAGCCCATCGTCCCTACCTGTGTTGGAAGCTTGCGCTGAGAAACTTTCAGCTTTTATAAAATAAGGAAGGTCTGGCATTCACGGGCTCTTGCTCTATTAATTTGTTTGCCTGCGCTCTAACTCACGTAAATATACTCTGATTACCATGTAATTCACATATGTTCCTAAGTTTTACCATGATTATTCGGTACTGGAAATGAAGTGTATAGCATTTATAGTTCATTCACAGAGAAGAATGACGTTACTTTGTGATCTATGGGGGAAAAAATAGTTTCCAGTATATTTTGATGATGTTACGTCGTTTCAAACATCATGAAGTTGATATACATCACTGGGATGCTCTGCAAGGTGCTTACTATGGAATATGATGTGCATAGCGTTTATTGTTCATTTACAAAGCACTGAAAAGAATTCAGTTACAGTATTGTGTATGAGCAATAGTTGCTGGAAGTGCGTTTTCAATTGCGGTATGCTTTTTAAAATTTAATTAGCTTAAGAAGTTGTCCGACATAAAGCTCAATTAACAGTTCATCGCGCCTAAATCGCGATTTCAAACTTTCGATCGCCTTTTCATAATTGTCGCTAATAGGCGGAAAACTGTCAATTACTTCACGAGCTCTTGTACCTTCACTTTTGCACTGAATCAAGTATTGAAATGTGTCCTCATTTTCAATATCACTATCTTCATGGATTCTTTTGAATTGTCTCCAAAAAGAAAGCCAATCTTTAATACCCGAGCTAAATTTGACCAGCTTTATTTTTGGCAATTTTAATTTATTCTTCGTACCGGCGAGGAAGTAACCGAACCCGAGCTTAACTCTTTAGCATTTTTCTCCAAGTAAAGCTCGAAGCTCATTTTCATTATACTCTTCGATGACATATTCAGCTTCATAATCTCAGAGATCGGGATTATCCAATAATTTTTCGCTTATTTCATTATCTAATTCCGCCAAAGAATTTAATATTCTTTCTAAATTGGCAAAAAATGTTTTACGTTTTCCTCCTTAGGATTTTCTTCCTTTAATAAATTAGTTAAGGCATTGAAAGTTTTCGTAAAATTAGCTCTAACGGGAGAACGCTTTTTAATTAACAGATCCATAGTCATAAAAAGAAACAAAGTAAAACAGTATCTTTTTAAATATCACGTCCGGGTCACCATTAAATGTCAATAGTATCTACCTGAATATTGTTTCACTCAGTCGTACTTTACTTATTTATTCAATTTAATCTATCTTACTCCAAATAATTATGCTTATTTACTATAATATTTCAAACCTAAACTTTATTATACTCATTAATTAGTCAGCATTTAAAAATATTTTATTCTAACAACAAAACAATTTCGTCGTCATTCACGCAAAAGAAATTACAATCTACTTTCAACAATTAAGCCTATTTTGGCGATCGCTTATGCTCTGTGTTTGATGGCGTTCTCGATCCAACCTATTTCGATTTTCTCTTCTTATTTCTGCCTCTTCTTCATTTTCAAGCACTTTCCGAGATCTTTTACGGGTATTTCTAATGACATTTTGAAGCTCCATAATTGCAGGGAAAGAGCGAAAGGTAAATAAACCCGATTTACCTCGGCCTAAATCCTACCAAAGGATATATATATAGGTAGATAGATAGATAGATTTTTTGTATATTATTTGATATGTATAAATTCTATAGATTATATAAAGCACTATACAAAATAATTTGAGTACATTTCCGCTGATTCGCGGAAATTGCTGAAGGGGAATTTTCAACTTTGTTATGCGTTTACTAATTAAACTAAATTTTTTACATACTTTGTACTACATATATACAAATCTATAGATCATACACAGGGCTGCTCAAAAGAATTCGGATATTTTTCCGACTATAGGGTAATTGCTTAAACTAGTTTTCAAATGTGTTATGCGTTTTCTCAATTGTTTACTTAGACATCATCTTTTACTTTATTAAAAGTTTTGTTACAATATTCTGAATGTGTTGGAAAGTGTTTCATAATCTACGCTTGACGAAGGATTTTTCTTTCTTGTTTAAATTTTAACAAAGTAATTTATTTCTGTTTCATGAATAATTTCATTTTGAAAAATCTAAACTGGTAAATTTTTATTTCAGGTAATTTAGAAAATATGATAATAGAAGAAGATTTTAAGAAAATAATTTTAGCAACGACACTACTAGTTTGCTTTTTAGAATTTTCATTTGCTGCTAGATCGAAACGTCAAAGTAAAATATAAATTCATACTTTTTAATAATATCGAGAAGATTTTTGTACCTCCTTATTTTACTATAACAGTGTCGTTTTATTATAGTTATTTTCCCTGGAGATGAACGTGAAAACACGCTTTTCAGTGCGGACTGCCGGACGCCGGATCGCAAGCCGGGGCGCTGTATCCGGCTGACCTCTTGTACAGTACTTCGACAAGGCGTCAGCAGATATAGGCTACGTCAATATGTTTGTGGATTCGAAGGTGATGAACCAAAGGTATGCTGAAATTATTTTTAATTCGGCCATACATATTGATGAAATCTTACAAAATTTTCTTTTTTTTTTTTTTACTTCTGGGTGGAAAATATCAAGTCCAGGAGTCGAACTCAGGATCTCCATCTTAAGGCTTTTAGTCATTTTCGGAATTCAGCTCGCTAATGTTAAACCTGTAGGCGTAGCATGTATATTTAAAATATCTCCTTAGGAAATTAATCTTTTTAACTTTTTTTTTCTATGTACTCTTTCTTCTTAAAGGATGTCTCCTTTTTACTTTCTTCTATCTTTACAAGAAGAAAGTATTAGATTCGGGAAAATTTTCGAATTCCGGTTTTCGACGGATTTACACATTTTAGGGGTCAGAGATCCTGAAAAACATGTTTTTACAAAATGTCTGTCTGTGTGTGACACAAATTTTGTGGGCGCTCTATCGCAAGAACTAATGAACGAAATTCAATAAAACTTTAGATTCAGTTAGTCTCTGATATAAATTAGTGCTGTTTTGTTTTTGGTGTAAATCGCCCAACAGATGGCGCTGCTATGCTGCATTTTCACCTATTTCCGTAATAGCTCTATCTCAAAAACTAATGCACGGATTTCCATCAAACTTCAGATTCAGTTAGAAGTTGACATAAGTTGTTGCTGATCAGATTTTGGTGTAAATCACCTAACCACGACGCTGCTGTGCTGCATTTTTCAGGAAGTATTATCATGCATGAGATACAAGAAAATTTTGGGATTGCCACATTCGACTAGTTTTTCTTAGTTCTTAAAATATTTCCAAAATCTATGTTAATCTATGTAATTTAATGTTTTATGTGTGTGACGAACTCACAGCTGACGAACTGTAAGATTTTAACACTTCACATAAAATTAAGTATATATTTTAGAAATATGTTGAGAACTAAAAAAAAGAGACGTCCTTTATGAAGAATACGCAGAAAAAGGGAGTTAAAATTATTAATTTCCCGAGGAGATATTTTAAATACACGAATTCATGCTGCGCCCATAAATTTAACATTAGCCAGAGGAATTGGAAAGTTAACTGATTAAGAGCCTTAACGTGGCAATGCTCTACCAACTCAGCTATCTTGAAAAGGCTCTGGATCACTCAAAAATGTTGGCAATAACGACCAGTCGGTAATTCCTTGGTCTGGGGTTTTATCTGTCGAGCTGACATGATATTACACACTGGATGTTATTGCTAAAAGGTTGTTTGACTGAGTTAGGTCGACAGGAGTCGTTCAGTGTAGAACTCAGTTGGTATAGCATTAGCAAGTTAAGATAGAGAGCCTGGGTTCAACTGGGTTGCACGTTAAACCACTCCAGAATACCATTCCTGCTCTGAAGATTTTTCACTGTTTAAATTACAATTTCTCTTAAAGGTATGCTGCCCACAACCAAGAGTGGAAGTGACAACTCGCAGACCTGGGGTTATCGGAACTACTGTTCGAACTACTAGAAGACCAACTCCCAGGCCGACTCCTAGGCCAACTCCCAGGCCGACTCCCAGGGCAACTATTCGTTTTACAGAAGAAAGTAGAAATGCAGGAGGGTCGAGATCCGGCACAACACAAAGACCTCAACTAGATACGGTGACAAAGCCACCGTTTCTACCAAGATGTAAGTATAAGTAAAGGGGATGTTTACAAACAAACACTTCCGTCAACCAATCTACTACTACATTTTTATCATAGCGATCATTGCAGGAATCACACTTGGCGATGTAGGCCAATCATATCATAGATTTGTTAAATCAATCTGTTAAAGACCAATGAAATTCCCGGAGTTCATGTGTATAGTAGGAGTAATAATGAATGAACAGGTTTTTCTTGCTGACCAACAGTGATATCAGCTGCCCTTTCCTTATAAGGGAAATTTTATTTTCTGGGCCCAATTTGATCTATTATTGTACTTGATTGTTACTTGATCAAGGAAGGCTGAAAAGCATTTCTGCCATTAGTGGAATCCAGCCTATGTTGATAATGTGACAGCCAAGATGGCGGTAAATATTGCACGGTCTGTCTATTTATTGGCTGAGTAAGAAATACCGTAACAAATGTTTACAAAATACATGCTGGTTCTGAATATGTTATGTTCAATTGCACTTTTAGCACAATTGTTTTGCAGCATGGTTTTTTTTCTGACCAAATGTGGGGGGCTTGTCACTCAGCTGCCAATTTCTCCTCACCAATGTAAAGTCTATGGGCATTGGATGCATTTGTATATTTAAACTATCTCCTCGGGAAATTAATATTTTTAACTTCTATTTTTTGTATACACTTCCTAAAATATGTCTCTTTTTTTCTTAGTTCTCAAAATATTTCTAAAGTATAGACTTAATTTTTTAGTAAGTGTTAAAATCTTACTCACAGTTCGCCCGTTTTTAACACACAAAACATTAAATTCAGATTAATTTTAGAAACTAGGGGGCGCTGCCCCCTACGAGCTACGCTCGCCAACCCCCGTTCAGACACCGCAGAATTTAAAAGCACGCTTATTTGATCGGCTTAAAAAAGGTTGAATTATAAGTTAAAATACAGTGGCGATCTCCCTATAAACGGGTTTCTATTCATTTCTCTTTGATTGGGGAATTTTAAAGCCAAATCAGCGGCTGTTAAAAGATACAATGGCTGTTTCCGTCTTTGATTAAATAAAATCAGTTAACATTTCAAAATAAGCTGATATAAAATGAATTAAATAAACAGAGTCTTTGCCTCCCGGTATTTTTTAGCAAAGCGAAAAGAAGGGTTTTTTTAAATGACACTTTAAATGTATCGTTTTTAATCTGACGTTATTTTCACCAAACATTTCTTTCTCCTTTTACTATTCACGTGAAAATTCTTTTGTTAAAAATGAAATATTATTTGCGCTATCCTAATAAAAATAGTTGAAAATATCATCTTAAAATATTATATAAATGTCTCGCGCAATTTTTAAATTTAAGCTGTTTTGCAATATTATTTTTTGTTCATTTTACGTAATGTGTAATGTGACGTAAATGTGACGTAATTTCTCCTATTTAAGACTTCTAACGCATATTAATGAATTTATTATTTTACAACATTCTTTCATTTTTAAAATTCACGTGTAATATAGTTTTTATGATAATTTTCAATGAGTTCCTGCTTTTTATATTTTCTTGTCACGTTTAAAATAAGTTTTTAATTTGAAGCAAATATTATTGTTTACGCTTTTATTCAGTTGGCAACAGTTTAAATTAATACAATTTTCTAAAATGTGTAAAAAAATATCTCTCGAAATGCTGAAAATTTGAATTTAAAATTGAAATAAAACCTCAAAAAATGAGTCAAATTAAAAAACTAAGCACAGTCTGCACACCGGGAAATTTTGACGCATAAAATGATCTAAAAAGGATTAAATTCCGATGTACAGTTTTTGCTCCTATAAAACTTTTTTAATGGAACGATTTTGTCCAACTTCAGCATTAAATATCTCTTTAAATATTTCTTCGATTTGAAAACTGTCTGCATCAGCGTGTTTATCAAACATTTCTCTATAATACCACCGATTTTCATATTTTTGTATGCAATATTTTGCTTAATATTAACGAAGAAAGACCTCCGGTCACAAAAAATTCAAAACCGGCGGCGGCGGTGACAGCGGTAGTTACTTTTTTTTAGAATAGAGAGAGAGAGATATTTTGAAAACTAAAAAAAAAAGGGACATCCTTTAAGAAGAGTAAACAGAAAAAAGATGTTAAATATATGAATTTCCCGAGAAGATATTTTAAATATACGAAAGCATCAAAAGTCCATAGACTTAACATTACGGAGGAGAAGTGTTACGGAGCAGAGTGACCAGCCCCCTTAACATATTTTCAGCCTGCTAAAAATTCGCTCGTGTGTTCGTTTTTTCCCGCTCTTTTTATAATTTATATTTTGCATCAGTAATTAACTCAATTATGCTAGATGTTGTAATTTAGGAATATAATCCTAAAATTCATAAGTACAAAAAATTTTTAAAAGGTTATTTAAAGTGATTTTTTTTATCTTTTTATTTTGTTTCTTATTTGAGTTGCATGGCATTCAAACAATAATGCAAAATTAAAAAATGTAACACAAGATTAATAACTTCTGTGCTCTCTGATTATAGCATAACATAGCTTCTAGGGAAGTTAAATAGAAATAAACGGTCAAGTGCGAGTATTACTCGCGCTCAGAGGGTTCCGTACAATAAATATATGAATTATTAACTGTATTATTGAAAAAAAAATGTTGCTAAAAGAATAATAAAACTTTGTAAAAAACTATACAACGTAAGGTTGGGTATAGCTGTATATACCAGAAAAGTATAAATGGGTATACCATGAAAGTTCAAAGAGATATGAAGCCTAAATAATATCAAATATTGCTATTCTGTATAACTTATTAAAAATCTTATTCTAATCTGTTTATGATGAACTTAATTCGGTACTGACAATAAAAGTAGTCCATATTTAAACATCATTTGTCATTTCATAAAACTAAATTCAGCGTACCTTTGTTCAAAGTTTAAACTTGACATCGTGCATAGCGCGCTTCGAAAGGATGTCGCAAAGTTTCAACGCCGCACAGAGGAGTATTTCTTAAAAAAGCTGGACAAAAGTCGAAAAATGAACTTCGTTAAAAACCGCAATACTTTATTTGTTTGTATAGCTTACTATAGTGTGGGCACGTTTAACTAGTCAATGGGTACGCCAGCCTTTTTACTAACTTTGGCGTTGTAGGATCGCCGGATTTGGCTGTTTATCGTTGTTTGGGGGAATAAATTTGAGCGAGTTCATGTTACCAATTCTTTTGTTTTTTCATGTTCCACGCAGATTGTTCTGTATTCCTAAAAGAATTTCGGTTCCATTGTTTTAGCCTAATGTACTAAATTTTGTCATCTGTGATTTCTGAATTTTTAGCGATTCTTATGCGATTTAATGTTTCTTTTTTGTTTTTGTTTTTCGCGGCGATTTTCTACATTATTAAAAATACATCCAATTGTTAACTTTTAGTCCAATACAATAAATTTTATCCTTTTTTCAATGAAGTTTATTTGGAATTCGCGTACAGCAATTTTTGTGAGGTTTTTTAACATTCGCAAATTGAATCCAGGGGTCGATCCAGGCAAAATTTGGGGCCTATTTAGGGCCCTTTCAGAAAAATCTATTTAATAAAATGGGCCCCTTCACAAAAATAAATTTAATAAACTGGGCCTCTTCACAAAAATAAATATAATAAAATGGCCCTCTTCACAAAAATGAACTTAATAAAACAGGCCTCTTCACAAAAATGAATTTAATAAAACAGGCCCCTTCACAAAATTCCTTTTAGTAAAATAGGCCAGGCCCCTTTCGTAACAATCTTTTTCATAAAAACTGTTTTAAAATATGTAATTTGTAAATAAAACCAGGTCACGAAAAGCAAAAACTTTAGCAAGGGGATTTAAAGAAGTTTTTGTTAATAAATTCTTGGTTCGAATTTGAGTAACTGGATTTCAACTTTCATTACAAAATGGTATTTTTCACAAAAATATTATAAAATTCACAAAAATAACTTTCACTTTTCACAAAATGGGCCCCAAGAATAAAAACCTGCATCGACCCCTGGAATCCTATTTTTTTCCAATATAGAAATTTTTTTTATCCTGCAATTTTTGAAGTTTTAGTCATTTATAATGCTATTTTCAGCGTTTTTTCGCGAAGATATAAAATTAACGATGATTTAATGTACAAAAATATTCAGAAAGAACTATTTTATAAGAGAAAAATTGTGTTTTAGTTCAGACACCCTCCCACCCAACCAGAAAAAAAAAGACAGGAAATTTTATTTTAAAAGTGCGCGAACAAAAATCATATCATATATTAAATTAGCTAGCAAGAAGCTATATCATATTAAATTGAACAGTTTTTTTAATACATTCAATATAGAATTTATTCTAAATCACATGAAACGTGTATAAAATAAAAATTGTTTCCCCCCTTATTTTTATAATCAAAATAAATGGTCTTCGCTGATTTGTTTGTAAGAGAAATCTTCTTCGGAAAATCATAAAAGAAAACAGGAATTAATATTTTTAGCTTTTCTTTTCTAAATAAATTATTATTTAGTCCCAGATTTGAAAGCTTTCATTACAATAATAACAATAAATAAATCTACCTGTGTAATAAACTCATGGTAATGAATGCTAAAATTCAAAAGCTGTGCAATGTTTTATTATGAAGCCGAATTAAAATGTTATTGATATATATGTTAACATTTTAAATAAAGATAAAATTCTTATTATTTAGTATTCAATTTTTATGTTTAAAACAAAAGAAAAATTTGAAAATAATCTAATTATATCCTTACAAATTTTATTTCAATTTCATATTCAATATAAATTTCATCCTAAAAATTATTATAATATCACTTATTTCAAACTTATCTATTAAAATAGAAGGAAACACACATACACACCCTCTCACAATGTTCGTACAACACTTTACTCACAATTTTTTTTCTCACAATGTTTACAAACAAATGCACATTTTTAGTAGCATTGAAGAAATTGTTTTAAACTAATCCAATATATGTAGATATTTTGCAATTTCGTTTCCAGTTAATTGATTTATGTCAAATTAAATTATAATTTAACTTATCGAATCAAATTAACTTACATTAATGTATAAAAATATAGTATGCATTATGAATAACTGGTGAATTTTTTCTTGTTTTTGTGTCTAAAATACTGTTAAAATATTGAATTTATATCCTTGTTTAAAAGACAAATTAATTTAACTTCTGATCAATTATTTCTAAGTAAAATAAGAATAGTTTAAACTTCTGTATGCGGAGGGATGGAAATTATATCGTGAATGTACTTAAGAAAAGCCGCATATATTTAAAAAAAAAAAAAAAAAGTTTGTTTTAATTCACACAAAAGGAAAATTCTTGTTATTTTACATATTCTTTCCATATGCTTCAAATTTACTTGAGGTGAAATTGTCTAATCCACCAAAATTTTCTATCCAACGCGATTGTCCAGTAAATTAGATAAATAAATAAAAATCCTTTCTTAGACAGCAATTGCTTGTAATTAATTTACCGGAAACTAAGAAAAACTGTTCGATTTCAAATCCCTTTAAATATCATGTCTGCAAGTATCCTGTTTTTACATTTAAAAAAGAGCCTTAAAATATAAAGTTTCCGGTTCTTGAGCGGGGAAAGATAATTTTTTTGAGAACAGCCTTACAATAAAGAGCTTCTTTTATTCGTTTTAATTTGCAAAAGAAAATTTTCTTTGTTATTTTAAATGTTTCATCCATATGTTGGGTATGTACTTGGGGTGAAATTTTCCGAAAAATTCGAATCCACCCAAAATTTTTCTCTATATGTAATAGCTTAAAAAAAGAAACTTTTGATTGGACATCAAAAATCTGCAATCTCTGATAATAAGAGGAGGCAATATCTATTGACCATCACCCCGCACAGCTCCGTTGGGGGTCTAAGGTTGTTAGTTATTTGCGAGCACCGCGCCAAGTCTTCGCCAAAAACCTTCCTTGCGAATAAATACATTTCCTTGATTATTATTAGATATTTATCATAAAAATGAATATATGCTAAGCTCAATCGATTTCGACTGATGAGTCAATCATTTTTCCTATGAAAATGAAGAAAAAAAGAGATTTAATATGCCATTTCTTTCATATTCAGTACAGAACTATTTATTGTCGCGGACTTACACTCCTGTCTAGTATAATCACCATTGACAACTTAGGTCTTCCTTAGGTTTAGTCAGTGCTTCAGGTAAACAATATCTTAGGAATGTTCGGTAGCACTCCCCGTCGCGTTATGAGTCTGGACACAGCTGTCGTACATCGCAGATTCCTATTTTCTCAGCGCTGTGGTGAGAAGCGCATTGTTCGATTGCATTTATTGTTGCATACAGTGGAGATCTGAATAAAACCCTTTATGGACAAAGAAGTAGGAGGTGTGAGCTTAAATTACTGTATTTAGTTTTAGTTATAAAAGAATATAATTATGAATATAGCCACATTTTTTTATCTTTGAAAATAAGCGTAACTTTTACAAGTTCTTTTTAAATTATTAGTGATTTATACATACGTTCCGCCCTTTGCCCGGCAAAACTTTTTCTTGGAATATAAAATATAGATATTCCTTGCTCATAAAATAAAATCTTGCCCCAACTTGCCCCATTTTTTTCCGTTTTACAAAAGAATAGTATCGGAAGATGACGATATTTTGAAAACGAAAAATCTTCATTTTTCTTTTAGAAACTTCAGTGATAGCAAAAGATGTTTAAAAAAAGTTTCTGTTTGACCTTGCGCAAGATTGTTCTAATAAAAAAATAGATGAAAAATTATGCTTAAAAAAATGGTCGACCAACAAAAGATTTCGTCGAATTGTGTGACAGAAGCAATTGACGTAAAACGAGAGATTTATGGTAGCAAGTACCTCTTGATCAATTAACATATGCAACTAGTACAAATCAACGAGCTACTGGTAATATTGATGCCTCGACAAATATAACTCTAAGTCAACAAGAGATACCAAATGCAGAAAAACTATAATTTCGGGGGGGAAAAACCCCACCATTAAGAAGCATACACCATCCGATGGGTTATCAATTTTTGTAGAAGCTGATCTAACGAGAAAGCAATGGTAAATTAACCTGCAAATAAGAATATTTACTTGTTATTCTCTGATTAAGAAAGCGAAGAAAGATTGCTATATACGTGAGGAGTCGATGAATGTGACAGAAACAAGCGCTGAAGTTAACCTACAGGATCTTCTTGATCACACCTCTTTAAGACTGTGTAAATATTTAGAAGAAGTGATTCAAATTAATACTGAAGAAGAAAACTACAATTTAGAACAAATATCTAAATGGGGTTGCGATGGCTCCCAACAATCGCAATTTAAACAGATATTTCAGAATACTTCTGATAGTGAGGCAAATATATTTATTTCAGAGTTCTCTTTTTCCTTTACGTTTAGAGGCACTGTCCAGTGGATATAGAATTGATGTTAAGAAATATGAAAATTACACCGAAGAAACTGCAAAGCTTTATGTCGAATTATATGGCACCAACAGTCACCAACAGTACATAAAGTTTTAGTACATGGGACCACAGTAATTAAACATGCAATATTGCCTATCGGTCAACTTTCGGAGGAGGCTGCTGAAGCTAGAAACATACATTTCCGCCAATATAGGCAAAGGTTTTCCCGAAAATTTTCTCGAGAGCAATGCAATAAAAATGTTTTGAACTGACGTTTACTAAATTCTAATCCTTTTATAAGTAGCTCAAGACCAAAGCCTAAGAAAAAAAATAATGCCTTTTCTAGCGAAACAACCAGAAACACCATACGGTCAACATTTAAAAGAAAAGGAAGATGAGGATGAAGACGAAACAGATGAAAATGAATCTGATTAGAATAGTAAATTAAAGAAAGAACTCTTTATAAATGTGTAAAAAAAACCCGGAATATTTCACTAAATATCATAAATGTTTATTCTAAACTGTTTTAAATAGTAGTTTACTTTTTAAAAAGCAAAGATTTTTGTAAATTCGTAAAAAAAATTATATGGTTTTTTTTACAAAATTATGTATGACTCTAAATAGTTTTTTACAACATTTCAACTTGATATAGCTCACAAAGTAATTTTGTCCACATTTTTCATAAAATACTCCCCTGTGCGTCGCCTTGGTACGTGCCGTGTTTTTCCAGATAGGTTTCTTATTAACTTTTAAAGACACGGGAGGCGTATTTAGAGGCCTACTCAATGCAAACTAGTCGCGAATTCTATAGTATTTATGTGATTAATTCTAACTAAATTAGTCTGTTTTTAACAATTTCACATTTATTGTTTTTATACTGCTACTGCGGTATTGCGTTACGCAAATAAATCGTTAAAAGTTGTTATCTGGGCTTTAAAAGCCTGTGGTAGATAGAGTACGCTGCTCCTGTCCATTATGTCCAAACTGTCCGTGTTTTTAAGAGCTAATATCTCTACTAATTACCGACGATTTTTTTAAACTCATTATCAACAATGCTTTTATACTTCTGCTACGAAAGGTACCTTCATCGCTCCTCGACACCTTTGCTGAATGCCTGCAAATCGAAATTAGTGTTTAACGGGAAAATGCGCATTTCTCAAAAATTATGTGACTTAGGGTAATCGCTATAATTTTCCTGCAAGGTTTAAATTAACGTCTACTATCTCTAATTTTTTCATAATTTTAGTTTCAGTAGATTCGGAAATAGATGGGGGAGGGGGGACATATTTTTTCACTACATTTTCGACGATATCTCTGAAATTATAATACCTAAAATTAAAAGAAATGTATTGTTGTGTTCAGCGTTACGAAAGCTTTTACATGATATCCCACACGATATACAAAGAAGTTTTTTTTTTTTCAAGTAACACAATTACTCGCTCTACGTTTTCCCTAAATATATTCGTGAATGTTTAATAATTTGTAAATATGTGGGTCAGTAGTCTCTATTAGTTCCCCAATTTGAACTTTCCACGTTTCTTAGTTTACGAGTAAAATGGCTATGACAGGTGGACAGACAGACACAGGAGTGATCTTATAATGGTTCCGTTTTTACATTTTAAGCACGGAATCCTAAAAATAAATAAGTAGTAAGACTTCAAAGTGCAAAACACATAAAAGAAAAGTTTTCCTCTGTCTTTAAATTGAACGTTTTAAAACTTTCCAATAGTAGTTGAAAAGTGCTTATGAATTCGGTTTTTCTATCCGTGCTCTAATTCGCATAAATATACTCCGTATGACATTTAAATTTTATATGTCAATGAGGTTAACGATAGAATATTGGCTACTGAAAAGGAAACGTGCAGCGTTTATTGTTCGTTTACAGAGAAGCACAAAATAATGCTATTACATTGTAGTCTATGCGAGGGCAGTCGTTGGTGGCGCATTTTATGCAAATTGCTTATTTAGATATCTCATCTCATTGTATGAAAAACAAAATATATAATATTTTAGAGTTGAAAAGGGTTTCGTAATCTATGCGTGATGTATAGTTTTTATCTGACTGAAAAGAAGGGTTATGTCACGCATATCTGGGTATATGGATTTCTTTATACCCTCAAAACATCCCAACGGCTGGATGGATTTTAATGAATGAGGTTTCTATCAAGTCATCTTAACGGCCCGATGGTTATAGGCTAGGTTTTGTTTTTATAAATTCAAAATGGCGGCCGTAAAATACAAAATGGTGCTAGAGACGAAAAGAAAATTATGCACCCTATTGAGTGGCATATCATTGGATAGGTCTTTCAAAATGAAGACGATGTTTCATTCACTATTTTACAGTCAGGAGCTCCGTTAAAATATTATACAACCTGGAAGTTGTGCATGTAGGATCTCTAGCTTTACTGCAACTCTAACTATCATAGACATCTATAGACCTCATCAAAACAGTGTTTATAGATAGGAACTAACAATTAAACACAACTTAAAAGTCATCAATATAAGTAAATAAAAAAAATAGGTAAGTAATATAAAAAAGAATATTTTAAGTCAATTCCTACTTAGGTCAACAAGAGCATTTTTTTTCTCCCATTCCTCTTTCCTCTTGAGTGGCGCTTAAAATGCCTTGATCAAGAAGAGGGCTCTCTCGGTCTTATAATACCTTGATCAAGAAGAGTGCTCTCTCGATTATTGAAAATTAATTAATTAAATTTAATTAATGAATTAATATTTGAAAAAACTGGATTAGCATCAAGTGTCATCCACTACAAGTTTTAAAAAAATTATTTGAGCTCGATTGGATGAATAATAAGTATTTTATTAACGATTGAAAATTTGAACAAGATATATATAGCGAGAGTGTGAGCTAATAGTAAAAATTGAAAAATTAGTTTCACATTGATGAAAAATAATTAATTAGTTCGCTTTTTACGCAGTCGGGTTTTTTGATTTTTTAAATTTAATTGTTTATTCGTTCTTGTTATTACTTACTCTGAGATTACATCACTTTTTCATAGAATCTATGCATCTCCATCAGTGACTAACTCTATGAATTAATTTATATCATCTACTCCTAAGCAGCAGACGAATATCAAATCGAACTATTATGTACAGAGGATGTTCACACATTCTTGGAATATATATAAACAATTGTAATAATTTTATTTTTTAATATGTTCAACCTGATGGGCCTTGTTGTCGAACTATCATATATTACATTTTCATTTCCGAGATAAAAAGCTTTCCTTAAAATAGGGCAACTCCATTGTAACTGACTTAACATTTTATCATCGAATTTTGTTTTCAAATCTATGTAGAAAATTTACTAATAAAGCTAGGACAAATTTTTACAATTTAAAATATTTCTTACTAAGGTCTTAATACCCAAATACCTGCAAATTATTTCAATCTCTCTTTGAGTCCCAAAAATTGCAATTCAAAATTCTGTAACTGATGTAACATAAAATATTCAAACATTTTTTCTGCCTTCATTGAAGTGTAAAAATTATCAAAACTATCCAGTTAAAAAAAGGTGATTTAATGTTCTCAACAACACTAAGTAATGCCAAATTATAACAGTAACTTGTTTAATTAATTTATGAATAATAAAAAAGAAAAAAATGGAATTTACACGTGTAACTGACGTAACTTTTATTGTGTAACTGACGTAACATTATGACTTTACAAAGACAATAATAGTATTTAACTTAGTTTGTAAACAGTAATTTGCAATGCCTTTTTATTAGGAATATCTATAGAATATAAAACTATCAAGTTTTCCAATCATACCCTTAAATTAAACATATTATAAATTTGATCCCCCCCCCCCCCCAAAAAAAAAAAAAAAAAAAAGATGATTTTCTGTGGAATCGCCCAATAGCAAGATCGACTTTGTTCCATTCCTCGGCCAGAATCTATAGGAGTCCATCCAATGTTTTGGGATGCGGCTTATAAAGAGCTTGTTTTAAAAGTCCAAATGCACACTAACACATAAGACACGTCGCGGGACTTTGGTCGAATGCATTTAAATGGTACAGCCTCAAATCTGGCTTCATTTCTCCTTTTTTTTACTAAAAATATAGCAGTAGATTTAGAAGTGCACCATCATGTTTTAGACGTACACACAGTGAACATCAGCTCGCAGGCTATCAAAGCCTGAGAGCTAATGTGCCCGCAGGTTCTGTATGTACGTAACACGATAACTCTTGATAGAACTATCCGATTTACTTCATATTTTGTAAATAGGTTTTGTTTATTCTGATAAGGCGCATCCCTGATAAGATTTTGAGGTTCATTGGTTAAGTATAAAAGGGGGGGAAACGTGCGGCGGGCTAACCCCCCTTTAATTTATTTTTCAAGGAGCATTATTCTTTGAAATAAGAGTATAATATACAATTAGTGCGAATAGCCTGTGAGCTCATTGCCGTCAGTTTAATTGGGCACGTTTTCTTTCTTTTTTGATTTTATTAGCTTTACATCAGATTTCATAATTTTTTTTACAGTTCGTATAGAAATGTTTAAAGATTTTGCAATAGTTCTTTGGGGGTTGGATTTTCTTTTAAAATATGATATGCTATTTTAGATATAATAAAGGGTGAACGTATCTTTGTTGGGATTGGGTTGTTTTCCTTTTCCCCTCGAAAAATTTAAACTTTGTCTTTTCTTTCCTTTTTTAGCTCACAGGCTATCAAAGCTTGAGTACTAATGCGCCCGCATGTTCCGTATGTATGTATGTATGTACGTATGTATGTATGTATGTATATATGTACGTACGTACGTACGTACGTACGTAACGCGATAACTCTTGATAGAAATATCCGATTTGCTTCAATTTTTTTTCCTATGTTCATTCTGATAAGGCGCTTCCCTGATTAGTTTTGAGGATTAATTGGTTAAATATAAAGGGAGATAAATGGGTTTTTAATGCAGAATTATCAGATTAGCTTAAAATTTGGTATACCGGTTAATTCTGTTAAGGCGCTTTCCTGATTTAGATTTGGAGGCTCATTGTTTAAGTATAAAGGGAGGAACAGGGGACTAATACCCCCTTAATTGAGATAAATGGATTCTTTCTATCCGATTTGTTTCAAATTTGGTGTTCCCTATTTATTCTGATAAGGCGCTTTCCTTATGAGATTTGGAGGCTCATTGGTTAAATATAAAGATGGAAAATGGGGGGGGGTAATTGCCCCCCTTAATTTATTTTTCGAGGGCATTTTTCTTTTCAAGAAGAGTAGAATATACAATTAGTGTGTATAATCTGTTAGCTCAATACCATCAGTTTAATTGGGCACTTTTTCTTTTTATATGAACTATGTCAATTATTTTACGTGTAAAAATATTAAAACCTGTTTTTTTACACCTTCTTTTTTAAATAATCTACTAAGAATATTTCTCTCCGGAAAGTGCAAATGCATAACGTTCGATACATTTATTTTCCAAAGGAATTTTAAGGCAAAGAATATTTTTAGGTGCGTTCGTAATTATATAAATACGTAGCACCTATGGTCGTCGTTCTGTCCGTCTGTCCGTCCGTCCACATATAACAGAGCAAAAACTACCCAACCGAATGGTCTGGAATTTTAAATATATAATTGTTGCAAAATTTTGTCGGATCATTTCAAATTTTATGAAAATCGGATGTACAGTTTAATTACAGGTACAGTTAAAAGTTTTACATTACATTACGGCCAAGGAGAAAAGTGATTTCAAGTGCATTTTAAAGATGTTACAGCCTTTCGAACAGAATGAAATGGATATGCACTTATGAAGAGCACTAAAATATATATTCAGTACAATATGCGGTGCAAAAATATTTATAAAACTAGTTATAGTACGAACACGCCTCATTTGTCACGTTTGACGTGCAATTTCTGCAACTTCTTAAAGATGCAAACGATAATTAAACCCTATTCCTTGTTGATGCCATAGAGGTTTCTTTTTTCTTTAATTTAAATCGTAACAAAAATATGTGAACAGCTTCTGTATTTTCCATTGGCTAACCCTTCAATAATAAAAATTAGTAATTAATATAAATTAACATTAATAAACTGTCTAATAAATTGGCAGTAATAATAAAAAATTCTTACTAGGATGTCTGAAAGTTAAAATTTTTTTGTTGAAACAACGTTCATTAAAGTGTTTTTTTTTTCTTTTTAAATAGCATGTGGTGTATCTCTGCATACTATGACCCGAGTGGTTGGAGGATCAAGAGCTGAGAAAGGAAGTTGGCCCTGGATGGTAAGAATTTTCATTCACATTAATTATCTATCATTGAAAGTGAACAGTGTTGTTTCTCTCGAACTTTAATCTTGATGCACATATAAAGCTATTTGTTTGTTGTTGTTGTTGTTTTTGTTAAAAAAAAATTAAATGAAGAGAAAGTTTTCTGTCGGAAAATTACGTAACTGCAACATAACTTTAAAACTAATCAAACAATATGAATAAGTAACCAGCAAGTTAATAAAATATAAGACCACATTAATTTCGAAACGTTTCTGAGTAAAAATAAATATTTTAATTTTAATTCTAGTTTTGTATGGCATAATATTTTACACATGTAATGCTATATAGAAAA
Source organism: Maratus speciosus (assembly GCA_963932465.1). Taxonomy (NCBI): domain Eukaryota; kingdom Metazoa; phylum Arthropoda; class Arachnida; order Araneae; family Salticidae; genus Maratus; species Maratus speciosus. Next base: position 338,955,894 of record OZ010797.1, on the reverse strand, counting down.
TGTTATGACAATTAAATTTGGCATGTTAATTAATAAAAGTATAATAATCTCTTTAAAGATAAAGAAACATAAGTTAACAAATTATAAGACAACTTGTCTTTAATGAAGTTATATACTATAAACTAATGATTTATGACATCTCTATTTTTGCACAGAACTTCAAAGTCTCGCTATTTTAAAGAAAAAATTAAATTTTGGAGAAAGTTTTCACTGATTTATCATTTTGTATAAAGTTGAATACACGTGTGAAAAAAGGTGTTACGTCCCATTGTTCCCCCAAAATTTTGTTTTGTGGATGAAGTGTGTTATGAGGTAATATATCAGCATAGGGTAAAGATAAATTACACAGATTTTAATTATTCTTGAAGATATAGTGTATTATTTTTTTATTTAACATTTTTACGTTTAATTATTAAAGTAATAGATTTTTAATATCTAATAATGAAATCTTGAGTTTTTCTAGGAGTTTTTAGTAGCACCTATTTTATGAGAGAGTTTAGTAGCACCTATAAACACCTTAAACCTATGTGCAATGGAAATAAATCAATAAAACTTAGAACAAAGATCATTTACTTCAATTTTCTCGGAATTGACTTGTTGTCCGCAGCTGCTCGGCTGCCAGTTGCAGAACTTTTTTAAAGAGCTTTGTCACTGCTGTTGGTAAATGAGTCCGTTGCGAGACCCGAGAAAACTTACACTCAAACGCTAGACTAGACCTAATAGCTTTGCCTATTATCCTTCAGCATTATAAATTCTAGCAAACATTTTTTACTCTCTTTTAGCTATTTTTTTAATTTGCATCTAACCTTTTAAAGGTGCTTTTTTATAGAGAGTAAATCCTAGTTATGTTTTTCTAGCCCTCTCCTAGAGGCTCTTAGTAACATTTTTTTTTGTGTTTGTTTATGATTCTGCTTAAATTTAATAGCTAAAATAACATCTTAGCTTTTGGAACTGCAGTAACTGCAAGCATAAGATAGTGAAATCTCGTTCTAGCAGTTCTCCTTCGTTGAAGCTTTGGCTCAATTATAGCTTTAAATACTGACAAGATTTCACAATTTTATACAAGGTGCGTCTAAAAAGTTCGGTGAATGGAAGCATAGAACAAATAAAACAAAACATGGAAACGAAATACCTTTAATCACCTTCAAAGTAACATTCGTTGGCCACAATACACTTATGATATCGTTGATAAAGCTGCTGGAATGAGTCAGGGTCAAAGGTCTCTTTTGGGATCGATCAAAGCACAGATGTCATACGTGATGGATGATGGTGCTAACACTGTCCTTGCTGATTCCCAATTCCTCCGATATCCATCGTAAAGAGAGCCCTCGATTGTTTAACAGCACATCTGTCGCACCCATTCGATGTTGTGTGTCGTCACACTTGTTGAGGGTCGACCTAAACATGGTTCGTCATCCACGGTTTCCTTTTCCTCCCGAAAACGTTTAAACCGGTCGTACTCTCAATTTTTGCTCACTATGTCTGTTCCGTCATGTAATCATGAGCGACAATGCATGCGTTTCTGTGGCGGTTTTCCCCAATATGTAGAAAAACTTGCTCCATTTCAATATGACGCGAGTTCTCAACATACAAAGTTCGACTGCCCATAGCAATCTTTTCTGCCTTAGTTTCTTGCACTTCTTGCTACGTGCCATCTCTCCATCGGTCTCTACCTGCGTATGCGCAGGGAAGCATTTTTCAGAGTTATCCATCCATTCACCGAATTTTTTAGACGCACCTTGCAGTTGCAGCTACTGAAGCACCAAAAGTTGATTCAACACAGGAAATTTTTTTAAACAGTGTATATGTTCAAGGACATCTTGCAGTGTAGGTTTATATACCACCTTGGGAGTGAAGCGCATCTGGTGCTCTAAGTACAGCGTCTAGAATATCTAGTGTGGAAATATGCTATCCAAACAGTGCTAAAGATTTGTATCCCTTAAATGTGCGACGATACTGCTTAAATCCCAAGTGTCGATCGCAGCGACATCTGTGGGATTTTCGTATTACATTGTATAGACTAGCAACATCTTGCAGTTGTAGAAAATATCCTACAGATGTCGCTGCGATCTTCATATTTCAGCAGCATCGTTGCACATTTAAGGGATACAATATTTTTGCGCTTTAAGTAAGGGATAGCCGATTTCCACACTATATATTCTAGGCGCTATACTCTAAGTATTCCATTGAAGCAAACCTCCAGCTCAAAATTTAATTTTTTACACTCTTTTATTTAACTCAACCTGGTGTTTGTATGTAAAGATGGAATTTTCTTATCTATTTTTAAACCACTTCGTGATATGCGAGAATTATACAAATTACGTTCACAGGTCTGTTTCCGATGACAACACAATATTTTAATATTTTTAGAACTTAATTGTAAATTAATGCATTAATTTTAAGGCGTTTTTCCTTTAACCCGCCACAGGTGATAAATCATCAACTATTCTCTGGTACTCGTACAATTATATACAAATTTAAACAACAATGGATTTAATGATACGCCGGTAAACTCTCGTCAAAACAGCCAAATGATTGTGAAACTGCAACAATCAAACATTTTAAAGACTAAAAAGCACTCAATCCAAACGGTTTATTCGGTTAATAGAAATTATTCAATTTCTACTATTAGTTCCCAATCTCCCTATATATATATATATATATATATATATATCTTGTTCAAATTTTCAGTCGTTAATAAAATACTTATTATTCATCCTATCAAGTTGAAATAAATTTTTTTAAACTTGTACTGGATGACAATTGATGTTAATACAGTATTTTCAAATATTAATTCATTAATTAAATTTTAATTAATTAATTTTAGTTTTTTATGGGAGACAAAGTGGGGGCCATTGGTTATTGAACAGCATTTAATGCATCTTCATATCTATAAGGGGGTTACCATAGGGGGACCCTGTTCTGTCGCCAAATACCGCCAAATTTGTCACCAACTTGGCGATAAATCACCAAATTTGGCGACCAAAATGAGTCCCCAAAAGTAATGTCAAATTGGCGATATCTCTAATATTTCGCCAAATTCCCATAGACTTCCATTGTAAACCAATAGGGTTTACTGGCTCATAGAAAATCAACAAATCGAAATATTTTAATGCAACAAAAACTAATATTAGCTTAAGGGATTATATTAAATTTTTCTGTGATGACCTAAGTAGGAATTGACTTTAAAAACAAAATTTTTATATTACTTGTTTTCTAACTCATTTTTAAATTCATTTTCGCTCGCGCATCCAATTGGTAGGTTCTCTTATTCAGAAACTATATAATGTGTTGAATTGATCGATTTTTTGATAAAGGCAGAATATATTTCAAAAAATGCTGTCAAAGTGGGCTTTTTGAACCGAATTTCCCGAAGGGATAGTGCTGGAAACGAAAAAAATGGTCGTACTGAGAAAATAATTGTAAGTCAAGTTCTAATTAATTGAACGGAAAATAAAAACACAGGTCGCTTATAAATCTCTTCAAAAAAATCACGTTAGCAAGTTTCGTGTTTTTACTTTTAAAAATGAATCTGATAATGCAGCAGAAAATTTCGAATTGTTGAGCGGGGAAAAATATTTTTTTTAATACCGACTTAATATGATTTTGATAAAACGAGCTCGTACAGAAAAATGAAATTAAAAACTCGTCAAAAGCGGCCAGATAAAATTATTAAACAGGGTTTATCTCTAATCTTGATTTAGTTTTTAATGGCGTAATTAGTACTTAACTTCGAAATCTATCTCCGCCTGTATAGGCCGAGCTGGCAGGGATTTTTTTTTAAACGGAAGGTTGGCAGCTATGATGAGTATGTACAATCTGAAGAAGAAATTCGAACATTTGTGTTACCAGAAATATTCTAATTTTTAAAAATTCCTCTTAAAAGATAATTATAATTACTTTAAAAAATCCTTCTAATATCTTAACATAAAATTTTGCATAACCAATATCTGCAAATGAAACTTACTTTTAAAATCTTCTAATACTTCCTCTCTTCTCTGTATCGTGCTTAGGTAGGTATTTTATTATTATGCTGCTATATGAATGAAATCTTTATTTAATTATTGTATAAAGATACAAGAGATGCATTCCAAAAGATAAAGGTAGCTTTATTAACAGTTTAATCATGGATCAGTTTTTAAATCAGTCTTTTGTTAGATCATTCAGAAATCTATTTTTAAAGTGCAGATAAATAATTTTAAAAATAGCAATTTAACAAATTACAACGACCATTTGGAAAATGATTTTTTCAAAGACTAAAATTTAAGACATAAAAAAATCGCACGGAGTTCATCATACGTACGCCATGAATTAAACATTAATAGTGTTATTACACGTAAAAATTGCAAGCGACAAAAATCGCCTGCGACTCGTCAGATTTCCTGAAACTTACGTATTATCCAAGCATTTCATTGGCTGTTCGGGAAAAGGCTTTTCCATCGACCCATTTTAAATGAAATTTCATTCTTAAACTTCTAAACATCCCACACTATCACTTTTTACACCGTCGTATAGAGAAAAAAAAATGTACTTTTAAATGTAATTTGTTTGAAAGCTGTATCTCAATTTGTTTCTGAGTTAATTTTTTTTTTCGTAGTTTTTATTACTTTTTTGTCATAGTGGCAACAGAAGTATCCATCTCTGTTGAAAGTAAAGGGAAATACAGATTACTGTATAGACCAATCAGAAAACGAATAAAATGCGGATTCAACCAATAAAACACCTCAGATATGTTTTTTGATTTCCTACCCTGACAGAAAACAATAACCATTTTTTCCAAATGGTTAATAAATAAAAATTTATTAGTGGAATCGCAAAAAAAAAGAACTCATTATATTCAAATATTAAACTCGTGGAGGCTATATGGTATGAGATTAAATGAATTGGAAACAGTGCAGAGATCAAATTAATTACGTGAGATCCCTGAAAAGCCCGATATTCTATAGCAGGGATCGTCTTCATTTTGTAGCTAAGAAGCGCTGTGCTTTTAGTTGCAAGGGGCGGGTGACCATAAAAAGTGAAACTTAATTTCAATACTAATTCTAAAATAAACAGCGCAAATTCTTACACAAATATAGTGTGGTTATGTTTGATATTATATTTTAAAAATGGTTAAATTATTAAAAACTTTGATAAATTGTTTTTTTTTATCAATTGTAAAATAAACTGTATGCAAAGTTCTTATGTAGGTTATTCACTTATTAAATTTTCTAATGTGTATTTTACTGCTGATATACCGGGTGTCCCAAAAATGACTGATGAATTTTAAAATTCAATAACTTGCAAACGGTGACAGATATTAAAAAAATTCTTGCAGGAGTGTTATGTATGACGTCAGGAATTTTTTTACAGTGATTCATGATTTTAGTTCGAATTTCAAACAACAGATGGCGCTGAGAGCAACAAATAAAGACATTACTTCTTCTTTATTGGAAATTCCATTCTTCCGTCGAATTAGGATAGAGAAAAGCCAAATAATAAAATGTGTGGCGACCTACCCACAAGTTTTCCGTCCTTAAATCCTATAAAAAACAAAGTAGGACTTTTCAGTCCTCCTAGTACGACCAATGCAAATGGTTGTTTTCGTCGTTTTAAAAGTTAAATATATTTGATATACCGGGTGTTCCAAAAATGACTGATGGATTTTAAAATTCAATAACTTCCAAACTGTGACTGATATTGAAAAAATTCTTGCAGGAGGGTTATGTATGATGTCAGGAGTTTTTGTAGTGTGATTCTTGATTTTACTTAGAATTTCAAACAATAGATGGCGCTGAGAGCAATAGGGGCTCAGTCCAGACCCGATTTATGGTACTTCGGGATCCGTTCAATGCATTTTAATCTCCTTTTTACTACATGGTGTGACGATTTAATTTAAAAAGTTGCCGTGAATAATAAGATAAATTGAGTGATCGTATAGCTAAGATGATAAGGTTGACTTGCAGTAAAAATAAATAGGAATAATCTTACTTAAATGACAACAGCAGACACATTGAAGAGACAGCAGTTATAAAAAATCTTCTTTATTAGTTGTTTCACTTGAGAGGTGGAAGGCAATTAGGAGAAGTAGGTCACCGTACACATCAGAAGGACGTTCCACGTAGAATTATTAAAAACTTGGAAGTAATTCCATGATAAAGATGATTACTGGTTAAAATCATTTTTTAAAGAAGGTCTTGATGATAAAAAGTCCGAAATCAAAGATGCGTTAACTTAAAAAAAAACCAGAGACCGAAGATAAACTTTTAGATATCGCGATACAGCTATTGAAGAACATCGCTCTTTGAATTTAGGCGCTAAGGCCCGAAAATTCAAACGACAAATCACGTTGTCAAAAATAATACATACTTTCGTAAATCTTAAAATCTGATCCGATCTTAAAATCTTAAAATCTGTTAAAAAACTGGCTGCATTGATATATATACTGCATAAAAGGGGTTTACAAAACTACATGCAGAAATGATTTAAATCTATTTGTTAAAATTAAATTTACGTATTATGATTAAATCGTATGAAGACAGAGAAAAGAGAAACGAAACTTTACAAGGAGAGAATGAAGCTCTAATTCGCCAAGCGAAGACACACCCCAATATGACGCGGTCGACGTCACTTGCAACACACCCTGGTTCTAAAAATAGATCAGGAAGAGGGGAAAAAGCTGAAATCAAAACTTATCTGCTGCATGCAGTAAAAAGGAGAGAAAAAAAGTGATTTGAACGATGTTTTGCGTTGAAAATAAATAGTTTAAAACATGAGATAATAATGCTGCATTACAATTTAAAAAATAAATAATAAATGTGATTGCTACATCACATTACCCCCATTTGCCGAACAAAATTTTGGATGACCAAAAGGTGAAAAAGGTAAATCTTGAAAGAGCTTTTTCAACAAAGGGAAAACAAAATTTTAAAAGCCAAGGAGCAAAAAAAATGTAGAATAAAATTTAAGTGCCATAAGAAAAAATTATTTGTTTAAGTGCATGTGCACATTTAGGGAACGTAAATGTACAGTGACCTAAAGAGAAAGAAAAAGAATATACATCAAGTAGTACGTTCAAATTTCAATAGTATACAATAATATTAATATCAAGCCCCATTGCAATCACAGGCAAAGAAAGGCACCTTCCTGTGTAAAGATGATCTCTACAATTTAAAATATTACTCTTTTAATATTTTAAAATTTTATAAATCCAAAAGCTAAATAAATTTTTAGCCAAAAGAGACCACAAAAAAAATTCTGAATTCAATAAGTTAAAAAATAAGGTACACTTATGAATCAAAATTTATAAAGTTGCAAAAAAAAAGTAAAGCAACATAAAGTCAGAAGTACCCTCTCTAAATATACTCTGACTGCCTAGGAAAATAAATCATAAATTGAAACATTCGAAATGAAAAATCATTTCTACTAATCAATTTTCTCATAATATTGAAACATTCAAAATGAACAAGTCATTTCTACTAATCAATTTCCTCATAAATATTGAAACATTCAAAATGAACAAGTCATTTCTACTAATCAATCTTCTCATAAATATTGAAACATTCAAAATGAATAAATAAATCATTTCTACTAATCAATTTCCGCATATTTATAAAAATAAATTGCAATGAGAAAGTCGAGAATATTTTACTTTTATATTCCGACAACCTAGGACTTTAATTTCATTAATCATAATAATAGTTTAAAAAAATTTGTCATAATCAGGAAAAATTTTAAATTACCAAACAAGTGTACCATAAAAATATTTAGTTTAATTCCTTCAATAATTTACTAATAAAATTTAAATTTCTATGCTTGTAAAGAAAAATTATATTAAATTAACTTTAAACAACAGTTGAAATTAAATTAAAGAGCTGCAAAAATTTAAAAAAATATTGTAGAGTAAACAGACAATCCTTCATGATACCATGGCCAGTGGACACATTCAGTAACTCTGTAAACACATTTATACAAAACACAAAAATACAGCAGACTCCAATGCGCATAAGAGACCTCTGAGATCTTGTGCAAGAGATAATCAAATAATCAGCATAGACAAAGAGAAAAAAAAATAGTGTATTTTACAGATGTAAAGAAGCTCTTGGTATAAACCACAAATGGTTGGATATGAATAGTACTGTGAACTATTCAAACACTTCTATTTTGTTGAAAAAAAGGCACAGTTAGCACAACAACACATCACCAATTATGAATATTTAGCAGAATATGGTGATATACTTGAGGGAAAAATCGGTAGACACTGCTGGCAAAAAGAAGACAATGCATGGTGGTACATTTAGGAGTAACACTGCACTTAAGGATGATATAAACACATACACCATGATGAGTAGAGGACAAGATCGGTAGTCAAAATCGGTAATGAAGAAGCACTTTTTTTTATGATTCTTAGAGAATTGTTGAAGATTCACTGACGAATACTTCAAAAAAAGATGCGCTGGTAAATATGTTCACTAAGAATTTTGTGCTTTTCTTCGTATAAAAGGTGCAAATAAAAATTTTCTTCATTTAAAAATATATCTTCATGATCAAATTTAAAATAATTTCTTGCATAAATTGAAAAAGTGAGGCATATGGCAGATTAAATATTTTGAAGCAATTGGGTTATGAAATAAGGAAAAGGCACTATAATAATAATTGACATATAAAAATCTTCAGAAATAAGCAAATAGACAAACATTCTTGAGCTTAAACCTTTTCTGTAATTCAAATAACAGTAAATTTTATAAATATTTGTGGAATATGGTATAATGTAGAAGTCAAACATTTCCAATGCGAGGATGAAACTTTGCCGCTTACCCCTACGTAAGGATGAAAATTTTCCTCTTACAAGTAAATGTTGACTGGGAAAATCTATTGTTTATGAAAAAATGATATACTATATTGATTTAGCTTCAGAACCAACTTCAAAAACACACTGGAGAAGATCAGAAAAAATATGGATATTTTACTACATAAATTACTGAGAATTCACCAGGAACATCAAAGCCGAAAATGGAGCACAAATCTTTATTGGTTGCTGTAAATGAGGAACAGAATTTTTTTTTTTTTTTCTGCAGGTATGTATTATAATATTTTCAGTACTTTCAGAACAACATTTCCATACACCAGAGAAGCGTTTCAAAAAATGGATTAATAACAACACTCTTGAAGGCAACTTCAGCAGGTAAGTAAATGTGAATAAGAAAGTTTTAAATCAGAATAAAATTTTATCAAACTATTTCAGACATGAGGATGATACAGGAGAATGAATTTATTTTTTATTTCTTCTTTAAGCAAAAAAATATGTCATTAAATTTTGATGAATCTACATAATTCTGGAAAATTGAAGCACTGACAGTTATCATAACAGTTTGTAGAAAGCAAACACAGTTCTTGAAATTTTATAAAGGAACACTGCACTCACCAAACACCAAATTCGATATTAGCAGTCAAATCGTGCACTAGATGACAAAAATATCTTGAGAACAAAAGTGGAAGGTGGTACAAGCAAGTTAGATATATTTTTTATAAAAAGTTATTGAAGGTATTTTTGGAACAAAAAAAAATATTTATAAATTGATACATTTAAAAGCAGAGAAGACTTCAAAAAATCATGCAGGATATATTACAGCTACGAATTTCATGAAGAACTTCAGCTCCTTTGCAAGTAATAGATGAGAACAACTTCAGTAAAATAATTTAAACTTCAATAATTATCACAGATTCAAAGGGAAAAAATAATTTGCTTCAATAAATATCTTAATTTTCATAATATATCTTCAAATTCATTAAATATTTTATTGTATAAGTGCCATAAAATAAAATTTAAAAACCCAATTTAAGAATAAGTATAAAAACCATAGCCACTTGTTAAATAAATTTGTTCTTAAAATCAGAGAACAATTTTTAGAATACATTTCAGAATTTCAAAATTCATTAAAGATTTTCTATGATAAATATCTTGTAATGCACCATAAGAATAAATAAATTAGAGAATAAATAAATAAATTTCTTGATTTTTAAAATAATATTTCATTCTTCAAAAATTTAAAACAGCAATAATTTTGTCAAGACATATCTCAAAATGAAAACCAGTAACGGAATTTTTTTTTTTTTTTTTTAAACTATACTATGCTCAAAAATTTAAAATCATAGAATAAGTATTGCAAATAAAACTTGAGAACAAAATTTTCATTACGATGTTTGATCGATCTTCAGCCGTTAAAAAACAAAATGTTCCATCTGAGAACAGAATATTATAATTTTCTTAAAATTCCATTATTAAAAAATAATTTTAAAACAATTTATTTGAATTTCTTTCATTATATTTCAATAAAGCAAATCTTCAAAATTTTATGCAAAAGAAAATTCAGTTAAGAATAATTTTCAGGAACAGAATTTCTTCTAAGATTGAAAAAGATTACGTTTTCTTTTTGTAAGAACAGAAAATATTGCAAAAAAAGAATAACAGCAATTATAATGCTAAAACATTTTCAGAATTCCATTTAAAAGAGCAGTTCATCTATTTGAGAACAAAAATCTTCTTTAAAAAAATTTCATCAATCGTCAAAAAAAAATAAGTCATTATTTTTTTTTTTTTTTTAAGGCATTACGTTGTGATCAAAAAGCAACAACGCCGAAATGTTCTTTTTTGTCACGGAAACCAAATGTGACAAAGTAATTATGAAAGTTGCCGTGAAATAAAATAGGAAGAAGGATGAATAAGTAAATATAACGTTCTTACTTAATGATGAGAACAGTAGACACATTGAAGAGACAGCAGTTATAAAAAATCTTCTTTATTAGTTGTTTCACTTGAGAGGTGGTAGGAGAAGTAGGTCACCGTACACATCAGAAGGACGTTCCACGTAGAATTATTAAAAACTTGGAAGTAATTCCATGATAAAGATGATTACTGGTTAAAATCATTTTTTAAAGAAGGTCTTGATGATAAAAAGTCCGAAATCAAAGATGCGTTAACTTAAAAAAAAACCAGAGACCGAAGATAAACTTTTAGATATCGCGATACAGCTATTGAAGAACATCGCTCTTTGAATTTAGGCGCTAAGGCCCGAAAATTCAAACGACAAATCACGTTGTCAAAAATAATACATACTTTCGTAAATCTTAAAATCTGATCCGATCTTAAAATCTTAAAATCTGTTAAAAAACTGGCTGCATTGATATATATACTGCATAAAAGGGGTTTACAAAACTACATGCAGAAATGATTTAAATCTATTTGTTAAAATTAAATTTACGTATTATGATTAAATCGTATGAAGACAGAGAAAAGAGAAACGAAACTTTACAAGGAGAGAATGAAGCTCTAATTCGCCAAGCGAAGACACACCCCAATATGACGCGGTCGACGTCACTTGCAACACACCCTGGTTCTAAAAATAGATCAGGAAGAGGGGAAAAAGCTGAAATCAAAACTTATCTGCTGCATGCAGTAAAAAGGAGAGAAAAAAAGTGATTTGAACGATGTTTTGCGTTGAAAATAAATAGTTTAAAACATGAGATAATAATGCTGCATTACAATTTAAAAAATAAATAATAAATGTGATTGCTACATCACACATGGAAGAAGGAAGAGGCCGAAAAATTGATCCTGGATTTAGCGTTTGTTGCTTGCAGAGCCATTTATCGATGTTATTTGTAACTAAAACTGAGAATCACAGCATAAAAACTCCTGCAAGAATTTTTTTAGTATCTGTGACTGTTTGCAAGTTATTGAATTTTAAAATCCATCAGTCATTTTTTTGTCACCCGGTAAACATAGAATTCATGTAATAAAAAATTGGCGATCAAGGCCGACTTCAAATGCGTATTTTTGTCCATGTTTAACAAAGCTATGCAGTAGTTTAGTTTTATATTAAAATTTTTATTTATCACCCAAAAATGATGCACTTTATATACACTATAAAATATTAAAGTCAATATAAGCACCAATTTAATAATGTAAATCAGTAAAATCTCCTCAGACGGAAGCCCAAAAGACTGGAAAAATATTTCGTTTTAGACATATTCCGTTTACACAGGTTTTTCTGTATTAGCTTTGAGTTTGTCACTTGTTGGCAGGCGGAAGTATGATCTTCTATTTAGTGATACTTCGGTCTAAATATTTGGAACCCCTGCTTTGAAGTATTTCGAATGTGTTGAAAAGGGTTTCATAATATAATGCTCGCCGTATGTTTTTTATTTCTTGTTTTTTAATCGCCGTGTTTATGAATTGACTGACCTGTTTAAAATAAACCTGTTTTCTTTTTTGTTCAGGCTATTGTATTTGTAAGAAGAAATAGTGGTGCATTGGTACCCGATTGTGGCGGTGCTTTAGTGACAAACCAACATGTCGTTACCGCAGCACATTGTGTAGTCACAGGAAGGAGATCGACACCGTGAGTAATTTTGTTCCTTTAAATATCTTTTTAATCTACTTGCTAATATTGTTATAAATTTTATTTTCAAACGAATATTATAGGTTTTTTACTTTTTCAATAGTACATCCGTATATGGTCAGTATCTGAAAACTGGACAATTTCACTCGAGAATTTTTATTATTTTTTAATTAATGTACCAACTTCCAAATACAATTATATACTATGATACATGTTTTGCCATTTGAATGCTGTGGTGTTTTGAGATCAAGGATGTATATTTTATGCGTAGGATAAGCTTTTATGGAAGAAAGTGTTTGTTAACACCATAATCAGTGTCTAATAATTGGCACTGAGGTGATGTTTTTGTCTTAACAGCTGCACAGCCATTTTATTGAATCTTTTTGAACACATGTAAATGGTTAAACATTCCATATGACATTTGTATGTTACATAAATTAAGTTGCAATGCTTTTTTTATAGATGAAAAGTTAAATATGGGGACATGAATGATTCTATAAAAAAATACTCATCCCTTTTCAGAACAAAAACTAAATATTTCTAAAAATGAAACAATGAGAAGAACAACTGGACTCTATTCAGGTGACGTCAGACGCCAGAGCTGGCGGTATGATGATCTGTTATTCTAGTTACTGCACCGGCAGAATACCAGTATGCGCAGGCACAAACACCGCTAGCAGACGACTTAAGCCTTGACCCAGGTTCAGTGTCAGTGCATACATTTTAACTGAAAATCTGCAAACTTAGGGAATTTTCTCGCATGCAGAACAACATTTTGAATTTAGATTACAATATATTAAGTATATGCTGCTGCATCAAAGAGTTTTTTGCGGTATTTTTAACAAACAAGCATTAATAACTCACACTCCATAGATTGCTATGCTAAACACCGCCAGTAGACGAATTTTAACCTCGACCTCAGGTCGCGTGCATAAGGTCCCTTACCTTCATCCATGGTGGATAGTTGAACTGTAGTTGCTGTTGCAATGGAAATAATTCTGCCAGCGCCACCTAGTATCTGTTAATTTAAATGTGTGGTTAGAGGGACTGAGATGATGGTCAACCTCAGGGACAAATGTATTTACTATAGTATTTTACTATATAATCTATACGAGTAAAAAAGCATTATATTTTCCCATATTGTATATATATAGGTATAAATATATAATAGCTAAAGTTAAAAATATTTATAAAAAATTTTACAGCATACATTTAATATTGGATATTTGTACCTGAGGACAGGGACTGAAATGGTGATTTCGTTTGTTTAAAACTTAAAATTAATTATTTATACATCATCATATGTCCATTTATCATTGGTAAATTGTTATAACAAATGTTACAATATATTACATTTTTCAGTTTTTCGTTTTAGTACAATTAAAGAAATATTATTGGCAGTGGACGTAAATTGTCCAATTTTCAGATATTGACCCATACATACTTTTTTCCCTGTATTCCAAGAAGTGTGTCCGTATTCATACTTTATTGCATGAAGTGTAAAACCGTATATGTACATCATACTTGCGGTTTAACAGGGGTGTAGTGCTATCAGTTGGAAATGTTAAACTTTTTATTTTTATTTTCAGTGTAATATGCAGGGGTGCTGCAGTCTATAAAATTGCAGGCTGTTGCTTAAGCTGAACTTAACAAAAAAGTAAAGAAAAAACTCGTATCAACGGTATATAATGCACCGAAACAACGTATTCCTTAAACGATTAATAGTTATATCATAATTCGTGGTAAAGTTTTACAATAAATCATTCATAGATCTCCATATATGGGCCATTCCATTAAAAATGACAATGTCCTGCACGTGACACTTATATAAATACCTATTATCTATTAAAATATATGCCCCACCAGTGGCCGAGAGGTTCTGCTCTCGAAGCTGGTAGACGGGAAGTGCTGGGTTCGATCCCAATTGCGCCCGTCGGCCTAATCGTTCGGAGTTTTTGTGGTTTTCTTTGAGCCGTGGATCTTCCATGCGTTAATACGGATTAGGTTCCCTTAGAAAGACCCCCACGGAGGGCACTCCCCCCGGGCCTATATCCCTCGTGTAGATAATTGGCCGTCAAAAATCAACCCAACCCAACCCTATTAAAATATAAACTATACTGCATTGAAAGTTGCAAAAAATCCTAGATTTTCATATTACGATAGTCGTTTTAATTTGAGAATACAATAGCTTTGTTAAACTAGACGTTGGGGACCACCGTAATACTTACCCATCATGAATATACATAATATAAAATATGAAAATAAAACGTGTGTAAACTATTAATAAAATGCATTGCAATTCCAAAGTAAAATTTAAACGTATATTTAAATATATTTAGCGAAACAGGACCCTGATTGTATTACAATGGAAGTCTATGGGAATTTGACGAAATACCGAAGATAGAGCCAAGTTCGCGTCACTTTTGGGAAAAAATTTTATCGCCAGATTTGGCGATAAACTTGGCGGCATTTAGCGATAGTTTGGCGATAGTTTTTTTTGGTCGCCGGGATAACCGAGTAATACCGAATTGCGTAAAAGAAACATCCTTATAACACCAAAAATGATAATCATATTAACTCACAGTTTACTGCGTCGGATTAAGCGTCTTATTTCGAATATAAATACACCTTTGAATTGAAATTTAAATGAAATACAGGGTTATGAAAAATCGAAGAGTGTGAAAAATAGGATTACAAATATCTCGGCAACTAATTATCTGATCGACTTCATCCTTTATGCAAAATTTATGTTTGTTTTTTTATTGTATTTTATATTCAAATTGTCTTTCATTTCTATCGAAAATTATTATATACCTTTTATCAGAACGAACATTTCGAGAGTCCAAAAAAATAGTGCCGGATAATCGAGGTTACTGATATTCAATAAGCTTCTTCCCATTATTACATACTAAGTACACACCAAATTTCAAGTTTCCATCTCAATTTGTTCGAGAGAAAGAGCGTTTACAGACACAACACAGACAGACGGACGGCAAAAATTTTTTCCTAAAAGTATGTTTCTCTGAATCTCCAGTGTCTGAAACGTGTGAGTCCGTCAAAAAAAATTTTTTCGATTCTTAAAACGATTACAAGACTTACTCTATACTACGTATGATGGGTAAGTAAAAAGCTATAATATGTAGAAAGCTGTCCCACACGTTACATGGAATGGCTCATATACTTTTATATCGCGAATACCTCGGTATCTCGGGAGGGTGAGGGGGAATAAAAATATGGAGGGATTCCACCCGACTTTTTGAACTCTTTACAGAATACTATGCGTTTAAATAACGTAAAAATAAATAAAAACTTATATCCTAATTTTCACCAAGGTTTCCACTGGTGAAAATGACTTCAAGATCTAAAGAAAGCGCGGACTTTGTTATAAAGCTCCGTCATTTAGCTAAAAAATACGATGTAATTTAAATGAATTTTCATTCTGCCCGTGCTGAAATTAATGTCTATGAATTAAAACAGATATTGAAATTAAATTTACATAGTTTCAAGTTGTTTTAAATATAGACATTTCGTCATTTTTTCCTCAACAACATGCAATTTCCCTATGCTTTTATTAGCTAAATAAAACTCGCTGTACTTTCTAGCCACCGATATGCTATTTATTTCTGGCAACAATTAAAGTGCCATCCCTAAAAAAATAACGTTCCATTATACATAAGCCAGCCGTAAAACGAAACAGATGTACACTATATGGCCAAAGGTGACCGGTCACTTGCGATTTTAGACGTTTTGTTAAATATCTAGAAAAATACATAAGGAATTAACCTAAAACTCCAGGTGTGTAAACAGTATAGCATAGATCATATATTTCTGCGAAGAATTTTTCCCGAAACCCATAGGGGACCGTCAACAAATTGAAAAAGAACGAATATCTTTTGGATAACCCTGTAAAAACTAATGTAGCAAAAGCGTTCAAACTCGATATTATTAATAAGTGGCTTATTGTAATATACTGTGTTCATTTTTATGAAGACAGCATATATACTCGCACAGAAAATAAGGTTTTTATAAAAACAGTCCCAAATTTCGCCAAGTTTTTTGCTCATAACTTACAGAGTTCTTAATATAAAAAAAAAGTTCTTTTCAGAAAATATGACAAACAACATTGTACACAATACCCTGCAATCAAGATTAAAAAATAATAATAATTGGATGAAAAATGAGCAGGTTTACTAAAATATGTTTCACTGCGCATGCGCGAATGCAATCAAAATATAATATTCATAATGTATTAGCTAAGTATATAGAGCAACTTTTGTGAAAGTCTCAAAATCATAGCTTGAAAATTCTGAAAATTATCGTCTATAAAATAAGCTCGAAATCCGTATTTCCCAAAATGAAGCAAAAAGATGAGGGATTGTATCAAATATCTGTTGATTAGTGCCAAGATAGCGTACATAATATTGCACGTGCTACTATATTTGGATACAATCCTCATCTTTTTGCTTCCTTTTGGGAACAACGGATTTCGAGCTTATTCTATCAACGATAATTTTCAGAATTTTCAAGCTATGATTTTGAGACTTTCACAAAAGTTGTTCTATATACTTAGCTAATACATTATGCATATTGTATTTTTATTGCATTCGCGCATGCGCAGTGAAACCTTTTTTAGTAAATCTGCTCACTTTTCATCCAATTTTTATTATTTTTTAATTCTGATTGCAGGGTGTTGTGTACAATGTTGTTTGTCATATTTCCTGAAAAGAACTTTTTTTATATATATTAAGAACTCTGCAAATTATAAGCAAAAAACTTGTCAAAATTTGAGATTATTTTTATGAAAACCTGAATTTCTCTTAGAGTATACATGCTATCCTCATACAAATGAACACAGTATATTACAACAAGCTACTTATTAATAATCTCGAGTTTGAATGCTTTTGCTACATTAGTTTTTAAAGAGTTATCCAAAAGATATTCGTTCTTTTTCAATTTGTTGACGGCCCCCTATGGGGTTTCGGGAAAAAAATCTTCGCGGAAATATATGACCTATAGTATACTACTTATACACCTGCAGTTTCATGTTAATTGCTCATGTATTTTTCTAGATATTTAACAAAACGTCTAAAATCGCAAATCACCGGTCAATTAATAATTGAAAGCTGGAAATTGTTTTAATCCCTTCAGTTTAGGTCTAGAATGAATATGCTATGTTTTCCTTCTCGTACTAGGTGAGCGTTAGGAAATATGTATAGATTTATAGTAAAAAAACACGTTTTTTACGCACCATAACAATATCTCAAAACAGCTAACTCTGTCAAAAACATTGTCAACACAAACGTTGTAGAGCTTAAAATTCTGAGTAAAATGAGTACCTATACTTAATATTTTTGTTGAACATTAAGGTCACAATTCTACTTTAAACTTTTAGACCAGTGGTCAGGGAGTTGAACTGAGAATCAGGAAAAAACTGGAAATTGTTTTAATCCCTTCAGTTTAGATCTAAAATGAACGTACTATGTTTTCTTCCTCGTACTTAAGTGAATGTTTGAAAATATGTACATATTTATTTTCGAAAAACACGTTTTTTTTTTAAAATTACCTTAACAATATCTCAAAACAGCTAGCTATATAAAAAACATTGTCAACACAAACGTTGTAGAGCTTAAAATTCTGAGTAAAATGAGTACCTATACTTAATATTTTTGTTGAACATTAAGGTCACAATTCTACTTTAAACTTTTAGACCAGTGGTCAGGGAGTTGAACTGAGAATCAGGAAAAAACTGGAAATTGTTTTAATCCCTTCAGTTTAGATCTAAAATGAACGTACTATGTTTTCTTCCTCGTACTTAAGTGAATGTTTGAAAATATGTACATATTTATTTTCGAAAAACACGTTTTTTTTTTTTAAATTACCTTAACAATATCTCAAAACAGCTAGCTATATAAAAAACATTGCCAATACAGATGTTGTAGAGCTTTAAATTCTGAGTAAAATGAGTACCATCATTAATATTTTTGTTCAACATTAAGATCGGAATTCTATTTCAAAATTTCGCCTTAATCGCTAATCAAGAGCTTGAATCCAGGAGAGACCAAGTTAACTTAACAATATCTCAAAATAGCTAACTCTATCAAAAACATTGTCAGTACAAAAGTTGTAGAGCCTAGAATTCTAAATAAAATGAGTACCTACACTTAATATTTTTGTTCAGTATTAAGGCCGCAATTTTGAGATATTTTTAAGTTAACTTGGTCTCTCCTGGCTTCAAGCTCTTGATTTGAAAAATTTTGAAATAGAATTGCGACCTTAATGTTGAACAATAATATTAATGATGGTACTCCTTTTATTCAGAATATTAAGCTCTACAACATTTTTATTGACAATGTTTTTATAGTTAGCTGTTTTGAGATATTGTTAGGGTATTTAAAAAAACGTGTTTTTTGACAATAACTACTAACGCATACATATTTTCTAACGCTCACCTACTATGAGGAGGAAAACTTAGCATATTCATTCTAGATCTAAACTAAATGGATTAAAACAATTTCCAGCTTTCCCCTAATTAATTCCGAATTCAGCCTTTTTTTCCTCCCCCGCTACTGGGCTAGTAGTAATAAGGAAAAAATTGGTTAAATTTAAAAACACGTACCACACAAGAAAACACACATTCAGCGATTATCGCTCATCGAGAGTACTGTGACAGAATTTTTTTGTGTGCCCCTGTATATGAACGATAAATGCTATGTAACTCTATAATAAGCATCTTGTAGAGACCCTCAGTGACATGTATCAATTTCAATATGTTTAAAATAGTGAAACGCCATTAAAATACATTGCAAGCGATCCCCCCCCCCCATATACCTTAATGTAACGGAATACTTTTGAGTTTCCCTGTATAGAATTATAAATTCTACACACTTTATTTTCATTACCGAACATGCCATAGTAAACATCAATAACATATATCGCTTGCATGGAAATCTGAGTATATTTACGCGAGTTAGAACTCGGACAGACAGACGTATATTCATAAACACTTTTTTTTGGCGGAAAGTGTAAAAAAGTCAGAAATTGTAGGTCAAACATGGCAAATGGGGTGTGTTCGTATTATAACTAGTTTTATAAATAGTCGGATCTTGGTGTACTCTGTTGCACGCTTATGCAAAAATGCCCCCAGGGGGATGCCTTCTTCAGGTATTCACCCCTGGCACCTGAGTGATCTTTCTCTTTTCTTTTTCCTCTTATTTCTCTTGTCTTTCTTTCCTCTTTGTTTCACTTCTCATTGTGGTTTTCGGAGGTGAGGGCAATTCTGCATGAGCCGATATCATCCTGTCTGTATCGACTCATGGAGAACTGTAAATCACCCACGTGTTTGCCGTGCGTGGCGACCCGTGTCCCTGGAAAGGGGGATCCTGACAGTTGAGGGAAACCAACGCACTGCTTTGGCCTCTGCTTCGGGTAGACGGGGGGTGCATATTGGTCCCGTATGCATCAATCGGCTGGTCAGCTGACTTGTCACTGGCTGGGGATCAAGTGAGCGAGCATTTACTAGCCATCTCGTTAAGGGTGGAGACTGGCATAGGAATGTCTTGTGACCGTATGGGCCTTGGTTAGTACTGGTGCACGAGTGTGCACCTAAAGTGTGTACGAGTGTGCAATAAAGTTAATAAGTAGGTAAAAAAAAAGTCGCCAAGAGAAATTTTTTAGTCGCCCGGGCGACCTTGCGCCCGGAGTTTGTCGGACCCTGGATATACCGCATGAATTTCTAAACATTTCTGAGCTTGTTTTTGTTTCTGTATTTTAACATGACACAAAATATATTTTTCAAATGTACAATTAAAAACTACAGTGAATTTTGACAGAAGTAATAATTTTCAATTGTTTCAGCTTAGACCCGTCAAGGATTGTTGTTCGTCTTGGAGCGTATGACTTGAGAGTCCCGAACGAACCTGATGCGATAGATGTTGATGTAGAGGAAGTTCGAAAACATGAACAGTTCGAATCACGTACCTACAAGAATGATATTGCTGTTCTGAAGCTGAAAAGACCAGTCACATTTACTCGGGCCATATCCCCCGTCTGCTTACCATATGATAGTTTAAGGGGTGAAGATTTAACCCAGAAATCGGTTATCGTTATTGGCTACGGAACAACAGCCTTTAGTAAGTACTAGCTAAAATACCGGCGTTGCCCGGAACTTTAAGAATTTTTTTTACGTAATTTTCACTCTTTTTTTTTTCCATTTAATCCGGACGACCCACTACAAATTACTTTTAAAAGTAGGGAATATTAATAATTTGCGAAAAAAAGTTCTTTAATTGCATTTACTCGTAAGTCTCTTTAACACGTTCACGCCGCGCCGGTGCGGTGGGTCACACTCGACTGTCTCAGAGTTGTCAAGTCTCCGGCTTTTTGCACACCACTATTATTTTAGAGAAAATGTTGTTCCTTTAAATTGCCCAATTGTTCTAATTAAATAAAACAACATTTTCTGTATTAAAATACTGGTATCTAAAAAGCCGGAGACTTTGGCAACTCTGAGACAGTTGAGTGTGACTAGTGATGGGCGATAACGAGATGTTTTTCTCGATTGTATGGACATCTCGATTGTTTTCGATTGTGTAAATATTTTCTCGATGACTCCAGTTTGCCAATTGCTTTTATACTTCATAAATTTATCAAGAATCGTCGGCAGGTGAACTGGAATGAGTCGGCTTTAATAAGGAGTAAGTAGCTTCGCCCGCTAGCGGGCCCTTCCTTTAGTCGGAGCCTCTAATTTATACGTAATCATGTAATATGACATCTCGAACTGGCTTCCCGCTATATAAGGCACCGTATACACTATGACGCAAAAGTTTAGACAATGAAGAAATTCTTACATACTTTGAAAAATATTTATTCAATTTTCAAATCACTGCTTGAAATTAATGTGCTGTACATATAAACAATATTTATAACAAAGAAAAGTGGAATTGTGCATATTGAAATAAATTAAATGGTAACAAAAATAAACTGCTGTCTCAAAAGTTTAGACACAAATTAAATAAAATCGAAATAAACAATTTTTAAAACCTGGTTGCGCATCCATGCTTATGTATTACGTCATATACACGAGATTGCATGGAAGAAACTAAATCTTGCATAGTTTGTGGATCGATATCGTACCATGCATTCTCAATAGATGTCTTAAGTTCCTTTTCAGAAGAGTATTGTCTAGCGTTGCTATAAACTTTGCGACACATGATGCTCCAAAGGTTTTCTATAGGATTAAGATCTGGGCTACATGCTGGCCAGTCGAGAACTCTTATATTATGGGAATTAAACCAAGATTTTGAATGTTTTGCAGTGTGAATTGAAGCATTGTCTTGCTGAAATTCCCACTGAGGACCCCCTAGAAGCTCAGCAAATGGCAGTAGGTTTTCTTCTAATGTCTGTGTATAATGCTGTGAAGTTTGACGACCACTGGTGAAGGTCAGAGATACTTGTCCATTATAGCAAAAGGCTGCCCAAACCATCACCGAGCCCCCTCCTTGTCTGCGACTAAAAAAACGTCGAGGTTCCTTCCGCAAGTCATGCCAATACGATAAACAACCATCTGGACCATCCAGATTCCACTTTTTTTCATCGCTAAATATGACTGACTGCCATTTCTCTCCATATGACATATGCTTTCGAGTCCACATAAGTCTTTGTAACTTATGATGTGGTTTCAGAGCTGGTTTCTTCTGCATTTTGCTATAAACAATTGTTCCTTTTTCCAAAATTCGTCTACGAATCGTATCCTTTGATACAGAGAGTCCCGATGAGCTTTGAACTCCACGTACGCTCATTTGTTGAGTACTCGCTAGTCTTTGTATCAGGCGATCCTCTCGTACATTTGTCACACGTGGCCTCCCAGACCGACATTTTGCTTTATATTCGGAACCACTCGATAAAACTCGATAAATAGATTTTTTTGACCTATTAATAATAGCAGAAATTTCAGAAACGCTCTTCCCTTCACCTTTCAACTGCCAAATCCTTGAAACCTCATTCACTTGAATTTCTTTAGCTCTCGGCATGTCGACTATGAAGCGCAATCGTTTGCAGAACTTAAGTACTCCAAATTTGTGACATCATCGATTCTAAATTTGCATATGCCAGCGAATATTCAAAAAAATTTAGAATAGTGTCTAAACTTTTGCGGCAAGCACATTTGAATTTTTATGAAAAAAATTAGTATTATAGCAAATAAAACGACTGTCTTTTGTACATAGCATTTTAAATCAGTTTTTGAATATATTTACAGGTTTTTGTAATTCTGACGTCATAATTCTACATTTTAAAGCTGAATGACGTCATTGTCTAAACTTTTGCGTCATAGTGTAGCAGGCGCGGTGTGCACGTACTATAAAATCTTGTAAAAAAATAATCTCGAACCGCACGAACCTCGGACCGGATCCCTGGGGGGGGGAGGGGTGAAGGTGAGGGAGGAGCACAACAGCTGCATAATAGGAATAAGTCGTCATGGGGCATTAGGCCTTTTCAACTATATGTCACATGTCAAATGAGGGATCTTGATCTGAATTTATAAAAATGCCCTCCAGGGGGGGCAAAGGGGGGGAGGGGCGCGGGAGGTGCATAACGTGAGTAAGTGGTCGCAGGCCTTTCCGACAATATATCACAAGGGGATCTCGGGTAAATTTAGAAAAGTCACATGAAAGTTCCCAGCTAAATTTCTAAAAATGGCTCCCGTGGGACAAAGTTGGGGAGGGGAGGGCCGCGGGAGGTGCATAAAATGAGTAAGTGGTCACAGACCTTTCCAACAATATGTCACATGAGGGGTCTCGGCTAAATTTAGAAAAGTACCCCCGTGGGGGCAAAGTGGGGTGGGGCGGACACCCGAGGTGCATAATATCAATAAGTAATCCCAGACCTTTCCAACGATATGTCACATGAGGGGTCTTGGCTAAATGTAGAAAAGTATCCCCGTGGGGGGCAAAGTTAGGGGGGTGCATAACATGAATAAGTGGTCACAGGCCTTTCCAATATGGAACATGAGGAGTGTCAGCAAAATTTGGAAAAATGCCCCGGTGGCAAAGTTGGTAAAGGGGCAGGTAGGTGCTTAATATGAATAAGTGGATTTTCTAATGATATATCACATGAAGAGTGTCGGTAAAAGTTAGGAAAGTGCTACCCCCCCCCCCCCAATGAGCCAACTACTGCACTCCCCGGAATACAACCCAACTTTTTGAAATTTCATATATTATAAATAATACCGGGTGGCTCCGTAAAAAAATCCGATCTAAAATGATGAAAATGCAAAAAAGTTTAACTACCCCCCCCCCCCCCATAGTGGGAGCAAAATTGGGGAGGGGGGGACGAAAGTCTCATAATATGAAAGAGCTTGCCGATGATATGTCACATGACGGGTTCAAAAAATGTTTGAAAATTGCTTCCCCGACCCCTCTCCCCAGTGAGTCCACTCTTTCGCCTCGGAATTCACGCAGCCCCCACTTTCAAAATTTTTATGTATAATAAGTACCGAAAGACTCCATAAAAAAAATCCACATCTAAAATGCTATTTATTATAGAAATCGCTACGGTTTTAAAAATTTGTTCGCCCCTCCCCACCCCCAAAATTCAATTTTGGGGGAAGAAAGGTTCATAATATGAAAGAGTAGTCAGAAAGATTTCCGTAGATATATCACATGAGGGGTTTCATAAAAGTTTGAAAATTGCACCCCTGTGGGTCCACTCTCACGCCCCTTGAATACTCCCGGAATTCCCCAACTCTTAATATTTTTATATTTAATAAGTATTATTTTTCTGGGGGCTCCGACAAAAAACCCATTTAAATGATAATTATTCTAGATATCGCTACAGTTTTAAAGATTTGTCCGCGCACACCCCCACCCCCCGCATCCTGAAATTCAACTGTGGATGGGAGAAAGATTCATAATATGAAAGGGTTGTCAAATTCCGATGATGTATCATATGACGTGTTCGGTAAAAATTTGAAAATTCCCTCCCACCAGTGGGTCCACTCTTGCGCCCCCCGAAACTCACCAATCTCTGTCTTTGAATTTTTTTATTTAATACATAATATTTATCGGAAGGCTGCATCATTTCACTGCTCATTGCCATACCTATCTCTCTTTCCAGCTCTCCCCTCGATATCTCTTCTCGGCCATTCTTGACCGAGAACGAGAAATCAGTTTTCTTGACAATCATCGAGAGTAACATGTCGAGAATGGAAGAAAATTGATTTATCATTCTCGGCCTTAGTTAGAACCGAGAAGACATATCTCGAGGTAAGCGAGAGTTTTTCATCGAGGGAAGGTATCTCTCGAGGTAAACGAAAGGTTTGCATCGAGCAGACTTTTGTCGAGGTGCGAGAGAGAAATGAATGAGCATGTTCCATCTACGTCATGATTACGTAGTCTGTGTTGGCTAGGAACTTCTAGCGTAAAGGAGGGAAGTCACTGAAATGAATGTGATGTAAATCCCAGCTAGAAAAACAGTAATGGAGCCCTTTCTTATGAGTTAGAAGTTCTTTGGGTATTTGTTTAGCTTTCACAGTCAGATTGACACTTGGTGCGTTTTTGGTTTAAGTCATAGTTTCTCAAAGAAGGATACAGATTAGGAGGCGTGTAATTTTGTTACATATACTTAAGTTGAAAAGGGTTTAATTCAGTTTGTGTGGGGCATTTTTCCATTTTTACTTTCATCTATCTTTACAAGAAGGAAGTATTGGATTCATGAAAAATTTGTCAGTTTTTAGAAAATATCTGTCTTTTATGTGACAAAAATTTTGATAACGCTCTATCGCAAGAAGTAATACACAAAATGTAATAATACTTCATATTCAGTTAGACCTAGATGTAAATTGGTGTTGATTTGTTTGTTGTGCAAATAGCCCAACAGTTAACGCTGCTATATTTCAAAAACTAATGCACGGAATTTAATCAAACTTCATTAGCTATTGCTAGAGATTGGAACCAATTCCTCGTTAGACAGGTTCACTCTTAGCAAATATATTTGTTTGGTTCCATTTCCGATAAAGCTCTTTTGTTTTCGATCAACTTTGAAATTCTACAGCATTAGACATTTAGGGGAACTTTGATCTGTATTAAATCGTTTGTCTTTACCGAAAAAAGGAAAAATGCTGTTCGATTCTAATGAGTTCGTGAATGTCTCACAAAGTAGCTACTTTGGATTTAGGTACAGATGGGCAACAGTCATGTTAGGGGCCCATTTAGGGACTGGAAATAAATTCCGTTTTAGACAGATTCCGTCTTAGCTGGTTTGTCTAGTTATCCTCCCATTTTTTGATAAAACTCTTTTTCTTTTGACCAACCAGAAAATTCCATAGAATTAGACACGCATTCAACATTTAGGAACTTTTCCTCTATCAAACTTTTTACTTTTATCGAAAATGTGAAAATGCAAATCGATTCTAGCTACTGCACCTAAGAATAAAAATGAGTTAGAAAGGCGCTACTTTAGATTTGGGTGCAGACAACGAAGATTTATCTTTCAATCGCTAGGAACCAAAGTCCAATTCCGTTTTAGACAGTTTCCCTCTTAGCTGGTATGTTTATGCGGTTATCCTTCCATTTTTGGATACAATGCACCTGAGAATAAAATTGAGTTTTTAAATGAATCAAAAAGTAACTACTTTGGATTTGAGTACAAGATACAAACAGAAAAAATCATTTTGGAATCATTAGGGAGTGGAAACCGGTTTCCGTTTTAGATAGGTTCCCACTTAGCTGGTATATGAGTCCGGTTATCCTTCTGTTTTTCGGAAAAGTTCTTTTGTTTTCGATTAATGGTGAAATTCCCCAATATTAGGCTCGCGTTTACGAAAATTTGAACGAAATTACGAAAATTATCAAACATTTGCCTTTAGCGAAAAAGGAAAAATTCGATTCTAGCTAATACGCTTGAAAATAAAAATAAGTTCGTTAATGTGTCAGAAAGTAACTATTTTTAATTGGAATGCAAATTTAAAGAATCCTTTTGGCATCGATAGGGAGTGGTAAGCAGTTTCCGGTTTAGACAGGTTCCCTTTATAGCAAGTATATGTGTCTGGTTTTCCATCCCCTTTTTCGATAAAGCTCTTTTTTTTTTCGATCAACGGGAAATCTTACAGCATTAGATATTTAGGGGAACTTTAACTTGTATCAAATTTTTGACTTTATCGAAAATGTGAAAAAGCTATTCAATTCTATCGAATGCGGCATAATTACTCGATTTAGACATCGCACTTTCATAAAAAATAAAAGGGAACTTATTCCAAAAACAAAATTAGCAAAAAGATATTACAATCCTTGAAAAATTTAAATGTTTTTAAAAGCAGATAAATGAACTAAAGTATTTTCTTAAGTTATTTAGCGTTCCAAAATAGCGTTGTTCTTATCATTACTTTGAACATATTTCTTGATAACATATTGATTTTATATTTGAAAAATTTGTTGGAAAAGAGTGTTTTGAAAAATTCTAAGGGGTTGGGGTTACCGTGTTCAAGTCATTTTGCTGGCATCTGGTTCATCTGTAGTAGACTCAATTTACTAGACTTGCATACATACACATTGCCATACATAAAATAAAATTTGATATGAAAATCCATGATACTTATTATTAATATGCTCAAACATTACAAACTTAAAATATTTTACAGTGTTTTATCGAAACATTAGTATGCACACTTCATTAAAGAAATTTATACGGAACATATCTTAAAGATATTAATCATTTAGAGTTTATTGGCCTGTATTAAAATATAGAATGGCACATAATATTCGAAAGATAAATACTATAGCGGAGATGTTGTAACATTAAAGTTAATTTCTTAAACGCATTTCTAACAATTTGTTAATTGTCATAAACCATTAGAACAGAAAAGGGGGTAGGTTTAGGGATTAACATTCCTTTCAGAAGGCTTAAAAACTGATAAGATGTATTACATAACAAGTTGTATTAAGATTATTAACAAATGTTAGAATACAGCTTCCTAAAGGCTTCATATCAGGTGCCCCTCCATCAATTAAAGTTGAATGAAAGAGTTAATGAAAACGATAGCAGCAAACTACATTACTGCTTCTGTTTTTTCACAACCTTTCATTTAACTTCAAATGAAGATTGTAGATAAGGATCTTTTTACAGAGCATCTCAGTGTTAAATTTACATCGATTTCTTGGTATGTTTTTTTACTCCATCTATCTTTAGTTGCCACGTATTTACTAAAAACTTAAAAATTACTGTATAAGACTGTAAAATAATAATCGATTGTAAAACGTCTCGATTGTAGATTCCGGGAAGTAATCGATGACTGTATCGATTGTATTTTTTTACGATGACGATTTTTCTCGATTGGTAAAATCTCGAGAATCGCCCATCACTAAGTGTGACCCCCGGCGCCGGCGTGAACGTGTTAATAAGTGACTCAGATTTAAAATCTTTACTCATTTTTCTCAGTGAATTTTTTCTATGTACCAGTAATATGTTCAAAATGCTAAAACTATTTCAATATACAAGGTGTTTCATAAATTATTGATAGGGTTTCCTTACCTCATAACCTTTAAGTGGCGAAAAATATTGTTATCTACTCGTCAAGTACGACTCAAAAAGTTTTTTAATAACACAAACAAAACTGCATATGCGTAAAGTTGCAATTCAAAGCGTTATTCATCAAATAATAATTAACGAGTCGAAACTCGTCGAATTCGACGAATGAAAATGTTTAAAAGAACCGAATGATTGAATTTATAAAAATAAAATTACAAAAATAATTACAATTAATAATCAATGTTATATTGGAGAGCCTAATTCTTGAAACAAAAATTGTTTTTAACTAAAATTTAATTTCAATTTTCAAATTATTGAAAATTAAATTTTCTTCCTATACGTAATTGGTAATATGCAATTTAGATACGAAATTATGAAGTTATTAATTGAGGTTTTGATCTTTGGTATTACGAAATGAAAAAATAACGAAAATTGCGCCACTATGACACAATTACAATGTTTGTTTTCAACGAAATCTAAAAATAACATAGTTTTCGCCGTCTCATAATTTACATGCATATTTTTCATATTCATATTCACTATTTTAAAACTATTTTCACGTGCAATAGATTATTAATAAATATATTCCCGAATTGCATGTCAAGTTTGCCAGTTACAATTTTGCATGTAAACATTCGCACTCTTTACTTGTGGTTCTAATCTGACAAGGGAACCACTTTTGGTGTTGCTGGCATTTAGCATTGAGACCTGGTACATTTTAAAGCCCAATATAACGAAGTTTGAGAATCGATAGAATTTTTCTGTTAAAATCATATTTTTACTTTCTTCTATCTTCAATAGAAGAAAGTATTGTAATCGAAATTTTCTTCGACTTCCGGTTTTCGACGGATTTACATGTTTTAGGGGTCAGAGATTCCAAAAAACATGTTTATAGAAAATGTCTGTGTGTCCGTCTGTCCATCTGTCTGTCGCCATTGTACCATCAAAAAGTGTATGAAGTTATGCATAGAATTAAACCAAAATTTTATTTTAAGTTTTTGGCTATGGCAAGCAGGTCCTCCTGGAATTTAGAAAAAATTCGCCGGTAGGGGGCGCTGATATAGCAAGTTTTGTGCGATTTTGAATATTGTACTATCCAAAAGTGTATGGAGTTATGCATGGAATTGAACCAAATTTTTATTTTAAGTTTTTGGATATGGCAAGCAGGTCCTCCCTGAATTTGGAACAAAATAAGGAAAAATTAATAATTTTAACAAATATCATGATATAGATTAACTCGTTTTTAGTCCGTTTAATTGACTTGAGCAGAAATTTAAGATGAAAATCAAAGTTGGTATAGTATTGAACTAATAATATTGAAGTATTAACATGTGTAACTAGGTTTTGAAATATTAAGATGTATAAGATAGAAGAAAGTTTTGGGATTGGTACATCCAACTAGTTTTATTTTACAGCAGGGTAACTTTCTGAAATCGAGTCTACTTATCGGACTATTACATAGAATTTTTTTTTAAAGAAAAACATTTAAAAATATATATTAGTAAATAATAATTATCAAATATTGAAAAAAATTAAAAATTTCTTCAAAAACCTACGAATTTTAATTTTGAAAAATTACAACATTATATTTAGATTTTTGGCGGGTAAAAAGTTGGTGATTTTTTCAAAAGTATAGTTTTCCGCAACCCTAGTCAAATGTCTTAGCTGCATGTCGTATGTAAAGTGATCAGTGGTTTGGACTGCGGTGGAAATTGTAATGTCCGACCTAACTAGGCACAGAATACTTTCTAAACTGTATAAAAATGTTTATTTACTTTATGATTACTTTCACCAAAAGACACAACATTTAATACAACAACATTTCATTTTAAATATTCGAATCGTTTTCCCATCCGGCTTCAAAAGAAAATAGATATCTTATTTTGCATTTCACTAAAAAAATAATTTTCAATGATCTTAAAACCTTTTGACAATTTTTTTTATTATTATTGTTTATACATTTATCGTCTGCATGGGGGAAAAAATATAGTTTTTGTTTCTTATGCTATCAGTTATCAAAGTAATCGAAATCTGATTTAATTCTAATACGTACCTTCCAAATACACCCGACATAAGGCAGGCGAAAATTTCGTAGCGCCATATTTGGCGACTTAACTCACTTTTGCCATGAAATAAACAAATAAAAATGCAATAATAAAAAAATTAAATGTATAAAAAATATATAAAATATAATTTTAACAGAGAATTTTTATCGGTTCTCTAACTTTTATGTATAGGCTACAAAATGCACTAGGTCTCAGTGCGTAGCAAAAGTACCGGCCTTGTGAGTACCGGCGAAATCCAGAAATTTACTTTTGGACGCATTCGTATTAAAATATTTAGTTTTATCAAAGAAAATACTTATTTCATTTTTACTATGACATCATTTTCACCTACTGAAACCCTCTAAGATGAGCGTCTCAATCTCTATATCAGCGGAATGAAAAAATATTAAAATGTAGCAGCATGAATAAAAATACGCTATTAGGTAGCTTTCATTACAAAAAGCTACCCATTGCAGCCGTTCGGAGGAGAGTGATTTCAAAAAATTTTAGTATATTTTCATCGATCATGACCCCCAGACCCCGAAACCACCCTCCGTTCAAAATTGATATCTATCTATCTATCTATATATATATATATATCTGACCTTTGTCACACTGTAACTCTCGTATTTATGAACCGATTTCGATGTAATTCGGTGTGCACATAGTTACCAATGTCTCGACCGAATTCGTTGGCCAACTTCATCCGCCATTTTGTTTCAAAATGGCGGCCATTTAAAAAAAATTTTAATTTGAAATGTGCTACCAGAAAATTGAAAATGGAAAAATATTTTTTTCTTATGTATTTGACCTTTATGCAAAGATTCCGGAGCAGTTTTTGTTTCGTCTATATCTTAAAAAATTACTGAGTTATAGCATTTTGAATTTCTAGCGTGGCTGACATTTTGAAACGTCCTGAATTTTGTCACGTGATAAAAGGCGTATTTATGAACCGATTTGGATCCAACTTCGTTTATACATAGTACATACCAATGTCTCGACCGAGTTCGTTGGCTAGCTTCATCCGCCATCTTGTTTAAATATGGCGGAGATTTAAATTTTTAAGAAAAATTTAAATTTGAAATGTGGTACCAAAAAACTGAAAATTGAAAAAATATTTTTTTCTTATGTGTTTGACCTTGATAAAAAGATTCGGGAGCAGTTTTTGTTTCGTCTATATCTTAAAAAATGGCTGAGTTATAGCATTTTGAATTTCTAGCGTGGCTCACATTTTGAAACGTCCTGATTTTTGTCACGTGATAACAGGCGTATTTATGAACCGATTTGGATGTACCTTGGTGTGTACATAGTACATACAAATATCTCGACCGAGTTCGTTGGCCAGCTTCATCCGCCATCTTGTTTCAAAATAGCGGCCATTTAAAACAATTTAAAAAATTTAAAATTTAAAATGAGATACCAAAAAATTGGAAAATGAAAAAGATTTTTTTTATGTGTTTGGCCTTGATACAAAGATTCCGGAGCAGTTTTTGTTTCTGAAAATTTGTTCTTTTGTTCATATCTTAAAAAATGGTCGAATTATAGCACTTTGAATTTCTAGCATGGCTGACATTTTAAAACGACCTGATTTTTGTCACGCGATAACAGGCGTATTTATGAACCGATTCGGATGTAACTTAATCTGTACATACTACATACCAATGTCTCGACCGAGTTCGTTGGCCAGCTTCATTCGCCATCTTGTTTCAAAAGGGTTGCCATTTAAAAAAAATTAAATTTAAAATTTAAAATGAGGTATTAAAAAATTGGAAAATGAAAAAGATTTTTTTTTATGTGTTTGGCCTTGATACAAAGATTCCGGAGCAGTTTTTGTTTCTGAAAATTTGTTCTTTTGTTCATATCTTAAAAAATGGTCGAATTATAGCACTTTGAATTTCTAGCATAGCTAACATTTTGTAACGATCTTGTATTTGTCACGCGATAACACACGTATTCGCCTATTTCGATGTAAGAAGACATGTGGATAGTATACATCAATATCTCGGCCAAGTTCGCTGGCCAGCTTCATCAGCCATCTTGTTTCAAAATGGCGGCCATTAAATTAAAAAAAAAAATTATATTTAAAGTGAGGTGCAAAAAAATTAGAAATTGAAAAAGGTTTCTTTCTTAAGTATTTGACCTTGATATAAAGATTGAGGAGCATTTTTTGTTTGTCTTTATCTTAAAAAATGGCTCAGATATAGCAGTTTCAATTTCTAATGTGGGTGATATTTTGAAAAATCTGATTTTTTGCCTGCGACAGCACTCGCGTATATATCAACCGATTCCGATGTGAGTGAGCATGTGCACAGCAATTACTAAGGTCTCGACCAAGTTCACTGGTTAGCCTCATCCACCATGTTGTCTTAAAATGGCAGGCACTTTAAGAAATCGCCGAATTTGGCAGCCAAATATAAGTTACTTTAAAAAAAAGCAGCTTGGATAAAACTGACTAATTTCGCGAAATTCTCATTCATTATATTGATAATAATTAGTATTGAATCTCCTATATTCGGTTTCCACTAAATTGAGCTTCGTGTGTTTGAATAATATAAGTTGGCTTTTTTAAAATAAGGAATATGAAAGCTACCTCTTCCTCCCGGCACTGGCCGGAAGGACTTTTTTAAATTGTACTGTCATTTTTTGTTCAAAAGTTTAAAAAAAGTTATTTTTAATTGTAATACGAAAATGGCATACATAATGATATGGTAATTCCCATTGTTTCCCATTTCTTTTCAGCAATGGAAGTAATCCGATTGCCACCAATGTGAAGAAATTTCATAAAAGACTTTTAAAATTTAAAAATGTGTTTATTTTTTAAAAATAACAAGTGTGGCACATCTACAAATAAAGTGATTTCATTTTTTAAAAAATAATTATCAAAATCGGTTCAGAAAAAAACCTCCGGCCAAAAAACCAGCCTTGTCTTTTAAATATATAGATATTCAAAATTTATCAAAAACTTATTAATGAATTATGAGCACAAAGTTAGATATGAAATAATCTGATATAATTCATATTTTTGCGAAATTCATCTCAATATTACAAGAAATCGTGGCGTATTTATAAAACCACTCAATCGTGTAATGACGTGTTTACGTTGCTTTATAGCCATTTATTGAAACATTAAAAAATATCCGCTGTTACTTTCCTTATTTTGTGACCTTAAACTTAACATTGGCCTGTTACTTCTTCACGAGAACAATTATTCAAATTCATTGAAAAACGAGTTTATTGTTGGGTGAGTTTATCCTTTTTATCTCCTATTTTGAGCTTTTAGAAAATTTTTCTTTTGGTGTGGCTTTCTTTTGGAAGGCAGTGTTGTCAAGTAATAATAATAAAAAGGTGGTAGATGAAATGTAGAATTAATTTTATTATTTAATAGATTTAAACTCCCCATGTCTGTTATTTTGTATGTTATTGAATTATTCTTCATTGTAAACTTATTTCACGTTATCGAAACGTATTTCATCATAATTTTTATACAAAAAACTATCCTATTTGAGCCGTTTAGTTTACAAATCGATTGACTTCATCAAATGATAAGGTTCAGTATAAACAGTTAAAGTTATTGTAATTATAAAAATATTGTATCTATATAATATTTTTTCTCGTAATATTTTGATTGAACTCATTAATTTTCTTTTAATCGAGGATAACTTTTTATCACTGTATAAATATAAGGAAATTTTTCAATGTTGCTTTGTTTTAAAAAACGCCACTTAAAATGGAGTTAGTCGGATTGCCTTCTGAACGCGTGATTTATGGATTTAATGACAAGTTTTAACACTTATAGTCCAAGAGCCGACAGCACAAAAACCTATGTTATCAAGCACAAGAAAAATACCTTTATTTTATGGAAGAGTAGAAGTATAGCCCAGTGGTAGGGGAGGGAAAAAATGCTGAATTCGGAATTAATTAGGGGAAAGCTGGAAATTGTTTTAATCCATTTAGTTTAGGTCTAGAATGAATATGCCAAGTTTTCCCCCTCGTAGTAGGTGAGCGTTAGAAAATATGTACAAATTTATAGTCAAAAAACACGTTTTTTTAAATACCAAAACAATATCTCAAAACAGCTAACTCTGTCAAAAACGTTGTCAGTACAAATGTTGTAGAGATTAAAATTCTGAGTAAAATAAGTACCTACACTTAATATTTTTGTTGAACATTAAGGTCACAATTCTACTTTAAACTTTTAGACCAGTGGTCAGGGGGTTGAACTCAGAATTAATTAGGAGAAAACTGGAAATTGTTTTAATCCCTTCAGTTTCGGTCTAAAATAAACGTACTATGTTTTCTTTCTCGTACTTGGGTGAATGTTAGAAAATATGTACATATTTATTTTCGAAAAACACGTTTTTTTTTAATTACCTTAACAATATCTCAAAACAGCTAACTCTATAAAAAACATTGTCAATACAAATGTTGTAGAGCTTAAAATTCTGAATAAAATGAGTACCATGATTAATATTTTTGTTCAATATTAAGGTCGCAATTCTATTTCAAATTTTTTCAAATCAAGAGCTCGAAGCCAGGAGAGACCAAGTTAACTTAACAATATCTCAAAATTACGGTCTTAATATTGAACAAAAATATTAAGTGTAGGTACTCATTTTATTCAGAATTCTAGGCTCTACAACTTTTGCACAGACAATGTTTTTGATAGAGTTAGCTATTTTGAGATATTGTTAAGTTAACTTGGTCTCTCCTGGCTTCAAGCTCTTGATTAGAGATTAAGGCAAAACTTTGAAATAGAATTGCGACCTTAATATTAAAAATATATATTAATGATGGTACTCATTTTATTCAGAGTTTTAAGCTCTACAACATTTGTATTGACGATGTTTTTTATAGAGTTAGCTGTTTTGAGATATTGTTAAGGTAATTAAAAAAAAGCGTGTTTTTCAAAAATAAATATGTACATATTTTCTAACATTCACCCAAGTACGAGGAAGAAAACATAGTACGTTTATTTTAGACCTAAACTAAAGGGATTAAAACAATTTCCAGTTTTCTCCTAATTGATTCTGAGTTCAACCCCCTGAGCATGTATCTAAAATTTTAAACTGGATTTGTGACCTTAATGTTCAACAAAAATATTAAGTGTAGGTACCCATTTTACTCAGAATTTTAAGCTCTACAACATTTGTATTGACAATGTTTTTGACAGAGTTAGTTGTTTTGAGATCTTGTTATGGTATACAAAAAAAAAGGGTTTTTTGACTATCTATACATATTTCCTAACGCTCAGCTAGTACGCGGGGGAAAACTTAGTATATTTATTCTAGACCTAAATAGAAGGGATTAAAACAATTTCCAACTTTCCCCTAATTAATTCCGAATTCAACTCCCTAACCTCTGGGCTAGTAGGGTAATCTAATGATCCATGTCTGCCGGAAGTGAAGTGGTGCATAAGCCAAAAATTAATACCACTAGTGGTTGACTCGTAGCTTTATCATTGTGTTTGTCCTACAAACGAAGATATGAAAACATGGATGACTGGGAGGAAGAAAACACTATGATAAACCTACGAGTCAACCACTGGTGGCATAAATTTTTGGTTTATGCACCACTTCACTTCCGGCATACATGGATCATTAGATTACCCTACTTCTACCCTTCCATAAAATAAAGGTTTTTTTCCTTGTGCTTTATAACATAGGTTTTTGTGCTGCCGGCTCTTGGACTATTATCTAAGAATTTCTCCCCCTACGGAAAACGAATTAAAAAATATTTTTTGTTTATTCAAGACTAAGCTGACACGCTATGCGTTGCCCGGTTCCATGATAATAGTCTTAAATATACCTAATATAAAATGTTAAATGATTTTATATTTTAAAAAAGTAAATCTAAGTAAAAAGGGCTTGATGCAAGAAGCATTTTTCTATTTATTATTTTTTTTAATCATCGACTACCATCGAATACATTTATTCTTTAAAATAGATACAGTGTACTCTCGATTATTCGTGCGCGTATTATCCGGTTTGCGGATTATCCGTGCTCATTTCGAACTCACACACACACACAAAAAAAAAATAAATAAATAAATAAACATTTTCACGCTTATCATGCATGTAAAATCGATGTTTATGTGAATTAGAATCTTTTCAGGTTTAGATGATAGTTGATAGTATTGTGAAATACGTAGAGGTACAATCGAACGCTCTGGAACCTATTTGACGGGTAGGGTTAAAGAGAATGGGAGGGCATGTGAGCCTGGCTTTCAGTATTTGACAGATGAAGATAACGTTTCTAACTGTGTCGTTAAATCTAATAGTGATGATAGTACTGATGTAAAAGATGTACTAAATGAGGAAAGTACAATTTCTCATTCTACTGCTCTACAATCTGTAGAAACTTTTTTAGACTATATGGGAGAAAGAAAATTTGATTACGGTGACTTTACTGCGGTTCGTGAAGTATGTGTCGATATAAGACAAGAGATGAACAAACAGCAGAAGCAAAGATACATTACAGATTTTTTTAAAGCAGTAAATATTAAAAAGAAAATTCCTAGTTTGATGTTATACAGCATGCAAATGTAAGTAATTTTTACATATTTGCACTGGTGTTGATTTTTTCTTTAATAAAAATGAGTTTTCGGATTGTCCGTGCGACCTCTTCCGGTGATTAACCCGGATAATCTGGAGTGCACTGTATATTTTTTATTCTCAGAACTCTTTGAAATTTTTATTAGTTATCAAAATAACAGTTTTGAAGCCTGAGTAAAAATATCGAGCAAAAATATGGATATTTAGTCGTAAAAACATAACCAAAGCTGCCCGCGTACTCATGTTCTGAGCGAAAATTCTGCAAGTTTTATTATTTCAGGGTTTCGTTCTTAAAACGAAACCATTATAAGATTACTCCTGCGTCTGTCTGTCACAGTCATTTTACTCGTAAACTATGGAACGCGAAAAGTTCAAATTGGCTGGAGTAATAAACGCTAAACCCACATATTTATAGATTAATTAACCATTTACAAATATATTTAGGGAAAATGTTGAGGTGCCAATTAAGTTACTTGAAAAGAAAAATTCTTTTGTATATCGTGTGAAAGATTTTGTAACGCCAAACTCAAAAATACATTTCTTTTAATTTTAGGTATTATATTTTCAGAAATATTGTCAAAAATGTAGTACAAAAATTCCCCCGCCCCCTCTATTTCCAAAACTACTGAAACTAAAATTATGAAACCTTTAAAGGTAGTAGAGGTTAATTTAAACCATGAGGAAAAATATAGCGATTACCCTAAAGTCACTCAGGGCTCCCAAATGGTCCGCCAACTGAATACCAATATTATTTTAGAAAAAAAAAATTTTTAGATTTTTCTTACAAACCGCCCCGGAATCACCTTTGAAAGTTAATTCTAGCGCAAACCTACCATAACATTTTCTGTTAAAATTTATTGGTATTCAGTTGGCGGACCATTTGGGAGCCCTGTCACATAGTTTTAGAAAAAATCTCATTTTTCCGTTACACACAAATTTCAATTTGCGGGCGTTCAGCAAAGGAGTTGAGGAGCGCTGGAGGTACCTATCGTCACAGAAGTATAAAAGGATTGTTGATAATGTTTTTTGAAGAAAATTGTCTGTAATTAGCCGAGATATTAACCCTTGAAGACACGGACGTTTTGGACATACACAAAGACACGGGCGGCGTACTCTATGCGACATCGGCTTTTAAAGCCTAGATAAGAGCTGTTAATGATGTATTTGTGTAATGCAATTCCCAGTAGTAGTATAAAAGCAATAAACATCAAATTGTTAAAAACAGACTAATTGAATTAGAATTAATAACCTAATTACTATGGGATTCGCCACTAGTGTAGATTGAATGGCTCTGAATACGCCACCCGTTTTTTTGAAGATTAATTAAAAGCTAATCTGGGAAAAAAGCGGTACGTACCAAGGGGGCGTTGCAGCTTTCCGACCTTCTTTCGAAGCGCGCTTAGTACAACGCCAAGTTAAAACTTTGAACGAGGATTTTGTTTTAGGTATAACTGTATAAGGTTAGTTGGGGTAACTGGACCCACGAGGTAACTGGGCCATAGGCTATTTTATAAAAAACTGTTGGTGTTTTTAAAGTTTTAGCTTTTGTGAACAATGCCCCTTAATCTCTACTTCCTAAAACAACGTGTATCAATTCAATCATAGCTCTCACTTTGCTGTGATAGGTTGTCAAAAATTTACGTTTCTTTTTTTAAAAACAACGTCAATATGGTTGAACTTCCTCGGCTTTTTATGAAAATATTGTAAGTACTTTTATTAAACAATCTTTTTTTTTAAAGATTAGACATATAACTACATTAATATTATTAGGTATCTATACATATTTACTTCATGTTTCAAATGTAAGCCCGGTGTCCCAGTTACCCCATAATTTTTTTAAGAATGGGGTAACTGGGACATGTATCCGGGGTAACTGGACCATGCTGGATCCAGTTACCCCAATAGTTATAAATAATTTTTTTGTGTTTCTCTTACTACGGGAAGTAAATTTCTCCATTGTTTTTTGCTCACAATTAAGAAAATTTGTTCATAGATTTACCTTGCTATTTTTTTCCTTAAAATACCCATGTGACTTTTATACTTATTATCTATACTAAAGTACATAAGTACTTACTTAAGTTTTATGTTTTTGGTAAAAATAAATCTAATATTTTCACTTTTAGTGCTTTTTTGAGACACATTGACAGCAAAGGTTTCCCTTACAACGCTGTTTATTGACATATAATTTACATGATGTGCCTGGTTTAAATTTTTTTAAGTTGTTTACACTTTTTCAAACAGGACCCTATATCCGATATGAAAAAATATAAATGAGTGTAGAACATAGACCCCCTGGTCCAGTTACCCCATTTTTGGGGGCAGCTGGACCCATGAGGAAAGAAGGATGAAATATGCATATTTTTATATTTTTAAATATTAAAATGTAATTTTGAGCATTTCTGTCTGATAGATGGAACCTAACTGAACACATTTACAGAAGTTCAGACTTTAATTCAAATGAACATTAGCTTTTTGAAGCTGAATTGTCAGAAGCTCCAGAGTCACATTGTAAAATCATGGCCCGGTTACCCCAACTAGCCTTACTACGCTGAATTTAGGTTTATAAAAGGCCAAATAAAGTTTAAATATGCACTACTTTTGTTGTCAGCACCGAATTAAGTTCACCATAAACAGATTAGGATACGATTAAAGAAATAGTTATACAGAATAGCAATATTTGATGCAATTTAGGCTTCATATCTCTCTGAACTTTCACAGTATATCCATTTATACTTTTCTAGTATATACAGCTGTTCCCAATCCTACGTTGTATAGTTTTTTACAAAGACTTATTATTCTTTTAGCAT
This sequence comes from Maratus speciosus, assembly GCA_963932465.1. NCBI lineage: Eukaryota > Metazoa > Arthropoda > Arachnida > Araneae > Salticidae > Maratus > Maratus speciosus. Next base: position 338,916,592 of record OZ010797.1, on the reverse strand, counting down.
TTATTTTATTTTTTTTTTTTTTAAATAATACAGTTACTAATTATATTTATTGTACGGAACCTTCTGTATGTGAGTAATACTCGCACTTGGCCATTTATTTTTAAATACTTCTAGCCGTCTGAATGTTTTAAGATTTTATAGATGATATAAATCAAGTGTCCTAAGAACGTGAAAAATATTAAGATTGTGTTAAAATACCGACGTTTAGTTACTTTTATGGCGTAGAAAAAAATAATATATCTGAGAGTCGCGAAATGACAAGGAGGTATTTTTTGTTTATGCGTGTCTCTGAAATTGAGCTTTATGTGAGCTTTCATAAAAGAGAGGGGGAAAACGTGAAATCTTTCTTGAAAAAAAATTTTAAACGGTTAAAATTTGTATTTTTTTTATGCGGATTGCGTCATTCTAAAGTAAAAAATACAAAATTTAAGCGTGTATATATATATTTTTTTCCGTATGTTGAACCGTTGGCTGATGGAGCTTCGAAAAAAAAGAGCGTTCCGTCCTTCAGAAATGGAAGATATTCCATCTACGTCATGATCACGTGGTCAAGGCAAAAACGGCTAGCGTAAAGAAGAGAAGGCTTCTTAGACGTAATGTAAATCCCCGCTAGCCAGTGAAACAGTTCATGGGGGAAAAGCAGAGTAGTTTCCGTTTCCCTTCTTATCAGTTAGGAGTTCTTTGGGTAAATTACCGGTACCACGTGACTTTTTTCAGCCTCGAACCCATATTTGAAATATCCTCCATTTATTGCCAACGATCTTTCGAAACGGCCGCTGAGCATCATTTTGATAAAAGAATATCTTTTTAATGCATGTTCGCTGGGGTTTTTAATTAATATCTCGGCTAATTACTAAAAAATGAAAAATGTGTGCCTCAGGAGCATTAGGGTCTACCTTGGACTATCCTCATCCAAATTTTCAGACCTCTATACTCTCAGAAATACTTGCTTCAATTCACGGAAATTTCCTGGTAGCAGTGCTACCAGAATATTTTTGTTAATAGGCGAATATTCGTTTCTTTTGTTCTCCGTTACAGAGGTAAAATATGCGTCAATTGATAAAATAAAAGTTGAATAAAATAAAAGTTGTTAACCTTAACGGTCGAACCAAGGTCACAAGGAACGGTCGTTCCTTGTGGTTATCAACCGCAAGACATTATGTCCATTATCGAACAATAAGACCATGCCTCAAAAATGTTCCTCACTGTACACTTCCCACAACGGGTTTTTAAAACTCACGAGTTGGAACCCGTCGAAATTCGACGAATTAAAATGTTTAAAATGGAACTTAGATCGAATTTATAATAAACCTAAAAAAATAATTACAATAAAAAATTCATTTTGCATTGGTTATCTAACTCTTAAAACAAATAATTCTTAATATAAAATTACCAAAATATTATTTCCAAAAACTTCAACTGCTTAAATTATTGAAAAATTAAACTGTATTAGAATACGTAATTAACATGAGTAATTATGTTGAAGCTATCGATTGAGGCTCTTAGGTTTGTTTTTACGGGATGAAAAATCATTAAAAAGGATTTCGCTTTGTCACATCATAAAATTTTCTCCCGTAAAATCTAAACTGTACGTTATTTTCACGTTCTCAAAATTTAAATACGCACCACTCAAATTCACAATTTAAAAGTATTTTAACGCGCAATACATTATTAATGAATGTATTTCCAAACTTAAAGTCATGTTTGTCCGATACAACTTTTCATGTGAACATTCGCATAAAATTTAATTCTAATCTCACTACCCGCGAAAATTTACCCTTCAGAAATTTGCCTTTAGTTGTCATAGTATTGGTCAAATATTTAGTTTTATCAAAGAAAATTATTGTTTTGTTTTAAATATGACATCATTTTAACTAATTGAATTATTTTGCCTAGCGTCTCAAACTCAGTATCAGCGTAATGTAAAAATATTGAAATATCTTCTTCAATCTTTTGATTTATGAAGAAGAATGCGTGTTTTTTTTTTATGGCTGACGTCATTTTCTGTTCAAAAATTAGAAAAAAGTTACTTTTATTTGTGATGTGAAAATGGCATCAATAAGGATATAATCAATAAAAATAAATAAATCATGAATATTTTCCCTTTACTTTTAATAGAAATGGGGTACTTCAGCTGCCACAATTACAAAATTGGTACTAAAAAGTATAAAAAAATTAATATCTCAAAAATAAATTGAGATAGAGCTTTCAAACAAATTGCATTTAAAAGTACATTTTTTCCCTATACGATGGTGCAAAAATTGAAACTGTGCGATGTTTAGAAGTTTAAAAATTTGCTGTTGCGAAAATTGCAAAACCGAAATTTCATTTCAAATTTCAAAGTGTTGCCATTCGCAGAATGACGTATGCGTTACGCACAGATATGTTTGTCCTTTATAATATAGATTGGAGCAACAATTTTTTATCCATAAAACAAAGCATTGCAGAAAATTCCAATTTGAACACTTCCTGCAACTAATGTGGCATCTTTTATGACTTAAAACAGATTAGCAGCTCCAATAACCAGCATAAACGTTAAACACAGTCAGTGTTGCCAGATTGCGGAATTTTTTGTCTCCAGATTGTTGATTGTCACCGCTTTTTTGAAAGAGAAGTATTCGGCATATTTAAAAATAGATTAACAATTCTGAAAAATAAGGCGAATTGTGCTATTTTAAAAAAGTGGTGATAGTCACATAATCTGAATTAAAAAAGTCCCCAATCTGGCAGCACTGAACACAGTTGAAATGGAAGTTTCATAATGTTACAGTAGTTTCGATTATCCGACTTAATATGGATCAAGCTCACCTCAGATAAGCAAAAAGCTCGGATAAACCGGATTTACACAAATCGTCACCAACTAAGGAGATGAAATATAAATTTTCACTTAATTCATTCATTTTTATGCTACTATACTCCCTGTAGGAAAAATCGGCTTTTCAAGGACAAACGTCCTGTTTCCATTTTTTCTTCGTTACCATAATTACTAACCTAAGATAAAGGCCGATGAGTGACCAACGAAGGGATAATGAAAAGAGGACATTTGTCCTTGAAAAGCCAAATTTTCCTACAGGGAGTATAGTAACATTTGTCTGATGTACATTTCCATTACTTTTAAGAAAAACGGGGAAGGAAATTGTTTATTTGAAGAAGCCCTTGATATTTTTTTGTTTGTGGAATGTCAAATTTGCTGCAGTGTTACGTTACTGCATAGCTACCAATTTCTAAGATTTTTTTCTTACCACTAAAACTTACTAGTAAATTTTGCCTAATGCAATCTAACAATTGTCAACGATTAAATATGCCAAAAATTTGTATTAAATTTTAGAGGTAACAAAACCGTACAAATTGGCAGCTATGTGATTCTATTAGTCATAAAAATTGCAGGTGTAGCCTCTTCTTTCTGCTCAAAGTATTAAATAGTTTGTTTTGTTTTTTTTTCAATCGAACATATTCCTTTGGAATGGATCATTTTCTTATAATGGACTGATGGATTCCATTATTATGAAACAGCCATTATAAATGAAGTGTTAGGTGAAAGAGCAGTGCAGTCGTAAAAAGTTAGAATTCTGATTTTCTGGTCAGAATAGGGAAAAAAATGTTTTTTTTTTTTTAAAAAAAATATGGCCATTTTTTTCCCATTCAAGCATTCCCCTATTTAAGCAACAACGAACAGATTACACAGCATTTCTTTGAAATCTATCCCAATCGCGCCCGTCGGCCTAATCGTTCGGAGTTTTCGTGGTTTTCTTCGAGCCGTGGATCTTCCATGCGTTAATACGGATTAGGTTCCCTTAGAAAGACCCCCACGGAGGGCACTCCCCCCGGGCCTATATCCCTCGTGTAGATAATTGGCCGTCAAAAATCAACCCTTCTTTGAAATCTTTCTTACTTTTGTGAAATTTTATTAAAAATTAAAAATATTTCATAGTTCCATATATGGAATTTTAAATGTTTCTGAGATAACAAAGCTTTCAAAGATGGCAAAGAAAAGATTTGGCGTTTGATTATAAAAATCCAAATTTAAACATAATAAAATATTACATGTTATAATTTATGTTTATCAAAAAATGCATCTTAACAGAGATTGATTTTATTTATTGGCGTGAAAATATATATTTTTTCTCTTAACGAAAAGGACAGGATAAATCATTTTGATTGATATTTCTGTTGATCTAGATCAGGGGTTCTCAAACTTTGGTACGCGTATCAATACTGGTACGAGAAGCTCTTGCTATTGGTACGCTAAAGTCCAATACTGGTATTTAAATGAAATGCAGCATATTACTTTAAAAACAAAAAACCAAAAAAAGTGAAATTATCATCCTGAAAATTTTCGAATGCAAAAAATACATTGTAAACGGTTTTTTCTTTTGCATGTATCACAAGAAACTTTTATTACTGGCATACTCTATGAAATCTGCACACATTTCTTATGATACAATCAGTTTTTCAGATTTAAACACATATGATTATATAACATCAATATAGGAAAAGTTAAAATTTGTAAATAAAAACCTAATTTTAAAATGAATCGATGAAACAAATTTAATTAACAGAAAAAAACATTCTTTTTAAACTGAATTAATTGAAAATAAAGTCTGGTTTTTTTCACTGGTTTCTGGTTTTTGAGGCAGAAAAAAACGCTTTTTTCTACCTCGTGCTCCCACCCCTCCCCCCTCCCTACTACTATTTTTTTGTGGGTGTGTGTACTGGAAGATCTGGTAGGAGGTGTTGAAATTTTATTTCAGTGTTGAAGTTTTATTTAAGATACAATTCATTATTTATTTAATTCTGTGGACTGAAAATTTTTGTATCAAAAGTATGTGTTTCTTTTTATTTCATGGAAATCAGTTTTTAATGGAGTAAAATTATTTAAAACCGTGATTTGAAATCAAAGAAAAAATGGAAAGCTCCGTTTTCACTGTTTTCTTATATTAGCGTTACGTTTCTTAGGTAGTGGTACGCGGAAGTATGACTTCGATTTAGTGGTACTTCGGTCTAAAATTTTGGGAATCCCTGATCTGGATAATTTAGATTTTTGTTTGTTTGAATGTTAATATATATATATATAGGCTCTTAAATATATATTAAAATCTTTTTTTTTTCAGACGGTAATTCCAGCGATGTTCTTATGCAAGCAGGTTTTTATATTCAAAGTAAAGATGTGTGCAAAGCGGCTTACGAACCTGAAGTGAAAATCACCGATGTGTACATGTGTGCAGGAATGATGGATGGTTCCAAAGATGCTTGCCAGGTAAATATTCAGCGTACACCATTTTTACTTTTTTCTCTCTTTACAAGAAGAAAGTATTGGATTGGTAAAAATTTTCGAATTCCCGTTTTCGACGGATTTACACGATCAGAGATCCCGAAAAACATTCTTTTACAAAATGTCTGTCTGTATGTGACAAAAGTTTTGTGGGCGCTCTATCTCAAGAACTAATGAACGGAATTTAATAAAACTTTGGATTCAGTTAGTCCCTGATATAAATTGGTGCTGATTAGTTTTTGGTGCAAATCGTCCAGCAGGTGGCGCTGCTATGCTGCATTATTCATGATTTCCGCAATAGGTATATTTCAAGAACTAAAGCACGGGTTTTCAGAAAACTTCAGATTCAGTTAGTGCTTGATATAATTTGGTGCTTATAACTTTTTGGTATAAATCGCCCAATAGATGGCGCTGCTATGCGCATTATTCATGATTATCACAATAGCTCTATCTTAAGAACTAGTGCACGAATTTCCATCAAACTTCAGATTCAGTTAGTCCCTGGTATAAATTAGTGTTGTTTAATTTTTCGTGTAAATCGCCCAACAGGTTGCGCTACTATGCTGCATTTTACATGATTTCTGTAATAGCTCTATCTCAAAAACTAATGCACGGATTTTCATCAAACTTCAAACTCAATTAGAAGTTGACATAAGTTGTTGCTGATTAGATTTTGGTGTAAATCACCTAACCTGTGGCGCTGCTATAATGCATTTTTCAGGAAGTATTAACATGTATGAGATCGAAGAAAGTTTTGGGATTGCCACATCCGACTGGTTTTTTAAGCGTGTTCGTAATTATATAAATACGTAGCACCTATAGTCGTTGTCTGGTCAGTCAGTCTGTCCATATATAACAGCGCAAAAATTACACAACCGAATGGTTTGAAATCTAATATATATAAACGTTGGAGCATTTTGTCGCGTCATTTAAAATTTTCTGAAAATCGAATCAAAACTTAGAGATATTAATAAAAGTTTACTTCATTCTATTAAATCCTATCAGACGTAATTAATTCAACGATATCCCATGATAGGTAATGATTCTAGGTTGGCATGGTGATGACGTCAGATTTAAGATGGAGTCCTATAATTTCCGTATTACTGAATTTAACGTATATAATCGTAATACATTTTGTATTCATGCATTTTCCATAAGAGTGCAACAGCTATTGCACCTAGATCCGAATATTTATAAAACTAGTTATAATACGAATGGACCTCATTTGCCACGTTTGACGTACATTTTCCGACTTGTTTTCTTTCTCCTCCAATGTCTATTCATTATTTCCTACGACTGTCAAAGATCGCAAAAGTTCAATGAAACGCTCTATTTTAGAAGTATCTCTTTAATCTAGAAAAAAAAAAAGTAACTAACGTTGCTGTTGCCGTACTTTAATTTATTGTGAATCTATTCACTTTCTCGGGTTCTCCTGCAAAAATTATTGCATTTAAAAACGTGAAAACTGGTACTTTTGTACAGAAATGTGTGATAAATGCAATGAAGCAGACAGTTTTTAAAATAAAGACTCATTTTAAATGTTATTTAATGTCGAAATCGGCCGGGTAGTTCAGTTAACACTTTGACGTCTAAGCCCGAATGCCACTCGGGCTGCTGTTTTCGGTGAAGCGAACTATGTCCGAGAATCTCTCGGAGTCAATTTTTAAGTCTCTGAACTTTAAAAATACCTACTTACCTACTATATACGTTCGCTGTCTTTTCGTATTATCTACGAACCTTTTATTTTGAAAAAAAAATGGCAGCACTAAACAGAAGTAAATATATGAAATTATCTAGAATCAGAGCTTAATTCGAACTGATTGTGAACCTTGTGGTGTTGCTTTTTGTGCTTTGAAATGTACCACACAAAAGCGAATTTTACTAAATAACGTTTATATACAAATAAAACCTATTTTCAGATATTTGTGCAACATTTGGGTAAGTTTTTATTCAAGTCTATGTAAAATTTTATGTTAAAGAAATGTTTTCTTATGCGGAACATTTTTTTAAATATAAAACATACTTTTTTCAATAATTTCTCATTAAATATTTTTAGTACATTTAAATAGTTCCTTAATTATGAATAAGAACAGTTTGAAGTTTTATAATTAAAAAAAATATTAAAATACATATCTTCCAAGTGTGTTTTAAAAAATCATGAAAAGTACCAAATATCCTCAGTCCAGAGGAAGATATGCTGTTGAAATAGCTCAGACATCAAAGTGTTAAATATGTTTTATAAGATCAAAAATTATGGATAGCAATTTAACCGTCTTTTGCATGCACATACTTGACTAGATTGTGGTGTGGAGTGTGCAATCATTTTTCTTTTAATTTGCTTATTTTTTTCATTTTTTTTGAAATTTAATTATATGAATAGATATTTAGTGCATAGCTTTAAATAACCGTTTTTATCTAGGGTTTCAAGATTTTTAAAAGCCCAAATAACAATATATTCAAAGATTTTACAATTGAAAAATATATTTACGTGAATATTAAAAAAAGAAAGAAAATTTCAAAATAAATAAATTATTACGTGCAAAAGCATTTAGTGTTGAAAATTATGTCATATTTAAAATGATGGTGTGTTACAGCGTCTAAAAGAAAACTTTATTTTTAGACTTTTATAAAAGTTCGGGAGGCAGCGACAATTTTTACTTAACCCTTTTATACAAGCTTATTTTCAAACGCGTATTCAATTGATCCCGCTTAATCAGTAGTAAAAACAGTCGTCACCTGTCGCTAAAGCGATGGATCAAAACCTTCCTGCAGGTGGTGTTAGGAGGATGAGACCTTGTGGACTGGAAAACCCCTCAGTCAAAGAGGAATAAATGGAAACCAGATTACAGAAGATCACTATGGGTCGTGGTTATATCATTCAATCTTCCATAATCGGGTAATTTTTTAAATCATATCAAATTATTTTTTTTTAGAGCTTTGGTAGTCTAGATGGGGGCGGGGGGGGGGGGGGGTCGAACGTAGCGTAGGAGGCAGAAACCCTTAGTAATTTAAAAAGAAGTTTTTAATGTTTTATTTCACTTATAGTGAAGTACTTTTTGATGTTATTGATTAGTGACTTATGGAAACATCAACGTAAAACTGAAAAACTATAATGGATGGCATCTCATTGATGTTCGTAAAATTCAACCGGCCGACTTTCAAAATAATGGTTTCGATTTCCCATGGTGGCGACAACTCGCACTAAATAATAATAATTATTATTATTATTGCTGCTCGAATATAATATTTCTAAATATTTAGCTGAATAAGTCCACTCTGTTGAGAAGCATAGTGTGAAGTACAGATGTCGGACTATTAACTAAATCTAGTATTTTGCATCATGGCAGATAATTACGTAGTGTGTGTGCTATAATCTTGGATTTTTCTTCAAATTTAAATTATTCATGATAGTATAGCTGCTATAATTAAACTTTGTAACCATAATATGCTTCTAAATATTTTATATTGAAGTATATAACTATGAATTGCTAAGACTCTGTATGTTTTCGGTTTAGCCAGTCATATCGTCATCTGACCAAAGATTCAGGTCCCAAGCAAATAGTTCGAGAGAACTTCATTTGTAAAAATTAGCTTGTTTCAATCTGTATAGTACAGCTGTTTAGTTCAGGGATTCAGGGTTGGGAGAGTCTGCACCCAATGGCCACTCTCCACTCGCCACTCGTGGAATTTTCGACGTTGTCATTAATGATGAATTAGTTCCATGTCTCAACCATGTACAGCATGGTGTCACGTGCATTTCAGAGGGCATGACACAGTGGAATCAGCGATGAAATAAGGTATCTATTTCCTTTAACAATAAAAAAAAAATCTGAGTAAGCTTAAATATATGTGAAAATTATTTTACAGTTACGGACAGGTTATTCTAATCCAAATAGTACGAGGGTTATTCAGGAAATAAATTCCGAAATGTAATGATTTCCGCACCCGACAGATGGCGCTAATCTGTATATGAGGTACCGCGCTCTCAGGGACTGAAAAATGCGTCATGACAAAAAAGTTCGTATGTTGAAACGTTGGCACGTGTCAATGTTTCCCTAAAGTTGTTTAACTCTATAGAACAGGGATGGCGAATCTTTTCACATCCACGCGCCAATTTTTTTTCAAAATATATTTTACATGATCATGACGTGCCAGCAATAAAAAATTTAATGGACCAAATAGTAATGAATCAAAATTACGTAAAGTTTTGTTTTTATCATTAAAAAAACATGGGTAACTTTTAAAGTTTATACTTTAGAAATTTATTTTTAAAACATTATTTCTGTTGTACCATCTTCTATGTCAAATAAGTTAAGTATCAGCTTTGCACTTAGCTATTTTTAAAAGAATGCAAGTTGAGTTGGACTCGTTTGACAAAATGTTTTTACTTGAAATTTTTCATATTATTTCCGAAAAGAATGTCCGACAGAAAAAATTGTCAAAATAGCAAACGCCAGATTCTACAGCTTTTGGTGTCTGGAAATGAGTTCCAAATTCTTATAATTTTACCATCGGCATTTTTGCTTATAATGCCTTTTAAGCTTTCTTTTGCAATAATCCCCTAATTCTCTCTTATCCTTAAAATTGTGTGAGCCAATATTGAGCTAGATTGGGATACGTTATATTTCAATTTCTTTAATCTGTATGACAAGGACAACCAACCGAACTAATCAAATTCAGATAAACAGAGGCAACGTCTACATTAATTAATGTATTTTGTGAAATTCTACTATATTTTGATGTAGAACCTGAATCTATGCCGTGCCAAAATTAATCTGCAGCGTGCCTCTTATGGCACGCGTGCCATATGTTTGCCGTCCCTGCTATAGAAGGTTCCACGAACTGTGGTATTTATTCTTAATTTCCACACTCAACATCATCTACACCGTTTTCTGGGTCAGAAAATGTGCCATATATGTGGATTTCACACGCCAAAAAAAACTGTCTATGCCACTGGTTACGGTGGTACAACATTAAAAAAATCTGCGACGTACCTTTCAAAACAAGAGACAGTGCTTGCTTAGTGATGGTGTCATTTTATTGCGTGACAATGCCAGATGCCAGGCCTCAAGCCGCTCGTGTGACTCAACATCTCATCGAGTACTTCAGTTTGCAGGACCTTCTATAGCAGAGTTGGCGAACCTTTTCACATCCGCGTGCCAATTTTTTCCAAAAAATATTTTACAAGATCATGACGTGCCAACCAATTTAGTGAGATCAAAGTATCAAAATTAATAAAAATATTGACTTAGGAATTAAAATATATGAGTAACATTTTGTAACATATTTAAGTATTTAAAAAATCCTATTTATCTTGTTGCTTCTTGGACTCAAAATAATTCAGATAAGTTTCGTATTTCAGTTTTTCTTTAAGAGAATGCGAGCTGAATTGGAATCACCTGACAACAGGTTTCAACTTGAGTGTTTCATACTTTCCATTTTCAATAAATAAATAAATAAATAAGTATCAGAAAAAAAATATCAAAATGGTTTCTTTAAAAAAAAGTTCTTGTATGGAATTGAATTCGAAATTCCATGTTATCATAATTTCACCATCGGTATTTTTGTTTATGGTCGTTATTTTCTGATAATCTCCTAATTCTCTCTTAATCTAAAAAAATTTTGAGCCAGTTTTGAGCTATATTGGGATTTATACTTAGAAAAACTCATCAGGTCTAAATTGAAAATAGTGCAATTTGTGCGTTTTGACTATTATGAAAGTCTGGGGTGTAAACCATGGCAACTGATATTTGAAAAAAAAAATTTTTTTTTAACCATTTGGAAATGGTTGTTGTTTTCGGTCGAGGATGGGGCCAAATGATGCTCGCATTTTATTTTTTTTAACGAAATTCAACGATGTTCTTTACTTTTAGAAGAATTTTTATTTGAATAGGTAATAGAAAGGCATAAAATCGTTAAATTGTTTAAATAGGTAATAGAAAGGCATAAAATCGTTAAAAATTGAAAAAGTCACAAAATGGGCAGGCGCAAATTATCCGATATGGAAAAATCCAAAGCCAAAGAGCGACGTCGAAATGAAAATCGTCTTGCAAAGCAAAAATCGAGGTCTTCAACTGATTATGTAGCCCATGAAAATCGATTACAGAATAAAAGACGAACGCGAAAAAGGAAACAATCTAATATTTAATCGATTGATAGTAAAAGGCCATGTCTCGAGAGGCTCCAATCCACTAGCCACGGCGTTTTACAATAGGTCGATTCTAACCGGGAAAAATTGAGCTCAACGTACATAATTTGTCGCAATCTGTGGATGATTCGGTGTAACTGCTTTCGATTTGTAAACTGTTTTTCTTCTCGAAACGGGGCTTGGAGAGTTTATCGGTGAAGGTTTTGGTCGTCTGAAGTTTGATCTTTGCGATCTGTTGTTGAAGAGGATGCCACGGAATTTGGTGGGCGAAATTTAGATTTTTCGGTTAAATTTTGTTACGAAGGTGATTTGTCGCGATCTGTGGATGATTCGGTGGAACTGCTTTCGATTTTTATTTATCCGATTATTAAAAAAATTCCAAATGGTCGTTGTAATCTATTAAATTACAATTTTTTTTTAATAGTGTTTGTTGTAGTTTCGAATTCGATCGCAGGCGACAAAATGTGTGAATTAAACTGAAAAGTGCATTTTTTTTTTTTTTTGTAAAATTGTTTAACTGCTTGTCAACTTTTTAAAAGTGCAGAGATTTTACTCAATGAATTTACAAAATGAAAACTACGTGCACATAAGTCCAATAAAATAAAATCCATCAGGCAAAAAATGTTGCACGTAAGTTAAAAGAAGTATCAACTCAGCTGTTTTGCAGGAGACAATCATTAATAGTTTTGTTTGCATTTTTATTTACAAAACTTGAAAATCGAATGCATCAAAAGTTGTATTTTGTTAACCTTGTTTTACACGCGAGCCCATCAATATTTTAATTTAGAACATGAGTCTATGCCGTGCCGAAAATAATCTCCCAGGTGCCACCGATGGCACGCGTGCCATAGGTTCGTCGTCCCTGTTCTATAGTCTTAAACATTTTTAGCGCAAGATTTACACATGTCGGCGTTTCACCATATGTATTTTTTTGTTATGACACATTCTTTAGTCATTGGAGACGAGTTACCGCATAGACGGATTAGCACTATATTTTTCGGGTGTTGAAATTATTACATTCCGGGACTACTTCCCGAATAATCCTCGTATTTTTAATTAACAAATGAAATTCCTAATGATATCTTAATATCCATTTTTAATACATTTTTTCAATTCTGAATTGGTAAATTAGAAGTAATTCTATTAAAGTAGAGTTATAAAAGAAATCATGCTTATCATTTATTTGTTAATTTAAGTATAAAAAATAATGTATTTATTTATTGCTATGAAAGCTTTTAAATTTTTTCCTGTACACATTTTGTTTTTGATAAATTTAATGAACTAAGAAAAGGATATGAGGCAATATATTACAATAAGTGATACATGAATTTAAAGAGAAATGTGCCAAGTTTTTTCAATTACAAATGTTCTATGTGTGACCCTCTTGTTACACGGCATACGTCCAATCTATAATCGAGTTCGTTCCAAACATTTTGTAAGCATCACTCTGTCAATGGTTCTGAATGCTGCACAAATGCGTTCTTTGAGTCCTGGCAATGTTTTTGGCTGCATAAACAATGTCTTTGACACTGCTAGAACTTAGAGAACGCATTGTGCTGCATTCAGAACCATTGACAGAGTGATGCTACAAAATGTTTGGAACGAACTCGATTACAGATTGGACGTATACCGTGTAACAAGAGGGTCACATATCGAACATTTGTAATTGAAAAAAAACTTGGTATATTTCTCTTTAAATTCATGCATCATTTTTTGTAATATGTGCAGAAGTTTCGAAAATATGATTTTTTAAAATCGGGTTCATCATTTGTACTCACCCTGTATAAGAATGCATCAAACACCCATAGAATTAACATAACTGAGAGGAATTCGGAAACTGAGTGACGAGCAGCCTTAAACATGGAATTTGGATTGTCATCGCGAACCGCAAGTGATCTTAAATGTTGTAGTAAACAGCGAGTGTTCTTAAACTTTTGTTAATGACTGTAATATCTCCGAGAAGCTTCATTTTATTTCATTAAAAATGTAAAATGCAAATTAACTTGAATGTTAAAGACGTGAATTATCACTTTGCTAACTAAGCGTAAACCAACAGAGTGAAAAATGTCCACGTCTGGAATCGAACCCGGACCTCTGGAATAGCATCCACCATTTAAGCCACGAGGACGATGCCCAGTTTGGCATCTCTCACTCACATAAGTCGGTGTTATTCTATCTAATAGCTGCAGTAGCAGACTTACTGACTTATGTGAGTGAGAGATGCCAAGCTGGGCATAGTCCTCGTAGCTTAAATGGTAGAGCACTGGAGCGCTATTCCAGGGGTCCGGGTTCGATTCCAGACGTGGGCATTTTTCACTTTGTTGGTTTACACTTAGTTAGCAAAGTGATAATTCACGTCTTTAATATTCAATAATTTCATGCGTAATTTCACTGCTGAAAAGTAGTTGAAGATTTAATTAAAATTGCAAATTAATTTTGTTTACGAAAAATGAGAAATATCTGAAAATTGTTTTTGGAAGTTTGCAAAAAATTGCTCCATCTATCTGAATTCCCCTCGTTACAACCGTACTTATTGCAATGATTTTTCTATTAAATCAACCATTCCCCCTTTTTTTATCTCGTTAAATCAGAGTTTTTTTTATAAACGTGTTCGATTGTAATGAAATAATTTTACTAGCCGTGCTTTGTACTTTCGAAAATTTCAAAATTACGTCTGACAAGTGGTAGTTATGAACAATGGAATATAAAAACAAAATTCTAAAAAGTTAATTGAGGAAAACTGCTTTTTGTCACATAGGGGGAAAAAAAAATTGTTTTATTTTTTCATTTTCGGTTTTTCATCAGTATGATGCTTCGTTCTTTGCTAATTTTCACGCTCAGCATTTTATCCACGCAAACGATTAAAACTGGCATTCATTTCGTTTTATTAAAGCTTGTTTTCTTTCCAAATCTCCTTTCAAAATTATTTTTCATGGACTTTTAGGACAATTGCTATCTTCCACTCAATGAAAACTTGAAGGTGCTTTTGTGCCTATTTTTAACGCTGTGCTATACCTTTTATTTATCATCGTCACTTGATTTGTTCTTTACTTATTTTATTACCTTTTTCCTAAATTTGCATAAGAAATGTTATTCTTTCCTTTTATTATTAACAAATGCGTAGGAACTCTCGTAATCATATGAAAATAGACAATTTATTTATTACATAACAATCTCCTTTAACCCTCTCGCTGCGTACTCTTTTAGGTAGATTTCGTAAGAAATACTACCTATTGCAGTCGTTACCATGGTGCGACTTTTGAAAAATTTCTTCATAACTTTTCATTATAGGACCCCAGGAACCCAAAACCACCCCCACCTAAAAAGTTTATATATATATATATATATATATGTATGTATGTATGTATGTACTAAATTTTGTCCGCACGATAAAAGACGCAATTATGCACGAATCATCTTCAAACTCGCCAACAACTTTGAGATGGCTAATATCTCGGCGGGGATTGAAAATGGGCGAAATCGGCCCAAGAGGGTGGAAATGGGGAGGGTTCGAAATTTTGAATACTGTCTTAACATGATTCTGATAAAACCAGCTCTTACACAACAATGGCAGGAAAAAAATAAAAGTTTTTCGTTATAGCAGTTGCCAACAATTAAAAAAAAACAAATAATAAAATTCTCACCACAACAATTACTTTTCTTTTGCAAAATTTTCACGTGTAAAATTAAATTGTTTGACAAATTGAAAACAAATTGAATATTACGTCATAAGTTTCCTAGAGCAAGATTTCAGCTTGAAAACTCAAAATAAATAGTTTGACGAATTAAAAAAATATCTATATTGCGTCATATTGGAAATATAATGTACCTCAGCAGATGAATACGTAACGTCATGTGAGTTTGAAGAAACGTATTAAAACATGGATAAAAACCCGACTATGGAAATATTAACATATTTTAACACTTTGAGGTTTTCTGAATTTTTTGTAGCCATTTTTTAAACCTATTCCATATACATGCTTATGTGTATTCGTGTATATTAGAATTTACACAAAAGGTTTAGCTCCCTGGAGCTTATTCTTAGTGAAGGAACTGGGTTTATCTCTAATGTTGATTTAAGTTTTGTTGGAGAATTTAGTACTTAACATCGAAATCTACCTCCGCCTGTAGGCCCGAGCCGGCAGGGATTTTTTTTTTTCATCAACATAGGTTCAAAAAGTACGCATTTATTTTACTACACATTTCAAATCTACATATATTTTAAAGTTAAAATATGTAATTTTTCTTTTTTATATGGAATTGGAGCATAAAAAAAAGATCGCTGAAATCGTGGGTTGCATGCGCAAATTTTGCTACATTTACGTTGCCCGCTGAAATCGCGGGATGCACAGCGAGAGGGTTAATAGGTATCAATAATCAATATAGGTAACCATCAAAAGTCCAGTGAATGGTATCAGAAAAAAAAAAAAATTCCCTGCCGTCCCGGCCTACAGGAGGAGGTAGATTTCGAAGTTAAGTATATTAATTGCACGGACAAATACTAAATCATGAGTAGATATAAATCCACTTTAACAGTTTTATCTGACCGCTTTTGACTAGTTTTTATTTCATTTTTATATAATAGTTGGTTTTATCAGAATCATGTTAAGGCGGTATTAAAAAAAAATACTTTTCCATGCTCAACAACTCGAAATTTTCTGGCACATTTTCAGATTAATTTTTAATAGAAAAAATACGAAACTTGCTGACGTGATTTTTGAAAAGATTTATAAGCGAAATGTGTTTTTATTTTTCTTTCAATTAATTGAAACTTGATTGATAAACAATTATTTTCTCAGTAGGGCAATATTTTTCGCTTCTAACACAATCGCTTCGGGAAATTCTGTTCAAAATGCCCACTTTGACATCATTTTTTGAAATATATTCTGCCTCTATCAAAAAATCGATCATTACGGTACATTGTATAGTTTCTGAAGAAGAGAATCTATCAATTGGACGCGTTTGAGGGCAAAAATGAATTTAAAAATGAGTAAGAAAATAAGCAGTTTGGATTTGAATACATTCTTAAAAAGATGATTTTTTTCTTCAACCGCTATGTATTTTTAATTTGTTTTTGCTGTAAGAATTGGTCCTATCAAAAACTTGTCTATATAAATGTTGAAGACAATATTAAGAAGATACAATGGCGGATCTAAGGGAGGGGCGAAGGGGCGATCGCCCCCCCCCCCCCCTTGAGCTAACAAAGGGTTTGGAAAACGACATTATGCATCCTCACGGGAAATGACTTGGGGCGAAGCTCGAGCCCGGCACGACCCGGGTCGGGTCGCGCCAGTTTAAATCCACGAGACTCGGCCTGGGTCAGGTCTTCTCTCTTTTACAGCCGGGCCGTGCTCTGATCTTAAACTTTTTTGCAGATTCGGGTCGGGCCAGGCTTCATTTTCTACTCCAGGTTGAGCATGGCCTGGACTTCGTTTTTCCTAGAGGTCTGCACTGACCAAAATTTCCTGGTCGGGGCTCGGCCCGGAATAAAAGCTAAACGTTTGGTCCGTGTAAGCCCGTATGATAAGCATTATTGGCCCGACCGCAACCCGTGGACCCCTCTAAATTCTTCCCCCAAAGTTGGTCTGGCATCTTACTTATTTGTTGTTCGTAAAAATGTTGTACATTTGTTTAGCGAAATCTTTAGAAATTTAATTTGATTTGATAAATTACATTGATGCATTTTTTAAAATCTACTTTTTTTCTTTGTAGAGCTTTAAAATTCTCATTTTCTTTTATCATCCCTTTCTTTCATTCTAAACTGATTTTCTTACTGGATTTTCATTTTAATGTAATTGTCTAAGTGATATTTTTACTTAGTGTTTACGTACATAATTGCCTAAATAGTCATTAATATTGCTGTTTTTCTGTATTCATGAATTTCGAATATAATCCGAAAATAAAATATGAGCATAAATATGTGTGCTTTATGAATAATTTTAATTACAAAATGCAGGCAGTGCTGGAGTCGATTTTTTTGTTTTTATACCAGGCCGGGACAATAATTTTTTTGTGTGTGGATTGAACCTGGACTTGGTCCTGGAAACTTCAGACCGGATAAACATCTAATTTATATATCGAGCCAGTTTTTTTTTTTTTTTTTTTTTTTTTAATTCTTCTTTCAGCCATCATCCCATAGCTAGTGAATATACCGGTTGTCCTAAAATGGACGGACTGAATTTAAAATTCAATAAATTGCAAATGGTAACAGATATTTAAAAAAATACTTGCAGGAGGGTTATGCACGATGTCAGGGACAGGGATGATTCTGTTCCGGATTTTCCGAAAATTTAACCCTCTCGCTGCGCATCCCGCGATTTTCACGGCCAACGTAACAGTAGCATAATTTGCGCAATCCGCAATTTCTGCAGCAAATCTTTTTTTTTTTTTTTATGATCTAATTCTATTTAAAAAAAAAAATTCCTTCAAAAAGATGTTGGATATATTTCAACTCTAAAATATATGCAGATTTGAAATGTGTAATAAAATAAATGCGCAATTTTTAAACATATTTTGATTAACGCAGCGAGAGGGTTAAGGATCACGGGAAAAACGCGAATTTGGTGAAAGGGCCGCGGAAAAATCGCAAAATTCTTCAAATGATCGCGGAAAACACGAATTTCGTCAAAGGATCGCGGAGAAAACGCGATTTTTGTCAGATAGCCCCGAAAAAACGCGAATTTCGTCCAAAGATCGCGAAAATAATGCAAATTTTATCAAAGATTCACAAATTTCGTTAAATTATCGTGGAGAAAACGCGAATTCCTTCAAAGAATCGCGGTAAAAAATCGAATTTAGTCAAATATTCGCTTTAAAAACGTGAATTTCGCCAAAGGATCGCTGAAAAAACGCGAATTTTGTCGAAGGGTCGAAGGAAAAAAACGGGAATTTTATCAAGGGGCTGCAACATTACAATAATTTGGTCAATTGGTGCGGAAGAAACGCAAATTTCGTCAACGGGTCGAAGAAGTGAGAATTTCATCAAAGAGTCGTGGAAAAATATGCTTTAAAAACACGAATTTCCTCAAAGGATCGTGGGGAAAACGCGAATTCCTTCAAAGGATTTCGGAAAAAAATCAAATTTAGCCAAATAATCGCTTTAAAAACGCGAATTTTGTCAACGAATCACTGAAAAAAACCCGAATTTTGTCCAGGGGTCGCGGGAAAAAAAGCGAATTTTATCAAAGGGCTGCAAAATTACAGTAATTTTGCTAAAGGGTTGCGGAAGGAACGCAAATTTCGTCAAAGGTTCGAAGAAGTGCGAATTTCATCAAAGACTCGTGAAAAAAATACAGTGGTCTCTTTAGAAAATAACACACATACATACATCTATGTTTATTATTATAGGTATAGTTTTTAACCTGAAATAATTTACTGAATTAACTTTTGAAAAAAAACAGGCTAACGCCCAGCTTGCAGGAATCTACTCTCAGCCTGAAATCGATCCGAATCGAAAACAGCTAACCCGACCTGCAACAAAAATAATTAGTGCCACGAGGGAATCCCCCCATCTGCTGTAACCTTTCAGAAAATTTACTTTGAATTTCAGATTTTTTTCCACCGAATTACCCCTGATCAGCAGATTTTTTTTACCGCGATTCTTGATTTTAATTTAAAATAGCAGCTATAGATGGCGCTGGAAGCAATAGGTGCTAAATCGGCTCCCGAAGGAGGTAGGCCAGAAATCGGGCTTCGATTTAACGACCATTGTTTGCAGCGACATCTATCGCTGCTATTGTAAAGTAAAAACAAGAATCCCAGTAAAAAATCTAGTGGTATCTTACGTAACCCTCCTGCAAGATTTTTAAAAATTGCTTTCACAATTTACAAGTTGCTGAATTTTAAAAACAGTCAGTCCATTTTAGGACACCCGGTATGTTTTTTAATAAATTTCAAAGCATTCTTTACTGAACTACAACTGATCTTAGATATGAAGAGACAAGCAGTCTTATACCAAATTAGTATTTTTCACATGATCCTGAAGATGGATTTAGTATTCCTAAATAATTATTTGGGCGTGCCCGTTATGGAGCTTTTACTGTATATAGTTTTTATCTTCAAAAATATTTAGACTTTCTTTTCAAAAATCGAGTCAACCCGAACCCTTCTCGCAAGAGTGAAAACCCAATCCGAAACTGACCCAAATCCGAAATAATGTATGTCAATCTGCCCCAAACACAACGCGCTAGGCGCAGCTAAAAAGTAGAAGTCAACCCGACTCGCAGTAGAAAAGTAGAATTCAACCGGGCCCAAACACGACCAACAATAGAAAAGTAGAAGTCAACCGGGTCCAAACCCAACCCGCAGCAAAAAAGCAGAAGTTAAATAGGCATGCGGCCAAAAGGAGAAGTTAACCCGACCCACAGCAAAAAGTAGAAGTCAACCGGACCAGCAGCAAAAATAGAAGTCAACCGGACCCAAACCCGACCCGCAGCAAAACGTAGAAGTAACACGACCCGCAGTGAAAAAATTAGCCCCGACCCGCGCATCAGATGGGAGTTTCTAAATTTCTAAAATCGCCCCCCCCCCTTGAGGACTCTCCAGATCCGCCCTTGAGAAGATATATGATAAATTCATGGGGATTTTATATCTTGTGAATAGACGGAGTTATGGAAATTTGTCTTCTTCACCCCCCCCCCTTTTTTTGTTTTCGTTTTTAATTTTTTTTGCGGTACGAATTGGTCCTATCAAAAACTTGTGAATATAAAAGTTGTAGATAATATTAAGGAGATGCATAATAAAATTAATTGGATCTTGAGAATTGACGAAGTTATGAATTTTTTTCACCCAAAAACCCTATTTTTTGCGCCCCTTGAGTTCATTTTTAACTGTATCAAAAATCTGTGATACATAAATTTTTACCCCTATTTTTAGAAGTAACAAAAACTTTAAACTGATTTGATATGTACAAAAATTAAGAAGTTATCGGGGTTTTTCGGTTTTCACAAAACCCCTCCCTATTTCCATCCCCTTGGTCCGATTTTGCCCATTAATGAACTTGACCGAGATTTTATGCCCCTTGATTTTATGTATCAGTTTGGAAGAGATTTGTGCAGAATTGTGGAAGTTATCGTGTCCAGAAGAAAGTGATTATATATATATATAGATAGATAGATATATCATGGAAGACGATAGTATTCCAGTGACGCAGCCTTAAGCCTAAAATTGTATCGTATCGTAGAATTCGTAGATGGCGGAACTATATATACACCTAACTCGACTTCAAAGAAAACGCGAAAAGCCGCCTTTCAATAACTCAGCAAATATAGCTCTTATTATTCTGATTTTTTTAAATCAGCCTTATATCTGCAGTCTAATCTCATTCCGAATTTTTTAGATTTATACGTGCAGTTTATTTTGAGATCTAAATACCCATTTTTAAAGCCAAAGCTATGTCAGAAATTTCTAATTTCGATTACGCGAAAACGGCCCGGGAGATTTTCTTTAAATTGATATATAATATAAATCTGTTTTATGTGAAGAGAATAAGATAACAGCTGTTTCCGGGAAAACTCTATTTTTTTTATTCGCATTTTTCCCCTCCGAAAATGACATGGGCGATCTTATTAAAATTAATATATAATATGAATATATTTTAGATGAGCCGAATAAGGCCATGTTTGTTTCCAGGAAGACCCTTATTCGTTATATAATAAGCATGAAAAATCGGACTATATTTTTCCGCCATTTATGGGAATTACACCGAAGATGCGCCACTGTATTCGTGCGCTTAATTTCTTCTGATCAACTTTTAGTGGAAAGTTTACGTGCCTTCTGCAGCTCAGTCGGTTAAGCTCTGGCCTCGCAATACACAGTTTGCGAGGTCTGTCTTCTTTGAAGCAGTAAGCACTTTTTTTTTCTTTTTTTTTTTTCTTTTTAAGTCAATAAAGTAAATTTGATTTTATGTTTCTATACAAATGTACTGGTTTATTTTGATTTTTTTCTTTAAGAGTTTCACATATCACTATTTCGTGACAATTTTTCAGACCGTAAAAATACTGTAAAATCTGCCTAAGGCGGACTGACTCTGTGTAAGCCGGAAATCTGCCTACCGCGGAAAGACTCTCAAGTCCCGGTGAATCCATTGAAAATAACATTAATACGTGCTCCATAAGCCGAAATCTGCCTAACGCGGAAACGGAAAGGTTTTTAAGGTCCGCCGAAAGCCAATTTTTACATCAGACGGAAAAAAGAATATTTTAAAACCGAAAAGCATTCGGTAAATGGAACTTTAAAACTGATAGATATATCAAATATATATAATAAATAAATACATATAATATATAAATATAAATAAAAGCGATTTTTGCGCATTCATTTGTTTACAGAGAGAGAATTTTAATTTTGAAATTTTTCAGATTTAATTATAAGGAAAAGAAAATACGCAGTTTGTATTTGTTCAGTCCACAACAGTTTCTTTTTATTTACAATTTTTAACACAAATAAATTTCTGTTTTTCTACGGTACATAAATTTATATTATGCGTTTTTATTTTTTCCATTACCCTTATAATAAAATAAACGGTCAAGTGCGAGCATTACTCGCGCACAGAGGGTTCTGTAGAATAAATATATGAATTTGTAATTGTATTATAAAAAAAAAAAATAAATAAGAAAAAAAAAGTTGCTAAAAGAATACCAAGACTTTGTAAAAAACTATACAACGTAGGGTTGGGTATAACTGTATATATTAGAAAAGTGTAAATGGGTATACCATGAAAGTTCAAAGAGATATGGAACCTAAATAATATCAAATATAGCTATTCGTATAACTCTTTTTTTTTTAATATTATCCTAATCTGTTTATGATGAACTTAGTTCGGTACTGACAATAAAAGCAGTGCATAGTTAAACTTCATTTGGCATTTCATGAAACTAAATTCAGCGTAGTAATAACCTTTATTTCTACAGTGTAGCTAAAACAAAACCTTTGTTCAACGTTTAAATTTGGCATTGTGCTAAGCGCGCTTCGAATTGAGGTCTCAAAGTTGCAACGCCGCCTTGGTCAGTACCGCGTTTTTCCAGATATGTGTTTAATTAACTTTTAAAGTCACTCGAGGCGTATTGAGAGATACAATCAATGCAAACTATCGCGAATCCCATAGTATTTATGCGATTCATTCTAATTAAATCTTTCGAGGGCGATGCCCTTAAAAAACGGACACCTAATTTTAATTCCAAAACAGACAAACGGCACTAAGAATATATAATTAAAATTTCCCTTTTATCATGTACGTGAAAATAAGCAAGTTCGCATTTTCTAATAAATTCGCTTATAAATTCTGGTGTCAGTCCATTATTTCATAAGTTTATGAATAGAATTACTCTGTGCCGGAAAGGATTAAGTGGTCGCAAGACTCTTAAAGCTTCAAAATTTAAGAAATTTTAATTTTTTTAGATGTTAAACTCCTATCTTTTCTGAATATTTTGATATAATTGTTTCCTTGAAATTACCATTAGAACAGAAGTTTTGGTTTTTAGAATTATACCCGCTCAATAGCTGAAGCGGCGTTTCCGAAACTTTAAAGTCATTATTTTCTAAATGGCGTTTTTGGGGCATAACGCGCAGGATACCTCAAAAACTTCTGGATATTTTTTTATGAAATTTTCAAAACATATATTTCATGTTAGCCTGTATAAACTGAACGTAAAATTTCCTTTTTATTGTTCAAAAAAATATTTTTTTAGGTGATTTTACTGTTGAAATTTTCAAAATTTTGTATTAGCTAAATGCAACATTGCATTAAAAATATAAAAATGCTTTAAATACAAATTTATTTAAGTTCAGGGAAATTATTACAATCTGAAGTATAGCACCAAAATTTTCATTCTAGTTGCAATATTTATTTTGTAATCCTGCGCGTAAACTGTTATGCCAATTTTTTGTTTGACAAATGTCTAACAGTTTCGAGCCCCCTATAAATACTAATTCTGTATTTTGCAATTTTTTAAATACATGAAACGAAAGAACATACTTATATCTTTCATCCCAATTAAAATTGTGTTTTAAAATCATATACATTTTAAGACATTAAATGTTGAAAATGGTCTTTTTATCATTTTTTCCACTTTTTAGAGTCCCGAGACCCCTTAAATTAGTATGTTTTTAACAATTTGACGTTTATTGCTTTTATACTGTTACTGGACATTACATTACACATATATATCATTAAAAGTTGTTAACTAGGCATAGAGTACGCCGCCCCTGTCCTTGTGTATGTCCAAACTGACCGTACCTTTAAGGGTTAATATCTCGGCTAATTACCGATGATTATTTTCGAAAATCATTATCAACAATGCTTTTATTCTTCTGCAACGATAGGTATATTCAGCAATGCTCAACAATTTTTCTGAATGCCCGTAAATCGAAATTTGTGTATAACAGAAAAATGCTAATTACTCAAAAACTATGTGACCTAGGGTAATCGCTATAATTTTTCGGCAAGGTTTATATTAACGTCTACTACCTCTAATTTTTTCATAATTTTAGTTTCAGTAGATTCGGAATTAGATGGGGGGGGGGGGGACATATTTTTGCGCTACATTTTCAACAATATCTTTGAAAATATAATACCTAAAATTAAAAGGAATGTATTTTTGAGTTCAGCGTTACAAAAGCTTTCACGGGATACCCTACATGATATACAAGGAAAACATTTTTTTTTTCAAGTAGCATAATTAGCCCCTCTACTTTTTTACTAAATATATTTATGAATGTTTATTAATCTGAAAATATGTGGGTCAATGGTCTTTATTACTTCCCCGAATTTGAACTTTCCACGTTCCATAGTTTGCGAGTAAAATGGCTGTGACAGACAGACAGACAGACGGACAGACACAGGAGTGATCTTATAATGGTTTCGTTTTTACTTTTTAAGTACGGAACCCTAAAAAGAAGAAAAACAGGCTGATATTCTTCCATTACCTTTATAACAAAAAAAAAAAAAAAAAAAAAAAAAAAAAAATGTCGTTATTCTAACTGTAAATGGAAGACTACGAGATTTTAAAAAAAATGTCATACATTCAAAATTTAAAAAAGTAGATTTTAAAAAATCATATATATATTTTTAATTTTTAGGATAATTGGAAAAAAAATAAATTGTCTAGTTTATTTATATGTATCGCATTTCAATCCGTTTCGCTGAGGAAAATACGAATTTTTATGTGTAAAAAAACTGTAAGTAAAACGAAAATGTCGATTGAACAAATAAAAATGCGCACATTTTTCTCTTTTACATTTCATTAAATTCATAAAATGGAAACTTCATACTTTGAACTCTCTCTATGTGTAAAAAAACTTTAATTAAATGCACAAGCTCATGGTTTTTTTTTTATTATTATTGTTATTGTTACAAACTTAAGAAGTATTACTAATGAATATTTCACTTTAAAAAAACGGTACTGAAGATTACAAACGCAAAAAATACCCGACAGTCTTTTTTTACCAATTTGCATGTTTTATTTTGTTATATATTTAGCAAATAATTTATAACCGTCAAATTTTTTAGCTAGATCTAGTAAAAATCAATCCCGTTTACATTTCTGAATTATTGAAATTAGTGTTTTCTGGTGCTGCCATCTGTCTTTCAAATGTAAAAATAATAATATTCCATTTAACACCTCTTCCGTACATGTGTGCACCAGTGGCCGAGAGGTTCTGCTCTCGAAGCTGGTAGACGGGAAGTGCTGGGTTCAAACCCAATCGCGCCCGTCGGCCTAATCGTTCAGAGTTTTCGTGGTTTTCTTCGAACCTTGGATATCCAAGCGTTAATGCGGGTTAGGTTCCCTTAGAAAGACCCCCACGAAGGGCATTCCCCCCATAGGGCCTATATCCCTCGTGCTGATAATTGGCCGTCATAAACACAACCAACCGTACATGTGTGCACCACCAGTGGCCGAGAGGTTCTGCTCTCGAAGCTGGTAGACGGGAGGTGCTGGGTTCGATCCTAATTGCGCCCGTCGGCCTAATCGTTCGGAGTTATCGTGGTTTTCTTTGAACCTTGATTTTCCAAGCGTAAATACGGGTTAGGTTCCCTTAGAAAGACTCCCACGGAGGGCACTCCCCCCCCCCTCTTTTGGGCCTGTATCCCTCGTGCTGATAATTGGCCGTCATAAACCCAACCAACCAACCGTACATTTGCAATTTTAAATACTATTAAATAGGCCCTCAAAATTTTAATTTGGGTCTCAAAAATTCAGATTAGTACCAAGCTTCAATATCTTTTATGAAGAGCAATTATATTTAAGAGATTTAGTCATTTATCGTTGCTTCATCATGATATCAACGAGATTACATTTTGGCCAGGTCTTGGCGATTTAATGTTACCAGTTCACTTTGGCAACCTTTTTCTTAGAGTGGAATTTCATTTACTGCTGTGGAAGATTGATGCTTCCCTGTGCTTCCTGTATGGAATGTATGTATATTCGAACTCTTGCTAAATGAAAATGAATACTCAATTATTAAGCAAAAAATTGTAAGTTAGAATTTGATTTAGATAGATTTATTTACTTTTATTAGTGAGCAATTGTTGTATTTTAAATAAAAAGGTTTAAAGAGTAATATTTCTTGATATTCTTCTTAAAAAAGTAAGCTTTTTACGTAGTAAAATTTAACAAAGCTTTATATATATATAAAACAAACCATAAAAAAACCCATTTTGTATATAGGTATGCCTTTTTTAAGATGGGGGGGGGGGGGGGGAATTAAAGATGAATGAAAATCACGATTATGAGTTGGTCCTTTGGCCTTTCATATTTTTTTTGTTTTTATCTTTTTATTACTGGCCTAAAAAAAGTAATGATATCAATACAAAAGAATCCTTAACGGGTTAAAAGTTTGTGACGCAGCGCTTTATCTTATTGCTATAAGAATTTTAAATATGGAACTTAAAAATAATGACATCAAATTTTAAGTAACGCTATACTATTAATTAATGTATATGTATACATACATTTATATTATTTATTTCATCATTTTATTTATTTATTTATTTTTTTTAATTGCACGTGTAAGAATTATGTTAAATTTAAAAGAATGTATAAAAATGTATTCATTGATGCTTTATTATTCACATCTCTCATAAATTCAAAATATGAGTTTTAAAAGATATGATATCAAAATTTAAGTGACACCTTGATGTAGCTTTAAACAATGTTTTAAAATTCAATTTCAATTGTTTTCGGTTTGGCTAAATATATTTACACATGTAACCAAAACTTTTAATGTACTAATACAGTGTTAAAAATATCACTCTCACTGAACCTATACAATGCACTGCAATGTATTTATATGAAAAAAATTGATTTATCTTTTGTGCCATGCTATCCAAAATCAAAAGTAAAATTTATGTAAATGATTTTTGTGCGTCATATTATCAATTTGCATGCATTTCGTTTAGTTTGGATACAATGACGCACAGAAATCATTTACATAAATTTTACTTTTGATTTTGGATAGCGTGGCACAAAAGATAAATCCATTTTTTTCATATAAATACATTGCAGTGCATTGTATAGGTTCAGTGAGAGTGATATTTTTAACAGTGTATTGGTAAATTAAAAGTTTTGGTTACATGTGTAAATATATTTAGCCAAACCGAAAACAATTGAATTGAATTTTAAAACATTGTTTAAAGCTACATCAAGGCGTCACTTAAATTTTGATATCATATCTTTTAAAACTCATATTTTGAATTTATGAAAGATGTGAATGATAAAGCATCAATGAATAAATTTTTATACATCCTTTTAAATTTAACATAATTCTTACACATGCAATTATAAATAAAACAAAAATAAAATGATGAAATAAATAATATAAATATATGTGTACATATACATTAATTAATAGCATAGCGTCACTTAGAATTTGATATCATTATTTTTAAGTTCCATATTTAAAATTCTTATAGCAATAAGATAAAGTGCTGCGTCACAAACTTTTTTAACCCGTCAAGGGTTTTTTGTATTGATATGTATATAAAGTTTTTTACTGAGGGTGGTTTTGGGTTCTAGGGGTCATGATCGGTGTACATCTGCAAAACTTTTTCAGAAATTTTAACATAGGAACGACGCCAATAGGTAGTATTTCATACGAAATCTACCTAAAAGGAAACCAGAAAATGCAAAAGATAAAACAGGATAATTATGCAAGATTTATTCAGTTTTCTTTCTACTACCTCAAATTTACAAAAAAGAAAAGGTAGCCGGAAGGTTAGTTGGGGAAGGAAAATCGCAAGGAACCGAAAAGTCTAGAGAAGTTTCATTCAGCTGGTGGGTCATTTTAAAATCTGCCCATGTTTTAGAATAACAAAATCAAATTTTTAGAAATAATCAGAAAGTTTTAATTTTTTGTAAACAATTGCCTTACCTCATAAACATTAATATACAAGCATCAGCAGAGATTAATTTACTAATTTAACATTTTAAAACTAATTTCTAAATTTTAATGAACTTGGTAATGACATAAGTGAGCACGGTAATGACATCTTACAGTAATAACAAATTAAGCAAAGTATTTTTATTTTTCCCCAGGCATAAATGACAGCCATTATATCTTCTGGCCCATACAATGATTTTATATTTATTATATAATAAAAGCAGATTAAGAAATAAAAGTTCATTTAATTATCAATTAGAAGTGGGTACGGTAATGACGTACAAAAAAATACTCACCAAAACATTCAAAGTCTTTGCTTGTTTTATTGAAACTATAAAACTATTTACTCTATTCACCTAAACCTGATAACAAGTTGACTTTTAAGGAGTATTTTTGCCTTGATAAAAAGGCATGTGCTACCCTCTAAAAAATTCCAGATGAACTTTGTCAGAAGCTTGGCAATGACACTCTTTCTTAGGACACGGTTTAAAATAATTATTAAGAATTATAGATAAGTTTAATTAATGGAAGTAAATATTTTTTTAATTAGTAGTATCTTAATAAATAAAACTGTAATAAAAAAATTATAACGATCTGTTTTAAATAGAACTTAGTCAAATCTTTACCTAATAAATTGCTTGTTGCGACAACCTACGGTAATGACATTTTGACTACAAAAGAATATATTTCTTATTTTTAATTTTTTTTTTATAAATAATAGTATATCTGTAAATTATCATTAAAAAAACATGATAGTTAAAATGCAATAATTAAAATTATGATATTTAACTATTTTTCTGTGCAAATGTGAAAGGACAGTTAAACACGACACTTTTTGAAAAGCACCCACCCTGGTATCCTTTGTTCTTTGTACGTGATATCCACGGTCGTTCGTTGTTTATGTTTCGTTGATAGATTTCAATTTAGCGCTAAAGTGCTGTATTTTGTGGTTAATGGTAAATCTTTCGTTCTTATGATAAATCTTTCGTAATCCAGTCCGTAGCCAAATGACGAATTTGGGCAAACATAATTTGCTCAAAATTGCTGTTCAAAATCTTTAGTTCTGTATAGTTATCTTTTTTAATGTGTTTAAAAAGCTATTGCAGCCATGATAGCAACACTTGTAAGTGGGCTCAATTACGAAAGATTAATGTGGGAAAAAAACCAAAAACTATTTTTAACATACTATGGACAATCAATCACCAATCTTGTTAAAGTCATCTGTCACTAGCTAATTTACATAAATGTAGCTTAATAAATGTTCATTATTGAAATTGAGGTTTAAAAAATCATGCTTGAAAAAATAAAGTCGCCAAATGAGCTATAGTTTGAAAATAATTTCATTTGAAGATACACTGTTCTTTATTCGATGATGTAAAACTTGACATTATGCGATTTTTAGATGTGATGTAAAAACAATAGCGCCGATCATTGGCAACTTCGTTATACATTGCTAAAAACAGCTATTGGTTTTTGAATAGTCGTTCAAACGTAAACTGCGGTTTTTTTGGAGGCGAAAGTAAAGTCCACATTGATAGAAATTGGGCTTTGTCGCTAATAAACAACTTTTAACCCATTCAAGGGCAAAGCACTTCCATTCCTAAAATGTTGAAATGAATGAATGACATCCGAATTTACAAACACATTTATTTGTAAATAAGAAAAAGCTACATTTCAGAAACATAATATACCGAAAAAATTTTTTACCGAAATTCTGGTGCCATTGTGACACTTGGAAATTAAAATTAAGTGGTTTCATAAACGTATCACCGCCCCTGAAAGGGTTAATCCCATTCGAAGTAATCTCTATGGGCCACAATACACTTTCAACAATGCTCGTAATTCTGCTAGCGGTACTGTTAGCGAAGGCTTCATTTAGAATCGATCTAAGCGTTGATGTCACATATTGTGGGATGGCTGATACATCTTCAAAATGTGTCTCTTTCAAAGTTCGTTTCTTGAAGCGAGTAAACAAGAAAGTCCGAAGGGGCAAGATCCGGGAAATATTGTGGATGATCGAGAACATTTACGGCGCGCTTGACTAACCCTTTACTGCACGACGTGCCATATCTGGCACATACCTAAAAGCCTGTTAATTTTCATTATGACCCATGAATTTTGCTAATATGATCACTGTAACTGAACAATTCAAAACATGTAATAACATTTATTTTGCCCATGTCAGACGGCTGCATTATACAAAAAATTAGAATTTGTTCTTCGGAAACAAAAAAAATTCAATCAAGCTATTAAGGTAAGATTTACTTTCATTATTTTTACTGAATACTTAAAAATATTAATATAATAATAGTTGCAGAGTGTTAAGCAGTTAAAATTAATCAATTTAAGCTCATTTAGTTGCAATATATATATATAGTAATACAATATTTTAAAACCCTAAATGTGTACATATGGCAGACACCATAAAATATCAAATTTTAGCTGAAATTTTGAAATTTAATTTTTTTTACTATTTTTCCCATTATTAGACCAATATATAGATTTTTAAAAAAAATCGTAAAAATAGAAAAATTCGTGGAGTGAAGGGCTAAGAAGTTGCGCTTATGGATCGCAGTGTGTGGCCGTGTGTTATTGGCTTCTGTTCAGCACCACTTGCACCAAACATTGCATGAGTCTCCATCGCTGTTTATCCCAGTATGCATGAAAACTTGATGTGTTGCTCCATTGGACTACTGTGACATGTTTAAGCAACGCATACTCACTACGATCAAATAGCTACAGCTATTTAAATCTGCATCTGTCTTAGTGTGTTCTGTCCACGTGGTGTATCTCGATTATTCTTTCCATGCGCATGCGCGCTCTTTAATCCCATTCTTCGTTTAGAAATAGAGCCATTCATCTAGTTTTTTAGACGCACGTTGCCTAACGGTGCTTTCTTTTGGTTTCTTCAGTATGGTTATAGATAGATTTGACTATATTTGTTAAATCTCTTATATTGTTTCTTAATGTTTAAAAGATTAATGTTTTAAATTAATAATTTGACCTTTATTTTGTAGGGTGATTCTGGAGGACCTTTACTGACTGTAGGGAAAAATGCTAATTACTATTTAATTGGAGTGGTGTCTTTTGGAAAGCAGTGTGGACAACCGAATTACCCTGGTGTATATGCAAACGTCACATCGTTCTTAGACTGGCTTGCTGTAAATTTAGCTAACTGAAAAAATTGCAGGGAAGAGAGATGACAATGAAAAAATAAATTCTGCCAAGAAAAGTTCGGAAAAGCAAAAGACCAAAGCTTTGAAGCTCTTATATGCATATCACCGTCAGTTTCGGTAACAGTAAAGAATATGTTCCAGACGCATAAATCCCATACTATGATGGGGAAAAAGTGACTGTATAGTATACCGAATAACAGGCTCAAAATCTCCAACAGTAGCATTTCATTTAAGTTCCATGTAAAAATAATCCTGATTGGAACTTCTCAATTCTAATTAAAAAATAAGTAAAGATAAACTCAATGGTATTTGAGGGGGGGGGGGGGGGTAATGGTGACCCGCGTTGAGCATTTTGTTGATATGATAACTAGTTTTGAAAGCTTGAAAAACTATTATTTTTCTCCAAATATTTTTTTTTGTGTGTGTCTTTAGTCGCAACTGTTTCAACCATTGAGTACAGTGAAGGGTTACCGTTATATTTCTGCACTGGGCTGGAAAATTCTAAAACTGTGGGTTACCATTGTTTTTTCCCATGCCTTCCAGTTGATCCAGATGTTTTCAAAATTTGTATGGTCTATTTGTTATTTATTAAGCCTTTCTTACTGTTTTAATTATTTATTCTAAATGAAAAAGTCTCAAAATGTAAATTTAAATGTATAAATGCTACCAGTAATACATTAAATAAAACCTCAGAAGGTAAAAAGATAATTTAAAAAATAAAATCTTAAAAACATGATAAATTTAGATTTTAACATTTTTATGATTGAAAATATTTTAACTCTAAAATTTAAACTAGAAAAATTTTTAAATGGTAAATATGAGATAAATTCTATCTTCATTTAAAAAAAAATAAGCACAAGATCATTGTTTAATTTTGTTTGTTAAACTATCAATATTCATATTTTGAGTTATGTATTTGTTAATACACTTTATCAGCTTGTAAAGTACAAATTCTTCCATTGTATACATATTTAATTTTTATACTGCTTTCGACACGTGTATTTCACTATTTTAAAAATAAAATGAACCTCATAATATTTTATGTGTAAATCATAATGAAATTGTAAATTATGGAAATAAAAATTTTAAATATGAATACTTTAGTAACATTTTCTTATCCTCCTTATTACATTTTCACCAAATAGATAGCTCGGAACTAGCAAATGCATTACTTTGGTGTGTGGGAAACATTTTAACACTACCACGGTAAGTAAAACACTTTTTTTACTTACACTTGTTTTACTTACCGTGAACACTACTATTAAATAAAAATCAGCGCAACACAATACATTTGCGTAACAAGCCTATAGCTTTTAGCCTTTGTATAACATTGACGTACTATTACTACGAAAGAAGAAGAAATTCTGCTCTCATAATGGAAACATATTTTGTACTTTCTTCTATCTTTAATAGAAGAAAATATTGCAAGCGAATTTTTTTTACTTCCGGTTTTCGACGGATTTACACGTTTTAAGGGTCAGATATCCCCAAAAACATGTTTATAGAAAATGTCTGTCCATCCGTGTGTCCGTAATGTCGGAAAAAGTGTATGAAGTTATGCATAGAATTGAACCAAATTTTTTTGTGTGTATTTTTGGCTATAGCAAGCAGGTCCTCCTTTAATTTGGAAAAATTCTGACGGAAGGGGGCGATGTAATAACTATTTTTGTGCCATTTTCATTATTATACCATCGAAAAGTGTATGAAGTTATGTATAGAATTGAACTAAATTTTTTTATGTTTTTGGCCATGGCAAGAAGGTCCTCCATTAATTTGGGAAAATTCCGACGCAGGAGGGCACTGTAATAGCAAGTTTTGTGCCATTTTCATTATTGCACCGTCGAAAAGTGTATGAAGTTATGCATAGAATTGAACCTAATTTTTTGTGTGTGTCTTTGGCTATGCCAAGCAGGTACTCCTTGAATTTGAAAATATTCCGCCCGAAAGGGAGCACTGTAATAGCGGTTTTTGATAATTTTCTTGATTTTTCGTAGTTCTATTGTACACTGACCGCTCGTAAAGCGACGGGAACTTTGCATCATGATAAGCCGGCTATTCGCGAACAGATGATGTACAACAGAATAACGGAAAACTATTGATTTTAAGAAATACTAGATAGAACACGTCAAAACTTGACGGCAAACAACTTGATGATACCATAGAAAAAAGTTTATAACTTTTTAAAAACATTTGATGTGTTTACAGAATAAATGAAATAACTAAAAAATAAGCCTTTTTTCCAAATGCAGGCTAGGAACTGGCAATTGACAGAATTACACTTGCACATGCACTAACAGAATTTCTCTCCTCTGACGCTTTTCCATTTACTGGGCATACATCAGTAAATTGTACACAATTGTTACTATGCAAATTGTACACACAAAATGCATCTACATACATGCTTTTCAACCAACTGTTTCTATTATAATGTACATAAATGCACTTATTGCCCAGTGGTTAGGGGGTTGAATTCGGAATTAGGGGAAAGCTGGAAATTGTTTTAATCCCTTATGCAACAAAAATATTAATGATGGTACTCATTTTATTCAGAATTTTAATCTCTACAACATTTGTATTGACAATGTTTTTTATAGTTAGCTGTTTTGAGATATTGTTCAGGAAACTAAAAAAACGTGTTTTTCGAAAATAAATATGTACATATTTTCTAACATTCACCCAAGTACGAGGAAGAAAACATAGTACGTTCATTTTAGACCTAAACTGAAGGGATTAAAACAATTTCCAGTTTTCTCCTAATTAATTCTGAGGTCATCCCCCTCATGATGGGTCTAAAACTTTGAAGTAGAATTGTGACCTTAATATTCAACATAAGTATTGAGTGTAGGTACTCATTTTACTCAGAATTTTAAGCTCTACAACATTTGTATTGACAATGTTTTTGATAGAGTTAGCTGTTTTGAGATATTGTTATGGTATGTAAAAAAGCGTGTTTTTTTACTATAATTCTATACATATTTTCTAACGCTCACCTAGTACGAAGGGAAAAATATAGCATATTCATTCTAGACCTAAACAGGAGGGATTAAAACAATTTCCACCTTTCCCCTAATTAATTCCGAATTCGACCTTTTTTTGCTCCCCTACCACTGGGCTATTATGTAAGCAAACAATGTCAGATTATGACAGCAATGTACGATTTATCAGTGTGTTTCGACAAATGGACAAGCGCTCAAGTTCTTAACTAAGAGTTCATACAGGTATGCATCGGTCAAACAGCTCATACAGGAATGCATCGGCACTACATGAATAAATACATATTAAAATTATCTTCCTATATATTACAACATTGAAAGTTTTGTTAAGATTTTCCTGTATTTGTATCAAGTGCATTCATATACACTCCGATAACAAAATCATCATCGAAATCAGTAGGGGAAAAGCATGTAGAATAAATGAATGAATTTTGCTTGCATGCAGATATCAGTAGTCATGTACGATATATCAATGTTGTGTGGGTTAATCAAAAAGCACTTTTAAGTTCTTTGAATTAAAGCACAACAGATATTCACCAGGCAAAGAGCTTAAATCCATAAATATATCTACTAAAACGCATTATCACACAACATAAATTAAAGGATTTCATATAAACAGCTAATGACTACAATATTTAAACGATTAAAAAAAATTACTTTATAAATATTTTTTTATTATTCGTTTTAATTTATTTTTAAGTAGTGGTGTACTGAGTACTGTTTTGCCCAAGCGCCATGTCTTTAGCCAGTCAAATACAAAGTAGTAGTTGGTAAAGGAAAACACTCATGCGCACATAAAATCGAGATTATAGGTAAAACTCTGATAAGAAAAATATTACAAACAACGCAACCAATTACATGCACAATTTCTGGACTGATTGAAAACATATTTTGAACAATAAACATACATGTTTAAAAAATTTAAATTTAATAAATCATCCACACTATTTTAAATAACTTTTATATATGATAAACAAAAAATACACCTAATTAAAAAAAATTATCCTTCATAACAATTTCTAGATTTATGCATTATTTATAAACACTAGGGGGCTCTGCCCCCTACGAGCTACGCTCGTCAACCCCCGTTCAGACACCGCAGACTCAAACAGCATGCTAATTTGATCGCCTTTAAAAAGATTTCGGAAGATTGAATTATAATTTGAATCTGACAATTATAATCTGACGTAATTTTCACCAAACTTTTCTTTCTCTTTTTAATATTCACGTCAAAATACTTTTGCTAGAAATGAAATATTATGATCATCTTAAAATGTCAAGTAAATGTCTCGCGCAATTTCTAAATTAAAACTGTTTTGCAATATTATTTTTTGTTCATTTTACGTAATAATTGTAATATGACATAAATTCTCCTATTTAGGACTTCTAACGTATGTTACTGAATTTATTATTTTACAATATTCTTTCTCATTTAAAATTCACGTGTAACTATAGTTTTTATGACGTAATTTTCAATGAGTTCCTGCTTTTTATATTTTTTATTTATAATAGTCACGTGTAAAATAAATTTTTAATTTGAAGCAAACATTACTGTTTGCGCTGTTTATACAGCTGGCAACAGTTTAAATTAATACCATTTTCTAAAATTTGTAAAAAATATCTCTCGAAATGCTGAAAATTTGAATTTAAAATAGAAAGAAAACCTCGAAAAATTATTCAAATTAAAAAACTAACTGCAATCTGCACACCGTGAAATTCTGACGCATAGAATGATCTAAAAATGATTAAATTCCTATGTACAGTGTTTGCTCCTATAAAACTTTTTTAATGGAACGATTTTGTCCAACTTTGGCATTAAATATCTCTTAAAATAATTCTTCGATTTGAAAACTGTCTACATCAGCGTGTTTATCAAACATTTCTGTATAATACTACCGATTTTCATATTTTTGTATGCATTATTTTTCTTAATATTAACGAAGAAAGACCTCCGGTCACAAAAAATTCAAAACCGGCGGCGGCGGTGGTTACTTTTTTTTAGAATAGAGAGATTACCATCCCTTTATTATTGTATTGTCCCTTTACTCCCTTTGTTAAATTGTTTTTTTAATTACATCCAAATGAAGAAAAGAAAATTTTATCAATTTTTATTCAAACTAAGAATTATATAAAGAAATTTATATGGTTACACTAAAATATGGGTCGTTTGTAAAATGTATATGTTTAAATAAAATATTTTTTAACTTTTGATGAAAAAACTGAAATATTTGTATGATTCTATTAAAATAAAGATTATTTGTAAACTATCCATCACTGGAATAACAGGAAAAGTGAAATTTTATAATATTTTAATTAAACAGAAATTTGCCAATTTGTTGATATTAAATTGTTTTCTAATTACATCCAAATAAAGAAAAGAAAATTTTATCAATTTTTATTCAAACTAAGAATCATATAAAGAAATTGATACTGATTACACTAAAATATGGATAGTTTGTAAAATTTAGATGTTTAAATAAAATATTTTTTAACTTTTCATGAAAAAACTGAAATATTTGTATGATTCTACTAAAATAGAGATTATTTGTAAACTATCTATCACTGGAATAACAGGAAAAGTGATATTTTATAATATTTTAATTAAACAGAAATTTGCCAATTTGTTGATATTAAATTGTTTTTTAATTACATCCAAATAAAGAAAAGAAAATTTTATCAATTTTTATTCAAACTAAGAATCATATAAAGAAATTTATATGCTTACACTAAAATATATGTCGTTTGTAAAATTTATAAAATTTATGTGTTTAAATAAAACATTTTTTTTTTTTAACTTTCCACGATAAAAAAAACAAACTAAACAATGGAATTTTTTTTTATGGAATAATTTTAATAAGGCGTGAAAATTTAATTTTCGTAACATATATAATTTTATTTATTATTTAAAACTTTGAATGCATAGTTTTATTTATATAATATTATTATTACGATGTAGCTTCAGACAACTTATAACGCAAAATACAGTTTACAGGAACTCATACTCCAGAACTGTTTATTTTCCTATAAAACTTTATATTATATCAGGGAACTGTCCTCTTCAACCCCTTCCCCGTTGTTTCATTAATTTTATAATCATAACCCTCTAGAATTCGGTGTTACATGTTAAATCTTATATCTAAAATAATTAGAATAATTAATTTTTATAATGGTGATAATGATAGTTTAACCATTAGTTTGAACGATTAATTATTTTTATAAATATTTTTATAATGATAATTTTACAAAAATAGTTTATCTCCTCTCATAAACTTTGAATTGCTACGTCACTATCATCAATTTGCAATCGACTATAATACAAAATTGAACCGCATAATTTGGGAAACAAAGAAACATTGTTCGATTCTCCGATACCTTGAATAAAAAGATTTGAAAAATTTCATACATAAATGAAGATAATTTTATAACTGTATTAGAAGAAAATTGTGTTATCGAATGAAAATAGTAAAAGATAAGAAAACAATGTAAAATATGCTGTATCCGTTTAGAGAACTCTTGTTGTGATCGATGAATAGTAGTTGAATATTCGTTCATCAAATCTAATCTCAAAAAAGTACTGATGAAATAAATCATACAAAATCAGCTGTCCGGCGAAGAAACGATATTTTCTATAGCTGAGTGGCAACACCCGAATCTCAAATATCGATCGTGCCGCAGCAGTGCGTAGAAATCACGTTTATTTTCGTTCCTGAAGACAACCCTGGGAAAAACTAAGTGATCAAAAACAAATGAAAAATCAGTTCAGAAATCGTCTGCAAGTTGCCACATTTAGGATTTAAGGTAAAAATGAATGCTTTATTTATATTTTCATATATATTTCAATAGCTGTTACTATAGTGTAAATACATATACATTTTAAGAAGAGTACGTTAGTTGTGTAAATATAAATATTATGCAATCTATTTTACACATTATAATGCAGGTTAAATTATTTTTGAAATTACGTTTCGCTTACTTATTTATTATTCTAAAAGAAAATTCATATTTTGTTAATGGAATAGAAGAGAAGTTTTTTTTTCCCTGTAATATTATCTATTTTGCATATGTTGAATTACTTATATCATACTATTCAACCTTGAGCATTTCTTATATAAAATTCAACCACCTCCCCCCTCTCCCCCGAAATGTGCAAAATAACATTTTGTTAAAATATTTTTTTTTTAAAAGGCATGCAAAAATAATAATCTTATAAAGGTTTGAAATGAATTCCAATACTTAAAACATTTAATTTTTTTTTTAATTCTTTCGTAACATATGCTAAAGTAAACAAAACATATTTTATGCATTTAAAATTTTTAAAAAAATGCACATTTAGTAATAAAATGGCTTGTTGCTTTAGAATCCAAGCATTTTTTTTTTCTCTTGTAATGTTATATAGTTTGCACACGTCGAATAAGTTCTATACTAGATTACCCAACTTGAAATATTTTTTTCAATAAAGCTCAAAGTTGTTTTTTTTTTTTTTTTTTCAAAAATGCGGCAAATAAATTATAAGAAAGAAACACAGAGCAGAAAATCACAAAAGTTTGAAGTCAATTGCAATAATTAAAACTTATGAAGTTCATTTTAAATTCGTGCAAAATATATGCTAAGGTAAACGAGACATATTTCATGAATTTAAAATTCCGAAAGAAAAATTAAAATGTAGGTATAAAATAGCTTGTTACATTAGAATTAAAGTTTTTTTTTTTTTTCTTGTAATGTTATATAGTTCGCACACGCTAAATTAGTTATATTAGGCTACTCAATATGGGCATTATTTTCAATAAAATTATATGCTTTTTTCAGAAATGTGGAAAATAAATTATAAGAAACAAACAGTGGGAGCAAAAAATCACCTTATGAAAGTTTGAAATGAATAGCAATAATTAAAATTTATGAAATTTATTTTAAATCCGTTCAAAACATATGGTAAGGTAAACAAAACATATTTTATTCATATAAATTTTTAAAATACAAATAAAAATTTAGGAAATGAAACAGCTTGTTACTTTAGAACTCGATTTTTTTTTCTCTTGCAATATTATTTAGTTTGCACATGTTGAATTAGTTCTATTGGATTACCTTCACATTGATTTTTTTTTCATAAAATTTAATTATTTTTCCAGATGTATGGAAAATAACAATTTGTTAAAGTATAAAAAAGAAGTACCGGATGAAAAGAATAATAATTTTATAAAGGTTTGAAATACAGTAATTAAAATTTCTGAAGTTTATTTTAAATTCGTTCGAAGCATATCCCAAGGTAAGCAAAACATATTTCATGCATTTAAAATTCTAAAAGAAAAAGAAAAAAATTGGGTATAAAATAGCTTGTTACACTAGAATTGAAGTTTTTTTTCTTGTAATGTTATATAGTTTGCCCACAATGAATTAGTAAAAAAGAAGTACCGGATGAAAATAATTCATTTTTTTTTTTCTCTTGTAATATTATTTAGTGACACATATTGAATTAGTTCTATTGGATTACCTTCACATTTATTTTGTTTTTTCATAAAATTTAATTATTTTTCCAGATGTATGGAAAATAAAAATTTGTTAAAGTATAAAAAAGAAGTACCGGATGAAAAGAACCACCATTTTATAAATATTTGAAATACAGTAATTAAAATTTCTGAAGTTTATTTTAAATTCGTTCAAAACATATCCCAAGATAAACAAAACATATTTCATGCATTTAAAATTCTAAAAGAAAAAAGAAAATTTAGGTATAAAAAAGTCCTTCCGGCCAGTGCCGGGAGGAAGAGGTAGCTTTTATATTCCTTATTTTAAAAAAGCCAACTTATATTATTCAAACACACGAAGCTCAATTTAGTGGAAACTGAATATAGGAGATTCAGTACTAATTTTTTATAAATACTAAATCATTATGAATGAGAATTTCGCGAAATTAGTCAGCTTTATCCAAGCTGCTTTTATTTAAAGTAACTTATATTTCGCTGCCAAATTCGGCGATTTCTTAAAGTGCCTGCCATTTTAAGACAACATGGTGGATGAGGCTAACCAGTGAACTTGGTCGAGACCTTAGTAATTGCTGTGCACATGCTCACTCACATCGGAATCGGCTGATATATACGAGTGCTGTTGCAGGCAAAAAACAGATTTTTCAAAATGTTACCCGTATTAGAAATTGAAACTGCTATATCCGAGCCATTTTTTAAGATAAAAACAAACAAAAAATGCTCCTGAATCCTTATATCAAGGTCAAACACTTAAGAAAGAAACCTTTTTCAATTTCTAATTTTTTTTCACCTCACTTTAAATATATTTTTTTTAATTTAATGGCCGACGTTTTGAAACAAGATAGCTGATGAAGCTGGCCAGCGAACTTGGTCGAGATATTGATGTATACTATCCACATGCCTTCTTAAATCGAAATAGGCGAATACGTGTGTTATAGCGTGACAAATACAAGATCGTTTCAAAATGTTAGCCATGCTAGAAATTCAAAGTGCTATAATTCAACCATTTTTTAAGATATAAACAGAATAACAAATTTTCAGAAACAAAAACTGCTCCGGAATCTTTGTATCAAGGCCAAACACATTAAAAAAAAATCTTTTTCATTTTCCAATTTTTTAATACTTAATTTTAAATTTTAAATTTCATTTTTTTTTTTAATGACAACCCTTTTGAAACAAGATGGCGAATGAAGCTGGCCAACGAACTCGGTCCAGACATTGGTATGTACTATGTACAGACCAAGTTACATCCGAATCGGTTCATAAATACGCCTGTTATCGCGTGACAAATATCAGGTCGTTTTAAAATGTCAGCCACAATAGAAATTCAAAATACTATAACTCATCCATTTTTTTAGATATAGACGAAACAAAAACTGTTCCGGAATCTTTGTATTAAGGTCAAACACATACGAAAAAATCTTTTTCATTTTCTAATTTTTTGGTATCTCATTTTAAATTTTAAGTTTTTAAATTTTTTTTAAATTTCCGCTATTTTGAAACAAGATGGCGGATGAAGCTGGCCAACGAACTCGGTCGAGATATTTGTATGTACTATGTACACACCAAGGTACATCCAAATCGGTTCATAAATACGCCTGTTATCACGTGACAAAAATCAGGACGTTTCAAAATGTCAGCCACGCTAGAAATTCAAAATGCTATAACTCAGCCATTTTTTAAGATATAGACGAAACAAAAACTGCTCACGAATCTTTGTATCAAGGTCAAACACATAAGAAAAAAATATTTTTGCAATTTTCAATTTTTTGGTACCACATTTCAAATTTAAATTTTTCTTAAAAATTTAAATGGCCGCCATTTTTAAACAAGGATGCGGATGAAGCTGGCCAACGAACTCGGTCGAGACATTTGTATGCACTATGTATAAACGAAGTTACATCCAAATCGGTTCATAAATACGCCTTTTATCGCGTGACAAAATTCAGGACGTTTCAAAATGTCAGCCACGCTAGAAATTCAAAATGCTATATCTCAGCCATTTTTTAAGATATAGACGAAACAAAAACTGCTCCGGAA
Source organism: Maratus speciosus (assembly GCA_963932465.1). Classification (NCBI taxonomy): domain Eukaryota; kingdom Metazoa; phylum Arthropoda; class Arachnida; order Araneae; family Salticidae; genus Maratus; species Maratus speciosus. The sequence continues at coordinate 338,875,106 of OZ010797.1, read as the reverse complement.
TCTTTGTATAAAGGTCAAATACATAAAGAAAAAATATTTTTCAATTTTAAATTGTTTGGTACCACATTTCAAATTTAAATTTTTTTTTTTTAATTTTAAATGGCCGCCATTTTGAAACAAAATGGCGGATGAAGCTGGCCAACGAACTCGGTCGAGACATTTGTATGTACTAAGTACACACCGAATTACATCCAAATCGGTTCATAAATACGAGAGTTACAGTGTGACAAAGGTCAGATATATATATCAATTTTGAACGGAGGCTGGATTCGATGTCTGGGGGTCATGATCGATGAAAATATACCAAAATTTTTTGAAATCGCTTTCCTCCGAATGGCTGCAATAGGTAGCTTTTTGTAATGAAAGCTACCTAATAGCTTAGAATTGAAGTTTTTTTTCTCTTGTAATGCTATATAGTTTACACACGTTGAATTAGTTATATTAGGCTACTCAATATGGGCAATTTTTTTTCAATAAAATTATATGCTTTTTTCAGAAATATGGACAATAAATTATAAGAAATAAACACTGCGAGCAAAAAATCACCTTTTGAAAGTTTGAAATGAATAGCAATAATTAAAATTTATGAAATTTATTTTAAATACGTTCAAAACATATGCTAAGGTAAACAAAACATATTTCATTCATATAAATTTTTAAAATACAAGTAAAAATGTAGGTAATGAAACAGCTTGTTACTTTAGAATTCATTTTTTTTCTCTTGTAATATTATTTAGTTTGCACATGTTGAATTAGTTCTATTGGATTACCTTCACATTGATTTTTTTTCATAAAATTTAATTATTTTTCCAGATGTATAGAAAATAACAATTTGTTAAAGTATAAAAAAGAAGTACCGGATGAAAAGAATCATCATTTCATAAATGTTTGAAATACAGTAATTAAAATTTCTGAAGTGTATTTTTAATTCGTTCAAAACATATCCCAGGGCTTGAATTTCAGGACGGGATGGCGGGATTTGCGCCCAAAATTTTGAAATCCCGCCCAAAATAATATCGTGGGCGGGAGACTCCCGTCCAAAAAATTTCACCATTTTCCTGAAAATTTTTCATTTTGAAATTACCATTAACTCCCGCGAACGCCTTGCAAATTTCCCGATATTTTCGTGCGACTAACTGACACATTTTGCGATTTTTTTTTTACCGCGAAAGATCGTTGAAACTCGCGAATTTTCGATGCGACCGATAGGCAAATTTCATTATTATTATTATTTTTTTTTTTTTTTCGAGATCAGTTGACAAGTGTCCGCGACCGATTGGCGAATTCAGGGGTGATTCTGTTATGAATTTTCCGAAAATTTCAGGCATTAGGTTCCGAAAATTGTGAAAAATCGGTCATCAGTTCAACAGAAAAATATCGTGAATTTTGACAAATGATCGCCGAAAAAATCAATTTTGTCAATTGTTCGAGGAAAAAATCGCCAATTTCGTGGCAAAGGATTGCGAATAAAACACAAATTTTGTTAAAGGATCGCGGAAAAACGTGAATTTCGTCAGATTGCGGGAAAAAAAACTTGAAATTCATCAAAGGATCGCAAAAAAACTCGCAAATTACATCAAAGGATAGCAAAAAAATCATAAATTTTGGCAAAGGAACGCGGAAAAAATGCGAGTTTCGTCAAAGGATCGCGAAAAAAGATAATTTCGTCAAAGAATCGCGGAAAAAAGCTAATTTCGTCAAAGAATCGCGGAAAAAGCTAATTTCGTCAAAGGATCGCGGAAAAAGCTAATTTCGTCAAAGGATCGCGGAAAAGGCTAATTTCGTCAAAGGATCGCGAAAAAAGCTAATTTCGTCAAAGGATCGCGGAATAAACACGAATTTAGTGTTTAGTCAAACGGCCGCTGAGAAAAAACCGCGAATTTCATCAAAGAGTTGCGAAAAAACGCGAATTTTGTCAAAGGATCGCAAAAAACGCGCAATTCGTCAAAAGATTGCGGGAAAATGCGAATTTCGACAAAGTATCGCGGAAAAAAACGCGCATTTCGTCAAAGGATCGCAAAAAACGCGCAATTCGTCAAAAGATTGCGGGAAAATGCGAATTTCGACAAAGTATCGCGAAAAAAAATGCGCATTTCGTCAAAGGATCGCGAAAAAACACGCATTTCGTCAAAGAATTGCAAATTTCGTCCAGGGATCACGAAAAAAAAACCCGCGAATTTCGTCAAAGAATCGCAAAAAACTCGAATTTCGTCAAAGGATCGCGGAAAAACGTCAAATTTTGTCAAAATATCTCGAAATAACGACAAATTTCGTCAAAATATCTCGAAATAACGGCAAATTTCGTCATAAGATCGCAAAAAATGGAAATTTCGTCAAAGGGGCACGAAAAAACACATAGCTAGTGCTGGGAGTGATCCCTCCCCCCCCCCCCCTTCATACCCTCTGTTGTAACCTTTCAGAAAATTTGCTGTCAGTTTCAGAATTTTTTTTTAGGTAGATTTCGTAAGAAATACTACCTATTGCAGTCGTTACCATGGTGCGACTTTTGAAAAATTCCTTCATAACTTTTCATTATATGACCCCAGGAACCTAAAACCAACCCCACTTAAAAAGTTTATATATATATATGTATGTATGTACTAAATTTTGTCCGCACGATAAAAGTCGCAATTATGCACGGATCGTCTTCAAACTCGCCAACAACTTTCAGATGGTTAATATCTCGGCGGGGATTGAAAATGGGCAAAATCGGCCCAAGGGAATGGAAATGGGAAGGGTTAAAAATTTTGAATACCGTCTTAAGAAGATTCTGATAAAACCAGCTCTTACACAACAATGACAGGAAAAAATAAATATTTTTCGTTAAAGCAGTTGCCAACAACTAAAAAAAAACAAACAAACCAATAAATTTCTCACCACAACAATTGCTTTTCTGTTGTAAAATTTTCACGTGAAAAAATAAATTAAAAAAATAGTTTGACGAATAGATCAGTTTCAACCACGTGATTTTTTTCAAACAAATTGAATATTACGTCATAAGTTTTCTAGAGCAAGATTTCAGCATGAAAACTCAAAATGAAATAAATAGTTTGACGAATTAAAAAAATATATATATATTGCGTCATATTGGAAATATAATGGACCTCAGCAGGTGAATATGTAATGTATTTAATACGTTTAAAGAAACGCATGATATTAAAACATGATAAAAACACGACTATGGAAATATTGACATATTTTAACACTTTGAGGTTCTCTGAATTTGTTTTAGCCCTTTTTAAACCTATTCCATATACATGCGTGTGTGTATTCGTGTATATTAGAATTTTCACAAAATGTTTAGCTCCCTAGAGCTCATAAGGAACTGGGTTTATTTACTAATCTTGACTTAAGTTTTGTTGGTGAATTTAGTACTTAACTTCGAAATCTACCTCCGCCTGTAGGCCCGAGCAGGCAGAGATTTTTTTTACTCAGAATCACCCCTGCTTTCTTACTTTTTTAAATAAAAAAAAACATTTTGCATCATTATTCTGAGTTGTTGATTTAAATTGCTTCAATGGTATTCTATCATGCCTGCATTAGTACAGACATGACAAAATAATTAATGCAAATCTTTAAAAAGCACGTAAAATAACAGTGGGTTTCATAGTTTTTTCTCCCTCCCAAATAGCTCAACTCCCCTCCATTTATAAATGTTGGTAGGGAGACTCCCCTCCTATGAAAAATTGAATTTCAAGCCCTGTATCCTAAGGTAAACAAAACATATTTCATGCATTTAAAATTCTAAAAGAAAAATGAAAATTTAGGTAATAAAGTAGCTTGTTGCTTTCGAATTAAAATATTTTTTTTTTCTTTTCTAATCTTATATAGGTTGCACGCGTTGAACTAGTTCTATTACACTACTCAACCTGGTCATTTATTTTACAATAAAATTCAAAGAATTTTTTTTTTCAGAAATTTAGAAAATAAATTATAAGAAACAAACACTTATTAATTATAAGAAACAAATGAGCAAAAAATCACTTTATAAAAGTTTGACGTTAACTGCAATAATTAAAACGTATGAAATTTATTTTAAATTTGTTCAAAAAATATGCTAAGGTAAACGAAAAATATATTTCATGCATTTAAAATTCCAAAAGAAAAATTAAACTCTGGGTAATAATAGAACTTGTTACATTAGAATTCAGATTTTTTTTTTTTTTTTGGTAATATTATATAGTTTACACACTTTGAATTAGTTATATTAGGCTACTCAACATGGGCATTTTTTTCTTCAATAAAATTACATCCTTTTTTTTTTCATAAAAGTGAAAAAAAAATTATAAGAAAGAAATACTGAGAGCAAAAACTTACTTTATAGAAGTTTGAAGTGAACTGCAATAATTAAAACTTATTAAATTTATTTTAAATCCGTTCAAAACATATTCTAATGTATGAAAACATATTTCATGCATTTAGAATTTTGAAAAAACAAGAAACACATTAAGTAAGGTAATTTGTTTCAATAAAATTCAAAGCTTTTTTTTTTTTTCAGAAATGTGGAAAATAAATTATAAGAAACAAACATTAATTATAAGAAACAAAGAAGCAAAAAATCACCTTATAAAAGTTTGAAGTTAATTGAAATAATCAAAACGCATGAAATTTATTTTAAATCCGTTCGAAACATATGCTATGGTACAAGAAACAAATTTCATGCATTTAAAATCCGCCACCCGCCCCCCCTAAAAAATGAAAATTTGGGTAATAAAATAACTTGTTACTTTAAAATTCCAGTTTTTTCTTGTAATTTTATAAAATTTGCACACGTTGAATTAGTTATATTATGCTACCCAACGTGGGCATTTTTTTTTAGTAAAATTACAGGCTTTTTTTTTTTTCAGAAATGTGGAAAATAATTATAAGAAAGAAACACTGAGAGCAAAAACTCATTTAGAAAAGTTTAAAGTAAATTGCAATAATTTAAACTTATGAAATTTATTTTAGCTTCGTTCAAAACATATGGTAAGGTATACAAAAAATATTTCATGCATTTCAAATTTCAAGAAGAAAAAAAGTAAAATTTAGGCAATAAAATAGTTTGTTGTTTTAGTATTTAAGTATTTTTTTTCCTTTTGTAATATTAACTAATTTACACATACTGAAATAGTTATATCAGACTACTCAAACTAAGCATTTCCTTTTTTAATAAAATTCAACTTTTTTTTTTTTTTTAGAAATGTGGAAAATAAATTATAAGAAACACTGGGATCAAAGAATCATCTTATGAAAGTTAAAAATGACTTACAATAATTAAAACTTATGAAATTCATTTTAAATTCCTTCAAACTATATGCTAAGGTAAACCAAACATATTTCATGAGTTTAAAATTCTAAAATGAAAAATGAAAATTTGGATAATGAAATAGCTTTTTACTTTAGAATTCAAATATTTTTTCCCTTGTAATATTGTATAATTTGCACATGTTTAATTAGCTCTATAGTAAACTAGAAATTTTGTTTCAATAAAATTCAAAGCATTTATTTTTTTAAACATGTGGAAGTAATATAAGAAACAAACACCGGGTGCAAAAAATCATCTTATAAAATTTGAAGTGAAATGCAATAATTAGATGTTTTGAAATTTATTTTAAATCCTTTCAAAACATATGCTAAGATTGTATTATTATATACTGTGCACACGTTGAATTAATTTTATTAGTCTACTTAACGTGGACGTTTCAATAACATTTAAAGCTTTTTTTTTTCTTTTTTTTTTCAGAAATATTGAAAATAAATTATAAGAAACCAAACACTGAGAGCAAAAAAGCACCTTATAAAAGTTTGAAAATAATTGAAATAATTAAAACTTAATAAATTTATTTCAAATCTGGTCAAAACATATGTTAAGCTCAACGAAAAACCTGTCGTGCATTTAAAATTCCAAAAGAAAATAGAATTTAATTAATAAAAAAACTTTTTACATTAGAATTCAGGTTTTCTTTTTTTCTTGTAGTGTTATATATTTTGAGCAGGTTGAATAGGTTCTATTAGTCTTCTCAACATAGGCATTTTTTTTCTATAAAATTACATGCTTTTTTTTTTATCAGAAATGTGTAAAATAATTGTAAGAAAGAAACACTGAGAACAAAACTCATCCTAAAAAAGTTTGAAGTTGATTGCAATAATTAAAACTTATGAAATTTATTTTAACTTCGTTCAAAACATATGCTAATGTATACAGAACATATTTTATGCATTTAAAATTTCGAGAAAAAGTAAAGAGGGAAGTTAGGCAATAAAATAGCTTGTTACTTTAGAATTCAAGTATTCTTTTTCCTCTTACAATATTATCTAATTTGCATATGTTGAATTAGTTCTATTGGACTACTCAATCTGCACATTTAATTTTTCTTTCCATAAAATTTAATTATTTTTCCAAAATGTATGGGAAATAACAATTTTTTAAAGTACAAAAACCAAGTACTGGATGAAGAAAGCATCATTTTATAAATGTTTGAAATGAACTGCAATAATTAAAACTTCTGGAGTTGATTTTAAATTTGTTCAAATCATATCCTAAGGTAAAAAAAAACATATATCATGCATTTAAAATTCTAAAAGAATAATGAAAATAAAATTTAGGCAATAAAATAGCTTAGTACTTCAGTATTCAATTTTTTTTTCCCTCGTGTAATATGATGTAATTTACAAATGTTGAAATAGTTATATCTGACTACTCAATCTAAGCCCTTTCTTTTTCAGTTAAATTCAACGATTTTTTTTTTTTTTTGAAATGTGGAAAATAAATTATAAGAAAGAAACACGTGTAGCAGAAAATCATATAAAAGTTTGAAGTGAATTTCAATAATTAAAACTTCTGATATTTATTTTAAATCCGTTAAAAACGCGTGTTATTTTAAACAAAACTCATTTCGTGCATTTAAAATTTCGAAAGAAAAATTAGAATTTGGTTAATAAAATAGCTTATTATTTTTTAATTAATTTTTTCCTTGTAACATTATAATGTTTGCACTAGTTGAGTTAGTTATATTTATTAGTACTGATTAGTTTGTGGTGCAAATCGCCTACAGGTAGCACTGCTATGCTGCATATTTCACGATTTCCGCAATAGCTCTATCTCAAGAACTAAGGGACGGATTTTCATCAAACTTCCAATTCAGTTAGACCTTGACATAATTTGGTGCTGATTAAGATTTTCGTGTAAATCATATAACAGGTGGCACTGCTATACTGCATTTTTTGCGATACCTATACCTCAAAAACTAATGCATGAAATTTAATAAAACTTCATATTCTGTTACTCTTTCACATACATAAATCCTCATTCGGCTTGGGTGTATTCTGTCCAAAGCTGTCGTTTTTATGGTCTTTGGGTTAGGAATTTTGGCTGTAGATATCTAAAAGATGGGTGCCTATAGTCAATAATTTGTTCGAAAAGTACGATGCTTGCATCTTCTTTTTTAAATACACACAATTCAACGAACTTATAACATTTCAATCCTCATGATAGGCATGAATTGTCATTTATATTTGGCACTGTGATGGCGAATTTTGAAGTATTAACAGGTATGAGATAGCAGAAAGTTTTGGAATTGGCACATTCGATTAGTTTCTTTATTTAAAAACCCTACGCCGTTTCTTCAGTAACTGATGTAAAGTACAGGAAAATTCTAAAATAAAACACAATACATTGTTGTGATGAAGTTTCTCACATTTATTTATTTATTTGAACACACGCATCCGACTTGTTTGCTTAACATCAAATGCCACTTAAACAGGGTTGGCAAGTTTCTGCCAGAGTGGTTAAAACCAGCGGTTATAACCGGTTAAAACCGGCATGGCAGAAACTAGTTTCTGCCAGTAAGTGGCAAAAACTGGCAGAAACTCAGAAATAATATTAATAAGAACTTTAATGTGCAATGATTCTTAATTCATACATGTATTTGATGTGTAAACATTTAAGTTAAAAATTAAAATTAAAGATTATGAATGTTATTCAAAGTTGTAAAAAAGTTTCAAAATTATCATATAAATATACTTTGTTTATATAATAATAATAGGTACTAATTTTTTTTCACTTGAAAAACAGAAATTTTCAATGGTAGTCTGATGCTGTACAAGTTTAACTATTTTATATTATTGTTTAGAGTTGAATTTTTATTTAAAAGTAAAAAAGGAAATTTGCAAAAAAATCTGTGATATTTTAACAAATGTATTTTTCAGAGTATTTTTAAATAAATAATTCAATGCAATAACTTAAAGATTATGATTCTTGTGAAAATATGTAAGTAAATAATTGAAGCACAATAAATAACAGAAAAAAAAATTTAATGAAATATCTTGCACAATTATTTTACAATATTGAAAGAACAAAATTGCCACTCAAATATACTATTATTACTTTTTCCACAGAACATTCCATAGCATAGGATAAAATTTTGCTAATCTTTCTGAACACACTGTTTGTTTGTTTTGAATGAAAGAAAAGTTTGAAAATATTCTTTCAAGACTATCATTACTTGCTGGCAATGTCATTATTGAGGATGCAAATTTGAAAAACCCTCATTTTCCCCAGTATTCGTTTTTAAAGATGACCACCACATAGAAGGTAAGGGCAAGACATTTTCTAGGGCTTCCTTGGAGAAATATGTTACTGAGGCAGGAGTCGACTTTGCTTCAAAGGATATTGTATGTGGCACAAAATTGGGATTAATATCAGAAAGCAATTTCCTTGCCTTTTCTTTATGCTCATATGTCAATTTTGATCCCATATACTTAGGATGAAGTAAATAAGTTAGCATATGGTAGTCAGTTATTACTGTATCAAATCTGCTTTGAACCTTTGTAGTTGTTTGTTTTGTAAGTGCAAAATGTGGTTGGAACATTTTCAACTAACAGTCTTAATAAAAAAGCTAAAATCTTTAACAACGATTTTATGCACAAATAACATACAGACACAACAAAAATATCCCATATAATCGTTTTTTGCCGTGTCTGTATGTTATTTGTGCGTAAAATCATTGTTAAAGATTTTAGCTTTTTTACTAAAATTCGCACAAAGTTTGATCTATGCTTATAACAGTCTTAAATTGAAAAAAAAAAAAAAAGTCAGATTTGTTCCTTTGAATACTGTATTTAAATGAAATGTTTTTTAAATTCATGGAATTACAAGATCCGCATATAACTATAACATTTCTATGAGAGATAATTTATAGTGTTGTTAAATTAATACGTTAAATTACAGAAAATTATTTTGAGCAAGTATTGAATATTTTTCTTTTCTTTTCATTGTTTAATTTAAAATAAGTATTGGATATAGTTTTGTATTTGATTTTTAAACTGAAATTTTAAAATACTCTAATAATTGTTTACATATAAAATTATATAACGATACTATAACAAAAATTTTATCTGTTACATTTTTGATGAATGACAAATGATTTTTAAACTGAAATTTTAAAATACTCTAATAATTGTTTACATATAAAATTATATAACCATACTATAACAAAAATTTTATCTGTTACATTACTCACTTTTTCTAATACAAATCTATTTATTTTTTAATTAAAACTACCCACAATATTTCATTTGTTATTTATACGAAATAAAATGTACTTAAGGAATTTAATACTAGTAAAAAAGTCTCATATTATGTCATGATATGTGTTTATGCCAGTTGTTGCCAGTTTCTGCCGGTTAAAACTGGTTATAACCAGTTTCTGCCACTGGCAAGGCAGAAACCCCTTTTTGCCGGCAAATAGCCAGCCCTGCACTTAAAAGCCGTCGTTGATATAAGGACTGTATAGACACAAGGAAATCGACATCACTTGAAGATTACATCAGGAAACTCCACAATGAATGTGCAACGGAGTGAACGGTAATTGAACCCGGCACCTCTTTGACGGAGTGGTGCCTTAACCACTTGGCCACAGAGGCCAGTTTCTCACATATTGTTAAAATAGTTAGTGTTTTCTTTCATAAAATTTAATCGTAAATTAGAATACTTAATTTTATAATATAGAATCAAATTCTTTTATATTTGAAAAAAAATTCGAGTCAAATTATTTTATGATTTTTAAAAGTTATATTTTTCCGTTTTTTCTAAGTCAAAACTAAGTCTTTACCGCAAGCCTTAAATCATTCTATGTTCATTATTTCAGGCATTTAATCTTTGCGTTCTCTAGTGAAATTATTCCCTAGTCACGCAAGTGCTGCAAATGAAAAAATATATATAAAGGAAACCATTCTCCTCTTTTTATTTTACTAAGGATAGCTTCAAAAATAAATCACATATAACAGTTATCAGCGGTTATCTTGACAGACTATATTTTGACTTATTTATTTGCGCAGACCCGAAAATGTGTTTCAGCTCACACATATTTTTGACTTTACGTTTCATATTATCACAGTAATAGCTCTTGGTGAATGTAGAGGTTCAATGATTGTTCATTCTATATCTTTAAACCAGACTTACAAAAAAAGATAACTATTAATTATATCTAACCGTCACTGATAATCCTTGCCCCACCCAACCCAAATCCCATTTCGTCAAACTTACATGCTTGGCATATTTCCATGTCTCTGGATCTCACTCAACATTAAAACTTTCGCCTGTTCACTTGTGGACCACTCCGGTATTGTGTAAAAATTTTAACAATAGTGCAACTATTAAACATAATAATAAACAAGAAAGAAAATATCATGCTTGAAGCATAGATTATGAAACACTTTCCAACACATTTAGAATAATGTAGCAAAGTTGCACCGTTTAAATAAGTTAAAATATGTCTAATTCAATCAAATGGAAACGCATAACACACTTGAAAACACAATTTCAGCTGTTTCCATCTACAATCGTAATTTTTTCCTAATTCTTTGAGCAGCCCTGTATAGGATATATAGATTTGTATCTATTAACTACATGCATGCCAAAATTTAGTTCAGTTAAGAAATACATATATACTTCAGTTGAAATCTCCCCTTCAGCAATTTCCGCTAATAAGGAGAATGGCACGTGAATTCTTTTGTGCAGCCCTTTATATGAAGTATAGAATTTATATACAACGAGTAAAATGCAAAAAAATAGTTAAATTTAAAAGCGCATGCCGAAATTGAAAACGCATTTCCAGAAATTAAGGTTAGTTGGGGCAACTGGGCCATGATTTTACAATGTGACTCTGGAGCTTCTGACAATTCAGCTTCAAAAAGCTAATGCTCATTTGAATTAAAGTCTGAACTTCTGTAAATGTGTTCAGTTAGATTCCCTCTATCAGACAGAAATGCTCAAAATTACATCTTAATATTTAAAAATATAAAAATATGCATATTTCCCCTTTCTTTCCTCGTGGGTCCAGTAACCCCATAAAAATGGGGTAAGTGGACCAGGAGGGTCTATGTTCCACATGCGTTTATTATTATTTTTTTTTTCATATGGGATATCAGGTCCTGTTTGAAAAAGTGTAAACAACTTAAAAAATTTTAAACCAAGCGGATCAAGTAAATTATATGTCAACTAAAGAGCGTTGTAAGGGAAACCTTTGCTGTCAATATGTCTAAAAAAAAACACTAAAAGCGAAAATATTAGATTTATTTATACCAAAAACATAAAAGCTAAGTAAGTACTTATGTACTTTAGTATAGGTAATAAGTATAAAAGTCACATGGGTATTTTAAGGGGGAAAATAGCAAGGTAAATCCATTAACAAACGGCTACGTAAGTACTTAAATACTTTATCTGTATCCAGGAGTTGCATTATATAGGAAAAAATTTATTGTTCCTACCAGAACCTTTAATGAGTTACCTTCATGATAATTTTATTTAAGATATTCTAAAGAAAGGTGCGATGAAGATATTATTTTCAAAATAGTGGTAGGAACAATAAAAGCTTCCCTATAGAATGCGACCCCTGTGTATCGTTCAATTTCAAGGTTTGGCTACCTCGCTTTCAGGGGCAAGGTACTTGCATTCGTAAAAAATGTTGAAGTAATTTAATGACACCAGTATTTACAAGAGAATCTATTTGTAAACAAGTAAAAGTATATTTTCGCGTACTTAATAAAGGTGAATTTTTCATTATAAAATTCCGGTGCCAATGTGGCAATTAAAAATTAAAATTATGTGATGCCATAACGGCATCACCGCCTTTCAAAGGGTCAAGAAATTTGGTTTGATACCACCCAATATGCTTTTATTAAATTTTATTAAGTAATTTTAATAAGGTATTCTATAATTTTCTTTATTGTGAGTAAGAAACAATGGAGAAATTTATTTCCCGTAGTAAGAGAAACTCAAAAAAACTTGAGTTTGACTTGAGAAAACTTGAGAAACTTGGCTACTTTTTGCCATGCCTTTGTTTGTCCGAAAATAGCCCCAATTACTTAGAAATAAATGCCTTTTATACAACCAAATCTCTTAAAACATGTTTTAAGTAACATTTTTTTTTTCAAATGTTACTGCAGCAAAATGTTACATTAATTGTTTTTGTTCCAGTTGCTAAGGATAACATGACGAAAACTGTTTCTCGTTTCATTAATATTAACAGTTGGTTTATTGTGTTTAAATATTAAGAAAAAAAACATTTGTTTATCAAGTTTGCAGTGTTAATTGATTAGCATATGCTTTTGGAATGGGGTTTCAATAAAAATGTATTCATTTACATATGAAATGTGTTCATTTTATATGAAACTAAGTGAATGGACCAAAGGAGCCCCCAGCAGGGGTTATTTTGTTCCAAAACTTTAAAAATAGTTAATAAATAAAAAAATAAAAAATTTCCTGTTTAAAACCATACAGTTTGCTTCATTGTTTCCTGTTAGTTGTTTAAAACTCCATTTCGACGTTGAAAAATCATATATAATATTTTTTAATAATGGAAATTTGAGTAGAACAGGAAAAAGTAGCCCAAAGTAGCTCCGGTTGACGGTAGTTTAACTTGTAACTTCAATTTAATTATAAACACTACTGAAATTTTTTTTCGTTTGGGCCTCTGGCACTATCACCAGAGACTTTTGAATAGGTAAATTTTAATTATAATAGTCCTGATGTACAAAAATTTAAGTACAGAAACACCATCTTATAAGTTAATAGCGGCTTTTATTCACCTTTCAACCTAGCGGTCTTACAGACCGCTTCACAGTAGTAATGTAACAATTTCTGCCACAGCAGTTAAAAGTTAAACAAGTAATTTAATTTTTTTTTCTATTTTTAGATTATAATGTGAGGTTTTAATTTGCGTACATCCTCTAATCAAATCAATATGTCCGTGGCTGAAACACAGCGCAGGAAGGGAGAGGATCTGATGGGAGAAGCTGAGCAGAAACTGAATGAGCCTGCCGGAAAATGTTGCGGAGCTGGGAAAGGTCGAGTAAAAGTTGAGGAAGCCTGCGACCTGTATGTGAAAGCGGGAAATGCTTTTAAGATGGCTAAAGAATGGCACAGAGCTGGTCAGGCTTTTTCGGAAGCAGCAGGTCTCCAGCTGGAAAACGGAAGAAAGAACGAAGCAGGAATGAACTATGTGGAAGCTGCTAAATGTTACAAAAAGGTAAGTTTCCCTAATACTGCATTCTCATTGTGAAAGCTGAGTCCCTTACCTTAACTTTTCGGAACCGGACAACCCGGAATTATTCACTTGTCCACATTACTAGACATATAGTACATACTAGACACTAGACAGATTTAAAAGGCTTTACTTAGCCAAACAGATGCCTGAGCTTTCGCATAAATTGTTAAATTTGTAACTGCAACTTCTGAGTATGCATTCTTTAATATTCTTTTCGTTCTTTGATGCGTGTTAAATAAACGACTGAAAGGATCATTCGAAAGCACTGGTTAATTATTTGTAGAACTCAACTCGAAATTTCAGAGCAGTTTTGAACAAGAAAATTAGTTCTAAAAGCAGAATTCCACATTCCACTCAACACGTAGTTAAGAGAGCATCTTAAATTAGTAGGTTTCAGAAATTTGCTCATGTCCAAAATCTTGATTCCTGGTCGTCTGCTTCAAAAAACTTCAAATTAAGTAACAACTGTCATATTCTGAACACGATGTTTCAAGTTAAGTGTGTGACAACGTTATCCACTGCGGCCGACCGTATCTGGCCGACTACTCTCTGGGCGATTGATAATACAAATGTGTTATTCTTGTATGTTGCATGCTATATGCTATCTCTTGTACATCAATGATAGAACCTTTCCTTTCAACCTTTAAGGTTTGAATGAGTGAAAGTGCTCGGTAAGATTGGAGTATCGTTTATGCTTTGCGAATTTATATTAATCTGAGTTTCAAATGCTTCTTTGGTGACTGTAAAATATGGCATTTTCGGTAAATAAATTGGGTTTTCTTGCAACTTGACTTGTTCGTTTAGGACAATTAGTTGCTGCGTTTACAAATGAATCATACTTTCTGAAGTTTTGCTGGTGTTGTGATATTGAAGCCGCCCTTAGTTACATATCATCGGTTTTAATAAGTCAAATCAATTAATCTGATAAAGCTTTGGTGAAACACGACGGAATTTCATTTTAGATTTATTGTTCTTTTGAAGTGATATTTACCTATTTTGTAAGATTAAATAAAAGTTCTTTTTAATGTATTTGTTCAAGCTATCTGGGAATATTTGAGAACTTTATTGAAATATTTAGATAAAAATTCGGAAGTACGGTAATTTCCGGCGTATAAGGGGCTCAAATAAATCTCTTTCCGATCAGAAATTTTACTTAATAAATTTTAATTTATTTCTACTTGCGATTTTTTTACTTTATTTTTTAAATAAATTTCCCGATTTGAAACAGATTTGTTTTAGCCGCGATGCTGTAAATTATGTTAGATACTTTCATCCTGCCTCAAGTTTAATTTAGTGACGTGATAGACAGAGATAGTTTTCCAAATCATCCGCATTGAACCTTTCTCTTCTTGTTTAAATAAATTGCTATTTTTGTTACTTTGTTAAAAAATTGAGTGTTCATTTCATTTAAAAACATGAGCAGGCTTGAATCGCCTGTTACAAGTGTAAGTCAGTGTAAGTTGAATTGTAGTCATTAGACTTGGATCATAGAAATTTGGAAGATAGTCGCTTTTAAAATTGTAATCCATTTCACTAACATATAGAACAAGTCGACTACGCGCAAATTCGCAAAGGAAGATAAATATTGGCATAAGATATGCTAATGATATTTTCATTTTAATTGATAATATTGTAAACCTACCATCTACACTCATGTCCAAAAATTAAAGGTAATTGATCGGACAATTTCGATTTTACATGTTTTGTCGAATCTCTATTGAAATTCTTGAATCATTGTTCTTGAACTTCTAGGAGGTACAGAACGTGTATGACTTCATATTTCTCAGTGAAGATTTAGCAGCGAGGAGAATTAGGGGGATAATAATAAATTTAATAATAAAATAATATTTGCGATTCCCTATGTCACAGAAAATGCTGAAATTGGTCTATCACTGTGTTAAATAACTATTTGGGTGCTGTTCAACGTTTGTGTGCATTTGTGTCAACAATGATCATAGAAGTCATTGTGTCAACAATGTCATAGAAGACGCTAACGTGTCTGTGAAAAATTAAAGGTTTTTTGTTTATAGAATACACAGTTTTCAACCAAATTTAACGCAACATCCCGAAAACCTGACAAAGAACAATAAAAACAGTATACTGCAATTAAAATATGAATATACGGAATATCTGATGAGATATATATTTCATACAAATGTATGAAATGCACGAATGTACTTGCGTATGCGTGGTAGATTTCAAAATTCTTATTTCATAATTTGATAGTCAGCTATTTAGGTCAACTGATATAAAAAGTCCAGTCAAGTATCGTGAAAATTCAGAATGATAGGGGCGATATAGAGAGTTGCTTTATAAAAGTAGCTTTATTATAAGGATTTTTCCACAATTTTTTAATTAGCTCACTGTATCTTTACGAGTTTTCACAATATTTGACGGGGCTTTTTAAAGAAGTAAAAATAAGAAGTAGAAATAAATGAAGAAAAAAAATTACCACGTTTTCATTAGACCTAAAGCTAATAATGGAACATAAATGTAATTTTGTGTGCAATAAAATAAACTCATAAAATAATTATGATCATTCTTTATTGTACAGTCATAGAAAAAAAAAAAAAGTAAACATCCCCTACTAACTCCTCAACAAATTATCGTAGAAGAAAGTTACTGGTACCGAACGATTGTAAAGAAAGTCTACTTTTAAATGATGTATATAAAATTTGCTTAGGGGGGCATCTACATATTAAAACGAACCCAAACTTCATTTTTTTTTCAATGGCAATAGTTAATTTTAAAAAGATATTTCAAATCTTCGGTTCCAATTATGCCTAGGCACCAAATTTCAAGTCATTTGAAGGATAAGTTTTTGAAATAAACATTCAAAATTTAGTGCTTCTAATGTTAAATTACATTTTCACATTTTTATTAATATCTTTTGAAATTATATTCCTAATGTGCTAATTTTTTGTGTAGCAATAATACTGAAATACCCAAACATAAATACGTTGAATTTGAAATTTTTATAATTTTATGCTATGAATTATGAAATTAATATTAGAAAAAATTATGAATTGCAACCGACAATTTTTTGATGGATTTAGATTTATTAAGTCCTGCTTTATGGAAATCCAAAATTTCGCATTTTTCTTCCAAGTACTTTTCAAATATGCTTAATAAACGGCAAAATGATGGTTTAAGGGGTCGTCTATGATAGAAGTGACTAGATGTTTTGAAATTTCTTATGCTGTCCTGTAATCTGGCAGTCTTCAATGACTGCTTGAGTGGCGCTTAAGATGCCTTGATCAAGAAGGGGCTCACTTGGTCAATAATCGAGTACCGAACTTCTATTTGGATACAGCATCTAAAATACGTTCTTTTAAAATATTTAATTTATCGGAAACTTATCGTACGAATTGCATAAAAATTTGTTTTTAGGCTAATTGAAGGGGGTAGAGTTCATTTATGCTGTCAGAATTGTGTACTGCTATTGAAAAAAACAAAGTTATGGTTCGTTTTAATGTGCAGATGGCCCCCTAAGAAAATTTCCTATCCAGTGCAACCTCGATTATCCGAGCTAATTTGGACCGTTAGTACCTCGGATATTGGAATTCTTGGTTAATAGAAAATGTGTGAACTCGTGAACAAATGTAGAAACTCGCCATGCTTGCGAATTTAAAATCTCTTAAAATAAAAAACAATAGAACGTTTTTAAATAATGAAAATAAATATATGTAAAGTTATGTTTCACAGCTTGACAAATTTAAAAATGAAATGAACTAGAACTAGTAGTAAATTTTAAAAAGTAAATTGAAAAATTTACGAAAGTTCACACGGCCACTGGAAACAAAGCATTGTTAGCTGTTGACTTCTCAGGATCCAATGTTTCTTGGAAGCTGAGTGCTTTTGGGGGCAGAAGAACTTGTATAGCACGGACAGTGAACTAAAAAGTGTGGTCTTTTTCAAGGCTCATTCACACACACAGACGCAAAAAAACAGACTTCGTTATTGATTCGGTTAACAGAAACCTCGATTAATCGAAGCTCGGTTAATAGAGGTTATACTATACATAACTTAAAAGTAGACTTTATTACCAATCGTGTGGTACCAGTAACTTTCTTCTACGATAATTTTATGCAGAGATAGTAAGGGATGTTTATTTTTTTTTTTTTTCCACGACTGTACATATAAAATTTCCTTATTATGTGAATATATATCAGGTTGTAACGAAAGTTTTCCGCCAAAAAAAGTTCTTAATAAAATTAGAAAAAAGAGCCTGAAAGCAGTGCCTTTAGTGAGGGTAGTAATCACCACCTGAATCTATGATTTTCTGATTTCTGATTAGGTAATTTTTCAGAGCCTTCGGCCCAAAAACTTGGGGGCCGCGGTTCCAAAAACAGATCAACCTCATTTCGGACGTCCTGTGCAGAATTAAAGATAGCACCAGCAAGATGTAGCTGCAAGTGTGAAAAAAGGTAGTAGTTAGAAGATGTGATGTCGGGGCTATATGGTGGGTGTGGCAAAAGATCCCATTTGAGTCCATACAGAGTCCAGCCGGTGAATGCAGACATATGTGATCTAGCATAATCTTGGTGAAACATTATCTTCTTGCGCCGGAACTCATTTTGACATTTTACCTCTATAGCAGCGTCAACACGGACTAGCATCTTGCTGTACACCTTACTGTCCATGGTTTTACCTTTTTCGAGATACTCTTTGTGGATAATACCACGGCAATCCCACCAGATACAAAGCATTATCTTTTTGTTAGTCAAATTGCGCTTTGCGACGCTGTCGACGGGCTCACCGGGCGTAGAGCAACCCCTTTATTGGCTTGTATTGTTGAAGTGAATCCACTTTTCGTCACAAGTGACGAAACGGTCCAGAATTTTGTCCTTATGTTGATATTCGAGCAGATTAGTGCAGGTCTGAACACGTCTGCACTTATCTGCTTGAGTCAGCTTATGCGGCACCCAGTGATTGAACTTGTACGTCAAGTTTATGCAATGCATAGCGCGGATAATGGACATGGCACTAACGTCTAACTGCTTAGCTAGCTCTTGGGTGGTTGAATACTGATATTCTTCCACAAGTTCACGCAGACGGCCTCATCAACATCAGTAGGCCGGCCAGAGCGCTCTGCTTCTTGAATGTCATAGT
The DNA here is from genome assembly GCA_963932465.1 of Maratus speciosus. NCBI lineage: Eukaryota > Metazoa > Arthropoda > Arachnida > Araneae > Salticidae > Maratus > Maratus speciosus. The sequence continues at coordinate 338,856,465 of OZ010797.1, read as the reverse complement.
CCTTGTTTTTGAACTGTCGGTATCAAAACTTCACAGTGTCATATGATTCAACAGTAGTGCCTAAAGCTGTACACATGATTCGGTGACATTCTGTAGCTGACTTTTTGCAACAGAACTGGAAGTAAATGATGGTTCTAATCTGGTAGCGTGATAGTTCCATTTCAGACACCCTGTGTTTAATGTTAACGATATTTTTTTACAAATTTCACAACACAGTGTTATAAAGCAAGTCTTTCAAATGCCAAAAATCGTTTGACAAAATATGAGCAAATACGACAACGCGAACTGTTTGAAAAGACGATATTAGCTGTGGCGGGAAACTTTCGTTACAACCTTATATTTGTCAATGACTAATAATCTATAATTATGTTGTTCAGTAGCATTTATAACTCTCCCAAGTTTGAACTTTCCACGTTCCACAGTTTTCGAGTAAAAAGGCTGCGACAGACGGGAAAACAGACACACGAGTGATCTTAACGGTTCTGTTTGGACTTTTTAACCCTTTATATCCCACTATATGAATTCATGAAAATTTCATCTTCTAAAGCATTTTTCGTGAATTTTTGAAACTACATTAGAAGATTTACATAATCATTTAAGAAATTTTAAAAATATTTTGACAATTAAAATTAATTAAATTTGAATTTATGGGGATTTTGTGCAATATTTATAACTCCACTCAAATCTTTTATTTAAAATACTTTTTTTGCATTTTATAGAATTAGAAAATGCACAAATATAATGTTCTTGCAATACAAATATAGAAATATATCCTAAGTGAAACTTTTACCCCACGATCTTTCAATATCAAGGAAGCTGAAAAGATGCAACTGTAAAAGAAATCATCCTTTTAAAGATATTTTTTGTTTTGTGCAACCCATAATGCTTTTGGAACAAGATAAAGTAAAGTATCTACAACTCATCTGAAAGTGTATCACAACTAATCGATGTATTGAACTAATTTTATATCAAGTTATTTTAAGGGGGTAGGATACCTTTTAAACCATCAAAATTTTCGAATTTATTTTACTACATATTTTGATTCCGTAATCATTTCTGAACAATATGCAAAAAAACGCATTAAAAAATTCCCATTAATTTACTAATTATGGCAGTTTTATTATGACTACATATTAAGACTGCATAGGGTAATTAAACTTTGAGTTGCGTTTATTCAAAACGATGAATTTTGATATTGCGTGCAGTGTTACTAAAAAACAATGCATGGCAATCAAAAAAAAATTTACCGCATATTCATTTCTGTATTATCTACAACTTAAAACTAGAAAAAGGTAAATTTTTTTTTTCTGTTTTTGTACTTTGAAAATATTTTTCAAAAAGTGAATTATTATTATTTTTTTTTGTTAATTTTTTAATTTAGTCAATATTTTTTACAAATATTCTGGTTTTAGTATAAAGGTAACTCTATTGTGTATTTATTTTCATCAAAATTTCCTCTTTATATGCATATTTTCAGATTTTATCATGTGCGCAAGATTTTTTTCTCTTATTATCATAATTTCTCTTTTATCACTTCAATAGATATTTACGAATTTACAAGTATATATATTTTTAAATATAAACTAAAATATGAGCTTTATATTTAAATGAAGTTTGATTTTTATTTTTGACTTATTACACAAGTTTTGAAGCCTGGAAAATAGTGATATTTTTTACTTTTCGACGCGTTTAAAGGTATCCTACCCCCTTAATGGTACTTTAAAGTACAGTTGGGGTATAAAGGGTTACATTACGAAACCCTAAAAAATTATAGCTTTTCACATGTACGTGTATCGTGCACACAATATTTGTTCTGATGCTGATTCACTTTCTAAAGAATTAAATTATTTGAAATCTATAGCAACCGCTTACTACTTTCTAGCCGCCATCAAAAATAATGTTCCTGAAAAACAACTACTGTTATCACATTTCCCCAACCTTTAACGTATAAAGAAGCAACAAAATGTAACCATTACAACTTTAACGTTATTTTTAAAACTATTAATAAAATTCGTTTTCCTTCAACTAAATCTGTTATTCGAATGGCCCGTAAATCTGAGGTTTATAATATTCTTTGTAATAATTCTGAATTATCATACATCAATCAACCTAAGCGTCCCTTCATTAAAAGAATACCCGAGTACAAGAATTATGTTAAAAAACATCATTTATCTAAAATGTTGCTGTAGCAAAACATTCATATATTAAATACACTATATGGCCAAAGGTGACCGGTCACTTGCGATTTTAGACGTTTTGTTAAATATCTAGAAAAATACATGAGGAATTAACAGGAAACTGCAGGTGTGTAAACAGTACAGTATAGTTCATATATTTCCGTGAAGATTTTTTCCCGGAATCTCATAGTAGACCGTCAACAAATTGAAAAAGAACGAATATCTTTTAGATAACCCTGTAAAAATTAATGTAGCAAAAGCGTTCAGACTCGAGATTATTAATAAGTGGCTTATTGTAATATACTGTCTTCATTTTTATGAGAATAGTATGTATACTCGTAGAGAAATTAAGGTTTTTATAAAAACAGTCCCAAATTTCGCCAAGTTTTTTGCTTATAATTTGCAGAATTCTTAATATAAAAAAAAAAAGTTATTTTCAGAAAATGTGACAAACAATATTGTACACAATACTCTGCAATCAGAATTAAAAAATGATAAAAATTGGATGGAAAATGAGCAGGTTTACTAAAAAATGTTTCATTGCGCATGCGCGAACGCAATCAAAATATAATGTGCATAATGTTTTAGCTAAGCATATAGAGGAACTTTTGTGAAAGTCTCAAAATCATAGCTTGAAAATGCTGAAAATTATCGTCGATAGAATAAGCTCGAAATCCGTTATTCCCAAAAGGAAGCAAAAAGATGAGGGGTTCTATCCAAATATAGTAGTACGTGCAATATTGTGTACGCTATCTTGGCACTAATCAACAGATATTTGATACAACCCCTCATCTTTTTGCTTCTTTTTGGGAACAAGGAATTTCGAGCTTATTCTATCGACAATAATTTTAAGAATTTTCAAGCTATGATTTTGAAACTTTCACAAAAGTTGCTCTATATGTTTAGCTAATACATTATGCATATAATATTTTGATTTCATTCGCACATGCGTAGTGAAACATTTTTTAGTAAACCTGCTCATTTTTCATTCAATTTTTATCATTTTTTAATTCTGATTGCAGAGTATTGTGTACAATATTGTTTGTCATATTTTCTGAAAATAACTTTTTTTTATATTAAGAATTCTGCAAATTAGAAGCAAAACACTTGGCGAAATTTGGGACTGTTTTTATAAAAAACCTTAATTTCTCTACGAGTATACATGCTATCCTCATAAAAATGAACACAGTATAATACAATAAGCCACTTATTAATAATCTCGAGTTTGAACGCTACGGTCCCCCATGAGGTTTCGGGAAAAAATCTTCACGGAAATATATGCTCTATATTATACTGTTTACACACATGAAGTTTCAGGTTAATTCCTCATGCATTTTTGTAGATATTTAACAAAATGTCTAAAATCGCAAGTGACCGGCCACCTTTGGCCATATAGTGTATAAATATCCTGTCCGAACGGGGCATTAATGAGTTCCGCGAACTCAGTGAGTCGAGTCAATAAATGGCTAGATATACAGTGGAGCATCGATTATCCGAACTAATAGGTGACCAGGGGTGTTCGGATAACCGAACATTTTTTTAAGAAAACATTGTAAGGTTATATGAGCATAGTGGAACAAATAGTGATAATAAACGCAAATATGTATGTATTCTGTACAAGAATGCTTAAAACAAGAAGAAGGAAACAAACTGTCAATGGATAAAGCGATCAAAGAAATCTGCAGGAATATTTTTATCTCCTTAAAGCACTGCGGTTCTTTAGATCTTCGTATGCGAAGCAAAAAAAGTCCTGTGTGATCCAGTAACATTCTCACATACCAGAGCAGTAATGCGTGATTTTCTTGCCTTGAAGCTAGGTGCTGACATTTCTTTCTTAGAAACTAGGGATTTGGTTGGTATTTTCTACCAATACAAATCCATTTCGTCTTCATTGCACACATTGACTTTTTTATAGCCCTCCTTACCAATAATTTTTTTTAAAGAATCTTTGAAAAGTTCATCTGCTTCAGTATCAGCCGAAAGTTTTTCACCTTGGATGTCCAAAATTTGGGTCGCCTTGGATGTCCTAATTGCATGCCTGGATTTGAAAATAATCCAGCAGGTAGTCGATTTAAAATCAGGGTTACTTCTTAGTTTCTTGTTCATTTCAACACACTTTTCACAAATTAAACGGCCACTTATTGGTTGCCCTTGGCTACGTACCTGCATAAACCTTGTGTAAGTGCAGTGACGCAAGCTCTCATCTTCACTGTCAAGCACACTCGCAAATTTTGTAATGGTATCTTTGTTCTTTTTAATGTTCGATATTCTGGTTTTTCCAATTTCATACTCACGAGTTGATCCACCCACTTGATTCACCAACACCATTCTGCAACTGATCTATTATTCTAAGTTTATCAGAAACTCTGAGAGCAAGCAACACGTTAGCGTTTGAAATTCATTGTGTACGACATAACAAACGGCACTATACATATGTCCAGGGTTCTCGCTGGCGCTTTTGACCAACATTAGCGATTTGGTGAATACGAAATAAAAAAAGTAGCCAAATGAAAAGAAATGCTAGTAAAATAGATTCGGCGTGAAACGCTGGAAAATGTATCTTTAACCCCTTATTGTATCCCTTTTTTCGAGTATGTTCTAAAATAACCTAATTTTTTGTAATTAGTTATAAAATAGAAATTCGGCTATCCGCTACAGAAACTATTAAAAATAAGTACATTTTAAATGTCTCGCAAATGTTTCAAACATCTTTTTAGCACTCTAAGTAAAAATTCGAAACAGCTATCTTTGATTTACCGTTGTGAAAATATACACTAAAAATTGCTATGAAATTTCGACAGAAACCGGTAGAAAAAATTGACCAGCTAATTATACTTTATATACAACTAATAAATAGTATGATAAATGGATAATTTCAACACATCATTCCAGCAAAACTTTTCTCTATTTGCACTTGATGCGAGTAACTTTGTGTCTTTACCAGCGCGACGCCGCGCCAACTCATAGATAGTAATTAACTGACAATAGAGAAATAACTATCACATAATCCTTTCTGTGTCTTTGGCTGTTGCTAAACTGAATTGGTATTAAGTCAGTATCTGTATAAATAAAGCAAGCAATGTAAATGGCACTCTGCGATTAAACATGTAAAGCGGCATCAATCGTTCTGAAACGTGGATAAGAATCGCGACTGTATTGACACACACACACTAAACAGCGAAGAAATTGAACACTCGCAATTTGGCGAGTCTGATAGTTCGTTTACTCGCCAAATGAAGCATTTTGTTGCGATTTGGCGCAATGGCGAGTGGCAGCGTGAACCCTGCATATGTCTCACAAGCCACTGAGGACGTAGGCCACTCTTCACAGGGAGTGGGGCGCTAACAACACTTCCGGTCGCGTGCGGAACTCCTGCAGTACATGACGCGCAGATTTGAATTTCGCCTTCTGGAACGCATTCGGTTAACACGTCGTTCGGTTCACCGAGGTTCGGATAATCGATGCTTCACTGTAGCTACTACTATTTACTCTGATTTGATGTGAAACTTCGCTTTAACTGATTGGTTGTTGAAGTTCGTTTTAAGTTATGCACATGCACATACTTCCGATTTGTTCAGATCTCAGACACAGTGTGGTTTGATGAGTTATACTACCTTCACACCAGATATTTAAGATATTCCAGAACCTCCAATTCACTTAGTGGATTCCACAAATTCACTTAATTTTCTATTGCTAGATACAGCCATTACCATTCGCTCTAATTGGCTGTGGAGCTTCGCTTTAACTGACTGGCTGCCGAGGTTCGTTTTAACTTATGCACGTCGCACACCTCCGATTTCTTCAGATCTCTGACAAGTGACATTCAATGGAAAGTTTCTCTCTTTTTTTTTTCTTTTTTTCTTTTTCTAGATTATTGTGACAAAAATTACAATGTATTAAAATAACTTAACAATATTTAATAACTTATAAGAATTTATATAATGTTTAAAGCTTTGTATGATTGATTATTAGTTAAAATATAATAAACTTTCTTCTGGAATTTCAGAATTCAGCTACAAACACCCTTAGATATGAGACGCTGAGAACCAGAGTGGAGCAACCTCTCCAACTTCGATTTAGAGAAAAATGCTTTCGAAAATTGGGAACAAATTTTTTCAGACTCTTAACTCTTTCAGGAACAAAGTACATCTATTCATAATATGTTTAAGTGATTCATTCACAGCAGAATTTATAAACAAATTTATTTGAAAACAAATAAAAGCTTTTCTTCACCTGCTTAACCGCTTCCCAGTTTTGCTCGTACTCCATACGGGCAGCGTATTTTTGCTTAGCGTGATTTTCCCGTGCTAGGTACGGGCATCGCATTTTCTAGGCTTACATTTTTGTTTATCCGGCATATTTCAATCTAGTTGACAATTTATGTCATAAATGACATACTTTTGCTCATAAATTTATATTTGCATATATCATCTTTATTTTTTATCTAATTTTTTTTTTAATATATTTCGTTTAAAACTGGCATGAAAATATGATTTTTGCAATAAAAAAGAAAAAAACATTTTTTGGAAGGTTTTTTTTTTTTTCAAAAATATTGAATTTGTGAGTGTTTAATAAAAGGTGAATTTTCATTTCAAAATTCAGGTGCCAATGTGGCATTTAGGAATTAAAATTAAGTTGTCTAAAAATGAACCACCGCCGTTGAAGGGGTTAAGCCAGTTTTTAAAATGGCCAGAGAATATAAAGCTTCTTCAGGAGGCATATGGTGATTAAGATGGAGTGCCAGAGGGACCAAGCCACTTGTTCCACTTATGCACTGGCGCTTGATATACAAGATAAGTTGGGCCATCTACTAAACGCGACACATTATTAATTATTTCACTTGAATAATTTCGAAATTAACAAAGTTCATTATGCAGTGAATAGATGGCATGGCATACAATCTCTGATACTTTAAACTCATTTTTCACAAAAAATGTGGGATAGTCCACCCTGGTTCTCATCGCCTCATATGTCCACGAAAGTCGGACGACATTCTTTACCAAATTATTTTTTATTTATTTTCAGGTTAGTTCGGGTGATTGTGAGAACTGTTTACTGAAAGCAGCAGAAATTTACAGTGACGTTGGGCGTGGTAAGACAGTAGCCAAGCAGCATATGACTCTTGCTGAACTCCACGAGGAATCGGGGAATTTGGAAAAAGCTGTAGAACAATATCAGTTGGCGGCAGACATGTTTCAGGGAGAGGTGAGGAAAATATTACACGTTCATAAGCGTTTTCAACTTGTGCTTTTAGATTAAAAGTATTAATTCAAACTTGTTTTAATCTGCACAGAGTCTTTTATAGTTATATGTAGTTTATGTTGTCATAAAAGATCATTTATATATTAAAACTGAACGCATATGTTAAAAGTTCAGTAGCAAATCATAAATTGAAACATAATTTTTTTCGTCACCAATAGAATGCGTACGGTCGAAAAAAACCCAAAAATACAACACATTTATGTGTTGCGACACATCTTTTGAGAAACACTGCAGTGGTGTACATAGATATACTAGAAAAAGCCATGCTTTGTTTGGATTCGCGAAGCATTATTTAATAAGATAAATATTTGAAAGTAACAATATTTTTTCATATTATTTTTGCATCTTTATTAAGCAAAAACGTTATTTTATGTTTTGGCGTATTTTAATTTTAGAAATGTAAATTCAGCCAAATAACTAAGAATTTCCTCGGAATTTTTTATTTATGATATAACGAATTTAACAATTAATTTTATTTGTTTACAATTCTTTTGTTGCCACTTTACAAAAAAAAAAGAATCATAATATAATTCTTTTAAAATGCGTAAGTATCGTCTGCGTAAATGATTTCAAATAATAAGAATAAATTGTGTATTTGAATTCTTAAAACTGAAAAATACTTTTATAATTGAATGTAAATAATTGAGTTTTCACAAATTTTAATTCATTAAAATTATGCTATAATTTTCATAAAAAATGGTTTTTTAAAAATTTCATAAAAGAAATCGTGAAACTATTTAATTAATCATAATTACATCTATAATTACTAACTCCGTGATTTATTTTTTCTTCTGAAAATAGACGTGTTTCATTTTTTATTTGCAAAAATGCGTCCGTAATGGAAAAACATGTAAAATAAATTAATTAAAATAATAAATTTTTTAAGGTTATTCTGCAAAAAAAAATAATATTGTGCAAATCTACAGATCATAATTTATTTTTATGTTTAATTTCAAGTCAAAATACTGAATAGTTTTTTTTTGTAAAGTGTACGACAAAATGTAATTTGTGTAGCCTAGTAGAGAATTCGCTTCGCTCATTCTAATAAATAATGATATTACTATATCTATGGTGACGAACCGGAAGAGTAGATTGTGGATACCACTATTCATGAATAGAAATTTTTGGCTTAATTAATCGCAAATTCTGCAATAAGCAACGAACATATATAAACACTAGGTGCGTTATTTAGAATTTCTAAAGAGTTTGGTGCTACTCCTCCAGATTAGAAATCTTTGCTTAATATTTTTTCTTCAAATTATAAATCTTTCTGCGATTAACAGAAGACTTTGTAATATCTTTTTTGCAACTAACACCTTCGGGACTAACGTTTCATACACGAATTTTATTCAGTTGGTACCACTTTTTTAAAATAGTTATCTTTGCTTATTTAATAATGAAAATACTACAGGGTCATTCCATACAAAATGGTCAAATCAACTGCGGCTGATACCTCACAAATTTTAATGAAAATCAGCATATAAGTAGATCATATTTATTTATGAGTAAACACAAAATAATCGATTTCAGGCTTGTTTATGTAAGTATTAAAATTTACATTAAAAGTTGATATAAAATCGAGATTTTGTCTACATGCTTGAAATTTCAATTTTGATTATTAGCCTTAAGAATGTAAAGACTGTATCAAAACCTATTTATAATTAAGAATGAATAATAAGTTATAGCTTGGCGTAATTTCTTAATTGTCTTTTTATTTCTTAATGTGAAAAAAAATAAGTAATGAAAAATTTTGAAGGGAAAATGCAATATTTCTATTACTTGTTTGAACATGTAGGAAAGCTCTTAAAATTTTTATATTATTTGCCATTATAGAACTATTGTCTATAGTGTCTGTTAACTAGTAACTATAACTAGTGTCTATTTTAAATATGGAAACTTTCATTCTTGCCTTCAGTTTATGTTTGTCTCAAGAATATTTTAAAGTACTGCAGAATTGAACAAATAATTATATAGTAATCATAAATCAATATAAATGACAGCATTAAATTTATCCTGAAATCACGCTTGTAAACCCTATTGCTTTTTCAGTGTGACTTAAAATATTACCGTCAGTAAAACGAAAAAGAGTTTTGTTGCAAGCGCTGAGCGAATTTCAATTTCTTCATTTGTTTCCATTGTGTTATTGTGTATTACAAAAATTGGTGACTTAGTATTCTACTGGCATTTCACCAGATGACCGTGATTTTCTTGTGAAGTTAATGAGTTCACGTGGACCTAACATTTTTCGTAGCCCATTAGAGATATCTGTGTTGGATATCACTTGAAAATGCACTTATTACAGTACAAGCTCCATGAACATCATCAACAGACAAAATCGAACAACACACTTTTAACCAGATTAGGGAAATATTTCAAAATGGATTTAAATAATCTGTTACATAACTTTTGACTGATTTTCTTTTTCTTAACTATTTTACAATAGAATTTTTTTATCTATTTTTTTTCATAAAGATCAGCTAAAATATTATTCAATTTGATAATAATATTTTCCCCTGTTTTAACTCTGATATTGATTTTATTGGAGTACATGATATTCATGTATCTGAATACAGTCCCTGGCCAAATTATTAGACGCACCGTTGACTTTTACGAAATACATGTTTTCGACGAAGTTTATATGCAGTTTTGTTATATTTAAACATAGATTTAATGAATTTTTATTCAGGAAATTTGTTATATACTTCCTATCGGTATTTAGTTTTAAAGTATTGGTAACACAATGTGAACCAATGGATACACGAACGTAAACAAGTGGAAACCGGTTGCAGCCATTTCAAACCGGCGTTCGCTAGTGCGTCAGTTGAGGACATGTTTCTGTGGTGTTATGCGCTTGGTTTATTTGTTTCAAAGTTGTATGCTACGTAATTAGTTGTTTTTCGTGTGTGCAATGTTTAAATAAGCACGTGGAACATTTTCAACATGGGTAAAACATGTGATCTGTCACCTCGTAAAAAAGCTGAAGTGAAGGCCCTCGTGGATGCTAAATGTTTTTCAAACCGCGAAATATCACGAAGGTTTCTGAAGATATTGAAGGTTTCTGAAGCTAATGTACGACGCATAAAGAAGAAAATTGAGGCAGGGGACGATTTGAACCCAAAACGAAAGCAAAGATGTGGCAGAAAGCCCTTTCACCCCAAGGTCAGAGAGATGTTTAAAAAAAATTTGTGTGGAAAACAGATGGGCTACCATAAAAATTATAAAATCGCAACTCCAAGATCGTAACGTGAATGTTTCTGAACGCACTGTTCGCAGAAAATTAACAGAAATAGGTTTTAAGGCCGCCCCGCCAAGAAGCCCAAGTTAACAGCTGCAACGAAAGGAAAGCGTCTGAAGTGGGCCAAACAGTGGCGTGATAAAGATGTGGACTTCTGGATATCGTTAAGTTCTTATAATTTCATCACTAGTCATACATTCAATATAATTTTCTATGCAATGACGGAAGGTCCGCAGAGATGTTTGTATTTTTTTCTATTTTTAACAGAAAAATTTTGCAGAATATTTTCTGCATTAAATTTTGCAGAATAAAGCTCAGTTTGTGCGTCGTCGTCCTGGCGAAAAGTTCCTTCCTGATTGTGTCGTTCACACTGTTAAACACCCTACAAAAATCATGATTTGGTCAGTCATCAGCAGCAAGGGTATTGGACGTCTGTACGTATCAAAAGGTGCAATGAGGCAAGATCAGTACAAAGACGTCTTACAAAATCAGTTGATTTCGCAGCTCAAAGAGTGGTTTCCAAATAGGGAACCATTCAGTTTCATGCAAGATGGAGCTCCCTGCTACACAGCACGGTCTGTTAAAGCTTTTTTAGTACAGCAAAGTATCCCTCTGTTGGATTAGCCGGGTAATAGCCCCGATATGAACCCAATTGAAAACGTGTGGGAACTCATGAAAAGAGAAGTGGCTAAAGTTGTGATTACAAGCAAAACTCAGCTCTTAGAACAGATCATTCCCGTGTGGAATCATCATCCTCAAATGCAGAAGACAGTACAGTCTTGCATTGATAGCATGCCGCGCAGAATTAAAGCTCTCATAGCGGCTAAAGGTGGATCAACAAAATATTAACTTTTCATTACATTTTCTTCATTTTTGTTCAAGAGTTAATAAATACACATTTTTTCTATAATGGCGATGTTTTATGAATGCTACAGATACTTACGTGATTCATAATATAGTAAATATACATTGTATCTCGTAAAAAACAATACAGCTGTGCAGTATCACCTGATACTTAACGTTTTCTATAAAATCCTATGGTGCGTCTAATAATTTGGCCAGGGACTGTATATTATATTAACTTAGCTTCAAGTTCCTGTTTACCTACGTATACATATTTGGTACTTTTCGGTTAGCCGGGCGCCAGTATTATATATACATGGATATGCATACATATATATGTATATATACATACATATATATGTATATATACATACATATATATGTATATATACATACATATATTTGTATATATACATATATACACATATATACATGTGTATTCACATATTTGTATATGTATATAGATGTATATATATATATATATATATATATATATATATATATACACATCTGTATATACATATCCATGTATGTATAACACTGGCGCCCGGCTAACCGAAAAGTACCCATATTTTATATCACATACATCACTGAACATAGTTATTAAAAATATATAGATATTCTCCTTTTAAGGCTGTTAGTTAGTAAATTTTGATGGTTTGAAATTTAATATATAAAATCGTTACGGAATTTTGTCGAGTCGTTTCAAATTTTACGAAAATTGAATCAAAACTTAAAAATATATTAATAAAAGTTTTCTTCCTTCTATTATATACTACCATACGTAATTAATTCAATGATATTCCATAATAGGTAATAATTCTAGGTTGCTATGGTGATTATTCTATTAAATCCTATCATAAGTACTTCAATAATATCCCATGATAGGTAATGATTTTATGTTGCAATGGTTATTGCGTCCTATTTAAGATGGAGTCATATTATTTCCGTATTACTAAATTTAATATATACAGGGTGTCCGGTCTCAACGGTGTCCAATGGCTAATTCCTAAACCGTTAATCATAGACATATAGTTCCAATTACAAAAATGTTTTAAATCAGGTAAAGAAACAGTTTAAAAGCGATTTGGGCCAATAAAAACATTTCTTAAAAAATTACGAAATTTAAATTTTTATACGGTCCCCCGGTCCCATAAGTTATATTTAGTAATTTTTTCCTATTACACTGACAAGTAAGACAAAAAAAGTCCCATTCATATGCCGCTAAAATTGAGCGAGTTACGAAACTTTAAAAATGCATGACTTATGCCACTTTTCTACTCTGAAAACAAATGAGTTCGGCGTGGCTTTGAGGGATCATATACCAAGTGTTTAAAGTATTCGAAGATCTTACTTCATGTGTATCTGCGCTTTGAAAAAAAATCCTACAAGTATTATGATTAAGTCTCAAATTGGCTAAAATAACATATGTTTTATTTTGTCAGGATTTCAGACTGTTTCTCTTATGATTTCTTTTAACAAAAATTATGTTTTTTTTATAAGTTTTTATGTTACTTCAACAATCGTATGTATGTTTTTCCAGTTCAAAATTTGTACTCGAACTTTAACCCATTTTTAAATATCCGATCGAGATTGCATTTTACATACTGACACAAATGCGATAACAATCTAATATTATTAAGATTTTCGGTGGTTACCATTTATACTTATTTTACAGGATAACACAAAAAATTTCGGATAGATTTCTGCCAAGGAATTTAAGAAAAAGTTTTAGATCAGATAATACAAGACTGCGATTGTTGGGTTTTTTTAACTTTTATGTATTTTTTAGCACTGAATCCGAAAATTACCTTAATTTTTAACCATCATGTCAGGATATTTCGCAAATCATAAATTTTCAAATTTAAAGAATAACAAAAATCGAATACCATAAAGTAGAGGGCTTTGGGTTTATGTAGACAGAAATCTGTTTATTTCGAGCTGGTGTATTTGGTGACAGCCTTGGTGCCTTCGGAGACGGCGTGTTTAGCCAATTCACCGAGCAACAGAAGTCGTAGTGTTTTTAACTTTTGATAATTGATTTTTACGCACTTTTTAGCGCTGAATCTGAAAATGACCTTCATTTTTAACCATCACGTTAGAATTTTTTTTGCAAATCGCAAATGTGTAAGTTGAAATATAGCGAAAATCTAATACTATAAAACATATGTAAAACATTATTTATTTTATTTTATTAAAAAATTTATTCGTAAATTTATTGTTTATCCTGGGATTCTTACAGCTAAACAGCTGAGTGGTCCGATGAGATGGGGAGGAAATTTAATTTTAACAATGAATTTCTTAACTTTGAAATTTGCAATTTGCGAAAAATCCTGATATGATAGTTAAAAATGAAGGTCAATTTCGGGTTCAGTGGTACAGAATTTATAAGAATCAATTATCAAAAGCTAAAAAACATGACATAACCCAACTTTTACAGGCTTGTGCAATATAATAATATTTTAAAATACGTATAATTTTGTGTAAAGAATTGAGGCTGTTCATTTAGAATCATTTTATTTAACAAAAATTCTGTTTTTTCTTTCTTCTTAAATGTTTATTACAAATTGTATATTTTCCATTAATATGCCAGAATTATTAAAGATTTCAAATTTATATTGCAATGTTAATTTTACTCCCAAATATTTTTTATATCTAACGAAATTATATTTCGACTAAATTTGTGAATGACCCCCAATTTCCAGCAAAAAATATGCTCCAACTTTAAACAGCTATTACTCGATCAATTTTAATCGTAGAATAACGGGACTTTTTTTGTATGACTTGTCAGTGTAAAAGGAAAATTTCACTAAATATAACTTATAGGACCGGGGGACCGTATAAAAATTTAAATTTCGTAATTTTTTAAGAAATGTTTTTATTGACTTAAATCGCTTTTAAAATATTTCTTTACCTGATTTAAAATATTTTTGTAATTGGAGCTATATGTCTATGACTAACGGTTTAGGAATTAGCCATTGGACACCGTTGAGACCGGACACCCTGTATAGTCGCAATAAATTTTGTATTCATGCATTTTTGCATAAGAGTACAACAGGTATTGCACCAAGATCTGAATATTTATAAAACTAGTTATAGTACAAATGCTCCTTTGCCACGTTTGACGTACATTTTCTGACTTGTTTAAATATTTGCAAGCAGGACAAAAGTTCATTTGCAAGATGTTCACAAACATCGCACAACTTTGAAGTCCAATTACTGTCCAGAAAAAAAAAACAGAAATTGTCTAATTGAAAGCCAAAACATATCCTTTTGGGTCTTTTAAAGAGATATCGGAATTCTTTATAAATTCCTCAATGTTATGAGACGAAAAAATATATTGTCAACTGATTCTCTATGTCAACATGGAATGGCCCAAAGAAGGTAACGAATATTATCTTTTTGAACCTGATTCTGTTACATTAGGAATCAAAGGGCTATCTTGTTTTTTTTTTTAAGCATATCATGGACATATTTATCTTTTGCCTATGCAATATTGTTGATGTCTTCATTTGATTTTTTGTGTCTATATAAAAGGGAAAATTGTGATTTTGTAATTTTTTTTTAAGTTTCTAAGCTATTTTGAATATGAAGTAAATAAATGGCAACTTCCAAACTTGAGGATGTGATTTTCATGTGTAACACTACATAAGGCATAAATTTCAAAGATGCTTTAAATTCCTTTTGATTTTTTAAACTTTTTTAATCTTCTGAAAATTGACAATTTTTCAATTTTTACAACCAACTTAACCAATCATGGAATTATCAAATGATTATTACTAAATAAATATGTAGATAATTTTTCAGAGATTAAAATATTATGAATATTTTTAATTTATGTTAAATTGTTTTTCAATGTACGGAACTTCAAACTTGCAGCTTTGAATGATCGCACACAATTCTATGTCACGTCTTTTAAATGTCCAGAACTGCCAAAATATTTTTTTTTCGTCAAGGTATTTTGCATGCCTATTTAAATATGAATGGAATCTGTGTACTGTGGTATTACAAATCATAATATGGGCCGTTAATTAAAGAAAAGTAGTCACGAAGTCCTTTTTAAAGAATATTGAGTTGTGTTTTGCAGGACCCATTTCGTTCTTTGCGGTCACGCAGTTGTAAGAATAAAAATAATAGGAAACTTCTTACTTGAATAGTGGCAGCTGTAAACAAATGATGAGAAGACTTTTGAGAACAAAATCAATCTTTATTCATCTTTATCTTAGAATAGAAGAAAACGCCTTCTCCCGTTGGTCACCGTTCTTAAATTAATTCTTTGGCCAATAAAATAATCTACTCCACTTGAAGATATTCTTTTAAAAATTAAAGTGCAGCAGACATCGAATTTTCTATTGACGAAAACTGCAATTAAGACTTTTCCACGACATCAGGAAATAAATTTAAAAATGTATTTAACAACGAAGACATCGTCTTCGGATTCCGTTCGCTAGACCCCACATCCGTAGACCGGCAGACCTGAGTCTGCGGCCCTGCGATATTTTTAAAACAAAAACTATATCATGACAACTTCACCAACAAAACAGATTCTGATTTAAAATTAACGAAATTTTTAATTTATAGTAAGTAACGGGGTCGGCAAAAGTATCGGAAAGAAAGATTTAAAGCTATTAGAGAATTTAAAAAATTAGGCGATATCTTAATAAGAAATCCGAAAGAATATATTTAAAAACATTTATTTTTATTTGTTCTAGCGATCGTCAAATGAGCACGCCTCCGAAAGCATGAGCCACTCCGCAATGCATACGTCCCGAGAGGGAGAGTTCGATGACGTCATCACAATACGTGCGGACGGTAGAGAGATAGCACATCAGCCTCGACATCAGCTATAGTCCAAGAGCTGTTAAACATTTTAGGGAAGGTATTTGAGGCACCCTGAAAATTTGTGCAACACTTCTTTTGTAATGCCTGAATACAAAATAGAATGTTTGGCTGAAGGATCGTGGCCCAAAACCTGTGCCAGACAAAAAATGGCACTTGACACGTGTCTGGCACAGTTTTTGTGCCGACTAAAGTGTCTGTCATTTTCAAAAAAAAATTTCTAAGCATAAATATTATTGTGCCTCAATCTCAGCGTGCCTCAAATACCTTTTTTGGGTAGTCAAAAAATGGCACTTGACACGTGTCTGGCACAGGTTTTGGGCCGACTAAAATGTCTGTCATTTTCAAAATATTTTTTTCTAAGTATAAATATTATTCTGTTTCAATCTCAGCGTGCCTCAAATACTTTTTTTGGGTAGTGTCAAAAAATGGCACTTGACACGTGTCTGGCACAGGTTTTGGCCCACGATCCTTCAGCCAGACATTCGATTTTGTATTCAGGCATTACAAAAGAAGTGCTGCACAAATTTTCAGGGTGCCTCAAATACCTACTCAGAAATGTTCAACAGCTCTCCTACTACTAAGAGCGCGATGATACGGAAGAAAGCGCCGACGTATGCTGGAAACAAAACGCTCGCGTAAAAATAAACATGGATTTAAATTTAAACAGTATTAATGTACAAGGCCAAAAGAAAATTTTAAAAAAGTAACATGATTTAAACACTGTGAGATTTCCCCTCACATGTACCAAATTTTATTAAAATCGGTTACTATGTGGCCAAAACTTTTTTTTAATTTTTGCTCATTTCGTATGGAATGACACCCTAATTAAATAAGGAAAATATTTCTTTTCTTTATAACTGGTACAAAAACCAATTTCTGTGTGAACGTTTTAAAGATGTATATATGTACCGTGGTCTCGAAGGTTTTAAATAAGGTGAAAAATGTTTTCGAAAATTGTGGTATAGATCTGTACGCACTCTATAAATGCAATTCCTAATTTTCATAACATTTTACTTTTTATTAAATCATTGTGTAATATTCTTTGTCTTAATAACTTTCTTTGTCCTATTTAGGAGTTAGCTTCATCCACAACAAAATGTCTTCTGAATGTTGCGACTCACAGCGCCACTTTGGGGGACTTCGAACGTGCTGAACAAATTTTTGAACAGCTTGGTGAGCAGTCAGTATCTAATAAGCTGCTCAAATACACTGCATGTGAACATTTTGCTAAAGCTGGTATCTGCCATATTGCAAAAAACCCACAAGACGGAGACGGTGTTCTTCAGAAGATAGCAGAATGGCAGGAAATCAGTCCTGCATTTGCAGAGAGTCGAGAATGCACGTGGATAATAAAGATGGCGGAAGCTTGCAAAAAGGAAGATCTCGATGAGTTCAATGATGCGATAAGGACCTATACATCGGTAACAAGGCTTTCTAAATGGGAGGAAGATATTCTAAGTAGAATCAGGAAGAATTTGGGACCTGACCTTCGGTAATCGTGAGTTGGTGGACCTCAAAATAACCAGCTTGAGTGAATTTATTGTATTCGAATTTATTTTTTTTAAACAAAAACTCTTTGTTTTTAAATTAATGAAAAATGGAAAATAAGAGACTTTTCCTAAAGTAGTTTTCGTGTCATATTACTGCGCGTGATCGAGATCAATTTTAGTGCATATTCCATATTATGAGTTAGGTTAGTCGTAAACTGGATAACAACATGCGTCATCTTTCGATTACTTCAGAGCAACCGGAAAATGTTGCACACGCAGTCATACCATTTTTATACCCTGTTCACACTGCGATATCGGAACTATCTTAAACCTCCGAACTCTCTGAGGGAGTTCCACAAACTCTCTGAGAGAGTTTCAACTTTCTTCGGGCTAGAGACAGTCACGACCATTCACTCTCGCTGGCTGTAAAGCTTCGCATTAACTGATTGGGTGTTGCGGGCTGTTTTATCTTAAGCGCATACGCAAACAACACAGTGACGTTCACTGAGTTATCTTAAGTGAGTTTTTCCATGTGAACAGGTTTCCAATTCAGGGAGGGTACCACCTCAAAATTAAGAGAGTTCGGCGGCCTAAGATATCTTAAGTATCGTAGTGTGAACATAGTATTATAGACGTTTCAGAATTAGGTAGAGCATCTGAACATGTTTCTTTAGTCCAAGAGCCGACAGCACAAAAACCTATGTTATCAAGCACAAGAAAAAACCCTTATTTTATGGAAGAGTAGAAGTAAGCGAATCTAATGATCCATGTCTGCCGGAAGTGAAGTGGTGCATAAGCCAAAAATGAATACCACTAGTGGTTGACTCGTAGGTTTATCATTATGTTTGTCCTACAAACAAAGATATGAAAACAGGGAGGACTGGGAGCAGGAAAGCACAATGATAAACCTACGAGTCAAACACTGGTGGTATTAATTTTTGGCTTATGCACCACTTCACTTCCGGCAGACATAGATCATTAGATTTCCCTACTTCTACTCTTCCATAAAATAAAGGTTTTTTTCTTGTGCTTGATAACATAGGTTTTTGTGCTGCCGGCTCTTGGACTACTTGTTCTCAACGTGAATGTTCTTTCGCAAACACAGCTGATGGTACTGAAGATGTTTGATTGGTCAAAATGACTTTGTTCATTTTCTTGTAATTATCACGCTCAGACCATTAGTCTAATCCAGTCACGTGTAGCTGTTAAATACGATTGGTTGTTGACTACTGCTGATACAGGCAAAGGAGTTGCCCTACTCAATCTAATTCTTAAAGGTCTATGACCATCTTATGATAAAATACAATTATGAGGCTGCAATTAGCTAGATCTTTTTTCTTGCATTTTTTTCATATTCTTACGTTTGCACTACCAAAATATCGAGTCAAAGTTAGTTTTCTTTTTGATATTTGAATACGCCATCTTGAGAGTAAAAGTTTAAACTTTCTGTGTCGGAACAGGTTCTCAAAAACTATGGCAGTACATTGCTTTGGCGCTAGGTGTCTTTAAATTTATTTAAATTTATTGTTTTTCATATAATGTAATCTCTCAAGTGACATTGATGACTACTGCGTTAGACCACTAGTAATTTTAACACGTTAACTACCGAACGACTGCTGGCGGTCAAATGTACTTTTCACTGGTAAGCTCGCCAGGGCCATGCGAAGCAGGGGGCGAAGGGGGCAGTCGCCCCGTGTGCGGAAATTGAGGGTGCGCCAAATTTATACTACAAACCTCTTTTTCTCTTCTTTTTTGTAACAAAAAACTGTACATTTACATATTGAGAATTTTTTTCCCAATGAAAGAA
Source organism: Maratus speciosus (assembly GCA_963932465.1). Classification (NCBI taxonomy): domain Eukaryota; kingdom Metazoa; phylum Arthropoda; class Arachnida; order Araneae; family Salticidae; genus Maratus; species Maratus speciosus. The sequence continues at coordinate 338,836,809 of OZ010797.1, read as the reverse complement.
CGTACATTTTTCGTTTCAGAGGTACTACATTGTACTAATATTTTAACACAATCAAACTGATTGGCAAAGTTATCATACGAATTGAATATTTCCAGCTGAGCGAAAAAATGCCCAGGCTGGGAATCGAACCCAGATCCTTGGCTTACAAGGCCAATGCTTTTCCGTTTAAGCTAACTGAGCCGGCAACCAGCCAGCATATTTCGCTCAGAAAAACCTGTAGGGTAAAGCACTACATTGTGCTTTACCCTACACCGAAATACAAATTTATGAATAAGGACTTCTTTCTTTTCAAAACTTGTTTTGGGTCTTTGTCTTAGTCTCTTTTGTTAACTTTATCTTTCTGAGTCTGTGCTTGTGGTAAAAACATATACTCTCAAAATAGCATGAGGTTTCTTCCTTTAAATATAAAACGGTTCACAACTATTATAATGTACTGTTAGAGACATTTTTTTCTACACCAATTTTACAGTTACCCTTTACCAAAATATAAGTGCATTTTTTTCTTGTTTAGTTTCTTGAAATTTCTGAATTAAAATTAAACCTAAAGTTTCAAAGTGAACGCGAAATATGTATTCAATAGAAATTGTTTCTGCTTCTGCACTTTTCAATTTTGTGACACCTTCCACAAAGAAAAGTTGAAAAAGGAGGGGAGGGGCGCCAAATTGAAGCTTTGCCCCGGGCGCAGTTATCTGTTCGCACGCAGCTGAGGCTCCCACTTACTCCACACTAATAGCTCTTACATCAAACTATCCGCAAAACTCATAAACTTGAGAAATGTAAATGACAGCGGGCTGTCAATCGACACTAGGTCGTAAATATTTTAAATGGCCGCCAGTGGTACAACTACGTCGGAACACGTTTACAACTACATATGGGAGAAAACAATACGTGTGCGACTTCGGGTCATGCAGCAACCTAAGTGTTAAGAGGCCACTTTACTTAAACTCTCCAAACGCGAAATCCCTTGTTAACCTAGGGCAAAACTTAAAAGTGTGATGACTCATTACCTAATATAATTATCAAAATACGGTTTTCACCATTAGAAATTAGGCGTCTGATGATGACTTTATGGGTCAATATCTGAAAACTGGACAATTTCATTCCAGAGTTTTTATTTTTTTTTTAATTAATGTACCAACTTCCAAATACAATTATATACTATGATACATGTTTTGTCATTTGATTGTTGTTGTATTTGGAGATCAAGGATGTATATTTTATGCGTAGGATAAACTTTTATGGAAGAAAGTGTCTGTTAACACCATAATCAGTGTCTAATAATTGGGACTGAGGTGATGTTTTTGTCTTAACAGCTGCACAGCCATTTTATTGAATAATTTGGAACACATGTAAATGATTAAATATTCCATGTGACAGTTGTATGTTACATAAATAAAGTTGCAATAAGCTTTATTTTTATAGATAAAAACTTAAATATGGGGACATGAATGATGCTATAAAAAAATACTCATCCCTTTTCAGAACAAAAACTAAATATTTCTAAAAATGAAACAATGACAAAAACAACTTACCTTCATCCATAGTGGATAGTTGAACTGTAGTTGCTGTTGCAATGGAAATAATTCTACCAGCGCCACCTAGTATATGTTAACCTAAATGTGTGGTTAGAGGGACTGAGATGATGGTCAACCTCAGAGACAAATATATTTATTACAGTATTTTACTATGCAATCTATACGAGTAAAGGAGCATTATATTTTCCCATACTGTATATATATAGATATAAATATATAATAGCAAAAGTTAAAAATATTTATAAAATTTTTTACAGCATACGTTTTATATTGGATATTTGTACCTGGGGACAGGGACTGAAATGATGATTTTGTTTGTTTAAAACTTAAAATTAATTATTTATACATCATCATATGTCCATTTATCATTAGTAATTGTTATAACACATGTTACAATATATTACATTTTTCAGTTTTTGGTTTTAGTATAATTAATGGAATATTATTGGCAGTGGATGCAAATTGTCCAATTTTCAGATATTGACCCTTATGCGTTTTTAAAAAACGTCTCCTTAAATTTTAAGTGTTTTTGAAAAGATGATAAAATTTCATCAATTGGAAATTTCAAAATTTATGGATTTTTTAAATACTTAAAATTTAAGGAGACGGTTTTTAAAAACGTACAACGACGGCATCTGAAGTTTACTTTCTGATGGTGAAAATCGTATTTTGATAACTATATTAGGTAATAACTAATCGCTCTTTTAAGTTTTCCATGGTTTAACTCTTTATGTACTGAATTATAAATCCATGAAAATGTTATCTTTTAAAGCATTTTTCGTGAATTGTTTAAACTACATTAGAAGATTTACATAAGCATTTAATAAATTTTAGAAGGATTTTAGAAGGATTGAAGGATTTAGAAGGATTAATAAATTTGAATTTACAGGGATTTTGTGCAATATTTATAACCCCACTCAAATCTTTTCTTTTAAATATTTTTCTTAGTATTTTGTAGAATTAAGAAATTTAGAAAATATAATGTTCTTACAATACAAATATAGAAATATTTCCGAATTGAAAATTACCCCCCCCCCCCTCCGCCCCCCAATGCCAAAAAAGCTGAAAAGATGCAAAGGCAAAAGAAATCATTCTTTTAAAAATATTTTTGTTTTGTGTAACCAATAATGCTTTTGGAACAAGATAAAGTAATGTACCTATAACTCATTCTAAACTGTATTACAACTAATCGATGTATTAAATGAATTTTATAACAAGTTATTTTAATGGTACTTATAAGTACCATCAGTACATAAAGGGTTAACATGGGATTTCGCGATCGAGAGGTTTCAGTGAAGTAGCTCTTTAATTGCAACTTACTATTAGTTAAAAGGATTGTTTCTGGCTCAAACAGTGCTTTATATAGGAAATATAAGTCGCGAATCATAGACACATTCATTCTACTATAGCTCGTAGGATATGAGATCGGCTGTAAGATTGTGATATCGTAAATTCGATGCTTTTTCTGAAAAAGAAAAGTTTTTAAGAAATTGAGTTCTTTAATAAGAATGTCATAAATTCACTAACTGATTGATTATAAAATGATATTTTCAGTGTTCTATGGTGTCTTTATGTGTTTTAAAATGTGTTAGTTCATGAGCTTACTGGAAGGGGCCTTTAATAGATTAGGCCTAGATAAGAGGTTATTTAGTCATTTTTCTATACTTAAAGTAAATCATTTTTACATTCAAATTTTAAAACCTAGATTATATCTATAGATGTTACATTTTTCTCATCGAGAGTACCTTGAGAGCATTTTTAAATATATTGTTCAGTTTACTTATTTTGAATATTTATCCCTTTGAAGGACGGTATTTATTATTTAAAGCACTTGATTTTAATAAAAGAAATTTTAATAAAACTTTGATTATATAATTTATTAAGAAAATTTAAAGCTACACTTATTTATTTTTAAATGAAACAGTTCGTAAATCCCGGTGATAGTTTTCAACATTAAAGCAACAGAATTATTGTCCAGGAAAGAGGATTGCCAAATTTCTTTCTTAAAAATTGGAAGATTTTTGTTGAAACTAGTTTGTTTTGGTATTATCAAATTTCAGTCCACACCCTACTGAACTATGTTGAATGTGCCAATGTCTTCTTTAAAGAAATTTTCACTATAAACGCAAATAGATATTTGGAACTTTACAGTCCATTTTCTCAAAATGATTATTGTGTCACTTACCACCTTTTTCATCTGGACTCTTCAGTTCACTTATTAATCATAAATTTATAATCAGCGCATCGTTTTTCCGCCTTATAAATCCTAATCGATGAAATCAGAGTATTTTCTTTTAAATTTCAAATGTAATCACAAGTTATTAGTATGAAGAGACGTACATTAGTGGTCAGCGCATCGCGCTACTACGCTACAAGTCCACAGCTCTATTCCGGATTGTATAGCTATAGCACTTCAGGACCTATGGTCAAGAAAACAAGGCTGGGCGCTGTAGGCCGTAATCGTTAATGGATTGTAATGCGGCAGGTTTAGTTTTTAGTTATTAGTATCTCTTGCCCTCTATAAAATATTTTTTTAATTAAAAACACAAGACATTGTATGAGTGCATTTTGGTCAACACTTAAAAACAACACCATGTTTAAGCTTCCCCTCTATCGTGGAAAAATATGTTACTTTCTGGTGCTCTTAATATTTTTAAATTCCCACACATTCAGTCTGAAAGCACAATTTTTTTATTTATTCTGTGAATCAGCTCAAGGTATTTTATAATTTTTTTTTTTTTTAAACTGGCGAATTCTTGACGTTTTTGCTGTGCTCCGCCTTATAAAGTTATTTATATAGAATATATTTTTAATGTATTCTTTAAGTATTGTAAAAAATGTTGGCTGTCAAAGTGACATTAAAAAAGGCATACTATGAAATTACCTCTTCTGTGTATATCGAAAAAATAATTATTGTTAGCTGTTAAAAATAATTATATCTATGGAAGTTTGATTTGATGTATAGATTGGAAATTGTGAATGAAAATAAACTCATGACTTTAACAACTGTTAGTTTGTTTTTTCTCCTTCCCTTCTGAATTCTATCAATTCGCATCGATTATACGACACAGTTATCCAATAGCCTTTACGTATTCTCATTTCTGTGTTCTATCTTTGGTAGAATTTTACACTTTAGTGAAGCTGGCATCTAGCATTAATTCGTCTGCAAAAATTGTACTAGTGTATATATATATATATATATATATATATATATATCAGTGGCGTGGCGTCCGGTCATCGCTGGATGCGGCGATGACCAAGCAATATTTTAAAACTCTTAATAAGCTTTTAAAACTCTACGATCCAGTTTTAGCAGAACATTTAGAGTTCATGTATAAGTGAAGGTAAGATTTAAAGTTTCTTTTTTGAACATTCAACCATTGAATTTTAGAGTTAATAATTTTTCACCACAAACTTAAATAATTGCGATGACCACCGAAAATTTTCACGCCACGCCACTGATATATATATATATATTTGTAAAATACTGAAATATTAATCGGTATGGTGTTTATTATTTATATTTTATATCCTATAAATATTTAAATACGTTTTATTGATTCTTCCATTTCATATTATTTGTTTCTATTCTGCTTTCATTTTTAATCAATTCACTTGATTTTAATGGTTGTTTGGGCACAGGGGAAAATAATTTTTAGCTTTAGCTTATTTTTTCCACAGAAAACAACCATTTTGCTTATATCATTGAATTCTGTGCCCTTGATAACGTAATTCAATGTATAAGCTTTTCAATTTTTGTCGGTGTCCACTTTTTTCTTTTTATTTATCTTCCATAATAATTCTTATAATATATATTTTTTTTATACTTACAGCTTTATTCATAATAATTGACGGTGGCAGGTTATGTTTAATTAATGGTTATATATATATATATATATATATATATAACCAATAATTAAACATAACCTACCACCATCAAAAACCGTAATATTATGAATTAAAGCTGTAAGTATTATATATATAACCATTATAAAGTACTACAAATTATCATCTATATTGAATATATAAATTATAAATTAAGTTTTAAGACAAAATTCAAACATTATGAATTTTAAACTAGGAACAACAAATTATTAAATGACATGAACAAAAAATGAACAATAAAGATGAACCAAATATGAATAGGGGAAACCAGAAATGTATAACAAGTAACTATGAATAACTTACAGAATCATCAGAGGAGCTTTCAGGTTTAATTCATAGTGAAGATATGTTATTTCATCCAATTTGTCGGAATATAGTTGTAGGACAAATGCAATGTTAAAACTACGGGTCAACCACTGGTGGTATTAATTTTTGGCTTATTTATGCGCCACTGCACTTCCGGCAGACATGGATCACTAAATTCCCCTACTTCTACTCTCCCATAAAATAAAAGGTTTTTTTCTTGTGCTTGATAACATAGGTTTTTGTGCTGTCGGCTCTTGGACTGTAAAACCAATAAATACTATTTTCCCAGATAAATTTTATCACTCCTCCAACTTTTCCCTATCGATTCTAATATTATAAAGAAGTAAAGTTTGTTTGTTTGTTAGAGGTAATCTCTGAAGCTACCGAACCGATTTCAAAAGTAATGGTATCAAAATGATGGTGTTAGTCCAACTTAGAACATATCTATACTAATATTATAAAGAAGTAAAGTTTGTTTGTTTGTTAGAGGTAATCTCTGGAGCTACCGAACCGATTTCAAAAGTAATGGTATCAAAATGATGGTGTTAGTCTAACTTAAAACAGAGGCTATATTTTATGTCGGTGTCACTACCCCAAAGGGGATGCAGGAGCAAAAAACGTTCTAAAAATGCGATTTTTGCGTTAGTGAAGGGCCTAAAAATATGAAATTTGGAATATTAGTTACTTATAAGATATAAATGATGTCTAAGAACAGTTCTTAAACAATTCGAAATTTAAAAGAGGTAAAAATGCGCATAAAGTGTTCTAAAAAACATTCTAAGTGGTAGTTTCTACATAATCTCAGGAAATACCAAACCGATTTAAAAAAAATATTGGTGTCAAAATGACGGTGACGACGCTTGCTCCAAGATAGGCTATATTTTATGTCGGTGCCACTACCCAAAATGGGGTACAGGAGCAAAAAACATTCTAAAAATGCGATTTATGTGTTACTGAAGGGCCTAGAAATATGAAATTTGAAATATTAGCTACTTATTAGATATAAAGGATTTCTAAGAACAGTTCTTAAACAATTCGAAATTTAAAAGGGGTGAAAATGCGCGAAAAGCGTTCTAAAAAACGTTCTAAATGGTGGTTTCTACATAATCTTAGGAAATACCTAACCGATTTAAAAAATAATGGTGTCAAAATGACGGTGGGAACCCTTGCTCTAACATAGGCTATGTTTTATGTCGGTGCCACTACCCGAAAAGGGGTGCAGGAGCAAAAAACGTTCTAAACATGCGATTTTTGCGTTACTGAAGGGTCTTGAAATGTGAAATTCGAAATATTAGCTACTTATTAGATATAACGGATTTCTGAGAACAGTTCTTAAACAATTCTAAATTTAAAAGGTGTGAAAATGAGCGAAAAGCGTTCTAAAAGACATTCTATATTGTGGTTGCCACACAATCTCAGGAAATACCAAACCGATTTAAAAAATAAAGGCGTCAAAATGATGGTTACAACCCTTGCTCCAACATAGGCTATGTTTTATGTCGGTGCCACTACCCCAAAAGGGTTGCAGGAGAAAAACTTTCTAAATTGCGGTTTTTGCGTTACGGAAGAGCCTAGAATCGTGAAATTTGGAATGGTAGTTAGTTATAAGACATCAATGATCTCTAAGGACATTTCCTAAAAAAAATCAAAATTTAAAAGGGGGTCAAAATGCGGAAAACGCGGTGTAAAAAACGTCCTAAATTGCGATTTCTATGCAATCTCAGGAAGTACTGAACCGATTTCAAATGTAATGGTGTAAAAATGATGGTGACAGATCTTGCTCCAAGATAGGCTATGTTTTATATCTGTTTCTACTACACCAGAGGAGATGCAGGAGCAAAATGCGTGAAAACTTTTCTAAAAACGTTCTAAATGCTGATTTGTCAGTAATATCTCAGAAAGAATCAAACTTATTTCAAAAGTAATGGTAGGAAATTGATGCTGACAGCCTCTGCTCTAACATAGACGCTATTTTATGTCGGTATCACTATCACCCAGACGTTGCAGGAGCAAAAAAGCGTTATAAATTTCGATTTTTGTGATCGGTAGGGGCTAGCAACTTACAATTAGGCAAGGTACATATTTATTAGATATAAATGATCTTTAAGAACAGTTTCGAAAAAATTAGAAATTTAAAAAGGGGTGAAAATGCGCGAAAAGCGTTCTAAAAACGTTCTAAATTGCGATGCAATCTCAGGAAATACCAAAGCTATTTCAAAAGTAATTGTTGCAAATCAATGGTGACAGTCCCTGCTATAACATAGGTTATATTTTATGTTGCTGTCACTACCATCTGAGGGTTGCAAAAGCAAAACATGTTCTAATTTGCGTTTTTTGCACAACTGGGGGGTCTGACACTTTGAAGTGTGGCATGGTATTTACTTACAAGATGCAACTGCTTTCTAAGAACAGTCGAAAGGAAATTCCAAATTTAAAAAGATGAAATGAGCGAAAAGCGTTATAAATTACAATTTTTATGCAATCTTATCAAATACCAAACCGATTAAAAAAATAATGCTGACAAATTGTTGGTGATAGAACCTGCTCAAACATAAGCTATGTTTTATGTCTGTGCCACTACCACCAGAGGGTTGCAGGAGCTAAAAACTTTCTAAATTGCGATTGCTGTGATACTGAAAAGGCTAGAAACTTTAAATATGGCATGGTAGTTACTTATAAAATATAAATGCCCTCGAAGGACTGTCAAACATAAATTCGAATTAAAAAGGGGTGAAGTGAAGGGGACGTGCGAAAAGCGTTCTAAAAAAGTCTTAAATTACGATTTCTATGCAATTTCAGGGGATATAAACCGACTATAAAAGTAATAGTTGCGAATCAATGGTAACAGTCTCTGATCCTACACAGGCTATATTTTATGCCGATGATTCTACCACCTGGGGTTCACAGGAGCTACAAACGTTCTAAAAATCTCCTTTAAAAGCTTTCTAAATTACATTTCTGTGGAATATTAGGAAATAACAAACCGATTTCAAAATTAATGTTGGCAAATTAAGGGTGCTGGTCACTCAGCTCCCGATTTCCCCTCACTAATGTAAAGTCTATGGGTATTTGATGCATTCGTATATTTAAAATATCTCCTCGCGAAATTAATATTTTAAACTTCTATTTTTTGTGTACGCTACCTAAAAGATGTCTCTTTTTTTCTTAGTTCTCAAAATATTTCTAAACTATTGACTTAATTTTATAGGAAGTGTTAAAATCTTACTCACAATTTGCCCGCTTTAAACACATAAAATATTAAATTCAGTATAGATTTTAGAAATATTTTGAAAACTAAGAAAAAAAGAGACATCCTTTAAGAAGAATACACAGAAAAAAAGATGTTAAAAATAGGAATTTCCCGAGAAGATAAATAGATGAATGCATCAAAAGTCCATAGACTTAACATTACGGAAGAGAATTCCGAAGCTGACTGATCAGACCCCTTAATGGTGACAGTTCCTATTTCAACATAGCCTTTTTTTATTGAGAGAGGTGGTAGGACTTGGAATTTGACATAATAGTTAATATTAAGATGTAAGAAGATAGTTTCTAAAAAATTCAAAACTTCAAATGAATACTGAAATGAGCGTATTAATTGAGCATAAAAGTTTCAAAATATTTTCTAAATTATCATTTATTTAGTTTTATTAAAGTCTCATTTCTGCCTAATGTAGTGTAATAATGATGTTTAATTAAACTGTGTTTTAAATAGTATTTTTTGAATTATTCCTAAAAGTAATAAGTACCTTTTAATAAAATAAAGTATTACCTTTTAATAAAATAAAAATTTAGTTAGTACCTTTTAATAAAAATTAGACATATAAATATCACTTGGCATACTTCAACTATTACGCGAGCAAAGCCGCGGAGTTTGCTAGTAATACTATAAAATGCACCAAGGTCTCAATGCTAAGTGCGAGCTTCAATAAAAATGGTTCCCTTGTTAGTATTCGCAGTATTACTTGTAAACACAGAAAAGCAATATACAAGGTGTCCACTCTGAATGGTATCCAATGGCTAATTCCTAAACCGTTAGTCATAGGCAATTACAAAAATCCAATCCAATTACAAAATACAATTATAAGTTCCAATCAAAAAATATTTTAAATGAGGTAAAGAAGTACTTTTAGTGCGATTTGGGTTAATAAAAACATTTCTTTAAAAATTTGTATGCAGTCCCCCGGTCCTATAAGTTATATTTTGTAAAAATATCCTACTACACTAACAAGTAAGACAAAAAAGTCCTATTCTTCTACGATTAAAACTGACACGGTAATACCTGTCTAAAGATGAAGCATCTTTTTTTGTTACGAAATAGGGGTTATTCACAAATGTACTAGAAATATAAATAATCTTTGATATAAAAACAAAAAATAGTTGAGAGTGAAATTAAAATACAATATAAATTTGAAATTTATTTTCATTCGGACATATTAAAGCAAAATATAAAACTTATACTCAAAATATAAGGGATTCTTCTGGCATATCAAAGCAAACTATACAACTGAAAAATAGTAAATTCTAGCTGTTTCACGAGCAGCTGCAGCAGCGACTGAAAGTCTCGCAACGAGGTCCTCATCAGAGTCAATTGGTGTCTCGTAAATGTGACTCGTGAAATCTTCGAAAGGGTACGCCCAAAGTGATATAAGTAAGCGTGCAAACTTAATACTGGAATCGGGTGTAAATTAACACAGTTGCGCCATCTTGTGGACGGGGTGATAATCCACATACGCGGGCTTTTAGTGTGACGTCATGTATGACAGGATATCTACCATCTTTGCATATTTTCTAAATCTTTAGTCACTCATTGAACTGAATTTTGTTTACCACATTTATTACAAAATAATGGCGTAGCGAGAGGGGCGCCCAGATGTACTTGACACCACGAAGTTTTCTTCGTCTTGTCAGAGACATTTCAGCTATTAATCAAGGTGAAAAAAAACTTTACAATTTTAGTGGTGTGAAGTAAGAAAATAGTTAGGCATCTTCCTGTAGTTTAACCCCGTCCGCTACGTGGCGTGCGACCTTGATTGATGTGACCTCCCCTTTAATCTTGCGGTTACCTCTCCCATTTAAGATAGGACGCTTACTCATATCGCTTTGGGTACGCCAACCACTTGCTAGACGCTGTCAGGCGTGTGTTAATTTTCATGGTGGCACATTTGAGCACTTACTGTAATGGACCTTGTGAGAATACTTCTCACAGTATTTAAATTTGGTTTATTTTTATTTCCTTTCAGCTATTTTTTTGCATCGATGTCTATTTAAACTCAATCTTTACGCCACGATGTTGACGCTTTTATCTCTCGCCGTAAAGCAAGTTCATTTTTCACCGCCGATATTCATATCTGCGTTGGGAGCGAATCGGCAGCTAGCGCATGCGCACTCCGTATTTTGGGAGCACATTTCTGGAGCTCTCGTATCGATGGAGACAGCTTGCATTATGATGACGTCATTGAAATTATGCTCCGCCCTCTTTTGACGCCGATCGCTGACAGGAGAATCGTTTTGTTTCGTTTTCCAATCAGTGAAACTTTTTTAATTCTGCAGCTTGTAATTCGATTTTCAATCCAAATTGTGGCGGTAATTAATGTGATCGTTTAAGTGGTTTAGAACAAATTGCGAAGGTCTTTTAATAAATTACTATTGATTGTTAAAGAAATAATAAAACTGGAAACGTCTTACTTGAAATGTAGACAATGAAGAGGCAATTTGATGAAAACAAATAATATTCTTTATTTCGGTCGTTAGTAGCAGTAGAAGGTTAAGAAAATACTTGCTTCTGGTCACCATTTTAAAATAGAAGAACTAATCTTTTAAGAAGAACAATAGCAGCCAACATGGAATAAATCCATGGGATTCCTTTTAACGAGAGCAGCACAACTTTAAAGCATTAAACTTTGAGAAAAAAAAACATCCACTTAAATAAAATATCAAACTCATTCGGCCAAAAAAAAAAGCGGCACGACATTCGAACGGCCGGCGGGCCGCGCTCCGCTAAAACTACGTTAAAAGACTACATCTTTTTCAGACAACATCAAACCAAATTCTGAATTGAAATTTAACGAGTTTTAGTTTTTAAATGATGAATACGGGGTTGACAAAGTAATTAAAAGGCAGAATTTAAATTGATTAGCTAAATTAACATTTACGGGAAATTAATGAAAATCGAATTACAAGCTGCAGAATTAAAAAAGTTTCACTGATTGGAAAACGAAACAAAACGATTCTCCTGTCAGCGATCGGCGTCAAAAGAGGGCGGAGCATAATTTCAATGACGTCATCATAATGCAAGCTGTCTCCATCGATACGAGAGCTCCAGAAATGTGCTCCCAAAATACGGAGTGCGCATGCGCTAGCTGCCGATTCGCTCCCAACGCAGATATGAATATCGGCGGTGAAAAATGAACTTGCTTTACGGCGAGAGATAAAAGCGTCAACATCGTGGCGTAAAGATTGAGTTTAAATAGACATCGATGCAAAAAAATAGCTGAAAGGAAATAAAAATAAACCAAATTTAAATACTGTGAGAAGTATTCTCACAGACCTTATGAATGCGACCTGAAGTCGAGGCTAAAATTCCTCTGCTGGCGGTATTTACTGTGGAACGTTAGCATAGCAGTCTATGGGGTGTGTGCTATTAATGCTTGTTTGTTAAAAATACTGCAAAAAAGTTCATTATTGCAGTAGTATACAGGGTGTATCTGAAATGCTTCAACAAACTTAGGGGGATGATAGTACCCATCCCCGTACTCATCAAGACGAACAAAAAATGCAATGGAACATGGGGTCGCAAATGGCGTAAGGGTGAAAATCGCAAAAGTAATAAAAATCTCGAAATCTCGCATGCTGCTTTTCTGCAGAACTGACTAGTCGCACGAAGCTGGTTTTCCTTTCACTTTGTGCATATCCGGTCGGAAAGAGATAACAAATACTTGGAAGAAAGCCAAACAAATCTGTGAGCAGGAATCCACGTATGCAAATTTTCTATCTTCTTAGAAACAGACCAATAAACGCAATTTTGCAGCAAGCATACGTTGAAAGTACATGAACCACCAACGATGATAGGTACTATCATTGCGGAAACTTTTTGTTTGTGCTTTTAGTAGGAATGGCTACCTATTCCAATAACGAAATGGCTGATATGCATATGGTGTACGGCGAAGCTGCAGGAAATGGCCACTTTCTGGAGTGTTTCTTTCTTGTCTCAGTTTGTCCATTTCCAGACGCATTTCTCGATTTTCATCCTTTAAACGTCATTTGCGACCCCATGTTCCGTTGTATTTTTTGTTCGTCTTCATGAGTACTATCACCCCTCTAAGATTGTTGAAGCATTTCAGATACACCCTGTATATTTAATTTATTGTAATATAAATTCAAAATGTTGTTTTGTATGCGAGAAAATTTCGGTTAAAATTTACGCATTCAGCCTGGGTCGAGGCTAAAGTCGTCTTCTAGCGGTGTTTGCTCCTGCGCATACTGGCATTATGGCTGCAAGATGGCTAGAATAACAGATCAACATACCTCCAGCTCTGATGTCTGTGCCGACGTGCATAAGGTCAATTGTTATGTTAATAAAACGCTTCGTTTTACTTCCTCCGCATTTTTCGTTTTTGGCCTACACTTCTTTTTCCGACCCCACACTGCTATAACAAAAATTGCTTTTTTATGTGCACTTTATCTTCCCTTAGAGTTTGGCCTATGAGATCAGGGACAGTCTGTAGTATGATAGATGAATATTAAAATTATATGTAAGCTCTATTCTTTGCTTCTTTTCCTGAACACATTTGTTAGCTTAATTTATTGAATATTTATATATTTTTTAATTTGGTTAGTTACAGAGCAGATACATTACTTATAAAAAAATAATAATAAGATTTTTTTTTCGTACTATAATATTAAAGCAAACCGTCATAAAAACTCAATGCCTGGGTTTTTTTTATTATTATTGGCATGGAAAAGTCAGGAAGATTTGTAGCTGAGCTAGACTAGACATATAACCGTATCGAATTATATTATCCTTTTTTTACATGCAATATTTTCATATCAGTATTATTTGATAATTGTGTGTTTTTAAGGTTTTATGCCCTAATGCGAATACGTGAGAATACAATCCTTCCAATGACTATCAGAAATCCATTTAATTTTAAATTCTTCATTCTTTGGAAAGGTAAAAGTGGTTATATACTACGCACAGGCTGCATGCTCAGATTGGAAATTTTTGTTCAAGTTATGATAACCCACGTTGAAAAAAGTTGTCAAATCTTGCTTAAGTAATACTCGCGTAGGCGATTATTATTATTTATATAGAAACGTATTTACACTGCAATTTCTCTATTCTGCAGAATAAATTTCCTTACTCAAAGTTTAATCAAATTAATATTTACCGCGTTTACAGAATTTTTCACACTTTCCAACAAAGTTGAAAAGTGTTATCGACTACGGTTTGTCTGACCGTCTGTCCGCGCTCTAACTCTCGTAAATATACTCGGATTGCCCTTAAATTTTTGGATGTTATTGACGTTTACCATAGCACGTTCCCTATTTCAAATGAAGTTCGTACCCTATTTAGTTCATTTGCAGGGACAGTCAAAATATTCCATTGCATTACGGCCAATGGGAAAACATCGTTTCAAATTATTTTTAATGATGTTACACGCTTTCAAACATTATAAAACTGATATGCATTTATGAAGTGCACTGAAATATGTATTCTGTAAAATATGCATTCTGTACAATATGCTGTGTAAAAAAATAGTCATTATTGATTTACAGGGCCACACAAAATAATTCCGTTACATAATGATATAGGGGTGGGGGGAATTGTTTGCGGCGTATTTAATATTAAAAGGCGTTCAAATCTAAAACTTTCATCGAGAAATACCTCATTTTCTCGTATTTAAATAAGTATTTTATTATTATAATAGAAATACATGTGCTTCTGTATTATTAATATAAAAATTTATCTTTATCAAAAATATCTTATTTTATATGAAAAATATAAAGCAATTAAAAAAAAAATCACGAATACAATTTGGGACGCGAAGGATTCGAACCCATAGCCCCTAGTCTCGAGTTCAAAGCGTTTCCATTCAGCCATCTAGCTCGTCTTTTATTTGCAACAAATTATCTTTATAATTAGCACCATAATTAATCAAATCGTGATTTGTTCGTGAACGCGGTAAACTTTTATTGCATCCAGGATAAAAGACCCACTCCATGTTCCTGTCTCCTGAGTTGGCGCGCGTGCTTCTGGAACACACTCTTACTCAATGGTTTTCTGAATTCTTTGTGAATGATTCTTCTTCGGCCATTCCTTATGAGCCGTTCAATCTCCTTCATGTTGTTATTGAATTTTGTTTTGATTATTTAAAAAAAATGAGTTTGCAACGTTTTACTTCAAATTTATCCTTGCTTTTGAGCAAATATGCTTATCCCGCCATTGTTCTTCCCAAAAGAGTATTTAATATTTCTCTTTTTATTAAAATAATTGACATTTCTTACATGTATTTTATTATTGTTGCTTTTACAAATCTGAAATTAGGAAGAAAAAAAAAGTTTCCTCTTATATTACAATTTGTGCTATTTTAAATAACTAGTATAATATGCTTTTAATCACTGCAAATACGCTCAATAGACCTTTGATGGGTTAATTTAAGCAGTTCAAATACAAGTATTTTTCTAGATTTTCAATAATATTGATTATGATGATTTTTTTCTTAAAAAAAAAAAAAAAGATTTGGTACTTACGTTTGGTACAGATGTCATATTCGCCCCATATTGGCGCGATTTTTTTCGGTTGCCAATTTGGCGAAAACATCAACAGCATAAACAACATAATCCGGGTTACCACATCAAGCAAAATAACGACACTTTGGCGCAAGTTAAGTACCTGTTGCCTATATGATATTGGCGACAGAAAAAAATCGCGCCAATATGGGGCGAATATGACATCTGTTCCTTACGTTTTTACTGGGCCAGGTCATACTCACTGCGCCAAAAATATTAATCGCAGTAGCCCTTTTATTTATTAATTTTGCTGTCTTCATTTTAAGTGCATAGCTAATATTATGCTTATAGTATAGTTCCATATGCCACCTCTGAATTAAAAAGCATTTGATATTGTTTAAAAAATCACCGAAGTAAAGCGTTGTGAGTATTAGTGCATGCAATCGTATTTTCCATTACAATTAGTGAGAGTTAAAAGTAGCAATATTATATTGCTTAAAATTGGTAATAGTCAAACTGGCTTGCTATGTTTTAGATACTCTTTCTATTGGCTTACTATAACTTTTCTTTTAGTTTTGTGCTTTTAAAGTTAAATGTAATATGTGTACAAAATAGAAGATATTAATAAATTTATTATTTTGTATACAAAATATTTTATGAATCAATATTTGACACGTTAAATTTAAAACCATTATATGTATATATTTTTTTTACTTTGGTTAATATCCTTGCTTTATTTAGATTATTATCAAGACTAGCCCTACAATTTGTAGAGGGAGGGGGTCTATTTTTTGGATGAATGGAACAAAGGAGGAAAGGTGCTACATTTTAAACCAAAGGGCCGGCAAGGTACAGCCGCCTCCTGAAACTGTCTGAAGGAAACTCGGTTTAACATACATTAATAGCTTCATTAAATATTTTGACTTCCCAACACCATAAAAAATGAAACATGACTCTTTTCTAAACTGAGAACTAAATCCATGTATGGATTGGATTCTCATAAATTGTATTATGTAAAGAAACAGCTTTATTCCTTGATTATCCTACCTTGAAATTCATGTAGCATAATTTATTTAGTTTTTACTCAGTTTTTAGCAAAGGTCAGTTCAGACTTTTCACAAAGGATCCTGTTTTTGTGAAATTGTGAACAACTTTTTTATGTTTGTGAAAAATCTAGTCATAATTTTGTGAATTTGAAATAATCGTTATATTCAGGTTCTTGTTTATACATTTTTAAGAAGATAATGCATGTAAAGTAGATATATTTTCTTTATAATATATTAAAGTAACAGGACAGATTTTACTTTTAAATGATTAAATTTGTAAAAAGTTCAGTAAAGTTTTGTGAAAGGTTTATTTTTAAGACAAAGACTTTTGTGAAGGGTCCAGTTTTGAAGGGAAAAATTTTGTGAAGGGTCCTGTTTTGAGGGGAGAAATTTTGTGAAGGGTCTTGTTTTTAGATGAAGAATTTTGTGAAGGGTCCTTTCAAGCAGGGTTCGCAAAGCTGGGCCCAGTTTGAAAAAACTCGGTGGGTTTTTTCAAAATGAGTCCACTTGAAAAAGCCCACTGAAGAACCCATAATGTGGGTTTTTTCAATTTTCAGAAATAATTTAAAATTTAAACAACATATACATTTAATGAATTCAAGTCATTTCAGTTAATTTTGAAAAAAAAAAAAAAATAACATATAAAATCCATTACATACACATCTGAAGTAAAATAAAAATATATTCCAGCACATTGAAATACTTTACTAACATAGAACCTAGTAGGCAGCATACATAATACATAATTATACGAAAAGGTTATATCATAAGAATGTCTTTATATAAAAAATACAAATCAACTACATTCATGGAATTAAAAAATATGTATTTTTACTTTCTTCTATCTTTACAAGAAGAAAGTATTGGATTCGTGAAAATTTTTGACTTCCAGTTTATGATGGATTTATACATTTTAAAAAGGTCCTGAAGACGATTTGAAGGTTTTTAGAAAATGTCTATCTGTATGTGAAAAATTTTTGTGGGTGCTCTATCTCAAGAACTAATGCACAGAATTTCGCAAAACTTTAGATTGAATTAGACCTTGATGCAAACTAGTGCTGATTAGTTTTTGATGTAAACTGCCCAACAGGTGGAGCTGCTACGCTGCATTTATCTCAATTTTTGCAATAGCTTTATCACAAGAACTAATGCATGGATTTTCATAAAACTTCAGATTCAGTTACAAGTTAAGTTGTTGCTTATTAAATTTTGCTGCATATCGCCCAACAGGTAGTGCTGCTATTCTGCATTTTTCGCAATTTTAGCAATAACTCTTATCTCAAGAAGTAATGTATGGAATTGAATAAAAATTTAGATTCAGTTAGACCTTGATATAAACTGTTGCTGATTAGTTTTTGGTGTGTATCGCCCAACAGTGGCACTGTTGTGCTGCATTTATCTCACTTTTTGCAATAGCTTTATCTCAAGAACTAATAATGCATGGATTTTCATCAAACTTCAGGTTCAGTTAGACGTTGACATAAACTGTTACTGATCAGGTTTTGTTGTAAATTATACAACAGGTGATAGCAGAGAGGGGGGCACATGTGAACAGTACATATTTCACTCAGTTAATTTGAAATAAAAAAATTTAAAAAATTACCAATTGATGGTAGTACTGGTACCATCTTTTGACTGAATTTTCAGAACAATAGGCCATTTTGATTTCTGGTAGTTGTAATTTGTTTGATTTAGAAGGTGTGAAGTAAAAAAGTCTTCTAAGTTATTGAAGTAAAAATTCATTCAAGACATTTTTTAAAGAAGAATATTAGCATTGCATTCTATAGTGGCATTAATTAGGTAAGTCTACAAAAAGTTTTGTTTCCTTATTTCAATTAAAAATATCTTTTTTTTATAAGTTAGGCTGAAGTTGGTAGATAGGGCACTTGTGAACAGAACATATGGGGGCAGATGTGAACAGTTCACAAGTGTATTTTTTGTCTGTGAATGCATTATTATTATTTATTTTTTTTTTTTAGTTTAAAATTTAATCACCCTTGTCAAGCATTGAGCTATATATTCAATGTTTTTAGGATTGCTTCACAGTTACTGGAAGTTAGATAATAATTAAAAGTGACTCAAAAGGTGTAGGCATATTAGTGTACAATTTTAGGGCATCTAATTAGTTTTTATCACAGTTTTTATTCACAAAAAATTATTTTTGACTTATTTATGCAGGTGTTCACATGTGCCCCAGCTATGTTCACAACTACTCCTCCACCGGGGCACATGTGAACAAATTTAGACAATTTTTAGAATGATAATATAAGTTAGAAATTCTTGATAAATGCATCCAAAAATTTTACCAAAAGAACAAACAAATTCTAGATATTCATATAAATCAACTTTTTGTTCAATAGCTCATTAACAATTTTGAGAAATAGTCAAAAATGTAAAAATTGTTCACATGTGCCTACCTCTCCCCTACTTATATCTCCTTGTTAAATGCATCCAATTCAACGAATCTATATTTTACAATCTTCATGATGGGCATAAATTGTCATTTAATTTTGGCACCGTGATAGTGAATTTTGAATTATTAACATGTATCAGATAGAAGAAACTTTTGGATTGGCACATCCAACTAGTTTACCCCTTTTTTTCTTCCTACTTATATATTTTAAATTTTAATATTCTATTCATTATTTTATTTTAAAGCAAATTAACAATTTTATATTTTCTATTATATTTAAAACTAATTTATGAGAAACAGTGACATTTAATTAATTTAAATTCATATAATTTATACATTTTATAATTTGTAAAATAGCATTACGATTATATTGTATATAAGGGAACAATGTATTTTTTTATGTATAGTGTATATAATATATAGAAAATATAGTATACAATAATGTAATTATGCATACATTATACTTTTGAAAAAACCTGATTTTTCCCGTGGAAAATTGGGTTTTTCATGAAAAAACCCTGGTTTTTGCGAATCCTGCTTTCAAGGACCCAATTTCTTTCTAAACAGATCCCTATTTAGTCAGTTTTTACTTCCAAATAGTAATATGTACGTTATTTAATTACAAAATTTTGTCATTAATAAGTAGTCAAATATAACTATTTAAAAATAGCAAAAGTGGTGCTCAAATATAATCTCTTGAGACCTGAAATGTAGAACAATGCTGCAAGGGACTGGTAATATAGGTTCACAAATATGGATCTAAAAGTACTAACTACCCCTATATATTTATATGGTACTACTTAGTTATCCCGTCGACCAATTTTGCCAAATTATACAAATTGACATAATTTTTATTTTAAATAATGAAAGAACAAATAAATTAGTATAACATTAATAAAAATACAAATAAAACGTCAAAATAAAAATCACTTGATGATGTAAACACATGTAACTTGTTTAAAGTCAAGTGAAGTTGACATTTACGATCAACCATTATTGGGATTTAATCTTATAGTTTGGCGATAGATTTTTGGTTGAGGGGATAATTAAGTAGTACCATATATATACCGGGTGTCCCAGAAAGGACTGACTGATTTTAAAATTCAATAACTTGTAAACGGTGACAGATATTTAAAAAATTCTTGCAGGAGGGTTATGCATAAGGTCAAAAGTTTTTTTACAGTGATTTTCAATTTTAGTTCGAATTACAAACAATAGATGGCGCTGCGATCGATAGACGCTAATTTCAGGCTCGATTTTTCGTACTTCGTGGCCCGGATAATACATTTCCATCTCCTTTTTCCGCATAGAACAAGATAAAGGACCAAAAATCGAGCCTGTATTTAGCGACTATTGCTTACAGCGCCATCTATTGTTTGTAATTCGAACTAAAATTGAAAATCACTGTAAAAAAACTTTTGACCTTATGTATAACCCTCCTGCAAGAATTTTTTAAATATCTGTCACCGTTTACAAGTTATTGAATTTTAAAATCAGTCAGTCCTTTTTGGGACACCCGGTATATATATATATATACATATGAGGATGTAAGTTACAAAACTTGCCTTATTCAAAATTTAAAAAATTCAGTTTTCTCTATCAATCTATTCTATTGGTGAACCTGCATCGAAAAAACACTACAGTGTGCAAAAAAAACTAGTTTTATCGTGTATTTCTGGCATTGAAAAATCTTGGTTTACATTGAAAACCAGTGGATGCAGTCAGGTGTTTTTCCCGATTTATCAAAATTTGATTTTCTGGATAAGGTGAGTTTTGAAACTCACATCCTCATATATGTATATCAATTTAATTTTCAATAACATAAATTCACGCAATAACAAATTTAAGAACTTTAAATAAGTGAATGGTCTAAAGTTCCTCAATTTATTTTATTTTAAAATGCTTAAGTTAAAAATTCTGAAAATTGTTTACTTTCTTGGCCACACTGTCTTGGTGGCATTTTGCAAACTCAGATGAAATAACATTTATTTTATGAGGAAATAAGCATTGGTACTGCCAGTTATTGGTTTTCTTTTATAAAGCAAAAAATATTCGACTACGTAGAAGTAAAGTCAAATTGCAAAAAAGTCAAACAGTTTAGTTTTTATGGGGAAAAGAATAGAGGTCCAGATTTGTGTACCTCAGGTCTGAAGTGGTTAAGGACTCTACAACCAAGTCTAGTTTGAACCATGTAGGGAGAGGAAGGCACATGTGAATAATTTTTACATTTTTGACTATTTCTCAAAATTGTTGAGCTATTGAAACAAAAATTGTTTATATGAATATTTACACTTTGTTCTTTTGGTGAAACTTTTGGATGCATTTATCAAGAATTTTACACTTATATCATCATTCTAAAAATTGTCTAAATTTGTTCACATATGCCCCGGTGGAAGAGTAGTTGTGAACATACCTGGACACATGTGAACACATGCATAAAAAAAGACTAAAATTTTTTATGAATAAAAACTGTGATAAAAATTAATTCCCTCTTTCTAGTTGTGTGAATAAATCAAGAAATGTTTCAACATAGATACAAGAAATTATTCGTAAAATTATGCACTAATATACCTACTCCTTACTCCTTTTGAGACAAGCATAGCAAAACTATGTTACTTTGAAATAAGTTATTGAATAATTCTGTTATTGTGTTTTTTTCTAAATGTTATGCAATGTGTATAACAAAATTGTGCATTATGGTTTTAAAAATTGGTAAAATTGTGATATAAAAAATTGGTGATTATCCATATCACAATACTACTTATCACTTTTTTTGGCCAATTAAATTTTACTTTCATAACATGAAATAGCTTACAAATACTTTAATATGGACTAAGAAAAAATAAATATGTTTAAAACTGGAAATCATTAAAGAATAACAAATAAACATATTGGTTTTTACAAAAGCCACCACTTTTAATTGTTATCTAACTTCCTGTAAATTAAAACTGTGAAGCAATCCTAAAAACATTGAATTTATAGCTCAATGTTCGACAAGGCGGGTATTTAAATAATATTAATAAAAAAATTGCATTCACACTCTTAAAAAATACACTTGTGAACTGTTCATATCTGCCCCATATGTTCTTTTCACAAGTGCCCCATCTACCATCTTAATCCTAACTTATGAAAAAAAAGATATTTTTAATTGAAATAAGGAAACAGAACTTTTTGTAGACTTACCTAATTAATGTCACTACTATAGAATGTGATGCTGATATTCTACTTTTAAAAATGTCTTGAATGAATTTTTACTTCAATATTTTAGAAGACTTTTTTACAAAACAAACCTACCTTCTGTTTGTTTTACCTTCTAAAACAAACAAATTACAACTACCAGAAATCAAAATGGCTCATTGTTATGAAAATTCAGCCAAAAGATGGTACCAGTACTGCATATATTGGTATTTTTATTTTTTTTTTTTTTCAAATTAACTGAGGGAAATATGTACTGTTCACATGTGCCCCCCTCTCCCCAATTTAGTGCTCCCTCTAGGCCATTATTTAAGGGTGCAGCACCCTGCCTGTTTTAAAATTGGCAAAATGCACCCTGCCCTTTTTAGGTGCATTCGTAATTATATAAATACGTAGCACCTATAGTCGTCGTTCAGTCCGTCCGTCTGTCTGTCTGTCTGCATATAACAGAGCAAAAACTACCCAACCGAATGGTCTGAAATTTTAAATATATGATTGTTGCAAAATTTTGTCGAGCCATTTCAAATTTTATGAAAATTGGATGTATAGTTTAATTACAGGGACAGTCAAAAGTTTTCAGTTACATTATGGCCAATGGGAAAAAATGATGGCAAGTGCATTTTAATGATGTTACAGATTTCCGAATGGTCTGAAATTTTAAATATATAATTGCTGCAAAATTTTGTGAGTTATTTCAAATTTTATGAAAATCGGATGTATAGTTTAATTACAGGGGCAGTCAAAAGTGTTCCGTTACATTATGTCAATGGGAAAAAAATATTTCAAGTGCATTTTAATGATGTTACAGGCTTTCGAACAGAATGAAAATGATATGCACTTATGAAGTGCACTAAAATATACATTCAGTACATTATGCGGTGCAAAAAATATTTATAAAACTAGTTATAGTACGAACGCACCTCATTTGCTACATTTGATGAGCAATTTCCAACTTGTTTAAAATATAGTGAAATGCACCCATAGTTGTATCCAGAGATTTCTTGTGAAAATCTTCTCCAATACCAGATTTCTAAATTAATGTGTCCGAAAGCTTGCAGAAATCATAGACCTGTCTTATTTCCCTTTTTTTTTGTTTTTGCCCTATTTTACTGAACTAGTGCCTTGCTTTCCACTTTAGTTAGTACTTTTATTACTGACTACCCATCTGCCCTTTTTGTTTTTATAATGAACACCACATGTATGACAACATAAATGCCCTGTAGTTAAATGGTTGCGTTATCAGTGATTGATTAGTTACCAAAAAATATTAAATACTCTCTGTAAAAAACAAATATGCTGTTGTTGATATACCTAACCTAAATTAGAATAGTTTTTTCTTAGAATGAAGAAAAAATTAACACAATTGATGTCTCATACTGTTCTAATCAATTTTAGACTGCCTTCTATTTCCACTGATTTGGTCACACTACCTGTTATTCTTATATATTATGTCGATAATAATAAAGTATTAGCAATCATATCAGTACAAGTTAACAACATTTTATTGTATTTTCTTGATTATTTTGGTTCATTTTGTTATTGCTTTAAAATTTTACTCAAAGATATTTTAATGAATAATGCTTACTTCTCATTTGTCAAAATTATTTTTTTTAATTCATTTTTATTGTTTTGTTATTAGGGATCTGTTTAGAAAGAAAATGGGTCCTTCTCAAAACAGGACCTTTCACAAAACTTTTTCTTCTTAAAGCAGGACCCTTCACAAAATTGTTTGTCTGACAAATATACCTTTCACAAAACTTTTCCATTTCCAAATTGAACCTTTCACAAATTTAATCATTTAAAAGTAAAATCTGACCTGTCACAATTACATAATCTATAAAGAAAAGAAATATGTATTTTGCATACATATATCTTCTGAAAAAAGTATAAACAAGAACCTGAATATGATGATCATTTCAAATTCACAAAATTATGACTAGATTTTTCACAAATATAAAAATCTTCATTCACAAAAACAGGATCCTGTGCCAAAAGCCTGGACAGATCATTGGTTATAAAATCTATTGTTTGTTTCCTTATATGTATTTTTATTTAAAACTTTTATAAATTTAATGTTCTTTTTGGCATTCTTTTAGAATACTTACATTGTCAAAAGGAAATATCCAGTACCTTTAACAAAGCTCAGGGCAAAAAGACCAAGAATATTAAAAGCAAGACACTTTGTTTATGAAACTGTTGAAGATACAGATCTTAGGGAACCTGAAGATTTACAGATAGTTCTTACAACATTTGTTGATGGTAATTTAATAAATTATTATAGTTCTGATTCTTGCATCCTATCAGATATTAAAAAATAATAATAATAACATTTATTTTTATGCTAAATTAACAAGTGGTTGTTCCTGGTACTAATTAGATCTGTTCTGCAACCCATTCATGAATTTCCATTTCTTGAGTATGGTTCCTTCAGAAAAATCTATTTTATAATAGAGACTTTCTTTACAAGTTTGTTATTCTGAATCAATTTGTATTTTATAGCTTTGAAAACAGGAGAGAAAATTTTGGCAGAAAACACTGTTTCAAAAAACACAATTAAGGTACATATGTAACAATTCGTAGCTCAATATGAAATGTCAGATAAAACTAAACCTATAATTATTTTATTAATTTTCCTTTATTTCCATGTGATATGTCAATATTTCTATTCAAATCATGTTAGATAATAAATATTGGTGCCATAAATATGTTGACATTTTAAAAATTCACTGAAAAAACTACAAATTGTTTTATCAGAATTAGGGATGCACCGAATATTCGGTATTCGGCCATGTTACAGAATATTCGGTTTGGCCGCATATCAAACTATTTGGTATACCGAATATTCGGCTTGGCCGAATAGCAAACTATTCGGCCTGCCGAATATTCGGTTTGGCCGAATATTGAAATATTCGGCCAACCGAATACTTAAAAAAAAACTTTTAAAGCATAGTTTTAAAAACCTTATACCACTTATACGTTTAACAGTCAACTTATAAAGATATTAAGAATAATTAGAAACAGAATAATATATTTAAATAAAAGAGAATGTTTTTACTTTATTCATTTGGTGTCTGTTAAGTATTATTTAAGAAAATTAACCAATCACGAGGATTTTCATAGGAATTAATTATGTACAAATGCAAGTTCCTGAACATTGTCCAGTAAATAATCTGTTTCTTGCTAAGATTTTAAGAACAACATTTACAATCTCTGAAAATGATCACCCACTCCAGACACCGATCTAGGATGTATTTAAAAACTTCCTTGCTTAATCAAAGGGAGTAGAACAGTTATTCTTGCTGAGTTGTCACCATATAAAATTTGAATAGATTGTGTTATTTATTTACTTTTACTTTAGTCTCTTCCTGACAAACAAATAATACATGATCCTGTACAATTTTTCTTCCAATTTTTTCCCAATTTCTCTTTGATTTTAGAATGTTTGTTTTAGAATTTAAGAAAATTTTATTCATTTGTTTTAATTCACAGAAGAAGCCATGAAATTTAAAATTTTATTAATTAAAAAAGTTTTATAACTATCATCTTCTTAAATAACTCAAGCAGATTTTTTTCAGCATAAAGTTTACTTGAAAAAAGCTCTTGATTATCAAAATGAAAGTTTCTGTTTTAAATATTATGCGAAACTGTTTTAAAATTTAACATTTTAATGCCTTTAAACTTTGAAATATAAAATTATTCGACAAGCAGAATATTCGACATTCGGCCGAATAGTTACTATTCGGCTGGCCGAATATTCGGTATTCGGCCTAGCAGTTACTATTCGGCTAGCCGAATATTCGGTATTCGGTTTGCCTGTAGGCCGAATATTCGGCATTCGGCCAAAATCACTATTCGGTGCATCCCTAATCAGAATATGATTTGTACCATATAACTTGAGAGATTTTTTGTGGTAAAAGCAAAAAATCTGGCTGTTTGACAAGTCTTACTGTGAAAATATATATGCTATTTCTTATTATGGTAACAAGTGCTTAATAAAAGTAAAGCAATAGCAAAATAGAAACCAGAATAAATTACAAGAATTTTAATTTTAATTAAAATTTTAATTAATTTTAATTAAAAAATTCATTCAAGAATTTTTTTAAAGAAGAATATTAGCATTGCATTCTATAGTGGCATTAATTAGGTAAGTCTACAAAAAGTTTTGTTTCCTTATTTCAATTAAAAATATCTTTTTTTTATAAGTTAGGCTGAAGTTGGTAGATGGGGCACTTGTGAACAGAACATATGGGGGCAGATGTGAACAGTTCACAAGTGTATTTTTTAAATCTGTGAATGCATTTTTTTTTTTCTTAGTTTAAAATTTAATTATTCTTGTCAAACATTGAGCTATATATTCAATGTTTTTAGGATTGCTTCACAGTTTTAATTTACTGGAAGTTAAATAACAATTAAAAGTGACTTAAAAGGAGTAAGAATATTAGTGTACAATTTTACAAATAATTTCTTATATCTATGTTGAAACATTTATTGGTTTATTCACACAACTAAAAAGAGGGCATCTTATTAGTTTTTATTCACAAAAAATTATTTTTGTCTTATTTATGCATGTGTTCACATGTGCCCCAGCTATGTTCACAACTACCCCTCCACCGGGGCACATGGGAACAAATTTAGACAATTTTTAGAATGATGATATAAGTTAGAAATTCTTGATAAATGCATCCAAAAGTTTTACCAAAAGAACAATTAAATTCTAAATATTCATATAAATCAATTTTTGGTTCAATAGCTCATAACAATTTTGAGAAATAGTCAGAACTGTAAAAAATGTTCACATGTGCCCCCCTCTCCCCTACATTACTATTTGTAATCAAAATTTAACATAGGCAAATTACGGTGTAAATAAAAATAAAAGCTTTTAGGCATTGTCTGGTTGTAATCTGTTTCATTTTTGTTTATAAATCTGTCCAGCTTCAGAAAATAAATTTTCACTATAAACACTGCTGGAAGGTGCGGATAAGCGTTTTCTTGGATTTAGAAGAATTCACTTTCACTTAAGTAGAAATGAAGTAGGATAGTCTAAACCTCTAAATGATGAGTTTCAATATATTATGTGCATGAGCTCAGAGTTCAGCTGCACTACAAAAAACAAATCAAAAGCCATTTTTAATTTTTTTTTTTTTTAAAACCCTCTTCCTTCCTAAAATAGTCTATATAGGGGTAAAATCAAAACAACTGTCTACAAAAAACAGAGGAAAATAAATAAGGAAGATAGGGCATCTTTCCCTTATTTAATTTAATTTTTTTCTACATTAGTTTTTTTTTTTAATAAAATTTATTTAATGTGTATTTTTTTTTATTATACACATCAAATATGTATACCCTTATGCCTATCGTATAGCTTTTATATCCATTAAATTAAAATTGCTGATTTTTTTTTTTCAAATCTTTATCCCCACTAAGTTAAATCATTAATCAAAATATAAATAGCAATAATTTGAATAAATAGCAATAATCTGAGAGCAATAATAGAAAGTAGTTAAATGTACAAAATGGTATACCTTTTTTATTTGAGAACATTTCTGTTCAATGTGTTCATAATTAAACATTTGACTAGAGATAAAACAATAAAAAATAAGTGATGAATTAATAAATTTGTGGGTGGAAAGAAGTCATTAATTTTTTTTTTTTTTTTTTTTTTTTTTTTTTTTTTTTTGTAATTAGATTTAAGAATAAAAATGTAACTGAATTAAATTACTTAGAATTTAATTTTAATTAAATTTATTGAAAAAGCGAATATATGCAAAAACTTTTATTCAAAATTTTTAAGTATTTAGTTGTCGAATATTGAATATTCAGTTTACACTTTGACCGAAGCTTCAGTATTCGGCGAAATTCCTGCTTCGGCCAATCCTTAATTTGAACTAACTTATAGGAGACCTGGTAGAATCTTACAACTTTTTTTTTTTAAGTATTCCACTAGCTGGTTTTACCAAACTGTACTGAAAATATTATTACTATAGAAACTTTCAATTGCACAAAAGAATTGTTAGTTTTCAGCATTACTACATAGTAATTATTTTGGATAAAGTACTTCTATGATGTGGAAATAACTAAAGGTTAAAAAAATGGTTAAAAAAGCAGCACAGAAAGTCTTTGTAAATACTCAAGATTTAAACATTGTGTTATGCATGTAGTAATAGTTTTATGTTTTTAAAGTCATTTTGATTTTTTATGATTATGACACTCTTTGCTATTTTTCATGGTTCTACAGCTCAAAAAATTTCCTACTGGTCTCTGTAAGTTTATTCTGAAAATTGTAACTCCCATCAAAAGTCTTTCAGCAGACTTAGATAAAATGTAAAACTGTCTGCAAACTCAAATAATTTCTTTAAAATTTTCTGCAGAAAAATGCCACGCCCCTCCTGAGTCCTATATCGCCACTAACAGCAAAAATGAAAAAGTCCTCTTTCCAATTCCTCGCATTACGTTACATGCACTCAATCCCATCCCCCCCCCCCCCCTCCAGTTTTCTGAATTAGACTTTATTGAAAAGAGGATAATATTTACTAAGATATTAAAACTGAATTCTCCTTTCGAATATAAAAATATCGCCGCAAATCGCAGAGAAATGCTAAACAAGTACATAGACATTCGCTAAAATTTCCAACCAAATAAACTTTATTTAAAAGAGATCAACATTTAACATTTACTTTTTAACACAAAATTTATTTTTAATCTGTTAAATTAATCTGCAAAGCCTAAAATAATCTGCAGCACCTGCTTCGGTTTTGCACTGTTTCTGCTACCGGCCCTGGCAGGAGGAAAAAAAAAAAAAGCATTGTACCTGTCGTTCCGGCATAAGCGCCGCACTTACAATATTTTTAAGTTTTAAAAATATATATGCCGTGGCGCTTCTTCCAAAAAATACTATACCATGGTACATGGCAAATAATTTCTAGATAACTTTTTTTCCCTCCAGTTGAAAAGTAGTCTGCAGACCTTCTGAGGAGTCTGCGACGGGCCTCACACCGATTCTCTGCCTGGGGTCTTATTAATTTTTTTTTTAATGAAGAAATTTGTAAAAAAAAAAAAAAAAAAAAAAAAACATCAGAACTGTCTGCAAACTTTGAAAATTTTCTGCGAACGGCGTTCGCGTGTTCATCTATATTATCTGACTCTGTCTTTCAGAACTTTCAAAATAATGGCAAAATAAATCTTTTCATCTATAAAGTCAATGTCATTTACAATCAATTAAATAAGGGTTAAATGCAGTCATGCTACTCAGCATGACTGCATTATGGCAGGATAAAAAATAAATCCTTTTTTTAAATTAAAATTAAAAATTCTTAGTTCCCTTTTCTAAACTTTAAATCTAATTCTTAAAGCTAATTTGCCCCTAATAACTTTCTTTTCTAGCCTAACATTTATTACTTTCGCATTTCAAAATTAAAGCATCTTTAAGGTTAAAACTGCTGGATTTGTGCTTCTTGCAAGTGTATGTGGTTAAGTGCATGGAGGTCTGGACCAAGCCTTGAAGTTGTCTCTGAGCCCCAGACATCAATCAAGTGCTAAGTAACCAATGAAATTTAAGCCTCCTTGTTTCATGATAGTTGTGACCCCTGCTGGGAATAATTCAAATCACCTACGTATATACTGAGAAAAGCTAAAAATCCAGTGTTTTTACTGAACATGAAGTGCTAATAATAGAGTTGTCATCACTCAGATAGGCGTTTGTTGCATATAATGGCATCCCGACATCCTTTCTTACCAACTGGACCTGACTGAAAAGAGATCATGTAACTAAAAAAACTAAACTAAACTCTGGCTATACAATCCAAGAAGGATCTGGGCCGATAGTACCGATCTCTGTTTTCTTGACCCTGGGCCCCAAGGTGCTATGCAGCATGCGTCCCGGCCAGGTGGTCAACCTAACGCGAGACCCTCGGTGTTTAGTTCCCAAGCAAGCTTGGTACTCATTTTATCGACCCCAAAGGAATGAAAGGCTGATCATGTAACTACAAGGAAGAATAAATCAGGTTCCCCAGAAGAACATACCTTGGCCTGCTTGCATATCCTGGCTACATACCAAATTAATCACATGTCTGGAGAAAGAAAATGAGTTGACAAGCACATTTTGTACATACTATACAGTTGAATCTGTTTTATCCAAAACTCTTTTAACCGAAACTCTTGGTTAACTGAAATCTATTTTTAAAGCATTTTCTTTTTACTATTGCATTCCTTGTGTGCAAGCGGTCCTTTCTGAAGCACGAGTACAGATAGATAATCGGGATTGCCTTTCTTAAAATTCCTTTGAATTTAACTTGAGCTCCCGTAAGCTGTGGAGTGGAGTGGAACACAGTAGGAGGAGGGATAACCGGAATGTGTGAATGTGGTGTTTTTTCTAAGATTAATTAAAAGTGTACTATGGGGGGTAAGCTGTGAGAAAATAATTTGAGAGTGTGCCAAAGAATTGTTCTGCATCTCACTGGTATTAGTCAATGACATATGTGAAAGATAATTGTTAAAATTATTCACTCAAGAATCAGTACTTCGTGATAGAGTTGCAAAGCAGAGGCCATCAAAACTGCGACAAACAAAACTTTGTTTCAAACTCTTGTGAAATATGTAAAAGGTACTTAATTTAAAAATTAAAATTCTTGTAATTTATTCTGGTTTCTATTTTGCTATTGCTTTATTTTTATTAAGCACTTGTTACCATAATAAGAAATAGCGTATATATTTGTTCTTAATCTTAAAATTAAAGGATTCTCAATTATCCAAAAATTTCAGTTTTCCGAAAGATGTTCGGTCCCAATTACTTCGGATAATCGAGATTCTACTGTAATATATATATATATTTAGCCATTTCCAGCATTTTCTGTAATGGGCAGTTTTCCTGTTCATTAACAAGGGTCAATTCCACATCTGTCTTATAAATATTTTCCAGGCCAGTTTTATTTTGTCCACCCTGTATATTGGATTGTACACAAGACATTGGTTTCTTAGACCATTTTAATTTGGTTTATAAAATATTAATATACTTCAATTTTTATAAAACAACTTTCAGTTGTACTAAACATGGCATAATTCTCTTTAATATGTCGAAGAATAGCTTATTGTATTATTTCATTGTAATCTAAATTAATCTGAAAATCTATATATGTTATCATTTTAGACATTCAGTCATTAATTTTTTTGTTTATCTCTTACTAAATATGTTTTATTTACAGGTGTAGGAGATGTTGGAGATGTAATAGCATTATTGCCTGAAAATGCAAGAAATCATTTTTTACTTCCTCAATTTGCTGTTTATGCTACACCAGAAAATATTGAAAAATATGCAGCATTAAAAAAGGTTTCTGTTCTTTTCTTTGTTGTGAAAATAATAAATAGATATATGTGCTGTGCCTTATAATTATAAGTGCACAATTAAAGTAAACGTTCCTATCCTATAGTAGGCAATGCAGATTTTTTTTTCTTTGTATTTCATTTCATTTTTATCAAAATCTGGCATTTATAAATATTAAAGTTTTGATTTTGCAAGTTTTTTAAAAACCTGGAGTAACCATGGGACTTTTCAAACAATGTATACATATTTTCTGAAACTATATTTAAAAAAAAACTTTTATAAATTTTTGGCACAATGG
Organism: Maratus speciosus; assembly: GCA_963932465.1. Taxonomy (NCBI): domain Eukaryota; kingdom Metazoa; phylum Arthropoda; class Arachnida; order Araneae; family Salticidae; genus Maratus; species Maratus speciosus. Next base: position 338,805,083 of record OZ010797.1, on the reverse strand, counting down.
AATCAATTGGATTCAAACACTGGACTTCTTGCTTTAAAACTAGAGGCGTTATCTCTGTGCTACTAATGCTTGATTACCTCATCACAATATTTATTACTTATACTCTGTTACATGTCACATTCTGTTGTAATTTTCCTTACAGAATCGGTCAAAAAATCGATTAAATGCCTTATTCGTTGGTTGAATTTTATAAAAATCTATATAGTACTAGCAACTGTGGCCTACCTAGGGCTTAATTTCCAATACAGTAGACTCCCTCAAATCCGCAACCCTAAAATGTACAAACGCCTAAAATCCACACATCATCACAGATATAAACAATGAAACTTTCAGTTCAGATATAAGGCCAAAATTACAGAATTTTTTAGCTTTAAGTAAGTATTTTAATATGTGATTCACGATAAGAGTGAACTCTTGGTTTTTCCTGAAGAGGATATAAATTTATTTCTGAAAAAAAATCAAGATATGCTGATATCACTGGTAATCACAATCTTTTTGCTAAATATATTTATATATTAATCAAGTTTTTTTGCTTTTTAAGACTGACTAAATCTGAAATAAAACTTCCTTACTTTATGATTTTGATGTGAATTAATAGGGCATCTTTAGGAGGAAAGTTCCATTGACTAATTAAAAGAAAATGTATCTCATCTTTATTATGCATAATTATACATTACTAAATATTTACTTGACTTTTACTTTTAATAATTCAATCATTTTTAAAATTGTCTTACTTTTTATTATTTTAGTTTATTACTTTACTTAATTATTTTAATATTTTACTATATTGCAAGCATTCATTATAATTTTGATTGCATTATTACATTGAAATTACTGTTTAAAAATGTAAAAAAAGCAATGATCAGAAATCCGCACAACCTCTGGTCCTAAGCTGTGCGGATTTGAGTGAGTCTACCGTATAAAAAGTATCGGAGTTCTAATATTCTGCAGTAATAACCAGTAGTGTATCCATCTATTCCCTCCACCCACATATTTATATTTCATGCATTATTTGCATATTTTAAAGCAATTTCGTCTTCAGCGAAAGAATTTTTTTAATATGTTTTGTTTATATCTATATGTGTTTATACATAATCTAATAAATGAACAGAGCAAAAACATTAAAATCAGGTATAAAATCATAAGACAAAATGCAATTTTTCACCTTGGTTCAAACATAAAATATATAATGTGAACTTTAAAAAATTCACTGTGTTACTTAAAAGGCGACTAAAATAATGAAAAAGACGTTACAAGTTAAAAATATACATTTTATTTAAAACTTCTTAATACTATCAAGCCCTTTTCTAAGCTCATTATCAGAGAATATTTTAATAACTGTGTTGTTAAAATATTCTTTATCTGTCTTTGTCTGTCCCAAAATGGTATTTTTGATGATCTGTAAGCAGAGAAGAAAAAAGCTGGAAAAAACATTTCATTTTTTAAATGAAAATCTTCAGCTAGTACATAAATAAAAACAAGTAATATAAAGATTTTGTTTTTAAAGTCAATTTCTACTTAGGTCATCAAAGAAAAATTTAATATTAAGCTAATATGGGTTTTTGTTGCATTAAAATATCTCAATTTGTTGATTTTCTATAAGCAAGTAGGTTTACAATGGAAGTCTGTGGGAATTTGGCGAAATATTAGAGATATCGCCAAGTTGGCATCGCTTTTGGCGACTCATTTTGGTTGCCAAATTTTGCGATAAACTTGATGGTATTTGGCGACAGAACAGGGTCCCCCCTTATAGATATGAAGATGCATTAAATGCTGTTTAATAACCAATGACCGCCATTTTGTCTCCCATATAAAACTAAAATTAATTAATTAAAATTTAATTAATGGATTAATGTTTGAAAAATCTGTATTAACACCAATTGTCATCCAGTATAACTTTTTAAAAAATTATTTCAACTTGATAGGATGAATAATAAGTATTTTTTTAACAATTGAAAATTTGAACAAGGTATATAAATAGATAAATATAGGGAGAGTGTGAACTAATAGTATGAATTGAACAATTTATGGTCTTGGTGAATACCAAAAATGTGCTTTATCTACCTATCGCCTTACCATGAAATGTTGTTTTAAGAATTAACTGGAAACATTTGTAGATTTTTTAAAATTAAGTTATTTACACTTGAAAACAAAATGCATATCAAATGGTGAGGCATCCCAAAATCAGAAAGCTCAAAGTTACAGTTCCATTGGCCCATGTTTTAATTAACTTTTGTTAAAATAGTTCACTAAGATTAGAAAATAAGGCACAGATGTCATATACGCACCGGGGTACTTAAGGCTCCTGTCCCTGCCTGGGAAGACACTCACGAGCTAATGCTAATCCTATAGGGAGTGATTTTTCTAATATCTCGTTTGCATTTCGACATTTTTAAATATTTTTTTTTGCTTTGGATAGCTGAGGTCCGTCTCGACATTGCACCTTTTTTACTTTTTCGATTTGGGTCGCAGATATTTTTTATAAAGCTACTTTCACTTTCAAAACCGGTTCTGAAAATGAAAGTTTCATTCTAAAAAATATCTGATACCAAAATCGAAAAAGTAAAAAAGGTGCGATGTTGAGACGGATCTCAGCTATCCAATGCAAAAAAAATTATTTAAGAAAGTCGAAATGCAAACAAGATATTAGAAAAATCCCTCCCCATAGGATTAGCATTAGCTCATGAGTGTCTTCGCAGGCAGGGACAGGAGCCTTAACTGGCATTACAGTATTGTTATTTTGCTTGATATGGTAACCCAGATGTTGTTGTTTATTTATTAGTAAATTGTTTATTTACTTTTATTTTCTTTTTTAAAATTGTTTTGTTGTGTGTTATTAATTAAACTTTTTTTTAAAAGTGTTATTCCCTTTTTAAAAATGTTATTTTTTATGTAGCTGGTATTCGAAAATGAGGTTTTTGCCAAATTGGCATCAGAAAAAAATTGCACCAATGTGGTGCGTATAGACATCTGTGCCGAAAATAATTTTATAATCTTATGAGAATTTCACTGAATAATCAGTCACTATCCCAAAATCAATTTTAAGGTTATCAACTTAATTTAGTCCTTGTGTTCATTCATACATCAATAGCTTTCAATTTAGCTTTTAAAATGAAAAATTAGTAATTTTTTAATACAATGAGCTTTTGAAAGTTAGATATGTATTAAGGATACTTGCATGGACTTATATGAAAAATTAGGAAGTACTAGCCAGACGTAGCCCATTTAATCATGAAACATTATTTTGGGTGCAACTATAATAATAAACAAAATTGTATTTTGTTCCTTAAATTTAACTGTGCTATAAAATTAGATACATTATAATTTTACAATGAAAAATTGTAGAATCTCTATAATATGCAATGAGATTTTTTGCTATTATTTATTTGATTTTCTTTCTCCTTCAGGATCGACCAGATAGAGCTAAGTTTAGTTCCATACATGCTGGAGTGGTGAGTCTGTATATTATTAAATTTTCAATCAAATTATTTTTATGGGCAAAACTGCCTTTATTAATTGCTTTCTTTTTGTAACAACTTTTGTTTGTTTAATTTTAGACAATGAGGACACTTAGTAGATATGTTATTCCGGTCTTCATGAATCCCATTGTGCCTTGGTCTGTTGAAAAGAATCATGTTTACTATGCTTTTCGAAATGAGGTATATTTTATCTATTTATATGCATTTTTCATTAATAACCTCATAATAGAGTAAGATAGTTCATAGTCTCAAACAATAATACAGCTCATATTCAAAATATTAGAATAATTGAAAAAAACGTAATAAGAAAAAATTATTTTTCATTTATTTATTTTTGATACTAAGTAAATGTAATTAAATTTCTCATAAATTAAATCTGGAATGTTTAGATAAGATTTTAACATTTACAAAATATAAAATACAGTACAATAAATTAGGTTTACAGCTTTCTGAAACACATCACAATATTAGAATAAAATTTAGATTAGTTCAAAATATTAGAATATTTTATTTTACGCAACAATATTACCTTATCAATATGAAGTAAATGGTAGTTAATATTTTGTAACATCCCCTTTTGCTTTCATAACAGCGTACAATCAATCTTGCATGCTATATACAAGGTGTTTAGAAACATTTCTATCAATATCAGCCCAAATAGACTTTATACGTGCCACTAACTCAGTTTTACTTGAAGGAGGATTTTCTTGGAGTTTTTTCTTCATTATACACCATAAGTTTTCGAGAGATTAAGGTCTGGTGAGTTTGGTGGCGATGGAAGTACCTTAATGTTGTGTTGGCTAAACCAATTCTTAGTTGACACCGAGGTATGCGGTGATGCTAAATCTTGTTAAAAGATGAAATCATCTTCAAATAAATCTTCTGATGATGGAATCATGTAATATTCCAAAATTTCTTGATATATCTGAGAGTTAACCTTTTTGTAGATGATGCATAACTTTCCAGGTCCTTCTGCACTCATGCAACCCCAAATCATGACACTAGCAGTAAATTTTATGGAACGTTTAAGGCATTCTTTATCAAATGCTTCTTTCTTCATTCTCCAAACTCGAATACCTTGATTACCATATGAAACGCAAAACATACTTTCATCACTAAATAATGCATTTTTCCAATCCCATTCGCTCCATAAATGTCTTGATTTACACCAATTCAATCTTATACACTTTTGTTTTGCAGTCATGAGAGGTTTCGTTTTCAGTACATAAGATTCAAACTTAAATTTATGGAAATGTCTTAAGGTTGTCAATGTAGAAACTTCAACTCCTTCTTCTTTCCATTTTCCGTGCAAGAATCGCACACTTTTAAAACTGTTTTTCTTAACTATACGCTTCAGCTTCCTGTCATCTTTAGCAGATGTTTTCGGCCGCCATTTCGGTGATTATTTTGAAATTTTCCATTTTTTTAATATTGTGTTAGTATTTCACTAATGCTTGATTATGAACAATGTAAATAGTTCGCTATATAACATTGATTTTTACCGTGCCGATACAAATCAACCATACGAAGTTTAATAGATTCAGGAATATCATTCACACAACCCATTTTAAGACGAAAAAGCAAACAAACTGCAAAAAGAATACTGATTTTAAATAAAATCATCTGAATTTAATCAATGATGCCACCAGTTAGGAATTGGTGATAATTAAAGGAGAATTAATGTAAAATATTCTAATATTTTGACTTTTCAAAATAATTTTTTTTTCAATTAGTCTTTTCAAAAGTGATATTAATTTTAAAATAATAAATAAGTTTAATCAACAATAAGTTCTAAGTAAAAATATCATTTGCATATTTGTATTAAAAGACATTAAATTACCAACCGATATTTTCAATTTGCAAAAAAAAAGTAATTATTCTAATAATTTGAATATGAACTGTATCTTTTGTTCTGTATCAATTAATTGGTAAATAAAATAAATAAGAATGTATTTGTTAAAAACACACACAAACTTGCTCAATGGTACACTTAAACAAGAGCTTTAATATAAACTTGTACAATTAAAATTAATGTAAAAACATAAAATCTGCATTTTGAGCTCCTTCTGCAGTCGTCCTCAGCATAAAATATGATGATGAAATGACTAAAAGTCCAGAGATAAAGTCTTCCTGTGCGAGAGACAAAAGTTTGATTGAAGAACAATGAGTGTCGCCATCTATGCACGAGGAAATGAACCGCATTCAAACAAGTGCTTGGCAAAAAAAAGGGGGTTAGAAACTGAAATGTTGCAAACAGATACAGAATTAAGACTTTATGATATTATGCCATATTTTTGGTATATTATAAGATAAATTATCATTACAGGCATTATGCTCACATGCAATGTTTTCAACTGAATCTCTAATCGTGCTTACAAAAGGGTTATTACCCGAAACTATGATTTTCACCTCCTCACCTGCACAAAAGAATTTCATCACATTATGATTTTTGGGGAAAAATTGTTTTGGTGCAGTATAATGATGTTATGATATTTCAAATCTAATGAAATTAAAAAACATCACGGAGGTGCACTACAACATGTTTTCTATACATTAAGAAGTGTGTATCATTTATCTTCGTGTACAGAGACACACTAAGAATTCAGTGACAGGGCGGACAATGATTGATTTCATTGTATAAGAAATAGAAATTTCTTGATAATATTCTGTTAGTACTAGAAAGAGTTTCATAATCTATGCCTCATGCATAATTTTTCATTATTATTTGTAATTTAATTAGTTTCACTGAACATATTTCTTATTTAACTTTTGACATATTTTATATAAAAAATTTAAAAGACTAGAAGTACATGATATCAGTGGCTTTTATTTTAATTTATCTTTTAAATAATTAAAAGTTTATAAATTGAATTTATTAAACTAAAAATGTTGACAATTCAATTTCAAAAACATTTTTTTTTTCTCTTTTAACAGAACTGAGAAAATAATTTAGGCTCAATTCTGGTTTACATTTCATAAAAAATGTTTTTTTTTTTCTGGTTTTCAGTTAATTTTTGGTTACCACCAATTGCCCCAGTAGCAGAAACTGTCCAGCACGGCAGCGGGCGCTGCAGATTATTTTAAACTTTGCAGATTAATTCACCAGCTTAAAAAGAAAGGCTGGGCTTAAAAAAAAGCTGAAATTTATTTTAAGAGTCTAGATTTATGTTATGTGTTTCATAATTGTATTATATTTTCTTTATAAAGGCAAATTTTTCTTATTTTAGGAGATATTGTTGTTTTAATAGGCTTAGTCTAGCACTGTTGGATCGCAGATAAATTTTAGTATGCTGCAGACTGACACAGAAAATTCTGCTTCTGGGCCAATTGCTATAATCTGCTAAATTTAAATTTTTAGTTTGTTTATATATTTAAGTTCCTTTATTTTTAGTAATTTCATTTTTGTATACAACTTATTATTTAATATGTGTAAATATATTTTAAGTGTCTGTTCTGCATGACAAAGAACAATTTTGTTTATAGTTTATTGGGTGATTTACACAGTTTGAAAAAAAGATGTAATTTTCAAACCATAAAAATCTCTATTTTTTTTTTTCAATTAAGTTTTAATCTGGCTTTTGTAAAGCAATTTTGGCTTTTCTCTCTGTCAATGCAAAGAAAATGAGGGATACATGTTTGGAGAAAGAGGTGAGAAATGAATTCCTGAGACCTTTTTTCTACTCATTTTGTTTCTGCACTGCACTGCAAAGAGTAGTCAGGAGTTTGTTTCTGTATTACACAGCAAATGAGCTGTCAGATGAAAGATGAACTTATAGACCAGGAGCCGGCAGCACAGACAACCACCTCATCGAGTTCACAGCTGAAATTCTAGAATTAGTTAAAACTCAATTCATATTCAAACGCAATTGGTCTGCCAAGTCATATCTTGGTGGAAAACCCCTGAAAATGCACTTTTAGTGGTTGATTCGTAGGTTTATTATTGTGTTTTCCTGCACCCAAAAATATGAAAACATAGATGACTGGGAGCAGGAAAACACAATGGTAAACCTGTGGGTCAACTGCTAAAATCAGGTTTTCAGGTGTTTTCCACCAAAATATGACTTGGAAGACCGATTGTGTTTTAATATGCAAATCAAGTTTTAGCTAATTCTAGAATTTCAGCCGTGAACTCGATGAGGTGATTGTCTGTGTTGCCGGCTCCCAGTCTATTATGTTATGCCAAGCCAACACAGGTGCTTAACCCTTTATAGCACAAATTATGAATTCATAAAAGTTTCATCTTCTGAAGCATTTTGTGAATTTTTAAAACTACATTAGAAGATTTACACAATCATTTAATAAATTTAGAAATATTTTACCAATTAAAATTAATTAATTAAATTTGAATGTATAGGGATTTTGTGCAATATTTATAACTCCACTCAAATCTTTTATTTAAAATATTTTGTTTAGTATTTTATACAATTTAGGAAATGTACAAATATAATACTCTTACAATAGAAATATTTCCCAACTGAAGCTTTTCCCCCCAATCTTTCAATGTAAAGAAAGCTGAAAACATACAAATGAAAAAGAAATCATCCTTTTAACCCTTAACTGGAAACGTACCATCTGTGAGATGGTTGCGTCTACATATCTACCCATAATATTTTCTTTCTCCCTCATTCAAAACTTATTCTTATGCTGTTATATTAAAAAAATGGTCCTGTTAATGCATTGCTATTAAAGATTAAATGTTTAAGTTCACTATTTGGTAAATTATTAAGTGTTCTGTTTGTGCACGGGATTTTCACATTTCCGGTTAAGGGTTAAACAGATTTTTGTTTTGTGCAACCAGTAATGCTTTTGGAACAAATTAAAGTATCTATAACTCATTCTAAACTGTATTACTACTAATCGATGTATTAAATAAATTTTATATCAAGTTATTTTAATGGTACTTTAAAGTACAATCAGGGCATAAAGGGTTAAGGACTACTTACAGTGGTTTGCAATTCCTGTTAAACCTCTATCAAAAATGAAAAGAGCATAACTTTAAATTTAATTAAACAATGTACGGTCAAGAAAATGTAAGAATTTGGAGATTCTGGTGGAGCACTAGGCATTTCAGAGTTGGGGAGCACCAGGATTAAATATAATCCCAAGTGGCACAATGACTATCTAATTGTAATTAGTTAATCATCACTTCGTTGACAGGTGAAAATGGCTGATGGAAGGGGGGAAAAGCAAGCATCGTGAGATGCCAGAAAGCAAGGCCCACAAAAATTTCACTGGAAGAGTGCCTAAAACTTTTTTTTACAAAAGCCTATATCTAAACTCTAAGGCCAAGTCACAGAGACAAAGAGTGGAAAGTGTAGATTTAGATTATTTCTCCTGGTGAAAATAAATTCACTTGGAGACTAGTATAGATTTTGTCCTTCCCATTTCACCACTCCCATCCCTGTAACGCCATAATCATCACCAACCAGCAACACATTCTTAGTTTTGGATCTCAAAAAGGCTGTGAGCTAGCTGAGAGTAACGCTCGGAAATTATGAGCATTTGAAAATCATATCAGTGAAGTTGTTTAAGGTGTGTTTGCTGAGAGAAAATTTAATTTTTTAAACTTGGAAAAAAAAAACTGCACAAGGCTCTTTTTTTGTGTGTGTTGAATATTTTGGCCCGTCCTTATATAAACACTTGTCTTGAGTAATTTCAGTGCAACAGAGATGTAACGTCGAAAAAAAAAATTCTCTTAAAATTGCTCTACTCCACATAAATTTATCCTCTGTATTTAAATTTATACCTTTAGCAAACTGTTTTTCATTGTATTTTAATTCAATGATCCTGATTTTTAGATATACTAGCCCTATATTTAGAAGTCCAGTAGCGTAGCAGTTAGCACGCCTGTCTGCCATGCTACAGGCCGCGAGCTCTGCTACCGGCTGGGCAAGGTTCACTCAACCTTTTATCCCTTTGGGGTCGATAAAATGAGTACCAAGCTTGCTTGGGAACTAAACACTGAGGGTCTCGCATTGGGTTGACTACCTGGCCGGAGCACATACTGCATAGCACCTCAGGGACCAGGGTCAAGTAAACAGAGTTGGGCACTGTAGGCCCTGATCCTTCATGGATCATATAGCCACGGGTTTAGTTTTAGCCCTTTATTTAATTAAGCAGGAAGTCGGAAGACTAGAAAATAATGCTATGTAAAAAAGTTGGATATAACTGAGGATGTTGATAAAAAACTAAGAAATCTTATAATTTATAGGATGTTTTACATTTGTCTCGAAAGCTTTCGCTTATCTGCATTTCATAATTTTCTTAATAAAAATTTAAATTCATTTGTAACTATAGTTTTTTAAAAAGTGTCAGAATGTGATTTTTTTTTTTTGGGGGGGGGGGGGAATTTATTCGAATGAGTGATACAATAAGCAGCCGTATAACTGAGGTTACTGTACTTACATGTTCTGTACACTTTTTTTATAGTTAACTTTAACTTTGTAAGTCTATGTAACACAGTTCAATGTATAAATAGTAGAAAATTTAGAAGAAATTAAGGCTTTTTAAGTGTTTATATTGTTCTTCTTTTTCATTGATTATTTAGTTTTTATCTGTCTTTGAGAACTCAGAGTCAGTACTGTCAACCTTGTTGTCAACAAATAGCAAACATACTTTGTGCCACTTTTTCCTGGTTCCACTCACATTTCCATTATTAAGAAATATTATGGGATTTTTCAATGTTGAAATGGAGTTGTAAACAATTAACATGAAACAATGAAGCAAACTGTATGGTTTTAACATGGAAATTTTTTATTTTTTATTATTTTTAAAGTTTTGGAATAAAGTAGCCCCTGCTGGGGGCTTCTTTAGTCCATTCACTTAGTTTCATATAAAATGAATACATTTCATATGTAAATGAATACATTTTTATTGAAACTCCCTTGCAATAGCATTTGCTAATAAATTAACCCAGCAAACTCGATAAACAAATGTTTTTTTTTTACATTTCAACACAATAAACCAATTGTTAATATTAAAGAAACGAGAAACACTTTTCGTCATGTTATCCTCAGCAACTGGAACAAAAACAATTAATGTAACATTTTGCTACAGTAATATTTGAAAAAAATGTTACTTAAAACATGTTTTAAGAGATTTGGTTGTATAAAAGGCATTTCTAAGTAATTGGGGCTATTTTCGGACCAAAAAAGGCCTAGCACAAAGTAGCCCCGAAATACTAGTTTTCATGTTAGCTTTACGAAAACGCAAACATTTCCTCTCAAAACAAAAAGTTAAAGGAAAAACTATGATCGCACATGAGTTACAGGTTAATAAAGGTAATATTTTAGCACTTACCTTATTTGTAGCTCTTATCCAGGTTGTTCCACTATAGAAAGTTTGGAGAATTAAAATTCACATATGAAAACAGTTGTTTACAAACACATCCAGTGTTGCCACTAAAAAAATTTTAATTACTTCCAAGCTATTCAAATACCCTATAGTAGGGTATAAAATATTTTTCAAGGACAAAAACTCCAAAGTATCTTGTATTGTTTGTTCAATACAAAGAATAAAAACTTTTTTATGGGACCAAAGGTTGACGGTATGTATTTCTGCCTTTATTTGAGTTTTGATTCAATCTTTGAATGGCTCTTACTTAGCACTCTTACTGTCATTCTACATTAGTGTGTTAAAAACAAGTAGTTGCAATTATATTCATTAGCTGTTTTTTAGGGTTTCGTTCATTTGACGAAACCTTATTCGTCTCGCTCCTCTGTCTGTCCGTCGCAGAGCCCGTTCTCAGAAACTATACATGTTAGAGACTTGAAATTTTGCATACTTATAGATGAACACCACACATCAAACAACAAATCATAAAATTTTGAAAAAGTTGGTAATTAACCTAATTACGGGCTAATTAAATTCTAAAATTAACCAATCAACCTTTTGAATGCAGGTGCAAACACACGTTATCGAAATCCTCCTCAGTTTCTCCTAAGGGTTGCCAGTAAATTCGGCAGATGCTCCGTCAAATCAGCCGGTGCAAGGTTACCACAGAGTAATTTAAGCAATAACTGAAGTAGACCTTTAAAAAGCAAAATCGGATCTGCCGAAGTATCGGTCGTACAAATTCGTAACAGGTGTAGAAATACGCGGAAAAAATTCTACTTTATTTTGGTATAAATTTCAAATTTCTGCGTAGGATAGAACGCAAAAAATCCACTAAAAATCGATCGATAAAAATTTAATTTCTGTGTTTGGAAAGTGAAAACAGATTTCCATTCACCGGAAGGCAGCTGTCGTCGTCTCTCAGGCATATCGGCGCGGGAGAAATTTAAGGGGAGGAAAGTCTAATACGAAATTTAAACTTTTTAAATATTAAATTTTTTGACATCCAGGCTGGAAATTTCTCGCAGATTTCATACATACCCGGTTCGAAGAGATAGCTTCATTACGAGCTGAGATATTAATTATTATTTTATTAATTCCTTTTATTTCCATCAAATGCCAGATTAAGATGGAGGCACATGCTTTTTTAACGGAGATTTCATTTAAATTAGGAAATCTAACAATTTGCATGGGGTGTTTCGATGACGCTCTATGAGATAAGTATTAATAATTCAATATGAAAAAGTTTATAGGTTTATAAGTGTTAATCCCACTATTTCCGAATAGCAATTTCAGGAAATATCTTAAATTATTGGTTAAGACCGCCGCTCGATGTGTTCGAAACTTTAAGATACTTTATAACACATAAGAAAAAGTGTAAAAAAGCATGGAGTGTGATATTTCAAGGAGTGGAGGGGGGGGGGGCTAGATTTATTTATTAAATCTTAGCGTTTGTTATCGCAGAAAATGTTTTAAATTCTTGGTTAAGACCGCACCGCCACCCTCCCGACCATGTATCTACGGAGAGATTGCACAAAGGAGTTTCGTTCAGATATGCTTTTGTTACGAATAGAGTGCGCTCCATGGTGGTGGAATGCGGAACTAACGTAACGCGATTTTGTTAGAATTAGGAAATATAACAAGGCAATACGTTTGCAACTTTAAGATACTTCATGACACATAATAAAAAGCTTATAAAATAATGGTGCATGCAATTTCCTGTTAAGGGAGGGCGGGGGAGGGGCGCTGGATTTCTTTTTTAAAAATTAGCGTTTACGACCTTTTTAGATGTCGTTTTTTGAGGACTATGATATATTCAGACACGTGCTGCTTATGAAATTTAAAAATGTCAAAATTTTAGTTACCACTATTTCCGAATAGTACTTTCAGCAAATTTCTTAATTTCTCACTTAAGGCCGCCACCAACTCGAGTAACACATCTACTGATAGGTTGTTTAACAGAGTTTCGATCTGATACACTTTTGTTATGAATAGTGTGCGCTCCCTGGTGGTGGAATTTGCAACTAACATAACACAATTTTGTTAAAATTATGAAATCTAACAAGTCGATCTGCTGGAAACTTTGACATAGTTCATAACACATAATAAAAGGCTTATAAAAGAATGTTCCGTGCAATTTCCTGGGGCGCCTACCTATCTCGGGTGCTATAGACCCGATCCCCTCGACTAATATACCTACAGATAGGTTGTAAAACAGAGTTTCCTTTGGATAGAGGTTTGTGTAGAATAGAATGCGCCCCCTGGTTGCGAAATGTGGAACTAACAGATTTCGCAAAAGGATAAAGTGTTTTAAAGGAATATTAAACGAAACCCTCTGTGCGATCTGTGATCACACTTACCCACTTTTTTGTGGAATCTTTGTAATTGTGTGTTGTTTCTTAGTAACATTGTCATATTAAGAATTCAACCTATAAAATTTAGTAGTAAGTAGTCTGCCTGTTATTTGGGTAATTCCTGTTATAAAGGGTGAAATTAGCATAACCACTGGCCACAGGGCCACTAAATGAGGAAAAGGGAAAAATTGTTTGCCAGCGGCCACTTTCCTACAAGTAGAGAATAAAATTTTCTTCCATTCCATTAAGGATTTTGATACAATAATAAGTGATCGTAGAAGGGATTAGGTACATTGTGAAGTTCTTTTAACATAATATTGTGATCATTAAAGAAGTAATGAATTAAGAATAATCTTACTTTATATGTAGATAATGATGAGGCAAACTTTGTAGAAATAAACAAATCCTTTACTTTCAGACGTTAGTAAAAGAAGGTTAGAAGGGAATTCTTGCTTCTGGTCACCATGTCAAAATAAAAGAATGGAATCTATTATAAAAAGAGAACATAAAACTTTGTTGAAAGATTCCATTGGATTTTTTTAATGAGAGCAGCACAGCTTTATTTTAAATTAATTTGAGCATGATAATATCTACATCATGAATATACGACCCATAGTACGGTAACATATTCAATCGGCCAAAACTATTTTAGCGGCATTGAAACGGCAGGTGCAACAATACTACATCTTTTCAAGACAATATCAAACCCAATTCTGATTTGAAAATTAACGGGTTTTAGCTTTTAAACAATGAATATGGGGTTAACAGAGTAATTAAATGGCAGATTTAAATTGATTAGCTAAATTAAAAGTTACGGCAAATTAATGAAAATCAAATTACAAGCTGTAGATTTAAAAATGCTTATCATTGATTTGTAAACCGAAACAAACGCACACCTGTCATAAAACGTCATCTATATTGCGTAACAACTACGTCATGAGAGCACTTCAATCATGTCATCACAATGGATGCCGATGCCGGAAAGACCAGAGCTCTGAAAAAAGCAGATATGCGAGGAAAGGTATGTGTGCAACATCATTGATATGCTCCAAAGCTGAGAGAAAAATATCGTCGGGCGAAAACAGACTCGTATTATGGTGAGAGATAAAATGTAAACATTGCAGCGCAATGACTGAAATTAAATAGACAATGATGCAAAAAAATAGCTGAAAGGAATAAAAATAAACCAAATTTAGATATTGTGATAAGTATTCTTACAGATTCTACTTTTTTCTGTTTGAAATATGTTTATATTAACATATTTAAATTTATTTGGTCTACTCAATTTTAGATTAATACTAAAAGAAATTTTTGAACAAAATTTACTGTTTAGTACTTTTGTTTTAAGTAAAAAAGTGGCCACTAGTTTAAAGAAAGTGGCCACTTCTAAAACTCGTACTACTGGCCACTAATGAAATTTCCCAGTTTTGTCCTTTATTCTATTATTAAATATTTGCCTACTTGATTATTTTGTATTAGAAAATTTAGAATCAAATGTTTTTTATTTTCCTATAAGAGTTAAGCATCTTATAGAAAATATCAGATTTAATTATGTTTTAAACTAATTTTGGGCTATTAAAATCACAAAATAATAACATCAGGTAGCAGTGAAGTATAATTAAAGATAAAGGATATAAGAAAATGAATTTATAGGAAACTGAAAAAAAGGTTTTTCTATTATATTTTTGTTTTTCATATGAAAATGACAGAATAGAGGTTTGCACAGGCTGAAATTTCCAGGCCCAGGCTCAACCCGATTCATAGAAAAAAAATTTGGCCTGGCCCGATACAAAAATTAAAAGTTCAGCCTGAGCCCGGCCCGACCCAGTCTGGAGAGAAGTTCAAATCTTGGCCCAAGTGAATTTCTACAAAACATTGATTTTTATGTCGATTTGGTTAAAAATTTGTCTCGCACGAGGAGTTCTGACCAAAAATATTTATCTTAACTTTTTTTTCATGTTTAGAATCTTCATTTTTATAGAAGTGCCACAGACTGTGATATTTATTTTTTTAATGAATCTCTATTTCTTGTATGTTTCAGTTATCATTAATGTATCATTAATTCAGTGTCATGTTTCAGTTATCATTAATATGTCAATAATTCAGTGTCATGTTTCAGTTATCTATATATATAAAAGAAAGTCTGGATTTTGTATTAATCAACGCGCAGCCCAAACTGCTGAACCTAAAATCTTGAAAGTTGGGGTAAAAATACTTCTTATAACATTGAGTGCCGCTAAGAAAGGATTTCCTAAAATTCCACCCCTAAGGGGGGTAAAAGAGAGAATGAACTGAACTTTTAAAAAATTCCTTAAAAATCTGATTTTATAGTTATTTTTCAGCTGATAACATAATTTAGTGTACTTTTGTATGCTGGATCGAATAGGACTAATCAAATTCTTATAAGTCCAATAGTTCGCAAGATATTTCATATTTTTCTAATTTGGCGATGTCTTTGGCGCCAAAACCTTGAAATATCTAACATTACAAGTGATAATTCATCCATATTCATTCTTATTGTACATCCGTTACTGTAGCAACGGAAGAAATTCAAATTAAATCTTTATGGTGTTCTTTTAATTAAAGAATTAAACCGGCTATATTTGTTTGAAAAAAATAAATAAATACAAACGCCTTGGAAAAAAGAAAAATATATATTGATGTTATTTAAAATACAAGGAAGCGATCCACTGAGAAATTAACATTATAAAACGAAAATATTTAAAAATGAAACCAATGTTTGTCCGACTTAAACAAAATTTTTGGTACTTACATCCGGGCCATGTCAGATACAAGACAATTACACTAATTACAGCAACCCTTATTTTTTTGTCCATTTGATAGTTTATTTATCATAGTTTTAAATTTATTTTATTATTATAGTTTTTTTTTAAATTATAGTTTATAGTACGTAATTTTATGTTACATATTTTATTTATTTATTTACTTTAAACAATTTGTCATTTTCAACAAGGTTATGTGTTTAAAAATGTTAAATTACTGTTTTGAACGTAATCAGCAAACGATAAACAAGATTGGCAATTGCCAACCATTTTTGACAATCTACCCCATGGTCCGGATAATAAGTAAATACCACTTTTTTCAATGGAAGAAATTGGAATTGAAATAATATATCGCGATTTATCGTTTGCTCATGGATAAAAAGAAATAATGGGTACTTTTATGTCAGCCGTGTGTAAATTTCGCCTTTTTAAGTTATGGCAATATTTCCTATTATTGTTTTACTTTTTAGTTTTTTCAATGGAATTAGTGTAAGGCATGTATTTTAAATGAAGTGAGTGAAACGTTTATATTTTGAATGAAAATAATAAAATAAGAACAAGGTATGGAAAAAATCTTTGTTGATTTATTACTTGCGCCCATCTAACATAAATGTATTACAAAAGCCATATATTCACCTTTCTTTGGGTAGTTGTTCATGGGATTCCTGGTTAATCTTCCGTAATCGGATACCTTGCCAATCGCTGCATTAGCTACAATGTTGAAAGCATCGTTTACGTATGAAGCGAAACCTTCACGATGAATTATATTACAGAAAATCGTATCACCATCATTTACTACATATTTAAAACGGAAATTTGCATTTCATTCCGATTGTTTATAATATTTTGATAGGATATACCACTATGAGTTAGGTAATGTTTTTGGAACGGTTTTTGTGTATACACAGTGTTCTACATTGCTTAGTTATAGAGATAAAGGAAAAAGTTAAAAAATTAAGTGAATCTGATTATTAATGGTTAACCTTTAAAAAAAATTTCCATTGAACAGATTTTGATCCAAGTGGCACTGTTACATAACTTTTCAGGAATGGTTTTAGTATATAACATTTCATTATATGTTGTTACAGAGCTATTGAAAAAGTTATAGAGAAAGGTGAACGCAATTATGAAAGATACATCTACTGTAATTATATAAAATGCAAATTTGTCTTTCCTTCCACCCGTTTATAATTTGAGTTTTGCAGGATGTATTTTGACGGGACTTAACACTGTTAGTTAGATATTTTTTTGTGGATGGTTGGTATTTTTTTCATGCTTGGTACTTCTTGCATGGATGGTACTTCTCTGTAGCGAAGTTTTCTTCTGGGTTATTGTTTTTTCTGAAGCACAAATTTTACAACAAATCAGATCGCAGAAAATCACATTACAAGAGAAAGTTCCAAAACTAGGTGAACCCGATTGTGAAAGATTACCTTTTATTTAAAGTTCTACTGAGTGTATTTTGATTGGAGTTGCACAGTTAGGTAATATTTCAGGGATTATTTCAATGTTATTTCATTCTACATTTTTAGTTATGGAGCTACTATGAGGAAAGTTCTCAGTGGTGTCGTAATAAAAGTAGGATAAAATCTACAAGCAGAGGGTATATACTAGAGAGTATATATGTTATAGCTATGGAGAGAGTGCAGAGTTTTTAAAATAAACCAGAAGGTCTACGGCGTATAGCCTATGCTACATTCTTGGACGTTCTACAATCACGTTAATGCGATTATGAAAGATATATTTAACTATCTACTCCACATATAAAATATAAAGAACAATTTCGGCCCGACCACTTATAACTTGAGTTCTTTTGAATAGATTTTGAGAAGACTTGCATTGTTAGTTAGATACATTTTCAAGTAAGGATTTCGTATATAGCACATATCATTCTACGTTGCTTACTTATAGAATTATGTGCTAAAGTTCTTTAATCAGTGAACCCTATTTTGAAAGATTAGCCTTTATAAAAGATTCTACTGAGTTGAGTTCGATAGAATTAGCACTGGTTGTCCTATAATTTTTCAGGAAAGGATTTAGTATATAACACATATTGTTCTATATTGCTTTGCTATGGAATTATAGGTGAAAGTTCTATAATCTAGTGACCTCGGTTATGAAAAATTAGTCTTAATAGAAGGTTCTACTGAACGGATTGTGACGCGATTTGCATTTTTAAATTTTCAGGGATAATTTTAATATGCTATGTATTGTACTTCCGTTCTATTCCATATTCAATTGTAACTAATCAACTAAAAGATTTGCTTCTTAACACTCCAAATTTTGTCTGAAACATTAGAAGATCTAAAACCGTGATGGCGTTCATATTGTTTTCAGCAATGCGGAAGGTCATTGGAGATAAATGTATATATTGCTATAAAACACAAGATCAAATTCACTGATATATTTCGTTTGATTAAAAGTTCGTTTGGAGAAACGGACCAGCGAAGCGGGCGAAGGCTGCTAGTCATTAATATTGTTAATCCATATTTCATGTATTGAAGTGTTAAAAATCTGAAAAATGCTGTACAGTAAAATCTTCCAAGATGGAATTGCATAGAAAAGGAAAAAAAAATGTGTTATAGACAAGTTTCCTTCTCAGCAAGTGTAAATGTATTATATGATACATTTTTTTCTTACATATTAGTATATTAATTTTGCATGGATCAACACGTTTTTCAGTTTAAAACAGGATTCTGTCATTGGCAGGTTCTTTTTCACACGTTTTACTATATTTTAATAAGCGTAGAAATCTATTATTCTTTAAAAAGAATAAATTTTAATGTTTAATTGTAGAATAATGGCGATTTAAAAATGTATGCATTTTTTGTAAAAAATTTTGTGCTAGGCCTAATTTAACTGACCTTTGAACGGACCAGGCCACGCTGAGACAATTATTTTCATACAGGCTGGGTCAAAAGTAGGACTGAAAATTTTGAGCTGTGAAGATTAGGAATGAAACCAGTCCCAGCTCTGTACAGAAAAAATAAGTTAGGTCCGGACCGACCCGATCCTTCAGGAAAAAAAGTAAGGCTCGGCCCATAAAGTGTAGTCACTAGGCTCAAGCCTTCAGAAAAATGTATGGCCTGGCCCGGCCCGAGTGCCGTGAATAAAAATAGGCCCGCGGGCTGGCCCATGCAGTTCTCTATGACAGAATGTTGTGCTATGAGGATGAAAAGAATTTTGTAATCTAGCCAGCAAGAATTGTACTGTTAAACAGGGAAAAATGAAAGATTTGAAAACACCCTAAAATCCTTTATGATAAAATCAATTGTTGATTATTTAAGAATTAGACTATAAAGCTGTAGTTGTTATTGTCATATCCTTTAATTAGTTATTAGAGAAAATTAGAGTGAAGCTTTTATTAGAGGCATTTTTCCTTGAACCAAGTCTTAAAAATTAGTCTCATATAATGTAATAAAGTTGTGTTAGAAAATACATTTTTATTTTCTTTTATACAAATTTAATTGTACTGCTTTTTAGGAAAAAGAAAATCAAATACGAGAAATTAGATTATTATTTTCTTTTTTCAAGGAATTTCATGTACCTGAAGAATGCATTGAACTTCCTAGTAATCCCATAACTGGACCTGACCTCGAAAAAGAAGGCAAAGATTTTGCTGTCTATGTTACAGTAAGTATTTATCTCAATTTTTCCTACTACATGTTTTAAACTAGAATGAATATATATATATATATATATATATATATATATATATGTTTGGTTGTCAATTGACTAAGAAATTTATTAGTAAAATCTTTGCTTTTAAATTATTGTGTTTTATTTGCTAATTTTCTTTATCTAGATGTTTCCACTACATTTTAATCTTAAGGGTTGTTTTTTCTCCCCTTAAGGCTCCTGTCCCTGCCTGTGAAGACACTCACGAGCTAATGCTAATCCTATTCGCAGGGATTGATCTAATATCTCATTTGCATTTCGACATTTTAAATAATTTTTTTTTTTTTTTTTTTGCATTGGATAGCCGAGGTCCGTCTCTACATCGCACCTTTTTTACTTTTTTGATTTGGGTTGCAGATATTTTTTATAAAGTTCTTTCACTTTCAAAACCGGTTCTGAAAATGAAAGTGTCATCCAATGCAAAAAAAATTATTTAAAAATGTCGAAATGCAAACGAGATATTAGAAAAATCCCTCCCCATAGGATTAGCATTAGCTCGTGAGTGTCTTCACAGGCAGGGACAGGAGCCAAGTAGTTCTAAAAAAAAACTCCCACTTAACAATGCAATATTTTGTGACTAATTTTTAAATATAAAAGCAGAATACTTAAAGGTGTGATTATTGAAGTGATATCTAATTGAACAGTTTATTATTATTATTTATCTTATTAATGAATTTTCCGATTAATGAAATTACATCCTGAGTTATAAGCAAATGTTTTCTTAGGATGGCAATTTTTTTCCCTTTCCTGCACTGTCACATCTGGAAATTTGGTTCAAAAGGCTAACATTAACAGTATTTTCTGAAAAATCTTTTGCTTTTAGCGGGGAAAAAAAAAAAAAAAAACTGATTACACAATTTCTTAGTAAGAGCACCTGCAAATTAGAAAATCCTTCCAAACAAAGTGATTTAAAAAATGTGTTTAAAAGTATCCAATTTGCATTCGAGAACAGCTTTAACAAGTAATATTTACATCATTGATAAGTTACAGATTTATGGAATTAATTTGCAGTTACTCTGTGGAATTCAGCTTGCAGAGGCCAGTGACAGAAGCAATCAAAACAACTTAATGTTCCTAATAAGGGTTTGATTATTGCAGAGGCATGTGTCCTGCGCTCCCAAATGCATTTTGCGAATTTTCTGAAAATACAAATGGAAACAATTTTCCGTTTGTTGTTCATAGAAAAGTTTATTTTCATACTCATCTACACTAAGCAGTTTCAGTATTTGCTACTAACAACAATGAATTGTAATATGAACATTGAAATTTTTAGAAGATATGATAGATCAGATATGTTTCAACCAGTCACAGACTTGGAGTTTTACATGTTTTGAAATGTACAGTCGTGGAAAAAAAAAAAGTAAACACCCCCTACTAACTCCTCAACAAATTATCGTAGAAGAAAGTTACTGGTACCGAACGATTGGAAATAAAGTCTACTTTTAAATAATGTATATAAAATTTGCTTAGGGGGCCATCTATATATTAAAACGAATTCAAACTTCATTTTTTTCAATGACAGTACCCAATTTTAACGAGATATTTCAAATCTTCGGTTTAAACTATGTCTAGACACCGAATTTCAAGTCATTTGAATGGTAAGTTTTGGAATTATAAACATTCAAAATTTAGTGCTTCTAATGTTAAATTACATTTTCATATTTTTATTTATATCTCCAGAAATTATGCACATAATGTGCTAATTTTTTGTGTAGCAATAATACTAATATACCCAAACATAAATATGCTGAATTTGCAATTTTTATAATTTTATGATATGAATTATGAAATTAATATTCGAAAAAATTATGAATTGCAACCTACAATTTTTTGATGGATTTAGATTTATTAACTCCTGCTTTATGGAAATTCAAAATTTCACATTTTTCTTCCAAGTAGTTTTCAGATTATGCTTAAAAAATGACAAAATGGTGGTTTAAGGGGCCGTCTATGATGGAAGTGAGTAGATATTTTGATATTTATTCTGCTGTACTGTAATCTAACAGGCTTCATTGATTCCTTGAGTGGCGCGTGCCTTGATCAAGAAAGGGACTCTCTCGTTTAACAATCGAGTATGGAACTTCAATTTGGATACAGTCCTTAAAATACGCTCGTTTTAAAATAATTAATTTCTCGGAAACTTATGGTACGAATTGCATAAAAATTCGTTTTTAGGCTAATTGAAGGGTGTAGAGTTAGTTCATTTATGCTGTCAGAATTGTGTACTGCTATTGAAAAAAACAAAGTTACGGTTCGTTTTAATATGTAGATGCCCCCCTAAGCAAATTTTATCTATATCATTTAAAAGTAGACTTTATTTCCAATCGTTCGGTACCAATAACTTTCTTCTATGATAATTTGTTGAGGAGTTAGTAGGGGGTGTTTACTTTTTTTTTTCCACGACTGTACCTAGGAAAATACAGGGTGTCCATCAAAGGATGTCCCAGTTTCAGTGGCATATTATAACAGTTTAATTTAGACTATCAGATGTAAATTTCCAACTGGGCGAAAAATGTCCGGACCAGGATTCGAACCAGGGATCTCTTGGTTGAAGCCACCAATGCTCTACCATCTGAGCTATCCCGGACGAATCTGTTGAAACCTTTTCACCCAGCCAACCTTATTGATTATAGCATCTGGTTTGAAATCTGTTTCAGCTCAACAGAATAAATCGCAGGTAATGGAACTCCAGAAATTGCTGGATCTAGTGTAATTACGTATCCATCGATTTCTGGAGTTCCATTACTTGCGATTTATTCTGTTGAGCTGAATCAGATTTCAGACCAGATGCTATAATCAATAAGGTTTGCTGGGTGAAAAAGATCCACCAGATTCGTCCGGAATAGCTCAGATGGCAGAGCATTGGCAGCTTCAGCCAAGAGATCCCGGTTCAAATCCTGGTCGGGACATTTTTCGCCCAGTTGGAAATTTATATCTCATATGATTTATTTACGAATTAGAATAATTGTGTTAAAATTAATCTAGTGTAATTTAGACTATTTACATCAAATCATGCATCAAATTGAAGGTAAACTAACCTAGTTTTCCTTACAAATGTTCAGTATGTGCACCTTTAGTTATACGGCACACATCCAACCTAAAGTCCAATTCTTCCCACAATTCGGTTAACAAGTCTGGAGTAATGGAAGCAATAGCCTCTTCAATTCTGTGTCTTAACTCTGGCAAGTCATTAGGTAGCGGCAAAATGTAGACATGATCTTTTATAAAGCCCCAAAGGAAAAAATTGCATGTCTCTAACACAGTGGTTCCCAACCTTTTATTGGCCATGCCCCACCAAAGCATATGTAAAGTCAGTATGCCCCCCCCCCCCCTTTAATCTACAAATTATGTCTTTTATTATTAAAAAGTTAACTCTATTCACATGGCAGAGCGCAATAGAGCCATAACAATAACTATTCATTTCACATTATTTAACTTATCAAAGAAGCGAATCTACTGTAGCAAATGTGTTTTTAACATAATTTTACTAATACAATGAGTTTATACATCTTCACCTTTGTGCCGAAAAGAGTTTCATTGTACTTTTCCAACTTACCTCAATATTAAAAAAAGGGTTATATAGTTTGCATTTTTATCTTCACAAAATATCTTGAAGATAGACTTACATTCAGCATTAAAATTGATAACATCCACACATTTTATGATTAATTTTTGTAACTTATTAACAGTTGGTGAAAAAGCTTTTGACACTAAATTTTTTTTTCAATGCATGACACACTACACAAGAACCATTTCAAGATTCTCATCTTTATCTAATTTAAGTTGCCATTATTCACCTTCACAACACATTTTCTCTGTTTTCCCTTTACCAATATCGCTATTTGTCTCCCATGTATTATCTGATTTTAAAATTTAAAATTTCTATCTCATTATGTAAATTTATTTACTGTGCAGGATGCCTGCACTATATTTATTATCTACCCATTTTCTTTTCTAATACTAAGATTAAGTTTTAAGATGCTACTACCTCTTTCAGATATTTCATATATTTATTAGGTTAAATATATTCAAGACAGTTAAATTTGTATATACTTTTAAGTAGTTTCATGTTTAAAAGAATCTTCGTGTGACATACAACAGAGGAAATAGAAGTAGAAAGCTCATTCAATAAATACTCGAAAGCGTTATGAAAAATTGTAAAATTTACTCCCAGAAAATTTATAGAGGTTTAATTGTACAAAAGGATGTCAAAATATTTTTAAAAATTTATTCGTAGAATTATTCTGGTGTTAATTTATTTTAAATTTTTTATTGATAATATTTTAAAAATTAAAAAAAAACTGACTTTTTTAATTTTGCTTGCATTCCATTTATTTTTAGTCTACAACATTACTTTTTCAAAAAAAAAAAAAAAAAAAGACAAAAGAAACTAATAGCGAATGGGTGAGTAAAAGATTTGGAATTGCCCCCTCCCCCCCAGTGGGGCGTACACCTCACGTTGCAGACCGCTGCTCTAACGGCTTTTAAATCTTCAGCCCAGCAATAACTGTTTGCGCTCAGGAAGTCGACATTTTGCATCTGTGGCACTGCAAACGAGTCAATAACAAAGCAGTACTCAAGCATGCGCTTGCCTAAAACTGTTTGAATTACTCTTTATTTGTGACCTTGAACCAACACAAAAGCAACACATACAAAGCTTACAGTTGATACCATTAAAATGTATAACTGGGACATTCTTTTAGGGACACCCTGTATAATTAAGAAAACCTACCCGTATTAGTAACTATTAGTGTGTTATCTTAAAATTTATATCTTTAATTCTGTGAGTTTATCTTTAGAATAAGCATAAAGAAATTTTTTGTAATTATATTTTATATAGTCCATGTTGACATTTTTATTGTGAACCAACACTCTACAAAGCTTACAGTTGATACCATTAAAATGTATAACTGGGACATTCTTTTATGGACACCCTGTATAATTAAGAAAACCTACCCGTATTAGTTACTATTAGTGTGTTATCTTAAAATTTATATCTTTAATTCTGTGAGTTTATCTTTAGAATAAGCATAAAGAAATTTTTTGTAATTATATTTTATATAGTCCATGTTGACATTTTTATTGTGAACCAACACTCTACAAAGCTTACAGTTGATACCATTAAAATGTATAACTGGGACATTCTTTTATGGACACCCTGTATAATTAAGAAAACCTACCTGTATTAGTAACTATTAGTGTGTTATCTTAAAATTTATATCTTTAATTCTGTGAGTTTATCTTTAGAATAAGCATAAAGAAATTTTTTGTAATTATATTTTATATAGTCCATGTTGACATTTTTATTGTGATATTCATATTTTTATTTTCTTCTATCTTTACAAGAAGAAGGTATTGAATTTGTGATAATTTTCGACTTTTGGTTTTCGGTGGATGTGCACGTTTTAGGGGTCAGAGATTCCGAAAAACATGTTTTTACAAAATGTCTGTCTGTCTGTATGTGGCACAAATTTTGTGGGCGCTCTTTCTCAAGAACTAATGGATGGAATTTTATAAAAATTTATATTCAGTTAGTCCCTTATATAAATTAGTGCTGATTAGTTTTTGGTATAAATCGCTCAACAGGTGGCGCTACTATGCAGCCTTTTTCACAATTTGCACAATAGCTCAATCTCCAGAACTAATGCACAGATTTTTATCAAACTTCAGATTCAGTTAGTCCTTGACATGAATTGACGTTTTATAAATTTTGGTGTAAATCATTCAACAACTATGCTGCATTTTTTATGATTTCCGCAATAGTTCTATCTCAAGAACTAATGCTTGGATTTTCAACAAACTTCAGATTTAGGTGTACCTTGATATGAATTAGTGCTGTTTATGTTTTGGTGCAAATCGCTCAACAGGTGGCGCTGCTATGCTGCATTTTTAAGAATTTCCTCTGTAGCTGTATCTCAACAACTTTCAGATTCAGGTATACCTTAATATGAATTAGTGCTGTTTATGTTTTGGTGTAAATTGCTCAACAGGTGGCGCTGCTATGCTACATTTTTCGTATATTCAGCTTCAGCTCTATCTCAAGAACTAATGCATGAATTTTCATCAAACTTCAAATTCAAATATACTTTGGTGTATGAATTGGTGCTAAATTGATGTAATTTCTTGTACTATTTAAATGATTTAATTGACGTGATTTATATAGAGGAAAGTTTTGTGATGGCCACAACATACTAGTTCTATATGCAAACGACAAAAATAATTGAATATTTCTACATATAAAAAAAAATATTTACATTGAAATTTATATATTCCACTGAATGCTGAATATTTTATCAACTTTTCACCAAACAGTGTATGGCTAAAATCACTATTTGGTGCAACTGTAATTTAAAGTATGTGATCACTTGTGGAAGCTTTTTTTTTTTTTTTTTTGGTCAGTTAAAAACATTTGTTCCAACCTCGTGTTTTATTAGCACACCAAAGTGCCAAAATATATTTTAAAATAAATATTTATTAATCTTAGCTGCTCTGATGCGTAAACAAATTCTGCCAAAAAGACTTTTTTTTTTTTTTTTTTTGCTTCCTGTCAAAAGAATATATTTATATAAAAAAATAAAGCAATTAATTTTTTAATATTAGATGTAATTATTATATCTCCACCAGCATCCTTCAGGCCAAATGTTGGAAGATTAAATTGCTTAAAATTGCAACACAATATTTAAAATAAATAAATACATAAAAAATGTTTGTTTTTTTACAACTGTAAAACTAAGTTTGCAATAGCAACTATTGAATTTTCATTCTCAAGTGATTATTCAGTCATCAGTTACCTCAAGTAATGCTCAAATAATAATTTATCAGCAAGTGTCTCTATTCTAATGTGGTCAACCTTAAGCTTTGTGAAAGGTACTTTGATGAGAATATCCTCTAAATCAGCATTTCTTAAACTGTGGTCCGTGGCCCCCTGGGGGTCCGCAAGCTTACAGATGGTGGTCCTCAAGCCCAGTATTGAATTCAGACCTTTTTCTTTCAGCAGGAATTTCTGTAGCTGTAGTGGTGGATAAATGCAGGACTAGAACTTCTAATCCAGGACTGTTATTGAATTCTAGATTTTTTTAAAATAAAATAAAAGAAATTGGGAGACAACGCAAATAGTTGCTTTTGCATACAGAAACAGGGGCGCGCCGACCCAGTGTGCAAAGTGTGTAGCGCACACAGGCGCCGAAATAACAAAGACACCAAAAATTTCAGTTGAGGTGCAATTACTTAAAAAAATCCCTAATTTAATTAAACTAAAATGTACTAAATTTTCTCGACATCTTAATTATGTTTTGTAGATTTACCAGAAAAAAACTTTTTTATACATATTTAATTTCTTTATTATTATTTATTTATTTCGTTTTATTCTACTTCTGAGTCTCCTGTTATTTAGACATAGACCTGTCCAACCTTTTAATGAACAGGGGTGCACCTCATGTAGTTGCAAACAATGAAAGGTGCCATAATTCACATGGCTGAAAACATGTAACACTACTATCTCACTGTAGTAGTTAGTGGTAAAGCACAGTACAGTTTTATTACCACAGGGGATAAATTCTACTCGTTTCTTTTTTATTTTTAAATAGCAATCTTCTCCTTATTGCAGAATTGCTGCACATTGCTAAGTCTCCGGCTTTTTATCTTACAGAGAAAATCTGGTTCTTTTAAATCAACCAAATGTTCCAGTTAAATAAAACAATATTTTCTTCATTAAAATACTGATATCCAAAAAGCCGGAGACTTGGCAGCTCTGTTTCTGTCAAAAATAAGATGACACTATTCGAAAATACTAGTAAAAATGTCCCCTGCGATAATCAGGCCACGAATAGTGGTAGACTTATGCATCACAAGCGACACATATGATGCATGTACATCTCATGGCACATTATTGAATTTAAAGAAAGCATACTTTAAAGTGGATTTTTTATTTTAAAAACAGCTACTAATAGAATGATTTGAATGGGTGCCAAAAGAATCTTCAAAGGGTGCCACCATAGCGACCGTGGGAGAGGCGTTGGACAGACCTGGATTAGAGACTGGGATTTCTAGGCCAGGGCCCAGCCTGTTTCAGTTAAAAGAGTGCAAATGTTGGTGGTGTGGGCCTACTTTGGCTCTACAAGTCTTCTAATCCTTTCATTGATGATCCATCTCCAACTTCAAACTTTGCAGTTGAGTCTTTACCCACCGAAAGTTCTTGTTTAATAAATCAACTAGAAAACGATGTAGACATTCTTACCAGATTTTCTTCATATACAAAAGTAATCCGAGTTGTTGCTTGGATTCAAAGATTTGCTTACAACACAAGATTCCACTTAAAAAGGAAAGGGCCATTAAATGCAGTTGAACTTAACAACGCTTGTAAAACTGTCGTCAAGTGCTTACAATAGTCAGCATTTTCTGATGAAATTAATCTACTTAAACAACACAAACCACTACTAACATCCAGTAAATTGCTTTCTTTAAACATCTTTCTAGATGCAGATAATATTTTGCGAGTTGGTGGACGTCTCAGCAAGCACAAAAAACCATGTCACTCGATACCAAACATCCAATGCTTATTCCCAAAAATCATCCCTTAACAGAAACTATTATCCGGTACTTCCATCTCTATAGTCTGCATGCGGGTCCTGATCAAGTTCTTTCCTTAATTCGTCAAAAATTTTGGATTCCAGATGGCAGATCAACAGTTAAGAAAGAATTAAGAAAGTGTATTCATTGCATTCGAATATCTGCCCAACCGCTTACTCAACTCATGGGTGACTTGTCCTATTCACGAATTAATCTTTGCAGAGCGTTTCAGCACACAGGGATTGATTTTGCAGGTCCCACCAATACAAAGTGCCAACATAAACGGAAGTCTACTACTTTTAAATCCTATATCTGTCTTTTTATATGCATGTGTACCAAAGCAGTACACATTGAATTAGTTTCAGAACTTACCACCGAAGCCTTTATATGCACTTTATAGCGTTTCATATCACGCCGAGGACAACCAACAGACACTTATTCTGATAAAGGTAAAACATTCATTGGTGCAGCCTCATATCTTAAAAAACTGTTCCTAATTAAGTCCAAGCTTTTGTACACAGCGCCAAATTACTTGGCATTTCATACCTCCTTATGGTCCAAACTTTGCAGGATTATGGGAGTCTTCCATAAAGCTAGCCAAACGGCATCTAACCAAATCATGCCAAGGTACTCTCATGACATTCGAAGAACTTTCCACAACCGTATGCCTCATTGAAGCATGTATAAATTCTCGTTCACTTATTCCTTTATCAACAGACCCTAATGACTTATCCGTTTTAACTCCAGGACATTTCCTCATTGGTGATCCATTACTTGCTTTACCTGACATGTCATCTCATAATAATCCATGTATTAGCCTCCCTTCCAGGTGGAAGCTGTGTATCAAGATTCGAGATAATTTCTGACAACGCTGGACTAAAGATCATCTCGAAACCTGTTCCTTAAGGCATAAATGGAAAAAGGGCAACCATATTATCAAGATTCGTCAACTAGTCTTGGTAAAAGAATCTTCAATCCATACAACTCATTGGAAGTTAGCCCTGGTCGAAAACATAGGGCGCCAAATGAAATTATGCACACAGGCGCTGGATACTGCTGGCGAGCCCCTGTACAGAAATTAGGTGGCTGTCTTGAGAAAAAGCTTTAAATCTCTATTTTGCACTGCATGATGAAGTAAGGTTATTTTTATTGGATTTCAAATGCCTTTTAAAAGAATGTTTCAATGCTTTCTCCTGGCTTCTCAGGGCGGCATATTTGATAGATATTTTTAGTTTTCTGAATGGGCTGAATTTAAGCTTACAAGGAACATCAGTACGTATTTTCCAGGACAGACAAAGTAGATGCAACAATAAAAAAATTGATTTATGGTCAAATCGACTCGAAAATGATAATTTGGAATAATTCCCAACATTATTCGATTCCTTATAAACCTCTGGTGATACAATTTCCCCTGATATTGTTCAAAATTTCATTGTACACCTGAAGAACTTGAAAGAAGCTTTCCGACATTATTTTCCTCTCTCACAGTCAGAAAATGAGTGGATGAGGGGTCCATTTCATTTCCAAGATATTAGTGAAATGCAATCCTTAACAATCTTAGAGCAGAAACAACTTGCAAAATTATCATGTGATGGTTCCATAAAATTGCTTTCCAAGTGAATTGCCTTCCTAATTTTTGGTTGTGTGTGAGAAATACATATGCAGAACTAGCAGTATTACTATCCAGTATTTCCTTACCTTCTGTACAACATATTTGTGTCAAAAGACTTTCTACAGCCTTGTGCACATGAAAAACAAATATAGAAATCGATTAAATGTCAAAACAGACTTGCGAATACATGTTTTGAACTTTGAACCAGACATTTCACATCCCTTTGGAAAAAAATAGCATCATACTTCTCATGGGAAATAATAGTGTATATTTTAGCTGTCTTAAAATATGTGGCATCTTTCTTATTAATGCAACTGATTTTTTCAACCACTAAACATGGAATATCTGTAATTAAAAATAAATAAGCTCTATATTATAAAAAAAAAAAAAAATTATCTTACATTAACAAAACTTTTGTTGGGGGTCCCCAGAATGCATATCATATCAAAGGAGGTCCGTGAGATCTTAAAGTTTAAGAAACGCTGCTCTAAATGACAAACTCTACACATAGACCAGGAGGCAGCTACACAGATAATCACATTTAGTTGGAAGCTGAAATTCCAGGATTAGACAGAATTCGATTAGCATATTAAAATGCAACAGGTCTGCCAAGTCATATCTTGGTGGAAACCACCTTCAGACCTAATTTTAGTGGTTGACTCGTAGGTTTATCATTGTGTTTTCCTGCACCCAAAGCTATGAAAACATGGAAGACTGGGAGCAAGAAAACACAAAGGTAAACTTATGAATCAACTGTTAAAATCAGGTTTTCAGGTGTTTTCCACTAAGATATGACTTGGCAGACCAATTGCGTTTTAATATGCGAATCCAGTTTTAACTAATTCTGGAATTTCAGCCTCCAACTCGATGAGGTGATTGTCTGTGCTGTTGCCTCACAGTCTAACAGTGACATAAGTTGCATAAGGAGCTGTACAACTCATTTGGACCAATGTCCACAGCAATTTTTTACAAAGTTAAGCCTTGGGATTTGACTATGATGACAGTGTATGCAACTGTTAAAGACAACTAACTTTGTGAACATGAGACTTTCCAAGATTTAGAAATTAATGTGAAACGGAAAAGTCTTTCAGTTAAAAATGACCCATGCTAATCATCAAAATTCCACCATTATAGCCTGTGGTAAGCCTGAAGGTCAGATTCCTGGGATCATAGACAATATCTGTTACCATGCATACCAATATAATGTAGAACAAAAAATATATATATATATCTGTATGTGTATAAAACGTTTGTTAATCCCTTTTTTTTTAAATACTGCATTAAATACAAATAAACAATTTCATATTGATTTCCAATAAACTTGATAAAAATTGCAAACAGTTGAATTAAGATAGGCTTAAAAAAAAAAAAAAATCATGAACTTAATATTTTTGAAAGACAGAAATGTTTATTTTAAAACTCAATGATTAAATAAAAAAGATTTAAACTTCACTCAATGTATTTCAAGATTAAAAGTTATGGGGCCCTAATTTCAAAAGACTAAAATACTTCTGCTTGTAAAAATAATGATATTAACTTTCATTTTATTCATAAATCTGCACCGTTTTACAACATTTGCATCTTAATTTACATAATTTTGACTATATGTTCCTTTTGTCCAGACCGACATTAGGATTTGTTAAAAAATTGTTTTTTTGTGTTTTTTTAATAAGATTATCGCAATAAAAAAACTTTGTAATTATAAAAGTTTTGTGAAAATAATTTTAAAAAGGCTGAAGTCTTTATTTCACTACACAGTATCATAAAAACACCAAAAATGAGCTGTGAAGACCTAAAACATGAAGAAATTCTAATATACATGCATACATACAAAAATCCTTTTAAAAATACCGCAAATGGATTAGGTAACTTCAAAATATACCAAAATTTCCATTATTGGGTTTTTATCATAATTACAATACTTTCATTATACTTTATGTGCCTGAAAAATAAAAAGATTTACTAAATGAAGTCCTATTTTGATGAAACATAATTAATATAGTATTGATATAAAATGAGAAATAAAACTATTTGAATAAAAAGTAAAAATAAATAGAAAATAATATAATATATGGGGCTTTTTAGGCAATTTTTTTTTTTTTTTTTTGTGTTTGGGATAATGAATATTTTTGATTTCCAATCTGCAGCGAGATCTTCACACTATCGACTTCCAGTCAATATGAGCAATATTTTGAGAGCTATCATGTTGACAAAAGAGTAATTTTTTATGGTAAGTCGAAGCTGTGTTCCAACAATAAGTATCTTAAAAGATTATTTTCATTTTAATTCTTTTAACTGTTATTTCATAATTATAAATGTATGTTATTGTATAAATGAAAAAGCAATTTCTATCTGGAGGGGAATTTCTACTACATTCGACAAAATTAGTGAGTTTTAACTCTCAAAATTTGACATTGAAAATTTTAAGCATAAAAGAAGGGGTTTTGAAAATTTTAAGTGTAGAGAAAGGGTTTTTAGCTCACAGGCTATCAAAGCCTGAGAGCTAATGTGCCCGCAGGCTCTGTATGTATGTACGTAACATGATAACTCTTGACAGAAATATCAGATTTGCTTCAAATTTTGGATATAGGTTCATTCTGATAAGGTACTTCCCTGACTAGTTTTGGGGGTTCATTGGTTAAATATAAAGGGGGAACAGGGGTCTAATCCCCCCTAATTTAGATAAATGGGTTTTTCATGCAGGATTATTCGATTTGCTTGAAATTTGGAATACTGGTTTATTCTGATAAGGCTCTTCCCTGATTAGATTTGAAGGCTCATTGGTTAAGTATGAAGGGGGGAAATGGGGGAGTTAATCCCCCCCCCCCCCCTTAATTTAGCTAAATGGTTTTTTTGTCGATTTCTTTATTTTTCGAGGGGCTTTATTCCTTGAAATAAGAGTATAGTATTAGTGTGAATAGCCTGTGAGCTCAATGCCATTGATTTGATTGCCATTGATTATTATATTGAACATGTAGTATTTGTTTTATGAAATTATAATTAAAAAAATTCAAAAGATAAGCTGTAATTATTGTGCACGTATTTAAGAAATAGTGGGTGATTACAAATCACAAAAAAAAAAAAAAATAAACATACTACAAAAGTAAATTCAAAATTTTGTTTGCATACTTTATAACTGTAGTATGTGATTCCACTTGATCACACAGACAACACCCAAGCACTTTTCACATTAGCACCTATTTCACAATTATTGTTCTCAAGCATATACAGTTTAACTGGGTGGTTTTATTTTTTATTTATCTGCAAAATTTTCTCACAAAAAATGTTCCGCATTTAATACTCTTTATTGTAACATCATATGAAATTTCTTCTCATTCAGTTTATTCTTATTAATTATATTTTTGCTTTTTCAGATAAATAATTCAGAAAAATTCCCTGTGCGGTGTAGACTATTTCATTTTAAACCAGGTTTAGAGAATGCTAAACTGTCAGATGAATATTATCAAGATAAAAGTGATCCTATACTTGAAGAACAAAAAGAACTTTTAGAAGAAATGCCTATGCCTGAACTGATAAATGATCCTTCAGAAAATATTTCTATTGTAGAAAAATTAGGAATTAAGTACATTAAATAGCTTTTTTTATTATATTGAACATGTAGTATTTGTTTTATGAAATTATAATTAAAAAAATTCAAAAGATAAGCTGTAATTATTGTGCACGTATTTAAGAAATAGTGGGTGATTACAAATCACAAGAAAAAAAAAAATTAAACATACTACAAAAGTAAATTCAAAGTTTTGTTTGCATACTCTATAACTGTAGTATGTGATTCCACTTGATCACACAGACAACACCCAAGCACTTTTCACATTAGCACCTATTTCACAACTATTGTTCTCAAGCATATACAGTCACTGATACTAGTGTATTTTCTGTATACAACTTCACTTTGTTAATTGTTGTAAGCAAAGCAGACATAAAGCAAGATTGGAAGGGAGATGGGAGGTTTTTTTTTTTTTTCTTCCCGCACAATCAATGTTGTAAAATAGTCACAGCATTAGAATTACTAACAATAAGAAGAACTAAGTTTATTATAAGAATCTAGATAAATTTTAGTTAACTTTAATAAAAAAAATTAGTAATTGTAGTTGTAAAAAAATCAAAACTTATTGTCTTAAAACTCTACATGCAAAAGTACACTTCAGAAAAAGAAAATAAAAACCCTAACAAATAAATTTATTTAATTTCCCTGTTTTCAAAACATCGAAATTGGTATTTATTATTCAACACTTGAATCAAAATGTTTGTACAAGTTTAAATTGAAGATAGCCTCCTTAATCAAGAAATGTTTCTTCGGCACCCTAGCCAAAGCTTTTATTATGTTTTGTTAGTCATTGCTGTAAATAATCTGCAGTTTTTAATTGAAAATATTTAATACTAAACTCTAAATATTTTTTCTATGTAAGATTTGTTAGATTTTAGACTGATTAGTATGTGCATTGACTGTGATTTAAATTAACTCTTTAGAGTTGTGGTTCCTAACCTTTTTGACTCACAGAACTCTTTTTAGAATAAATTTCTATGATGGAGACATTTAGCTTCGTTACTTTATGTTTTACAAGGGTATTTAGATGTATTGCTATGGAGCAGAAGAAAGGATAGATAGTGGTTTAAACATTGCCCATTCAATGTTGCTGAAATATACTTAGAAAATTTCATCATAATACTTAATTGATTCTCATTTGTTACAAACACACATGATACTGTGAAAACTTAGCTAAGCATTAATGTTCTCCAAAATTCAATAACGGGCAGGAATTTCCAGGCCCGGGCTGGCCTGTATGTATTTTCGTGATCCCCGCCCCAACACAACCTGGCAGACCTCCAGTTTGCCCTCAGTGTGGATCTTTTTAAGGTATCCTAAACCATATTTACACAAGCAAAGGAAGGTTATAAGATAACTCTGAACGATTATGCCGACATGAGTTTGCACCCAGCACCTCCTGTCTACCAACTTTGAGAGCAGATGTCCTTGATGAACCTCTCAGCCACTCTTTAAAGTTTTTGAAGCAAAGCAAATAAATCAACAAAAGAATTTTTCCTAAGGGGATGTGATAAACATATCAAGGACCTTTCCTCTTGGATGACACAGACCTTATGCTAGAGTAATTATCAAAGCTGCCGATCAACCACATAAAAGAAATCTGCTTCAGTGTAGTTGATTTTTTTTTTTTTCGCACCATAAAAAAATATATATAAAGCATTTTTCATTAAGTTAGCTGTTGTATTAATGATATGTTAAAAATTATTAAAATAAAAGTTAGTAATTTTATTTTCCTGGTTCCTATATATGCTATACTGTTTAAAAAAAAATATATATATATTGGTTTTTCAGATGCTATCATTTATGAAGAAAACATTTTCATACTGAACAAATATTTTCAATAGACAAACATGCTGAATTAGAGTCTAAGAGTGTAAAATGAACATTATTTTTCTACCTTTGAATATATAAATTATACTGTGCAACTGAAAACCTTTGAGAATTGATAGCTTCTGGTAAACTGATATTTCATGTAGATACTGGGTTGAGGAAACATTAATACATTGTACAAAGTACTTTGAAACAGAAGTGGTTCTTTAAATTTCAGAAATCGGTTTCTGAGTTTTCTGAAGATAAAGGAATTTTTGGAATTGTGAGTAACTCAAAAGAGATTATATTATATTTTTGTAAACCTTCTTGCTAGATCAAGAAACTTTTCTTTTTCTTCATAATGAACTTAATAAAATCAAATTTTGAAGAAAAAATTCATTATATTAATGGCCAATTCCAATATACAGAAATATCACATTTTATCTTCTATTGTTAGTTATTTAATGCATTAAAGCAAAATTTTACAACCAGTGTTTCATATAAATAGCATATGCTACATGGTATTTTTATATAAAAGTTTGGCACATTACAATGTCGATAGATATTGTTTGTGAATTTTTGTGTTGCATACATAAAAAGAATTGCCTCCCCTATCTTAGACGCATACCAACATGATCTAGATTAAATTATGAATCATGGAAGTTAACGGCTGATATAATGAGTTCAATTAAAAAATTGTACAAGCTATATCAAATAATTTAAAACTCAAACTGTAAAATGAGAAAATGTGTAACTTTTTTTTGGAAGGTGAAGGGAGAGATAGTTGTCTTAAACTATGCCTGTAGACTAAAAAATTAAGCATATACAGTAGACTCCTAAAATCCGCATGTTGTTCCAGATGTAAACTGTGAAATTTACATTTTACAAAATTCAAGATGCTTAAAATTTTTATACAGGGTTCGTACACATTTCTTTAAATAAAAATCAAGGACCAAAACCAAAAAAAATTAAGGACGTACAAATTAAACTAATAAATTATAATATGCATTTTTTAATAAAGGGTTTCATTTTTGTAAATACAGTAGTCTTGAAAATCTGAGGTAATTGGGGCTGACACCACCTTGGAGTACTGAAAACTCGGATTTTCCAAAAAAGTAGAAAATTCTTATCCAAATCATCCAAAATCAGTAGCAAAGCTTTTTATCGTTTCACCTGCATCTAATCTTTTTATAGCTTCTAACCTAGTTATCATAGATACAAATTTTCTCTTATTTTTTTCCATTCATTTTTACCACGTTGCTGCTTAAAGAAACTTGCACCAATCTTTTTCAACTGTAATGCTTCTCCAAAAAGATAAGGAATGTGAAAAAAGCTGACTATGAATAAATGACATAGCAACTTACAATGCAATGAACTTTACCATGGGTGGCAACAGTCACGTTTCCGTGGGTATGTACCCTCCGAAAGGAACTGTTTATCGGATGAAAGGAAGGCTGTGTTAAAATCTTCTTCACTCCTGTTGGGGATTTTTCTAGATTCCTGCAATTGACGTGACATGGGTAATGTCCACTGGTCACGGAGTACATCCCCTAGAGCCTAAGGGAAAGAGAAAAATCTTGTAGAACTAGTTTAGAAACCCCTTTCAACCCAACCCTTAGCCATCTGCCTGAACAAGATAAAAAAAAAAGTAGTGCATGACTCAAAACGGCAATGACATTCCTTCCAGGAAAAAATAAAACGAACTGGCTTTCGGGCGAGTAAAAAAAAATTTTTATTTTTATTTTTGACACCTCGAATTAAGCGGAACCTCAAATTTTCAAGAGACTACTGTACAAGTTTTAAACATTCAAATGGCCAGGGGGGAGGGGGAATTTCAGGCAGTTAAAGTACCACACAGAGTAAAAAAAATTAAGTTTTAAAGATTTTAAACTTTGGTATTATAGAGGGGGGGGGGGAGAAAAAAGGGGAAGTGAAGTTTTGGAAGAAGGTGAGATTAAGATTTTTTTTTAAATCAGAAATTCAAAGAAATGCAGAAGAGTTTCACCCCTGATTAAGAAATAATAGAGAGTAAAATTAAGGACTTTTTGCAGATTTTACATAAAAATAAGTACATTTAATCACCAAAAATTGCTTTTGAAAAATATAAGGACTTTCAAGCAGCATAAGAACCCTGTTATATCATTCTGTACACATTGTAATATGTAATTATGGTTAATATGATTGAACTTGTGCTTTCTCATGAAGGCATCATGACATGAACGATCACTGACATTGCAATCACTTCCCATCGGATTTGCAACTGTCACTTCATTATTTTTCCTGTAATTTCAATAGGCTAGTTATGATAAAAATTTGAGAATTGCCCATTTTCCCACTTTTAATAATAGATATGATTTAAATGGCAAATTAAATGCATATTATTACAATCAGACTATCGCAATATCAATATGTAATACTAATTTTTTGTAATATTAATTTTTGTTAATCCTTTCAATAGAACAAAATATCACTTGTCCACATTTTAATTTTTTGATATTTAATCTTAAATTTTAGTCATAAAACATTATCCAGCATATGAAAATCGATGGTTTTAGTATATTTTGTTTCCATATTTGAATTTTCTTCTGAACTTATGTTTGTTTCAAAAGCACTTATATTGCAACAGAAACACTACTTCACTCTGTTTTTTATGCTTACATTTTTTTTAAAGCTAGAACTTTTTTTTTTTATTTAGTTTGCAATTTATTGAATATAATTAATATAAGTCTAAATTAATTACACCCCAAAATGGCATAATATCATGTCACTAGTATAGCATTGAAGATAATTCTATGCAGAAAGAAAAAAAGTGAACATTTTCTGATGGAAATAATCAGAAAAACTTGCTTTTTATTAATATTGTTGATATCTAAAACGCATATTTCTCTAATAAATGAGGAAAAGGTGTATCAGACAAACATCGATAAGAAATTAATGCAGCTCGAAAGTAGATGGATATTAATTTTTAGCTGCTTGATGAAATAAAATTTTCTTTTTTTTTTAAACATGTTTTAATGTAGTTTAGTATCTATATTTACTGCCACTTTCATCGATTTTTGTTTGAAAATTATTTAAATGTTTTATACAAGATCAGAAACATTGGCTTATGTAGCAATTTTTAATGTATTTCAGTTGTATTAATTTTTTTGTTTGTTTGTTTTGTTTTTTTTCAATATGAACTGTTATGTGCACTTCATATTGGGAACAAGTCGGAAATTGTACATCAAATATGGCAAATGAGGTGCGTTCGTATTATCACTAGTTTCATAAATATTCAGATCTTGGTTCAAGAGCTGTTGCACTCTCATGCAAAAATGCATGAATACTAAATTTATTACCATTCTATATATTTAATTCAGTAATACGGAAATGACTCCATCTTAAATAGAACATCATCACCATGACAACCTAGAATCACTTTCTATCATGGGATATCATTGAATTAATTGCATATAATATAATTTAATAGAATGAAGAAAGCTTTTATTAATATCTTTTAAGTTTTAATTTGATTTCCATAAAATTTGAAATGACTCAACAAAATTTGCTTGTTTTATTGTAGTACTATTTAATGTTAATAAGAAAGAGAGACAAGAACACAGTTTTATTTATTTATATATTTTTGCTTTTATTAATAGTCAACAAAATAAGCTATAAGTTACATATATTATTTTTATACAAACACAGTATACATAAGTAGTTTTACCTACATGCACAGATTTCTACACATATTTATAGATACGTCTTAATTTAAGACATATGTTATAAAATCTTAAATCTTTATTTTGGACCATTAAA
The DNA here is from genome assembly GCA_963932465.1 of Maratus speciosus. Taxonomy (NCBI): domain Eukaryota; kingdom Metazoa; phylum Arthropoda; class Arachnida; order Araneae; family Salticidae; genus Maratus; species Maratus speciosus. The sequence continues at coordinate 338,766,102 of OZ010797.1, read as the reverse complement.
GTAATAAAGCAATGATAAGTTTAATTTATAAAAAAATAAATGTTTTCTAATTAGTGCAGCATACTTTACATTTTTATTAAATACCAACATTTTTAGTTACAACAAAAGAGTTTACAAATAAATCATAGTTCCTTTTAATTTTACACCTACTAATGTTACTGGATTTCCTATGGCTTTATGATGAAAAAAAAAAAAAAATGCTTACTATCACAGTGTCAATGTCTTTTAACAAAATAAAAAGCTCACAATGCTTTGATGGTTAATTTGTACACTAGAAACATATTCACAAAAGAAAGCATTTACAAATAGATATATTCACATCTAAAAATATATCCTTGAGAAAGATATATAGTGTGAATTAGCCTGGCATAAGAAATTCCTGTTTATTAACACAAAAGGAACCGCTAAATCATTAGCAAATTTTTAAACCTTGACTAATGATTATTTACAAATGAATAAAGATTATGAGTTACTTAGTGGAATCTCGTTGATTCAAAATTAGCAAGGCCTGAAAATATTTTCCAATTAAGCAAAAAATTCCCATGGAATGTTTTTAAAAGAACATTTAGCACACATATTATTGAAACTCGTGATCAAGTTTAAGCATGCCCATCAACAATCAAATGAGCTCCATACTTCATGAAAATATTCACAGTGACCAGTAGATGGCTACTAAGTGAAAATGAACTGCCGGCCATCTACTGGCTACTAAAAAATGCCATCTACTGGCTAATGGCTACTTGACAAAATTTCTTATTTTCAGTTTTAATGTAACTTTTTAACCATTGAACAAGATTTTTTAATATCTGGATTTCAAATTAGCGAGATTCCACTGTATCTACTTTGGTATAGTTATAGGACATGCTATATTACATTGGTATTACATATAATTATATTTTTTTAAAAATATCTTTCTCTCGACAAAATATATTGTTCACCATGATTTGACTCATAGAATGTATGTTCATGAAATAAAAGTACTAATTTCCCTCATGCATTAAACAATAGTACTTTGCATAAATCTTTAGTTTTGTAATAAGATGTTTACATAATTACATTTTTTTAAAATTATTTTCTTAAATTTTAAGTATTTTTAAAAAGCAATAAATTTTGAAGATTTTACTTAAGTGAAAATTGCAAAATTTATACCCTTTTTAAAATATTTAAAAATTCAGGAAAATAATTTTTGAAAACTTAATACAGAGATATCAAACGTTCACTTTCTGAAGGTGAAAAGCAAATTTTGATAATTGTATTAGCAAATGAATAATTGTCTATTTAAAATTACTTTGCATTTTGCAATCTGTGAAGGGAAAACATTAAAAATAAAAATGGTGTCGTTGAATGGATTAATGGTACTTTTCCAGCTTAGAGACCTTGGCATTTTTTTAAAAGCTTGGTGCAATTCGGGCTTTAAAAAGTGAGATTTGTTGCCAAATGATATAAACAGCTGGCACTTTTATGCTTGTTTATATATGTAACTATACATAAATATCTAAACATTTATTTATATATATATCATTGTTTTTTATATACAATTTACTTTTGTTTGTATATAAAAATAGACAAATTGCTTCTTTATATCGAATAAATTATATAAATATTAAAAAAAAATGCTTGTGTATAGGAAACAGTGAATAGGTTGCCAGAATATATGTTGCCAAATTTCCTTCTCTCATCCGTTTTCTCTATCTTGCTAATGCCTCTATACGGAAAAAGTACCGAATTAACTATCTGAAATCAACAATTAGTAATGCCACATTAAAAAGTACAATGAATAAGTGTTTGTTATAAAATTTACGTATATTTTATTGAAGTTTACTAAACACCATTTAAGTGAACAAATGATCAAAAAATATTTTTCATTACTAATGTCGTTATTCACATCTCATAACAGAAAGTGCAAATGCAGGCAGTGGTGTTTAGAGGAGGATAGCGCTGGGCACTAAAAGCTAAAGGATAAAAAAATGCATGAAATACCATTGTTTCTGGTGTATACGACATGCCGCAAAATTTAACACTTTTTTTAGGAAAAAACATACAAGTATATGTTACTTATGAGTTAATTTTTAATAATTGAAATGAAAAATTTAAATGTAAACTTACATTTAAAATTTATTTTATGTTAGAGCTTCAGTAACTGTAGAATTAATATAAGTATTTATTTTCTAAAATTAAATATGATTCTTTGTAAGTTATGTTAATCAATGTAACATATTTAGTTTTCCATTCCTAAATATTCTAACAAAAGCATAATATATGTCATACAAACGACAACGAGAATAAAAAAAAAGGTATGTCATAAACTAAAACATGTGGTAAGTGGTTAATACATAAGTTTTTCAAAAGGATCATTTGTACGGAATCTAAAAAAAAACCTTGTACAAGGCACCATGCCTACTAAAGTAGCTTCTGGTTACAGAATATGTAGTGGATTTAGTTATGAAATGATAATTTATGGAAGAAACACTATGGAACTTATGAATATAACACACGAAATTTTTGATAGAGCTGTTTATGACAGGTATAGCCATTATGCCTTTTTGGTACTTCCTTGTTACAGTTTCTCTCCCCCCCACCAAATTATACTGTCATGCATATGCCTAATAAACTTCCGATTATCCGTCATTCACGGGACCGACAGGGTGGCGAATATCAAAATAGATGGCTAATCGAAAGCCAGTACAAGACCATTATTAAAAACACATTTTTATTTGTTGGTTTATAAATAACAATATTTAAATGTTTTTTTTTAATTTATTCGCTGTGTATTTCGTGAATAAAAAACACAATTAATTATAAAAAATAAATTTATGAGACAGATTTAAAATTTTACAGAGTAAGTATAAAGTACAGTAGACTCCCTTAATACGCGACCCTAAAATCTGCATATTTTTTTAGATGTAAACAATGAAATTTACAGTTAAGTTGCAGGAACAAAATTCAAGATGGTGCCGAAATCAGAGACTACTGCAATGTTTTTTTTACTAAATTTTTTGTTAATCATACTCTTTTGGTTATTACAGCTGATTTATTACTGAACAAATTTACATTACTTTTGATTTTGATATAAATTAACATATCTATATGATGACGTATCAATCTTACGATTGCTTTACCAGTAGATGGCAGCATAGGACTTTTGGAATCGAATTGAATCGATCTCATTGGTAATAATTTAATATTTTCCTAAATTTTTATTTTACATAATTATTTTAATAATTACTTACGTTTAAACTAATAAATTATTTTAATATTTTACTTATTTTAATGTTTCACTTTATTGTAAGCATTTATTTTAATTTCCCTTGCTTAATTACCAATCAAATTAATGTTTCAAAAATGTAAACAAATCAATGACCAGAAATCTGCAAAATTCTAAAATCCGCACAACCTCTGGTCCCAAGCTGTGCGGATTTGAGGGAGTCTACTGTACCTGTTTTCATCCAAAATAATCCATTATACATTTTTGTTTGCGTTTTGCTTGTTTTAGCGCAGCAAGATTATGAATTTTACATAATAAACGTACTTGGGTTGCATCTGCTTCTTCTTGCAGAATAGCGCTGCCTCACTCGGGTTCATTTTTCATGCGAGTTTTTGTTGTTCGTTTCTGATTCAAAAAAATAGAAAGGAGGGGTGTGGTGGTTGATCGAATGGCAGATAATCGGAAGTCTACTGTATATACATCATACACCATCATTTATTAAGATGTTTTCCAATATTTTTTATGATAAAAATGATGTAAAATATTATTAAATGTCATCTTTAAATTACAGATTCAGTCATTTTGTTATAAGAACTTGTTAACAATTTTTTTTATTTCAAAGGTATTTTATATGAGGACGCAAGTTTCGAAATTTGCCTTATTCAGGAAATCAAATTTCGAGAAATCACAAAAATCCTCTAACTGCATCCATTGGTTTTCATAGTAAACCAAGATTTTCAAATGCCAGAAATGCAGGATACAACTAGTTTTGCAAATTGTAGTGTTTTTTTTTTTTTTGGTGCAGGTTTATCAATGGAATATATTGATGGAGAAAACATGATTGGATAAGGCGAGTTTTGAAACTTATGTCCTCATATATATATATGATAATAATTCAATCATAATTTGTATTGATACTTTCAATTAAATATTGATTTATAACAATAAATTACATGTAATCACAGAAATTGTCATTAATCTTGGGATCCCAAAACTTTTAGATTAATATACCATTAAATCGAAACTCATATTTTTACCATACCACCAAGCAACAAAGAAATGCTAAAATTTAAAATTGCCTAGTTTTACTAAAATGGTACTTAGGTTTTTTTTCTTTTATTAACATTCAAATAATTAGTCTGGAATAGAAATCAAAAATCTCATTTTTAAGTGGATGCAGCCCACTAATAAAAAATATGCCCAATGGAAGCAAAAAAAAAAAAAAAAAAAAAAAAATGGAGCGTCATGAGGAGAATGATACACAGTTCCTGGTTATTAAATATCTACTGATGTGTGGTGACTGACTCAAAAAGGGGGATAAAATTTTTCAAAGGCTTTCCAAACTGGATTTTAATTTTTATAAATGTCGTTAACCAATTCAACCGGTATAAAGAAACAATGCTTTTACCTCTGATTTATCTCAGGGCAAACAAAGTGGTTAACCACATCAGTTAGACTGACAATGTAATATTTATAATTTTTCTCACTTCTTAAGAATTAAGCACATTCTTATCAGTATTTATGATATAGTCTCTCTTATAAGGTTGAATATTAAAGATGCAGTATTTACATAGGCTGCAGTGTTTTTTCCATGAATTATGGTACATACAAATATTCTACCATATAAGCAAAGTGATCCAAAAGTAAATGGTACATACAACACGTAAAATACAATAGCAATGAACCTACTTAGAAATGTAAGAAACACTGATGGAATTAAAAAAAAAAAATCTATAGTCCCTTCAAGATTAAAAGATGCTTTAAATAAATATAAGGATTATCCATTTCTGCAGGGAGTACCAGCTCAGCTTTTTCCATCGAACTGTCATTTTACAGAAATATATAACTATTTTCCTAAGAAAATCTATTTAGAAAACAAAAAATTAAGAAATATATCTTGAAATAATTGGGGGGGGGGGGGGTGTTCTGCAAATTTATGATAAACAAATTACGATATAAACAAACACTGATAAAAGTAACAGAGAACAAAATATATATTACAGCAAGAGCAATGATCAGCAAATGCTGCCAATTCATATGTGCTTTTATTTATTTTAAGTCACCCTTTGAATAATATAGTTTGATTCTGTATGGTGCAGAAATTTAGTAGCATTTTACAGAATTATTGGAATGCTTTAGTAATTAGTCAATATTATTAAATTAATATGACCAATTACTATTTATATAATGTGATCAATATTATATAAATAGTAATATTGATTAATGATAAATATCATCTCTGATTTATCTAAATTAGCCATACTGAACCTTTTTTTCTCACAGGCTGCAAAACTTATGTTTATTACATTAGGCGGGCTGCAACACACTTATAAAAGGGTGAAAAAAGGGGTAATTAAAATATTAAGATAAAAATAGTAGTATAACAAAGCAATATACAAAGTTAACATTATCAGTAGATTTTAATGCTTGACGTGGAAGAAATGTTACCAAAAACATTTTACACCCCTATCTCCAAACAATAAACTTCCCCGTAGATTTCTATTGAAAATGTTGTAAAAATGTAGAAATATATTGCAAAGTTTGTTGTTAATAAATGGTACTGTAAAAAAAATTTGGTACTATGTTTTTTTTTTTTTTAAACTAATTTTCAACCCTGAAAAGCAGTATTAGTAAGCAAAAACGTAATAATACAAAAAAAAAAAAAAAAAAAAAAAAAAAAAAAAAATAGAATTTTAAGGTTATAAAGAAAGAAAATGAGGAGAATTTCTATAATAAATAAGTTTTTTGATAAATGTAAAATGTCTATTTTTTTCATTGTAGAAATACATAGCACAAATTTAATTAATTTGGAATAATATTTGATTAGTGTTGAATATTAAATGTACTCAGCACTGTAGCACAAATAGAACTATATGTAAAAGAAAACTTTCGAAAAAAAATTGGCATTTAAGATGTTTTAATATAATTTTGAATTTATTATAATCAAAAGAACAGATTTTGTATTCCCAAGAAAATATATAAAACAACAGCAAAGGTCTTAAATAAATTTATGCACATCTCATGAATTGATGATTACGTATATCGGGCCATATGCGGCTCGCAGGTTGAGTATGGCTGATCTAAATGAAACTAAATGCATTTTTACACACTGAAAGCATAAAATGTAAAAGAAATTATTTCAAATAACAACTAATTTTTAGTTGTATGGGAAAACAAATGGAAAATTAATTTACAGTAGGTACAACAATATTAAGACTTACATTTGAATTCACATGCAAAATAATAGCTCACGAGAAACGCATATTTTTCTCACAAAAGATTTATAAACAAAAACTCCCTCCCGCCCTTCCCGATCAATTTTGTTACAACATTTTGAATTATAAATGAAATCAAAATAAATGGCTCAACACTGGCAATGCATTTTAAACAAAAAGGAAGAAATGGGGATAATGCTTTAACTGAACATTTGCAAACTTGAAATTTGCATTTGATTGCCATTCAGTGCACACTAACTTCAAAACTGCATTTGAAATAAAACATGCGAATTTCCAAATTAAAGGAGGAAATTCTTTTTTTTTAAGTTATTTTACATATACATCAATATACATATTCATCTTTTAAAATTTTAATTAATATTACATCTTAAACAATGTACACCTAATAAAAGAAAATTTCAATAATTTATGTTTTCAATATAAAGTTACGATTTATATGTAATTTACTAATGCAACACTTTCCTTTATAGAGACCTTAGTGCAATTCAAGATTAAGAAAACGAGATTTGTTTACAATTGAAATAAACAGCTGTGGAAGCAAAATTGGTGAAATATTAATATTTATTTATCTAATGATTAAATAATTTACTTTTAATTATACATATTAGATCAATTGCTTCAGTTTGTGTACATAAAATAAATTATGTAAGCATTGAACAAATTGCTCGGTGTATGAAATAACGAATAAATCCCCAGAAAATATTTGCAAAAACTTTCATTCTCTCTCTAAGACCCAGGGTTAGAAACTAGGAGGAAATAATTAGATGTCCAAGGCACCTAATAACTTCTTTTCTTAGTTGTCAAAACATTCCACTTAGCTGCCATTTTGCAATTATTATTTATTTTGCTTATATTGTATGCATACAATCAGATAATATAAGGAATTATAAACAAAGGTATCTTAAAATTCACAAAACGAAATTATGATTTATTAAATTTTTTTTTAAGTGTACCTTGTTTCATTATATAATACTATACATTTTTCCACTTTAAATTGATTGTATTATAATCAGTCAAGCCATACAGCTTAATAAATGTCAAATTAATGACTGAAGGAAATAGGAAAGTCTTGTTTATTTTTTAATTAAATTTGAATAATTAAACCACCTCTCACATACAGCTGTACTGAAACGAAGAATCAATATGAAATGAAATATTTTGCTTAAATACTTGTTACATTATTAAGAAATAGACTAAATGTTTTATTAAAATATATATATACTGTTTGTTTTCAAAAAGCAAAACCCTCTGCACGTTAGCACATGCGTCAGGTCTGCTTTGATTTTATCAAAATACGGATGAGCGGTGTTTGTTTAGCTGCATTTGGCTGAAGCCAATCTTAGTGAAAACATACAAGTGAATGCCAAAATAGAACTATGGAAAACACTCATCTCAGCATAACACCCCTTCGGATAGTAGAATCGACTTGGAGTGCTAGGCGCGGCTTTAAAAAACAAACTATATATATGCATCTTAAAAGCAAAGATAAACATAAGTTAGTGTCAAAAATTATGACTGGATTTAAAATCAGTCGTCAAATTGAAATTTAAAGGTACAAAATGTAACAAACGACTTAATTTCTAGCCCTGCTAAGACGATATACCTTACCTTGCCAAGGCTTGAATAAAAAGTAAGTACCAAAAATGCTAAAGTAACAACAGTAGATTTTACGCAATTTAAAATGAAAACTGAAAATTTACTTATAGTAAAAGTCATTGTTTATATTTATTCTGAAAGTTTAATAAAAAAAATATCACTGAATAAATCACGAAAGGAAGGAGTAATACTAATTTGAAATTTTATCTGCCTATGGCAGCACATTTGCAGGTAAAGTAACAGTATTTAAAAATGCATCAGACTATCAGAAAAAAATATAGAAAAAACAAGAGTACGGAAAAAACAACGAATAGATGAAGTCTTCATCAACCAGGAGAACGGGGAAATCTACATTTAATTTTACAAGCCAAAAAATAATAGCTCACAAGTTGTGAATGCAACTTTCTATTTTTTCTACAAAAGCTATACTATTGTACAGTCAACTCTATGAAATCTGCCAATAACCATGCATTCATTTTGGGATGTAAACAACGGAAATCACGATTAAAGTTAAACCCATAGAACAAATTTAGTATGGTACTGATTTCATCAATTTTTCATAGAACTGAACTGCGTTTTAAAATTCTGATATATTTTCACATATTATGTATTAAAATTACAATTTTACGCATAAAAAGAAGCAAAAAAATGAAAATATTAAATGGGAAATTACAATTTTACGCTAAATCCACTACACTAAAACACCAAGTGTATGGAGAAATATAATAACTGAATGACTTTAATAATAACTGAATTAGTCTCAGCTAACTATTTATTAGTAAAGTTCATGCATTTAATACAATTGCAGATGATTTTATTTCCACTTTATATCAAATCCATAAATAACAACAACTATTGTATATTCTGGCATATAAAACACACTTATGATTTGAGACTGTATTTTTCTATTTTCAAGTATATTCCTCATACAACATGCACCTCCTTTATTGTAAAGGAGCCTTCATGAAATATGTAGCATGAATTTACAATAAACAGCATTAAAAAGTATAATAAGTAGTACAAACATAAAGAAAATAAGTAAATGTAAGGTGAGGACATGTGCTACTGCCAAGACTATCTGCTTGAAAGCTCACAAAGCGTTTGGAATAGTACTCTCACATTTATTCAAATAAATACTTCTTTTTTTGTTCATTAATATAGAAATCTCAATTCCTAGAATTATTAAACCTTTGTGACTCAACATCTTCGATTTGGAAAATATTTACTCAGATGTTAGAATACATCATTTTAAACATACTTTTTCTTTAAAACATAGTAAAACAACTGGAATAAAAAATTGTCTAAAACGGTGTTTTTTTTTTTTTTTTTTCACATCTGCAATAAACAAAAAATTACATACTTTTCACAAATATTGCAAATTTTCTATGCAAAATTGTAAAGTATATGAATTTATCTTTGTAAAAAATATATTTTTGTAAAAAATAATTTTTAATTTGGCAAAACTTACGAAGTTCATTTTAGCAAACGATAAGACGGGGTCCCATCTCCCAGTCCCTTGCAGGCCCATTTGTCCATGTTCAGAGCGACTCGAAAACCAAATCCCACGACACGTCCCGAGGGTCGCTGCCAGGAATGGCCCGTCAGGGCCACTCTTCACATAAACTCCGGTCAGACCGGCGCACTGCCCAGCACATGTCACGCCGGTTGTTCCCAAAAGAGGATGATTGGTCGCATGCGACAGGTCCTGCCATTCAGCTAGAGGAGCCAAATGGTTTCTTCTCTTGGTTCCCGCCCTGACAGCCCGCAGGAACCGAACACCTACAGAGGAGTTGGGCCCACGAACCTACAGGAGGTTTGCCGAGCCGGAGTTACTGTACGGAGGTATCTCAAGATCTGATACCATTATCCGGCAGAGACATTTATGAGAGACTTAGCAAACGATAAACAAAACAATAAACTATAATGTAGCAAATTATATAACCCATTAAACCTTCAGTCCCAAGCTATGCAGATTTCACAGAGTTGATTGTATTTAAAAAACAAATGCAATTTTTTTTTTGTTTGTTTCTTTTGAATGTAAGTCTGTTCTGTTTTGTTTTTTTATGCCATTTTGAATCAAACATAATGAAAGAAAAAGTTAATATAATAAAGGCTCAGTACTGGTATTAATTTTTATACAAAAAAGGGAGAAAGGCTTTAACTGAACACTTTTTGCTCTTTAATTCCTTTGAGGAAAATTTGATATGAAATAATTAAAAGTGTGAATTTTCCCAACAGTAACTTTTAATTTACCAGAGTTCATGCTAGAAAAGAAAAGAGGTGGGACTTTCAAGTTCTATCCAACATTTTAAGAAAGATGTTCCAAAAAGTGAAGTTATTTTTAATGAGATTCTTAAAAAGATTATGTGAATCAAGTGATACTAGACTCTAGCACGAGCCCTGGTTACAGTCAGAGAAATTTACTCTGCAATTAAAAGCTATTCTGATTACAAGCAAAATAAATTGCTTATAAAACAACATATTGATCAAGTAATGATGCACTTTCTGCTTCCAAATGATCTAATACATGTCCTTCAAACTCTTCTTGAGGTACAGATACATCAAAGGACACTTGGCATATAGGACAAACTCTTTCTTCTTCTGTAACTTTCTTATCGTGATTTTGTTTACCTGTATTGACTTGGGACTTTATAGTTTTCGGACTAGTAACTTTAGGTGATGTTTTACTTCCATCTGAAGAGGGATTTGACTGCATGAAAAGCTGCATAGCTTTATTCATTTTGTCAAAGTTCTGGCAACCGTCTAATTGTTTAGTGAAAAAAGCATGGAAGCTATCATCAGAATGCCTTGAATACTGGCTTGACTTTGGTTTGACAGATAATGCAGACTTATCTTCATTGGACTCATTACTTTTAAAAGATTTTGATTCATCTTTAGGTATTTCTCCTACATTAAGTTGAATATGCCCTATATAAAATAAAATACAGATTTTTAATCATAAAATCTACAAAGTTAGAAGTAATGCATAATTTCTAGTTCTGTACAAAGTGTCAATCATGTGTATAAATTAGCAATTTTAATTAAATATATTTTTTTAAATCATTGATTAAGGTAATCTCAAGTGTTCTCTCATTTTTCAAAATGATGTGAAGTATTAAAATCAAAGATGAATAGAATTTTTAATGTTTTTAAAGATATTTTAATTACTAAACAAGTAAGTTTTCTTTTTTTTTTTTTCTTTAATTGTTAACAGTTGTTTACAAGCTTAAATCTTTAAAATTATATCTAAGTTATTATTAGCTACAAAAAGGATTACAATTAAAATTTATCTATTTTAATTTATATAAATTTCTGAATGTAATTAATACAAAGTGAATTGGCGCCGGTGAGAGTTGGACCAGGGATCACATGATCAGGAGGCAAGTGCTTTAGCATTGACCAAAAGGCTAAGCCAGTTACTTTAACCCTCCGAGCGTCTTGCAAAAGGGTAAAATTGTAATGTTGTTTTCTTTGCATTTTGTTTTAAAGGCTAAGAAAATATGATTTTTCAACATTAAAAAATAAACTCAATTACAAATATGAATGTAATCCTTGAGAGTACTAATCATTCTTCAATGTATTTAAAATTCATTAAATCTATAGAATTATATTATCTTAAATATTGCTTGTATTGCTGTGAAACCTGGAGCTTAGTGAACGGAATATTACGCCCCAAACACTTAGAGGGCTAAACTAGTAACTTGCTTTATACTGATTAAATGAGATAAGATCACAACACACTCCATCCCCAGTGACGGAGACATCTTGTTGACATGAAACGAGTGATATGCACTCGTAGGTAATGCTATCGTGAGCATGTGTGATGTGTGGGATGACAGGCCTTGTGCTATGAGAATTTCACAGGTTTTGCTTGCTGGAAATGATTTATTTGGTGCAGCCATCTGCTGGTAATGAGAAGAGATGATTGCGGTTGGTGGAGGTTGCATGCTTGTCTGGGTCACTAATTTAATGAGAGTGAATTGGTGCCAGTGGATGTTGAACCACAGATCTTGTGATCAGTAGGTGAGAGCTTTAGTGTTGAGCAAAAGGTCAAGCCTAAGCTAGTAACTCACTTTATACTGATCGAGTGATATGAAATTGCTACAATAACATTCATATTAGTCAATTTTAAAATAAGCAAAAATGATAAAAAATAAATTTCTATAGATAGGAGAATTAGTAGAAATTCTCTTTGTTTTTTTTTTTTTGTTGTTCTACCTCCACAAATAAATGTAACAGACAGACTAAAATTAATTTAAAAACATATATTTTTTCTAACTATTAATTGTAACCAATGATTTTTTGGTACTTGTTAGTTATCCCGTCGACCAAGTTCTCCAAATTATATAAATCGCCAAACCACCCGCCAAATTATGCAAATTGATATAATTTTTACTTTAAATAACGAAAGAACAAATAAATTAGAATAACATTAATAAAAATACAAATAAAACATCGAAATAAAAATCACTTGATGACGTAAACACGTGTTGTCAAGTGAATGTGACATTTATGATCAACCATTATTGGCATTTAATCTTACAATTTGGCGATAGTAATTTGGTCGACGGGATAACTAACAAGTACCGATTTTTTTTAATAAAGAAATTGATTTCTAAAAGCTTTCAAATATGGAAATCCAAAATTCATCAGCAAGGCAAGTAGATCTTGATTTATATCTAAAGAATGAAACACATCACAATCTGTATTGCAACGATGACAAACAAATTTAATATTTGAAGTTTCAAACTTTAAATCTTACTAATACATAAACTACTTGGCTGCTTGGTACAATTAGGTAAAATTTATTTTAAAAATCCAAATATGATTTCAAACTTGGTGTTCATATTGAAAACTTGAATATAATTGTCACACACACTCTGGGGTTTGTTTTAATGCCAAAATGGCGATTTTTTTCTTGTCATGAGATCTTGCTGCTTTTTGCTTCATATGGCCACCTGATCTTTTTTAATAAAATTAAATGTGTGTGTTAAATAAAAATAAATGTGTGTAATACATAAAATTAAATGTGTGTAGGAAATAAAATTAAATGTGTGAAGGAAATAAAATTAAATGTGTGAATTTTATAATAAAATAAAACTAGCATGCTGTTTTTGCATGCTAGACCCAGGGTTCTCGTTGACTTTTTACGAACGTTAGTAATTTGGCTAATCAGAAGTAAAAAAAAAAAAAAAAAACAATCGCGAAATGGAAGAAAAAATTAGTAAAATAAAATTGTTGTGGTTGGCTGGTCGTGTTTATGATGGGCAATTATCAGCACAAGGGATATAGGCCCAAAGGGGACGGGGGAAGTAAGTTCTGTCCTCTAAAAAAAACCCACCCTAGAACTTAATCAAAAATATCATAGAAGTCAAAATTTCTTTTTGTCCTGTTTCTATATGCCATTTACAATAATAAAAGCATTTAAAATTACTTAAGTGTTTATTTAGTTTTTTTTTTTAAATAAGCAAAAAATTACATTTATAATTTTTCCTTTGTAAATCCTTCAATTTACAATTATTAAAATATTATTTATTTTTTCTTTTTTTTTTTTGCAGAATTGTGTTTTAAAACTAATTAATAATGAAAAAAAAAACTTTGCTGTTTAATATTTTGATTTCTAGAAGTGTTTTTACATGTGGGTTATTTTTAGGAAAAAGTGGGTTTTTTTCAAAGTCTTGTTTAATTGGCTGCCATTTTGCAATATATTGATAGAAAAAAAAAAATACTATACATTAAAATCTTAGTCAGGACAGGCTGTGAAAATGTAGCTACTTCAAATTGTTTTGTATTTTTTATTAAATTTTATATAGTGAGAAATTAAAAAAGTGGGGTTTTTTTAGAGGACAGCACAATACCCTCCGTGGGGGTTTCTCTAAGGGAACCTAACCCGTATTTACACTATAAATTCATTGTGAAACATTGAAATTAGATCTATAACCCCATAATGTATTCCCCTTTTTTCAATATGTTCTAAAATAACTCAAATTTTTGAAACTGTTTATAGATCAGTTATTCATCTAAATTCAATTATCCGCTACAGAAACTAAAAAAATAACTATATTCTAAATGTCTTGCGCAATCAAGAAAAAAATTTAAAATCTGATTTAACTCAATAAAATGTTATGAATTCTTCAGCTTTTCGTTGAAGCGTGAAGCCCATATTTCAAAGGCAATTTCAAAATAGTACTGTTGCCTATTGGGAACATTAATACATACTGAAATGGCATTTTTGCTTACTGTGGCTTTAACTAATGCCAAATTGAATTGGTGTTGAGTTACTATCACTAAAAATAATGTAAATTGTACGATATGATTGAACATGATAAGTGGCATTAATCGTTCAGTAATGTAAATAAAAGTGTTGCCTGTACTGATGCACATACAAAAAAAAAAAGATGAGCAAAAATTGAACACTTGCAATTTGGTGAGTCTAATCATCCGTTTACTTACCAAATGAAACATTTTGTCGTGATTTAGCGCAATGGCGAGCAGCAGCGAGAACCCTGGCTAGACCTAACAGGTATTCAAAGACTAGGTTTTTGCAAAAAAAAAAAAAAAAAAAAAAAAAAGTCAACCCTAGTGCATCTGTTATGAAAATTTTAGAGTTTGGAACAATGCCAGCATGCTGACGACTCCTATGGCTAAGCTTATTTAACATAAATTGAAAGAAAACAATTTCCAGTCAAATGATTATTTCCATTTTTTCCTGCGATTAAAATGTATGGGCTGCTCTATTTTTTTTTTTGGCGAACTGTACATGTACTTAAACATGGAGTTGCTTTCGCTCTTACATTTTTAGCAATCAATTTACTTAAAAAAATATATATATAATAAAAAATATTCTAATTACCTAATTTAATATCGTTCATCAAGGATTTAAGAGTCTTCCTCTGTTTTAGAAGAGAATGCTTCAGTGACTTTGTCTCTGACATCAAATGGGATAAGCTCTCTTCAAGAGTTTCATCACAAACTTCACTCTCACAACTCTTCTGTTTGACTTCACTTGCACTTTCATGATTACTGTCTTGCAAAGAAAAGTTATTACTCATCTCTCTTATTTCCTTCATTTCTTGCTTCATTTGCTCTAGCAGTTTCTGTGATACTTCTCTCCAGTCTTCCTGGGGCGGGGGATTACTTTTCTTTGTTTCTAAAGTATTTGAGCAAGAATTTGGTGTGGCTAAAGGGTTAGATTGACCATCTAACCATGGATAAGAATGAAATTTATCTAAGCTCACAGACAGTTTTTGCAAGGCACTAACATTGGATAAACCTAACATTCGGGCTCGTAGTCTTTTATTTTCATCTTCTGCAGCATATAAGCGATTCTCAAGTTCTCGAGTTCTTTCAGAAAATTTCATAAGAATCTGATCAAGTTCTTTCATACGTATGCGTGCAGCATCTCTTTCTTTTTGCAAGCGTAAACTATCTGTTTTTAACCGCACAACTTCAGATGATAGCTGAGTTTTACATGCAAGTAATAATCGTACATCCACCTCACCCCTGTTACGTGCAAGAGTATTGCTTCCTATTGTCAGATCTTTAGGCAATCTGCAAGTATAATTTCCCGCAGCGGCTTGATTTTCTGTATCTTTTAAATGACTTCCAGTATCTAGTACTTCCATATTCATCTATAAAAAATAAAATAAAAGGAATCAGAAAGGAAATGTGAACTATTCTAAATAACAGTTATTTTGTGTACGTATGACAGAGATGTAAAATTTCTGGAGACTTTAAATTGTCGGGAAAAAAAAAACATTTCAGAAATTGATTTGTCTGAAACTGATTATGCTTGAAAAGAAACTTTTAAAAACAGGACTACAGTGATAAACTCTGAAAGAACTGAGTCTTTTTTACAAAAGTGGAACTATCTTTTAGAAATAACACATATTGAATGTATTTAATACAAAATATGCCTCTTTTGAATTCTTTCAAGAGAAAAATTTTACATCCTGAAGGACTTGCTACAATTTTCTTAGGCATATTTTCTCCACAATTTTTGCTTAAATGATGCACTATAAACAAAGCATCCTCAACATCACTAAGGAAAGTGTTAACAATAACAACAACAAAAAGTTTTGACAAAGCTGCTGTTCTTAAATTTCTAAAATAAAAAAAGAAAAAAAAATTGAAAAATGTCTTATGGGAAATGTTGTAATAAATTACTTGAAAGGAATTAAAAGAGATATGCGTCAAATCAACCAGTGACTCAATCTGACCATTTCAGATTTCAATGAAACTCTCAGGAATCATTCTCCCAGATGATATAAATGAGAATATATATTCATAATTTTTTTATCACATTAAATCTTCATACAATTAATTATTTAAATTTTAAAAAATCATCATTTTTTGGGTTGCATAAATTTTTCAATTTTGAATTTCTCAAGATCTATCAGGCATACAGAATTTTATGACCCCTCATTTTAAAGAGAAATTTATAAGGTTTAATTTGATACCCAAGTTAACTATGCTCAGTTTAAAAAAAATAAATTTTAATTTTTTTTTAATTTAAAAATTTCTCAGTGTTTTTTTAAAAATTTGAAAATTTGCTATTTTGTTATTTATGAATTATTTGAACAGTAATTTTCAGTTTTTATTTCATAACTCTTGATCCCATTGAGATTAGGGATGTAACGAATATTCGGCCACTATTTGGTATTCGGCCCTTTTGCCGAATATTCGGCAGGCCGAATATTGAACAGATATTCGGCCGAATACCTGTGGCCGAATAGTGGGACATTTGACCGAATACCTGTAGCCGAATAGTGGCATATTTGGCCGAATATTTTAAGATATTTGGTTAGTTACAATGTTCCAGAAAATCAAAACAAAATATGATTTTAAATATTTTCGACAAACAATATCAAAAAATTATACCTAAATACATTAATTATTATAAGAAAAAGATCTCATTCTGAAATATGGGGTGGAGGAAGTATTATGAGGGGCTTGTTAATTTTGAGAGAAAGAAAAGAGAAAAGTATATGTTGGTAGCAGAAAAGAATATATAATATTTTAATGGAATGAATAATTATATTTTAAGAAAATAACCCTTTTTTATGACATACAGAGTGTAAATTTACTAAGTTTAAGTTGCATGAAAAAGGATATAAAAGGACAGAGGACACATGCAAGTTCTTATTTTTAGGGGGTGAAAGGATTTTACTAAAATAAAAAAAGTTTCATTTTTACAGAGGTAATGAGTTCTCTTTTAGATAGTATATATATATAAATTACTAGAACTATCTATGGATTAAAAAAAAATTATGAATTAAATTATTATTTACATTTTTAAAAGTCATATGTTATCTTTAAAGTATTGTTTAAGACATTTAAAGTATAACAAAAAATACATTCATTCAGCTGCTATGATTTTTGAAAACTCAAAAAAAAAAAATTAATTTCAATTAGTCCTTAATTTAATTTTTTATTTTAAAATTGAAAAAATAAATTAAACAATTAAAATAAAAGTCATTTATATTAAAGTCAGTATTCGGCCGCCGAATATTCGGTATTCGGCCTAAAACTTGGCCGAATATTCGGTATTCGGCTATTCGGCCAAATCACTATTCGTTACATCACTAATTGAGATCCCAGGCACTGTAAAAATTTCAGAAATTTTAGCTTATAATATTACAACAAACATACATTTTTTTTCAAAAATTTTAAAAAACACTATTTGGAATTTTTTTTAATTTTAAATTAAAAAAAATTTTAATTTATTTTTTTAACTGAGCATAGTCAACTTGGGTAACAAATTAAAACTTATAAAATTCTCTTTAAAATGAGTGGCCATAAAATTCTGTAGGCCTCATAGAACTTGAGAAATTCAGAATTGAAAAATTTATGCACCCCAAAAAATGATGATTTTTCAAAATTTAAATAGTTAATTGTATGAAAATTTAACGCGATAAAAAAATTATAAAAATGTATTCTCATTTATATCACCGGAGAGAATGATCCCTGACAGTTTCATTGAAATCTGAAATGGTCAAGTTGAAAATTGAAATTTTTTGGTTGATTTGACATGGAATGACCCATATGGTAAAATCAAGAAAATAAATGTCACAGTCCAAATCAAGAAGAAATATCTGCAAATAAGTATCTCATCAGAAAAGGGAAATTCATCTAATTTAAACAGTGATGCATAAACAATCAAAATTGGATAGTTGGTCTACGTTGAATTTCTCCAGAAGACAACAAATTCAATACATACTTCTAAGCATTATAATACAGTAGACTCCCTCATCCGCACAGCTTCAGACCAGAAGTTATGCGGACTTCAGAATTTTGCAGATTTTTGGTCATTTTTTTGTTTACATTTTTAAAAAGTAATTTGAATGTAATAACGCAATCGAAATAATAATGAATGCTTGCAATATAGTAAACTAATTAAGTAAAGTAATAAACTAAAGTAATGAAAAGTAAGATAATTTTTAAAATTATTAAATTATTAAAAGTAAATACAGTGAGTGACTGGTTAATGAACTTAATCCATTCCAAAACAGTGTTCACTAACTGATCATAGATTTTGTATTGATCTGTATTGGAATTCAATTAATCTGTTCTTAAAATCTAAATAATGTATAATAAATAATAGAAATCTTCCCTTTTTAATAGGGTTAATATAGTCCTTATTTAATATGGACAGATCGTATTTTGATGGCTTTGTGCATGTTGTGGATGTATTTAAAAAGTAGGGGAGAGTGGGGTGGAATGGGACAGTAGGTTTTTCTCTTTATATATCATTCTAATCATTTCATCAATCACACATTAGATGAAGCAATGGTACTCCAAGCTTCAGCTGATAAAAGTAGCTGATTTGCATAAGCTTTCGATTGTATAAAGAAAAAGATTATTTCAAGAATCAAAAGTAAATTTGCTTCATATACTTTTTATGTTTTTTTGCATATTAATGGCTTGTTTATGCGTAGATGTAATAGTTTCCCCATTTATGGAACATTATACTGTATATTATCCCTAATTTAAACTATGCAAAAAAGCAGCATTTTTCTTTATACAAGAAGTTTAACATAAAAGAAGGTAGAGGGAGGAATAGGACATTCCATCAAAGGGAGGAATGGGACATGTCCAATTCCTTCTTTTTAATAAGATGAATGTAAATAGCTAATATGCAAACATTTTTCGAGGGTAGTATCTTAATTATAACATTATAAATATATTCATTTACTTCAAAATGTATAAATAAATTAAACTGATGACTTTTTAACGTCATGTCTGACTGACAATCCTGAATTTTCCTTCCAGTGATGAAAGTAATGGAATTTGATACTGTAGAACAGACATTATCAACCTACAATCTTTGCTAGACTGTATATATAGCCAACACTAGACTATTTGTGCCTTATCATATGTTGTTTTATGGCTGTCCCATACCTCCCTGGCACATTTTGAAATTTACAATTGCTTTATGAAATTGTTTCTGCAAATTATGTTTCTATATTGTTCAAGCACGTTAGAATGTGTTTCATTTTGTATTCTATATATCGAAATTTTTGTTTTTGTGTCAAACAAAGTTGATTTTCTTATTTTTGTAAAAAGTGCCCCATTCCTCCCCACTCTCCCTTATATATGACATGCCCTTTATAATAAACTTTTAGGATTACATTCATTCACTATGGCATTAAATCATATCAATTTGTCACTTTCAAAATTTACTTAGTTCTCTAAAAGTTTGTGTTTACTGCAGGGCTCGATAATGCTCAAGTGGAGCCTAGAGGCTGCTAATAATTTGTGAACTAAATTTCAATTAAAATAATTAATTTTCAATTAAAAATATTTTTTTAACAAGGGACACAAAATATAAAAATGAATGTTTCTAATCTGTTCATTCTAATTTGGGAGTCTTAAAATGTAAGGCCCGAACCCCCGGTAGCCCATGTATTAATTAGGCCATACATATACAACCGTTAAAATGTTCTCTAAGTCGACAAGAGATGCAATTAAATACAGCTCTCCAAATCTGAAAAACAGCATTGCTTCTTCTTGGCTTTGCTTTGTGAGGTGTTCATTATCCGAACATAAAAATCTCTCGCAAAAGTATTCGTACACCGAACAGCTCGTTAATCGATCACCCACTGTAATAAATAATGTATAATTAAATATGCATAATAAAGATGAGATGCATTTTTCTTGAATTATACTCTATGAAACATTCCTCTTAAAGGTACCCTATTAATTCACATCAAACTCATAACTAAACCTGAAATTAAACTTCCTTACTTTAAGTCTTAATAACCAAAAAAGCTTGATTAATACATAAAAATATACTTGGTAAAAAGATTGTGATTACTAGTGATATCAACAATATCTTGATTTTTTTCAGAAAAAAAAAATTTATACTTTCTTCATGACATATCATGGGTTTAGTTATATTTTCGAGAATTACATCTACAGAGTTATATAAAACTAAAAAATTCTGTAATTTTTTTTCCTTGCATCTGAACTGGAAATTTCATTGTTTACATCTGTGATGATGTGCAGATATTAGGGTTGTGGATTTGAGGGAGTCTACTGTAATTAGGCATGCATAAATGTATTCACAAAAAAAAAGAACAGAAGTTCCCGCTGATGCTTCCAGAGAAAGTTGACATGTCACAATTTAATGCATCACAAACTGCTGTCTTTTCTGCTCCAACAATCCATACCATTTCTTCTCTTATTAATGTTAATTAACATTTTTAACACGTTCACTGCCATGAACATCACTGATGTGTCTCAAAATTTTTTCATTCTGTACTGTGAGCATCACCCAAGGGTCAGAGGTAACTTTCCATATAGTATTAAATAAAAATCGTGGGCAGGTCAGAAATGACTTTATATTTGTATGTGGCACTCTGGGATAACTAACTCACTGTATTTTTGTGAACTTACATCGAATTATGTATACTATATTTATTTTACAACAAATAAACACTTTAACAGCTTGGGGACAAGCGACCAGTATATGTGCCGCGCAAGGTGCTCAGAATCTGATTATTCTCACCAGTAAATTTTTATTGTAAATTTTACCTTTTTTAATCCGAGCATTTTTCCGATTTAATTAGGCAAAAATTTCTGCTTTGAAAAACCAGTGATAAAAGATTAAAAATTCTGTAAAAGACATTCATCCTGAAAGGATTAAAAACACTTTAATTAGTCTTTTTAAGTTTGGCACACTAGTGATCACTTTAAATTCCTATGGGGGCAGTGAACGTGTTAAAGATCTAAAGTACACTTTTAGTAGTGTTGACTCTAAGCCGCTTTAGCAAGGCGCAGTGCCCAGCGGCCCTTTTTATTTCTTTTTTGTGCTCAGCAGCTTTTTTTATTTCTTTTTTGCACCCGGCGGCTCCTTTAAACCCTTCTGATGCGCCCGGCTGCCCTGTTAAACATTTCCTATTTGCCCCGTGGCAACTCAATTGATCCCGGGAAAATATCGCAAATTCTAGGGACTCTAAAGAAACCAGTTCAAAATATTTTTAGTGAACAAGGCACAAGTGTGCCCTTTTGGAAAAAAAATAAGCCCTTTTTTTAGAATAGTGCTCCCTTTTTTAGAAATGTGTTTCCTTTGTGAAACATTTCCGCCCGGTGGCCCTTTTTTTCTAGAGTCAACACTATATTTAGTAAGATTCGTGTAGTACATTTATTCACCAATAGCATGGGGTTAAATAGTTGATTAACAATGTGTTTAAACAGCAATATCAATAATAATTTACAATTTTTTTTGTGTGAAATTACTCTTGAAATGTTGTACTAACTAAAACTTATTTGCACATGCTATGTATTTTTTTTTTTTTTTTTTCCGGATTTAAATAGTATGTTTTTCACAAAGTATAAGTATGAATAAAAAATCAGCAGCTTTCATAACTATTTTACTCTTCTATTAGAGTAAAAAAGGACATTATTTCAAGAGAAAATTGTCTTTAGTAACATTAATTAAAATGAAGGAAAAACTGTGCAGTTTTTTGGCATATGATGAATAGAAGAACATTAATTTTGAATGATTTTATAAATTTTAAATTAGAAAAATATAATTAGATGTCAGCATTATTAAATAATCGCCTGAGTGTTTCCTAAAGATTGGGATAGTTCTATAGTTTTTGCAAGCTCTCGAGCGTACATATTTAGAAATTGCTATGGTAAGAGGATTTCTACAAGAGATCTCTGGGCAAAACTAGGAGATATGCATTTTGATGATTTTAAAAGGGGCAGTGTGCTAAGCCCTTAAATAATTGCCTAGAGAGTATGAAGACAATTTATTACTAAGTTATTAATACGATTACCATTGTTGGCGGTATATTTTTCGACACGGATAATATGTAATACCTTTAACTTTTACCGTTCGCATCTGATATTAGAGATATAGTTTTGCAAACGATTTTGCCTTTTAGGGACAGAAGTAGCAATTAATTAGATTTTTCCAAATTAATGTTTTCATGTCAACAAATAAATAATTGAGAAAATAGATTTGAATAATTTTGCTGGAGATCGAAGGCATATCAGTCGTGAAAAAAATACGAAGAAAAAATTATTTTTTCCCAATGAGGAAATAAAAACTTCTTCGGAAAAACTGTTGTTTTTCCTTAAAATTCTAGGTTTTCTCCAAGCATTCCCCTCGCTATGTATGAAAAATAAAACACTCCATTATTAAACAGAGTAAAATTCAACATTATAACATGGATTTGAATTAATTGAGGTAATCAATAATGTTACATTTCACATTTTTTATTTCATGAAGCATTTCTTTTTCGAATAATTGAAATAATTTTATTTATAAGAAAGTAATACAAATATGTTTTTCTGTTTTTTTTTAATTATTATTTCCCAATCGTAAAGTAATTTAACGAAAATATTATTCAGATCATGATTAGCTATACTTACAAAATAACTTCGGCCAATAGTGGAATCTCAAAACAGTAATTCAAAAACAAGAATTATGTCATTCAAATAAAAAATATGCTAACTTAACGATATATATAAAGAGATCATACGTCCTGCATAAAAATATTAAATTTAATTGTCATAATAGAGGATGTCATCATACTAAAATTTCTTCTGCTCCATTTTCAATCAAACTCATATCGATATAAAAATAATCGAAGTAATAAAAATCATGGATAACATAAAATCATTAAATTTTTCAAAGACCAAAATAATCAAGTTCTGATTTCGTTAAGAAGTTTTATGTGTTATTTTATTTATTGTAGAATTTCAACGCAAATAGAGTAATTCGACATACGGCAACGAGTCACGTGACGTCCACCTTTTTCTACCTTTTTGACGTCATCACCGCTAATGGAGAGGGAGATTTGGTGTTTTTCTTGGCGATTTTCTGGCAACCTCGTATTACGGCAGTTTGTAAACAAAAAAATTAATAACATCAGTATTACAATTTATACTACTAAATTTAATATATTGAAGAATATTAATAAAATCAGAATTACAGGTTATCGCCGAAATGTTTATTAAATATATGGTGTATGAAAAAGGTTTCATACACAGCTGTAATAAAAAAAAAATAATTTTTTCACTCAAGATTATTTATTACGAAGAAAGGGAAAATTTGTAGTTGCAAAAAAATCACTATTGATTTGCATACTGTGTACGATTACTTGCATATTTATTAAATGTTCTATTTGAAACACCTATTGTATATACTATAATTATTATACCTATATATTTCGTAAATATTAAGTAATGTGAACAAATTGAATCCCTTTTGCAGTAGATATTTTTTTTAAGTATCACACAGCTGAAAAGTGTTTTAAAACTTTTTACGTATAGTGTGTTTAATTGAATCACTTTTGTAGGTATGTTATTTAAAGTATTACCTAACTGAAAAGAGTTTGAAATCTTTTTACACTTTTTCTATTATGTGTAATACGTTTTACTTTGAAGTTCATCATTAATTTTTTTTTAATTAATAGAAAACTAATATACTAAAATCTGCCGAGACAGTATCGCAACGAACCAAGAAAATTTTCCGTTTTAAACAGATTTCATTTTTAGCTGCTTGATTTAAAAAAAATCTGGAGACCTAATATTTTGGAATACTAACAACTTTAGTTGTACCCCTCGCCCCCTTCACCAGCATATAGTACTTCATACATTATTTGCAAAAATTAAGCATTTTTTTCTTTAGTAAAAGAAAATAATATAATATTTTAAATATATCTACCCATATACAGTGGCACACCCAGGACTTTTTTATGGGGGGTGCCGAGCATTGGTGGCGAAACAAAATAAAATTAGTGAGGGCAAAATTTCTCTGCTTATGATTACAGTAGGTAATTACTAGGTAGATACTAATTATTCATCAAATTACCGTAATTAATTCAGTATTTAATAATAATTTATTTATTTTAATGAAAATTATTATATTTAAAATTTAATTAAATTAATAATTTAAAAGTACACAAATTTTTGAATGTGCAAAAGTTAAATAGGGGAGAAGGGGCTAGTGTGGACAATTTTTATAAATTTCGCAAAAAAATGTACTAAATATATTTTTTTCACACTTCAAGTATTTTTTTTACAAGAATTTGCTATTTTATCTTTGATTTGGTTGATATACTAAATTATTTGGCAATACAGTTATTTATTAATAAATTTTAAAAAAAAGTTATTTTTGTCCGCATTAGCCCCATGTGGTGGGGCTAGTGTGGACAAGCTAGAATATTGATTTAGACAATGTAATACAACTCAAGTGTTTGCAAAACCATAATAAAATAAATTTGAACCTAAACAACATAGTAAATATATTAATCGTAATAAAATATAACTTAATTAATGTTATACCTAATATTTTTTTATTATTACTGAGGACTGCAGTTAGGTATGTTATGAATCTATTTTAAAGACAAAATTAAATACATTACAAAACACTGGTCAAAATAAAGTACACAAATAAAAAGGTATGGACGTATTTACCTATCTTAAAATCTTAAGTTTGTTTACAAGGTTAAAGTAATTGTCAAAGCAACTAAATGTTTTTCATTAGTGT
The DNA here is from genome assembly GCA_963932465.1 of Maratus speciosus. Lineage (NCBI taxonomy): Eukaryota > Metazoa > Arthropoda > Arachnida > Araneae > Salticidae > Maratus > Maratus speciosus. The sequence continues at coordinate 338,741,060 of OZ010797.1, read as the reverse complement.
TTACACAGCCAGGAAACTACATAATAAACATTACAGCTTTTTGAATAATGTCTGGCTGTGAGAGTTTTCCCAATGATGTTTATTTGTGAAACATCATTTTCAATATAGACCCCTTGCATTGACGTCACGTTGCTATTAGCAACGACTGATACTATCGTATCTGGTGCACACACGTGGAGCACAGAACTGCCCGTTTGCCGTTAAAAGCACATGTTATCTTTCTGTTTAATTTAGATCTTCCTTATTTTTATTATTATAGTGCAAACAAGTGTAATAAATCAAATGCAGAGCACCATATTCGCCTTCTATTTGGGCGCCATACGAAGCGATTTCAGGCGTGTGACGTCATGTGCAACCCGTCTATAAATAAAACGGTTTTTCTTAAAGCTAATACTCTTGAGGAACTGTTTCGTACGCGACAACAGAAACAGACTTTGAATAACTGCTACATATTTACAAAATGTGCTGTGGCTTGACTTCTTGCAAATTAAAGAAACTTGAGCCAATAAAAAATCTCCTGGCTTGATTGTTGTTTCACTCATTTCTACTTCTTCAATTTCTAATTTATCAACTTCCATGTCAAAAAGGCTGTTTCCACTGTCTTCTCGTGTGCTTACCAGATCTTGTGTAGTACCTGGGCATTCACGGCTGATAGTATAGCTCCAAAAAAAAAAATAATAAATAAATAATAATCATCTCCAAATGCTAATCAATTTAAAGGGATAATGCCAGGTTTTTACAAATCTTGATATGATATTACTTAGTGTAAATAATTTATGATATGCTTTCACTGTTAAGGAAGGAATATCAGACTGATACTGTTTTGTTGGGATAATTTAACATCCAGTCATTAAATGCAACTTTACACATTCCTTTGAATGCACCATAAATAGCAACATCTAGGGGTTGAAGTTTATTTGAACAATGTGATGGGAAAGACAGTAACACAATGTAATTTTCCTTCACATATGTGTAATTGCTACAAGAGAAATGTTGAATTATGATTATCAAAAAGCAAAGAAAACAGGGTGGTCAATATCAGATTTTGTGTGTTCTTGTATATGGTGTAAAACAGCTGGAAATAGTTCTTTCACCATCCATCCGCTTTTTGAAGGCAAATCTAGACTTCCAGTTAGAGCACCAACAAGAAAATAATCCTTATAATTTACTCTAGGAAAAATATACTACCTACCTATGTCATTATAATGGACTAGCATTAGTAATTTAAATAAAAAATGTATATCAAACTAAATTCTACTATGTGTGTGTTCTACATTAAAATTCAGTTATTACTTCACAAATGAATCTAATTTAGTATCAAAATAGCATAAAATGTGACATATTTATATACCTAATTAATGTTTTTGCAACTGAAAGCTGAATGGGGCTAGTGTGGACATGTCCACACTAGCCCCATGGTGCCATTTATTTTTTTAGGACTAACACTGATAAATGTAAACAATACAGAGCAAAAGTGAATATCAAAAAGTATACTGATTAGATTAATTTATAATATAATATCCCCTTTCATTTGAAATAATGAATATAAATAGTCTAACTTAGTAATTAAAAAACAAATCGTGAATTTACTTTTTCACCATAAAAATCTTTTTTTATAAATTGCAAATGAACTATGAAATGTATTCTTGTGTAATTACACATGGAAGTGTATATCAGTGTTGTCAATCTGCAAAAATTTACAGAGCAACTTTAACTAAAAAATAACAGAATTATTCAAGTTGTCCACACTAGCCCCCTTCTCCCCTACTTAAAGAGCCCTTAAACAAACATTTATAGAATTTCCTATTTATATTTATCTGACCGTGAGACATATTGTAGTTTAAAGGAAAATATCCAAAATAGCCTTGACAAAATGAATTATTGGATGCAAATTTTTGGGCTAGTTCTTTTAAACTTTATTTGTCAGTCCGAATTTTTGGCAATTAATAAACTAACAGAGAATTTAATCTGTTTTGGGCATCAGTCAATTTTTGAAAGGCATTGCCTCTAGTCTTGGAAACGGCAGCTGCCCCTACTGCTACCGTGGCTCAGCCGACTATGGAGGCGAGTTGAATTGAACAGATAAAAAAATTCAGTAAATTCAATTAAAAACATTGTTACACAATAAAATCATTTTCTTTTTACAAATTACTTCAGTTGAAGTTACATTAATCTCGTTATGTATACATCATAAAGCAGCCCATTTTTAATCTTTATTCTGCCATAGTGGATCTTAAGTAAATTTTTAAAATGCGTAAGGTTGAAAATGACCTTTCGCTGACACAGGTTGTAACGGGAAGCGTTGCAAATATTTTTAATAATTTATAGATGTTCAGGTACAACATTTTCTCACATTTCGAAACTGCTTCAATGGCATTCTTGCATCCAGTTATGAAAGTGATTTTTAAAATTTTCTGCACCACAACTTGAATTCGGCGTTCAAAATTTTTGAATTGGTAGAAAGCAAGTCATGTGCATAAAATTCACACAATTAAAGTAAATCTTTCATTTCATTTGCTGTTGGAGCATCTTTTCCATTAGGTAGAAGGATTAAAAAACTGCGGTGCCAAGTGAAATGTTCATTAAGTTGAGTCAACATTGGATCAACGAATGGAATAAAAATATTTCTCCTGAAACACTCTTTTATAGAATCGGTTGGAACATTGGATCTTTGTTTTTGTTTTGATGCAGTTCTTGGCATTTTAAGGTGAATATGAAAGTGACTGTCTTTCAAACAAGCTTCATCAAAAATTTCCTTGAAAGGGCTTTACGAATAGAATTTAAGTGAGCCACAACATTGTCAACGAAATTTAAGGCAATTAAAAGGTCACTGTCACATTTTTGCAATAATTTAGACAATGGTAATAGCCCGGGAGGCAGATGAACAGACCATCACCTTATCCAGTTGATGGCTGAAATTCCAGAATTAGACAGAACTCGATCAGCATATTAAAATGCAACTGGTCTGCCTGCAATTTCCTGCAACCAAAGGTATGAAAACATAGAGGACTGGGAGCAAGAAAAACACAATAGTAAACCTACCAGTAAGCCACTACGATCAGGTTTGCGGGTGTTTACCACCAAGATATGAGTTGACAAACTCGTTGCATTTTAATATGCAAATCGAGTTTTAACTAATCCTGGAATTTCATCCATCAACTCGATGAGGTGATGGTTTGTGCAGCCGCCTTCCGGTCCATAAAGTGTATGTAAATATATTCTGTAAGGTAAATAAAGTAATTATGAAACCCAATTCACATAGCGAATTTTTCAAAAGTTTTGCCTTAGAAGCAGGGCTGCGGAGTCGGGCCCATTTTTGAGCGAAAGAGTCTGAGACGGATCTGTTAAAATTCCAAGAGTCGGAGTCGGCCCATTTTTGAATGAAAGAGTCGGAGTCAGATCTGTTAAAATTCCCAGAGTCAGACTATGCACTTTATGAAGTGCAAAAAATTATACACTCAGTACAATATGGGGTGTAAAAAATAATTATAAAACTAGTTATAGTATGAACGCACCTCATTTGTCACGTTTGACGAGCAATTTCCAACTTGTTTATTATAGATTTGAGAAAAATAAACTTTTGTAACAGAAAATCCCCCTCTTTCTGAAGTTTACTTTTCTTGTGAGTTTGTTTTGTTTACAAATTACCCACATTTTAAATCCTTACAATTTTTTCGTATAATGTGAAGTCGCTTTTATGGAAAATAATTTTGTGAAGAGTTTCTTTTTTTTTTTATTTAGGAGAATTTTGTGAAGGAGTCTCAATATTTGCCTTGAGCAATTCCCTGATTTTGTCAGTAGATCACAAAAAGGGTACTTCAATGTTAGTTGGGTGTAAATCTTGCAATATTTTTTTCCTTTTAACAATAGAACCTTTTAGTTTTCATTTGTGTGACTTAGAAACAACGCCTTGGTGCTGAAATACATATTTTGTTTTGTTGTATTTAATTTATTCTTTTTTTTTTTAATGAAATGAATGAAAATTTTATATTTCAAAAGAAATTAATAATTTTTGTAGGAATGATATTTAACGATTTATCTGATGTGCCCGGCTGACAAAGTGTCCAAAAGTGTTGTGAATTTAAACAACAGGATCAAATGGCATAACAAGGATTACACTATTCAATATCTCCCCATCCATAACATGCAAATAAAACACATTCTGTACTCTCTCATTGATGACACATTCATCTCTCAGCTAGTTTAAAAATTAAAATATGAAAAAAGTTGTAGAGTTGTTACTGGACAAGTATAAAAGTAAAAATAGGGTACTTGCATTTTATCCGGGCCAGGTAAAGAGATTGCCAAAAATGGTTGTCAATTGCCAGTTTTGTTTATCATTGTCAATTGTCCATGTTGCTCAAAATGGTTATTTAATACAAAACATCATTAAAAAGAATAAATATAAAAGCAAACTGAAATAATACAAAACAGCAATATAGTATACATCAAATACATAAACATCAAAATGATGGCTTTTAGCAATAAATGATATTAACGATGGTAGTTTTATTTCCAGTGATTTATTATGCTCACCAGAATGATTACAATATATTATGTCTATATATATATATATAGTATGCTATATCATATTATATAGTTATATGTATATAAATATTTCTGCCATCGCCTTTAATATGACAATTGTATAATATGCACTTAAAATGAAAAAAAAAGTATATAATAATAAGGGGTTACTGTAATATTTTTGGCACAGTGAGTATGACCTAGACCGAATAATACACAAGTATCAAAAATAGTTTTTTTTTCTTTAACCACCACCCATAAAGCATTCAATATTTATAAAAATCATGTCTAATTTCAGGACTGCAAATCATGTTGGTCCAAAAAACTTGTTACAATACATGAATTTGGAATGACTCTAATTATTGAAAATCGACCGAATTTATTAAATGAATGCCGAATTTATTAAAAAAATTACAATTGATCTATAATTTTTTTTTCAGATATGACAACAGGAAAGGAAGAAAAAAGCATTTTTAAAACTATGTATTCAGAATCTTTAACCCGTTAATAGTCGCGCGTTGGTCTTTTCCCCGCCCGAAATTCGTTATCTTCCTGTAACTAATTTCCCGTTAAAGTTACGATAGCCAAATTCCGTGTAGCTGACCTTGAGTGTTCACACTCTTGTGTAGTAAAATTGCAAGTCATTCCTGCTATTTCTTAGCATTTTATCGCATTCTTAAGTTTCAATCGGTCTAAATGACCGCGTTGCGACCACTTGTGTTAGTTGAATTTTTTCCCCTCGTGTTCATCCTTTCCCATTTCCGCGAAATCTGCGGGGGAAAGTTTCTTCGAAGTACAGACTCTCTGTCTGTTGTTATTTCGCCTTTCTTCTTTCTGCTTTATTTTACCCGTTCATGAGTACTTTTTTTACTTTTAGAATGTTACTTAAAATTGTTTTATTATATTAGTTGTGAAGTCAGTTCTCACAAAAAACTGATTGATGGTCACTTACATTTTTTTTTCATTGTCAAACATTGGGGGAATAAATTCTCAAATTGATAATCGTTTAAATATGGAAAAAAAAGGGAAATTCATCATCATTATTTGAAAGAAGTTGCTTTCCATTTATTACCGGAACATATAAATGAAAAAAACAGACAATAACACAGCCAAACAATTAAAAAAAAAGAGAAGATAATTTTGTGGGAATCAGTAAAAAAATTGCCGTATCTCCAAAATCTGAAAAGTATCGTTTTTCACAATAAAACAAACTCGAAAGATAAAACAGTTTTCTCAGAAATGTAGTATGTATATCTGCGAAGAACATACATATAATTTATTTGCACAATAATGAGAATTTTATAATGTAGGTTAGAAATTACGCAAATAAAAATATCTTTTGGATAATTCAGTGAATATTTATACTATGATTTTAAAAAATATTTTAAGTATTTTTCTAAAATTTATCTATTTTTAAATTTTCATACTGTAAGTAAAAACACATTTTTTTTTTTAACAATGCCGCAGAAAATGTTTTTTTTATTATTATTGAAATCCAATAGAGGCTTGGGGACGGTATCTAACAAATTTAAAGTTGTTGTCCTTCATCAATTGTTCAAACTATTTTTCAGAATAATGTTTTTCAGAATGCGAGAGAAAATTCATTTAAATAAAATTATTGCTGCATATTTATGATTTCGAAGAAAAATTTCTTATTGTTTTTATTATTTTAATGAATATTATTATAAAACAATAAATTATAACAATAATACCTTATTATGAAATGTACAATTGAATATTTATTTTAATTAAATAGTTGCTGTAAAATACATCCCTATTAAGACGAACCTTTCAGTGATTCTATTAATTAAAATAATTTATCCATCTTAGGATTTAAATCTACAATTGCAAATGTATTTAAATTAAATATATAATTTCAATAACTTATTATTTACTTTATATAAGCGAAGTTCGTATCCAGAGTTTTTAGTCAGGGGCGCTGCTCCCACCCTGAAATAAGTAGAAAAACTACAAATCGTGCATTTTCATTTGAAAAATGGATGTAATCATAAAATCTCGAGAGCCCCTCCCTCATACACACATAGACACCCCACAAAATAAATAAATAAAACGTAGTTACAACATTTACATTTATAATTTCGAAATTAAGTATTTTTTACCTTTATCTTTATTATATAGATATATATATAATATGCTGGTGAATTAGTGGTATTGTATTTGATTTACTGTTGCATGTCATAGGTTCCATTTTTATTTTCAGTTTAATTGTTCAATTTAATGTCAGTGTAATATATTGATGCTAAATTTATTTATTTTATTTTATTAAATGGATATAGAGTGCCGGAGTATCATAAAAATCTACCTGACTCTGATCCTGTCCTTCAAAATAAATAAATAAATAAATAAAATAAATAAAAATACCCCTATCACGAATTTAGATTCATATTCGTAAATGTTTTCCTACTAATTATTGATTCATAGTAACATCAGAAATTCAGTCAAATCATTTACTATTTACTTTTAAGTATTTATGCAAAATGAAGAAAAAGTTGTTAAAAACATTTATCTAGATGCCAACTGAATATATACTTAAGCGAAATAAATAATTTGCTGTAAAAGTTTGTAAAATGAATAATTGCTGTGATCTTTTAAAGTTCAGTCAATATTTTCACCCTACGTTATCCGTTTTCGATCATCTGATAACACCGGCAAGTTTCCCCTTCGTTTTCGGCCTGCTGGTAACGGCGGCAAATGGACCGAACGCGACTACTAACGTTCGAAAAAATGTCGTGACTACTCTCGGGTTAAATTGTTTTCTTAACTTATAATTTACTTAATATTAAGCTATTAATTGATAAAAGCAGATTTTAAAAAATACATATTATTCTTTATTTTTATTTTATTTTCTACCATTAAGAGTTTTAAAATATTTTGTTGCTACTATTTCACAGCCAGTTGGCATATTTTATTGGTGTGTTGTTTGGAGCATAATTAACTCTGTTGTAACTTGTAACCAACCATAAAGAATGTTTGGTGATTTATCACCTGTGGCTAACTCAAAAATGCCTTAAAATTCGTTTATTATAATAAAGTTCCTTAAAATATTATTGTCGTCAGAAGCACACTTGTGTACATATTTTTTGTGATTCTGGACTATCAAGAACCGAGTAAAAAATCTATTATAAAATTGTAGCTTGACATATTTACAAGTTAAATAAAATAGTGTAAAAGAAACACAAATTCACAGTTTAATGATAATACAGCTCACACTTCTTAAAAAAATACAAATGAATTCTACTAAAGTAAACAATGGATTTAACAAGAAAAAGATATTGAATTGGGTTCGGCAGTGACCCGGAGCCGAACAATTTTTGATGCTCCAGCTCCGCACCTAGATAAAATACTGTGGCTCCGGCAACTGCTCCAACTCGGCTCCGACTTCGCGCTTTTGAGTTACAGATTTTAATTTACACATTTAATTTTTTGCTCACAAATACTTTCTTCCTTCTTTACCTTCATTAAAGATCTGACAAAATGCATTTTTCTTCTCATCAATCTTGAAATTCTTGTTCAGAAAATATGACATCTTTTAGCTTTTACTTTTAAACTAGAAAGTTTGGTGGAATTTTAAATGCAATTTCTGGAAGAATATAGTCTTGTTTTAAAAAAATTCCGTTCTTATACTTAAAAATATGCAAACAAGACTTTGCACTCCATTTCTTTTTAAATTATTAAGAGTTGCAAAATTTAATTTCATTCCTCTTAGTTTTTTAAAGTCATCAGTATGATTAATAGGTTAAGGCTCCCATCCTTTCATGCAAAGACACTCACAAGCTAATGTTAAATCTATGGGAAGATTCTTTTAAAAATATTATTTACATTTCAATATGTATATTTTTTTGTCCTTGGATAGCTGTAAATTTCTACATTCGATGTTTATTTTTTCAATTTTGCTTGCAGTTTTTTTTTAAGAGGGTATTTTTACTTTTAGAACAGGTTCCAAAAGTGAAAGAAAATTAATTAAAAAATCTGCAACCAAAAGTAAAAAATGGTGAATGCATGATATATTAATATATTGTACAGCCATTTATACATGTCTGCAAATTTTGTGCCAACATTTGCATTCAGCGCAAAGCAGAATTGTAAAAAACCCGGGTTTTTTAGAAAAAGCCCAGCCCGGGCGGGTTTTATTAAAAAACCCGGGTTAAATGGGCAATTTTCCCCGGGTAAATTAAAATGCCAAAATGTGGATGATGATTCCCCTTCCTCACAAATAATAACGTTCACAGTTGCCACTGTATATGGAAAACTAGAAAATCTGACGAAATTTAAAAATGGGTATTAAAAACAAGGACTTTTACTAAACTTTGGTTCTTTACAAAATTTATCCGTTTAAATTTTGAAATTTCTCAGAGGAATTATTCTGGGAAAATTTAATTTTTTGCTCAGGAAAGCGCAAGGAATTTGATTGCTGAAATAAGTGGAAATCCTGATCTCAAATACAATCTCTGTGAACACTTCATAGTCTAATAGATGGGAATGACTTCATAGTCTTAATAATGATGTCACTATTTTTTTCTGTTCTTAAAATACATATATAGATATGATCCCTTTAATTTAAATAACAAACAAATTTTAAATTGCACAGCTATCATTTGTGTGTTTTCCAATCTAAAAGTGCAAGTAAATTAGTACAAATATATTTTCTAAGATTCAAAGAAGTGAATAAATAAAACAAAATAACGATAAACTGTTAACAAATACATCATCTGTTCTTTTCCAGAAATATATTTTAAAAAACCCGGGCTTTTTACCTGGGTTTTTTATAAAAAACCCAGCCCGGGCGGGCAGCTGGGCGGGTACCCACTACAACCCTGGCGCAAAGTGGTGTTCATCTAAAGGAAAAGAGTAGAATACTTCTGTCAATGCCACATGCTTTTATAATTTATTTTCACCTCCACATTATTTATAAATATTCTGTTCTATTAGAGTATTCTAATAAAAAGATGCTTTAATTTTTTTTTTTATGCTTGCTTATATTAGCATGTTTCCTTAAACAATAATCGCTACTTTTCTGTTACCCGGGTGCCAGTGTTATATATGTATATATATATATGTGTGTGTGTGTGTGTGTGTATAACACATGCATATATGTATATAAGTATGTATATATAACACTGGCACCACGGCTAACCAAAAAGTACCCAATAATCTAATTTTATACTAAAGTCTTTTAATCTAAGTGATTGTTTTAATTTAAATTTATGCAATTGATAATTACGAAATCCCTTAAAAATTAATGTCTTAAATTAAATTTACTCGTACATCAGCAGTACATAATAGAACATAATTTTATTTTATTTTTAAGTAATAAATTAAATGACTTACTTTTCAAAAAGATAGGCAATAAAGCAAAATAAAATCCTCATCAAAACATAAAAGAAGTGTAGCTTCCATGCTGCATACAAACAGTGATTTAGCCTGCAAGTTAGCATCCAAAAGACTAAAAGATTATTTCTAACCTAATAGTCTCCCAGGCGCATTCCAACGGGCCACCACAGAAGTAAGGAACCAACAAGCTGCAACTCTACTAGAAATAGGTTGACTTTGCTGCTCTCTGCACCGATCGTCAACATGTTAGTGACAATAACTGATGCTGCTGATGAACAGATCATACTGCGTAACACCTATTCACACCATCCTTGTTTCATTTCTAGCAGCTAAAGCAACTAGCAAATTAAAAGAGAGAAAATAATGTAATACATGCATACATATAATATTTAAAAAATGAAAGGCAAAATGGTACTTTTCAGTTAGTCGGGCACCAGTGTTTTATATACATATATATATATATATATATACATGTATGTGTATATATATACATATATATATGCATTTATACATATATATGTATGTATATAAAACACTGGCGCCCGGCTAACCGAAAAGTACCAGCAAAATACAATAAAACATAAATATTTGATTCAAACAGTAAATGTTGATTTTTTATTAAAGTACTACTCAAAATCAGATATGGGAAACTGAAAATAGCTGACTATATATGTATTTGTTAAAATAGCATCATTTGTAACATTAATGAAAACCTCATAAAAGAATTTTATCCCTAAGCAATGATTTAGTACATAATTTTTTTTTACATAATTTTGTACACAAGACCATTTTGCATCTCAGCTCTCCGCTTTCTCGGAACAAAATCCTAGATACCCTACTGACATTTTTGTGTATTAGAATTCCAAAGCATGGAGAGGATTCCGACCCCTCTCTTAATCTCTGAGAAAAGTATGAAGTTTTTTAAAAAGCACTGAGAGATGGTAAAAATATAAAAAGCTGTTAATGATTGTGATTAAACTGATTATTGCAATTTCATCCACCTCATTTTTAACCTTTTATTCCCTAACACTGCTTACCATATCCACTGAAAACATTCAGTTTTGTAAGTTATTGATATTTAACAACAATAAAAGAGTTCAACTCAGGCATGTAACTTATATTATTTACTGGTTGTGGGGGTTAGCTTTCAGTTACAATGACTTTCTTTTAAATAAAAGTACATGAATACATATTTTCACAGATGTGCTTTTGATATCTGTAAAATTCGGCAAGTCTTTTATTTTCAAAGAACTAACTTTTATTGAAAAAGTTATGCACTTTTCATTCCTGCTCCACACTAAAAAAAATCTTGAGTATGTCATTGATCAGAAGATATATCCTACCTGTAATATATGTTAATATTACTCTACATATGACTACAAGTTGTTTAATCATAATATTAAATTCGTAAAATTACACTGGGCAAAAGCAGTAGAAGTAACAGGATCATATCTAACACCAAAAAATTTTTAACATTGACGTAACCAAAAAAAAATTATACGAGATACCAAATAAAAACTAATCTGAAAGAAAATAAAACAGAAAAAAATATACAAAACACTTACTTAGTATATGTTTCTCCGTTTACATTTATTTTTCTATACGCTAGACGATAACAACAATACAGATACACGTTTTGCAAAAGATGGCACTTCGGCATTTTCTTTAAAAAAAAAGTTGTACAGAAGCACTTGACAATCGCATAATGTGCGAAAAAGAAGCCAATATGGTAAACATGAATTCACTCAAAAGATGCCAAGAATATGTGCAGTCGAGTGCGCAGATGGCGGATTTGTGTTCTACCTTTTTTACGTCATATCAAAATGCCCCGGGGCTAACGTACTGGGCTCCCGCGGTGAAAAGTCACGTGACAGCGGCGGTCTTACCCAGAACGCACTTTGACGCGGGAATTCGATCAGATTCAGAGGAATTTGATTAGTTCGGTTTCGAATGCTGTGTGTTTATAATAACTTATATTAATAATTTAATAATATAAAAACAAACGCAATTGTCATTGCGAATGCATATTTTTATATAAAAGTGACTGTGTTTCGTAATTCTTGCGGATTAAATAATGACAAGCCATTGAATTGATCAATCGAATGTAAGTATTAACCATTTCCGTTTTAGAGTAATTAGCGTGCATTTTTACGATACCTATACATTGATAAGATTGTTTATGTTTTGTATTCTTTAAATATACGTAAATATAATTTATTTTAAATGAAATTGTCCTTTCGGCAACCATTTATTGTAAAAGCTGTTCACTTTATTATTATAAGAAGGATCAGAACAAATCAGATTTTTTTCAAAGTTCAGTTTATTTTTAACGATTCAGTATTCATAAAACTATCTATATCTGTGATACTAATGCGTATTAATATTATGTATTGAAATAATCATTCTTAAGAAATCTTTATTAAATGTTGATGTATTTACCCCGATTCTAGGATACAAAGAACTTTTTTTCCCCTTTTGATGACATTATACCTGATGGATATAAATTATTTTATTTAATATAATTAAAATAATGCCAGTGATTTCCAACTTTATACAAGATTTTGCAATAATAATTCTGTTTGCTCAGAGTAAAAAAATACGGATTTTTAGATATTTTGTGTTCTTAGATTATTTTATTTTGGTTTTTATCAGAGGTTAACATTGAGCACATTTAAATTCCGTAAATACTTAATTTTGCACCAAAGCTTTCAAATTTTATGTATTAAAAAAACTTATTTCATGACGATGTATAAATTTCGTGCAGAAATACTGATATTTAAGGTATAAAGGGCTAGATTTTATTTGCTAAATAAATCATTCTTAAGCAGTGTGTTTTAAATTTTGGTGCATATTTACAACGATTAATTTTAGGGTTTTATATAAAGAGCTCAGTTGTTATTATTATTATTTTTTTTTTTACTTTTGAGAACTTCATGTCCTTTTAAAAATTATTTTAACATATTTCAAGATGTCAATGGTTTTGAACTTTTTATAGGATTTTTTAGTCATGATTCTGCTGCTTGTGAAAAATTTTGATTAAAAAATATCAATTTGTATATATTCTGTGTGCCAATATTGTTTTATTTTGGTTTTTTCTTAATATTCAGAGGTAAATACTGAGCACATCTTTAAAAATATTTATTTATATATGTACTATAACTTTACAATATATATTAAATGAATATGTGGTGTATAATTTCCGTGGGAAAATAGTAATGTTTAAAGTGTAAAAAAAAAGTTTGTTTTCTCTCTCTTTTTTTCGACAATGATATTTTTTTTCCAATAACTTAACATTGTGCTTTTCCTTAACATTTTTACGTGAGAAATAAATTATTCATAAGTAATCTGTTTTAAATTTTGATGCATTTAAAACGATTATTTCCAGGGCATAAAGCGCTGAGTTGATTTTTTTTCCACTTTTGACAACATTGTACATACAAATTATTTTATTTAATATACTTATAGTTATGCCACTAATTTGAAAATTTTAGAAGATTATACAATCATGATTCCGTTGCTTGTAAAGCCACGAATTGCATCAAATTATAAAATGATTTGGATGTGTTCGTAATCTAAAGCCGAGACTATAATCTAATTTGATTAATTTTAACAGAATTATTCCAATTAATACAAAAATTAGTTTTGTTGAAAACTGTCGAGGAATTCTTAGCCTAGTGCAGGGAAGGGGCCGGCACCTGGAAAATCTAAACCCCTGCACAATGAAGCTATGAATGAGACACCAGGTGTCAGGTTGAAGAAACCGACAAAGGCCCTTTAAACATGTATTTTTTTTTTAAAAAATACTATTTTTAAATGTTTAACAATTTTTTGCATTCTATAGTTTTTATGTTAAGGAGGTTCTCACATTTTGAATTTTCATAGCTCAATATAATGCACATCTATTTCAAAAATTCATGAAATCCTTTTTATCTGAAGGAAGTGGAACTTTCAGGCTGTAAAATAGGAAATGTGCATTTTTTAAATGTCTATTCTCCGATGATCGCCTTTCACTGACTATACTGTAAAAAAAGACAAGAAATCTTTAGAAACCTTAGAAAACAATTTATTTTTAAAATTTAAAAAGAATTTATTAAAATAAATTTTTACTAGCTGGCCGTATCTTTCGGAAACGTTTTCGGGCAGCTTTTGCATTGCATTAATCAGTTATTTCTACCCGGAAAATCGGTTTTCGAGATGTTATCAGACCTCATCTAATTATTTTCCACTGCATAACTGAAATTGTACATGCAATTGTAACAGAAAAATGGTTATTTTAATATTAATGCTGTTAATTCTACATGTTTCAGAGTTAAATATGTTTGATGAACATGAAAATATTTACTAGAGTCCTCATAGCTTCCTAAAAACGTGTTTTCTGGGTTTAATGCACTGTAAAAGCTACTCTGAAACGTTTTCGAAAACTACGGGCAGCTATAAAAAATTATTTTTATAAATTCTTCTTTAAATTTCATCAAAAAATCATTAGATTTCATTAAAAATCTTTTGTGAGGTTTCTAAAGATAAAAGAACATTTTTCGGAATCTTGGGGAAGAGGTTAATATGTTCGTTCGTGATTATAGTACATTTTCGTAAATTAAGAAACATCTGTCTTTTTTTGCGGTGTATCATATCTTTAAAATTGTCTTAAAATGCCAAACATGACAATATTTTCTTAAAGCTTCTTTGCATTTATATAAATTTCAGAAACACTGTTGCATTTTTTGGTGTATTTACATTAAATTAGCAAATGTTATGCATCTCCGTTATAAAAATGTATTTATACATAAGGGGTCATAAAGTAATATTTTTAATTTATGAATGTTTGCTCTATATCACATTTATACTGATTAATAGTTTCAATGAATTTCTGATATTCCTCTTGAAATTTCCGTTTGGCGTTGTTAATGAACTCGATTATGAAAACTGCACTGCTTATTTTACACTTGATAGAAAGCTCAAACAAATGAATTTACTAAAAAATGTAGAATATTTGCTCTGTTTATTTTTTAAGAAAGGGAACAGAAAAGAAAAACTGAAACATAATTTAAACTATCTTTTTAGGATTTCTAAATTAATTTATGAACGTATAATTATAAATTAATATTTAACGTTTGATAGATAAATAGGCATATTTTGTAATATCATAGTCTTCATTTTGTATTTATAATTTATGTTCTAGTTTTTAGTCTTTAAAATGTTCTATCGTTGCAATTTCGCAGTGCTTTGGCATATTTTGGAAAACCTTTATTGGCGCATAATTGAATCCATTATTGTTTTAACTCCCATACAATTATACGAGTTAAGAGAATATTTTGCGATTTATCATCAGTGGCTAACTAGTTGAAAAATACCGTAAAATTGATTTATAATTTTAAAATTAAGTTGTAAAAATATTAAAATTCTTTATTGTCATCCGAATTATACTTTTGCACATATAATTTGTATAATTCTGGCATAGTAGGAAATGGATTAAAAATGGATTGCAAATAAATTGCATTTTTAACATACAAAAACCAGGTTGAGTTAAATGAAAGGCCGAAAAAATGCTCTTAATGTGAGGATATCTTTTATTTATTAATCGAAGAAAGACTCACAAAACATCGATTTATCCAAATGAGTGATATAAGGAGGGTTTACTGTTTAAGGAGGGTTTAAAAATCAAAACATATATAAGATTTTCCCTAGATAGAAAAGAATTAGAACTAAAAGAAAACATACATTATGCAGTTTACTTTTTATTTAATGTAATGTTGTGAAATAAAAACAACGTTTTAATGTTTTCATTATACTGTAAAGTAATGAATTCTATCAAATAAAAGAATGATTTTAATATGATAGTAAATCTAAAGCCTAGACGATAATTTATTTTGTCACACGCATCTGCTCAGTTCAGCTGAGACCGCGAGCGTCACGTGACTACTCGAAATCGGAGAAGCACGGTAGCCCGTCTTTTTCGTTAGCCCCGAAAATGCCCTATACGATAGCTTTTAAAGTTTTTTTTTTTTGATAGAGTACCTTTATTTATCATAATAGTTGGTCGAGAGCATTTTAAACATTCACAGATTTGGCATTCTAACAGCGACTGCGACCAACCACATACAAGGCAGTTCATAGCTGTTAAAACGTCACACGGAGTTCATCATCTTTACGTTTTTATGCGGTGATTGGCACAAAGCGATGGGCGCGCTGCTTTGTACCAATCACCGTGTAAAGATGATCCACTTCTGTGTGACGTTTTAAACATCATGAGCTAGCCTTGCATGTCGTTGGTCGCGTTCTAACTCTAATCGGAAATCTAATCGGAATCTAAGCGGAATCGCTCCATATTAGAAAGTTATATTACTAATATATTCATTTATTACTATATATATTAGTCTTTCAAGTTCTGTGTTGCGTGCGAGTATTATAATTTGGACAAATCTTTTTAAGCTGAGAATGCTGTCTCTGAAAAAGCCTTTGTCCTTGCCGAAAAATGGAAAATGTTACTCAGGATAATTAAAATTAGTCCAGACTGAAGATGTGAGGATATTCGCAATTCGGACAGTTTAACAGGAATTTTTTAATCTACTATTTGTGTCCTAATTAGGGTGCAGATGGAGGAAAGAGATAAATGGAGATGCAGTAAGGTGGCTGTGGGTGACGCCAAAAAAGTAACCCAAAAATTCGCTGCAGTAGGCCCAAACGTAAACACGTTCTTTCTCGAAAAAAAGAGGAAAACTTTTAATAATACAGTTTTAAATTCACAATACAATGGAATGCTGCTTTAGAATACTTAAAAATAAGCAGATCACTTTCATTTAGAGAAAAAAAGCACGGGGGATGTCAAAAAATTCACAGATGTTCCAGCTGTTCCAGATGCTTGTTTTGTTTGGGCCTTCTGTGGACGTTTAAATTCCAGCGATAAATATTTTCATATTTCAAACCTTTTTTACGGCATACTGCATCTCCATCTATCTCTTTCCTCCATGAGGGTGCATCTATATGAGAGCAGGCTCGGACTGGCCCGCCGGCCCATCGGCCCGAGGGCCGGTGCGCCCTCGCCCAGGGAAAACGTCGCGCCCCTAAGTGCCTAAGCCGCTCCAATATATTTTCACTTGTTGTACACATACATTCTGATTAGTGTACTAAATTTCGAGAATTCGTTTAGGGATAATTGTCAAATAATTGATAGCACAAGAGAGGTATTTCTTTATTATCACAAATAAAGATATATCGTAGCAATTTCAGGACGGAAACCAAAACGGACATCTTTGCATGCGATTGAAAGAGAAAATATGCACCCAATGAGTGCTTTAGTAGCCATTGCGCCCTGGACGAATTTTTTTTAATCGCTTCTTTAAATGATATCTTTTAGATTTTAACCAGTATTTTGCAAATTTTCAGTCCTTTTCTTTGAGTACTCTGCGCCCCCTTTCCTTATAGCCGCCCCTGAATGCACATATAATCGTGCTTTTTGAAAGCAACTTGACAGATAAAAAAGAGATACTATCAGAAGGCAAAAAACTTTTTGTATGGATTTTGTTTTTGATTGGAAAACATGATCTTTCTTTTCGGGGAATACAAAGTTGATGATACTTTTGGATTGCAATCCTGCAAGCTGTGGGATCTCGCGGACAGCGGTTTCTCATTCACAAAATCTGCCATCATTTTCGGATAGTAATCTCGAGCATAGTTTAGGATTAATCAGTGAAAATACATAATATATATATATATATGCGTCGAAATGAGAACCTCCTCCTTTTTTTGAAGTCGGTTATAAAATACTGGCTATGTATCCTGCATGAATACAATCCCTGGGGAAACCCTTGATCTGTAACAATGATAAAAGTTTTGCAAATCATGGGAACAGTGTGCTGAGAATAGTAAAATTACTAAATTGTTTTAGCGATTTTAGACTAACAAAGAAATTTTTTAGGGTGCACTTTTTCTGTTGAAACCTTTACACAACGTGATATCAATTCAGCTCTTTATGGACGCATAACAGTAATTTTTTAAGAATAAAAAATACCAATTATTTTCACAAGCAAGTATTATTTTCACATTCAAATAGCCTTATATTTCAGCATTCCAATGCTCTATAATACGTGGTACTTTTATAAAAGAACAAAAGAAGCCTGTGATTTAGTTTTCAAAATTTCTATTTCCAAACGGAAAGTACATTTTTGTTCTAAACATAAATATTTTTTAAACGAAGTTTGCATACTCAATGTTTCTTGTGTGTGTTGAAGGATATATCTGCAGATACCACATTTAAAAATGTTACTTGGTTAATAATATTAATATTAATAAAACGGTAGATAATAAAAAGTAATTTCTCCCAGATTGTAGCAGAAATTGAATTTATGACATTTTAAACTGGCTTGATAGCTAATTCATATTACTTTAAAGAAAGAAATATATTAAAAAATAGGTTGAAGCCCTTAGCAACACCGCAGCAACTCTATTTGGCGCTTGGTGCAAAAAATCGCGTTAGCTTTTCTAAGGATCCTTAGTGCATCAATGGTGAGAGTGGGTAAAAATGTGGTTTACAACTTACAAATTCTGCTAAAAATAATCGTAAAAATATATGTAGGTACCAATCGACTGAAAATAATATCTACTAGTTATTATTATGTATAAATTATGTTTCTGAAGTCGTATACTTATTAAGGATTGTACCAACTTTTAATTTTCAAGCAATAACACCCATTTTTGACACCTTATTTGATTTTCTTGGATCGAGACAGCCCGGAAAAAGGCATAGTTTATATACATTATCTTAAATCTTGATAGGGTTTGAATTTGAGGTTGTTAAAGATAAATCCATTTCAGAAACTTAATTTTTAACTTCATAAAAACTATCTGATTGATATTTTATTAATTCATTAGTGATATAGTGAATACACCCAAACTTATTCCAGACTTTTTTTCAACTCAAAAACTTTTCTTAATTAGAAAATTAACAAAGTCATATTAA
Organism: Maratus speciosus; assembly: GCA_963932465.1. Taxonomy (NCBI): domain Eukaryota; kingdom Metazoa; phylum Arthropoda; class Arachnida; order Araneae; family Salticidae; genus Maratus; species Maratus speciosus. The sequence goes on along the minus strand of OZ010797.1, from coordinate 338,722,225 downwards.
ATATATATATGTATATTATGAACAAACCACAACTGTTAAAAGCATTGTGCGTACAGCTCATTTGAATAATTAGTTTTCGAGATATAGAGAATTTTTCCTTTCCATAATTTAAGGGGACCGTATTCCGTTATCAAAGGAACCAAACAAAATCGTAGAAACTTACCAGAAATATTTTGTAGAATTTTGTTTAACGTAAAGTAAGTTTTTAATACAATTATTACTCCTGTAAAATTTTACTGGGGACTAATTGAGAGTTTTTGGTACTTTTTCTTGTAAGATCTTCAATTTATTTTCCGAAATTTAAGGATAAATCCCTGACACATTTTGTTTTATAACAGTATTAAGATTTAAGAAAAGCATATAAGCTATATCGCTTTCCTGGCTAGCAAGGAACTCAAACAAGGTGTCAAAAGTGGATGTTGAAAAATGAACATTTGAAAAATCCATTTGAAAAATGAACGTTCGTGTATTTTTTAATATGTAGACAGCCTCCAACGCAAAATTTATGAAAATCATTTAATAGTAAATATTATTCATAATCAATTGGAATCCTATGTCTTTTTTATACAGTGATTTTCGGGAAAATTGGTAGGGGCGATCATTTTTTTTTTTTTTCTGCAAGGTGTCTGTCGATAGAAGAAATTAAGAAAGCTCTAGTCTTGATATCAGTAATCTACTACTGTGTTCAACTTGCTGGAGCTTTTAGATGTTATGTGATGTGTTTTAAAAAATTGCGTAGTATTGTGTAGGATTGATGGAACTTTAAACATGCACGGAGAATATAACGAAGTATTTTATCTAGAGTTAAAGATATAATTTAAGCCATTATCATTTACTTGGTGCTATGCGAGTGTGTTAATCCTTGTCAAGCCAGATACAACACAAACAAGTAAAATTGACTTGAGTTCGTTAAAATTTTTGCGCCCTCTGAAAATCCAAGGTCTGCGCCCTTTACACTGACCCAGTCCGACCCTGTATGAGAGCGGCGACATGCGCACAAGTCGCATGACCAGATTGAGCTCAGACTAGAGTTGCAAAGACTATTAAAAAAACGGATTTAATTGGTAAGAAAACGCGCTTTTGGGGTACAGTTTTTTGGGAATAAACATAAAAACAAACTGAGATTAAACCAATTTTTCAAATTCTATCTCAAACAGAAGTTTCTGCATAAACTACGAAGTTTGATTAGACGAGTGAGACAAATTAGTTCATGACTTTGTAATACCTCCAGCTAATTTTGTCTTCGTATTCTCCTCTTTTTCTTTTCCTACACTCGGCAAAATGGATATTTCATAACTCCCCTTCTTTATGACCTCTACTGTACGCAAGAATATCGGTGATTTGATTAGTCTGTGAATAATTCATCCACTATACGATTTGTTTATACCATACCGCCATGACGATTCCTGAAATAATAGCTATAGCAAAAACATAGCAGATAGTTTGGTTGGTGAAAGTAATTGTTTGTAAACATGCACTTTATTTATTTTCCTTCGACCTATGCGCCATATGTTTCTTACTTTACATGTTTTCTCTGCTTTCTTCGGCCATTATGTGGTTCCTTTCTAGCTACGCGGAGCTCTTTTTATATCCCAAAGATCGGTTTCTGTTTTTAAATTAGAAACGATATTGACGAGCTTTTTAATATTTTACTATATTTGTAAAAGGTTTTCTATGCTTTCAAAAAACAAACTGCAACAAAATCCCGAAAACAGCCTCCAAAAAAATCCAAAACAACGAAAAGATAATTTGACTACCAGTAACCCTTGCTAATCACAATTTCCTTCAGTGTCAAAAAAGATGCAGATTCCTTTTCTCGCAAACTTTTTTATATTTTTAAATAATTTTTACGACACTTATGTTGAGGTTTAATAACTCATTTTTTCTGTTTTTCGCTTCTGTTTTGTGTAGTTTAACATATATTTATTTAAAGAATTCTGGATTTTATATATTTAACCCATATTTTACCAAGTATTGAAAAAAAAATTAAGACACCAGGAAAGATATAAAATAGAAAAACTTAGCAAAATTTTACTATTTTCAAATTTACAAGATAATCTTATACACCGGGGTGGAAAATGATAGGAACGATCATGTAATTATCCAAATAAAAAATATGATTATATTAGTCCACATATAAACCATATAAATTAAATTTATCAAACTAAATAGTCAATATAAACATAAAGAAAACATTCTGAAACAATTGTTTAATATAATATGTTGCATTTTTACTCGGTATGCACTAGGAGCAAAATGATAAGAAAGGAACAGATTTTTCTAAATTATAGAAATATTTCATGTCAATTGGGATTCTTTTTTTGTTTAATAATTTCAATACAACATTGTAGCATAGAGTTTACATAGTTTCGAATTTGTCAAGATGACAAAACACGTCATATCTCCCAAATTCCAGATTTTAATTCAGCTTTAAAATTATACTGCACGATTCGGTGCCACTACCCCAAAAGGGGTGAAGGAGCAAAAAAGTTATAAAAATGCGATTTTTGTGTTACTGAAGGGTCTAGAAATATGAAATTTGTAATATTAGTTACTTACTCGATGTAAAAAAATTCTAAGAACACTTCTTAAAAAATTCGAAATTTAAAAGGGGTGATAATGCGCGAAAAGTAATCTAAATTGCGATTTCTACGCAATTTTAGAAAGTATCAAATCAAAGTATCATTTTTCGTTATATATTACACCCTTTAATAACCCAAACGTTGTTCATGGTTTTTAAGTTTGGACCAATGGCTGGCCAGTCAAGTTTGAGAGTCTTATTTATTTTCAAATCACTTGTTTGTGTCTTTTTCAGAGTCAATATAGGCATTGTTGAGAATTTCGTTAAAGCCGGTAATTTGTTCACCCAGGTTCCACAAATGAAATTTTAACATGTGAATATAGGTATGTCTATTTTGTTTATCCGACTAGAAAAGCAATTCTAAGCTTATCTTCCGAGAAAAAAGTAGCCCAAACCATTAGGGAGCCTCTACCTAATTGACCCTTGGAAAATACGTCCTGTTCCTTTTTAAGGTCTTGCCAATATGAATATACCCTCCTTCGAAATCACAAAGCATTTTGCCTCACACTGTAATCCAAAGGTTTTTCGAACTAAACAAAAGTGCTCAGAATCTCTTTTAAATGCGGCTTTAAATGATATGCAAACATATCCGTTAATCACGTTCCGCGGTTTTAGAAATATTTACTGCGTTCTTATCATTTTGCTCCTATGTAAATTTAGCAAAATACTTATTTTAAATTAGATTTAAAAATTTATAGACGATTTTTGAAAACGGTTACTTTAATATTAATTGAAACATCATGCATTTAATTTTAACACAAAAATTTGCGCAATTGCATGGCAAACGCAAACTGATTTCTTTATTTTTGTATCGTTCCTATCATTTTGCACCCGCTGTATATGAGGAAAACAAATCCACTGCTATGACATTATTATTTTTTCGTACTCAAACTTCTTCTTTCAAATGAAATGGTAAAAAACAGTTGAAATAAAACGCTTCAGATATGTTTTTGATTTCCTATTCTGACCGAGGACAATAACCATTTTGCCAAATGGTTAAAAAAAATGCAATTTAACAAATTACAACGACCATTTGGAAAATGATTTTTTCGAAGACTAAAATTTAAGACATAAAAAATCGCACGGAGTTGATCATACATTACGTACGCCATGGATTAAACATTAATATTCCTGGACCAATTTTAAATGAAATTTCATTCTTAAACGTCTAAACATCCCACAATATTACTTTTTACACCATCGTATATAGAAAAAAGATGTACTTTTAAATGCAATTTGTTTGAAAGCTGTATCTCAATTTGTTTCTGAGTTATTATTTTTTTTTTGTAGTTTTTATTACTTTTTTGTCATAGTGGCAACAGAAGTATCCATCTCTGTTGAAAGTAAAGGGAAAATACAAATTACTGTCTAGACCAATCAGAAAACGAATAAAATGCAGGATTCAACTAATAAAACGCTTCAGATATGTTTTTGATTTCCTACCCTGACCGAGGACAATAATCATTTTTCCAAATGGTTAACAAAGTTCAACATAACTTTTTTTTGCAGATAGTTGGTTTCTTGTGTGTGTGTGTGGGGGGGGGGGGGGTACAATTAGAAATTGACAACTCAAAATCGGCATATTTCGAAAATTCATTATAAAAAAAAAAATAAAGATTAAGCTAGTGTAAATGAATTATTCGTTTGCAGTAATGTAGCACTGAAACAAAAGCATTAGCACAAATATTTTATGAGTGTGAGCTAGAAATGCAAGCTGTCCTATATATAGGACGATGGTGAAATATGGGTTAAAGACATTCCTTCTAAGCTACTTACTACATTAATATAAATAAAAGCTTCCTGGTTCCTTTTCTACTACGACTACATTATACTTTTAAGTTTTTAAGGCGACAGTGGACGTTCAAAATCGCAAAAAACATTAAAAAAATCATTTTTTTGTTTTATGGATAAACATGTTCTGGCAATCTTCTACTTTCAAATAAGAAAAAAATTATTCAAATCCGATAATTTTTTTCAGAGATACAGCTGTTTTTCTATCGTAAACAATCGTTAAACTTCACTTAAAATAAAACTTCAAATCCAGTTTTCTCAAAATGAGAATTCTCGCCGACTGAGTAAGTTTAAAATACTCCATGCGTCTTAATTTTATACCAATTTTCATAATACTTGGTAATATCGTTGTTGATATCCTTTATTACAAAACTTGCTATTAATATGTGTACATTATTTCAGATAAAGGTAAAAAAAATAACATTTTATCATTGAATTTTATCCGAAATGATCAATATTACTTGTTTATAATTTTTTTCTGCCAAGGTGATTAGTATAATTTTAAAATGCATACCAATTTTTGATATAATATTATAAAGCTATCCTAAAAAAGAAAATTACAAGTTTCTGAAACAAAATTTAATGCGCATGGAGCATTTTTAATTTGTATCACTAACTAGCATATTATTAATTAATTACTCATTTGCATATTAATATTTTTTAATGAAATTAAAAAATTTTCTTAATTATTGCACAAATTATAGGTGTATTCAATTTCAAAACAATTGAGCAAAAACTGTAGAAAATGTTTTTGAACGTCCACTGTCGCCTTAATGCTTGGAAGAAATGAAGTTTCTGCTGTACAAAGCATTAATGGCATTTCCCCTATTTATTTCTACTAATCACTTTTTTTTATTTCTATATTGTTCCCACATTTTTATAACAAAAACTAGCTAATTTTCTTCTTAAACGTACATGAGATTTTTCATTTTGTTTAATTTTTCTTTGTAATGTGAAGAAATAAATTGGATATTGTTGAACTTAGAAAACAAAAATCTTTTTTTTTTTGAAGCCGAAAAACGCCCACGTTCTCTAAAGTATTATTAATCCTGCCTAGAGAAAGATGACCAGAAGGTGTTCAATGCACGAATTAGGGTGATATGAGACATAAAAAAATCTTCGCCAACCCCCGTTCAGACACCGCAGTCTCCAAAAGCATGCTAATTTGATTGGCTTTAAAAAGATTTTGGAAGATTGAAGTATAATTTTAAAAACAGTGGCGATCTCCCTATAAACGGGTTTCTAATCATTTCTCTTTGATTGGGGAATTTTAAGGAAAAATCAGCTGCTGTTAAAAGATACAATGGCTGTTTTAGTCTTTGATTAAATAAAATCAGTTAAACATTTAAAAATAAGCTAATATAAAATGAATTAAGTAAACAGAGTCTTTGTCTCCCAGTATTTTTTAACAAAGCGAAAAGAAAGTTCTTTTAAATAAGACATTTTAAATGTATCGTTTTTAATCTGACGTAATTTTCACCAAACTTTTCTTTCTCTTTTTAATATTCACGTGAAAATACTTTTGTTAGAAATGAAATATTATTTGCGCTGGCCTAACAAAAATAGTTGAAAAGATCATCTCAAAATATCAAGTAAATGTCTAGCGCATTTTTTTTTTTTTAATTTAAACTGTTTTTGTGATACTGTTTTTTGTTCATTTTACGTAATAAGTGTAATGTGACGCAATTTCTCCTATTTAAGACTTCTAACGCATGTTAATGAATTTCTTATTTTACAATATCCTTTCTCTTTTAAAATTCACGCGTAAATATAGTTTTTATGAAGTAATTTTCAATAAGTTCCTGCTTTTACATGTAATTATTTAATTCTAATTTGAAAGTTTTTTTTTCTGTTTATAATACGTATAAATAAATTTTTAATTTAAAGCAAACGTTATTGTTTGCGCTGTTTATACAGTTGGCAACAGTTTAAATTAATACCATTTTCTAAAATAAGTAAAAAATATCTCTCGAAATGCTGAAAATTCGAATTTAAAATAGAAATAAAACCTCAAAAAATGAGTCAAATAAAAAAAAATAAATGCAGTCTGCACACCGGGAAATTCTAACGTATAAAATGATCTAAAAATGAATTAATTCCCATGTATAGTTTTTGCTCCTACAAAACTTTTTTAATGGAACAATTTTGTCCAACTTTAGCATTAAATATCTCTTAAAATAATTCTTCGATTAGAAAACTGTCTGCATCAGCGTGTTTATCAAACATTTCTCTATAATACCGCCGATTTTCATATTTTTGTATGCAATATTTTTCTTAATATTAACGGAGAAAGACCTCCGGTCACAAAAAATTCAAAACCGGCGGCGGAGGTGACAGCGTAAGTTACTTTTTCTTAGAATAGAGAGATTTAATTTTTAGTTTATTACGTGTGTTTATAAATTCTATAGTACCGGGTTGTACGACTGCATATACATGGTGGAAAAGAAAAAGTCATACACCCAGTTAATATGGGAACAGATACAGTTTGAATAGGTATAAAAGTAAAAAGTTAAAAAAAAATACACTCCTGGAAAACCAGGCCTTAATTCATGATTTTTCAAAAAAAAAAAAAAAAAAAAAAAAAAAAAAAAAAAAAAAAAAAAAAAAATCCCCTTACAAAACATTAATTTGGTGTGGACACCGAATCATATTACGGGAAGTTCAGTTTTTTTTACGCTTCGTAGAAAGCGCTAGCTCATGAATTTATTAAAATATATATAATTTTTGCTTTGTTTCTTTTTTAAGATATAGCAAGAGGAAAGAAATGAAAAGCTTTATATAAACTAGCATTTTAGGATTTCTAAATTGATTACTCAAATTATACTTATAATATATTTAACATGAAACTAATAGATGATTAAAGTGCATTAATATATATGTATATATTACACTAGTTATTCGATCTATTTTATAGGTGGCCTCCCGTCCGGGTGGTCCGAAACCTACCCCTTGATTGGAGGAGGAGACTCTGAGCCCGACAGAGTTCGTAGAACACGAATGTGAGGGAGCCGGATGCAAATTCACAAACACTCAACGTCCCATCGCCCTTAACGCCAACGCCTGCAGCCAAGCGCTTTGGCGAGAAAATGAACTTTGACGTGCATGCATGTCTACAGTCTGTTTTTAGTATCGTAGTTTGAAGTTTGCATGTGCGAATATTGATATCTGCTTTATATGAACATTTTAGATACGCTTACAAATTTCAAAGAGATTTTATTTTTCCTTCGCATATTAATTCAGTCTACGCAGGTTGTATTATTGATTATGCTAACAAGGAAGTTCTCCATACTGGGTATACTCAGAATATGTTGAAAAAAAATGCTAGTGAAACTACTCATGTATGTAATAAAGGATCAGTTAAAATTAACGGCGGAATTACAGTAGAAAATCTGTAAAAAAATAAAATACTTTCGGATAATTGGCGTGAAAAGACGAAAGCGGCACGCAATTTGGCGAGCAGCACTTTTCCTCGCCAAAAGCAAACGATTTTAATGAATCTGAAATTTTTTTGTTAATTGATTTTGAGAATATGCGGTATTTAATGAATTTAAACGTAAACCATGAAAGAATTTATTATTATTATTATTATTATTACATTTTGTATTATACTTGTTGCTTGTTGCCGATTTGAACGAAATTTTGCCATTGTTTTATTCTCCAATCCACAATTTTTTAAAATTTAAACGGCTTTATCGGTTATAAAAATAACTTTTAACGCCAGATGAATAATGCTGCCGTAATACATTTCCATACCGAAGAAGTTATTTCCATAGCAACAAAGTTGAATCGGCAGTGCTCGATGGGGCATATTTTTGAGTTTGGAACAATTTTAATCAATTTAAATTTTGTTTTAAATCGTAAAATATGATAGTTAAAATTCGTTGTAAGTACATATAAATATATATGACAAAACTATAATTAAAACAAACTAAAAATGACAAAGCTAAAGTTATTTAAATTAAACTTATTTAAACAAATTCAACATAAAAAGTTTTTCCTTAAAGAGTATTCGACAAGCATATTTTTTTTTTAACTTAATTTCTTCGCCAAACGGTGATAAGTCGCCAAATAAGCGAAATTTTCATTATTTTTTTAGGGACGTTCTACCGAGGTTCCGTCAAAATTTTTTTTATAAACATATATACCCATGGGAGAAGAACATTCTGTATTTTTTTCAGATTGTTCTGAGTATGCCCGTATGGAGACCTTCCTTGTAAGTTGAATATTGATGCTGTTAGAATAAGATTATCGCTACAAAGTAAGGATGCACATTCTAAATTAATAATACAGCACTGCAATAATCCCATAAATTCAGTAATAAAGTAATGAGCATGTTTAGGTTTTTACTTTTTGAAATTCATCCTAATTAAGTAAAATTTTTTATTTGTTTTAAGAAAATTTGATAGTCGTTCAGAGAAGAAAACTAATTAATTGAGCGTTCCATTAATGGATAAATATGGAAAAAATAATAAAAAGCAGAAATGGATAAAATATCCTAAAATCTTTGAAATAAATGCAATTTTGTAAATGGCTGTTAGTATATTAAATTCAAAGTTTTCCATTACTAAGGAAAAAAAAAATGCAAATTTTCTGCTTCTTAAGTGGTTTGATTATGAAGCATGCATGGAAAAGTTTAAAAATAAAATGAAAACTAAATTATTATTTGCTATTTATTTATGAATCAAAAACTTTGTGCGTGTGGAAGGGGGGGGGGGGGGGGTCCATTATTGTACAGAAGTCTATGCAGGATTGTTTTTTTTTTTTTTTGGAGGGGGCATTTGTGAAGGCATTTGTGGAGGGGGCATGGCATTTTGTGAAAAGCAAAAGTTATTTGTGAGAATTATTTATACTTTTGTAAAAAATAAATTTTATAACGAAAAATGAAATCCAGTTACTCAAATTTGAACCAAGTATTAATTAATAATAACGTCTTTAAGTCATCCTGCTATAGTTTTGCTTTCTGGTGAATTTGTTTTGTTTACAAAATGTATATTTTACAATTTAACAAAATAAAAAATAATTAATGAAGGATATTTTTTTATGAAATGAACGTTGTGAAGGGGCCTATTTTATTAAATTGATTTTTTCGAAGGTACCCAAAATAGGCCCCAAATTTTGTCTGGATCACCTCCTGCTAGCTATTTTTAAATTATTATCAGTCAGCAACAAAGCACTTAAATTTGAGCATAGCCTCAACAAGCAACTAAGATAATTATAGTAAATTTCCATTTGTTTATGGTGATCATTTAAAAAGAGCGGATTACATATTATTTATAGAGCATATTTATAAGATTAAATATTTCATTTATTCACAATATATATATTTATATGCATTATACATATACATAATTATTCAGAGGAGGAAATAAGGACTTATTGTTGTAATGTACTTGTGTTGATACTAGATGGCAGCACAAGCTACGTACAACTACATAAATACTTTAGCTTGGGAGGAAAAAAAAGACAAAGTTATAGAGCAAGCTGATCTATAAAATTAAATATTTGACTTGTTCACAATATGTATATGCATGCATATATTACAATTATTCAGAAGGTAACATAATAATTTAGTATTTCGCACTCGTATTCTTTCAAGTATCCACAAACAAGAAATAGGCAGTTGAATGGACAAAATGTCAAAGTCGCTTCTGATTTTTGCAAATTTATTTGTATGAGAAGACACGCATGCGCGTCGAAGTTCATTTTCTTGCCAAAGCGCTTGGCTGCGGAGGTTGGCGTTAAGGGCGCTGGGATGTTGAGTGTTTGTGAATGGATGGATGTAGCCGGAAGCTTATATAGCATTTCACTTTTTCAAGTGTACATAAAATACATATACAGTCGGATCTCGTTAATTCGAACTCGTCGGGACCACAAGAAATGTTCGAATTATCCAGAGTTCGAATTATGGAAAGTATGAGAGAAAACATGTTTAAAGGGGTACTATTACAAAGGAATTAATGTTATAGTATTTTTTTTTAAATTTCGGATGTTATCGTTAGAATGACTTAATATTAAATTAAAAGATATAAATACATAAAATAATTAATAATATTAAAATAATATAAATAAAACATAAAAATTAATAATACACTATAGAACAACGGCATTTAAAATTACATTTTAATTGTACTATAATTTTCTTACCTGAAATTAGATGAACATTTAAGAAATTATTTACACTTATTTATCATCTCTATGAAAAAAATTATTAATTGTTGTTTGCTTAGTCCTATTCATTTTTTACCTTTTAGCCAGTTTTTCTATTTGTAACAAACAGTTAAGTTCTTTGTTTGATGACGGCTACATCAGGATAAATGTACGCAAACACTCAATTGATTGTGCAATTGACTTTTCTGTGGGTAAGGAAAGCACTTGGGACATAGTAGCAGAATCACCAGAATCCGATTCCATCTCCTCATTGCATTTTTCGTGAATTGTTTCAACAATTTCTTCCACAGTTAAGGGTCCAGATACTTCTAAACTATTGTCGGCTGCTACATACTCTGCGAACGTAATATCGCATTGGAACTTTTCAGAAAAGTTTGGAAATTCTATATCTTCAAAAGGTCTGTCGTTTTCGTCATTTGCATTATAACCACTCTTTTTAGATGGATGGATAAATCCGGCATGTCGAAAGCATTTTTCTATTGTTTCAGGTTGTACGGCGTCCCACGCCGCATATAAATCGTTGATGGCAGTGAGTAATGTTATGTCGTAGCTTTCTTTAAGGTCAATCGAAAATAAAATTTGTTCTAGAACCCTTTTACGGTAATGAGTTTTTAAATTTTGAATTATTCCTTGGTCGATCGGTTGCAGTTGTGCTGTAAAATTAGGGGGTAAATATTCAATCTTTATAGAGCTCAGTGTTGGTAGTTTACAATGACTCTGCACATTATCTAGCAGCAATAGAATTTTTCTGTTTTCACGAGAAAATTTTTTATCCAGTTCTTTTAACCAACTGATGCAGATCTCACGCGTCATCCAGGCTTTGGCATTTGCCACATAATCAACAGGCAGTGTTTTAACTCCTTTCAAGCAACGTGGATTAGTTGATTTACCAATAACTAACAATTTTAACTTCTCACTTCCATCCATATTGGCACCTACCATCACAGTTATCCTGTCTTTTCTAAGTTTATCACTTGTACACGTTTCACCTTTAAATGTTAAAGTCTTATTAGGAAGAAGTTTATAAAACAACCCTGTTTCATCGGCATTAAACACGTCTTTCATTGCATAAGTAGAAATAAGTTCGGGTAGCTTTTCGCAGAATTCATTGCAAGCAGCGAGGTCTACAGCATCACTTTCACCACACACAGTTTTGTGTGCGATGTTATTTCGCTGCTTAAAACGTGTCAGCCATCCTTCGCTGCAATTGAAATTTTTAATACCCATGAGTAGTGCAAGTTCTTTCGCTTTAGCTGCCAATATAGGTCCACTCAAAGGTACATTTCTTGCCAATGCATCTTTTGTCCATAACAGTAAAGCTTCCTCTAAATCCTCATGGGCTGAGGTTCTCATACGTTTTCGTCCTTTAGCAAATCTTTCCTTTTCCCATGATTTCAGGATGAATTCTTTATTTTTCAAGTAAGTAGACAGCGTATTCTTTTTTATTCCATATTCTGTAGCAATTTCTGTCTTAGATTGGCCACATCCTACCTTTTTAATAATTTCCACTTTGGCTTCTAGAGTTAACGATTCATAACTTCCACGTGGAGCCATATTTTAAAGAAACAAGATCTTTTACTTTCTCAAAAAACAATTTAGCAGTAAGTAAAACCATTGACTGAAAAATTCGATCCCCAGAGTGAAAGTAGAATGTAGTGACAAAACAGGTTTCCCCTATCTTTAACAGATGTCCACTCAGTGAATTTCTTGGAATGTCACTGGGTCAAATGCTACAGAAGGGATTAGGAAAAGCACAATGGAAGAAAGGGCGAATATGTCATTGATGGACAGACAGGGCGCACTAAGAAAGCGGATTTCAAATGCATGGAATTATTATACTAGTTCAGAACAATTCTGACAAAAATGAAAGAAAGAATGTTATTTCAAGGATCTGAAGTCCGTGAGAAAGTAAAGAAAAGTGAAAAAATGGAATTCTCGTTGGTTTGAATTAAACGAACTCTAGAGAAAATGAGTTCGAATAAATGAAAAGTTTTAACGTTATTCTGCCATTGAAAATTTCGGGACTTCATGTTTAGTTCGAATTAAGCGAAGATTCGATTTATCCTATTTCGAATTAACGAGAGGCGACTGTATAAGCAAAAACATAGTCGATTTCTGTAATAGACTCCAGCAATAAGCTAAATATTGTTGAGATTATCTAAAATCTCATTTTTACTAATAACAAATTAAAAATTTGCGATGAATTTAAATAAAATCAACCGTTTCTTTTTCAATAAAAAATACATATCAGTGAAAATCGTAGCAACTTCGTCATATTTTTAAAAGAAAATCCAATTTGAAAATATCTTCCCCATGCCTATTATCAGGAAATCCATGTTTTGCCAAAATTTTTTCTCGGAAAATCTTTGGTATTGTATTCATGGGCGGACTTCTGGATTCAATGTATCAGAATAGGGAGATAGCCCTTTGTACTGCGGTGTTATTACTTGCAGCGTCTCCTAGAGGAGATATTCGGAAATTAGTAATCCTATCTATGTAAGCGATGGGGAAAAAAGGTCAACAACAGAAAGTTGTTATCGTCATCGATTTTGCAGCTCAATGAAACGCTATGAATATGAATAGACTTGAACCGAAAGCGAAAAGTAAGAACGTCATTTAGGGCGAATTTCACGACTCCAGTAAGAACGAAAGAATGTGTGGTTGTTGATGAACAATGGACCTTATTCACGCGACCTGAATTCGAGGCTAAAATTCGTCTGTTGGCTGTATTTACTGGAGGTGTTTAGCATAGCAGTCTATGGAGTCTGAGCTATTAATGCTTGTTTGTTAAAAATACCGCAAAAAATTCTTTGATGCAGCAGCATATACGAAATATATTGTAATCTAAATTCAAAATGTTGTTCTGTATGCGAGAAAATTCCCTCAGTTTGCAAATTTTCAGTTAAAATGTATGCACTCAACCTGGGTCAAGGCTAAAGTCGTCTACTAGCGGTGTTTGCGCCTGCACATACTGGTATTCTGCCGGCGCAGTAACTAGAATAACAGATCATCATACCGCCAGCTTTGGCGTCTGACGTCACCTGAATAGAGTCCATTCGAGAGTAGGTAATTAATTAAGTTCGGGTTTTTCTGTCTTAATCATATTATTTGATTATAATGCCCATATTTTTTACTCACACTATTTTCCCATATAACTAAATCAATACTGTATCGACAGGAATTGTACTTTCATTTATTCAATTTACACAATCGCAGTAAAGACTATTCATGCACACAGTGAGGCATTTCCTGCCAGATCGACGACGCTAAACAACTTTTTAATTGACTTTTTCCACATTACCTTGGATAATTTCCAACGTAGGATCTCTAAGTTCTGTATTTCGTTGTTAGAGACGCTGCGGGTGGTCTCATTGTTTAGCACATACTCACTTTCCTATTTTATATAGACACCCCTTTTATAGCCGTAGCTACATCCGTTCGCAATTGAATGCCTGCGTAACTTATACGCTTTCTACCTCTTATGAAGCTTTAAGTTTATGCGCCTTCATCTTCTCTTCTTTTCTTAATTATTTATTTCAAATTGTACTGTAATTCAAGATGCAAAACAAACATCTTCAAAAAAATGTTGGATTTCTTTTAATCACTAATAATTAAATACAAACGTCTATCATTTCAATAAAAATAATAATAAGGGAGAACATTATGGAAAATTTTGAAATTATTTAAATAAAACATGTCCTTTTCTTTTCAAGTAAATTTCTAATTATTGTAAAAAAGTATTACTAATGCAAATGAAAATAATATGCGTTCAAAATATAATACAGGGACTATAACAAGCAAAACTGAATGGAGTAATTCTTCAATCTCCATCTCTCCAAGTAGATACCTTAGCTTTGACCTAGGAATAAAATTTTATTATTAAACAAAAGTTACGTTGAAACACAAAAACAGAAACAGAAAAAAAAAAACTTTACAATACTAAAATTACGTAATTTATAGTTATACACCATGAATATAGATTGACGAGGCGTTTTTCTTTACGATATCGCATCCTGAATTCCGAGCAATGATCGGCCGGGCCAGGCCAGGCCAGGGAGGGCTCTTTTTTTGCAGACTCAAACCGGCCCTGGACTTCATTTTTTCCAGACCCGGCCGGTCTGAATCTAATGCAAGAAAACTGGTGCGAGTTCATACCAGATTGGCTCTCTTTTTTTTAAGCAAAAGGTAGTGATATTGTTCATTTATTTAACAAAATATTTTAAAAGTTTAATTTGGTTTATTGAATTTAGAAAAATATTTTTATAAGCCTACTTTTTTTTTTCCATTGTAGAGATTTAAAATTAGGATTTTCTTTTATGTTTACATTTTTTCTTTAGTCCAGGAGGCAGTGACATTTTTTAGTTAACCCTTTAGCGGGCGGTGTCCACAAAAAGAACACCTAATTTTAAGAGTACTGTCACACACGGAATATTTAATTAAAAATTTTCTTTTAAAAAGTAGGGGAAGACAAGCAAGTTTTTATTTTCTAATATATTCGTTTGTAAATTCCGGTGTCAGTCCATTATTTCATCATTTTATAAAAGATTTTTTCCGCGCCGGAAAGGGTTAACCATTTTATACAAGCCGATCTTGAAATATATAACATATCTTACTGAATTAATTACGAAAACAGCCATCAGCTGTTGTGATAGTGATGGATGATATCTCGGGGCTGGTAATATTCCTCAGTGAAAGGAAAATGGATAGAAACTTGATTACGGAAGGTAACTTGATATTGTCGCGACCAGTGGCGATCGTCTGTAATCCGGTTGCTATTCATTTCCCTTTGACTGAGGGATGTTGTGGCCCCCGACACCGATTCCACTGATATCGTGACAGTTGAATATTTTCGTGATTGATTACGTAATTGCATATTTTAAGATCAGCTTGCGTAAAATGTCGCTCGTCCCGGACTATTTCATTCTAAGTTAGATCACTTTTTATTTATTTTATTTTCTTATTAGTCTTTGTGTACGTAATTATTAAAGTGATCATTAATATTGATATTCCGTATTTTATGGCTTGCGAACATGTAATCTAAAAAATGCTGTACTTAAATTCTTTTGCAGAAATATGCGTGAGATATGCCTTAAAAAGAATCTTATATATAGGATAATGTTTCTTAGTATCGACATTTTTTTGCAGAAATTGAGCTGGGAAAGAAGAATAAAAGAAAAAAAAAACGAGTCATGTTTTACTTTACCGATTTGTGCATTGACTTGAACAATAAAGTTTTCGTACCACCCAGACGGGCGAAGTTTGAGCTTTAAAGGGTCCGTTCAGGGCCAATAAAACATTCTTACCGACCAAGCCTGGCCCGAGTCTGAAAATTTTGGCCCAAGCAGACCTATAATTTGTGCCTGGGATTTTTTGAGCATTGCCACATGTATTACTTAAAGTAGAGAATGGGCATATTCATTTGTGTAGGCAATTGGTTTGCAAGGGAAAACCGTGGACGCTCTGTAAATTTTGAAATGTTACTAAAAATTCTTTATCTTTGATAATTATGAAAAAAGAAAATCAAAACTTTTAATAAAATATTTTAAGTTGATTTAAAATAGTTAAACACTAAGATAAGAAATATGACTAAGAGAATGCTTTTCTAATTATAAATAAAACCGCCAGTTATCGCAAAATTTCTCACAATTTTCATGCTTCTCAGTGAATTTCGTTCTGTCTATGCCCACAGGTACATTATTAAAATTTAAGACAATCTAAATACAGTAACAATTGGCAAAACGGAATCGCAAAATACTGGGAAATGTTCCGTTTATGACAGGTTTCCCTCTTACTGTATCATTGCCCTATTTTCTTTTTGTCGGGATCGTGAAATGTTTCCATTTAGGTAGAATTCCATTAAAGACAAGTAACGTTTTTTCAATTTTTACTGTATGTAATTGTAAACTGTTGCACCTATGGCTTGAATGATAAAAGAGCAACATTTGCTCAGGAGAGTTACCCGAAATTATAAACTACGACATCTCCTTGTTGATCCAAACTTTGGAACTTGCTACTTTAAAAAGTCATGAAGTCATTGTCGGTTCTGAATAATCGTTACTATGTATTTCCTTCCGGTAACTCCTTTACACAATGGAAAACCTTGTATGAATTGGTTACTTATTTTTACCGCTCGACCATTATGATTTATTTATTTATTGAACAACAAACATATGACTTGTGTGCTTGGCTTGGGAGCCCGCTTATAAGTCGGAGACAAGATAGCACAAGGAAATATTACAACACAAGAGAAGTACACCCTGAGAGTTCCACACAAAGAGTGTGTGCAATGGAACCAACGGGAATCGAACCCACAATCTCTAAAGGTGTGTTTTCACTGGTCTACCCAAGGTCTAACTTACCTAACTTTTTACCTAAGTACAAGATTTTAGGTCGTTAGAACGCAATTTTGTAGGTTTGATTCGTGATCAATCCTAAGCACGGCTTACCCAAGCGCAGCCAATTAAAATAGAGTATTTTGATAATAATGGCGGTGTTGTCAATTTTCTAAGTGATATAGTTTTTTTAATTATTCTGTTTTTACGTCAAAGAATAATCTATTTTTTGTGATTGAAGCAAAATAGTAAATTTTATTAACATGTTGGATAAATATCCTCTTTTATTATTGTCTTTTAATTTAATAAATTGTGGGTAATCCATATGGATTGTAGATCGCTATTTTTAGTAATCATTTTCAGATGCATTTTATTAATATTAGAATACTAATTATATAGTTCGTTTAAGGATTTTGTTTCAGATATAAGGATGAAGATATGTCCAGTTCTCAAAATCATTTTATTTTTATTGAGCGTTAATAGTATACAAATAATAAAAGTATTTTTTAAGAATATTTGTTTCTTAAAATGAATTGTTTCATTGATTATATTAGGTTACTTGATAGGGTATTTTTGATCAATTTAGATTTAAATTTCCCTTTACTCACTTAAAATAATTGTAAGTGTTAAGAAGGATATTGTTTACTGTAGCCCATTGTTATTTAAATGGAAAATTAGTTACAGGCAAAATTCAATCCAGTTTTGCTAATAGAAAGTACTTGATTATCAATGTTTAAACGAGCATGTAAACAAAGTTTCTATAAAATAAACAAGCCATTGTCCTTTCCTGTTCCCCTCTAAGCAAGAGAGATCCGATTGCAAAACAGTTTGCTCTTTACTCCTTTTCAGATACTTACTTGTGAACTTTGTCATGTAAACAAAACACTGCTGATCTACTTATTTATTTTATTTTTAATACATTTTACCTGCTGATGTGTTATCTTTCTTTTTGTTAAAATTAATGCTGAAACTTTTATGAAGATTTATAACTTTGTATGAAGTTTAAATCAATTGAGAGATATTCAAACTATGTGTAGCTTTTCTATGTACCCATTTCGAAGAATTTGTACACATTACCATTCCAATTCGATAGGCAGTTATAAACGCCTATTCAATGCATTTTAAATTAAATCATACCAAAATAATAGGAGATTCTCTAGTTGAAATATATATTTATAAAATTTTGTTTAAATTGTTATTTAAGTGCATTTCTTTTACAAGTATAGCTACAGATTTATCTTACAGCATAGATCATCAATTTAAATGTACCTATTTATTTATAAGAGTAAAAAATTATTTATTCATTTATTTTTTTTTTTTTTTCAAAAAGCATTTAGCTACTTATTATTCTTACTATTTTTGAAAATGGAATTCATTATCAAAAAATAAAATGCTCTCTGTGGAAGATTCTTTGATTTGAGTCTATATGTTTGAGTGTATATTAAAGTTTTAGACAAATCATGAATTCATGATATACACTGCTGGCCACACAAAATGCAGCACCAAGAAGGAACAGAGATATCACAGCGAAATTTATTAGGCAGATAACATGCTGTACAAAGATCAAACGATTAAAATTACAGCCTCATGTGATGCGTGGATGATGACAAAATCAGTAGTTAGAGTAGCCGCCATTGTTGGCTATAACCACGGCCACACGCCTAGGCATGGAATCAAAGAGGCTTTGGATGTCTCCTTGGGGTACAGCAGTCCATGCGGCTTCCACATATTGCCAAAGTTGATCTGGTGTAGCAGCGGGTGGTGTTTCCCGGGGCAGTCGTTGTGCAAGCATGGACCACACGTTTACGATTGACGATAGATCGGGAGAACAAGCAAGCCAAGGAAGCAATTCAATTTGATGGGTAAAGAAGAACTCTTGAACATTGCGTGCCACGTGTGGTCGTGCATTATCCTGTTGGAATATGGCTGATGGCAAGCGCTGAATGTATGGGAGGACCACGGGCTTCAACACCTCAGAGATGTAGCGCTGACTGTTCAGTGTACCGGCAATGTGTACTAGAGGGGTGTGGCAGTGAAATCCTATACCACCCAAAACCATGATACCGGGTGTAGGACCAGTGTGGTGATGCATAACGCAACAGTTCAGCAGCCTCTCACCACGGTGCTTCCAAACTCGAATCCGACCATCGTGATGTTGCAGGCAGAAGCGAGATTCGTCAGTAAACACAATGTCGTTCCATTCCGTTGTCCATGTCCGCCGTTCCTCGCACCATTCGCCTGTGCAGGTCAGGCTGTTTCCAGTCAGGGGTAAACGAAGCAATGGACGCCTTGCGGACATTCCACTCTGCTGCAAACGGCGTCGAATGGTACGAGCGGACACCGAATGATGCGTAGCAGACTGAATCTGTTGTGCTATGGTTCGTGATGTGACTGCGTGATCGATCACTGTCATGCGCACAATCCGCCTGTCATCACGGGTAGTGGTGCAACAAGATGGGTGCGATTGGCCACCGTCGGTCCGTCGTTCCCTCCTGCATCCAGCGATTACAGATCCGCATCACAATTGCTTGGTTTCATCCAACACGTTGACCGATTTCTCTGAAGGATAATCCGCAATCCCTATAGGCTGCTATTCTTCCTCGGTCGAATTCCGAAACTTAGTCAAAAGACGCCCGATGTCTTCCACGAGGCATAGGTAAACAGCTTACCCCAAAAAAACGCACGAAAAAACAATTACCGTACTTCAAATCGCCAATCTATTCTCCTCTTATATAGAGCTTGCGAGTGGCGCTACGGTCGCCCGTGATGTGCGTCTGCGCTGCAATGCTAATGATTTGCATATTTCATCGTCGCAAACGTAAGATGTAAATTTCACATGAGTTGAATGCTTCCTTCAGGGTGTTGCATTTTGTGTGGCCAGCAGTGTATATAAATTCAGTGGTCAAAATAGTATGTTAGAAGTAATGAAACTGTAGTAGGCCCTAGTTTTGTCATTGTTTGTTGTGTAATATGTTATTTTTTGGAAAATATAATTTTACGAGTAATGTAATAAAAAAAACTAGTTTGTAAGGAGCATCAATATTATTTTTGATGTTACATACAGAAATTGTATATATCAATCAATACGAAGTATACCAGTGAAGGTAAGCGTCTGGCGGATCAGCTGGTGCCGGGATAGAGATAAATCTTCCAATTTGAATGCTTTCAGAAAATCACAGGTGTGTAGTTTTATTATATAATAAGTGACTACCATTAGTGATCGTCTGCAAGCAACTGGAATTTGTCTCGAGCCCTTGGAGCTGTATGCTACTTTTATAAGGATTGTGGATTCATCTTTGCATCGGAAGATTTCAAAACAGAAGATTTAAAAAAATCTGTGAGTATGGCAGGACTCCCACTTCTATGTCAAAAGAGGAGACAATAAAGTAAGTTTATTAAAGTAACATCAAAAATAATATTTGTGCTCCCTACAAACTTTTTTTTAAATTACATTACTCATTAAATTACATTTTCCAAAAATAACATGCAACACTACAAACTATGAGAACACAATAAGAAAAGTAAGTACAAAAATTATTTAGCTGAAAATATTTTTAAATACCCATAAGTAAAATTGTAAATATAATGTGAAATAAACATTTATATGTTTCAGTCTGGGACATAAATAAAATCTGCCGCTAACTAAAAAAAAAAGTGTGGGCCAGGCTTACGTATATCCCCGTCTTGTTTGTTACCAGGGCAATTTTTTCTATTTCTTTTCTATTTGATTTTATTTTATAAGATGAAAAAAAAAAAAGGGGGGGGGGGAGATATCTTTTTAGATAATAAAAATTTTTAGAGTTTTCTTTTTTAAAGTAAAAAAGTGTACTTAAAAGATGCAAAAAAAGGTTTGTTGTTTATATTCATATGAGACTAAGTGTTTTTGAAAGTAAAATGAAAAAAAAAAAAAAAAGCATTTTTAAAAGATAGAGTTTTTTCTTTTAAGACGACAAAGTGGGGTATTTTCCCCTTATGTTAATTATATTTATTGTCATCAGAGCAGTTACATGATACAGTTGAGTGATTTAAAATTGAGTATCGACCGAAACTGAAACTTGTTAAATTTTGACTCTTCGATTGCTTTTTATCTTATTGTTTTGTTAATAATTATGAATGCAGAAAAAATAAAAGAAAAATTTAAATGAGAAGTCCTTGTGTATCTTTAGGAAATTTTTAAAAATTAGATTGAAAACAGTGATTTATAAAGCATGTAACATGCAAAAGAAAAAAAAACCTAAATAAACAAACTGTCAACAACAACACTGAAACAACATCTCATACTTAAATAAACTGTCACATTGTATTAACCTAAATAAACAAACCGCCCGTTGCAAATAATGTTTAAAAAATTAATGATAAGATAATCTTTCAAAAATTAAAATTATGACATAAACATTTTTATAATAAGAGATGGGTCTTTTATGTGTATAATAAACTTAATCTTTTGTAGAAAGATTTTAATGTCCACCAGAACAATTTTAAGTATGTGCAGGTAGGGCAAATTTCTGCAACTTTTAAAGGATTATTATAACTGTTTTTGTATTTTAATGTAGTTTTATTAAAGTCTTCTGACAGTTGATGGAATTTAGGCCTAATTTAAGTTGAAGCATGTGTAATTTTATGAATCATTGCTTAGGGGTTAAATTCTTTTATGAGATTTTTCTTAATGTTACAATGGCACAGATGTCATATATGCTCCATATTGGCGCGATCTTTTTCTAACGCCAGTCATATACGCAATGGGTGCGGTGCATATTGACACCAAGGTGTCATTATTTTGCTTGATATGGTAACCCGGGTGTTATTTATAATGCTGCTGATGTTTTCGCCAAATTGGCGTTGGAAAACAATCGCACCAATATGGGGTGGGGTGTATATGACATCTGTGCCGTTACAAATTATATACTATTTTAATAAATATATATAATCAGTTATTTTCAGTTCCCATATTTGATTTTGAGTAGTACTTTAGTAAAAAATCAGCATTTACCATTTTAATTAAATATTTATTTTTGTATTATATTTTGCCTTTCATTTTTTAAAATAATATGTTTAGAGTGCTTTTATTTTTTTAAATATAATTATGCTTAAGATATTTTGATTTAAAATGTTGAGGCTTGCCTTTTGTGAATCTATATTACTACTTTATCCTAAAACTTGATACAAATTTAATGTAAACAAAAGAATTGT
Source organism: Maratus speciosus (assembly GCA_963932465.1). NCBI lineage: Eukaryota > Metazoa > Arthropoda > Arachnida > Araneae > Salticidae > Maratus > Maratus speciosus. The sequence continues at coordinate 338,700,163 of OZ010797.1, read as the reverse complement.
TTTGCAGTATTGTTATTAAAATACCATACAATTAACTTATTCCAATAAGCATTTTTTCATAATTAGCATTCTGTAATAAATATCTAGATGGTACAGTAGCATAACTATTTCGGTTTTTGTCTAATGGTTTCAAACAAGTATACTTAAATTTCTTAGCTAGTCTGGTTATTCATTTGTAAATAATATTTGATTTTCAAAAATTAATTTCTGTATATGTATGCATGTATTAGATTCTTTTCTCTCTTCTAATTTGCTAGTTGCTACAGTTGATGATATTTTTGCATAAGAAGTTTGTTTAAATGTGTATAAAAATATTCACCGATGATGAGGAAAGAAAGTTGGTAGACTACATTTTACAAGCTTCGAAATATCACTATGGGCAACAATTAATGATTCGCCTACCCTTGCTTATGAATATGCTTCATCAAATAAAAAGAACATTCCTTCAAATTGGGAGCATATATATATATAAAAAAAAAAAAAAAAAAAAAAAAAAAAGCTGGAAAGGAATACAAAGGCCGCATATTCCTTCCATCCCTAAAATTTAGAAAATTTACATTAGTTATCTTTGTCAGTTTAAATAAATTTCTTTTCCTGAATAAACATTCCATGTATATGTAATTCAATTATTGAACTTTTCACGTCTATTTTTAACTGTCCCAAGGTGTCCCACCAGATGGGACACCTTAGGACAAAGCACAAGTTCAATAAATATATTTTTTTAATTTTCCTATAATGGATATAATATCAAAAGCTATTTAATAATGTAGGCAAAGGTTAAAAGGTTTCTTTAGATTGGATATCCTCTCCATCGAAGAGGAAATATATTATTTTTTGATGAGTAACTATTCTGTGCATAAAAAGTACGACATGTGACTACTTTTATTAAAAATTAGTGTGCCAATTGAAAGATTAACTTGTACATAAAAGCAGGGCCTTTATTTTTGTAAAAAGGTTTAGCAAACATTCAGTTTGACACAATAACATCCTTTTAGAAGTCTGTCTTTGGATAGCTTTGGTCCTGAGTACTATTTTAAAGATTAAAAAGAAAAAAGATCAAAATTTTTAATATTTTACTCTATAGCGGCAACCAAGATAATTGCTAAGTTATCTCATATATACAACCAGTGATGTAGTCGTAAGAAAACCAGGGGGTATACGTTCAAGGCAGAGAGTATACGTTATAGTATTTTTGAGAAACAAAGGGTATACGGTATTCCTTAAAAAAATCCAGAAGGTATGCAGTGTATACACTCCACTACGAGCCGGTTTACAATTGTAAAATCTTATTTATGTTTTATGATATTTAAATTTTAAATGTAAATATAAGCTTGGCAAACTCGTAACTACAACCTTGGCGTAATTGCGAGGGGCGCTATAATGAGGAAATACCTTTTATTTTTATTTTCCTTCATATTCACAAAATGTTTAGGAGACCCCCCTCTCTCACTTTGTATTTTTAAAAATAAGGGTACTTTTCGGTTAACCGGGCACCAGTGCTATATATACATGTATGTATATATATAATTATATATATACATATATATATATATGTGTGTGTGTATACATACAATATATGTATATATATATAGTTGTGTATATATACATATATGTATGTATATTTATATGTATATATAACACTGGCGCCCGGATAACCGAAAAGTACCAAAGGGTCATTCCATGTCAGTTCAGGCAGGCATGTAACCCACCATCACAGATTTTGATGAAACTGCGTGTGTTTGTTCCTTTTATTAAGATATGATTCCCAGTATTTTTTTTTACTCCTTGGTCAAATAGTTTCTGAGAAAAAAATTGTCAAAATTTTGAAAAACTGCCATCAGTTGGCATTCTTGACTGCTCGATTTTCAAATGTAGCATGACATAAATATGATCATATTTCAATATCTATTCCACAAATCATCTTCAAATAATTTATGCATAATATATAGGGTACGTATTTTATGAAAAAAAATACTGTTACGCTTATATAACATTTTAAGAGTGTCTAAAAAAATGTTTAATCTTTGAAGTCGCGATTTTTTTATGAAAAATAATGCATTACCTAAAATAGCATTATTAACAAAAGGCGGTATTTTTATTAAATTTATTTTTTGTGGGGGATATACTTAAAGGTGTCCTTTACCTGATTCTGAAATAAAAGTAGTGGGATTTTGGGTGTTTTTAGTAGTATTTCATATTTAAAAATATTTTGAGGCGTATTTCAAATCAAATCAAGCAGAGTCATTCCATGTCAGTTCACCTAAGATATTATTTAATTCACTGTCACAAATTTCAATGAAACTGGGTATGTTTATAGCTCATTTTAAGACAGGATCAAGGAAATTAAAGGTGATTACAAAAAAAATATTTTTTAAGATAAAAAAAATATCTAAATTTTGAAATTTTTTTAAAAATGTTTTTAATGGCAGATCTATATTCAAAGACTGCATAAAAAAAAGTCATTTCAATATAAAATCACTAAATAAGTTTCAAATAATGTATATGTGACAAATAATGTAGGCAGATTATTATTTATTGTTGTTTGTCATGTTTAAATGCTAAGAGTGTGGTTAATCTTGTGAATTCTTAAAATCAAGAATTTTGTGAAAAATAATGTGTTAATCAAAAATTTATTATTAACCGAAGGCAGGCTGTTATTACTTTTCTTAATTGTACGTAAAAATATCTTTTCAATAGTTATAAAATAAAAATAGTGAAAATATGAGCAATTTTAACAAAATTTTCATAAAATGTGATTGTTTAATGATAAATATTGAAGCTTTTCATGCTAAGATGTACTAAAATGACTACGATATCGTGTATTTCTACTCTTGCTTAAATATAATACATACAATAATAAAATAACAAATATTATTTACAGCAATAAAAATTAAATTAAATAGTACCAGTTCCTTTACCAACACTACATTGCTCAACAGCCGACTTAAAATCAACAGCCCGCACTCTTATTGAAAAATACTTTCAACTGTTCAAATAATAAATAAACTGCATTTAAAAATTTTAATATCAACTTATTATCTTAAGACGATAATAATAACTAAACAACATGATGAATTTATAAATCAGCTTTTAATTGAAAAGTCATGAAATGGTCCCTTTAAATATTGTTGTTCATCGAGTCAATCAAAACAAATTATATAAAAAAAATAGTGAGCCTTATATGCTGACTGCAATGATACTTCTAACAAAACTAATTAATTCATTACCATCTGAAATCAAACCCGAAAGATCAAAAAGAAAAAAAAATCATCTGTAGTGTGAATGTGACATACTCAGTGGTTGTTGAGGTATGTCTTTGTGACATTTTCACATGTACTTCAATAAAATATAAACATGTAAGCTTTTTTCATTCATCCAAATTAAGTAAAACAATTATAAAATTTTGTTGTCATTACACCAGATGTTAAATTTTTCGTTACATACTATTAGATAAGTTCTTTACTTTTAGACATTATTGACATAATATCATAAAATTTACTATATGTATTTTCTGTAAGTGTATAATCAATATATATATGCTTTATTAAACATAAATGAATAATTTTTAAATAATTTGTTTGAGAACAGGGATATATATATACACATATATATGTTGAAAATCCATCTTTCAGCAATATTGTGATGAAATAAATCAAATTACCGTAATTTCCGGCGTATAGCCCGCGGATCAAACAATCGTGTTTCGACCCAGAAATTTTTAAAAATAAAATGTAACTTTTTAGATCACAGTAAATATTGGTCTTCAAATACTGAATAAAATTTCTGGGTCCAAACTGAATTGTTTGATCTGCGGGCTATACACCCGAAATTACGGTACATATCATTAGAAACTGAATAAAGTTACAAAAGTGCAACTCATTAAGTTTTAAATATTTTTTTAGATATAGTTATTTGAAAGATATAAATATAATATATTATGCATTTTTTGCATATATTTAAAGCACAATACGTCAAAATTTTCTTCAACAGAGTGAAATTTGGTATTTTTTTTTCCATATTAGCAGCTCAATGCTAAATTTTCAATATTAACAGCCAAATATGAGTTTAAAGATTAGGACTGTCATTTTGAAAATTTCTATTGGGCGGTGAGGAGCTAGTGATTTTTCTCTTTTTTGGAAAGGGATAATTGCTCTTCGCCCTAGAAGTTTTACTAAAAAACAATATTGTTTATTTTTTTCCTTAAGAAACGAACATAAAAGATAATTTGAAAAATAAAATAAATGTATAAATAAAAATATTTCCAGGTATGATACATTGGATAGGTTTTACATTTGAAAATATTGATAATTTTAAATATGATTTAAATACTACTAAAACCAACCAAAATCCCACTATTTTTATTTCAGATCCAGTTATAATGTAGTATTATGTACAATTTAAAATTAAAAAATTAGTCATAGAAACTCCGCCTCTGATTGATAAAGATTTTTTAATAATTTCATTATTTTTTGTAAAATATTTTTGATTTCAAAGATTATACAATTTTTTAGACACATTTAAATATTTTTTAACATTACAGCAATATTTTTTTCATAATCTACATACTTTATTTACCTTGCTTAAATTATTCGAAGAAGATTTCTTTATTAGTTATTGAAATATGATTTTATATATAAAATGAGGCCTTTGAAAATTGAACAATCATTAATGGCAACTCGTGGCATTTTTCCAAAATTTTGATAATTTTTTCTCATGTGTTCACTATTTTTATTTTATAACCATTTAAAAGATATTTTTACGTACAATTAAAAAAAAAGCAATAACACCCTGCCTTCGGTTAATAATAAATTTTTGATTAACACATTATTTTTGACAAAATTCTTGATTTTAAAAATTCACAAGATAAAAGACACTCTTAGTGTTTAAACATGATAAAAAACAAGAAATAATAATCTGCCTACATTATTTGTCACATATACATTATTTGAAACCTATTTAGTGATTTTATATTGAAATGACTTTTTTTTTTTTATGTAGTCTTTGAATATCGAACTGTCATTAAAAAAATTTAAAAAATTTTTTCAAAATTTTGATATTTTTTATCTTAAAAAATATTTTACTTAGGATCAAGAAAATTAAAGGTGATTACGTCTTAAAATAAGCTATAAACAAACCCAATTTTATTGAAATTCGTGACAGTGATTAAATGGCTTAGGGGAACTGACATGGAATGACTCTGCTTGATTTGATATGAAATGCACCTCAAAATATTTTTAAATAGGAAATACTACCAAAAACACCCAAAATCCCACTATTTTTATTTCAGAATCAGGTAAAGGACACCTTTAAGTATATCTCCCATAAAAAATAAATTTAATAAAAATACCGCCTTTTGTTGATAATGCTTTTTTTGTTAATGCATTATTTTTCATAAAAAATTCACGACTTCAAAGATTAAACATTTTTTTAGACACACTTAAAATGTTATATAAGCGTAACAGTATTTTTTTTCATAAAATACGTACCCTATATATTATGCATAAATTATTTGAAGATGATTTGTGGAATAGATATTGAAATGTGATCATATTTATGTTATGCTACATTTGAAAATCGAGCAGTCAAGAATGCCAACTGATGGCAGTGTTTCAAAACTTTGACAATTTTTTTCTCAGAAACTATTTCACCAAGGAGCAAAAAAAATTACTGGTGATCATATCTTAATAGTAAGAACAAACACACGCAGTTTCATTAAAATCTGTGATGGTGGGTTACATATTGATATTTTACTGCCTGATTTGACGTGGAATGCCCCCAAAATAAGTTTAGGCTGTATTTTCATTAAACCTATGAATTTGTTTTTTCTTTTTACTCTCTTTTATTGAATTTGCTTTAAGTATGTCAAAATGGGATTTTATATATATATATATATATTTTTTCAAAAGTGATGTACACTTGTGTGCTTCTGTTGACAATAAATATTAATATTTTTAGGAATTTAATTATAAAGTAATAAATGAATTTTAAGGCATTTTTTTTTTTAGCCACAAGTGATAAACCTTTAGTGGGGAAAAACAATCAAAACTTTCGATTATTTTTTACACAAAATATTTACTATTAAACATGACACAAGTGCAGCCAACAATTATTTGTTTATAATTAACAGCTGATCGATTGATTGATTAACGGAGCTTAGGCTCGTTATAGAAGCCGTAAAGTAGACGCTTGCGCAGTAAAAACTTGCCTTTGATTGGTTGGCGTAAGGGTTTAGATGTAACCAGTGAAAACGCTCTTAGGTTAAGGTTTTGGATCGCTAGGGTTTTTTGGGTCGTTAGGACGACCAGTGAAAACGCACCTTTATGCTCGCAAGCGATTAGCAGAGTGGTGCTTTGACTATTCAGCCACAGAGACCCGATCATTATGATGCTACACTTTTGGAGTGTATTCTAAATCGTTTTCGCCTTCATCCGCTTTTAATAATTCTAGCTTTAATATCTTCAAGATCGTGAATTAAAATCACGGACTGAAAATGGACTCTTTATACTCTAATAAAACATATGGATGCAAGTTTTTTCCTTAGACCATGCAGTAATAGACCATGCATGTGGGCGTGATTCTTGTGCTCAACATGAATGCTCTTTCCCAACCACAACTGATCGTATTGAATATATCATGGAGCTATGAAGGAGAGGAGTATACATTTCAATCTTCCACTGTGGAAAGCGTTGAATCTGAAAACGAGTTCTTTCTTCCTCTCCTGTGTCCGCCATATTTGACTTTGAGCGATAGCAGTCCAATCAGCAGTCTCAAGTAGAAAACGCGGCTAAATATGGCGGACGCAGGAGAGGAGTAGGAACAGCTTCAAGTAACGTCATTTATTTCTACTCCTCTCCTTCATAGCTCCATGGAATATATCTGAGGGGTTAAGAGGATCTTGTCAGGCTAAATTTTCATAATTCCTTTTATTGGTCAAACAAAGGCGTGTGTAGTTAGAAAACACGACTGATGTTTAACTATTGCTGGTATAAGCAAAAGTATTGCCATGCTTAATCTATTACTATATGGTTAAGGATGTCTACATTTTCCAGTCCCGTCTCATGCCATCCAAAGTATGAACTCTCGGACTACAACTACAAAAACTGCCCCATTTCATCGGGTCTGCATCTTTTAAATAAATAGTCTACCATACTTTTATCACATTATCATATTTTAGTGGAGTACTATTTGGAAAATACACGTTTGTCGATTGGGGAAAAAGTAAATATATTATATCCAATAATATTCAAAGAATTAATTTAGTCTATTATATGTGAAGAATTTACTCACCGATTGTCTATTACACGATATGAAACAATTCTTAAAGTAAATTCTTCTTTCTAAAGTTCTTCTTAAAGTACATTATTTAATTAATTTAACCTTTCGTCTACTAGGATGGCTCCATTGGACCAGAAAGCAATCTTTCTTTATTTGTACTTTATGTATCAAGACTATAAATAACACACAGCAATTTAAGGTAATAAAAATGCGTCATAATTAATACAATACAGGCTGTATGCTTATTCCTTTCTATATTACATAGATTATGTTGTATTATTATCAAGCATACACATTGTAAATTTGTAGTTATTTTGTACTGTAGTAATTCTATATATTTAGGATATAATTACAATGTTGTACTTGTATGCTATAGGTAAGGTAGGGGATGTATGATACACTTTTTTTTTACTAATTTTTTACAACCCTTAGAAAGCTATTTTTAAACAAATTTTTCTTGTTTTCTTATAAAGTGACCTTTTATTCATTTATTAAAAAGTATTGTGAATTTAAAAAATAGTAATTCAAAAAATATATTCCAATTATTTTGAATGGCTACTACTGTATCAAATCTCCCCATTACTGGGGAGGATTGATACACTAGCAAGGGAGGTTTGATAGAGTGTTATCTAAATGGGGAAAAAAATGCAGACAATTCAATTTATGCGTCATACAATTTTTATGATAAATCTTGAAATATTTAAGTAATATTTAAAAAGAAATGACATTGACATATTTTTGTTTCAGAAATGTTTTTCACAAAAATATTTAAACTATTGCTATTATTTAAACAATTCTATTAACACAATTTTTAGAAAATAAATAATGAAAAAAAAACCCTAGAGATCTAGCTGCAAGGAAAAATGAAGTGAACATTCCTGATTTGCAAACAATTTAACATAAATTTAGCACATTTAAGATTCCTTTAACCCTTTCAGGGGCAAAGCATTTTCAATGCTAAAGTGTTGAATAAATGAATGGCACCGGAATTTACTAACAAATTTAATTATAAATAAGAAAAGGAATATATTTCACTTTCATACTAAATGGAAAATATTTTATCAAAATGCTGGTGCCAATGTGGCGTTTGGAAATTAAAATTAAGTGTTTTCATAAACATACCACCACCCCTGAAATGGTTAAAAGAAAAACTAATAACTCTATCATTTTGATAAGTAAAATCGGGTAGATTTAACGTTTTTTTCACTTTGCCCTTCGTAAATTATAGAAACATTTTCCCTTTCAGGTCATTTAAACTTTTTCCCTTCTACATGACGAGCAAAGCGAACTAACCATCTATCATCTCACTGCTTTTCTATGTAACCTACATAATGTCTATGAATAGTCTCTTTGTTCTTCCTTACCAATTTCAGTAGCTCTTGCTGTAAAACAATAATGAATATTACAGTCCTATATTAGTTTGCAAACTTAAAAAAACTATTAAATTTCAAATATACAAGTGTATCATTTTTCCCCAGCACTAATGTATCATTTCTCCATATTATGCCTTATTGGATTTTCAATCACTTTGTACAAATGCAGTTGCAAAATGGTAATCTACTTTCTTGTAAAACTAATACTAACAATGTGCTTTATAAATAAAAAAAATTACAAGCTATTATATTCCCAATAATAAGAGTTATGAAAGAAAATCAGTCAATGAAAAAATTTACATTGACATTCCAAAAACCTTCAAAATTAAAAGAAAAGAAAAGTTGTCAGTTCTTTACTGATTAGTCCAGTTAATGATGGCTTCAGCAAATAAAAGAAGCTTTCACATGTGTTAGAATGGCTGGTAATGCCATTTGTTGAGAAAAATTGTCAATGTATCAACCCTCCCCTGCCTCCCCTATACTATTTAGGATACAAGTACTTTGTTGTACTTGTATGCTATATATTTAGTATACAAGTGGTTTGTTGCATTTGTACTCGAAAGGTATAGTTCTTGTATAGTCTTTTTTTCACCGGTAGTCGGGAGGTTAAACATGCGCAAAACAAAACAGGGCATGATGATGATTTTAAAACAAAAACAGATGATATCTTTAACGAAATACTTACGTTAGAAAACTTTTTCATTTTCCATAATGTCTGTGGCTCCTCTGCTACTGCATCTTTTGGATTCACTCTAAGAATAACTCTCCTCCGGCTAGCTATTCTTTCCTATGGAGACAAAGTAGATTTGATAACTAAGGGTGCTTTAACATTATGATTGCACTTGCAAAGTATCACCTTAGTTATTAATTAAATAATGCTCTACAAATCTATTAGAAGAACATAATCTACAGACACATTCTTCAATGAACATTCCCCACGGATGGTCATAGCCACGTCCCTGCAGGTACACTGGTGGACAAAACTTAAGGACCAAGAAGAAATGTGCACGTAAATGAGAATCTGCGTGAGATTGTGGGTCAAGAAGAAAACAATAGTATTAACAGAATGTTACACAGGATTTAATATAAAAATTTTGTTGAAAGGATGTATACAGGGTATTACTAGAGGTTCTTTTCTGAAACGTGAATATTGTCCAAAAACATGACTGTACAAAGTAAGCAAAATACTCACAATTAACAATCGTCAGTGCCATATCAATAAGGGATGTGGCTACAGTGTTATGCGAGAAAAGTTTCAACATGGCGTGGCATACATTTTCCCATACATTTTCAATGAGATTCAGGTCAGGGGAACGTGTTGGCCAGTCTATGCGATGGATATTTTCGGCATCAAGACACTCTTGTACAGACTGTGTGCGATGACAAGGTGCGTTATCGTCCATAAAACGAAACTTCTCGCCGACAGCACCTCTAAAAAGACGAAAATGTTGAAGCAGGGCGTCTTCAACGTACCGTCTACCAGTCATGGACCCTTGGTCAAACTCATAGAGATCCGTTCAGCCATTGAACAGGATGCCTGCCCACACCATGATACTTGAAGTCGTATACCGATCTCTTTCTAGAATATTTTCGCGACAGTAAGCACTACCAACCTCGCGCCATATCAGTTTACGTCTACAATCAGACGATAGACTGAATCTACTCTCATCTGAGAAAAGCACGGTAGACCAGTCGTCATCAGGCCAATTGCGATGCATACGACACCAGTGTAAACGGGCGCTACGTTGGCGTCTCTTGAGTGGGACACACACAAACAGGTCTTCGGGCGTATAGTTCACCCTTTTTCAAACGTCTTGCAATAGTTTTCCGCGCTATTTTAGTTCCCGTGGCAGCACAAAGTTGATTTGCTGATTGACCAGCTGTGCTGCGTCGGTTCCTTTTTGGCGAAATAAAATTATACCGATCTTCTTGGGACGTCGCACTGCTAGGACGACCTCCTCCCGAACGTCTAGTACATAATCCACTCTTTTGGAATGCTGCAAATAGCCTAGAAACAATACTGTGCACAATGTTAAATTCACTCTCATTTTGCATCCTTCTTCCAACTTTCCGATTATTCTACCACGAGTAATATCATCTAAATGATGCCTCGAAGACGTGTTCAAAATTTCAATGTTCAAGCTTCACTCCTTCTGCTTCAATTTTTACATCTAATAACGACCTACAGCACTCGCCGATTGCCTAAAATCTCTAAGTTTTGTCCACCAGTGTTATTGTACAATTCGAAACAGTCTGCAGACTGTTTATGTACACATCTGTATTGGATGACGGAAGAGGACTACTATTGCAAAATCCTCCACTACGTATTTACGTTCACATGCCCCCAGCTGGTGTCACATGGTAATTATACAAAACATTAAACTGCATTATGCAAAATTGTAATAAAATCAGAACCTGATTACACTGGTCAACAAAATTGAACTTTTGCTCTTTCACAAAACCGAAATTAGTTGTGTCTTATTCAATATTTTATGTTGATTCCGAAACTTGTTTTAGATTTTCTCCAGCAGATCAAGTTTTTAAGATATTTGCATATTCCGATTTATGCAAATTTTGGAATTTTTGTACAATTATATGCAAATTTATGGCATAAAACATTGTCAGAGTGGCTTTTTTAGGTGCGTTCGTAATTATATAAATACGTAGCACCTATAGTCGTCGTTCGGTCCGCCTGTCTGTCTGTGCGCATATAACAGGGCAAAAACTACCCAACCGAATGGTCCGAAATTTTAAATATATAATTGCTACAAAATTTTGTCGAGTCATTTCAAATTTTATGAAAATTGGATGTATAGTTTAATGACAGGGACAGTCAAAAGTTTTCCGTTACATGACGGCCAATGGGAAAAAATTATTTCCAGTGCATTTGAATGATATTACAGCCTTTCGAAGAGAATGAAATTGATATGCACTAAAATATACATTCAGTACAATATGCGGTGCGAAAAATATATATAAAACTAGTTGTATAGTACAACGCACCTCATTTACCACGACTGACGTGCAATTTCCAACTTATATGTTTTATGTTATGATTACTGCTAGTGTACTTTACAAAAATTATATTTCTGAGATTATACACACATATGACTTTAAAATATTGTGCCTAATTTGCATATTTTTCTAATAATATATCTTGATGTCCAAATATTTCTGCCACATGAGTACGGAGAGGTGTCGCGATGGGGGGGGGGGGGGGGGGGGGTTATGGGAGGGCTACCCCCCCTAAATATAACTTGGGAAATTTCAGCTTAGAATTGGGAAATTATAGATTTTTGATACACATTTCTTTTTTTTAATAAAAAGTAAAAAAAAAAAAAAACTAGTATGTTGTGGCCATCACAAAACTTTCTTCTACATAAATCACGACAAGTAAATTATTTAAATAGTACAAGAAATTACATCAATTTAGCACCAATTCACATCAAAGTACATCTGAATTTGAAGTTTGATGAAAATTCGTGCATTAGTTATTGAGATAGAGCTATAGCGGAAATTCTGAAAAATGTAGCATAGCATCGCCACCTGTTGAGCGATTTACACCAAAACATTAACAGCACTAATTGATATCAAGGTATACCTGAATCTGAAGTTTGTTGAAAATCCAAGCATTAATTCTTGAGATAGAGCTATTGCAGAAATCGCAAATAATGCAGCAGAGCAGCGCCATATGTTGAAATATTTACACCAAAATGTATAAAACTTCAATTCATGTCAAGGACTAACTGAATCTGAAGTTTGATGAAAATCCGTGCATTAGTTCTGGAGATTGAGCTATTGTGGAAATCGTGAAAAACGCAGCATAACAGCACCACCTGTTGAATGATTTACACCAAAACACAAACAACACTAATTCATATCCAGGTATACCTGAATTTGAAGTTTGATGAAAATCCGTGCATTTATTTTGGAGATAAAACTATTGTGAAAATCGTGAAAAATGCTGCATACAGCGCCACCTGTTGAGCGATTTACACCAAAAACTAATCAGCACCAATTTACATCAGGGACTAACTGAATATAACTTTTTATTAAATTCCGTGCATTAGTTCTTGAGATAGAGCGCCCACAAATTTTGTGTCACACGCATACATACATACAGACAGACAGACATAGTCACAGACTCACAGACAGGCATTTTGTAAAAACATGTTTTTCAGAATCTTTGACCCCTAAAACGTGTAAATCCGTCAAAAACCGAAAGTCGAAAATTTTCATGAATCCAATACTTTCTTGTAAAGATAGAAGAAAGTAAAAGAGAATTTTTTATTGTTTTGCTGACTACCTTTCTGATTTCTGTAATAGTAAAATAGTTAAACTTTCAAAAGAAATACAAAAAGCTGCCACACTCGATTTCTCAGTATGTTTCACTGTGCTACTAAAAAAACATACATCTACCAGACCTGAACTTCTCTACTGTTGTCCATCAACAGTGTCTCTACACTGTAAAAAAAATCCGACCAGTTTTCCTGTAGGAATCGGAAAAATAGTTGCCCTTAACTAACCGGAAAAATTTCCAACCCATCTCGGAATAAAATCCGTAAAATCGCAATAAAATCCGTAAAATACCGTTTTATTGACTATTTCCTTTTTTTACGGATTTTATTCCGAGCTGGGTCGGAAAATTTTCCGGTACGATAAGGACAACTATTTTTCCGATTCCTACAGGAAAACTGGTCGGATTTTTTTTTTACAGTGTAATACATTTCCCCCAAAACTTTGTTCCTTTCTTAAAAATCTAAAAATATGAGGCTATTTTCATATGAAGTACCATTATGACTCGTACACAACTGAAGACAGAAACTTTCATTAAATGAACCAATAATTATAATTTTTATGTTTTTAGTTTCAGCATTTTTCTTTAAAAAGATTTTTTTTTTTTTGCGTAGAAGTATCATTATTATTAAACACACATTGAACATGGCATTTTAGTTGGAAAATAGAGCAATTTGTTTCACATTGGGAAATTTTTTAATTATTAGTTGGGAAATTTTTGAACTCTTCCCCCCCCCCCCCCCCCGATTTTTTTTTTTTTTTTTTTAGCTACGCCCCCGTGAGTACGTTAATATGTTTCTAAACCACTTTTTTGCGCTGATTTCAAATCTGGTATTAATTTTCTTCTATCACGTCTAGTTTTTGAAAAAAAAAAATGAAACTTTATTTTTGGTCAAAAAAGGCCAGAAAATGCTTTTTTATGTTACTTTGAGATGTACTTCAGTTAGAATATATTCTACTGCTTTTTACTTTCTTCTATCTTTACAAGAAGAAAGTATTGGATTCGTGAAAATTTTCGACTTTCGGTTTTCGACGGATTTACACGTTTTAGGGGTCAGGGATTCCGAAAAACATGTTTTTACAAAATGTCTGTCTGTGAGTCTGTGCATCTGTGAGTCTGTCTGTATGTGACACAAATTTTGTGGGCGCTCTATCTCAAGAACTAATGCACGGGATTTAATAAAAAATTATATTCAGTTAGCCCCTGATATAAATTGGTGCTGATTAGTTTTGGGTGTATATCGCTCAACAGGTGGCGCTGCTATGCAGCTTTTTTCACGATTTCCGCAATAGCTCAATCTCCACAACTAATGCACGGATTTTCATCAAACTTCACATTCAGTTAGTCCTTGACATGAATTGAAGTTTTGTACATTTTGGAGAAATCGCTCAACAGGTGGCGCTGCTATGCTGCATTTTTTACGATTTCCGCAATAGCTCTATCTCAACAACTAATGCTTGGATTTTCATCAAACTTCAGATTCAAGTATACTTTGATATGAATTAGTGCAGTTTGTGTTTTGGTGCAAATCGCTCAACAGGTGGCGCTGCTATGCTGCACTTTTCAGAATTTCCCTTATAGCTGTATCTCAAGGACTAATGCAATAATTTTCACCAAACTTCAGAATCAGTTAATCCTTGACAGGAATTGACATTTTGTACATTTTGGCATAAATCGCTCAACAGGTGGCGCTGCTATGCTGTATTTTTCAGAATTCCCACTATAGGTGTATCTCAAGAACTAATGCACGAATTTTCATCAAATTTTAGAATCAGTTAGTCCTTGACATGAATTGACATTTTATACAGTTTGGTGTAAATCGCTCAATAGGTGGCGCTGTTATGCTGTTTTTGTGATTTCCGCAATAGCTCTATCTCAAGAACTAATGCTTAGATTTTCAACGAACTTCAGATCATGTATACCTGGATATCAATTATTCCTGTTTATGTATTGGTGTAAATCACTCAACAGGTGGCGCTGCTAAGCTACATTTTTTAGAATTTCCGCTATAGCTCTATATCAAGAACTAAGGCACGAATTTTTATCAAACTTCAAATTCCGATGTACTTTGATATGAATTGGTGCTAAATCGATGTAATTTCTTGTACTATTTAAATGATTTAATTGACGTGATTTATATAGAAGAAAGTTTTGTGATCGCCACAACATACTAGTTTCAATTGTTTTTCGATTATACGTATTGTTTAATATGTCCCTGATAGGAATCTGACACAGCTCATCCTTTTGACATCGAGGTACAAACCCCTAAAAAGCATTTCATATCAAATTTGTGTCAATACAATACAAAAGTAGAAATTCCTTTTGCTCAAAAACTAGATATGATATACGGAAACAGATTGCAGATTTGAAATCAGCATAAAAATCTAGCGTAGAAAATATTATCTAATTCTGTAGCAACTATACTTTAAAGTTGAAAGTAATGTAAACATTACGCCATTGAAAAATATGCAAATTATGCTTAATTACTGACAGACAAATGTTAAGAATATGCATAATGCGACATTTATCTGAAGCAAATAGTCCAGTAGTCATTACCTGGAAAATTTAATTCAATCTGACATTTATTGTACCAAAAATTTGCAAAAAATGCACAAAAAAAGCTTAAATTTGCATATACTTAAATATGCAAATGTCTCAAAAACGGGACCACCTAGAGAAAAACTAAACGCATAGTAGGAATCAGCGCAAGAAACTGATCTAGAATCAACTAATTTCATTTCTGTGAAAGAACCATTGTTGTTCAGTGTTACCACAGTTTGTTCCCCAGTTACTACAGGGGCAAACTTCCGTAAAAAATAATCGACATTTTTGTCCTATTTATAACAGAAATTATACATAAATAAAGGTGCTAAACTAAGTCCGAAATTTCAATTCAAATTTACTGGTGGGAGTTTGCCCGGCAGAAATCTAGCCCTGATTGAAATTATAGATATTTTAGTAGTGATATTTAGAGTGAACGTGGTAAAACTTTTGCCCATATCAGCAGCAGTCAAACAACACTCATGTTTCCAAATTACACGTGACTTGATTAACTAATGCTATAAACGCAATAATTACAGGTATACATTTGAAAACGTCCTCTCAACAAATCAAACATCTTCAGTAGGATAGCTGTGGTTAAAAAAAAAAAAAAAAGTCCTCATTGAGAACAAAAATCATGCCCAGATGCATCGTCTAATTTTGAAACGTCTATGTCATTAAGGGGATCCGGGACACATTTTAAAATAATTTTTATTTATTGACTTAAAATGTTAAAATTTTTTGTGATGGTTAACCATATGATTTATAAGCAAAATCCCATGATAAAACTTCTCATATTTTTTTAAGGGGTCTCAGGACTCTTAAAATTGGAAAAATTGAAAAAAAAAAGACCATTTTCAACATATAATATCTTAAAATGTAATTGATTTTAAAACAAAATTTTCTATTGAGATAAAAGATATGAGTATGTTCTTTCATTTCATGTATTTGAAAAATTACAAGATGCAGAATTAGAATTTACAGAGGGCTCCAAAATGTCAGACATTTGACGAGCGGAAAATCGGCATAACAGATTACGCGCACGATTACAAAATAAATTTTGCAAGTAGAAGGAAAATTTTGGGTCCTACTTATGCTTCACATTGTAATAATTACTCTGAACCTAAATAAATTTGTATTTAAAGCATTTTTCTATTTTTAATACAAAGTTGTATTTAGTTAATGCAAAATTTAGAAATTTTCAACAGTATAATCACCTATAAAGAATATATATCTCAACAATAAGAAGGAAATTTTAGGTTCAGTTTATACAGGCTAACATGAAACATATGTTTTGAAAATTTCATGAAAAAAAATTCAGAAGTTTTTGAGATATCGTGCGCGTTATGCCCAAAAACGTCATTTGGAGAAAATTGACTTCAAAGTTTCTGAAACGCCGCTTCAGCTATTGAGCATGTATAATTCTATAAGCCATAACTTCTGTTTTAATAGGAATTTCAAGGAAACATTTATGCCAAAATGTTCAGAAAAGATAATAGTTTAATAGCTAAAAAAATTAAAATTTCGAAAATTTTAAAGCTTTAAGAGTCCTGAGACCCCTTAAAAGAAATTAAATTTTAAAATTCATTAAAAAAGTGAGGTAATTTAAAATCGTTATAACTCGAAATATTATTTGTATAATTTCAATTTTTTTGCATTTAAATAAACAGAAATATATAACTTTTAATTTTGATTCAGCATTTTAAAAAATATTAATTTAAATAAAAATTAAAAATATTTAAAGTAAAAATTAAAAAAAAAATTATGTAAATTAAAAAAAATCACATTTTCAAAAGTAAATATTATTTTCAAATTTGCTGAATCAAAATTAAAGTAAAACAATTGAAAAAGACATGTTTCAAGTTTGAACCATTTACCTTTAACGGTTCTTGACTTATAACAATTTTAATACGAGAAATATGGAAAAAACCCATCATGAAGAAAAACGCATTTTCACAAGAAACGCATTTCCACGAAAACCATTGCTTGAAAGCTAGATTTCGAAAACAAACCAAAACAAAAAAATTAATATTTCCTATTCCAATTAAGATAGAAACATGATTTGAACGCCATTTTAAGCAGAGAAAAACAAAGAAATTTTTTAATGCAATAAAATATTTTTAGAAAATTTGAAGATTTTTGTGTCCCGGGTAAAGAACATGTTTGACTTCATGAGTGAATCTTTTTCTGTGAAGATTTAGCCGCGGTGACAATTAGGGACGAACAATAGATTTATACTGACAAAATAATATTTGCGATCACCCATATAACAGAAAATGCTCAAAATGGTCTGTCACTGTAGCAAATGATTATGTGGGCAGGGCTTAGCTTCTAAAAAAAAGTACAGCAGCTCTAATATTCTGGAGTAACAACAACATTAGTGTATCCCTTTCACCCGCATATTTATATTTCATATATTATTTGCAAAATATAAAGCTATTTTGTCTTCAGCAAAACAAATTTTTACTTTCTTCTGTCTTCAATAGAAGGAAGTATTATAACCGAAATTTTTTTCGAATTCCGGGTTTTCGACGGATTTACACGTTTTAAGGGTCAGAGATCCCCCCCCCCCCCAAAAAAAAAATGTTTATACAAAATGTCTGTCTGTCCGTATGTCGCCATTGTACCATCGAAAAGTGTATGAAGTTATGTATAGAATTTAACCAAATTTCTTGAGTATGTTTTTGGCTGTAGCAAGCAAGTCCTCCTTCAATTTAGAAATATTCTGCCAGAAGAGGGCGCTGTAATAGAGATTTTTGTGCCATTTTCATTATTGTACCATCGAAAAGTCTATGAAGTTATGCATAGAATTGAACCAAAATTTTTTTAGTATGTTTATGGCTATCGCCAGCAGGTCCTCCTTCAATTTGGAAATATTCCGCCGGAAGGGGGCGCTGTAATAGCGATGGCTGCGCCATTTTCATTATTGTATAATCGAAAATGTATGAAGTTATGCATAAAATTGAACCAAATTTTCTTTAGTATGTTTTTTGTGTATAGCCAGCAGGTCCTCCTTCAATTTGAAAAGCCCCACCAGTGGCTGAGAGGTTCTGCTCTCGAAGCTGGTAGACGGGAGGTGCTGGGTTCGAACCCAATCGCGCCCGTCGATCTAAAAGTTTTGGAGTTTTCGTGGTTTTCTTCGAAACCTTGGATTTCCATGCGTAAATACGGGTTAGGTTCCCTTAGAAAGACCCCCACGGAGGGCACTCCCCCTTGGGCCTATATCCCTCGTGTTGATAATCGGCCGTCAAAAATCAACCCAACCCTTAAATTTGAAAATATTCCGCCGGAAGGGACGCTGTAATAGCGATTTTTGTGCCATTTCTTTATTGTACCATCGAAAAGTGTATGATGCATAGAATTGAACCAAATTTTGTGTATGCTTTAGGCTATGGCCAGCAGGCCCTCCTTGAATTTGGAAATAATCCGCCGGAAAGGGGTGCTGTCATAGCGATTTTGCATAATTTTCTCGATTTTTCATAGTTCTATTGTCCATCGATGGCTCGTGCTGCGTCCTGCTAAGCTGGCTATTCGCAAACAGCTGATGTACAACAGAATGACGAAAAACTATTAACTTTAATAAATATCCTGATCGAGATTAACTCGTTTTTACTCCAATTAATTGGCTGATATAGCTATTGTAGAAATCGTGAAAAATGCAGCACAGCAGCACCACCTGTTAAACGATTTACACGAAAAAGTAATCAGCACCAATTTGTATTAAGATCTAATTAAATCTAAAGTTTTGTGAAACTCCATGCATTAGTTCTTGAGAGAGCGCCCACAAAACTTTTGTCACATATTCAGACTCACAGACAGACATTTTCTAAAAACCACCAAACCGTGTTCAGGACCTTCTAAAAGGTATAAATCCATCGAAAATCAGAAGTCGAAATTTTTCACGAATCCAACACTTTCTTCTTGTAATGATAGAAGAAAGTATTAAAAATATATTGAATATTTGATGAGGTATGGACATTCGTATGAAATAATTTTTAACTGCGCATACGCGAAAGATTCCAAAAATTTTATTCAGTAATTTGGTAGTCGGAAACTTACATAAAAAGTCTAGTCAAATATTGTGAAAACTGAGAAAGATACAGTGAGCTGATTGTCAAATTGTGGAAAATGCGGATTTTACAATACAGCCTTTTATAATGTTATCGTCAGTGTTGCCGATTTAGCGAATTTGTTTAATCTGCTGATTTGATAGCTACTAGAATTTTCTATTAAAAATATTCGCGTTATGACAGCTTAAATAAAGTGAATATTGCTATTCTATTCGAAAATTCGGATATCTCAATAAAAATAATCTCTAAATTGGCAATAATAGTTATCATACATGAGAGGAAATTTGGTGCTGCCATCTATTAGCGATAGAGGTGACGTACAATATTCAATTTAAGTGATGTTCTTAATCATTACTGCTGATAGATGGCAGCATTAACATTTCTAGCAAAAATTTATAGATAAGATTAAATGTCTGAATATTTTCAGGAATCCAATGCTCTTATAGTCTTATGTTAGTGTATAAGGAAAAAAGTAAAATATATTACCAACCATTCTATAATTATGTACGCATAAAAAAAATATACATATATATTGTCAGATTAAAATGTTCTTTTTCTTAAGTCAACTAAAAAATAACTGATTTAAAATATCTTTCTATTTTCCAAAGAATATTACCTCTCTTTCACGGATTTTCTGTCTACGAATGGCTTCTTTTTGTTTCATTTTTTCAATCATCATGTGCTGGTAACCATAATTCATAATAGGTTTTATGTCTTCTGGTATGCTGTCGGGGTAGCAGAGCAAAAATGTATTATTGTTTTACATAAGAAAAATCTGTGAATGGCAAATAAATATGTCGAAAATGAACTTTATGGAGAAAAGTAAAAATTATTAAATGTAAAGAATACAGAACTGATTTCAGTTACCCATATGCACGTACATAAAATTTCGCTAGGGGAAGGGTGCAGTGGTACATAGTTAGTACATTTCCTTACCATAGACGCCGGTAAAGAAGGAAGAGGAGTGCAGGGCAGGGGACGCGGTATTCCCCTCACTGTATTTTAATAAACAAAATTTTCTTTGTCTTCGATTATTTCAAAATAAATGATAAAATTTATTCTTGCCAAATGACTTTATAATAATTACATATATTATATTAATATAAAATACACTAAGAGAAAGAGAAACTAGAATTTTTTGAACACTCCGTAAAAGACAATTTTTAATCCTGCTTTCTTTTTACGTTCTTGTGTTTCAATTTTAACTTCGTGGGAACTCTTCGCATATGACGAAAAAAAAAAAAAAAAAAAAAAAAAAAAAAAAAAAAAACTAGAAAACAGGAATTCCGCTTTTAGGTAGCTTTCTTTACAAAAAAGCTACCTATTGCAGCCGTTCGGAGGAAAGCGATTTCAAAAAATTTTGGTATATTTTCATCGATCATTACCCCCAGACCCCGAAACCACCCTCCGTTCAAAATTGATATATATATATATATATATATATATATATATATATATATATATATCTATATATCTATATATATATATATATATCTGACCTATGTCACACTGTAACTCCCGTAATTATGAACCGATTTCGATGTAATTCGGTGTGTACATAGTACATACCAATGTCTCGACCGAGTTCGTTGGCCAGCTCCATCCGCCGTTTTGTTTCAAAATGGCCGCCATTTAAAATTTTTTAAAAAATTTTAAACTTGAAATGTGGTACCAAAAAATTAAAAATGGAAAAATATTTTTTTCTTATGTATTTGACCTTTATACAAAGATTCCGGAGCAGTTTTTGTTTCGTCTATATCTTAAAAAATGGCTGAGTTATAGCATTTTGAATTTCTAGCGTGGCTGACATTTTGAAACGTCCTGAATTTTGTCACGCGATAAAAGGCGTATTTATGAACCGATTTGGATGTAATTCGGTGTGTACATAGTACATACCAATCTCTCGACCGAGTTCGTTGGCCAGTTTCATCCGCCATTTTGTTTCAAAATGGCGGCCATTTAAATTTTTTTTAAAAATTTAAAATTTGAAATGTGGTACCAAAAAATTGAAAATGGAAAAATATTTTTTTCTTATGTATTTGACCTTTATACAAATATTTCGGAGCAGTTTTTGTTTCGTCTATATCTTAAAAAATGGCTGAGTTATAGCATTTTGAATTTCTAGCGTGGCTGACATTTTCAAAACGTCCTGAATTTTGTCACGCGATAAAAGGCGTATTTATGAACCGATTTGGATGTAACTTCGTTTATACATAGTACATACCAATGTCTCGACCGGGTTCGTTGGCCAGCTTCAACCGCCATCTTGTTTAAAAATGACGGCCATTTAAATTTTTAAGAAAAATTTAAATTTGAAATGTGGTACCAAAAATTGAAAATTGAAAAAATATTTTCTTATGTGTTTGACCTTGATAAAAAGATTCGGGACCAGTTTTTGTTTAGTCTATATCTTAAGAAATGGCTGAGTTATAGCATTTTTGAATTTCTAGCGTGGCTGACATTTTGAAACGTCCTGATTTTTCTCACGTAATAACAGGCGTATTTATGAACCGACTTGGATGTACCTTGGTGTGTACATTGTACATACAAATATCTCGACCGAGTTCGTTGGCCAGCTTCATCTGCCATCTTGTTTCAAAATGGCGGCCATTTAAAAAAATAAAAAAATAAAAAAATTTAAATGAGATACCAAAAAATTGGAAAATGAAAAAGATTTTTTTTGTATGTGTTTGACCTTAACACAAAGATTCCGGAACAGTTTTTCTTTCGTCTATATCTAAAAAAAAATGGCTGAGTAACAGCATTTTGAATTTCTCTTGTGGCTGACATTTTAAAACGACCTGATTTTTGTCACGCGATAACAGGCGTATTTATGAACCTATTTGGATGTAACTTGGTCTGTACATAGTACATACCAATGTCTCGACCGAGTTCGTTAGCCAACTTCATTCGCCATCTTGTTTCAAAAGGGTTGCCATTAAAAAAAAATTAAATTTAAAATTCAAAATGAGGTATTAAAAAATTGGAAAATGAAAAAGATTTTTTTTATGTGTTTGGCCTTGATACAAAGATTCCGGAGCAATTTTTGTTTCTGAAAATTTGTTCTTTTGTTGATATCTTAAAAAATGGTTGATTTATAGCACTTTGAATTTCTAGCATGGCTAACATTTTGAAACGATCTTGTATTTGTCACGCGATAACACACGTATTCGCCTATTTCGATGTAAGAAGGCATGTGGATAGTATACATCAACACCTCGACCAAGTTCGCTGGCCAGATTCATCAGCCATCTTGTTTCAAAATGGCGGCTATTAAATTAAAAAATATATATATATTTAAAGTGAGGTGCAAAAAAATTAGAAATTGAAAAAGGTTTCTTTCTTAAGTATTTGATCTTGATATAAGTATTCAGGAGCATTTTTTGTTTATCTTTACCTTAAAAAATGGCTCAGATATAGCAGTTTCAATTTCTATTGTGGGTGACATTTTGAAAAATCTGATTTTTTGCATGCGACAGCACTCCTATATATTAACCGATTCCGATGTAAGTGAGCATGTGCAAAGCAATTACTAAGGTCTCGACCAAGTTCACTGCTTAGCCACATCCACCATGTTGTCTTAAAATGACAGGCACTTTAAGAAATTGCCGAATTTGGCAGCCAAATATAAGTTATTTTAAAGAAAAGCAGCTTGGATAAAGCTGACTAATTTCGCGAAATTCTCATTCATTATATTGATAAAAATTAGTATTGAATCTCCTATATTCGGTTTCCACTAAATTGAGCTTCGTGTGTTTGCATGATATAAGTTGGCTTTTTTTAAATAAGGATTATGAAAGCTACCTCTTCCTCCCGGCACTGGCCGGAAGGACTTTTTCAGAATTTAGTGTCACCGCCGATGAAAAAAGAAATATATATAAATATAGATAGTACAAAACATATTTCAGTTTTAAGACTTAAAATACACGCTTTAATTTTATACAAAATGACGTCATTTGCATCCTCTGAAGAATTCCACATTTGCGATCCAGTCTTAAACAACATCTATAGAAAAGTATGCGTATGACGTCTCTATCTCCCCAGCAAAAAAGCAATGTCGTCATTCAAGAAACCAGACAAAAAAATTGAGTGTCTAATGATTCATATGCCTTCATTTGTTTGTAACATTAATATGGATACTGAAAATTAAATATAGTTTATAATAGGTTCATGTTTTATCAGAAATCATTCGTTTATATTTTTCAAAATAGCATGTATTTAATTACAAATTTTTTTGAGAAAATGGCAACAAAAAGATATAGTAATCTACTATTTTCCCTTTACTTTCTAAGGAAATGGAGTACTTCCGTTGCCACCATTATAGAAATGGCATTAGAAACTACAAAAAAATTAATGTCTCAAAAATAAATTGAGATGCTGTTTTCAAACAAATTGCCTTTAAAAATACTCCCCCCCCCCCCCCTATAAGATGGTGTAAAAATTGTAAATGTGCGATGCTTAGAAGTTAAAAAAAATACAGTAGAGATTATCAGTATTTAACCGTACAATACCTCTGCTTCGTTTTACAGCTGGCTTATGTAACGTAACGTTATTTTTTAAGGGCGACACTTTAATTGTTGCCTGAAATAAATAGCATATCGGGTGCTAATAAACTGCTTGCTTGAATTCTTCATTTTGAAAAATGTTGGTAAAAACTTATTTTTGAATATTTAATGTTTCTTAATTATTACATTTTTGTATTGCTTTTTATGTTGATACTAGGGGGCTCTGGCCCCCGCTCGCTAACTTTCGCCAATCCCCGTGAATTGCGACACAATTCAATTTGGGACAGCTACGCGATCTCAGCCCACTTCGCTAACTTGCCACTTTTTGCAGCAGCTCTAGCTGGAATGAGTACTAGCATAAATCATTTTAACATATGGAATTTACAATTTTTTAGTGTAAAAAAAGTTATGGAAAACACAACTAAAGATGCATTTAGTTGGAACTACCATTGGGCATAAATCATTTTAACTTTATAAAGTTTACAAATGTTTGAAACGTAAAATAATTAACTGAAAAAAATTACCTTGCAAACACAATTAATTTAAAACTTCTTTGAAAACACAATTACAAATAATGTTAGTTGGTGCCTATAATATTGTACAGCACAATTAAATTCATTTTGAAATCGAAAAACTCTTGGGAAAATACTACATGACAGCAAGGTAGTCCAATATAAATCCACAATAATCAACATATATAATTTGATGTTAAAGCTCGTCCGACGGGCGTGAAAAATAATACAGCTCTCAGACGCTTATACCCTGTTTAGATCGGATACATCAGATATCTTAGGTCACCATTTTTGAAGTGGTAACCTCTCGGAATTGAATGCCTGTTCCTCGTAACACTCATCTAAGAAAACTCAGTGAACGTCACTGTGTCTGAGATCTGAACAAATGCAAATTATGCATCACATGCGCATAAAGTAAAACCGGCCGCAAGAATCAATTAGTTAAAGCGAAGCTTATTATAGCCAATCAGAGTGAGTGGTAGTGCCTGTATCTAGCCGAAGAAAATTGAAACTCACTGAGTGGAATTGTCTGAGAGTTCAGCGGTCTAAGATATTTTAAGCATCCGATCTGAACGGGATATTAGCAAGTTAATTAAACGTAAAAAACACGTTTTCTGCTGTGACTAAAAGAAGCTTTAAGACCTGAAAACCCGATTTTAGCGGCTGACTCGTAGGTTTACCATTGTGTTTTCCTGTTCCCAGTCCTCCATATTTTCATACCTTTTGGTGCAGGAAAACACAATAGTAAACCTACGAGTCAGACGCTAAAATCGGCTTTTAGGGTGTTTTCCACCAAGATATGACTTGGCAGACCGATTGCGTTTAAATATGTGAATCAAGATTTAACTAATCCTAGAATTTCATCCGTGAACTCGATGAGGTGATTATCTGTGCTGCCGGCTCCCGGCCTATATCACATATCCTTCTCCCAGACCCGAACACGTTAACTAATAAATATCTTACTCAGATTTATCTCCAAACGTAATATCAGGCACTTTATTCAGCTTAATTCGGTGGTACTGAAACTTGCTGTCTTGAACGAGCGGAGCTTGAATGTCATCTTTAACTTTCTTGTTGTCCTTACTTCGGTACCAGTTAAATAAAGCTATTGACAAAAATAATGAAATAATAAAAAACAAAACGAAAAAGCATGCTTCAACTATAGATTATGATACACTTCCCAACACATTCAGAATATTGTAACAAGACTTCAGTTCAGTGGCGTAGCTAGAGCATTTCGTTTGGGGGGGTGTGGAGATCGAATTTACCGAATGTTCATAGTAAATTTTGTATTTTTTTTTTTTGTATTTATTTGTATTTTGTATTTTTTCACATTATTTTCTTTTGGGCGAGGGGGTGGGGGATTAGACATTTATTTATTATTTCAGCAATGTATAAATAAACAGACCAAAAAATTTTAACAAAAAACTAAATAATTTCAACCTTTTAAAATTTTACAAACTGGGGGGAGCGAGGGTAGTAGAGATCATGAATGGAGGGAGTGAAGTAGATAACTGCTGATTTATTTATCGTATTGCACAATTACGAATAAAGCAGAGGAAAAAAGTAATTTTAAAGACTTTAAAACAGAAAATATTAAAAAAATAATTCTTTTTTCCTTTTATTTATAACTCAAAGTTTGAAATTTGCAATAATTTTTAAATTTTAAGTTAGAAGTCTGTAGGGGTCGAAATTTTCAGGCCCGGGCCAGGCCGACCCATTGAAAAAAATTCGACCCGGCCCATTATAAAAGGTAGGCCTGAACTCGGCCAGGCCTGTCGAAAATAATTATTGGCCTGGCCCGGCGTTATAGCAGCTAAACGTTCAGCCTGAGACCATCCTGGACCGGGAAAAAATGAAAATCTCGACCCGAAGTTTTCATTTTTTAAAAAATAAATATAATAATTTCAATAAATTTTGGGCCGTGAATTCTTGGAAGAATGAAAGCAGTCCCGGCTCGGTACAGAAAACATTAATTAGGCCTGGTCAGGCATAATTTATATTTTGCCAAAATTGTGCCAAAGCTGACGTTTGTAACAGATTTTTTTAAAACGTGACAATCGGCAAAAGATCATTATTAGGTAACAATTGATTATAACTTTATATGTAATACGTTTATCAGAAAATTTAAAAAGGCTATTTGATTTCAAAGCGCTTCATGCCTCATGCCTGCTTGTTTCATGCTTCTGGAATAAAAAAATGTCTACTTAAATGTGTCAGAAAATTTAACCTGAGTGGAGTAAAAATATTTTTTAAAAACAAGTTTTTTTTTTTTTTTTTTTTTTTTTTTTTTTTTGTTCATAAATGTGGCATTTAATTCGAAGTTAGAAAATTGTCTAGTTATTTCAAATCTTAATACGTGTATGATATATTTGATAATTTTGATCATATGTGACAGAAAAATGCACAATATCAGAATAAGAGGATTTGGATTTTATTTTTTCTTTTCTTTTATTTATTTCTCTTTTTCCATAAATATTTATCCAAGTAAAAACGTAAGATAAAATAAGAAAATTAATAAAAATTAAAAAGGAAATTTGAGAGAATTGGTTAATTAGTTTTTATTTTCTCTGGTAATTAGAATAAAGATAATTGTTGCAGATTACTTCAATGAGAAAATTTTAACTGTCTGTCTCCCAAAGCAGATCAAAGGACCAAAACAAACGACAGAGGACGACGGAAACATTTAGTAGACAATGTTGCATAAAGCTCGACAGAAGAATTTTTTTACTTGGAACTTTTTTGCAGAACGTTTTTACTTGGATAAATATTTATTGAAAAAGAGAAAGAAATAAAAGAAAATAAAAAATAAAATCCAAACCCTCCTATTCCTATGTTGTGCGTTTTTATGTCACATATGATCAAAATTATTAAATACACCATACACGGATTCAGATTTGAAATAACTAAACAGTTTTCTAACTTCGTATTAAATGCCACATTTATATATATATATAAATAAAAACATTTGTTCTTAAAAAATATTTTTACTCCTTAAGAATGTTAAATTTTCTGACACATTTAAGTAGACATTTTTTTATCCAGAAGCATGCAATCAGCAGGCATGAGGTGCTTTGAAATCAAATAGCACTTTCAAATTTTCTGATAAATGCACTACATATTAACCCCTTGGGGACGAGCGATCCGTATACGTGCCGCATGAAGCGCACAAAATCCTTGTTTTACCTCATCAGTAAAATTTTACTGTAAAATTTGCCTTATTTAATCACCGCATTTTCTCGATTCAAGAAGACAAAAACTTCTGTTTTTAAAAAACGGTGACAAAAGATTAAAAATTTCGTAAAAGGCTCCCGTCTCGAAGGGGTTAAGTATAGAAGGGGTAAGTATCAATTGCTACCTCATAATGATCTTTTGCCGATTGTCGCATTTTAAAAAGATCTGTTCCAAACGTTAACTTTGGCACCATTTTCTGAAAGACCTCTATGGGGAAAAAGAGAAACGCTATTCGTTTACGAATAAGAAAGAATATCTGCAAATTTCGTGTATTTAAAAATGAAAATTTCTCCACGAAAGTGTAAAAGAGATGCAAGTTACGATTTCAGAACAGCTTTAAATAGTTTTTAAAAACCACATAATGTGGCTAATCAAAGCTGCACTTTATATGTAGGATATTTTTGCTGTTGGATTTTTAAGTTGGAACTCGTAGCATAGAAAGTTATCAGAATTGAAATAGTCAAATGTATCATGTTGAGCAATTGAGCATAAGTATAAAAAAAAATTAAATATTGTTATTTTAATTTGCAAAAATAAAAAAAATGTGTTGAACACAAAAAGATTTTTTTTTTTTTTCGATGGAGAAGGGGGAGGGGAGAGAGGGTAGACAGTGTGGAAAATTATTTTATTTTCTGCAAAATTACTTTGCTTGATTTTTTTTATGAGTTGTAGCATTGATTCTGTTACATGAATTAGCCTGATTCAAGTCAAAGGATTTTTTTAAATTAATTTCAATTAACTTTGAGATCCCTTCATTTCAGAAAACAAAGAAAACTAGTATGTTGTGGCCATCACAAAACTTACTTCTATCTCATGCATGTCAATACTTCAAAATTCACTATCTCAGTGCCAAATTAAATGGCAATCTGTGTTCATTATGAGAATTCTAAAAATATGAAATTCCGTGCATTAGTTCAACTGCGCTATAGAGCTACTGCGAAAATAGCGTAAATCCTCCAAAATGCAGCATAGCAGCGCCACCTGTTGGGCGATTTACACCAAAACGTAAACAACATCTATTCATGTCAAGGACTAACGGAATCTGAAGTTTTATAAAAATCCGTGCATTAGTTCTTGAGATAGAGCTTTTGCAAAAATTCTGCAAAATGCTACATAGCAGCGCCACCTGCAGGGAGATTTACACCAAAAACTAATCAGCACCAATCTATATCAGGGACTACCTGAATTTAAATTTTTATTAAATTCCGTACATTAGTTCTTGAGATAAGAGCGCCCACAAAAAATGTGTCACATACAGACAGACGGACAGTCAGACAGACAGACGGACTCACAGATAGACATTTTGTAAAAACATGTTTTTTGGAATCTCTGACCCATAAAACGTGTCAATCCGTCAAAACCGTCGAAAATTTTCATAAAACCAATACTTTCTTCTTGTAAAGATAGAAGAAAGTAAAAATTGCTTTCAGTTTTTGCAGCAGAAAGTAAATGTATGTCTCAAAACGCCAATTAGAAGAAAGATTAATGCTTATCATCAATGCACTTGTCTTTATATATCAATGCAACAGATGATTTTAAAACAAGTTCAAAAACATAAATAAAAAATATATTTTCAAACTGAATGACAAGAACCAGTGTTGCAGTAGTAGAAAAACAAAGAGTACACACTAAAGTCATGAAAATTCATATATACAGTATATGCTAATGCTTTATTTGAGAAGCAGGGGGTATGCGGAGCTGCTTTAAAAAATCCAGATAGAGGGTATACGGCGTATATCTCCGTATACTCTCCACCACCCCGTGACAAGAACAGATCCAGATCTTAAAACATGTCGTCGGTTTATATTAAGTTACAAAGGAAAAAATCCAATATTTTGTAGTTCTCTATCTTATTATTACTTTCTTCTATCTTTACAAGCAGAAAGTATTGGTTTCATGAAAATTTTCGAATTCGTGTTTTCGACGGATATACACCTTTCATGGGTCCGAGATTCCAAAAAACATGTTTTTACAAAATGTCTGTCTGTCTGTGACACAAATATTGTGGGCGCTCTATCTCAAGAACTAATGCACGGAATTTAATAAAAATTTATATTCAGGTAGTCGCTGATATAGATTGGTGCTGATTAGTTTTTGATGTAAATCGCCCTGCAGGTGGCGCTGCTATGTAGCATTTTGCAGGATTTCCGCAAAAGCTCTATCTCAAGAACTAATGCACGGATTTTTATAAAACTTCAGATTCCGTTAGTCCTTGACATGAATAGATGTTGTTTACGTTTTGGTGTAAATCGCCCAACAGGTGGCGCTGCTATGCTGCATTTTGCAGGATTTACACTATTTTCGCAGTAGCTCTATATCAAGAACTAATGCATACATTTTCATCAAACTTCGGATTTAGTTAGTCCTTCATATGAAATGATGCTGACTACGTGTTGGTGTTAATCGCCCAATAGGTGGCGCTGCTGTGCTGCATTTTGAACTATTTCCTCAATATCTCAATTTCAATAACTAATGCCCGAATTTTCATCAAACTTCAGATTTAAGTATAACTTGATTAATATTGCTGCTGATTATGTGTTGTTGCAAATCGCTCAACAGGTGGCGCTTCTATGCTGCATTTGTCATGATTTGCGCAATACCTCTATCTCAAGAGCTAATGCACGAATTTTCCTCAAACTTCATATTCAGTTAGACGTTGACATATGTTGGTGATAATTATGTTTTGGTGTAAATAACCCAATAGGTGGCGCTGCTATGCTGCATTTTGCTGGATTTATACGATTTCAGTGACAGTCATACCTTGACAACTGATGCACGGAATTTCATACTTTTAGAATTCCCATGGATGAACACAGATTGCCATTTAATTTGGCACTGAGATAGAGAATTTTGAAGTGTTGACATGTATGAGATAGAAGAAAGTTTTGTGATGGCCACAACATACTAGTTTTTCTTTAAAGCGGTTCTCGAGCTTCCTACTGAACAACGCAAAATTTTCTGATACATTTTCTGTCTCATTTTTAAGCATATTGACAGGGCTGACTGTTGAAGCGGAATACAACGGAAACTAGTTTTACATTTTGTGATAAAATTACTTATCGCGTTATAAGCAATTGTGGTGACATGATGACAAGTTTTTTGCCTTTCTTGAGCTGCCGTGTCTATGGAATTCGGTTTAAAACGCCAACTTTGACAATATTTTCTGAAAAATCTTTTGCGCTTACCAAAAAATGGAAAACGTCTTTCGACTACATAGTTTCAGAATAACAACACCTGATAATTTCCGAACAAAAATGAATTCAGAAATGTCTCAGGAAGTAGGTTCTTTTGATTTGAGCTACTTTCTGAGGAAAAGGATTTTTTCCCCGCATTTTTTTAAAATAATTTTTTCAAAAACTTTCACTTTTTCGAAGACACAATATACCATTATATATAGTAGCTAATAGGGATGAACCGAATATTCGGTATCTATTCTGTATTCGGCCTTTTCGGCCATGTTACCGAATATTCTGTTAGGCCGAATATCAAGATATTCGGCCAAACCGAATACTTAAAAAAACTTTTAAAGCACTTTTTTAAAATTTTTACACAATTTCTACTTTTAACTGTTGATATTCATAATATTTAGAAACAGAATCATATTTAAGTAAAAGTCAGTTCAGTCACTTTCAATGATATCATGACATTTAATACAAACTAAATTAATATGAAACAAATCTTGCTAAAATAGCTTCATTTACTGATAAAAATGTGAACGAAAATTCAGTTTCGGCTTGTAGTTGCACAGCCAGAATTTTTGACAGAATATGTGAATATATTGTAATTTTGATGGAATGAATGGAGTGAGGTGTTGCTTCTTGTTCAAAAATTTTTTGTCTTGACCACATTATCTCCGTCGAAAGTTTTTTACAATTTTTTTAGGAACAATGTATATGTTTACAATCTCTGAAAATAATCGCCCATTCGAAACACTGATCTAAGATGCATTTAAAAATTCCTTGCTAAATCAAATGCAGTAGAAAAGTTATTTTTGCTGAGTTGTTTGTTTTAGAATTAAAAAAATATATATATTCACTTGGCCTAATTCACCAGAAGAAGCTATGAAATGTCAAACTTTTTTAATTAATAAAATTTTAAAATTCTCTTCTTAAATAACTCAAAGCAGATTTTTTTCATGTGTAAAGCTTACTTGTAAAAAAGGCAGAGTTGGGCAAATTCGCAATCTGATTAATTTATAATCTCATTACAATGTAATTGGCATGTAAGGGATTATAATTTCAATTGCATGTTAATTAAAATCTGAATTGGAGATTCAATTAGCATTATAATCGTAACTATAAATGCTATGTTTAATTTTATATAATTGTAATTATAATTGAGAAAAATATAATTAAGATTATGTGTAATTATAATCTGAATTTAAAGTTCAATTAGCATTGTAACCGTAACTATAAATGCTATGATTACAATTATAAAATTGCAATTATAATTTATAAAACTATAATTACGATTACAAGTAATTATAATCTGAATTGTAAATTCAATTAGCATTGTAATAGTAACAATAAATACTATAATTATCATTATATAATTGTAATTACAACTGAGAAAAATATAATTAAGATTATGTGTATTTATGATTTAAATTTGAAATTGAATTAGCATTTTGTAATCGTAACTATAAATACTATGATTATTATTATATAATTGCAATTATAATTGAGAACTTATAATTACAATTACATGTAATTTCAATAGCAATTTTTTTATTAAGATATAATTGTAACTGTAATGCAGAAGGTTATGATTTTCATTACGGTGCTGTAGTGTTATAACTGTAAAATTTTAGTTACAATTACTTGTAATGTGAATGGTAAATTTAGATTATTGATTTGATTTCAAATGTACTTGAGATGATTATAATTACCATTACATTGTTGTAATAGTAACTAATAAATTTTAGTTACAATTACGTGTAATGGAAAAAGTAAAATTTCCAATTAGATTTTATTCCAACTGTATTTGATACTGTACTTATTAATGATTATATATTCTTTTGATGACAATTAAAAAATTTCAGTTACAGTGACATTATAATAAGGGTGATACATTGTTATACATTGCAGTTAGTATTTTAATAATAACGGAAAATTTTTAAACCCGGATAATCTACCATTTTTTTACTGAAGCCCCCCCCCCCCTCCACACCCAATATTTTAGTGCGTCATAAATAAAAGGGGTGGTAACTTAAAACTCTTATAACTCAAACTGTAATTATCGTAGGACACTCATATTTTGTATGGTAAAAGTAATCTTAATGAAAAGGGGGGAAGGGGGTGCATTTTTTTAAACGGAGATTAGTAAATTTTAGAATAGCGCTTGTAACTCTTATATAAATTGTCGTAATCTAGACAAAATCGGTATGGTAAACGCAATAGTTTTAAAGGGTAGGGGCTTTGTCGATTTTTAATAGAAACCCACCATATTTTAGTATGTTATAAATATAAGTTGCTGACAACTTAAAACAGTTATAACTCTAACTGTAATCTTCGTAGAACACTTATATTTTGTAAACTAAATCTTTATAAAGGGGGAACAGTGTGGGCGTTTTTAACCCCGGATTTCGAAATTTTTGTATAGTGCGAATATTAGGTCTCGATAACGACAAATACGTGCAACTCGAATTCAAAATTCAACTTGTTACATCGCATCTCACACAAATTTCGTTTAATTTCTTAATCTTTTTAAGAGGGGGAGGGGGTTATTTTCTATAGCAGTTCTTCCATATTTTAGTGCATGAAGTACTGACAACATAAAACAGTTATAACTGGAACTGTAGTTATTGTAGAGCTCTCATATTTTGTAAGGTAAACGTAATCTTTAGAAAGGGGAGACATTATCTTTATTATTATTATTTCTCAGTTTAAAGTTCATTGTCGGTTTAAAGTTTAATACTAGTGCATTTTTCTGTTGAAAAATTAATTTTTCACATGTCTGGGTAATACTTGAATAGTTTCTTTTATTTTCTAATATTCTGTAATTAGTTAATACACTTTAAAGTACAGTCTTATAGTCTATCAGGTATTCTGATAGTGCCGCAAATAGCATATATTTTTTGTTGTCCTTTTTGCAATTGCCATTATTTTTCTGAAATTGATTAGCAATTTAGTATTGAAAGTTAATAAGAAAAGTAGAGTTTAATACATAAAATCAAAATTCATCGAAATTTTGTTTATATGCTAATGCATTTTTTTTTTTTTGAAAATTTATATTTTACGTGTTTTGGTAATATTTGAATATTTTTCTATTGTTTTTATTATTCTGTAAGACAAATTTTATATTTTACACGCAATGGTTTTAAAAGAGGAGGAAGGTGTTTTTTTTTTTTTTTTTTTTTTTTTTTTTTTTTTTTTTGTATGTGTGTGTGGTGGGGTTCTGTTTGCAATATTTTGTGTGGTAAACGTAATTTTTATAAAGGGGAAAGGGACATTGTCGGTGTTTTTAACAGAAGACCGAAACTCTTAGTATAAGGCAAATATAAGGACCCAATGAATATAAACGCTTACAACTCTGATCCAAATTGTCGCAGAACATGTACTTTTTTGTGTCCTGTTGGCAATTACGATTGCTTACTGAAATTGACATAGTGTTTATGGGTAAAATAAAATTTTGATATTTAAAATACTGGTTCGTCGAATTTCAGTTCATATTTTTATGCATTCATTTAATGTAAAATTAGCTTTTCGCATATTCGGGTAATATTTGAATGTATATGTTTTATTTTATATTGTTATGTAATTAATTAAAAATACTTTAAATCAGAGTTCTTCATTGAGGTTGGTAGTCCGATTTTGTCAGTGGAATCGACATGTCTATGTTAATGGAAACTCATCCATGAAATTTTTTCGCAGATCTGCAATCTCTCTCTCTCTTTTTTTTTTCTTTTTTGTCATTTCCAAATCATTAAAAATTAAATATATCTTATTACTAATCCTACAGGTTGTAAACGGTCTCTATAAATTCATGAATTTCATAAATTGAGTGCTCCGAGGCTCACATTTTAATCTTGTTCCATGCACTGGCAGAATTTTTGTTAAACAAAACTTATTATAATCTGAAATGTAAAATAAAATAAAACTGCAAAATATTGCTATTGAATATTTCTTAATTTGGTAAACAAATGGTTAAACACTTCTGTATTACAGCAACAACTTTTGAACTCTGTGTGACTTAAAAGAAGTTTTTATATGTTGTTAGTACTGGGGTGCAATTTAAGAGGGCTAGGAGAACCTCCCCTTCTTTAAAGAATTCAGATTATAGCGGCCATCAGAAGTAATACAAAATTAAATCCGCTTGGTTTATATATTTCTTAAAGAATAAATTTATCAAATTTATTTTAAAATTCCACTAATCTTTAAAATTGAAGAATCTGAGTGCCTTTGAGCTTTTTTACTTATTTATGCGTAAAATTTACCTCCTTTGAAAGTTATTTTGAATTTTTAAAATTATGTATTCCCTACAATACAGAAGGTATGGGGAGGGAGCTGAATTGCGGATCCAAGGGGAGGTCACGGGGGTTCATGACCCCACTCTGAACACCAACAAAAATATTCTAAAGATCATTTTAAAAATGAAATATACAGTAGAGTCCCGATTAACCGAGTTTCCACTTTAACCGAGTTACTTTCTTCTGATAGACTGATGGCTTCCATTATTAATTATGAAACAGCCGTTATAAGTGGAGTGTTAGATGAAGATGAATGAGCTGTCGTAAAAAGTTAGAAGCCTGATTTTCGGAGTTTTTTTGAAAAAAAAAAATATGGCGATTTTTTTTCCTATTCTGACCAGAAAATCAAATACGACTGCTCTTCCATCTACACCTAGCACTTCATTTATAACGGCTGTTTCAAAATAATGGAAGCCATCAGTCCATCAGAAGAAAAGATCCATTCCAAAGGTACAAGTTCGATTGAAAAAAACTATTTAATACTTTGAGCTGAAAGAAGAGGCTGCACCTGCAATTTTCATAACACTAATAGAATCACATAGCTGCCAATAACTATATGATGCCTCGCTGTCCGGTGGGCCAGTAGGACACTGTATGTGATTAAATAGTGTTTTCCATTTTTCGATAAAAGCAAAGGATCTTACAAAAAATTCTGTAAAATTTGACTTTTTAAACTGAATTTCCGGAAGTGGCTGACAATTTTTCCTTTTGACGACATTTCTGCGGCTGTCAACTCGTAAAACTTGGCTAAAAATGCTAACTTTGACAACATTTTCTAAATGAATCTTTGCCTTTGTAAGAAAATGGGAAACTCTTTATTTTCTTGGTATCTGAACAATATCGGTACATTTTGTATTTTTACTAATATTAATGCTTTTTTTTTTTTTGTATTTACGAATGAAAATGACTTCGCGAAAGTATCAGAAAAGTAGTTAGTTTGGATTTCGGAATAACTTTCAATATAAAAAAATTTCATAAAGAGATGTGATACCCTCCCACCCCATAAAAGGGCATTCATGACCCCTGAAACGGGATCGGGCTAAATTTTATTTATTTACAAATTGAAAAATGAAAAAAAAACGATTGCTAGTTCAAAAACAGAAATGTAATGTAAGTTTTTAAAGGCATTTTATAATCAGCTAAAAATCAAATTGAAAGAGATTGAATTGCTATTAGCCGGATATAAAGAGAAATATTCTATCTGATTCTGAAGACTTGGCACTATCAATCTTAACATAAAGAAGTTGAGGAATGTCCCTTGTTTAGCCTTTGTTTCTGTTTGAAGTCTTTTTTTTTGAATTACTGGAAATAGAACTCGTGTCTTTCTGTCATTGATGAATAATGTTATTTTAAAATAATAAGAAGAGTTACTTTTCATATTTCTGTCGTTGGTGGGATATGAGTTTCAGGGACGTGAAAATTATGAAACATCATTAGGGGCAACTTTTTAGAATTATTACTTATTTTTATACAATAAGATACTTTTAAATCAGAAAATTACTGTTGAAACAATTTTTAAATATTATTAATTTATATCGCGTACTTTCTTTATCCAGTTCGGGTTCTGATGACACAAAATTTTTCAGGCTCGAATTTGAAATCGATGGTCTCTGACTTCGAATAAAAGGTCCCGAACATATCTAGTCACAAACGCTGAAGATGGTTAAATAAGGGGAAGATAGGAGGCGGCGAAATAAAATCGTTCATAGGGCGTATGTGCGCATAATCGTTCATATGTGTGTTTAAAAACGATTTATAGCTGAAGATTGCATAAAGCTACTGAAGTTTTTTTTTTTTTTTATGTGAAACTAGTTGGATGTGCATATCCCGAAACTTTCTTCTATCTAATACATCTTAATATTTCAAGCATACACTGATGGATCCCGCACGGAATCGGGCGTGGCGTCAGCATTCTGCGTCATGCCGATGTGGTGGTCCATTAATGGGCCTGTAGAATCGGAGATGATAACTCTGTATTCCAAGCAGAACTTTTTGCGATTCTGCGGGCACTAGATTGGATCTCTTCCCAACCACCTTCCTTCACCAGGCTGTACAGTGATAGTCTTTCAGGCTTATAGTCAATCTTCGCGCACAGAACTAAGAACCCTTTACTCCTTGACATAAAAATTGACATAAAAACATAAAAGTTACTCTCTCATACACAAAGTCGTCCTGGGCCACGTATCGGCCCACATTGGCATTGAGGGCAATGTGCGGGCTGACAGGTTGGCGAAAGAAGCAACGGCTAGAACATCAATAGATTTTACCCTTCCCCTTCCCACCTCACACATTCGCAGAAGGTTGAATCAAAAAATCATCTCAGAGTGGTAAATTTATTGGGATTCGTCTACCAAAGGTAGATACACATACGATCTCATACATATAGTGTCAAGAGAAATGTACTTTCTCTCACCAGCAACTACAGCATTCCTCTCTGGCCATGGACCATTCAAAGAATACTTGAAACGTTTCTTTCGGGCAGCCACCCCCTTCTGCGAGTGCGGCGAGGTCGGCACTCCAGAACATAGCTACTATCACTGCATGCTTACCCAAGCCTGGCATATTAAACGCCCCCGCATCCTTCCCAAAAATTGGCTTTCCAATATTCTAACAAAGACCCCTTCTTATAGGCAAATTAAATAGAATTTATAAATTTCAAACGGAACTAACAAACCTCACCTCATAGACCTGCATGGTGCTGCAACTTACCCATCAACCTTGTGGCTAATCCTCCACAATTAACTGGACTTATTGTGTGATCCAGCACACTCCACGCTCACTCACTCTGCTCATCCTTCCCTTGTCGCGAGGGAGCAGCCTGTGCTCCGACGGGAGGAGCTTGTATTGCACATATTATTATTATTATTATTATTATTTTTTATTTTTTTCTTATTTTATTTTATTTTATTTTATTTTTTTAATTTTTTAATTTTTTTATTTATTTATTTATTTTGTTAACGAATCCCCGCGTGCCGGGGAGCACTCCGGGTGGGGCAAATAGAGTCTACATCGGACCCTTGAGGTCTGGTGATTCTGTCCCACTTAGGCAATAAATAAATAAATATAGTTACAAATGTCAATAAAATAACATTATTAGTTCAATATTATACCAACTTTGACTTTCATCTTGAATTTCTGTTTTAGTCAAATAATCGGAGTACAAACGAGTTCATCTCGATCATGATATTTATTAAAACCAATAGTTTTCCGTTATTCTGTTGTACATCCGCTGTTCGCAAATAGCCGGCTTATCATGATGCGAAGCTCCTGTCGCTTTACGAGCCGCCGCTGTACAACAGAACTACGAAAAATCAAGAAAATTATACAAAAATCGCTATTACAGTGCTCCCTTTCGGCGGAATATTTCCAGCTTCAAGGAAGACCTGCTTGGCATAACAAAAAACATGCACAAAAAATTTGGTTCACTTTTATGCATAACGTCATACATTTTTCGATGGTACTATAATCAAAATAGCACAAAAATCGATATTGCAGCGCCCCTTTCGTCGGAAATTTCCCAAATTAAGTGAGGACCTGCTTGACATAGCCAAAAACTAAAGAAAAATTGGTTAAATTCTACGCATAACTTCA
This sequence comes from Maratus speciosus, assembly GCA_963932465.1. Lineage (NCBI taxonomy): Eukaryota > Metazoa > Arthropoda > Arachnida > Araneae > Salticidae > Maratus > Maratus speciosus. The sequence continues at coordinate 338,661,297 of OZ010797.1, read as the reverse complement.
TACACTTTTTGATGCTACAATAACGACATACGGACAAACGGACATGGGGACACATGGACAGACAGACATTTACTATAAACATGTTTTCTGGGACCTCTGACCCCTAAAACGTGTACATCCGTCGAAAACCGGAAGTCGAAAATTTTTTTAATTACAATTCTTTCTTCTGCTGAAGATATAAGAAAGTAAAAACATCACGTCTTTCTGTCTGTGTTATACCTCGCATAAACATACTCGATAACTTATATATATTACTGAACTTTGCCATGGCAGGTTCGGATTGAAAATGAAGTGTATAGTTCGTTTACTTGGTCACTTAAAATAACACCATTAAATTATGGTCTATGGAGAGAATATTTTGCAGTGTATTTTATTGATGTTGCAGTATTTAATTTTTTTTTTTTAATTTATATGCATCCCTGACGTTTACTGAAAGATGCTTGCTACAGAATATCTTGTTCATTTACATTTCATTTACAGGAACACAGAAATGAATTCGGTTACAACACTGATTAAGAACAATAATTATTCGAAGTATGTTTTGAGTTGTGGTATGCGTTTTTATATTTAACTGATTTTGTGCATATTATACCTGGTGTGTAAAAAATTTATAGATTATATACAGGGATACACAAATAGTTCGAGTGCAATTCCGCTCATTGACGGAAATTGCTGAAGGGAGATTTCAACTGTGTGATGCGTTTGCTAATTTAACTGAAATTTTCGCATATTATGTAGCGTATATACAAATCGAATACACTGTTGCGCAAAAGAATTCGCATATTATTCCGACTACAGGTGGCAATTGTTGAAAGTGAGTTTTCAAATGCCATATGCGTTTTCCATATTGTTTTCATTATCTTTTACAAATGAAATATCTATGGGGAAGGGGGGGGGGAAGGGACCATTCTTCCCCTGAGCCAAAATAGGGTTTCCAAAACGACATTAGAGATCTTCGAGTGAAAAGACTTAGGAGGCAATTCAAGCATGGCACCCGCGCCGCGACAGTTTTAATTCACGAGACTCGGACTCTCTCCGATCTTTTCTCTTTCAGAGCTGGGTCGGGTTCGGGTGTTAAATTTTTCTGATGATTCAATCCGTGCCAGACTTGTTTAAACATTCTGTTCGTGTCCAACCTATCCAGTATGAAAAGCGTTATTGACCCGACCCATGCAGCTCTCTAAATTCTTCCTCCCGAGTCCACGTTGGGCTTGTTATCTTGCTTATTTATTTTGGTAAAAATTATGTTAATGTTTGCTTAGCGAAATCTTAAAAAATTTAATTTGGTTCAATAAATTCTAGAGATGTCTTTTTAAAAATAATATTTTTTTCTTTGTAGAGCTTTAAAATTTTGTTTTTCTTTAACCACCTGTTTCTTTCATTCTAAATTACGTTGATTTTGTTACCGGATTTTTTTTTTATGTAATTGTTTATTTCTCACGTGGTGTTTATGTACATAATTAATCTAAGTCTAAGTAGCCATCGATATTGTTATTTTTCTGTATTCATGAATTTCGAACATATTCTGAAAGTAGAATGTGTGCAAAGTCAAAGTAAGTGTGCTTCATGAGTAATTTTAATTGTAGTATCCAGGCAAAAATTTTTGTTTTTATATCTGACCGAGTCAATTAATTTTTTGGCTCAGGACAAAGTTTCAACTTTTATACCGGGGCGAGACAATAATTCTTTTGGTTATTGGACCTGCGCTTGGGTCGGGAAATTTTATCCCGTGTAAATCTCTAATTGGCATATCTAAGCCAGCTTCATTTTTTTTTTTAATGCATCTTTCAGCCAGCATCCTTAGCTACTGAATATATGTTTCTTTAATAAGTTTCAAAATATTCTTTAATGAATTATAACTGAGCTTAGAGATAAAGAGACAAGCAGTCTTATACCAAGTTAGTACTTTTAAATAATTCTGAAATCTGGCGAAGCATCAAAGCGTAAAATTGTCTCTATTAGTATACTGAAGAGAAAGTAGTTAGCTTTAAAAAAAGTGAGCCTTTATGCAACTTCGAGTATGTAACTTACTCAAGTGCTCGGAGATACACATCTCTTTTAAAAAAGATCTTGTATGAATGCTTTGTATATTTTTCGTCTTGTGCCTATGTAAGGTAATTGTAAGAAAAATCGGAGCGACGTTTTTGCTTTTATTGTATTGTGCTAACGCTCTTCCCTACAGCTTTATTTCCGAAGTGTTCGTTATTCTTTTGGACATTTTATCACAACGTACATTGAATCGTACGTGATGTTACAGAGATGAGAGCTCACTCTACCTCATGAATGTTCGATTAAATTATGCATTAATGCTGCACCTATCTCTACCTCTGTCTGATTGGGGACATCTTTAAAGTTCATATCCCTTACTATATCTTAACTAACTCTCACTCCCACACCCAATAGTTTACTTGGGATGAGAGTAAGGAAAATCAAGTGATATGCAATTGCTTACATGTGCAATGCGCTAAATAAGAGGTATTTGCTGTTAAACTTTCAGGCGTTTGTTGTGAAAAGCAAGAAAAACTGGCGACTGAGAGGAAAAATAGAAGGAAAAACAAAAATATTTATATTTTGTCTTTTCCTAAAAAAATTAGCATTGAATGCAATACCTAAAAAATCAAGTGTTAAAGAATAGAATAAATTTTTTTTTAATTTTAATTTGCATCTTAAATTACAATTGATTATTATCTCATAACTATCTTTTGCAGAAATATGAAATATTACCAATGTTTAATTTTAATTTCATTAAAGAATGCATAGTCAGAATTAAAACGCAAAGGCTCTGTCGCATTTGGAAACTTGGTCCATGCAAACGTTCTCCATTCCTTTTGTGAGTTATCTGGAGAAGAACGACACTAATATCATACAAATGTGATATGAAGAAGGAGGACAATGCGTATGGAAAATTTTGCCTCGATTAATTCATACAAGTGGCTGATCCAAGTGTGCAACTGTGAATTGCGGTAGTAACCTATCAGAAGATGTTAACCTTTAACCGGTCTCACAGACCGCTGCTTTTTTCAATTTTTATAGTTTAACTTTCAGTTTAACTACAGACACTACCAAAATTCTCTTTCTTTTGGAACTTTAATACTATCACAACAGACTGTTGAATATGTGAATTTTAATTATAACAGCCCTGTACAAAACGTTAAGTACAAAAACACCATCCTATGAATTAATCGCGCCTTTTATTCATCTTTCCATGGTACGGTCTGACAGACTACTTCACAGTAGTTACATGACAATTTCTGTCACATTAGTCAAAGATTAACTTTCACTAATAGGGAAAAGGCTTTGATATGCATTTTATTTATGGAACTGCAAATGGAAGTCTCATAGGCTCAACGATTGTAAGAAGACGTGTCATTAAACTTGCTTTTGTTAATTTATCATTCTTTGCCTCGTATAACAACATCATATTCGGCACCCTCTAGCACCTTAGCGTTTTAATTCCTACCATGCATTCTTTGATGAATGTTGTTTGTTTGGATTTGTACTATAAACTCTTGAAGTTTTACACATCTTTTATGAAACATCCTGTATATATATAAATGAAATCTTTCTCTCTCCGCTAAACAATGCGCGACTTTCCGACACATTTACAGATTCCTTTTTAAAAGTACAAAAATTCCTGCCGGCCCGGCCTACAGGCGCAGGTAGATTTCGAAGTTAATTGCTAATTTCAACAAAAAAAAAACTAAATCATTATTAGAGATAAAGCAACTTTAACAATTTTATTTGGCCGCTTTTTGACGATTTTTTATTTCATTTTTATATAAGAGATGGTTTTATCAGAATCATGTTAAAGCGGTATTAAAAAAAATATTTTTCCATGCACAACAACTTAAAATTTTTTGGCACATTTTCACATTCATTTTTAAAATAAAAAATATGAAACTTGTTGACGTTGTTTTTGCAGAGATTTATAAGCGACCTGTGTTTTTATATTTTGTTCAATTAATTAAAACTTGATTTATAAACAATTATTTTCTCAGTAAGACAATATTTTTCATTTTCAACACAATCGCTTCGGGAAATTCGGTTCAAAATGCCCAATTTGACATCATTTTTTGAAATATATTCTGCCTCTATCAAAAATTCGACCATTACGGTACATTATAGAGTTTCTGAATAAGAGAATCTACCAATTGGATGCGTTTTAGAGCAAAAATAAATTTAAAAATGAGTCAAAAATAAGCAGTTTGGATTTGAATACGCCCTTAATATGATGATTTTTTTCTTCAACCACTATGTAATTTTAATTTGTTTTTGCTGTAAGAATTGGTCCTACTTGTCAATATAAATGTTGTAGATATATTAACAAGATATATGATAAATTCATGGGGATTTTATATCTTGTGAATTTACGAAGTTATGGATTTTTTTCTTCCACCTACCCCCCCCCCCCTACCCCCCTTTTTTTTGTTTTCGTTTTTAATTTTCTTTGCGCTACGAATTGGTCCTATCAAAAACTTGTCAAATATAAAAGTTGTAGATAATATTCAAGGAGATTTATAATAAAATTAATTGTATTTGATATCTTAAGAATTGACGAAGTTATGAATTTTTTCTCCTAAAAACCCTATTTTTTGCGCCTTTTGACCCCATTTTTAATTTTATCAAAAATCTGTCATACATAAATTTTTCGTCCTATTTTTAGAAGTAATAAAAGCTTTAAACTGATTTGATATGTACAAAAATTAAGAAGTTGTGGGGTTTTTTCGGTTTTCACAAAACCCCTCCCTATTTCCATCCCCTTGGTCTGATTTTGCCCATTAACGAGCTTGACCGAGATTTTATGCCCCTTGATTTTATGTATCAGTTTGGCAGAGATTTGGGAAGAATTACGGAAGTTATCGTGTCCATAAAAAAGTGATTTTATATATATATATATATATATATATATATATATATATATATATATGTATATGGTTTTTACTGAGGGTGGTTTTGAGTTCTAGGGGTCATGATCGGTGTAGATCTGCAAAACTTTTTCAGAAATTCCAACATAGGGGAAAATGTAATAGGTAGTAGTTCATACGAAATCTACCTAAAAATAACTTTTGACGTGATTTGGAAACGAATGGATTTTTTTATTTCAATAGCTTTTTCTGTGTTTTTCTTTTATTTTAGAATTTCCAAAAAATTCTAGTTTATTATTGTCATCTAGCAAGCTTCTACAGTTTCGGCATGTACTAAAACAAAAGTTTTGCCTTCACTTTTCAAACATCCCACCTAAAAGTTTTGTTTTACCCCACTTAGTGTCCTAAACAGGTAGGGTTGTCCAGACACGAACCCGAAAATTCCATTAAAAGTCAAACTGAAACCCGGCCACAAAAGTTTCGTCGACCCGAAACCAAAAGGAAGGAAAAATAATTCATATTATAATGGTATTTTATAATGAAGTCTACATTTACATCTTTAATATAAATTTTAACTTTTATATAGGAAAATAAACCTCTAGTATATACTCGATAGTATTAAAATACACTAGAACCTCTAAACAAGGGTCACCGCTGAACAGGGCTCTCGAATTTGTCACTTATTCGGACGTGTGCGCTATTCAGAGACAAATATTTGTGTTGGGAATTGAAAAGTTACGCTAAATAGAGGTGCCCACTATTCGGGAGCGTCCGTGTGGAGATTTAACTGTATATGCTATTAATTATGAATAACGGACATATTTCACGGTTCGGAGGCGTCCACTCTATATATTTTACTTTGCAAAATATTAACAATTATTCCCTAAATAATTTTTTGGGAGTGTCTGGAAGTGTTTTGGGAGTGTTTGCTGAGTATAGTTTACATCGGGAAAAATATTTAGACTTCCTTTTGAAAAATCGGGTCAAACCGAACCCTTCTCGCAAGAGTGAAAACCCAATTCGACACCAACCCGAGCCCTAAATAAAGTAAGTCAATCTGACCCGAGCCCTAAACTGCAGCAAAAAAGTCAATCCGGCCAAACGCGGATCGCAGCAAAAAAGTAGAAGTTAATCCGGCCAACAGCAAAAAGTAGAAGTCAACGGACCCAAACCCGATCCGAACTAAAAAGTAGAAATTAACCTGACCTACAATGAAAACAAACTAGCTTCCGAACAGCGGGTCAAATTGGAACCTGCAAACTTCTAAAACAGCTCTCCCCCCCACCCCCTAGTATACGGTAAAGTTTTGTTACAGTATTCTGAATGCGTTAAATGGTATCTGTCTCAGAGACCATTTACTGCAGTTAAATATTAACATTTAATTTCTGTGAGCGGTCTCATAGACCGCTGCTTTTTTCAATATTTAGCTTGTAATTTTCAGTTTAACTACAGATACTAGTGAAACTTTGTTTCATTTGGATCCTTAGGAATATCGCTAGAGTCTTCTGAATAGGGGAATTTTAATTATATTTGACTTGACGATAAAGTTTAGTACAGAAACAGCATCCTATGAGTTAAAGGACCTCTTTATTCATCCTTCGATTTAGCAGTCTCACAGACCGCCTCACAGTAAATATGCGACAACTTTTGTCACAGCAGTTAAGGGTTAATATGCCAAACTATTCAAACATCTTTTTACAACTGTACATTTATAATTAAATAAAAAAAAATATACCATGATAAAAAATAAAATAAATAAAGGAATGAAAAAACCATTATCTTCAAAATATAAGGTTAGTTTCAATGAAATCAAATAAAGTTGGATACTTTTTTTTCAATTAAATGATTTAACTTTAACTTCGACAAGAATTTGCCATTAACTAAATCTACAATTTTAGATTAATCTTTAACTGATGTCACAGAAATTGTCACATAACTACTGTGAAGAGGTCTGTGAGACCGCTTCATCGAAAGATGAATAAAAGCCACGATTAACTCATAAGATGTTGTTTTTGTACTAAACTTTTGGACAGGAGTGTTAGAATTAAAATTCACCTATTCAAAAGTCTCTGGTGTTAGTACTAAAGTTCCAAACGAAACAAAATTTTAGTAGTATTTGTAGATAAACTGAAATTTTCAAGTTAAACTATGAAAACTGAAAAAAGCACCGGTCTGTCAGACCGGTAACATCAGTTAATATTAATTTGCATTGCAAACAGTTTTTAAAAAAAAGGTTTATCATAGTTACTAATTTGATAACATTTTCTCTTTTTCTATAATAAATAAATACGTTTTATTTATTAAAGTGTTTTATTTTGAAACTTATTTGCACAGCTAAACCCTTAAATTTCTTCACTTGTGAATATCTGAAAATCATAACCCACAAAAAATAGACTCGTGCAAGCAGCATTGGAAAGTACATTTAATTATATCTTCTTTAAAACTTTTTTTTAATGTCAAATGATACCTTTTAAAAGTTTTCGATTTATGATTTTTCATTTGTAATTTTAGATTGAAAGAATTACAAATTATTTTCAATACATTGAAGACATTTTTATGCTTATTGTATTCAAAAACTACGAGCAAAATAAACACAAATCAAAACTTTTAAAAGGTGTCATTTGACACCGGTAAAAATAGTGTTAAAGTAAACACTCTTCGTTTTAAAATGCAATTAAAATAAATTAAGGATTTTTCCCGTTCTTAAAAGTTTGTATTTAAAAATTTAATAGAAATAAATTATTTGCATGAAAAGATTAAATATAAAGGAGAGTGCTCCAAAGATAGCTAGTTGACTCAGCCCAATCATAACCCCCCCCCCCCCCACACACACACACACTCATGTCCTCCTCCCCCTTTTCTAGTCAGGTTAGTTTTTACGAGCACATGTAGGATTCTATTACTATATAACTTATAGTTACCATAATAAAACTATGAAAATTTAAATTTCAGAGACATTGATATTTTAGTTACAATTACATTTATTTAATAAAATTACAAAATTTCTTTCTGAAATTAGACATAATTAAACCATATAAAAAATTAAACAAATTTACAAAATTAGAAAATGAAGCAGTAACATACTTTGTTATTAAAAAAGTCAAGTACGAAAATATACGCTGAAAAGGTACGATTATTACTTTTTAACTTTGAAGGAAACATTTTTCCTTTTGGCATTAAAATATATTTCAAATTTTTATAAGCATTCTTCGTTATATTTAAGATTGGCTTTTAAAACAACACGTTTTTCAAACATTTCGTCAGAAAGCCTATTAGCTTTGCAATAATTTGTAATAGTTGCAAAAGAAAATAATCTTTCTACAGATGCTGACGAGGGTAGCGGTGTGTTATATTTAATGAAGATTTTTTTAATCTCTTTATAAGAATTCAATACACTTAGATCTTTGTTTTCCTCCAAACAGAAATGCGCGTACAATAGTTCTGCTTTCCTTTTAGGGTCTTGTTTTGCTTCTTCATGATCAGAATCAATAAAGAAAAAGTTCTCTTTCTTCACTATTGACAGAACTCATTATATCCAGAGATTCGTTAGATTTCATTTCTTTTGTCAATTCAGTAATAAACAACATTTTAATTTTTGTATAAGCTGAATCGCTAATACAAGACAGCCACTTGAATTTTAAAAAAAATGGATGACATAAAGTTGCAATTACGGCTATTTCTGCTTGGCGAGATGAAATATCAAAATACTCACTAAACCTGTTTTCTATACTTTCTAAATAAGCTTCGGCCAAAGGTCGGCAATACATAAAATCTTCTGTCAATGATTTTTGTAATTTATGTCGTAATGATAACAAAGTTGGTAACAAAATCCCAAAATACGTTTCTTTTTCTCCTTGAAGGATATCTAAAGCCGCGGCAATATGTTTACTACATTTAACGTATTCTTCTATATATGTGAAATCCTGATCTTTAAATGAAGTTTTCAAATCTAATTCCTTGCTCAAAATAGCAGATTTTTCTTTTATCGATAGAAATTGTTTCATGGCGTCAAATAAACTATTCCATCGCGTTGCGTTAGGTCGACTAAGAGTATGTCCCAAAATGGAGATGGTAATTTCTGAAGATTTAGGTCGACATGCTGCTCTCCAAAAAATATTACATTTTTTCATCACTTGTTCGTGTATTTTTGAAATTTCTGTGTCTTGGCTTTCCAGAACATTGTTAGAATCAGTAGTTGCACACAAACTAAGTGTATGAGACGCACATCTAAAATGTAAAGGTAAACACTCATTTAAATCAATTACATCTTCTACATCATCATCTATGCTAGACGCAGTGTCAGAATCGCACTCCGTACTACATGAATTGTATTGCGCATCTAAATCACCAGTATCTTCTAAAATACATTTTTCTTCAATTCCAAAAATTTTAAATGCTTTCACAAAATTACCACCATTATCAGTAATCGCAGCTATTACTTTTGCAGAATTCAATTCAACCTTTTTGTAGATGTTCATAAGATGGTCATAAATTTTGTCGTAACTATGAGTTCCTTTGAATCTTTGACAAGCTATAGCTCTAGAAATCCGTTTTAATGTCTCCGGATGAATCCAGTGAGCTGACACTCCTAAGAAACTTCTTCGTCGCCCTGACCATATGTCTGTGGTTATATAAACGAATTCGATATCTTCCAACTCACGTTTAATATTTTCTACTTGTTCATCGTAATATATTGCAATTTTTCGCCCGAGGGCCCTAGGACTCATTATGTTAAAAGATTTTGAACAAGAATTAATATTTTTAATTATATTGTGGAAATAAATATTATCAATGCTTCTTAGTGAAATCATCGAATCAATAAAATAATTTACTACATCTTTGTCAAAATGATCCTGCAAATATACGTTTCGACTTGATTGCCCAGAAACATTTGATGATTTTCGTTGTTTTTTTTACTCCTTTAAATAGGCACGATATTCTTCCAAATAATTGATTCCATGCTTCCTTTTGAGGTGGGTTACAAGATTGGAAGTGCAATTATTTGAGGCTTTTACCTCACTGTTACACTTGGTGCATTTTGCTACAATTCTACCACCTGAAGACTTATTTTCAATTTTTTCGAAAAAATTTCCATCTAGTATTGTAGGTTTATTTTTACATATAAAGTCAGAGATATCAGAAGCAGTTTGTAAATCACTACTGCATATTGGAAATGAACTAATGGCTTGCATAATAGTTTTCGAAGAAATAAATTCTCATTCAATTTTTTAAAATTTTATAAATAATTTAAAAATGTGCATTCACATGAAAAAAAATTATAAAGGCATTGTAATATAATTTGGTTCACCAAAACACTCGCGTACCTACCATTCGGCAAGAATAATTTTTATAACGTGACAGCACTAAATTGCATGTGAATCACGTGATTTTAAAATCAGCGCTTTATTTGCATAAGGTGACAAGTTGAAAGGTGTTTTTCTACAGATTATGCATCTTCTTTACTTGATTTCAAGCAGATAGAGCATTTGGTGTTTTATTTTGTTCCATTTCGCACATTGTTTGCTAACATAATTAATTAGATTATGTACATGATTTTTTGTTGATAATATTTATTTTAATTGTTTAAAAAAAGGAAAGTAAAAAAAGGAAGATATGGGATATTTGCAAATGACGTCACAAATCAACTGTTGGAGGTAAAACAATCTTGGAGAAAAATTTTGATTGGTAGCCGTTAGGATTGTGGCTGTTATGGAAGTCAACTGCACAGTCGCGATTGGCGGATGAGAAGGTTATCATTTGAAAGAAACCTCCCTATTAGTCTGACAAAAGTGAGCCGACGAGCAAATGGTCAAAAAACAACCTGTCATTTATAGATTATACATTATATGATAGAGTTACAGACAGGAAAAGCATAACAACAGTTTGTTTGGAACAATAAAAAATATTGTAAATTTTGGAGTTAATAAAATCCATGACCACTTTCCCAATGTCTCGAAGTATGATGTTTTGGCATCCGCGTATCGGTCAATATACCTTCCCCCACGCCCCCAAAACTCCGACTGTAATTCTAAACCTGCCAAATATAGAGTGGTTCAACATCATAAGGTGCCATTATCGGGTAACTCAAAAGGGTTTTTTATGGAACTATCTAAATTTTATATAAAAAAAAGATGAATTAAGGCCACTAAAAAGTTAAACTATCTTAATACACGTTAAATTGTAGCAGTACGTTCAAACCGTGCTTTTGCAAACTGGCGAAATGTAACCGAGGACTTTGTCCGTTTTTTAAATTGGAGCTTCCAAAATTTTAGTGCAGTGCGAATATAAGGGCCTGATAATCACAAACACTTATAAACTCGGATAGAAATTGCCGTGGCCTGCTCAAATTTTGTATGGTAAACGTTACAGTTTTAGCGGGGGCTGGGAGGGGAGTTGATTTTTGTTTTATCTAAGCCTCAATATTTTAGTACGCCATAAATATAAGCTATTTACAACTTAAAACACTTATAACTCGGAATGCTTTTGTCGTAGCGCGTTCATATTTTGTATGGTAAACGCAATCTTTATAAAGGACGATGAGAGATTTTTTGTTTTTTCAGCGAATCTCCTTAAATTTTAGTGTAGCGCGAAAATAAGGGCTCGATAAAAAAAAAAAAAAAAAAAAAAAAAAAAAAAAAAAACAAAAAAAAAAAAAAAAAAAAACACTTATAACTCGAAACCAGATTGTAGCAGATCGCGCAAATCTCGCATGGTAAGGTGATTCTATTAGAGGTGGAGAGGGGGAGGTGTCTCTGTCTATTTTTTATTGAAGCCTACAATGTTTTTGTATATACAAAAAAGATTCTTAAAATTGAAAATACTTATAATTTATAATACTTATACTTATTTAATTCTCACAGCACATAAGTTTTACAAAGGGATGCTCATGAGGGGGTCATGTCATTTCGTTTTCTTCCTATAACTCAGGCTGTAACTGTCGTAAGACCACTAAACGTTGTTATGATTAATATCATGAGTGTATATTTTCAGGGTCCTTTATCTTTTTTTAACAACAGCTAAATTTTATAAAACTGTGAATATATATATATATATATATAAGGCTGAGAAAATTAAACTCTTATAACTCGTGAACAAATTGACACAGAAATTTTGTGTGCTTGATCAATGGGACATAATTGAATATTAGACATTGTTGGATTTTTAACCACAGCCTACTAAATTTCAGTATAGAACCCGATAACCATATACACTTTTAAATCGGATCCAAGTAGTAGCACATCGCACAAATTTCTTATATTACACGTAATCATTTAGTGGTGGTGGGGGTTGCTCTATTGATATCTTATCAAAGCCTCCAAATTATAGTACATCATAAATATAAGAAGCCATGAAAATTATAACTTGGTTTGTATATTTCGTAGCACTCTCATAATTTGTATGGTAAACGTGATCATTATAAAAAGGGAGGGAACTTTGTTGGCATTTTTAAAACCCGAGTTACAACATTTTAAGTTGTGAGCATGTTTTGTTTTCATCTACAAAAATATATGGTGCAATCATAAAAAAAATCAACAGAGCCTAACTCCCTTAAAATTTTTACGTTTATCATAAGAAATTTGTGTAGGCTGCAAAAATTTGCATCCAAGATAAAAGTGTTTGTAGTTATCATGGCCTTAATATACTTCTATATTAAAATTTAGGGGTTCCTGTTCAAAAAAAGAAATAGCTCCGGCTTTATAAAGATTACACTTCCCATACAAAATATGAGTATCCTACAATAATTACTGCTCGAGTTTTAAGTGTTTGAAGTTGCCAGCATCTTATTTAGGAATGGATGCTGTAGAAATTTCTTAAATCGATTTATCATTTATGTAATATTGCGATTTTTTAATCATAAATACATTTAACAGTGACTTTACCTTTAGAATAGGGAACCCATTTTTTAATTTATAGTGATTAAATAAGGTCTTTAATCGTCATCCCCCCCCCCCCCTTACTGTATTATACACGGTGTCCGGTCTCAACGGTGTCCAATGGCTAATTCCTAAACCGTTAGTCATAGAGTTATAGTTCCAATTACAAAAATGTTTTAAATCAGGTAAAGAAACATTTTAAAAGTGATTTGGGTCAATAAAAACATTTCTTAAAAAATTACGAAATTTAAATTTTTATACGGTCCCCTGGTCAAGTTATAATTAGTAATTTTTATCCTATTACACTGACAAGAAAGACAAAAAAAGTCCCATTCATATAACGCTAAAATTGAGCGAGTTATGAAACTTTAAAAATGCATGACTTATGCCACTTTTCTACTCTGAAAACAAATGGTTGGTTGTATTTATGACGGCCAATTATCTGCACAAGGGATATAGGCCCAGGGGGGGGGGGGGGAGTGCCCTTCGTGGGGGTCTTTCTAAGGGAACCTAATCCGTATTAACGCTTGGAAATCCAAGGTTCGAAGAAAACCACGAAAACTCCGAACGATTAGGCCGACGGCGCGATTGGGATTGAACCCAGCACCTCCCGTCTACCAGATTCGAGAGCAGAACCTCTCAGCCACGAAAACAAATGAGTTCGGCTTGGCTTTGAGGGATCATATGCCAAGTGTTTAAAGTATTCGAAGGTCTTACTTCATGTGTATCTGTGCTTTGAAAAAAAATCCTACAAGTATTATGATTAAGTCTCAAAGTGGCTAAAATAACATAGGTTATATTTTGTCAGGATTTGAGACTGTTTCTCTTATGATTTCTTTTAACAAAAATTATGTTTTTTTATAAGTTTTTATGTTACTTCAACAATCATATGTATGTTTTTGCAGTTCAAAATTTGTACTCTAATTTTAACCCACTTTTAAATATCCGATCGAGATTGCATTTTACATACTGGCGCAAATCCGATAACAATCTAATATTATTAAGATTTTCGGTGGTTACCATTTATACTTATTTTACAGGATAACACAAAACATTTTGGATACATTTCTGCCAATGTGTTTAAGAAAAAGTTTTAGATTAGATAATACAAGACTGCGATTGTTGGGTTTTTCACATTTATGCATTTTTTAGCACTGAATCCGAAAATTACCTTAATTTTTAACCGTCATGTCAGGATATTTCGCAAATCATAAATTTTCAAATTTAAAGAATAACAAAAATCGAATACTATAAAGTAGCGGAGATGGTTGTGTTTTCTAACTTTTGATAACTGATTTTTACGCCCTTTTTAGCACTGAATCTGAAAATGACCTTCATTTTTAACCATCACGTTAGATTTTTTTTTGCAAATCGCAAATGTGTAAGTTAAAATATAGCTAAAATCTCATACTATAAAACATATGTAAAACATTTTTTATTTTATTTTATTTTATTTTATTTTATTAAAAAATTTATTCGATATTTTTGCTTATCCTAGGATTCTTACAGCTAAACAGCTGAGTGGTCCGATGAGATGGGGGAGGAAATTCAATTTTAACGTTGAACTCCTTAACTTTGAAATTTGCAATGTGCGAAAAATCCTGATATGATAGTTAAAAATGAAGGTCAATTTCGGATTTAGCGGTACAGAGTATACAAGAATCAATTATCATTAGCTAAAAAACATGACATAACCCTACTTTTGCAGGCTTGTGCAATCTAATAATATTTTAAAATACGTATCATTTTGTAAAGAATTGAGGCTGTTAATTTAGAATCATTTTATTTAAGAAAAATTCTGTTTTTTCTTTCTTCTTAAGTGTTTATTACAAATTGTATATGTCCCATTAATATGCCAGAATGATTAAAGATTTCAAATTTATATTGAATTGTTAATTTTACTCCCAGATATTTTTTATATCTGACGAAATTATATTTCGACTAAATTTGTGAATGACCCCCAATTTGCAGCAAAAAATATGCTCCAACTTTAAACAGCTATTACTCGGTCAATTTTAATCGTAGAATAACGGGACTTTTTTTGTATTACTTATCAGTGTAAAAGGCAAATTTCACTAAATATAACTTATAGGAAAGGAGGACCGTATAAAAATTTAAAATTCGTAATTTTTTAAGAAATGTTTTTATTGACCCAAATCGCTTTTAAAATATTTCTTTACGTGATTTAAAACATTTTTGTAATTGGAACTATATGTCTATGACTAACGGTTTAGGAATTAGCCATTGGACACCGTTGAGACCGGACACCCTGTATAGTATAGTAAGTAGTTTTTAATTTTCCAAGTAACTTTAATAAAATATATATTTTAAGCTTAAAAAAGTTCGTATGACCTCGGGATTCAGCACTTAAACAATAAATCAATTAAATTTAAAAAAATCAAAATACCCGACTGCTTAAAAAGCGAACCAATTAATTATTTCTATCAATGTGAAACTATTTTTTATATTATTTACGTATTTTGTTTTATTTATTTTTATAGGTGACTTTTAAATTGCGTTTAATTGTTAGTTCCTATCTATAAACACTGTTTTGATGAGGCCTATAGATGTCTATGATGGTTAGAGTTGCAGTAAAGCTAGAAATCCTACATACACAACTTCCAGGTTGTGTAATATTTAAACGAAGCTTCTGACTGTAAAATAGTCAATGAAACATTGCCTTCAATTTGAAAGACCTATCCAATGATAGGCCATTCAATAGGGTGCGTAATTTTTTTTCGTCGCTACCGCCATTTTGTATTTTACGGCCTCCATTTTGAATTTATAAAAACAAAACCTAGCCTATAACCATCGGACTATTAAGACGAATCGATAGAGACCTCATTCATTAAAATCCATCCAGCCGTTGGGATGTTTCGAGGGTATAAAGAAATCCACATACCCAGGTACGCGGGAAACACATAACCCTTCTTTTCAGTCGGGTAATTAATGAGCTATTTTGAAAATTTTGATTAGTTCAGTAAAGAAATAATATAAAATAAAAGGATTGTGTTTTTTCTAACTTCTGATGGCTGCTGAAATCTAAATTCAATAGTCTGTAGTGGGGGGGGGGGGCTCCCATAGTCTTCTTAACTTGCACTACAGTTCTAAAAACATACAAAAACATTTTTTATTTTATTTATTTATTTATTTATTAACTGAAAAATGATTAAAAAGATATTGAGGAAAAACAGAAACATATTCAATGAATCTAATACTGAATTTAACCAATAACCTTCCGTGATGAGAAATAAAGTTAAACTAGACAACAGGAATTCTGCTTTTTCAGAATTTAGTGTCGCCTCCGGAATTTCCATTACTTCATTTTCTTCTTATGGAAATTTTCTCTTCTATTATTATGAAACAGCCATTATAAATGAAGTGTTAGGGGAAGATGAAAGAGCAGCCGTAAAAAGTTAGAACTCTGATTTTCTGGTCAGAATTCTGGGAGGGGGGGGGGGGGGATGGCCATGATTTTTTTTATGGCTGCTTTTTCATCTGCGCCTAACACTTCATTTATAATGGCTGTTTCATAATAATAGAAGCCAACAGTCCATCAGAAGAAAATTGGTTAAGTGGGACTTTACTGCAGTACAAAATATATTTCAATTTTAAGACTTAAAGCACACGTTTTATTTTATGTAAAATGGCGTCATTCGCATCCGCTTAAGAATTCCACATTTACGATCTACTCTTAAACATCTGCAGTAAAGCATGCATAGCACGTCACTATCATGAAATAATGTACAAATGCAGCAAAAAGATGCCGTTATTCAAGAAAATCGAAAAAAAAAAAAACGGCTATCCAATGATTCATAGATACTTACAATTAAATATAGTAGGGGAGACCGGGAGAATGCCGCCAACTCGGGTTATGCCGCCACCCCACCTAGTTTAAAAACTAAGGGCAGTTTGAGATAGTGAATGTGCCTGCACTATAGCGGCCAACAATATAAACAGTGCCTAAAGTGGGAGTGACTTTGCTGTACGTCGTTCGTCTGCTCTAGTGAAAAATGTAGTTTTCATCTAGTTGCTTATTATTTTGGAGCTTCAAATGAGTAGAGATAAGCACCTTTTATTGTAACATTAGGTATTTAAGATAATATGACTCGTAATCTACATGCATTCGCCGACATTTTGATGCAATGTGTTGAACAAGTTCGGTTCTTCTTTCGGCTTTGCTTGGGGATTTCCGCCATATTGTCCTCTCGGGGTAATGCCGCCGCCATGCAAATCGGGTGAGAAATGGCCTCATTTTAATGTAGTGGAGCCGATTCAGCAGAGTGACTTTTGCAATATGAAGTAAATTATAAGCTTAACCATTATTCTGCTCAATTACATTGCTTTCTAACTATTTTCAGTAGGTTGTGTGTTTCCTAGTATCCATTTGATGCATGTACTAGGTCATTAAAGAGTGACGGCATTACCCCGGTACAGTGGCGGAATTACCCCAGTGTCCTGGGTAATACCGCCACTCTGCAGAGGTTTAAAAAATATTTTTTTATGAATCCTTACTTTACAGTTATGCTTACGGTTAAATTTATACAGATACTAAAGATTATGATTCAGCTTTAGAATTTTTACTATTAAAAAATAAACATTTTTTCGAGGTGAAAAAATTTAAATTCCCTTAAGGTGTCGCCATTCCCCCGGTCTCCCCTATATAATAGCTGCATTGTTTTAACAGAAATCATGCGTTTATATTTTTTTTTTCAAAAAAGCACATATTTTAATTACATTTTCTCTCGGTTGTTATGAGAAAATGGCAACACAAATATATAATTTCTATTTTTAAACTATTTTCCCTTTACTTTCGATATAAATGGAGTACTTGAGTTGCCAAAATTAAACAAATGGTGCTGAAAACTACAAAAAAATTAATGTTTCAAAAATAAATGGAGATACAGTTTTCAAACAAAATGCATTTAAAAGAACCTTTTTTTTCCAATACGACGGTATAAAAAGTGAAAACGTGCGATGCTTAGAAGTTTAAAAAATTGCTAAAGAATGTTTAATCGTAATGCTTTGTTTTTCGGATAGCTTCTGTAAGCTAACGTTATTTTTTGGACACAAAATAAGCTGAGAGAAAGAAATAGCATACCGTACCGGAGGCTAATAAAAAGATAAAACAAAGATGTGTAAATCATACGCCGCTGTTTTATTTCCTTTTAGGTTTTAGATTATAATAAAATGTGTTTAACATAAATGCTGACATTCATGTAGTTGATGGAGAAGGATTGAAAGTAGGAGCCTCGGAGTACCCGGCTGCTGAAATTCATGAAGTGTTTGTGGCGGTTTGCTCCTGTAGGATTTGCAATAAAATATATCTAATTTTCAATGATCAGAAAATGACAAAGAAACCTAAAATTTCAGATAACCGGAAAAACTCATAAATGTGTCCTCACCCCTCTCACTTTCTTTCCTTTTGCAAGAAATCGGGTTACCAATTCAGAACTATGATTTAAAGTATTTTTTTTATATTAATTTCAAAATAATAATATATTAAAACTAAAATATTTAAATATTTCCCAAACATATGAAAATTAATTTTTAAGGTAAAGAATGTATAAAAGTACAAACAGAAATTCGATGTATTTGTATCGTAACCCGAAACCGCTGTTAGCGGTCTCAGAGACTGCTCTATTTTTCCATTTTCACAAATTTCCGTTTAACTATAGATGCTGGTTAAATTTTCTTTTATTTGGAGTCCCTTTATCTTCACTACTAACTTTTGAGTAGCTGAATTTTAAAAATAATAGCTGTGTACATGAAGTTTAGTAGATAAATAGTATTTTGAGAGTTAATGTAGCATTTTATTCAAATTTAGATTAAGCGGTCTCACAGATCACTCACGGCAGTTATGCGACAACATTTGTCACTCCGGTTACTGGTTAACCGGTCTGACAGATTGCTCACGGTAGATATGCGACAATATATGTTACTTCGGTTACGGGTTAAATATAAAATTTTAATCTTTTTAACCATAAATCTATACTCCTATTATAAAGAGGAAAAAATTGTTTATTTGTCGGAGGTAAGCTCAGGAACTACCGAACCGATTCCAAAAGTAATGGTATCAAAATGATGGTGTTAGTCCAACTTAGAACATAGGCTATATCTTATGTCGGTGCCACTACCCCAAAGGGGGTGCAGGAGCAAAAAACGTTCTAAAAATGCGACTTTTGCGTTACTGAAGGGCCTAGAAATATGAAATTTGGAATATTAGTCACTTATAAGATATAAATGATGTCTAAAAACAGTTCTTGAACAATTCGAAATTTAAAAGGGGTGAAAATGCACAAAAAGCGTTCTAAAAAACGTTCTAAATGGTAGTTTCTACATAATCTCAGGAAATACCAAACCGATTTAAAAAATATTGGTGTCAAAATGATGGTGTTAGTCCAACTTAGAACATAGGCTATAACTTATGTCGGTGCCACTACCCCAAAGGGGGTGCAGGAGCAAAAAACGTTCTAAAAATACGATTTTTGCGTTACTGAAGGGCCTAGAAATATGAAATTTGGAATATTATTTACTTATAAGATATAAATGATGTCTAAGAACAGTTCTTAAACAATTCGAAATTTAAAAGGGATGAAAATGCACAAAAAACGTTCTAAAAAACGTTCTAAATGGTAGTTTCTCCATAATCTCAGGAAATACCAAACCGATTTAAAAATTTTGGTGTCAAAATGATAGTGACAACGTTTGCTCCAAGATAGACTATGATTTATGTCGGTGCCACTACCCCAAAGGTGGTGCAAGAGCAAAAAAAGTTCTAAAAATCCGATTTATGTGTTATTGAAGGGCCTAGAAATATGAAATTTGAAGTATTAGCTGCTTATTAGATATAAAGGATTTCTAAGAACAGTTCTTAAACAATTTGAAATTTAAAAGTGGTAAAAATGCGCGAAAAGCGTTCTAAAAAACGTTCTAAATGGTGATTTCGACACAATCTCAGGAAATACCAAACCGATTTAAAAAAATAATGGCGTCAAAATGATGGTGAAAACCCTTGCTCCAACGTAGGCTATGTTTTATGTCAGTGCCACTACCCCAAAGGGGGTGCAGGAGAAAAACGTTCTAAATTGCGGTTTTTGCATGACGGAAGGGCCTTGAATCCTGAAATTTAGAATGGTAGTTAGTTATAAGATATCAATGATCTTTAAGGACATTTCCTAAAAAAATCGAAATTTAAAAGGGGGTGTCAAAATGCGAAAAAAGCGTTGTAAAAAACGTTCTAAATTGCGATTTCTATGCAATCTCAGGAAATAATGAACCGATTTCAAATATAATGGTGTAAAAATGATGGGAACAGATCTTGCTCCAAGATAGGCTATATTTTATATCTGTTTCCACTACCCCAGAGGAGATGCAGGAGCAAAATGAGCAAAAAGCGTTCTAAAAACGTTCTAAATGCCGATTTGTCACCAATATCTCAGGAAGAATCAAACTGATTTCAAAAGTAATGGTAAGAAATTAATGCTGACAGCCTCTGCTCTAACATAGACTCTATTTTAAGTCGGTATCACTATCACCTAGACGTTGCAGGAGCAAAAAAGCGTTCCAAATTTCGATTTTTGTGATCGGTAGGGGCTAGCAACTTAAAATTAGGCAAGGTACATATTTATTACATATAAATGATCTTTAAGAACAGTTTCGAAAAAATTGTAAATTTAAAAAGGGGTGAAAATGCGCGAAAAGCGTTCTAAAAACGTTCTAAATTGCGATTTCTACTCAATCTCAGGAAATTCCAAAGCTATTTCAAAAGTAATGGTTGCAAATCAATGGTGACAGTCCCTGCTATAACATAGGTTATATTTTATGTTGCTGTCACTACCATCTGAGGGTTGCAAAAGCAAAATATGTTCTAATTTGCGTTTTTTTGCATAACTGAAGGATCTAACACTTTGAAGTATGGCATGGTATTTACTTACAAGATGCAACTGCTTTCTAAGAACTGTCGAAAGAAAGTTTCAAATTTAAAAAGATGAAGTGAGCGAAAAGCGTTATAAATTACAATTTTTATGTAATCTTATCAAATACCAAACCGATTAAAAAAATAATGATGACAAATTGTTGATGATAGAACCTGCTCAAACATAAGCTATATTTTATGTCTGTGCCACTACCACCAGAGGATTGCAGTAGCTAAAAACTTTCTAAATTACGATTCCTGTGATACTGAAAAGGCTGGAAACTTTAAATATGGCATGGCAGTTACTTATAATATATAAATGCCCTCGAAGGACTGTCAAAAATAAATTCGAATTAAAAAGGGGTGAAGTGAAGGGGAGGTGCGAAAAGCATTCTAAAAAAGTCCTAAATTATGATTTCTACGCAATTTAAGGGAATATAAACCAAATATAAAAGTAATATTTGCGAATCAATGGTAACAGTCTCTGATCCTACACAGGCTATTTTTTAACCGATGATTCTACCACCTGGGGTTCAGAGGAACAACAAACGCTCTAAAAAAGGCCTTTAAAAGCTTTCTAAATTACATTTCTGTGGAATATTAGGAAATAACAAACCAATTTCAAAATTAATGTTGCAAATTAATGGTGACAGTTCCTATTTCAACATAGCCCTTTATGTTAAGAGAGGTGGTAGGACTTTGACATAATGGCTAATTTTAAGATGTAAGAAGATGGTTTCTGAAAAAATCAAAACTTCAAATGAATACTGAAATGAGCACATCAATTGAGCATAAAAGTTTCAAAATATTTTCTAAATTATTATTTATTTAGTTTTATTTCGTTTTATTAATTTAAGTCTAATTTCTGCCTTATGCAGTGTAACAATTATGTTTAATCAAACTGTGTTTTAAATAGTAATTTTTTTAATTATTCCTAAAAGTAATAAGTACCTTTTAATAAAATAAAATATTACCTTTTAATGAAATAAAAAATTATTTAGTACATTTTAATAAAAATTAGACATATAAATATCACTTGACATATTTCAAATATTACGCGAGCAAAGCCGCGGGGTTTGCTAGTACTGAATAAATTTAGAAATGTATTCGTAATTGTAAAAAATTTAAAATAAAAAATGCGTTAAAAAAAAAAAAATCGTCGTCGACACCGCCGAAATACGATGCCTAAACCGATGCATGATTCTACTTCAATGTATTTTAATTAATTAGAAAATAATAATAATAAAAAAAAAAGTATACATTCCAATATTACCCAAGCATGCGAAAAATTAATTTTCCTTAAACTAATGCATGAAAAGGTAAACTGAAATTCGATGAATTTGGATTTTAAATATTCAATTTTTTGTTTTGTTTTTACAACTATAAAAACGGAATCAATTTCAAGAAAAGATTCTCAATCGCAAACAGGACCAAAAAATGTCTTTCTCTCCCCCTTTAAAATAATTGCTTTTATCATATGAATTTTTTATATTCTGTGACAATTTGGATCTGAGTTATAAGTGTTTATGTTTAACGGGTCCTTATATTTATGCCATATTGAAAGTTGGGGGCTTCTGTTAAAATACCGACAATGTCCTCTTCCCCATTATAAAGGTTACGTTTACTATACAAAGTGTTTTACGATAATTGTAGCTTGAGTTATAATTATTTTAATTTGTCAGCCGCTTATATTTTTGATACACTAAAATATGGAAAGGCTTTTATGAAAAATCTATATAGCCTCGCCCTCCTCCCTTTAAAACTGTTACGTTAATCATATGAAACTTGTGTCGACAAATTAGATTTGAGTTATATGTGTTTTTGGATATCGGGCCCTTATATTCGCGCTATAGTAAAATTTATGTGGTTTTGGTTTTTTAAAAAAAAGACAATCAATGTCTTCTGTAAAATTATGTCACTTTTTGCACCGAAGTAACTAGGAATTGAAATGGCATTGGGACCGATGTGTCGGGATCGAAGCCCTATGACCTAAACAGCAGGAACAAAGTCTCAGAACCGAAATGTACTCATGAATGATTAAATTTGAGTTCCTTCATTTTTAACATTGCATTCTCAATCATCAGATAATCTACAAAATTTTAAATACATTGTATGTATATTACTTATATCACAGAGATATTTAAGATCTATATGTTAAAAATAATGTGACATTGTCCCTTCGAGCGCGATAAGCAATTTTTTATATTTCGTAATAATTTAAACCTTATATATTAACTTTTTTCTGGGTATAAAACTTACTTAAAAAAAATAATAATCGTTTTGTAAAATTATGGTGTATGCACCTCTGTCTCATGACACCTCTCGACATCAGATTCTGTATAGCGCGTTTTTCGGGTCTGAATTAAAAAAGTAAAAAAAAAAAAAAAAAAAAAAAGGCGTATTTCCAGAAAACGATTAATTACGTAAAAATAACTAGAAAATTAGTAAATATGCAATTCTGCTTTAAAAATTCTATTATGTTTTTATAACATTATAAATTAATACTTACTGACATATAAATAGTTACTTATAATTTAGTTACATTCTTATAAACGTAACTGGGATTAACTTGCATTGAATTACAAGTAATTTTCATATCAATTTTAGAAATGCAATTAGAATTAGCTCGTAATTGATTGCAATATAATTTAAATATATTTCATAGAATGTAACTTAGATTTAGTTATATTACATTACACGCTAACCAAATTTCATTCTGAGCAAACATAACTGAGATTAACTTGTAATACATTATAATTTAATCTAAATTATATTTTAAAAACTGCAATTAGAATTAGTTCATAATTCATTGCAATTTAATTTAAATACATTTCATAGAATGTAATTTAGATTAAGTTGTATTATATTACACGTTAACCAAACTGAATTCTGAATAAACGTAATTGACACTAACTTGTAATACATTAGAATTTAATCTAAGTTATATTTTTAAAGATGCAATTAGAATTGATCTATAATCCATTACAAGTTAACTGGATCCTATAATTAAAAAAGTAATCGATTACAGGCTAATTGGGTTATATAATTAAAATCGAATATGAGTCATCTTGTAATATAGATTACATGTTAATTGAATTATACAATTAAAAATGTAATCTGAATCATCTTGTAATCCATTACAAATTAATCTAATTAAAATTTAAAAGAAAAAAATGAGAATTGGTTTGTAATCTATTACACGATAATCAGATTATGTATTTCAAAAGAGTACTTGAAATTACTTTGTAATGCCTTACATGTTAATCAATTGCATTGTGAGGGAATTATAATGTATTTTAATCTATAATTTCATTACTTTGTAATCAGATTCTGCCCAACACTGAAAAAAGGTCTTGTTTATCAATATGTAAGTTCCTGCATTAAATATTATGTAAAATTATTTTTAAATTTAACATTTTTATGCTTTTAATCTTTGAAATATAAAAGTATTCGACCAGCCGAGTACTTGGTATTTGGCCGAATAGGTACTACTCGGCTGGCCGAATATTCGGTATTCGGCCTAACAGTTAATTCGGCTAGCCGAATATTCGGTATACGGTTCGCCTGCAGGCCGAATATTCGGTAGAAAAGTTATTTTTGATGAGTTGTTTGTTTTAGAATTAAAAAAATATATATATTCACTTGGTCTAATTCACCAGAAGAAGCCACGAAATATGAAATTTTTTAATTAAAAAAATATTTTATTAAAATATTCCACCAGCCGAATATTTGGTATTTGGCCGAATAGTTACTACTCGGCTAGCCGAATATTCGGTATCCGGTTCACCTGCAGGCCGAATATTCGGTATTCGGTCAAAATCACTATTCGGTACATCCTTAGTAGCTGATGTAATTTTATTACACCGTTTAAATTTTCTTTGATAAGAAAAAATTCTCGGTTCTCTCTTATTTTTTGCTTTGAAAAACAGACAATACAACAGTAAACATCTGGCGACATCCTGTCCCCCGAAAAAAAACGAAATATCCCCCCCCCCATAGCTTTCAGACTCTAGCAAAACGAATTTTAACGAACAAGAAGTCTGGCCTTCTAATTTCATTTGCATTGGTCAAGGAGTGTACGCATTTTACTATCAAGGCCTTTTTCTCCAGATTCCTTTCTTCAATGAAACGAAGATATTCTCTACCCTCCTAATCTTCTAGCTTACAGGGATACTGCATAGAAATAGGAAGAAGGTATATTTAATCTTCGGATACTGTATCATGGACCCCCATTCTCCCTCCCCTTCTTACACCAATGGAATAGCTAAAAAGTGAAATTGCATACAAAATATTTAATAATTTTAAATATGTTTTGACGTTTTCTGTTTTGTAATAAATTTTGTAATATGTTTTAAAAAATTCTTAAAAAAAAAAAAAAAAAAGAAATCAGAGCCAAATGATGCAATTTTTGAACGAAAGTGAAATTACCGAATGTATATGAGTTTACCGAAGTGGGGGGGTGTCGCACCCCCCCACACCCCCCCTGTAGCTACGTCCCTGCTTCAGTTTAATAAATTAAAAGAATTTCCATCAATAAAATCAATCAATTAATTTTCATCCAAAGAATATTTACCAATTTCCATCAATAAACGGAAATGTACTCGACATTTTTTGTGCAGCCCTGAATAGATCTATAGAATTTATACATACCAAGTGACATGAAAGAGATTAAATTTAAAAACGCTTGCCACAACTGAAAGTGCACTTCGAACAATTATTATTCATAGACAGCACCATAACTGAATTATTTTGCGTTCCTCTGTAAAAGCACGATGAACGCTATGCACACCATATAAGGGACATTCTCACAATCTTTTGACTTTCATGTCCCTGAATAATAATTTTTATTTTAATACACTTTTTTTTTCATATGCTGGGGAACATTCCATTGCATGATTGCACAACAATATTAACGAGATAAATAAGCTTTGGACGATGTTGGGGGGGGGGGAGGGGGGGGTCCAAACACCTGGAAAACTCCTATACCGTCCCGTGTCCCTGATGCTGATTTTTAAGTTTGGAGCTGTCTGGATAAAATTGTTTCAATAAAAATAATTCGATGTAATTTTTTTCTGAAACTGGAACTATTGTTTTATATAAATATGTAGCTAAAAATTAACCTGCACACATTTTTAGGGTTGTTATTATTTTTTAAACTCTGTCCCTGTGTTTTCGATTCGTTACCATCCCTCTTCTAAAATTACACAGAAAATCATTTCAGATGCAGCCGCAGAATTTTTTTCAAGTTTTTTTCCATGCTAGAGAAATAATGTCTAAAATTCTTTGGCAGGAAATTTACTGTAGAATTTAAATCGGCATTTAAATATCAATTTCAAGCATCGTGGCTTTATTGGTAGTCTCACCGTCCCCAAGGTTTATTCCTGCACTTTTCGAGGTAAATTAAAAAAAAATTAATTTAATCCAATGCTAACAACTGTTTCTAAAAATCAATTAACACTGTGGACTATCACTATGTTCTATTACTTATTAACACTCTGTTCTATCACTTAGTCTTAACATGATTTTCCTAAAAATAGGTGGTAATTTTCCTTACCGTTCCATCCGTACCGTCCCTTTTTTCCAATACCATCCCCTTTTTTTACGTTACCGTCCCTTTTTTAACACCCCTTTAAGACAATGTTATACAAAAATTATGTATTAAAAGTACTACATTGTTATTATTTCTTATTTGAATGTCCTGTGGGTACTATGCAAATTCATTATAAGTAAAAATTTAGAAGAAAATAAAAAGTTATAGGGGTAAAATGGTAAGGAAAATTAAACTCGCAAGTTTAACTTAAACCTCAGTTAAATAAAAAAAAAATTTCGCTGCTGACCCTTTTTTCTTTATTTTTAATCATTAAGGCATTTGTCTATCAGATTAAAATGCTATTTTAGCAAGTTTAATTTTGTCAGATTTTTCCCCCCAAAAGTCAAAAGATTGTGAGAATGCCCCAAAAGCATCTTGCAGTGCAACCCAATGAGATATAGTATCACTTTAAATATGTTTGAAATGATATAATATCATTAAAATACCTCGCAAACTACTTTTCCCCCATAGACCGTAATCTAACAGTTCTTTTGAGTGTCCATGTAAACAAACTATGAGTGTTATACATTCCTTTTTCAATACAGAACATGCTATAGCAAACCGCAATAACATATATCAATTGCAAGGCAATCCGAGTATATTTACGAGAGCTAGAGCACGGAAAGCTCACAGGCAGACAAACTGAATTCATAAGCTCTTTTCAACGACGTTGATAAATGTAAAAAAAAAAAGAGCTAAATCAAATATAAAAAATATTTTAATTGCTAAATTAATTAGGCATTTAAACCAAATATTTAATGATAACGAGCTAAATACATTTTAAATCAACTAAAAAATAATAATCGCAATAATAATAATAAACAGATGAACATATAATGCCGAGAATATCTAATGCAACGAATCTTTTAACCAATTTAACGTAATTTGATAATAACTTTATGTATAACATAAAATTAAAATCTGTCTTTTTATTTGCACATTTTAGTTTAGAGCCAAAATGCGGTATCTTGTGTTCCCATTGTGTTTGAAGTTGTAACATCAATAAAATTCACAGTAAACGATTTTTTTCCATATACCATAACGTAACAGAAATCTTTTGCGGATCCCAGTAAAAAAAAAAAAACTATAAATGCTATACCCTTCATTTTCAATAACGAACATCTAGAATCAATCTCAATAACATATCAAAATTATACAGAAATCCGAGTATATTTACGAGAGTTAAAATATGGCCAGACGGCCATAAGGACAGACAAGCAAACCGAATTCATAAACACTTTTCAACCATGTTGGAAAGTGTAGAAATGTATTTTTGAATATTTAAAATGTCTGAATTCTTGCATTTTGTATTACTTTTTATGTTAATGTGTTTATAAGCTGTCGTGGGCAGAAGGTTATGAATAAAAATTCCCAGTTTAGCTTAATTTGTTTATATTCTCTATTTTAAAAGAGGCGGCCGAGGGTGCAGGACACAGACACATCTGTTCAAAAGCATTGCCTCTCTCTGAACTTCGTTCTGTCAGCGACCGTGAACCATATTCATGATTTTGTGACGTTATGAGTTTGACAACACGAAATTGTAAAAACGGAATCGATTTCTTTATGAGGGTCTAGTTTTATTTTTCCTCCTAAAAGTAATAAAGTTACATACTTTTGTAATTGTTTCGATAAAAAATTTTTTTATTTGCTAACGATAATCTGAATGAGATTTCAAAAGTAACGTTTTTTCATCAAGCATTTTGATAGCTGATGCTTGTGTATTGGTTTTGTACTGGTGCCGTACTGGTTTTTTTATGACATCATCCACCATCATCTGTCCCTTGAAAACTAGGCCTGAGCGCTGACACAAAAATGGCGGCTATTGTAGGCGGATTTTTTTAAACATGTACGGCCCCTTAAATTTAAACACCACCATTTAAAAAAAAGATTTCTTTGACTTGTTTAATCTCAGAAAAATAAAACGGAAATTTTTTTTAAAAATTATTGGTACGAGTATTCAAGAACACGAGCAATGTAGTATTCATAAAGAAGAAATTAATAAATTGACAATTGCAAAACATTGCTGGGAGATGAACCGCGACCAACGACATACAAGGCTAGTTCATAACTTTTAAAACGTCACACGGAGTGGATCATCTTTACACGACGATTGGTACAAAACGATTGACGCGCCTCTTTGTACCAATCACCGTGTAAAGATGATCCACTTCGTGTGACGTTTTAAACGTCATGAACTGATCTTGTATGCCGTTGATCACGGATGAACCACACCTTTGATTTTAACTCAGTTAAAATTATTTCTAAACCCACTTGTATACTTGAACTCAACTTTTTTAAGCATCTCATACCCGAAAAAAATCGTAAAAATATTGTTCATTGTTCGCTATTTCTCCATTGTCAGATTGTTGGAAATACAGTAAACTCTCTGTAAGGTGGGACTCTGTGTAAAACGGAAATTTATCTAACTCGGAAAATTTTTCAACTCTCTGCGAATCAAAAGACACAGAATAAAATTTTTCTAAAGCGGAAAATTGTCTACTAGGAAAATTTTCTTGCTTCCGATCCATTCCGCCTTAGACAGAGTTTACTGTATATATAAAACTTCTTCTTATTTTCTACTAACAATTTTCCATATTACCAGTTCCTTTGCCTATTAAAATCCCTATTTGCTGTTCCCTGTAGTTTCCAGCAATTCTATTGGTCAATAAACTTATCCCTCAACTTATAACTTTTTGAAAGGTGTATAAAAATGTTTTGGAATAAAAATATTTAGAAAATATATATAATTTTACTGTTAATGAATTAAAAAATAATATTAAGAATAGAAATGCAGCATTGGATAAATAATTTACTGTTGGGTCGAAAATAGTTACTTTCTTTCATACTGCCATAATTTTAAGTGGAAAATTGGGATCCTGATAAGGAATCATGAAACATGAATCACTTACCCTAACGCCTATATATGTAATTCTATAATTTTGAAAAATGTTAAAATATGGTAGTAAATTGATTTTGAATGAATTGGATAATAAGCAATTTCACAGTCTCACTGAAATAGTTACCTTCTTTCACACTGCCATTATGCTCACCACTGGGACATCCATACGTAAAGCAAAGAGGAGGTAATCGGCATAGCGGAATTTTAGCACGACCTACGTCAGGCTGTATAAAAATAAATAAGATAATTTAATAAATAACAATTAATTAAAAGCAATCTTTTTTTTTTAGATACGTTAAAATGATGGTGTTGACCCTATGTTCCGCAGACCACGGATGTTCAGCCCACATATTAAATATTTTACACAGATATGACAGAGGAGCATAAACTTGTACCGGCGCGATTCTAGCGCCACTACTGAGCACAGGCGGGAACAAAATGCGCGAGCGCGGAATTTTATAAACATAAACTGTCGCTGTCACGTTTACCTCTTGGAAAGTTTGATTGTTTGAAACCATTTAAATATCTGAAAATTTATCTGTTTAAATGATTATTAAAAAGGGCTAAATCCTTAAGAAGAAACGTGTAAGTGCATATTTTCTGAGGTTATTTGCTTAATTCCTAGTGTCTGCTTGATAATATAAAACAAGTCTTGCGTTTTAAAACGTAAACAAATACAGGACCGGCTAGCGACGCATCAATAAAAGATAGATAATATACAAATAAGACAAGTAACAACTACCTGTTGCGACCCTCCCGAAACGTTTGCGACTGTTGTCACTAGAGTCTCTGAAGTTGCGATTCGGTTACCATTGAGCTTATGGAAGAGTCACATCTGTATGAGATATTTAATCTGTGGTTCAGCCGATGGTATCTTAGTGGCGTGCTGTGTTATTTCGAATATTAAGGCTAATGTCAGACGAACGTCTATTTGCACGCTTTTTTCTCTCTTACAGCCTCTTCACACCTTCGCTAGCATGTGTTTCTTTTTCATGTTGAAACAAAAAGCATCTAGATGTTCGTCCAACATTAGCCTAACCCTTTCGGGACCATGGGTATATATATGCACCTTTAAAACGTGCATACAAAATTTGTTTTGGCCACCAGTAATAAAAATAAAGTAGTATTTGCCTTATTTAATAAGAGCATTTTTGAAATTATGTAATTGAAGGTAACTTTTAAAAAAAAAGTGGTGCCAACCGAATAAAATATGTGCCAAAGACGCCGGTCCCGAAGAGTTTAAGAATGAAAAGTTTTCAGTGACGTCGAAAGATTTCCGAAACGTCTCATTAGGGCAAAACCATAGCTGCAAAAGTTTAAGTTTTTTGCGTCAAATAAACTTGCTTTGTATGAGTTCAAAATGTTTATTTAACTTTTTTTTAAACGTAAAATTTGGTATCTATGTTAATTATTTTCTTTGTGTAAAAAGTCCTTCCGGCCAGTGCCGGGAGGAAGAGGTAGCTTTCATAATCCTTATTTAAAAAAACCAACTTATATCATGCAAACACACGAAGCTCAATTTAGTGGAAACGGAATATAGGAGATTCAATACTAATTTTTATCAATATAATGAATGAGAATTTCGCGAAATTAGTCAGCTTTATCCAAGCTGATTTTCTTTAAAGTAACTTATAATTGGCTGCCAAATTCGGCAATTTCTTAAAGTGCCTGTCATTTTAAGACAACATGGTGGATGAGGCTAAGCAGTGAACTTGGTCGAGACCTTAGTAATTGCTGTGCACATGCTCACTCACATCGGAATCGGTTAATATATAGGAGTGCTGTCGCATGCAAAAAATCAGATTTTTTAAAATGTCACCCACAATAGAAATTGAAACTGCTATATCTGAGCCATTTTTTAAGGTAAAGACAAACAAAAAATGCTCGTGAATCCTTATATCAAGATCAAATACTTAAGAAAGAAACCTTTTTCAATTTCTAATTTTTTTGCACCTCACTTTAAATATATATATATTTTTTAATTTAATGGCCGCCATTTTGAAACAAGATGGCTGATTAATCTGGCCAGCGAACTTGGTCGAGGTGTTGATGTATACTATCCACATGCCTTCTTACATCGAAATAGGCGAATACGTGTGTTATCGCGTGACAAATACAAGATCGTTTCAAAATGTTAGCCATGCTAGAAATTCAAAGTGCTATAAATCAACCATTTTTTAAGATATCAACAAAAGAACAAATTTTCAGAAACGAAAACTGCTCCGGAATCTTTGTATCAAGGACAAACACATAAAAAAAATCTTTTTCATTTTCCAATTTTTTAATACCTTATTTTGAATTTTAAATTTAATTTTTTTTAAATGGCAACCCTTTTGAAACAAGATGGCGAATGAAGCTGGCCAACGAACTCGGTCGAGACATTGGTATGTACTATGTACAGACCAAGTTACATCCAAATAGGTTCATAAATACGCCTGTTATCGCGTGACAAAAATCAGGTCGTTATAAAATGTCAGCCACAAGAGAAATTCAAAATGCTATTACTCAGCCATTTTTTTTAGATATAGACGAAAGAAAAACTGTTCCGGAATCTTTGTATTAAGGTCAAACACATACAAAAAAAATCTTTTTCATTTTCCAATTTTTTGGTATCTCATTTAAATTTTTTTATTTTTTAATTTTTTTAAATGGCCGCCATTTTTACACAAGATGGCGGGTGAAGCTGGTCAACGAACCCGGTCGAGACATTGGTATGTACTATGTATAAACGAAGTTACATCCAAATCGGTTCATAAATACGCCTTTTATCGCGTGACAAAATTCAGGACGTTTCAAAATGTCAGCCACGCTAGAAATTCAAAATGCTATAACTCAGCCATTTTTTAAGATATAGACGAAACAAAAACTGCTCCGAAATCTTTGTATAAAGGTCAAATACATAAGAAAAAAATATTTTTCCATTTTCAATTTTTTGGTACCACATTTCAAATTTTAAATTTTTAGAAAACTTTTAAATGGCCGCCATTTTGAAACAAAATGGCGGATGAAGCTGGCCAACGAACTCGGTCGAGAGATTCGTATGTACTATGTACACACCGAATTACATCCAAATCGGTTCATAAATACGCCTTTTATCGCGTGACAAAATTCAGGACGTTTCAAAATGTCAGCCACGCTAGAAATTCAAAATACTATAACTCAGCCATTTTTTAAGATATAGACAAAACAAAAACTGCTCCGAAATCTTTGTATAAAGGTCAAATACATAAGAAAAAAATATTTTTCCATTTTCAATTTTTTGGTACCACATTTCAAATTTTAAATTTTTAAAAAAATTTTAAATGGCCGCCATTTTGAAACAAAATGGCGGATGAAGCTGGCCAACGAACTCGGTCGAGAGATTCGTATGTACTATGTACACACCGAATTACATCCAAATCGGTTCATAAATACGCCTTTTATCGCGTGACAAAATTCAGGACGTTTCAAAATGTCAGCCACGCTAGAAATTCAAAATGCTATAACTCAGCCATTTTTTAAGATATAGACAAAACAAAAACTGCTCCGGAATCTTTGTATAAAGGTCAAATACATAAGAAAAAAATATTTTTCCATTTTTAATTTTTTGGTACCACATTTCAAGTTTTAAATTTTTTTAAAAATTTTAAATGGCCGCCATTTTGAAACAAAACGGCGGATGAAGCTGGCCAACGAACTCGGTCGAGACATTGGTATGTACTATGTACACACCGAATTACATCGAAATCGGTTCATAATTACGGGAGTTACAGTGTGACATAGGTCAGATATATATATATATATATATATATATATATATAGATATATATATATATATATATATATATATATATATCAATTTTGAACGGAGGGTGGTTTCGGGGTCTGGGGGTCATGATCGATGAAAATATACCAAAATTTTTTGAAATCGCTTTCCTCCGAACGGCTGCAATAGGTAGCTTTTTTGTAAAGAAAGCTACCTAAAATGATCAAGAAACAGGGGAAAAGAACACTCGGTATCGATGGCGGATACAAGGAAGGGGCGATCTCTCCTCTCTTAGGCGATGGTGAAGGGTCTCCAACCTAAGACAGTGTTAATGCTTTTAACCTCTTAACTGCTTAAAATGGATACATTCTTCTTTCCTATTCTTCATTGCATAACTTAACAATTCTAAAATACAAATGTTACCAGAAAAGTTGTATAAAAATATTTATCTATAATATAAGAAAAAATAAAATTTAATAAAAAATATTGTTTTACAATTTTTACTGTTATACAGCGGTTTGAAGTTTGCAACTGTGAATGAGTTCGACGGCCAGAAATTAGCTTTTAAGAGGGTAAAAATTCAGCCAGCTAACGTAAAATTCCGTAATATATTTGGTAAAATATTTGTAATCTAAGAAAAATTAAAATTTGATAAAATTATTGTTTTACAACTTTTCCTGTTATACAACGGTTGAAAGTTAGAAATTGTGTTTTAAGAGGGTAAAAATTCAGCCAGTTAACGTAAAATTCATGGCTATTGCATAATTTTTTTTCTTTAATAAGTTTCAAAGTACTCTTTATCGGACTAGTTTAGAAATGCAGAAACAAGCAGTCCGCAGAACAAATGTAGACGATAAAAAGCCCCCTTTCCGCCGAAAATAAGATTTTGTTTTTTACCAATCGAGTTCTGTTTGATACCTTAGCCATCCAATGTTATATTTTATAACCCTGTATGAAAGAAACCTTCGGAAATCATTTAAAAACATCGTCAATAGTAATAATTTGAATTTATACGATTTTTTATAACATATTAAGAAAGACAGAAATTCCCGATGAGCAAAATGAAGTTCCACGAACATTATTCTGTACTTTTACTGTAATCTTTTTATCGTCAAAAAGCCCATTGTTATGATGGCGGTTTTCCTTCATAAATGAGAGATAGGTGATTCATATGACTTTACGGAAGTCAAAATTTTCAGGTTATTTTTTTTCTTTCAGCGGAGATATTTTTTGTTTATTTTTATAAAGTTATTTTTTAGATTTCGCGTAACCAGCAAAAAATTATTTCTTTTACAGGAGACGAGCTTAAAACTTTTTACCGCCAATATTATCATCTTTTTACACCTTATTTTTTCATATACGATTAAATAGATAGTACCGTAAAGTTCGCCGGTTGGCTGGCGCCCGGTAGCGCATTGCAGCATTTCCTTGTCATTGTGTTCCTACGCATCTACCAATGAAACAGAATACATGCCCTCAGAAATTATTTTCTCTGGAACCTTTATTTTAAGCTCTATGCAGATTATCATTGGACTTTGGAATATTTGCATTAGCAAATGAAGTTTGTTTTGATTTAATTTAGCCTAATTAATTGGAACTTAACTTTATTTAAATCAATAATGCCCTGAAATTCGCTTCTCAACTTTAGATGTCTTGAAGTCTTATATACCGTAAACAGGGACAACTTTGTTATTTTTCTTTTTTCCTATCCATCTTTTGCTTACTCATAATGTTCAATAATGCTTCCAAATCATCTTAAACCATAATTTAGTTTAGTCTTGAACTATAAACTATAGTTTAAGAATATGTGGTAACTTGAGTAAGCATTTCTATTTTTTGCACGTAAAACCGTGTTGGCAAAGTTAAATGAGAAACGGGGCAACTTTGCAAACTGTCTGAAAACCAGAGAAAAACAACAAAAAGCACAGGTAAATTCAATTTTATAATTCAAATAATGCATTTAAATCATGACACGCACATTTCAATAGAAAAGAAAAGAAATAGAAGAGCAGTTAGAAAAACATTCAAATATTCTTGTCAGAAAACGATATTTTCCCTCTATGTAAGGAATTTCAACAATGTACACAAAACACAACATCGGTTACGTTGATAGGACTTCATCCATTGTCTTTCGCTCTAAGGTATGACACCATGTCCGTAATAATAAGTGATTTTTGCAGCATAATGTTTCACACTTTATTTTTCCACCAAGAACTTGACGATCACAAACATCTCAACCTTCAATGGTATGAAGTTTTTACCGTCAGTGGTGAAGTAGTAAAAAAAAGCAGAGGGCAGACGCAGAGGACGCTTAAGGCAGAGGGTATATCCTACAGTGTATATTATACACTATAGCTTTTTTGAGAAACAGAAGGTATACGGTGTTCCATAAAAAATCCAGAAGGTATACGGTGTATACCACCGTATACCCTCCACTAAATCCCTGTTTACCATCTTGGGCTAACTTGATGTCCCCAGTCATTGATGATTGATCATCATCTTGAGGAGAAATATTCTGCACCTGCACTAACTCTTCACTGGGTTCTTCAGGTTGCTCGTGTTCTGCATCTTGTTCTGGCTATGCTTCTTCCTCTGGTACTACACCTTGCTCGGATTCTGATTCAGATGTGCCATGCAAGGAAAACACGCGAAATGAAGCCAAAATAATAATTGAAAAACCTTCGATTTGAAGAAAAAGTATGAAAGAATCTAGGGAAATGACAAAATTCTAGGTTGGCAAAGTTGTTTCACTCTTCCCAAGATTCCTGGTGCAACTTTGCCAATTAATATTATCAACCATAAAAAAAAAAAAAAACATTAGATCAAGTTCCAAAAGTGATTCTAAAAGCTTATTATATACTCTATCAGACAAAGTTGGCAGTTTTTACTTACGTTCGGCGTAAAAAGGTGAAACGGAACACTTATTTAGACGTCCAAAATCGTCAGTTTTGCAGTTATAAAATATTTTCACTGATAACGTCCATAAAACAACTGATAAGATAAAAAATATGTGGTTAATAATGTCCAAACAATGTCTTATTTGTGAAATAGAAACACTAGTACTTATTTTAATTGTATCTGCAACTTCCCAGAGAGCCAAACAACGTATTTTTCAAAATGTGGCAAAGTTGTCCTGGTTGATGTGTACGGAGTTTCAGGTCAAGTATAAATGTTGTTTATTTATTTATTTACTTTTTTTTGTATTTGTTTTAATTCAATGTTCATCTTTTTTTGGAAAGAAGGGCACAGATATCATATATGCACAGATGTCATATTGGCGCGATTTTTTTCCGACGCAAAATTGGCGGAAACATCAACAGCATAAACAACAACATCCAGGTTACCATATCAGGCAAAATAACGACACTTTGGCGCCAGTTAAGTACCCGTTGCGTATATGACATTGGCGTCAGAAAAACATCGCGCCAATATGGGGCGTACATGACATCTGTGCCGAAAGAAGTTTCAGAAAGTAATTTAAAAAAAAAAAACGGAGAAAAAAGGCTTTTTGCTTGGCGATACGGCGCC
Organism: Maratus speciosus; assembly: GCA_963932465.1. Lineage (NCBI taxonomy): Eukaryota > Metazoa > Arthropoda > Arachnida > Araneae > Salticidae > Maratus > Maratus speciosus. The sequence goes on along the minus strand of OZ010797.1, from coordinate 338,624,878 downwards.
AGAAATATGTAATATGACTTTAATAGAAAAGAACCGGAGTTATTACGATTTCTATGTTGTTTTTTTTTCAAATATTTGTTGTAAGTTACATAAGTTTAATGGAAGTTTAAGGATATAAGATTAGTGTGATAAGTGTTTAATTCACAGCACACAGAGATTTACAGTAAGAAATCCAGACCCTTACTACTATTCAACTTAAAATTCCAAATCATCTAAACTAGGCAATCTATTTTTAAAACAATATTTACTAACCTTGTCAAGAACACAATTGTATTTCATGCTTGGTCGATGTGTACACACTTTTAAATCCTCCATATCAATGACAATTAAACTGTGATAAGGCTGTTTAATATTATTAGGCTGTTCTTCAATAAGTTTCATTTAATTACTTCAGGTAAATAATCGATATGAATGAATACAAATACAATACAACTATTATTAAACTGATGCCATCGGAAGCATTGCATAAACAATTAATAAGTGACGATCAAAACTCCCTTCTGATATATCAGACCTGCTCATTGCTAAGACTCTCCTGTCAGCTGTCATGCCAAAAATAGCGCTACTTACGTGAACTTTATTTTTAAATCTGTTTTCCATAAATCAAAAATTAATTTTTAGAACTTTGTCAATACTACAATGTTTTTCATAGCTTCATTGTTTTCCTACGCAACTGCATGGTGTATTTAATATATAAGTACAAGTAGCTATATTAAGTACGACATGACAACTGCTGGCAAACTATGTCCTGATATTTAAGGGGGCAAAACTTCATATAGTAAGCACTCAAACTATATATGCAGTTTTATACCGGGTCCTCCGAGATGTCGCTGTGTACTTTTTCCAGTAAAAGTACACAGCGCCATCTCGGAGCCCCCAGTATAGCGACTAGAAGATAATAGTGTGGGAATCGTCTATTCCAGTAATGCCTTAAAAAGTGCTAAAAAATTGTATCGCATAAATGTTGAACGATAAATGTCGATCGCAGCGACATCTGCTAGCTCTTTACCGGCCGAAACGTTGTAGCCCTAATAAGGGAGTCTTGCTCAATGGACAATATTCCTGTGACGTCACAAAAGGTAAAATGGCGATTTTTATAGCCTCGAACCAAATGGAAGAATAGAGTCCATTCAATCCGTATACAATTGTTTGGGCTACCATATCGACATTTATCGTTCAGTATCGTTCGACACTAATCGGATACAATTTATTAGCACATTTGGAACAGCAGGTTACACTATGTCTTCTAGACGTTAAACCCGGAGCATGTTAGTTATCAAGATGGCATCAAACATTTTATCGACTTTCTCCAGTCCAGATGACGGTATCTTAGTGACGACAAGTTTTAGATACTGTATAAAAACTAAAAGTCAGGGGGCTTTAATATGAGTTAGTTATCTGCTCGGGTCTGAGGCCAGTGCCCAGGCCGATAAAATGAATGAAAAATTTCCAACGGGCTGGGCCGAATCGATGAAAAAAAATAAAATAAACGGGCCGGGCCCATAAGTGGACCGGTATAAAAATTTAAAAGTTTCAATCTAAGGGTATAAAATATGAACAATTTTCAATGGACATGACCGGAGCGAGAATAAGTATAAACGTGCTGCACGAGCCGATGCTAGATTGACAACTGGCAACATCAATACAGAAATATAACATGTCCAGCGTAGAGATCGGCATCGGGCAGTTACGTCGTGTCTGAACCAGGCCTTAATTTTTTCAGTAGTCTCGCGCCGAGATCAGGCTTACAATTTTTTCTACATAATGGGCCTACATGGCGGTCCGATATTGTACTTTGTTCCCGAGACGTCTCGTGCAGGAATTTGTTTTTATAAGTTCTTATGTTTGTTGTTATGTTTATATGTTTGTTGTTAATATAAAATTAATTAACAGAGGTCATTTTGACGCAACCGTAATAAATTGTTTTATTTTATCATGATAGTGTAAGCTTACCGAAGTTATCGGTACATTTAAGTACTGCGCGGCAGCGCAATACTTATTTATTTCCAGTGTCACTTCTCAATGTTAATTTAACATGGAAAAGCCTATGGAGATCATAACTTTTTCATTTTTTCTTCCCACCTTTTTTGTCCCTGATGCCACTCATTTTTTATTCTTTATTAATTCCAACGATATTATAAATTTAAAGTGTAAAAACGTTTGGCTGACGTCAGGGTCAAAACGAATAGTAAAATGCCTTTGCATATGGAGGAATTATAACCCAGAGAGAAACATGGGCCACTTTTTTTTACGTTATTCAAATATTTTTCTTAATAATTCCAATTTTCGCTTTTTTCATTGAAAATCAACGGACATTTTTCATAGAAAATGTAACATTTTTACTTCATTGTTGCAAAAATTTCAAAAGCCGTAATAATAATTTATTTCTTTTTAGTTAAAAGATTTTCACGTGAAATATTAAATTGAGCTAGATTTTTTTTTTTTTTTCAAAAATTAAAAAGGTGAATATGGCGTCATAGTGGAAATAAACAGGATATTTTCAGAATAAGTTTTTGCTTTGGTCAAGTTTATATTTTAGTAAAAAGTTTGTAGTGGATAGCTATTTTTACGCAAATAGCGAACTTAGTGGGGAATTACATAACTTAAATTTTAAAATGTATTTTTTTTTTTTTCGAGATGAGAACTATTTATACCCTAAGTTAAACCTAGGTAATAATTTTCTGATGTGTTTACATCACCCCTTGGGAGTGAATAAGGTTTAAAAATTTAAGTAAAACTTTTATTTTTTATTTTATACTGTATCACAGCTATAATATTGTTAAATATTAGCAGTAAAGATTCAACACAATTTACATTTACATTCGTGGCGTTCCTGAGTGGGAAATAGGGTATCTAAATTTAAGTGAAGTTAATTTTTTATGTTTTGATTATAGATTTTTTGCTTTCGGATTAGAAGTTTTTGTCCAAACTACCGCAGCCTGCATTACTACAGTGGTGAAACATTTTGAATTACACATTGGTAAACTGCATCCCACATTGTGATGCAATACCGCATACATCAAAGCCTGATGATGATACTCTCTATTAATTTTGAAATGCGTTCGTCTGAGTGCATTAGTTATTAAAAAACTTGACATATTAAACAAAAACATAATTTGAAGAACAAATTAAAAAAACAAAATTTATTTCCTACATTGTTTAATCCCGAGAAGGGACAGATATTAAGTTATTTCATTCAATTAGTTCTACATTTAATGTTAAATTTTTGCAACAAATTAGTTAAGCCAATTGAAGATTAAAAAATAAAAATAAAATTCACACAATATGATATTTAAAACACCGTAAAATATTAGATTCCGTTCAAATGAAATCGAAATAAATCTTAGACTTTTTTTTAAGTTTTGTATTTTGCATGCATCTTATCATTTTATGCACAAGTGTCATAAACATAATACAAAATCTGCAATACAAATATTTTTAATTAAAAATGGAAGAAGCCTAAGATTTATTTCGATTTCATTTGAACGGAATCTGATTTTTTAGGGTATTTTAAGTATCATATTGTATGAATTTTATTTTTATTTTTTAATCTTCAATTGGCTTAACCAATTTGTTACAAAAATTTAACATTAAATGTAGAACTAATTGAATGAAATAACTTAATATCTGTCCCTTCTCGGGATTAAACAATGTAGGAAATATTGTTTTTTTAATTTGTTCTTCAAATTATGTTTTTGTTTAATTATATTATGTGCCCAGCCAGTGGAAGCAGTTAATCATATATGATGATCAGTGCCTGGCCATGGCGCAAAATTCCACTGGAACGGGGCAAATATCCACCAGTAAAAATTAATACAAATTTTTGCCTTATTCATGACAGTAATTGGCATGAATACGGCGTTTAAATAAGAGGAAAATTACTGTTAAATTTTATAGGTGAAGTTTGCTCCGTTGGTAACCAGGCTCTGACGATTATCCATACTTACAGGCCCCGACAGGGTCGGCTATAAAGGGGGGTTGTGGTTGTGGCAGACGGATGCAAATCAGCCAAGACTCCAACGAGACTGAAAGACCTTTTTTATCTACACTGTAAAAAATGACAGATGTTTCTTAGTCTACGAAAATGTACAATAATCACGAACGCAAATTTATAATAATCTGTTCCGAGTCACCCAAGATTCCGAAAAGTGTTCCGTTATCTTTAGAAACCTCAGAAAACAATTCATTTTCGAAATTTAAAGAAGAATTGATAAAAATAATTTTTCATTAGCTGTCCGTCATTTTCGGAAACGTTTGCTAATAGCTTTTAGAATGCATTAATCAGTTCTCTGTACCTGGAAAATCGGTTTTTCGGATTCTATCAATTCTGAACTAACCCCTAGAGGGGCGGTGGGATATATTTTATCCCACCTACGATTAATGAAGATTTGCAGCAGAAAAATTTTATTAAATTTTACTTTTATAACTTTGGTGGAAAAAAGTCGCAAAATTGCTTTTCCTTATTTTGCGACGAAATTTTTGAAGATTCCGGTGTGAATTCGACATTTCAGAAACACAATTACTTGACCTTCATAGGGTTAAACATTTTCAGCTGCATATCAGAATTTGTGCATGTAAAAAAATACAGTAATACCTCCCTAAAGTGACCATGTTCCGTTCCAATAAAAATTGGTCGCTCCGAGAGGTGGTCTCTTAATGGAGGTCGTGTTTAAATCTAGATTTTAATTGTTGAAAAAGGGTAACAATTAGTGTTACTAAAATTTATTTTTCACATCAGGAAAAAATATAAAAAATTAAGTATCAAAGAAAAAATTAATTACATAAGTTAATTACTGCAGAGTTTAAAAAATGAATACATTGACGTTTACTCTGATTTTACGGTTTTATCTTTTATAACTTTTATTTCCCAGTCCTTTCGAAGTTCAGTAAATAAATGCAATTTTTTTTTGGACGGGAACAAATAATGACGATTTCATTAATTTATCCATTTCTTTGAGAGTTTCCGGACAGAATAGGGCAGGGGAGTTTATTTTTTGAATATCAAAATATTTACCTGAGAATTGATCGCATCCGAAAAAAATCCCTGCCGGCTCGGGCCTACAGGCGGAGGTAGATTTCGATGTTAAGTACTAAATTCTCCAACAAAACTTAAATCAAGATTAGAGATAAAACCCAGTTTCTTCACAAAGAGCGAGCTGTAGGGAGCTAAACTTTTTGTGAAAATTGTAATATACACGAATACACACACACACATGTATATGGAATAGGTTTAAAAAATGGCTACAAAAAATTCAGAGAACCTTGAAGTGTTAAAATGTGTTAATATTTCCATAGTCGGGTTTTTATCATGTTTTAATACCTTTCTTCAAACTTACATGGCGTTACATATTCACCTGCTGAGGTCTATTATATTTCCAATATGACGCAATATACATATTTTTATAATTCGTCAAACTATTTATTTTATTTTGAGTTTTCATGCTGAAATCTTGCTCTAGAAATGACGTAATATTCAATTTGTTTTCAATTTGTCAAACTATTTAATTTTACACGTGAAAATTTTGCAAAAGAAAAGTAATTGTTGTGGTGAGAATTTTATTGTTTTGTTTTTTTTTAATTGTTGGCAACTGCTATAACGAAAAACTTTTATTTTTTTTCTGCCATTGTTGTGTAAGAGCAAGAGCTGGTTTTATCAGATTCATGTTAAGACAGTATTCAAAATTTTGAACCCTCCCCATTTCCACCCTCTTGGGCCGATTTCGCCCATTTTCAATCCCCGCCGAGATATTAGCCATATCAAAGTTGTTGGCGAGTTTGAGGACAATCCGTGCATAATTGCGATTTTTATCGTGCAGACAAAATTTAGTACACACACACATATATATATATAAACTTTTTAGGTGGGGGTGGTTTTGGGTTCCTGGGGCCCTATAATGAAAAGTTATGAAGGAATTTTTCAAAAGTCGCACCATGGTAACGACTGCAATAGGTAGTATTTCTTACGAAATCTACCTAAAATGATATTCCGATTTGAGAAAACTAATTATTGCACTGTAAAAGCCACTCAGATACCTTTCTGAAAATGACGGGCAGCTAATAAAATTAATTTTTATAAATTCTTCTTTAAATTTCGAAAATAAATAGTTTTCTGAAGTTTTTAAAGGTAAAAGAACGCTTTTCGGAATCTTCGGTGACTTGGAGGAGCTTATTGTATATTTTCGTTCTTGATTATAGTACATTTTTATAGATTAAGAAATATCTGTCATTTTGTACAGTGTAGTTTTATTAGCGACGATATTCCGTTTCTTTCAGTACGCAGTTAAAAAATCGTTGATCGGTTCGGTAATAATAAGGGAGCCGTAGATAGTAAGGAATAATGATGTCAGAACGGTGGTGGCAACGGCCTGCGTTATGGCTCATACGTCCACTTCTAAATAATACACAATTTCATTTTTTACATTATGGAATAGAAAAAAAAGTAGTTTCAAATAAATGAAACTCGTTTGAAAATGGTAATTTAATTTACATTTTTTTTTTTTTTTTTTTTTTTTTATGAACTAGGGGCTACGCTCGCTCAGCTCAGTTCAGACATCGCAGGCTATAAAACCACACTAATTTGCTCTGATTTAAAAAGGTTACGGAAGATTGAATTATAAGTAAACTAGGGGGCTCGGCCCCCTGCTCGCTAACCGCTAACGCTCGCCAACCCCCGTGAATTGCTACGCAATTCACATTGGGATCGCTACGCGATCCCACCTCGCTTCGCTCGTTCGCCACTATTTGTGTCACCTCTAGCCAGAATAAGTGCTATCATAAATCATTATAATGCATTAAATTTACAAATGTTTTTAATGTATACAAAAGTAATGGAAAACTTTGTTGAAAATGTAAATAAAAATATATTAAAAAACCTTGGAAATAGAATTAATTTAAAACCTTAGTGAAAACACAATAAAAAATAGTTTTATATGGGCCGCTATGCGATCCGAGCAAGCAACATGAAATTTACAAATACTTTTAATGCATAAAAAGTCATGCAAAACTTTGTCGAAAATGTAAATAAAAATGCATTTAAGTGGTGCTGCCAATGGGTATAAAACATTTTAACATTATGAAATTTACAAATTTTTGAAATGAAAATAATTCATAAAAAAGTAATTGAAAATTTGGTTGAAAATGTAAATGAAAATGAATTTATCAAAAGTTTGGCCCTGTGACTTGTTGATCATCATTGAGAATGCTAAGCGAACTGGAGATTGACGCCGTTTAAATTTAATGGCATATTAGTGTCAAATGGGGTCCTTCTCCTTTCATTTTGACTATAGTATTGAAAATCCCGGCTTAAATTCATTTAAAACTATAATAAGCAGCTATAAAAGATGCGCGTATCACGCTAACGAACTGTAAACAAAACGTTTCACCTGTGTCTAAACACAATCTTGGATCAAAAAGCTGATTCGCTGAATTCCTCACGTCACCGTAAAACGGACCAATAGCAATTGTCATTCATACATCACTCAAACGATTTGTGTTAAAAGAAATATTCTGTCTGAATTTTGATTTGCTGAGTTGGTTGGGACATGTGACCGTAACTTAACCACTGAGAATCGTCGCTGCGGCTGTTGCCAAATAGCAAGCTACAAATACAACCTTTTTAAGGCTCTACGTAAGAGAAATATATAGACTATTTCGACATACGGCAACAAGTCACGTGACGTCCACCTTTTTCTACCTTTTTGACGTCATCACCGCTAATGGGAGGGAGTTTTGGTGATTTTCTTGGCGATTTTCTGGCAACCTCGTATTACGGCAGTTTGTAAACAAAAAAATTAATAACATCAGTCTTACAATTTATAATAAATACTATATAATTTAATATATTGAAGAATATTAATAAAATCAGAATTACAGGTTATCGCCGAAATGTTTATTAAATATATGGTGGATGAAAAAGGTTTCATACGCAGCTGTAATAAAAAAAAAATACTTTTTTCACTCAATATTATTTATTACGAAGAAAGGGAAAATTTGTAGTTACAAAAAAATCACTATTGATTTACATACTGCATACGATTACTTGCATATTTATTAAATATTCCATTTGAAACACCTATTGTACATACTATATTTATTATACCTATATATTTCGTAAATATTAAGTAATGTGAACAAATTGAATCCCTTTTGTTGTATAGATATATTTTATTTAAAGTATCACACAGCTGAAAAGTATTTTAAAACTTTTTACCCTTGTTTATGTGTAGTGTGTTTAATTGAATCCCTTTTGTAGGTATGTTATTTAAAGTATCACATAACTGAAAAGTGTTTTAAATCTTTTTACACTTTTTCTATTATGTGTAATGCGTTTTACTTTGAAGTTCATCATTAATTTTTTTTATTTAATAGAAAACTAATATACTAAAATCTGCCGAGACAGTATCGCAAGGAACCAAGAAAAAGTTCCGTTTTAAACATTTCATTTTTAGCTGCTTGATTTAAAAAAAAAACTGGAGACCTAATAATTTGGAATACTAACAACTTTAGTTGTACCCCCCACCCCCTTCACCAGCATATAGTATTTTATACATTATTTGCAATAATTAAGCATTTTTTTCTTTAGTAAAAAGAAATAATATTTTAAATATATCTATCCATATACAGTGGTGCACCCAGGATTTTTTTTATGGGAGGTGCCGAGCATTGGTGGCGAAACAAAATAAAATTAGTGAGGGAAAAATTTCTCTGCTTATGATTACAATAGGTAATTACAAGGAGACACTAATTAATCATCAAATTACCGTAATTAATTCAGTATTTAATAATAATTTATTTATTTTAATGAAAATTATATTTAAAATTTAATTAAATTAATAATTTAAAAGTACACTAATTTTTGAATGTGCAGAAGTTAAATACTTGAAGAGCCCTTAAACAAACATTTATAGAATTTCCTATTTACATTTATCTGACTGTGAGACATATTGTAGTTTAAAAGAAAATATTCAAAATAGCTTTGACGAAATGAATTATTGGATGCAAATTTTTGGGCTAGTTCATTTAAACTTTATTTGTCAGTCAGAATTTTTGGGAATTAATAAACTAATAGAGAATTTAATCTGTTTTGGGCATCAGTCAATTCTTGAAAGGCATTGCCTCTAGTCTTGGAAAGGGCAGCTGTAAAGGTCAAAATTAGCACTAGCCACCGGCCACAGGGCTAGAAAATGAAAAAAAGTGGCTAGTGAAAAATTGTCTATCAGCGGCCACCTTCCGGCCACTTTTTTACAAGGAGATTAAAAAAATTCCTTGCATTTCATCAAGGAATCAACTTTTTTTGGTTCCAGTATATTTATATTAACATATTTATTTGGGCTACTCAGTTTTAGATTAATACTTATAGAAATTTTACTGTTTAGCATTTTGAAATAAAAAAGTGGCCGCTAGTTTAAAGAAAGTGGCCACTTTAAAAATTAGTCCTACCGGCCAGTGGCCGCTAATGAAATTTCCCAATTTTGACCTATAGGCAGCTGCTCCTACTGCTACCGTGGCTCAGCCGACTATGGAGGCGAGTTGAATTGAACAGATAAAAAAATTCAGTAAATTCAATTAAAAACATTGTTACACAATAAAATCTATTTTTCTTTTTACAAATTACTTCAGTTGCAGTTACATTAATCTCTTTATGTATATATCATAAAGCAGCCCATTTTTAATCTTTATTCTGTCATAGTGGATCTTAAGTAAATTTTTAAAATGCGTGAGTTTGAAAATGACCTTTCGCTGACACAGGTTGTAACGGGAAGCATTGCAAATATTTTTAGTAATTTATAGATGTTCAGGTACAACATTTTCTCATATATCGAAACTGCTTCAATGGCATTCTTGCATCGAGTTATGAAAGTGATTTTTAAAATTTTCTGTACCACAACTTGAATTTGGCGTTCAAAATTTTTGAATTGGTAGAAAGCAAATCATGCGCATAAAATTCACACAATTAAAGAAAATTTTTTATTTCATTTGCTGTTGGAGCATCTTTTCCATTAGGTAGAAGAATTTAAAAAACTTTCAAAATGTTGCGGTGCCAAGTCAAATGTTCATTAAGTTCAGTCAACATTTGATCAACGAATGGAATAAAAATATTTCTCCTGAAATACTCTTTTATAGAATCGGCTGGAACATTGGATCTTTGTTTTTGTTTTGATGCAGTTCTTGGCATTTTAAGGTCAATATGAAAGTTACTGTCTTTCAAACAAGCTTCATCAAAAATTTTCTTGAAAGGGCTTTACGAATACGATTTAAGTGAGCCACAACATTGTTAATGAAATTTAAGGCAATTAAAAGGTCACTGTCACATTTTTGATATAATTTAGACAGCGATAATAGCCCGGGAGGCAGATGAACAGACCATCGCCTTATCCAGTTGAGGGCTGAAATTCCAGAATTAGACAGAAATCAATTCGCATATTAAAATGCAACTGGTCTGCCTGCAATTTCCTGCAACCAAAGGTATGAAAACATAGAAGACTGGAAGCAAGAAAACACAATGGTAAACCTACCAGTCAGCCACTAAAATCAGGTTTGCAGGTGTTTACCACCAAGATATGAGTTGACAAACTCGTTGCATTTTCATATGCAAATCGAGTTTTAACTAATCCTGGAATTTCATCCATCAACTCGATGAGGTGATGGTTTGTGCAGCCTCCTTCTGGTCCATAAAGTGTATGTAAATATATTCTGTAAGGTAAATAAAGAAGTTATGAAACCTAATACACAACGAATTTTTTAAAAGTTTTGCCTTAGAAGCAGGGCTGCGGAGTCGGACCCATTTTTGAGCGAAAGAGTCGGAGTCAGATCTCTTAAAATTCCCGGAGTCTGAGTCATCCATTTTACAAGCAAGTCTGCGTTGTCGGAGTCGGATCTGTTAAAATTCCCACCGACTCTGCAGCTCTGTATAGAAAACTAGTCTCTGTCTTTTCAAGTTGCGATGTTTCAAGGCTATGAATCACTACGTCATATAATTCTATCATGGTCATGATGACTTCATGGCATACTACCCACCTAGTTGGGCAAGCTTTTCGTAGTTTTTGTTTATTAATTTCCGGAGTATGTTTGTCAATATTGTTGAGGCGGACGTCTTGTCTCTTAGGAGTATTAAAAAAATTGTTTGTCATTTCAATTATGCCAATAGACCAGGAGTCAGCAGTGCAGACAATCACCTCATGGAGTTGGAGGCTGGAATTCGAATATTAGTTAAAACTCTATTCACATATTAAAACGCAATTGGTCTGCCAAGTCATATCTTGGTGGAAAACACCTGAAAACCAGATTTTTGCAGCTGACTCGAGGGTTTGTCATTGTGTTTTCGTGCTCCCAGTCCTTCATGTTTTCATACCTTTAGGTGCAGGAAAACACAATGATAAACCTACAAGTCAACCACTAAAATTGGGTCTGAAGGTGGTTTCCACCAAGATATGCTTTGGCAGACCAGTTGAATTTTAATATGCTAATCGAGTTCTGTCTAATCCTGGAATTTGAGCTTCCAGCTCGATGAGATGATTGTCTGTGTTGACACCTCCCAGTCTACAATGTAGTTTCTTATTTCTATCACAAATGCAGCATTTCCAATTGCTAAATTTAAACTATGTGAGTCACAATGAACATATAAAGCTTGCAGATATATAGCTGATATATGAGACAGTACACAGCCAAACTCTCCACTCATTGTACACGTAAGCTGAACCTAGGTAAACCTAGACCAATGAGATTTGGAAGGAGGCAGATGCTGCCCTCTCCTCCCCCCCCCCCCCCCCCACACACACACAAACGAACTTTGATCCGTAAATATTTTAAATATTTTTCTAGTGTTCCTCACTTTTTTTGGAGGGGGCCAGGGATTGCCCCCTCCCTCCTCTGGGTGCACCACCGTCCATATATGCATATGTAAGAAAATCTAGTAAATATTTTTATAATCTTGTGGGTGGGGAATTTTCGGAAAATCTTACTCACCAAGGATCTTTTTCTTTCAACCAGCAAGCAAATTACAACATACAACACTGTTCCTACTGGTTTCGGTACACAGTATTTATAAGCTCCAATATATTCACTCAAAATAAAGAAGTACAGAAGTTGCATTTCGGTGCAAAATAAAATAAGTATTGCTTAGAACTAGGGATGCACCAGGGCTCGAAATGTACCAGAGCAAACCGGAATGATATTCCGGTTCGTGAAATTGTAACAAATATTGTTCTGGTTCATGAAATTACTAAAAAATATTATTACAGTTTCATACATATAGCTTACTATGCTCTCTGTAATGCATTTTTAAAAATTAGTTTTTCTATGGTTAAATATAAATTTGCTATACAGTAAAGTCCCGATTATCTGAGTTAATATGGACCAATCTCACCTCAGATAAACAAAAAACTTGTATAAACCAGATTTACACAAATCATCACCAACTCAGGAGATATAAATTTCACTCAAATATAAATTTTCACTTAAAATTTACATTTATTACTTGAAAGACGGGGAATTTTACTCAAATTTTATAAAAATTCGCGCCAGAATTTTTATTTTAAATTATTAACTTATTTATTTAACTAGTTTTTTCCTTATTACCTTCAAAACTAGTTTTATAAAGAAATTTCTGGTTCAAACCGAAATAAATTCATTTGGTAGCGGTCAAAATGACCGTCACTGTCTTTCTAGTGTTAATTCATTCATTTTTATGGTACTAGTAACATTTCTTTGATGTACATTTCCGTTACTTTTAAGAAAAACGGAGAATGAAATTGTTTATTTGAAAAAGCCCTTGATAGTTTTTTGTTTGTTGAATGCCAATATTGCTGCAGTATTACGCTACTCAGGGTCGGACTGGGCCAGGGAAATGGGCGCAGACCTTGTATTTTCAGAGGGCGCAAAAATTTTAGCGAACTCATGTAAATTTTTCTTGTTTGTGTTCTTCCTGGCTTGAGAAGGTTTAACACATTCACACAGCACCAAGAATAAAAGTGGCTTAATATTACATCTCTGAGTCTAGATAGAAGACTTCGATATATCACCCGTGCAATTTTAAAGTTTTATCAAATCTACACAATGCTACGCAATTTTTTAAAACGAATCTAGTAATATCTAAAAGTTCCGAGTTGAACACAGATTACTTTGTAGTAGATGACTGATGGATAGGACTTTATTGTTTTGTTAATAGGTACCTTATAAGACTCACGGAGAAAAAAGTGATCACCCCTACCAATTCTCTTGCAAATGACTGTATAAAAACGACATAGATACCAATTTGGAGATTGTCTAGGTATTAAAAAATGCACGAACGTTAATTTTTCAAATGGTGAACGTTGATTTTTCAAATGGTAACATCCACTTTTGATACCCTAATTGATTCTTTACCAGCAAATAAAAAGATAGAGTTTATACAATTTTCTTAAATCTGAATACAGTTATAAAACAAAAAGTGTTAGGGGTTTATCCATAAGTTTCGGAAAATAAAATGAAATATGTTACAACCGAAAACACTCAATTACTCACCAGTCAAATGATACAGGAATTTTAAATTTATTATAAACTTTATATTAAATAAAATCTTACAAAGTATTTCTGTTAAGTTTCTACGATTGTTTTCAGTGGCTCTTTTGAAAAAAGAAGACGGTCCCCTTAAATTATGGAAAGACAAAATTTTTCCGTATCTCAAACACTAATTATTCAAATTAGCTATAAACTTACACATTGATGTTTTAAACGATTGTTCTTTGTTGCATGCAAAAATTAATAAATTAAAGTAACCAAAAATAAGGTGCCAAAAATGGGCGTTATTGTTTGTAATTTCAGAATTGGTGCAATTTTTAATATGTAGACGAGTTCGGAAATATAATTTATATATAACAATAATTAGTAGACATTATTTACAGCCAGTTGTATCTATAGACTTTTTTACGAAGATTTTCAGCTGAATTAGCAAGGGTAACCACTTTTATTCCATTTATCCCCATTGACGCACTGAAAATCTGTACAAAAACTAACAAAATTTTTCGCACCAGGCACCAACTAGAGTTGCTGCGGTGCTGCTAAGGGTTTCAACCCTTTTTTTTAAGTATACTTCTTTATAAAATGAATTACTTATCAGTCAGTTTAAAATGAGATAAATTCAATTTCTGTTACAATCCGACAACAATTACCTTTTATTTACTACAGTTTTTTTTTGTTTTTTTTAGGTAGAATTTTAAAAAATGGTATCTATTGGTGTCTCCCTCATGATACACAAAAAAATTCAGTATGCAAACTTCGCTTAAAATTTCTTTGTATCTAAAACAAATACGTATAATACTTTTCATATAAAAGTAGAAATTTTGAAAACTAAAGCTTGTGCTTCTTTTGTTCTTTTATAAAAAGTACCACATATTATAAGGTATTTAAATGTTGAAACATAAGGATATTTAAACATTCAAATCCACATCCCATTAAGGAATTTGAAAATAACAATTGCTTGTGAAAATTATGCTTATTACACTTGCAACATTTATATAAGGCGAGTTATGTATTTTGTAGGAAGAGGCACTTTGCGTTTGTGTCCTTAAAAAAATGACTTTATGTATCCGTAAAATGCTGCATTAATGTTGCACTACTAAAAAAATTATACACAGAAAGTACACCAAAAATGCCACTTTGTTAGCCTAAAAATCTCTAAAATAATTGAGTAAATTTACTCTTTTCAGCACCCTCTTCCTATGATTTGCAAAGTTTTTATCCTAATTAGAGATCAAGGGAAATTATAATAAAACACTCATACTACAATATATATTAAAACACACATACACACATAAATAACGTCTGCATTCAACAGTTAAAGGTATATATAAATATTATACAGACATACAAACAATAAATACAATAAACCCAACTGGAGTGAAAAATTAGCCAGAGCCAGGAATTGAACCCGGGACCACAGTATACAAGACTGCTGCTCTAACCACTGAGCTACTCCGGCTGATGCCTGAGTCTGCAATTTCTCACTAATAAACCATGTTGGGGAAGTCACCAGCCATCTATACGACAGCCTTAGAGCAACAATCTTGTATACTGTGGTCCCGGGTTCGATTCCTGGCTCTGGCTAATTTTTCACTCCAGTTGGGTTTATTGTATTTATTGTTTGTATGTCTGTATAATATTTATATATACCTTTAACTGTTGAATGCAGACGTTATTTATGTGTGTATGTGTGTTTTAATATATATTGTAGTATGAGTGTTTTATTATAATTATCGTAGATCGATGTAATAGTAAAATCTATTCATCGTTGTCCTGTCATCCAAGGCTGTCGTATAGATGGCTGGTGACTTCCCCAACATGGTTTATGAGTGAGAAATTGCAGACTCAGGCATCGGCCGGAGTAGCTCAGTGGTTAGAGCAGCAGTCTTGTATACTGTGGTCCCGGGTTCGATTCCTGGCTCTGGCTAATTTTTCACTCCAGTTGGGTTTATTGTATTTATTGTTTGTATGTCTGTATAATATTTATATATACCCTTATCAAGGGAAATATTTAAGTTTATACAATTGAGAGAAATGCCCCAGGAATTGTATTCATACAAGCTGCAGGATCCCGTGGCAGCGTTTTTTTTTCGAAAAACCTATCATAATTTCTGAATAGTAGTCATCGCTTTATTTAATCATAATTTTTCCGTGATTAAATTCAAACAACTTTTTATTTAAAATACATACTAGAATTTCCTAATATTTATTTAGCCACGGAAAATCTGTCATTAAATAAAACAAAGATTACTAACTGAAAATTATGGTGTAGATTTTGCGAATGAAAAAACGCTAACCGCGGATTCCACAGTTTGGGGGATTGTAATCCAGAAGTGTTATCAAATTTGTATTCCGCGAAAAAAAAGGTCATGTTTTTCAACCAAAAACGAAATCCGCACAAATAGTTTTTTTGTCTTCTGATATTTATCACATTCTTTTCTCAAGATATTTTCAATTGTAGGAGCAATCATGGCCGTCATTAAAAGTGTAGGAACAAGGTACTAAAAGCTAAAGGCCTGAAAATATGCAAAATATTTGGTTAAAATCTAAAACCTATCATTCAAAGAAGTGATGAAATAAATCTCGCCCAGGGCGCTGTAGCTACTAAGCTTTCTCTGCGTGTTTTCCCCCTCAATAGTATTCAAAGATGCCACCAATGGTTTCCGATCCTGAAATTGCTTCGATGTATTTTTAATTTCTTTGCGATAAAAAATACCTCTCTTGTGCTGTTTGCCTATTATCCCTAATGATTATTCTGATGATTATTTCTAAACGAATCCTCAAAATTTAGTACACTAGTCCGAATGTATGTGCACAACTTGGGAAAAAATATTGGAGCGGCTTAAGGCACTTAGGGGCGCGAAGTTTTCCGTGGACGAGGGGCCAGTCTGAGCCTGACGCTACTGCATAGCTACCAATTTCTAAGATTTTTTTCTTCCCTCTAAAACTTACCAGTAAATTTTGCCTAATTCAGTCGCCGAAATCTAACAATTGTCAACGATTAAATACGGCAAAAATTTGTATTCAATTTTAGAGATAACAAAACCGTACAAATTGGCAGCTATATGATTCTATTAGTGAAATGAAAATTGTAGGTGTAGCCTCTTCTTTCTGCTCAAAGTATTAAATAGTTTTTTAAAT
Source organism: Maratus speciosus (assembly GCA_963932465.1). Taxonomy (NCBI): domain Eukaryota; kingdom Metazoa; phylum Arthropoda; class Arachnida; order Araneae; family Salticidae; genus Maratus; species Maratus speciosus. Next base: position 338,608,240 of record OZ010797.1, on the reverse strand, counting down.
CGAACTTATACCTTTGGAATGGATTATTTTCTTCTGGCCATTTTTTCCCCCATTCTGACCAAAAAATCAGAGTTCTAACTTTTTACGGCTGCTCTTTCATCTTCACCTAACACTTCATTTGTAATGGCTGTTTCATAATAATGGAAGCTCTCAGTCCATCAAAAGAAAATAACTGGGTTAAAGCAGAAACTCGGTTAAGCGGGACTGTACTGTACTTTAAAAAAAAATTAGTCAACAATAATTTTGAAATAGCGTTTCGGTTCGTGGATTTTTCCATTTCGAGCCCTGAGATGCACCGAATATTCGGTATCTATTCAGTATTCATCCATGTTACTGAATATTCATTCAGTTATGCCGAATATCAAAATGTTTGTACAAATCTAATACTTAAAAAAAATTTAAACATATTTTCAAAAATCTTACACAACTTTTACTTTTAACTGTCAACTTATAAACATATTCAGAATAATCAGAAACAGAATCATATTTAAATAAAAGAGAATCTTTTTACTTTATTTATTTACTATTTGTAAAGTATCACTTAAGAAAATTAACCATTAATGAGGATTTTCATAGGCATTTATGAACTACCAATGCAGGTTCTTGACCATTGTCTAGCAAATAATCTGTTTTTTTTTCTTTTTTCACAAAAAGAGTGTTTCTAAACAAAATAGAAAAACATTCAGAGTTTTGATAATAGACATCAAAAAGCACAATTTTTGTCCAAGAAATCAAAATCACAATTTTCTTATTCAGTTATAATTACAGTGTATCTCATCTCACTCGAGATCAAACATGGATTTTTGTTTGTTCCTTTAACAATAATGAAGATATCAAAACTATATTTTCAACTGACTTGCTTATGATTTCTGTGAAATATGATATGATAAGAAGTTCTGTATATTGCCACCATTCATATCTAAACAACTATGACCTAGATATTTTTTTATTCAGAATGCAGTTGACAGTAATTATACTGTGTCGCTGTTCAAAATTCAGTCAATTTCAATCATCACCTTTAATAGAAGCAAAATTAATATGAAACAAATCTCGCTAAAATACCTTCATTGTTGATAAAGCTGTGAACGAAAATTTCATTTCGGTTTGTAGTTACATACCTAGTGTTTTTGATTGATTGTATTGTAATTTTGATGGAATAAATGGATTGAAATGTTTGTTGAAAGATTTTAAGAACAGTCTGTTTGTTTACAATCTCTACAAATGATTGCTAACTCCAGTTACTGATCAAGGATGCATTTAAAAACTTCCTTGCTGAATCAAAGAGAGTAGAAAAGTTATTCTTGATGAGTTGCCACCATTTCAATAGATGGTTTTAAAATTTAACATTTTAATGCCTTTAAAATGTAAAAGTATTCATTCAGCCAAATATTCGGTTCACCTGTAGGCTGAATATGCCAAACATGCCAACCAATGTAAGGAGCGAGCAAAAGAGCATTGATAAAAAATATTATTTTTTTTAATCTTTACCCTTTTTTATAGCCAGGCCCAGGCCGGGATCTGCTTGGTGTGGGAGAGGGGTCTAGTTTGTGTTTAAACAACAATTAAAGGACACTGAATTTTCACATACAGACCTTATGTCTTGGCGTCCTTATGATGTGGTAGACAAAACCAAACCCCTATTCAACTCGTCTCCATCGGGAAAGGCTACTAGTGATTAATTTTGACTTTGGCAGTTTTAGAATTAATTTGTACCAAACTCTGCCGGCTAGGTAGTCCAATGACAATGCAACCGTTGCTGGCACCAGATCCTTTGACGGGTAACGTCTTATTGAGAATCATAGAAATTATTTATTCTTCTTTTTCTATATTGATAAATATTAATTTAAAAGTTATATTACCAAAATGCCGGAAAAGAAAAAAGTGTGAAATTATTATAGAAACAGGAGGGCACGGAAAAGAAAAGATAATGAAAAGCAAGCTCATTTTATGAAAAGGTTTATTTTTTGTAATCTTCTGCTAGTTAATGTGTGTGTCGAATCTTTTATCAATAACAAAAATGAAAGACTAGAAAAAGTAAATTTCTCTAACTAAAAATATAGACTTAAATCAATCTATGTAATCTAACTGTTTTTTCTGTAAAGGCAGAAGATTTTTTAGAAAATGCTGTCAAAGCTGCAGTTTTGAATCGAATTTCCTAAATTTTAAAAAGAATTTACATTTAAAAAGTAATACATAAATAAATTCTGAATTTTATTTCAAGAAAAAAAAATTATACAAAAAAAGTAAATTTACATTTACAAATATTTTGTTTCCCGGCTATCATAATTTTTTTTTTTGTTACAAAATATATAGCTAAAGACATTTGTCAAAATTTAAAAGAAGCATAAAGATATTCGGTACTTTTCGGTTAGCCGGGTGCCAGTGTTACATATACATACATGTATGTATATATACATATATATTTATATATAGTATATATACAACATGTGTATATGTATATTTACATATATGTATGTATATAAATATGTATATATAACACTGGCGCCGGCTAACCGAAAACTACCAAATATTCTGTTCATTTTTTATTTTAAATTGATTTTTTCCCATATGTAGATATACAAGATAGCGATGCGGCTTTTCCATCAATGATCGTCCCAGTTACGGTTGCTAGCGATGACCTGACGTTATAAGCTGGTTGCGCTGGAAAATTCAGCACCGTAGGATTTTGGAATAATTTCAGGCCATCCTGATTATTAATAAGGTCAATGGTGTACTACAGATGATGCAACATCTCGAGCCATGGGGTTGAAATTCAGCAAAAAATTTTTTGTTCTTATCACCAAAAATAGAGATTTAACATAATTTGTGACTTCATATACTTAAATGCGAAAATGTTGAATTCTAGAATTAAAATTGATTTTTGTTTATAATTTTTCACGTAAATTTTAAAAATGCAATAATTTAACTTAATAATGTAACTTAATCACCAATTAAATATTTTAAATTCTATTTAGAATGAACTTTGAATTAAAAAAAATATTTGATTTGGACATTTCTTTCTAACCTACATACATAGAAACAGGGTCAGATAATATAGACGAACATGCGAACGCCGTTTGCAGAAAATTTTCAAAGTTTGCAAACAGTTCTGATGGGGTTTTTTTTTTACAAATTTTTCATAAAAAAAAATTATTAAGATCCCAGGCGGAGAATCTGCAAGGCCCATTGCAGACTTGTGAGAAGGTCTGCAGATAAAAAAAGCTATCTAGAAATTATTTGCCATGTACCATGGAAGAAGCGCCGTGGCATATATATTTTTAAAACTTAAAAATATCAGAAGTGTGGGGCTTATGCCGGAACGGCAAGTACAATGCTTTTTTTTTTTTTTTTGCCAGGGCCGGTAGCAGAAACAGTGCAGTACCGAAGCAGGTGCTGCAGATTATTTTATGCTTTGCAGGTTAATTTAACAGATTAAAAATAAATTTTGTGTTGAAAAGTAAATGTTAAATGTTGATCTCTTTTAAATAAAGTTTATTTGGTTGGAAATTTTAGCAAAAGTTTATGCGCTTGTTTAGCATTTCTCTGCGATTTGCAGTGACTTTTTTATATTCGAAAGGGGAATTCGGTTTTAATATCTTAGTAAACATTATCCTCTTTTCAATAAAGTCTAATTCAGAAAACTGGAGGGGGGGGGGAAGGGGGGGAGAGCATGTAACGTAATCTGAGGGATTGTAAAGAAAACTTTTTTACTTTTGCTGTTAGCGGCGATATAGGACTTAGGAGGGGCATGGCATTTTTCTGTAGAAAATTTTTAAGAAATTATTTGAGTTTGCAGACAGTTTTACATTTTATCTAAGTCTGTATAGAAAGGGAGGGGGCAAAAGCCTATCTCAAAACCTGTCATGGCCTTAAAAATTAGAATCTTACTTTTGTTGAAAACAAAGTTGTATTTACAATCTATCTCATTGGTAAAAAAATTTTAATTTATGAAAGTGGCATTTGAAAATAAGAGTTTGAGAACTTAAAGAGGAGAGTTATTGTAAATATGGTTTAAGAGACAGAAATGAAATCAACTTACTGTTTCTTCTCATTTTTTTCGGAGTAACGATCCGGGCAAAACGCCCTAGTGAACGGCCACTTTTCAATGAAATCAATGAAAAAGGCTCTATCCACCAGAGATTTTCACCAGGCCAATAATTGCTTTTAATGTATGAATATTATTTTTCAATCACGTCAGGTAACAGCAGATTTAAGCTCTCGGCCTCTTCTGTTCATCTTCAGAGAGGTGGTTCTTAAGGGAACTTCATCTTTTCTACAATACCATGAAAGCTTCAACTACTTCTTGGCTTTAGATGAACTGCAACACAATCTTCCAAAACTATGATATCCTATTAGAGAGAGAGAGAGAGATAAATTAATGATCAATTTAACACCTTGGGGATGAGCATCACATATACCTGACTCATAAATTGCTCAGAATCCTTGATTATTCCCACCAGTTATTTTTTATTGTAAATTTTGCTTTATTTAATCAGGGCATTTTCTCAATTCAATTAGGCAAAATTTTCTGTTTTAAAAAACCGGTGATAACCCAGATAGCATGAACATTAGCAGCAAGTTTGATTTTTTCTGATATTAAATTGTCGTGAGAAATTCGCAGTAAATCTTCCGCAGGGTATACCATCACCCACTTACATGAGTAGTTTGTTATGAAACTGATGGCAAGACTGTCTTTAATTCACAAAAGTGACGAAAGCAAAAATCCCTCTGTTGAAAGAATAGATAATTAGCAGATACACAGAAATTTTATTCGTTTGGCACTGCTTTTATTAAACGCTATACTTATCAAATACCAAAAAAAGATTGAATTGAAATGTACAAATATTACCCTAACTTATTTATGGTGGTAAAAACAATGCATGTACCTTAACGGTGTGTATGTATCAGTAGACCTGGTCAGGTCTATGGACCCCTTCGAAGGGGTTAAACTTAACAGTTCTAAACAGTTGATGTGGCATGGAAAGATTATTACTTAGCAGTAAGTTTGCAGTATTTTTGATTACTTCTTTGCTGTTATTTTGCAATAACTTGGACACAGCATGAATTTAATTTGCACGATAAGTTAGCTGCAAGTTCAAAGTGTGGTGACTTTGGCGTTTGCATTAACTTGCTGCAGTTGTGTTATGAAATTTCAGTCTTGTCATGCTGAGCTTGCTGCAACTTTGCAAGTTTTCAAAGCAAGACTTCTGCAAACTAAAAAGGCTATGTGGGAAAAGATTAAAAATTCTGTAAAAGACATTCATCGCAAACGGGTTAAATATACAATAGTTATGTCAAACCCTTACCATAGAATGGTATACAAACACTGTATCACATAGTTATAATAAGTCTACTAGATGAATTACTTACCCATAGTCAGGCAACATTACAATTTTTTTTGCATTACTGTAACTAAAATTCAGCCTCCTATAAACATTTAAAAGTTAATCAAAAATTGGGAGTAAAAAAAAAAAAAAATCTGTCTATTATATGAAAGTCATCTCACTATACATTCAGGCTGTAACTTCTTAGAAATGCTACATAAAAATCAAATACAAATAAACGCACGTATTGTTGAAATAATAAGAATACACATGCATTTTTTCCCACGTTTCATATTGCTCATGCATCAGCTTGGATTACGCATATAAAATTTGACCACTCATAAAAGTAAAAAACACTGACGATATGCAATAGCATTTATCAGGGACAAATTCAAGAAGAAGGGAGCTGAGAGACTACAGTAGCCGTACCTCCCTCCCCCTCAAAATCTGTATTTTTTACATAATTGTGTACACAAGATCATTTCCCAGCTCTCCACTTTCTCGGAACAAAATCCTAGATACCCTACTGACATTTTTGTGTATTAGAATTCTGAAGCATGGAGAGGATTGCGACCCCTCCCTTAATCTCTGAGAAAAGTATGAAGTTTTTTAAAAAGCACTGAGAGATGGAAAAAATATAAAAAGCTGTTAATGATTGTGATTAAACTGATTATTGCAATTTCATCCACCTCATTTTTAACCGTTTATTCCCTAACACTGCTTACCATATCCACTGAAAACATTCAGTTTTGTAAGTTATTGATATTTAACAACAATAAAAGAGTTCAACTCAAGCACATAACTTATATTTTGGTGTGGGGGTTAGCTTTCAGTTACGACGATTTTCTTTTAAATAAAAGTACATGAATACTTATTTTCACAGATGTGCTTTTGATATCTGTAAAATTAGGTAAGTCTTTTATTTTCAAAGAACCAACTTTTTTTGAAAAAGTTATGCACTTTTCATTCCTCCTCCAACCTAAAACAATCTTGTGTATGTCGTTGATCCGAAGATATATCCTACCTCTAATATATGTTAATATTACTCTACATATGACTACAAATTTTTTAATCATAATATTAAATTCGTAAAATTACACTGAGCAACAGCAGTAGAAGTAACAGGATCATATCTAACACGAAAATTTTTTTAATATTGACATAAACAAAAAAAAAATTATACGAGATACCAAATAAAAGCTAGTCTGAAAGAAAATGAAACAGAAAAAAATATGCAAAACACTTACTTAGTATATGTTTCTCCGTTTATATTTATTTTTCTATACGCTAGACGATAACAACAATACACGTTTTGCAAAAAATGACACTTCACACTTCGGCATTTTCTTAAAAAAAAAAAAGTTGTACAGAAGCACTTGACAATCGCATAATGTGCGAAAAAGAAGCCAATATGGTAAGCCTGAATTCACTCAAAAGATGCCAAGAATATGTGCAGTCGAGTGCGCAGTTGGCAGAATTTGTGTTCTACCTTTTTTACGTCATATCAAAATGCCCTATATATATATATATATATGATCAGCGGTTTTCTTCTGTAATCGGGTTGCGAGTCACCCTTTGATTGAGGGATTTTTCGGTTGTTAAGTTCGAATCAACTATACTGCCGCGACAGCTAACGGCTGTTTTCGTGATTGATTAAATAAGATTAATTAAACATTTCAAAATCTGCTTGAGTTAAAGGGCTAAGTAAACAATGTCGTTGCCTCCCAGAATTTTACAACGACGCTGTAGGAAAATTATTTTAAATAAGATGTGTTAAACATGTAATTTTCATCAAAGTTTTCTTTCTCTTTTTAATATTCATGTGAAAATATATTTTTAAATGAAAAGAAAAGTTATTGTTTGCATTGTTTTAAAATTTGGCAACAATAGTTAAAAAAAATTACTTTTTTGAAATATGAAATAAAAGGGATATAATGAAATTTTTAATAAAAATAAAAATAAAATAAAAAAACTAGAAAAAAGCCAAATAAAAAAAATATTAGACATGGCACGCTACAAGTTCGTCAAGTTTGTGCCTGCGTTAGACGGTTAAATTTCTATGCATTAATTTTGGATCATACAAATCTTTTTTAACGGATTTTGACAGACTTCAACATTAAACAACACTAAAAATAATTTTTCGATTTAAAAACTACCTGCTTCAGCGTCTTTATTGAACACTTTTCTATGAAACTACCAATTTTCAGATTTTTATATCCAATAGTTTTCTTAATAGTAGACTAAAAAGACCTCCGGTCGCGGTCACAAAAAAAGTCATTACGACGGTGACAGCGTTAGTTCATTTTTTCTAGAATAGAGAGATTTTTAAATAACATTCAAGCATGCTTTTCTTAACAATTTATCTCAAAAATAAACATTTGTTTTCTACATTAATGTAAAAGAAAGTGGCAGAGTTACCACAATTTGCATTGATTGTCCATGCAATAGCAAATTAAAAAGAAAACAAGCATTTTCTTCCTTTCTTTTATACTTTTTAAACATGATCAACAAATCTTAAGTAACTGAGTTCATTTGCAAGCGTTGCCATCATGGCTACAATGTTCTTTAAAATAAATGCTGAAGAATAATTATAAAATCCCATCTTACTTTGTTGTTATTATTATTATTAGGAGTTAATCTTCCTTAATTGGGTTGCATGCGGATTTAAAAATACAGTAATCGCTTAACATTCGCGAGTTTTGATTATTCGCGAAATAAAATAAAAAAATGAGGAACATTTCAACATTCGCGAATACTTAACTTGGTTATTCGCGAATTTTGTTTTATAACGAATATTTTTTTACAAAGAGAACTCGCTTTGTTTCACCAATTCCATAAACCATTTGACACTGGACAGCTGCATTGTACTGTACAGCCTAAGTTCCGAGAATTTCAACCCTTGTATCTTGTATTGAGGCAAAATATAGATCAGCAATTATAAGAAACGCGAAACATGACTTGATGCTAAAAATAAAAAAATCCTAAATTTTCAAAAATTCAAAATTTTTATTGCAAGTGAAGATTTTTCTGCAAAAATTACATGGAAAATTTTAAAGCTTCAACAATAACTTGTAATCCTTAACTTCTGAGGTCCTTAACTTCTTAAATTTAAAAGAGAAATCGAGATCGCAACTTTTCCTTGTACGGAAATTCCCAAACAAAAGATTTGTTGTTCCAAGCAATCGTATATCAATAAATTTTTTCAGACATCAACTAGCAACCAAACTTTGTACAATATGTTTAAAATTATTATTATTTATTTACTGCATGTACTTTTTAAAGCTTAATAAATATATTTTTACGTTTCAATTGCTTTTTTTCCATTAAAAAAAAATCATAAAACCTAAGTCCCTTTTATGCACTGGAAGATAGTCTCAAAATTCGCGGATGTTTCCGAGAACCTAACCTCCCGAATGTTAAGGGCTTACTGTATTCATGCTTGAAAATTATTACTAGTATTTTTAAAAATAGTAAATGGAAATAAAATCATCAAACAAATTGCATTTGACAGTTACATGGGTATATATTTTTTCTATCCGACGGAGTAAAAATTAAAATTGTGCAAGGTTAAAAAAAAAAAAAAAAAAAAAAAGAAAAGAAAAAAATTAAAAGCAGTAAAAGCAAAATTTATAGATCTGGTCGTTACCATCGTCAACATGACATCAGCGTTACTCATGGGCTTATTTTTTTTAATTTATAATATAATTAGATTAGACTAGGCCAGGGTCGGCGAACCTTTTTTGCCGCGTGCCAAATTTGCTCAAAAAATATTTTTCTTGACCATGACGTGCCAACTAGAAAACAAATTTACTAGTCGGAAAAATATTCGATTAAAATTGCTTAAAATTTTAAAAATATGAGGAACATACATGTAGATATTACACTGTAATAATTATGGCAACAAATATATTTTAGAAATTAATTAAAAAAAATAATGCTATGTAATTTGATTTCTATTGCTGCATCTTAATATCAGGTTAATTTTATGCAAACTAAACGCCGGATTTATGTGATAAGTGCTTTCAGTATGAGTTTTAATATTATTCATTAGTGAAAACAGTGGCTTGAAAGCATAGATAGACAGAAAAATTGTTAAAATGGCAAGCACCAGTATTTTTTTAATAGCTCTGAAATAAATTCAAAATTGTAATAACTTTATCATTAGGATTTAGTAATGTCTAATAAAAAATTCTTGTCGATAGTTTTCAAATATCGTCTTTGTTTGAAAATTTTTTGAGACTATAGATTTTCAGATTGGAATATTAATATGCCACACTTAATTTTTTTCAATTTCCATTTAATCAAATTTAGAAAAGATCAGTCGCAATTTTATGTAATCTCACTTTATTTTGATTTAGAGCCACAAGCAATGCCGTGCCAAAATTATTCTTTTGCGCGCCATAGGTTCGCCGTCCCTGGACTAGGCGATCAATAAAGGGTAAAGTCATAGGTAAAAATAGTTTTTAATTGAAAACTCTTACAGATATTTTACATTTAGTATATTTTCTTAGATTGTCCAACAACTACACCAAAAAGAGTTTTTATTTTTACTTTCTTATTAGCCGCAAGCCAGCGATTAACCGCGAAAGATTTCACCATTTATAGCAAACATTTTATTTTGATAATTTCAGATATAAGCGCGTAGTTCTATTGAATGTCAGTTAAATTAGTGTTTTATTTACATACTGGCTAATCCGCCCGGAGCCGTGAGAATAACCTTAAATAAATCTCAAATTTGGATGATTTTATATCTTTAACCCGATTTTGTATGAATTATATATTTTTAAATGAAAAAATATTGATATTTAGTGGTAAAGACGCTCGTATGAAGACATTTTCTTATTTTTTCACGTAGGGTCGTTTCGTAGTTTTTCTTAAAAATAGTTCTTGTTGTCCGAACGCTTTGAAATTTTTATCGGTTATAAATATATCCTTTTTAGGTAGATTTAGTATGAAATACTACCTATTGCGATCTCCCTTATGTTGGAATTTCTGAAATTTTTTGCAGATCTACACCGATCATGACCCCTAGAACCCAAAACCACCCTCAGTAAAAAACTTTATCTATCTATCTATCTATATCACTTTTTTTATGGACACGATAACTTCAGTAATTCTGCACAAATCTCTTCCGAACTGATATATAAAATCAATGGGTAGAAAATAGGAAGGAGTTTTGTGAAAACCGAAAAAAAACCCTATAACTTCTTAATTTTTATACATATCAGATCAGTTTAAAGTTATTATTACTTCTAGGAAAAGGGCCAAAAATTTATGTATCACAGATTTTTGATAAAATTAAAAATGGGCTCAAGGGGCGCAAAAATAGGGTTTTAGGGAGAAAAAAATTCATAACTTCGTCAATTTTTAAGATATCAAATTCATTTAAACTTATTATAAATCTTCTTAATATTATGTACAACTTTTATATTGACAAGTTTTTCATAGGACCGACTCTTACTGCGAAAAAAATTGGGGCAGGAGGGGGGTGAAGAAGAAAAAAATTCATAACTTCATAAATTCACAAGATATCCAATCCGCTTAAATTTATTATGCATCTTATCAATATTATATACAACTTTCATACTGACAAGTTTTTGATAGGATCAACTCTTACAGCAAAAACAAAAATTAAACAAAAATATGGGTTTACGAAAAAATTATCGTATTAAGGGTGTACTGAAATCCAAACGGCTTATTTTCTGACTCATTTTTAAATTAATTTTCGCTCTCAAACGCATCCAATTGGCAGGCTCTCTTATGCTCTTGCAGAAAAATGAAATTAAAAATTCGTCAGAAGAGGCCAGATAAAATTGTTAAACTGGGTTTATCTCTAATCTTGATTTAGTTTTTGTTGGTGAAATTAGTACTTAACTTCGAAATCTACCTCCGCCTGTAGGCCGAGTCGGCAGGGAATTTCTTTTTCAAAACCGAGCACCGTTAAAGAAAAGAAGGTTTTCTGGTAAAAAAAAAAAAGAGGTTAGCAACAATATTTTTCTGAACTGATTGCAGCGTTTAAGAGATAAAAGTACGAAATCTAAGAAAGTTTTCCTTTTTTTCGTATCCGAAACAGTTCGGCCGTAAGTGCGTTAAAAAAAACGGCAAAAACAACATTTGGTTCTTCCCTTCTATATGAGCTGGGAAAAGAAGGGACTAAGTATGAGCCTCCGTAAATTAGTAAATATAGCTTTCTTGATGAGTTTTTAATTAACATCTCGCCTAATTATCAAAAATAAAAATCTGAGCCTCAGGCGCATCAGGATCTGCATTGGACTACCCTCATCCAATTTTTCAGACTTCTAGGTGCGGTAGATTTCGCTAGCCATCGCAGATAGACACAAACACACACACAGAATGAAACTTTCTTTTATTAGCATAGATCTGTAACATTTTGACTTTAGCAATTTAGTTACGGAATATAATAGAGCTATTGCGGAAATCGTGAAAAGTTCTGCATAGCAGTGGCACCTGTTGGGAAATTTACACCAAAAACGTATCAGGATCAATTTATATCAGGGACTGACTGAATCTAAAGTTTGATGAAAATTTATGCATTAGTTCTTGAGATACAGTTATTGCAATAATCATGAATTATTCAGCATAGCAGCGCCACCTATTGAGCGATTTACACCAAAAAGTTATCAGCACCAAATTACATAAAGGACTAACTGAATCTGAAGTTGTCTGAAAATCCGTGTTTTAGTCCTTGAGATATACCTATTGTGAAAATCATGAGTAACGCAGCATAGCAGCCCCACCTGCTGGGCGATTTACACCAAAAAGTAATGAGCATCAATTTATATAAGGGACTAACTGAATCTAAAGTTTTATTAAATTCCGTTCATTAGTTCTTGAGATAGAGCGCCCACAAAATTTGTGTCACACACACACACAGACATTTTGTAAAAACATGTTTTTCGGGATTTCTGACTCCTAAAACGTGTAAATCCGTCGAAAGCCGGAATTCGAAATTTTTTAGGAATCCAATACTTTCTTCTTGTAAAGATAGAAGAAAGTAAAAATAAATATGATAATCATTAATTTACTTTTAAATAATTATTTTACAATTATGAAATTCAAATGAGTAGACGTTTTATAATAAATTGTATTTTCCTATGCAAGTCTATATACCGGGTGTCCCAAAAAGGACTGACTGATTTTAAAATTCAATAACTTGTAAACGGTGACAGATATTTAAAAAATTCTTGCAGGAGGGTTATGCATAAGGTCAAAAGTTTTTTTACAGTGATTTTCAATTTTAGTTCGAATTACAAACAATAGATGGCGCTGCGATCGATAGACGCTAATTTCAGTCTCGATTTTTCGTACTTCGTGGCCCGGATAATACATTTCCATCTCCTTTTTCCGCATAGAACAAGATAAAGGACCAAAAATCGAGCCTGTATTTAGCAACTATTGCTTACAGCGCCATCTATTGTTTGTAATTCGAACTAAAATTGAAAATCACTGTAAAAAAACTTTTGATCTTATGCATAACCCTCCTGCAAGAATTTTTTAAATATCTGTCACCGTTTAGAAGTTATTGAATTTTAAAATCAGTCAGTCCTTTTTGGGACACCCGGTATCTGGAATGATAAATTATGCAACAACTAATAATAAATTTTCCGCAATACCAAGCTACAACTATTTAAAATATTAGCGGCCTCTGCCACCTATGAGCTACGCTCATCAACCTCAAATAATCTGACGATAACAGGAACAGGATTAAATAGGAATTAAAAATACAATATACTTTTAAAGTGATAAAGATAAAGGAAAATATTCACTATAATAAAATAATTAAATATAAACGTTTCAGACAAAATAACAATGTTATAAAAATATAATACGAGCATAATTGAATGGAGAATGAAATGTAAAATTCCATTAGATGTTAAAACTACATCAGATTTTGGACAATAATTGAAAAACCTTCAGCCTCGAATGCTCTACCGTAAATCAGGCACTGTATACGATGGTATGCCCTCCTTAGTTATAGCATATAATCTCTGGTGCATATCCTCTGGGTTTTCTGCGACTACTCCGCTGCATGTTTTTGCTTTATAATATAGACAAATTTTGGCGACAGAGTGAAAAATCTAAAATTAACACTCTTGAAATATAAACTACACGTATTTTTTCTACCACAGTTTAATATACTTTGAAAAGTAGAAATGTAAATCATTTTAAATTAAATTGCTAAACTCTTATTGTTGAGCGACTTGAAAAATTAAAAACTGTATATGAAAACTATTTTTTATTTATTTTTGTAACATATTGGAATATCTACATAACTTCAAGTATTTGAACCACACTTTGGCACAAATTTGAAATACATGAACAAACTAGTCGGATGTGGCAATCCCAAAACTTTCTTCTAACTCATACATGTTAATACTTCCTGAAAACTGCAGCATAGCAGCGCCACCGGTTAGATGATTTACACGAAAATCTAATTACGAGGGCTGTTTTTTAAGTAAGGGCCGTTTTGTTGTATACACTAATAGGTGGCGCGCGCGCTGCAACGAGTGCTTGCGTCGTGTCCCGGCATTTCATGGGAACAACTGGGCTCAGTTGCAGCTGTGTAGGTACTCTGTACGGTCTGTTCTGTGTGTTTAAAATGTTCAAGATTTTCGAATCGCCCGCCCTGTGCAGGTACGGTCAGTGATACGTTTTTTGTCGCAAAGCGATTCAAAACATAAGACGCAGCATGCTGACAGAAGGAATTTTGCTACCTCATGACAATGCAAGACCTCACACCGCAGCTCTGACCCTAGCTTTGTTGGACACTTTAGGCTGGGAAGTTTTTGACCCCCCTCCCCTACAATCCCGATCTTGTGCCGAGCGATTTCCATCTTTTCCGCTATCTCAAACATCATCTGGGCGACAATCACTACAAGGATGACGAAGACGTGAAAACGGCTGTGACCTCTTGGTTATCGGAGCAGGCGGCAAGTTTCTATGAAGAGGCTTTTCTAAATCTAGTTATAAATTATAATAAGTGTTTAAACAAACTTGGCATCTATGTTGTAAAATAGAAAAATGTATGCAGAATCTGAAAATAAATTTGGTTTTTGAAAATTTGCTTTCATTTAGTTTTTATTTTCAAACGGTCCTTACTTAAAAAACAACCCTCGTAAAGCAAGAACTTTTGTCAACTTCTAACTGAATCTGAAGTTTGATGAAAATCCGTGCATTAATTTTTGAGAGAGATCTATTGCGGAAATCGTAAAAAATTCTGCATACTAGCGTCACCTGTTAGGCAATTTTCTCCAAACACTAATCAGGACGAATTTATATCAGGGACTAACTGAATATGAAGTTTGATAAAAATTCACGAATTTGTTCTTGAGATACAGCTATTGCGGAAATCCTGAAAATGCAGTATAGCAGTACCACCAGTTGGGCGATTTACACAAAAAACTAAACAGTACTAATTTATATCAAGAACTAACTGAATCTGACGTTTGGTGAAAATCCGTGCATTAGTTTTTGAGAAAGAGCGATTGCAATAATCATGAATAAAGCAGCAAAGCAGCGCCACCTGTTGGGCGATTTACACCAAAAAGAAATAGGAATTAAATTATATCACGGACTAACTGAATCTGAAGTTTTATAAAAAAAACGTGCATTAGTTCTTGAGATACAGCTATTGCGGAAATCGTGAAAAATGATGCATAGCAACGACCTCTGTTGGCCGATTTACACTTAAAAGTAATCGGCACCAATTTATATCAGGGACTAACTGAATCTAAAGTTTTATTAAAATCCGTTTATTAGTTCTTGAGATACAGCGCCCACAAAATTTGTGTCACACACAGACAGACATTTTGCAAAAACATGTTTTTCGGGATCTCTGATCCCTAAAACGTGTAAATACGTCGAAAACCAGAATTTGGAAATTTTCACGAATCCAATACTTTCTTCTTGTAAAGACAGACGAAAGTAAAAAACAGGTTTTTTCTTTAAGACCTTTCTTTAAGAACCTGTCTTTAAGACCTCTAAGGCTATTCCCCCTCTACAAGATGTGCTCGCTAAACCCCTGTCCAGATTCTACAGACTTTAAAAACACACTAATTTGCTACATTTTAAAAAGATTGCCCGATTACAGAAGATTAACTCATATTATCATGACCAGTGGCACTCTTCTATAATATGTCTGCTATTCACTTCCATTTGACTGGGGGGCTTTTTGGTGTCCAAGATCGAAGCCACTGTTGTCGTGACTGCTTGTTTTCATGACTGATTAAAAAAGATCGATTACACATCTGAATATCAGCTTGTATGAAAGGCTTAAGGGGGCCTTCTACATTAGGAGAAAAAAAAAAGCATTTTTTATGATTTTTTTTGTAAGAAAACTGCATGATGGATCTTTTTGAAATTTTAACAGTTTATTGTACATATCTTAAGGTATACACAAGAATTTTTTTATTAGATTTTGTTGCTTCTACTCTAAGTTATGAACAAATATGTTCAATCACATTTTTTGACACGGTGGGCAAGATTTAAAAAAAAACTACTCAATGGATCATCTTGGTTTTTTTTTTTAATTAAAGCTTATTTAATTGCCTTCAATATGAATTAAAGATTTTACTAAAATTATTTAAAAAAGAAAAAAAGTTATTAACAAATAAAAATAAATTTTTTTAACAATTTTTTTTTTTTTTTTTTTTTTTTTTTTTTTTTTAATCAGCCATTACATATATTTTTTTTTTAAATAAATTTATGGGTTCCTTTAATTTAACTAGAAGCTATACTCACGAAGTTTACGAAAAAAAAATTATTTTTGTGTTTCAGATAATTCTATCACGCCCACCGTCCAGACGAAAATTTCCAAAGCAGTCGAACATATTTGTTAAGCAACAAAATCTAATCAAAAAAATTCTTGTGTATACCTTAAGATATGTACAATAAACTGTTAAAATTTCAAAAAGATCCATCATGCAGTTTTCTTAAAAAAAAAAAAAAAAATCATAAAAAAGTGCTTTTTTGTGGCCTCCAAATGTGGAAGGTCCCCTTAAGTGAAAAATGCAGGCTTTTATAAAGTTTAGAAAACTTTTCTTTTAGATGCTATAAGAAAATAATTTTAAATATGATATAATTTTCATCATTAAATGTTTTTTGCACGTAACAATTTAATTTTTCAAATATTCAATCATAAATGTATATACAGAGTGTTCCAAAATTCGACTGACAAATTCAGAGGGGTGATCGTAGGCATCAAGAGAATGAAAAATGACCCAAGAACATGGGGTCACAAACCATGTATTTAATCAAAAATACAGGGTGTTTCATCCTAACTCAATTTGGGTTGATGGTAACAACTTTCAGAAAACTGAAATTACAGTTGAACCTCGTTATCCCGACGCTCTAATGACCAGAAAAAAGTGTCGTCATAAGCGGAGTGTCGAGGTAACCGGAGTTGGAGAAAAATATGCTTATAAAAAGCTGTATTTTTAATTAATTTAAGACGATTTTAAATTCATAACTGTTCTTGCAGTTTAAAAAAATAAAACATTATTATTAAACAAAATAAGCACAAAAACGAAATTTAAAAGAAAAATCAGGTTTATGATGACTTGTTTTTGTAATGTTACATGAAATATTGATGAATTAAGGTTTGCTTATCCCAAGATGTGCTTCCTACAATTCTTTTTTCAATGTTGTACAATGAATTGTAATTAATATTCCTTGTTACAGAAATGGATGTTAGATAATTTCTGATCGTTTCAATGCAGTGCAATGCTACGGTTTTAGTCGTATAAAAAACGCCGTGCAACCACAAGAAAGCGCCGAGTGACCAGAACAAAAAGACGGTGAGTAGAGTGATACGTTTACCTGGAGCTTCAGGGGGTTATTCATAGTGTGTGGTTTTATTTATTCAGATAAACGATTGAAGTAAAATTTCTCATTTATCTTAATGGATATTTTAGACATTTTTGTGAAAAGTTTGGCAAAGACATTTCTTACCACTTAATTTCCGGGCTTATAAAATGGATTATAAAAAATGGACAATTTTCAGAAACCGTCGAGATATCCGGAGTTGAAAATTATTCAACGACGTAAAATCCGGAGTTTACATACATTAAAATCATATACAGAAAATCGGGACATTGAAAACTGACGTTAAAACCGGGTGTCGGGATAACGAGGTCCGACTGTATTCATAGGCGTAGCGTGACCAGAAATTTGGGGGGGGGGCACCAAGTAAAAACGGCGCCCGGAGCGAATTTTCAATCTTGCGCCCCCCCCCCCCCCAAAAAAAAAAAAAAAAAAAATCTCTCTCTTTTTGATGGGTGTAATAAAATTGATAAAGTGCAGAAACATAAATAAATTCTATCAAATAAATATTTCGTGTTTATTTTGGAACTTTAAAAGGTTTATTTTTAATTTAGAAATTCTGCACAACTAAATAACATAAAAGAAAATTGTACTTATTTGTTAAAGAGTTCATGATGTTTTGCGACAGGAAAAAAAATAATCAAGAGAGAAAAAGAAATTTCACCGGAAAATGATAAGCGGCCAAAAAATTAATAAACAAATAAAAGGGTGGTTCGTAGCATAAATTTCGCACCCGGTGCGACCTCTCCTTTAGCCCCTCTTTTCACGCCTCTGGGAGTAACGCCCCTAGAGGTCTGCACGGACCGCAATTTCCAGCCCCGAGCCCAGCCCGGTGAGAAAATTAAAAGTTCCACCCGAGTCCGGCCCGTTCATATTTTCACAGTTTACGACCAGGCCCGGCTCGTACAAAAATCAGTCAAAACAAGCCTGGCCCGTTAAATATCAATTAAATCAGGCCCGGTTCTGCTCGACTCAATTTCTCAAAAAATTCCGATTTTTCTTAACATACAATTGCAGGGCTGCCACTTACTACTAAAATGCTACAAAAAGCGACTATTTTCAGCATCCGGCGGCTATGGCGACTATTTTAGGTCGAAAATCATTAAAAAGCGACTATTTCATGAAAACCCGCTACTTTTTTCTCATTTCAGCGACTATTTTTACTGAAAATACTCGATCTTTTTCTTCAAAGTGCCTGCAAAGTCAACATCCCAAAAGCACTTTTCCAACGGTTGTGTGAGGAGATTCGCGATTTTTTCCTCAATCAATCGACGAAAATAGTTATTTCTTTTTGCTATCTTTTGTTATGATCTTTGAAGAAGATTTCGCAGTTTTTCCTATGACCTATTGCAAATTTCCCGATTTTTTGGGGGCGATCGTTTCACGGAACTCAATTTTTTTCCCCCGCGATACTTTGCCAAATTCCGCGTCTTTGTTTCTAGCGATCGTTTTACGGAACTCACGATTTTTTTCCCGCGATCCTTTGCCAAAATTCGCGAATTTTTCTGCGACAGATTGGCGAAATTTTTTTTTTTTCCGCCACCATTTGTCGAAATTCGCGATATGTATTTTTTCACGACCGATTGATGGCATTCGCTGTTTGTTTCAGATATCATTTTACGAAATTCGCTATTCTTTTCCACGATAGTTTGTCGAAATTCGTGATTTTCTTTTCAAAACCGACTTACGAAATTCTTGATTATTCGCGCAAAATCATTTGTTTAAATTCTCGATTTTTTACGCGATTATTTGACCAAATTCGCGTCTATTCAAGGGTGATTCTATTCCGAATTTTCCAAAAATTTAAGGCATTTGGTTCCGAAAATTAAAAAAAAATCGGTTATTAGTTCGAAAATTTGGTCATAAAAACTATCGCGAATTTCGGCAAATGGTAGCCAAAAATTCAATTACGACAATCGTTCACAGAAAAAATCGCCAAATTTCTTCAAAGGATCGCAGAAGAAAAAAACTAATTTCGCCAAAGAATTGCGGAAAAAACGCGACTTACGAAAAAATGCAAACTTCGTTAAGGGATCGGGAAAAAAATACAAAATTCCCCAAGGGATCGCAAAAAACACAAATTTCATCAAAAGATCGCAGAAAAACACGAATTTCGTCAAAGGATCGCAATAAAGAAACACAAATTTCGTCGAAGGATCACGGAAAAACGTAAATTTTGTTTAAAAGATCGCGGAAAAACGCGAATTTCGGCAAAGGATCGCGGTAAAAACGCGAATTTCGCTAAAGGACCGCCGAAAAAACGCATAATTGGTGACGGGAGGAGATTCCCCCCCCCCCTTTTTCTCCTCTGCTGTAACCTTTCGGAAAATTTGCTGTAAATTTCAGAATTTTTTTGCTCAGACCCCTGCTGTCTTTTTGTCCGCGACCATTTGACGAAATTTTCAATTTTTTTTCTCTTGATCGTTAGACAAAATTCGTAGTATTTTGTGCATTATTTTGACGAAATTTGCGACGATTTTTCGGTGACAGATTGACGAAAGTCACCATTTGTTTCCGCAACCTTTGATAAAATTCAAGATATTTTTCCACGGTCCTTTGAGAAGAACCGCGATTTTTTTTTGTCGAATTACCAAAATTCGCATTTTTTTTTTTTCTGCCGATCGTTTCATGGAGTTCACGATTTACTTTACACGATCCTTTGCCAAATTTCGTGAATTTTTCTACGGCCGATTGATGAAAATGATATTCGGTATTTGTTTCAGAGATCTTTTGACGAAATTCGCGATATTTTTTGCTCGATTTTTTGCGAGACTATTTGACCAAATTCGCGGGTTTTTTTTTTTCCTTGTCCGCGACAGTTTGACAAAATTTTCGATTTTCGTTCCGTAATGGTTAGGCGAAATTTACAAGTTTTCTTTTTTCGAGACCGATGGAAAACTATTTTTCTGCGACCAATTGTTGATATCTGCAAAATCCCATGTAAAATACACAATTACATATCTTTTTAAAACAGTGACTAATGAATATTTTTAATATATTGCACAATAAACACACCCTTAATATCAATCGTACGGGCAGGGCCGAAACTACCCTTTTTTTGCGCCCAGGGAAAACATGGATTTTGGCGCCTTACCCCCCCCCCCCCCCCCCCCCACACACACACACACATCTCCTCATGCACAATAAAAGTTATCGACCTCAGGTACCCTATGCAAAGAATAAAAAATAAAAATAAAAATCATTTAACAGTTAAAATTAGAATAAGAAATATGTAAACAACTTTCCCATAGGATTAACATTAGCTTGAACGTTAAGGTCCTACACTAGTCACGCGAAAAAAATGGAACGCTAATACTAAACGTATGGGAATGTTCTTTTTAAATTTTTTCGCTTGCATATCAGTAGTTTTAAATGATTTTTTAGCTTATAAAAGCTGAGGTTGAATTCTAACTGGGTTAGTGTTCACATTTCCGATTTTGGTTGCAGATATTTTTTATAAAATTACTTTCACTTCCAGTACAGGTTTCTAAACTTAAAAGTATAGCAACACTAAAGATGAATCTAAACTATCCTAGGAAAATAAAGCATTGTAAAATATTAAAATGCAAGAGAAAAATTTGAAAAGAACGCTCCAATAAGTTTAACATTAGCTTGCGAGTTTCTTTGTATTTCGTATATATATATATACAATTTTGTGTGAAACGACAAACAAAATCTTCATTTAGCGACCCCTTCGCCTTTATTCTGATGCTTGGGGCACATACCCCTTCTCTACCCCCCTAGTTTTAACCCGGGCTATATTCTTAAAAAAGCGGGTTACTATTCTATCGTGCATATATTTCAACCCTTAGTTTTTAGTCATTGACAGTTGCCCGACCTCGCGTCCTTTCAGGCCGGATCTGTATGTAAAAAAAAAGTAATTTTAGTAAACGGCATGGGCGGCAGCATTTTTCAGTTGTCACCTACCTAGGAATGGCAAAAGGACGAGAAATGTAATTTGGGACGGTAAAAGCAGGGGCCGCTGCGGCTTTTACTCATGGCGCCCTGGGTGAGAGTTTTTTTTTTTTTTTTTAATCACGGGCAGTCGTCCAAGCTCGCCTCCTTTCTTTAAGACTGGATCTGGTTGGTTGCAAAAAAAAAAAAAAAAAAAAAAAAAAAAAAAAAAAAAAACAATTGCCCCAAAAGTAATGCAAAAAATAATGCACCAAAAGTAATGCAAAAAATAATTGCACCAAAAGGAACAGAGCGGCATTTTTCTACTTCCGCCTGGGTTAGCAAAACGCGTAGAAATGACAAAAAGAAGAGAAAAAAATCATTTTGGGGGATAAAGGCATAGGCGCCTTCATTAGCCATGGCGCCCTGTGGGAGATTTTTTACTGTACCACTGTAAATGCTATACTCATTTCTTTTCTTTTAAAGGGTTTTACTAAAGCATTTTGCTTTGTGCACCCCTTCCAGGTCCGAAACTAGCTATATTTTCACTCGGGGCAGACATGGATTTTGGCGCCCCTCTACTTCCTCCGCAAAGTAAATTTACAAAAAGAAATTTACGAAAGTTTCTGTTAGCGGACTTATTTTAAAATTTAAAATGTGTAACAGTAAAATACGTAATATTGAAATATATAACCAGCTTTGTCAAATATATTCATTAAAACCTGTAAAAAAAATTGAAAGGAAGCTGAAATAATTATGCTTTATACAGGTTTCCGTCTTAGCAGATATAACTGTTGGTATTCTTTCTGTTGAAACCATGTAGTTTTTTCATTTAAGACAAGATTCCATTATAGACGCATTTCATTTTTCCAGATTTTACTGTTGTTGTAGCATTACAAATAATTACAATTGAGGCAATTTAATATTATAGTGATATGAGTCACATTGTTTTAGGATAAAAAAAAAACCCAGGATTTACTGTAGGCATAAAACTGAATTCCAGTATTCAAAAATATCTTCCTGTACTATCTACACCAATTTCGTGGAATTATCACTTATACCACTCTTCTTATTTATAGATAGATATGTCAACATACTTTCCTCAACCTAATGCTAATTTTCAAATTTATGTATGACTCAAAACAAGAATAACAAAATTATTAAGTTTTTACTTTTTATTTTGTGAAATTTCGACCGCTTGGTTTTTATTCTCCCAATCAGTCACCTGACCTCGCCTCCTCTAAGGCTAGATATGGTGATATGCATGTAAAAAAGCAATTATAAGAAAAATGATGGGGTTATTTGCTGTCTTGTATATTGTAGGCGAATCTTTTTATCTATTTGACAATTTTAATGCACTTTAGTCAGCTTTTCTTTTTGATTTTTCTGCTAGAAATTTTTTTTTTACACAAATTTCACACGAACATATATATATAATGCATAAAACGGCAAACCAAATTGTCATCTGGCGCCACCTTCGCGTGGCGCACAGGGCACAAATTTCACACGAACATAAATATAATGTATAAAATGGCAAACCAAATTTTCATCTGGCGCCCTCTTCGCGTGGCGCACAGGGCACAAATTTCACACAAACATATATATAATGTATAAAACGGCAAACCAAATTTTCATCTGGCGCCACCTTCGCGTGGCGCACAGGGCACAAATTTCACACGAACATATATATAATGTATAAAATGGCAAACCAAATTTTCATCTGGCGCCCCCTTCGCGTGGCGCACAGGGCACAAATTTCACACGAACATATATATAATGTATAAAACGGCAAACCAAATTTTCATCTGGCGCCCCCTTCGCGTGGCGCACAGGGCACATGCATCCTCTGCCTCCCCCCTTAATTTCAGCCTTCAATTAACGGCCTCCCGTTTGTTTTTATTGTCCCGGGTAACCACCCGACCTCGCCCATAGCAAGACGGGAAAAAAGAAAGCTCAACGCTGCTCAGGGAGAGAGATAAAAAAAAATTGAACAGCCTTCATGGAATCTTTCCATCAGAACAGTCAGAGTCAAACAAAATCTTCATTTGGCGCCCCCTTCGCTTTTCGTTCTGGCGTCCGGGCACATGCCCCTCTGCACCCCCCCCCTCCCCCAGGGAAATCGGTTGGCGTTTGGCAATTATCGGTGAGGGACAGTTTCACACAGAAGAGATGAGTAGAGACTGACTTTGGAAAATGTTAGTGATTCTCCTGACAGTTGAAGTGATTTAAATGATAGAAGATACATGGTGCATTTGAATTGGAGAAAGAAAACAGCCCAAGAGAACAGCTCTTTCTTCTAATTCATTTGCAGTCTTCTGTTATACATGAATCTTTTTATATATTTGTAAATTTTAATGCAAATGGTTCTTCAAAAAAAAAATTCTTTCAAAAAAAAATCTGCATTTGGCGCCCCCTACGCTTTCTGTTCTGGAGCCCTGGGTTCAGAAGGTTGGGGGGGCACATGCCCCCCCGACGCTACGCCTATGACTGTATTATGATATAAAACATTTAACAGACATTCTCACCTTTGTTGTAAATGTGATAACACCAAACAAAAATGGCAGAAGTTTACATTATAGGCACCAGCAGTATGCACTTGACGCCTCACATTTTGGACTGAGATTATTAGTTCATACGGTATCGTCGATTGCTAGAGCAACGTGTTTTTCCAGATCTTTTCGTGATGTTATCCCATTTCACACAAAACAAGGTACACATCGTCGCATTTTCATTACAATGTTTTTATTTTTCTCGAAATTATGACTGTCAACCCAAGTTCAGTTAGGATGAAACACCCCGTATTTGTGACAAAATAAGTATTTTGTGACCCCATGTTTTATGGCAATTTTTCATTCTCATGATGCCTACTATAGCACCTCTGAATTCAGGCCGAAACTAGGGGGGGGGGGGGGGGAAGAGGGGGCATGTGCCCCGGGCGCCAAATGAAGGATTATACTTTTGGAATGGATCATTTTCTTCTGATGGACTGATGGCTTCTATTATTATGAAACAGCCATTATAAATGAAGTGTTAGGTGAAGATGAAAGAGCAGTCGTAAAAAGTTAGAACTCTGATTTTCTGGTCAGAATGGGAAGAAAAAAAAATGGCCGTTTTTTTTTTTTGTTTTTTTTTTTTTTTAATTATGACCTTTTTTTCTTCCCATTCTGACCAGAAAATCAGAGTTCTAACTTTTTACGACTGCTCTTACATCTTCACCTAACACTTCATTTATAATGGCTGTTTCATAATAATAGAAGCCATCAGTCCATCAGAAGAAAATAACTCTGTGAAAGCGGAGACTCGGTTAAGCAGGACTCGAATACTGTAAAAGTACTTATTTTCGCGAGCCCTTCGTAATCGCGAAAATTTAAGTCTCGCGAAATATATATATATACAGGGTTAGCGAAATTAAACTTCCGCTACTCAAAGGGTCCTGTAGACCGTTCTACTACTCCGAATAGAAAAATATTTGGACAACAGACCATTTGGAAGATGCGCTCAAGATTTCCGAAATAAAAAAAAATAGTTTAAAAAATTGCTACCAGGTGGCGCAGCGGGCCGCCACTTTGCAGGAACGTATGCAAATGTCACGCACGATAAAAGGAAGAAGTTCGTGCCCCAATCAGATGAGCATTCCAAAATGCCGACGTTGCCGGAGAGAGCACTGCTAGTCAAACTGCACTACTGCAAGTGTGAGAATGCAGAGGCAGTTGAGAAGGAGTTCCGCCGTCTCAAGAAACAACGACGTAGACCGATATGGGAGCGTGCTCTTAAAGACATGATAATGAAATTCGAGCGAACAGGAGAGTTAGGCGATCTGCCGGGAAGTGGAAGTAAAAGGGTACCACAGCAGTCGTAGCGGATACTGTTACAGCAGTCGTGGAAGCAAGCACTGAATCGCCTCATGGAACTTTCAGTGTACCGACGATTTCACGTACTCTTAATATGCCCTGCTCCACTGTCCGACAATGCGTAGAATTCTGAACTTCTACCCGTATAAGATTCAAGCGGTTCAGCAACTGGAAAGGCAAGACCCGGACGCTCGCAAACATTCGCGCTACAATTTCTCGCAAGAAAGGTGATTTATGATTCTTGGCCAAGAAAATTCCGTACCCACTTATTGTCCTTATTCTGCTTCTTATGTGTAAGACCACTGGTCCTTCAGTGCTTTGGGATCTCAGTTTGCCCTTTCTTCCCACGATAACTCACAGTGCCATCTAGTGACGATTTTTATAGCCATTTTTTTATTTCGGAAATCTCGAGCGCATCTTTTGAAGTGTCTGTTGTCCAAATATTTTGCTCTTCGGACTAGTAGAACGGCCTGCAGAGCCCTTTGAGTAGCGGAAGTTTAATTTCGCTAACCCTGTATTTTCGCCTCAAATAATAATAGAAAATCAGAAATTTTTCACTTATCCAAAATTAAATGATTGCAGTTACTTAAATAAGAAATAAGTAAAAAATATTTTTTGAATACTGACAATTATTTCTTGAATACTATACAACTACTTTTGAATAAAAACGATAATACAACTAATAGAATGCAGCTCATTCACTTACAATATTTATACCATCTTCTTTGAAGTCATTCATTTTTAGAGCGATGGGGAGAGGGAGGGGGAGGGGCGAAGAACTTTTCGGACAAAAGGAAGTTTCTTAAATTGCCTAATGCAAAAGTCGTTCTATTTAGGTAGTTTCGGAATTTGTCAACTTTCGGTTCAGTTCAAAGAAAATTCGCGAAATTTTCAGCACGCGAAATCACCGATATCTTCATTTTCGCGAAAATAAGTGCTTTTACAGTAATCGGGACTCTAACTGTATATTTGTTTAAAAAAATGATCTTTAGAATATTTTTGTTGGTGTTCAGAGGGGACTCATGAACCCCGTGACTTCCCCCTTGGATCCGCCATTGTAGATTACGTAGTTCAGTATTACATATTTTAAATTTAAAAATAAGTCGGCTATTAGAAAACTAGTAAAATTCTCTTTGTAAATATACTTTGCGGAAGAGGTGGGGGGAACGCCAAAATCCATAATTGCCCTGGGTGCATAGTTTCGGCCCTGTCTGAATTTGTCGGTCGAATTTTGGAAACACTTGTACATTCCAATTAAAAATACAGCTTGGAAACGCTATAAGAAAATAGTTTTAAATATGACGCGATTTTTGCCATTAAATGCTTTTTGCACATAATACAGTAAACTCTGCCTAAGGCGGAAGCGATCGGGACCAAGAAAATTTTCCGCAGTAGACAATATTCTGCCTTAGACAAATTTTACTCTATGTCTATGCATTCACAGGGACTTGAAAATCTTTCTGAGTTAGACAGATTTCCGTCTTACACAGAGTCCGCCTTACAGAGAGTTTACTGTAGCTTAATTATTATAAAGTTTCCTTCCTTTAAAAAAAATTCATAAATCTGGCAACAGTAGGTAAAAAAAGTCTATTTCAAATTATGAATTAAATCTCTATTCAGATAATGAAATTTTTAATAAAAAATTGGAAAATCACAATCTAACATCATCCTATATACATTGACAGCTCAATTTTTTTTTTTTTAATTTCCACATCTAATATCACATTTTATTTTTCCCTGCAACATAGTAGATTTTAAGTCTGATAAGTATTAATAGTAATAATCTTAAATTTGATAAATGATAATAGCAATCATTTTATGTTCTATTGAAATAATTTGTACTTTGTTTGTTTTTTCAAAGCTTTGAATTTTGTAATTTTTACTATTTTATCTAACTTTTTTTTTATAAAAACTTAAATAATTCTGTGAAAAAAAAATGCAAAAATTCTTTTTAAATTTGATCATGACAAGTCTATATTATTGCTGAATAAAACTGTGTATTGCTGAGTAATTGCAAAAGAGATATACACAATTTATAGTAGAGTGCACCATCGTCCTATATACAAGTTGATACAGATAAGCATGGTGAATCCCAATGCACTGACACTTGTTAATTCCACTCTTCTCTGTCTCGCATAAATTTTAAAATTTCTCTGTAGGTGTTTTTACAAGCGGTAGCTGTAATGTATCAGTTGTTAGGGGCCGTTCAAATATTACGTAAGCACCCAGAGGGGGGGAGGGGGTTAGCGATTTGCTTATTTTTGCTGACAAGGGGGAGGAGGGGGGTTTGAATGATGCTTACGTAAGACATTTTCAAAATCTCTTAACTTGTAAAAAAAAAAAAAAAAAAAACTATTAAAAGTTTCAAATTGAAAAAAAGAAATAGCAAAAGAATATTAAACTTGAAGTTCTGATGTCAGCTATTTTGACCGCACAAGGAAAACAAACGATCTCTTTTATCTAGAGGTGACTATTCATCTTTGATGCATGAGGGCTTATTATCTCTAAGAACTTACAACTATTTCCAATTGTGAGAATAGAATAGAAATATAATTAAATGGACCGATGTGATATATTGTATTGTGACAATACGAGTTTTCTGGGAAAGTTTCCAAAACATAAGTAAAATTCCATCTTCTTTGCTCCCACACCTCCTCTGCTAAGTGGTTGAACCACATAACCATAATGACCGACTGCTCTACTGTCTGGTGTCTCATGAGTTTTGAAAACCTCTCAGTACTGTAGTGTAGTGGCGTTTAAAATAAATGAAATCGGAAATATGTCTTCATTTCGAGAAATCTTGTATAAAAAACTTTTTGAAAGTTTCAAAAAGTCTGTATCAGATAAACCTTTGAAGGATATCCAATCTAAAACTAATGATGTGTAGTGGCAGTACAAAAGGTGTTCTAAAACTGACAAAGAGTTAGAGGTATTGGTGCTAAAAAGAACGAGGACGAACTGCGTAAGGCAACCAAAAAGAAATCAGTTTTCCTTGATTGTTTTATAAAGGTAATTATAATCAATTTATTCTTAAAATTTTAAATATATTTTATCATAACTTTAAGTTTACATAATTACTTATAAAAATTGGAAAAAGATAGATAAGATAAAATGACCGTGTAGCCTTGGCAAAACATGGTCAGTATGGCAATAAATAAAGACCAAGGAAATGTCAAAAAATGAGTTATTACTTTTTAATAAATAGGGCATAGCCAAGCTAAACCTTATTTTTTCTTTTCAAATAACTCTAAAATTAATGCATCCATGGGGGAAAAAATTAAAAATATATAAGTTTTGTAGCAGATAATCTTCTGTTTTCAAATTTTGTACCTTACTAAAAATGAAATGTAATCCAATTGGATTGAAAACAACGTGTCTTATACTTCTACTACTATCTTAAACATTGACGGTTATCCTGCAACTGCCACACATGTTGATTCAGGCGAACCAGACTCTCTTGGTTATGACTTGGATTGATATTCGAAGCACGTACAAGAAAGTCAATACTTGCTGCAAATTGTAAAATGCAAAGGAAAGAATTGTTGCTCTCCTGCACGCAGTGGATTATTTCGTATATTAAAAGGACGATTCATTCCTTCTCCAATTAAAGTGATACAATCGTCAAATGACATCATTATTAAATTACAAGTGAGGAGGGGGAATTTATAGATTTAAGTCTCCGTCTGGCCTTAAATCTGAATATTACAGCAAAGGGATTTTTAAAGATGCCGTATGACTATTTTTTACCCTTGCATAAAGTCGCAATTATCCGCAAAAACTTGTGGAAGTTGTGGCCAATGTCATGCGTCTCAGAAGTCAGCAAACAGACACAAAAAAATTCAACACAGTGAAAAAAGCGAGAAGGCCTGCCCTATACGACTATTGAGAATTGCTGCTCGTCAAGCAAATGAACTTATGTGCGTCGTAAAATTTGTGGAAGATATAGAAGATGTTGAGTGGATCAATGAAGATGAAGTTGATCAAAGTTGCATCTGAAAAGAAAGCGATGAAGATAATCAAGTAAAACTGGAAACCAATATCACAACAGATATGGAAAAATGGCTTGAGCAACTGTGGTCAGCATCGGAATAGATATGGGCATGTTCAAATTTAAATTTTACAAACGGCTAAGTTCTTCAAGAAATTTTCTTAAATAGAATTGTAAGGAAATAAAACAAGCATTTTATTATTTTTTTTTTTAAAGTCGAGTAGTTTTTTATTTGAATTACCGTATTTTATGGAAGAAACGCCGCGCCGTTTACGATTTTTTTTAAAATACCAACTGAGTTTCCTTAATTTAAAAATTCATAAAAATATTTAAAATCGGATTTAAATATTTTAAATAAAACTTCAGACATCTTAAGATATTAAAAACAAGGCATCCTACACTGCTCAGAAAACTTTGATTAAAGTTAGGTCAATGTGATGCTCATGACAAAAGTAGTGTTCCGACGGATGCGGCATTGTGCTGCGTTTCTTCCATAAAAAACGATAAGTCCTAATTTTTTAAAATTAAATTATTACTGTTAAAAAAAGTGGAGAGGGGGGGGGGGGGTTGATATTTTCTTACGTAATTATTAAGGGGGGGGGGGGGTTGTGATTTGCTTATTTTTGCTGACAAGGGGGCAGGGGGAGTCAAAAATTGCCAAAAACATGCTTACGTAATATTTGAACAGCTCCTTAGTGCATTGCATCATGAAGCAGGAAGTCAATGTAAAATTGTGTTTCAATTTGGGTAATTCAATGCTGCTGCGAGATCCTGCAAGTGGTACATTTTGCACAGCCTCATACTGCTCGGCATTAAACTACTGACAAGGAAGGTCTCAATACTGGGCATACTCAGAATACGTTGAAAAAAATGCTAGTGAAAGTACTCATGTATGTAATAAAGGATCAGTTAAAATTAGCGGCGGAATTACAGTAGAAAATCTGTAAAAAAATAAAATACTTTTGAATAATTGGCGTGAAAAGACGAAAGCAGCACGCAATTTGGCGAGCTGCAGTTTTCCTCGCCAAAAGCAGACGATTTTAATGAATCTGAAAATTGTTTGTTAATTGATTTTGAGAATATGTGGTATTTTATGAATTTAAACGTAAACCATGAAAGAATCTATTATTATTATTACATTTTGTATTATACTTGTTGCTTGTTGCCGATTTGAACGAAATTTTGCCATTGTTTTATTCTGCAATCCACAATTTTTTTAATTTAAACGGCTTTATCGGTTATAAAAATAACTTTTAACGCCAGATGAATAATGCTGCTGTAATACGTTTTCATACCGAAGAAGTTGTTTCCATAGCAACTAAGTTGAATCGACAGTGCTCGATGGGGCATATTTTTGAGTTTGGAACAATTTTAATCAATTTAAATTTTGTTTTAAATCGTAAAATATGATAGTTAAAATTCGTTATAAGTACATATAAATATATATGACAAAACTATAGTTAAAACAAACTAAAAATGACAAAGCTAAAGTCATTTAAATTAAACTTATTTAAACAAATTCAACATAAAAAGTTTTTTCCTTAAAGAGTATTCGACAAGCGTATGTTTTTAATTTAATTTCTTCGCCAAACGGTGATAAGTCGCCAAATAAGTGAAATTTTCATTATTTTTTTACGGACGTTCTACCGAGGTTCCGCCAAATTTTTTTTTTATAAAAAACATATATACCCATGGGAGAAGAACATTCTGTATTTTTTTCAGATTTTTCTGAGTATGCTCGTATGGAGACCTTCCTTGTGAGTTATCTCACTTTCTATACTCTTCTGGTCTTTTTCCACCAAACATTTTTTCTGTTGCCAAGCCTGAAATTGCCACTGAAAGGAGAGATTTGCAAACTTTTCAGATATCCAATTGATTCTCTTCTTCATGACGCAATGTACTTACAACTGTTATGTTGCTGCTACTGCATAAACAAGCACCTACCAAGAAATTTAAAATACTAACAAGGGAACCACTTTTGGTGCTGCTCGCATTGAGATCTGGTGCATTTTTTTAAAGCCCTACATTATGAGATTTGGGAATCGATAAAATTTTTCTGTTAAAAAAATATTTCATGATTTTCATTTTACAGCAGCATAACTTTCTGAAAATGCAATTTTCAAGACCACTTATCGGACTATTAACATTGAATTTTTTTAAAGAAAAGCATTTAAAAATAAAAATTAGTCAATAATAAGTGTAAAATATTGAAAAAGTTTGAAAATTCCTTCAAAAACCAACGAATTTGATTTTGAAAAACTGCAACATTATATTCATATTTTTGGCAGGGAAACAGTTGGCGTTTATTTTCAAAAGTAGAGCTTACCGGCAACCCTAGCCAAATGTCATAGTTGAATTTCTAATAGCTAGAAATTGTAATGTTCGACCTATTTAGCCACAGTAATTTTTCTAAATTGTGTAAAAATATTAATTTACTTTATGATTACTTTTACCAAAGGACCATTTAATACAGCAGCATTTCATTTCAAACATTCGAAACTTTATTCCATTTGATTTCAAAAGAAATTATTTTGCTTATTTTTTATTTCACTAAAAAAATAGTTTTCAATGATCTTCGAAGTTTTTATAGAATTATATTTATTACTTATATATTTATCATCTGCATAGAAAAAAAAAACAAAAAAAAAAAAACCTAACATTTGTTTCTTATGCTATCAATTATAAAAAAAAATCGCAATCTGATATAATTCTAGTAATATGTACTGTACATTTAGCCTTTGGATATAGTGGGCAGGAAAATTGTAGCACCATATTTGGCAAATTAACTCCCTTTTGGCGTGACATAAAAAAATAAAAGTGTACTAGTAAAAAATTAAAAGTATAAAAAAGTATATAAAATATGATTTTAACAGAGAAATCCTATCGGTTCTCTAACTTTTATGTATAGGGCTATAAAACACACCAGGTCTCGATGCTAGGTGAGAGCAGCACCAAAAGTGGTTCCCTTGTAAGTATCAAATTTATGTCAGGCAGTAAAGAACGTAATGTGCACATGTCAGTTTATCGGGTTGTTCACATTTTTTAAAGGAGTGCAATTCACTTTAATAGTCTCTATTTTTTGCTAAAAAAAAATATATATATTATTTTTACACAGAGTAAAGGTAAAATATGAATAAAATAATTTTTAGATGTTATAATTTTTTAATAGATGACAGAACTACTAGGAATAACATAGAAGATTTAAAAAAAAACAAAAAAAAAACAGGCAAATTGAAGAAATTCAATATTAAATGGAAAAAAGATTATGAAAATAGATTATACAGAATAATTGATTATTAACAATTAATATTATAGGTAATCTCATTTTCAAAGGAAAAAAAAAAATCTTTTCCCATCAAGATACTTCAGTTATTTATGCTCTTCAAAAGACATGCCTACTTTCCAAAATTCCAGAAGACTGTAATATTTATTCATACTCTTCATTAAAGAAACACATTTGAAAACCATTTTGCTTGCTACCTCCTCAACTATAAATTATATACTGGCATACACTTTAATATCAAAAGATTACTTTAATTTGAAATATAAATTTATATATTGGGAACATTAAACATGTTAATTCATTTAGAAAAAATGCATTTACACCTGTGTGGCTGTGGAAGTGACGAAATAACGGGATGTGACAAATCAGGCTCACCAATAAACCTCTGTCAGTAAGATACTACTAATAACTTCTAAGTGATTACTGTTATAATAATAGAACACAATTCACCAATGATTTAATAAAATAATAGGTAAGGATTTCGTTTCAAATACTTTATTTATGTATCTTTGTACAGTAAAATGTAATATTTCGTATGAAATTTATACAAAAGATGTTCAAGAAAATGGCAAAAATTACATACATGAAGATGAACTTAAATATATGAAAAAAGTGAAGATATCACATTTTTAAACATAAAAGTAAATTACAAGTAATATAAGCTTCAATATTACCTTGAGGAAAATAAGACTACACTAAAAAATAAAGGTAAACAAAATCACACAAATGGAGAATTAAGAAACCTGAAATTTATATAACCGTTTATATCCAATGTGATTTTAAAGTCTCCATTAATGAAAATCAGATATAGATATAAAATTAATACTTTTGTTCATAACAGAAGATTTTAGATTTCATCTAAAATACTTTTCTTTACCACATTTGTTTAGAAAGCACAGCCAATTTCATGAAACTTTTTAACCCCTTGAGGGGCAAGTGATTGTGTTCCTGTAATGTTGAACTCACACCGGAATCTTTGAAAAATTCTATTTCAAAATAAGTAAAAGCAATTTTACGGCTTTTTTCCGCCATAGTTAGAAAAGTAAAATTTAATAAAATTTTTCTGGTGTAAAAATTCATTAATCGTAGGTGGTATATAATATATATCGCCGCCCCTCAAGGGGTTAAAATAGATGTTTTGTCAATCCTCAAAAGTATGATTTTTTTTTTATGGTGTTAAAAGATGTGGTATGAAAATACACTATAAATATGTATATTTACAGATAAAATCACAAGATATTTACTTTTATAATTTTATGAGAATAAAAAAAAAAAAAATGTTTTTAATTAATTTAAGTATTGGCATATCTATTTTATGGGGGGAAAATGGGGGACTATAACTATCGATTAAATAAATCAGTTCTAATGAATGAATCTTTTAAAAATTTAATATTACTATGACAAAGTTTAACTTATTTTCAAGTATTGAGCGGTGAAATGTTTAAAATAGGTTTTTTTCTTACTCATTTGGACATAAAAGGTTAAACATTTTCAAAGACAAAAAGAAGTAGTAATTATTTAGATGTATTTGACATTAGCTTATGGAGATTTACATTAAACTAAATCTTCAAAAATAAACAAATTCAAACAACATTTTCGAAGAATAACTGGGAAATAAAAGAAACAGTTGATCAGTGAAACAAAATGAGAAGAAAAAAAAAAAAAAAATCAAACTTAAAATTATTTTTAATTGTTACTATTAAAATTAAACTGAGTATGGTGATTCTTTATCAGGAAGAAAAAGATGTAATAACACTTTGAAATAAGAAGCAAAAATTAAGTGCATGAGGAAAAAAGTTGATGCTCTCTCAAAATGCATAACTTTAAAAAAAAAAAGTATTTTTCCTTTGTAAAACATATTAATTCTATTTAGGCAGAAGACATAACTCATGTATATTAAAGGAGAAAATTTGCCTTGAAAGGTTTTTATAAGAAATAAAAATATGCTGAAATCATTCATAAGCAAAAGCAGAAGCTTCCAACAAGTTTGAATACAAAATAATGTAATGAAGGATTCTCCCAAATATTTTTTTTATGAATATACAATTGAATCAGATAAAATATAAAAAACATATGTAATACAAAAAATGAAGAAATGATAATATAAGAATATTTTAAGCAGATGCTTAAGAAATTTTATTTAGGAACTATGCATGAAAATGAGAAAATTTCTAAAAAAGTTTTTTTTTTTTTTTTATAAACAATAACAATATTTTGAAACCATTCACAGACTGATGAGGTCATCCAATACTAAAAAAGTTTTGATACAAAACAATGATATTCTTCCAAATAATCTCTTTAGTAATATTCAACTGAATCAGGTAAAATATAGAAATGTACTTAACATAGAAAAGAGACAATTAATAATACAAAATACTTGGAACATAAGAAAGATAATTTTTTTTTCAGTATAGTGGAGCATCATTTATTTGCTTGTCATTTGTGTATTTTTTACATTATTCATTTTAGAGCTCATGTCCCAAACAATGTTTATGCATTTTATGATAAGATATTTTTTGGAAATTCTTAATCTTATCTATACACCACCACAAATTTTTAATTTGACTTCCTCTTTTATTTTAAATCTCTCTTTCTTATTTAATCTTATGGAAGAAAAATAATTTAACTAAGGATTAATGATATAAAATTGCATTATGTGATCATTTTACTTATGATATTTTAGTATATGATCTATTATTTTTCTTGTGTAAATGAATTTTTATTTTTATTAGTAAATATGACTTCTTGTTAGGTATAAGAGAGCCAAAGTTAACTTTTAGCAGATTTCTTTTTAAAAGTTCTTTGAAAGACATATAAATGGTGCTCTACTGTACTTTATGAAATTATTAACTTAAGAAATCTACCATATTTTTAAAAAATACAAAATGAAATTAACTGGTTTTCAAAGATGCTACAAATCCTTTTAACGGAATAAGTTCAATATCAATCAGAAGCTCACATTTTGAAGCATTTTTAGTGATAGATTCCATGAATGTCTCAATCAACGAAGGCAATTCAGAAATGATAGCTGCATCTTCAGAACAAACATCTTTATCTACATAATGACAGCAACATTTATCATTATGACTAGATACTATAGTGTTCTTCTGCCAAACATAATCATGCAGATTGAACATATCACAGTAAGTACACAATAAGCAGGTTAAGCAATCAAGATAAATGCTGTATTCTCTAAAACTTTTTAAAGAAGGAGCTGATCCAAGATTTTCTTTTGATAATAATGTACTCTCTGTAGAAGAGTCTGATTCAGTTGGGTCTTTTGTACTGGATTCACTTAGCTTTGCACATAACTGGGAATCATATTCTTGGAGGAGTTTATCCATTGATTCACTCTTACTCAAATCAGCAGGCAGTTGTCCTTTATTATCTGACATTGTGAGTAACTCAGCCCCTAAAAAGACAATAACAATATTAAAAATCAGTAATGAATAGGATGTGTTATAGCACAGCAATTAATTACCACAGATTCTTAGTATTTCCTCTGTTTCCACAGACTCCTAGGATTTAAGACTGAAAATACTAATATTCTTTAGTAACAATAGCAAGTAAAAGGGAATCCAGTAGCAGAACTTTTTGTGACAATCTGTAGCAAATGGAAATTCAACTGCAACCACCAAGCAATACTGGACCAAGCCTATTATCATAAATAACAGCAACCCATAAAATAAGAAAAATTTACATTTACACAGAAAATACAATAAACACTTTAATCTAGAGACAAAAAGTAAATTTTAGCTATTTTTTTAAGCTGTTAGATTAATCTGAAATCTCTAAATAATTTGAAGCATCTGCTGTTGTGCTGTACTGCATCTGCTACTAGCTGGCCTAGAAGTGATTTTCTTCAAAAATATTATAAGAAATGTAGGAATTTTTATTTATATGTAAATACACCTATATGTATTAATACATTTACATACATAATATCATAGATGTCATACATAAATGACTAAAAGTAAAGACTATAATCAGGAGTAAACTACTTAAAGTTCACTTCTGACTATTTCAGGAATTTTGAACACTCTTCAGGAGTAAATTATTAATGTTTCAGGAGTTTGTACGCAATTTTTTTTTTTTTTTTTTTTTTAAAGCTCTATTTAAAAATATTTTTTCAATTATTTTCTGAATCATCACTCCTTATAGTATTTGCATCCATACAAACATAATCGAAATAGCGGTTACTTGGTAACAAATTATTTTTAACCCTATAGAGCAGGGGTTCCCATTCCCAAACTTTTAAACGGATGTATCACTAGATCAAAGTTCACACTTCCACATATCACGAGGTAACAAACATAAAGCTAATATGCGAAAACCTGAAAAGGAACATTTCTCCATTTTTTTTTCTACTTCTGCATTAGCTGAATTTATTTTATTCAAAAATGATTGATTATATTACTAAATTTGTACTTAGAGACGGCTTTATATTAAAATAGTACCATCATTGCATAATACATACATTGTTTTTCAGAAAAATAAAAACCGAATGACATATTGGTGGACACTGATTCACATACAGTGGGTTAATTGCACACAATTGTATTGTTAACAAGAAGAATGAAGCATGGCTCATCATGTCTGGTTCAATATAGTTATTTTAGCTGTAAGTCAGATTTGATGTTTAGATTATTCCTGTATTTGTTTTTATTACGTTTATTCACAGACGCACACTCATAAATCAGGATTACTTTGCTTTCCTTACTCGGGAAGTAAAAACAGGTTACAAATTACACTTGGATTTTTTTTTTTTACTTCAACTCCTCCTGTTTACATGCATCCAAATTTTACCCTTAGATATTTCAATTGGAAACCTGTTTAAAGACATTATTTTCAACATTTAAAAATGTTTTATTGATTAATAAAAAAAAAAAAAAAAGTCTTAACCCCTTGACCGCCAGGACGTACACTACATATTTTCTCTTATTTCAGTAATCAACGACCGTGACATACACCCCGTACGTCATTCACTACACAATAAGGGTTGCATATTTGAACCGGATTGGTCTGTGATATGCAACTGATATAACATGGTACTGGCCGAAGGTGAGTTTAATGATACATTTTACACCACATAGTGCAGTATATAGCCCTTCACTGGCAAAATTAAGCCTGGTGGTCAATGGGTTAATTTACAGGTATCTTTTCATATAAATCTATTAATTATATATTTTTAATTCTGGAAAACCGATTGTATGCTAAACATAATGTTTAAAGACAGTTGAGGTTCACATACCATAATTTCAGAACCCCTGTTATAGAACAAACAATTCGGGATCAATATCACTGTGTGCAATTATGTGACTGATTGATAAATTTGCTATTTGTATTAAGGAATAATTGAGGAATTTCACAATTTTTGGTCACGACTTAGTAAAGAAATTTGCTATTTTTTGCCACAAGTGATTGATGTTTTTTTCCCCTTTGAACAACCAACAGGGAAAAGCTTTCTTTTTCCCCTCTTCAATGACCAATTGATGCTTTTCTGAGGTACATTGAGGAAATTTGTGATTTTATTTCTGCACCTTCTTCCTTTTTCACAACTGATTTATGAAGCTCCCAATGTTGAATTTTTTTAAGCGACAAATTGACAGAATTAGCAAATTTTTTTTTCCCGTGGCTAAATGACAAAATCTGCAATTTTATTTTTTACCGCGAATGACTTTCAAAAATTACGATTTTTCATCAAAGGACGATCATCAAATGTTTCAAAATATTTCAATGGCTGACTGAAGGAATTGGTGATTTTATTTTTCCCGCGATTGATTGACAAAATCCGAAATTTTTTTTACAGCGAGTGACTATCAATTTTTGCAATTTTTATCAATGAAAGATCAACAAATTTCACAATGCATTTCAATGATCAACTGACAAAATCATTGATTTTTTGACTCAACAGACTGAAGAAATCAGAGATTTTTTCATGCAAATGATTGACAAAAACTACGATAATTTGATACAAGTAAATGCTGAAATCTATGATTTTTATCAATGATTGATGACCAAATTTTGTGATATATTACAGTGATCGATAGATGAAATCAGCATTTTTTTTAATGCGATTGAGTGAAAAAAAATCATGACTTTTTGTCGTGAGTAATTGAAGAAATACACAATCTTTTTTGCCACACTTGATAGACTAAGTTCTTGATTTTTAGCAACGATCAACTAACCAAATTTGCAATTTTTTTCAATGACCATCGGCAAAATCCACAATTTTTTTTTAATTACTGACTTGCAAAATTCATAATTTTTCTTACAAGAGTGGAAGGCTAAAAATAGGAAATAAAAATATAGGAACTTTTTCAAATTTGTAGGAAATATAGGAGCACCGCGAGGTCTGTATTAGGAAAGGTTATACTAATAGCAATATATAAACTATTACATTGTATTTTTTAAATAGCATTAAAATTTTTCTTTTCATTTTACTCGCAAGATTAGTCTCAGATTCTAGATAAGTGAAAATTTTTATATTGAATAGGGGGCATTTGCAGACTGATAATTGCTGTTATAGACATTATTATTTAAGCAATTTTGTTTATTCAAACATATTGGAGAAGGCATATTGAAGAGGAAATTGTGAAGCAATCTTCAGGATACATTTTTTTTAAACATGAATTGGTGAATATTCTTTAATATCTCATGATTTCTAAACCATGGATCACGATTTATCAATTGGACACAGACAATGACTTGGTAGCTTGCAAAATGATCGATCAAAAATATGTTATTAACTTAATCTGCTATGAAAAATACAATGAATAAAGTATGTTATCTCTTTTAAAAAATTACAAAGAAATATAAGTAAGCAACATTGGTAAATGCCAATGTTTTATTAAACTTTGAGTTGAGAGCAACTTGAGGTTAAAATTAACAAGCTTGTTTGTATATAAAAATCACACAGACCTTTTAAATGTATTTCTGTATAATAAAATGATTAATAAACTTATATTTCTATGTTTAGTAAAAGAAAGTTGTGTTATTATGCACATTATTATTATTGAGATTATTCACAATAGGAATACCTACAACTATTTTCATATATGTGCTTTGTATGAAAGTTTGCCTTTTTTTAAGATGTGAAATTTCGCAAACCCCTTCTTTTCTCAGCCAGACTGATTAGGCGCCAGTGATCCCAGGTCACGTGGTCTGACTAGAGAATTAATATTAAAAAACATTTTTTCTTTCTTGTTCCTTTTTTAGTTTAGTTTTATTGCGAATGTGAATCCCGAAAGCAGCATGCTGGCTGTGTATTTCTTGATTTTCCGAAAAGGGAGAAATAAATATTCTTGAACATATAAAAGAAATTATCTTGAATTCCCAGTGTGGAATATTTACATGTTTTTAAAGAAATATTATCCAAATGTTTTCATTGTAAATACTGTAAATATTTATAAGTGTAAATAGAATTAACAAAGTTTTTAATCATCCTGTGCTTGACTTGGACTTAACACCAGCGCCATTTTCAGTTGTGAAAATATGCTTGATTAATTTAATATGATTTAATTCAGAATAATGTGATTTAACATGAATCGTGAAATTTTCATCTAATAAGCTCTCCCAACTTTGATTTGAATTGAGACAGGGGCGTCGCCATGGGGGGTATGGGGGGGGAGCCTCCCCCCCCAATATATGTGAAGTTGGGAAATTTGAGCTTAGAGTTGGGAAATTCTAGATTTTTGAGACATTTTCTTTTTTAAAAGTAATAGTAAAAAAATTACGAAATTTTTATTGTTTAGGTGATTACTTTGAGTACTGCAACAGTAAACAAGTTAAATTATCAAAAGAAATACAAAAAGAGATCAGCCACACTTAATCTATCATTGTATTTTTCAGTTCTACAAAAATATTGTACAACTACCAGACCTAAATTTCTCTACTCCTGTCCATCAATAACTGACTAACCAGTTCCTTTATTTCCTCCAAAACTTTGTTCCTTTCTCAAATTTTCACCCTAACTCCCCTTCTCCTCTCAAAAGAGAATCCAGCTATTTTAATCCAAAGGGATTGCAGCTTCGTTTGAAAATTTGAAATCACTTGTAGCACAACAGAAAGGAATGTAGTAACCTACTTGAAACACAGCTATGGGCAAGAAGATTTGATGAGTTTTCACAACTTTTTTGATTAATTTTGCGATTTTTGGACAATATTTTACTCATTCTCGTGATTTTTTTGCCGCAAAAATTAGTTAACCCTTCACTGTCAAGTAAAAAGCGTTATATGAGCAAATGCTGATATAAGAAGTCGTTAGTTTAGATAAATTTGTCAGATTTTACTTTTACTTGTGTGCAGAAATATATATCAGTCCTGTTCGTTTATATTCATATGTGTTTATAAAATTTTAAACCAAAAGTCCAGTGTTCTGTGTTTAAAGATGTTCTAAAAAGTTACTATAAATCTCAGCACAAAGAATCCCTTCATAATAGGAAAAGAGTTTTCGTACAAGGTTTTGGAGCATCTAAAAATCCATTCGATGATGAAAAAGGTATAAAATGGACGATTTTAATTTGGAACAGAAATATGACCATGAAAGCAGTCCATCAACTGAAGAAAAAATCGACATGCACTGTAACACTGACACGTTGCACTTGAATAAAATTTTGAAGAAATAAAGATTTCCTTACAGACAAGCTCACAAACAATTAGAATGTGACTGGAGAAGCTGAGTTCCGAAAGCACCGTAGGAAAACAGTTTCACCAAAGGCATAGTTGCCAACCTCCCGATTTTTTTCATACCAATATTGTTATTCTAAAATACTTGCTTTATACAATCGCACAATTTATGCAATTAAATAAAGCGAACGTTTTTGTAAGATTTTACTGGTATCCAAAAAATCGGGAGGTTGGTAACTATGCCAAAGGCAATAGATAAAAATAATAGCACAGCAATGGACATTGATACACATAAGTTTTACAGTAAAAAATTATAAGAAATACAAGAAAATTTCGGGAATTTAGTAATGGGCTTAAATGACAATGTTGCTTATATCAAGAGAATATTGCAGCAATGCATTCCATATTCAAATTACAATTGTGCAAGGGAAAAGTTAATAATGTTTTCACTTGTATATGAGAAACCGGGTGTACATGACTTGCAGAGTCAAATAGAAATAAACCAAATCCCAACTCACTTAACAAACCTTTTACTCATGCCATGAAATTCAAAGACTATTTGGGTCACGCCGTCAAACTATATACTCGTACCTTAACATTCACAGCAGCTTATCTTTATGGCGTTGCATCTAATGAAAGAATCTTTAGTCAAATAAAAATTTAAAAAATATATATTGCAAGCTACAATGAGGGATGACAGACTTCACAGCCTAATGCTTTTAAAATATGAAAGTGAAATAGGGAATTTTATTAAACTAAGCGATGTTATTAACAGGTGGGCTTCTTTGAAGACCACAAGAATTAATATTAAGTGAAAACTAGTCGGATGTGCCAATCCCAAAATTTTCTTCTACTCCATACATGTTAATGCCTCAAAATTTGCAATCACAGTGCCAAAATTAAATGACAATTCTTTGCCTATAATAACAAACTCTAAAGGTATAGATTCGTTGAATTGTGTGCATTTAAAAAGGAGATATAAGTATAGCATTTTTCAAATAAATCATTGAATTTTGGCACCCAGCCTCTTAGATGTCTGCAACCAAAATTCCTTACTCAAAGTGCACAAAAGCGATAGCTTTGGACAGTATAGACCAAAGCTTAATAAGGATCTATTTATGTGGAAGTGCTACTTATGTGGAATATGAAGTTTGACTAAATTCCGTGCATTAGTTTTTGACATACAGCTATCGCAAAATCATGAAAAATGCTGCATAGCAGCGCCACCTGC
Organism: Maratus speciosus; assembly: GCA_963932465.1. Taxonomy (NCBI): domain Eukaryota; kingdom Metazoa; phylum Arthropoda; class Arachnida; order Araneae; family Salticidae; genus Maratus; species Maratus speciosus. The sequence continues at coordinate 338,566,200 of OZ010797.1, read as the reverse complement.
TATATGATATACATAAAAAGCTAATCTGCATCAAATTATGTCAAGGTTTAACAGAATATGAAGTTTGATCAAATTCTGTGCAATAGTTTTTGAGATATAATTATCGCTAAAATCATGTAAATCGTGAAAAATGCCGCATAGCAGTGCCACCTGTTGGACGATTTACACCAAAAACAAATCAGCACCAATTTTTATCAAGGTACAGTCAAACCTCGTTAACACGAACTGTTTCCGATTGCTTCGTCCAGTTGTATGTAATGTAGTTAAGTTCTGATAACACGAACTACTTTTAATATGAACAAAAAAAGCTTCCCCTTGAGTGTTCGCGTTAACGAGGTTCGATTGTATAAGTGAATCTCTAAAGTTTTATTAAATTTCGTGCATTAGTTCTTATGTTAGAGCGTCCAAAAAATTTGTATCACATAGATCAGACAGATATTTTCAGATATATCAGACAGATATTTTCTAAAAACAGTCGAATCGTATTCAGGACTTACTAAAACGTATAAATCAGTCTAAAACCGGAAGTCGAATTTTTTCACGAATCCAATACTTTCTTCTTGTAAAGATAGAAGAAAGTAAAAAGCGTATTTATATTTTTAGTAAACAAACCCATAATTAGAATTTTCGTTTTCAGTTTCAGAATTTTTCTTTGGAAAGGAATTTTTTATGCAAAAGTATCATTATAATTATTACACACGTTGTGCATATCATTTTAGTCGAAAATCGGAGCAATTAGTTTCAAGTTGGGAAATTTTCGAATTCTCCCCCCCGAAAAAATATCTGTGGCTACGCCCCTGAATTGAGATAACGTGAAATTTCGTGGAATATATGAAGATTATTCTTCATAAGATAGATTATGCTCTTTAAATATTTACATAGTAGGTTAGTCATCTAAGAAAGTTTTAATATCACTGTCATAAGTAACATTTAATAGTCTTACTAGAGAAAATAGGACTCACTTTTGTCGATGAAGACTCAGATTTTTGGAATTGTCTATGTTCCAGAAACACAGGATTCAAAACGCCGAATGACATCACAGGATTCAAAACACTGAATGACATCATTGAACATAATAAAATTTTTTAATACTTAAACAGATTTCTTATTACAGAAAAGAGGACTCACTTTTGTAGATAAAGACTCAGATTTTTTGGAATTATCTGTGTTTCAGAGACATGTGATTCCAAAAACTGAATGACATCAATGAACATAATACAATTTTCTAATACTTAAACAGGTTTCAATCACAACTCTAATGTGCAAAATTCATTCTACTTATTTTTTTATAAACAAAAGTTCATCGACATTATTTGATATGTAAACATCAAAAACATTTTATTTAAAAAAAAATATTGCACACATACACAAAACAAAACAACACTTAATGTTAATACAAACAAAATAGTTTACCATTTAATAACACATATTGCATAGTATAAAAAACAGAAAGAGATGAATGGTACATAATTTGTTAAAAGTAAATTAACGAAATGTTAAAGAAAATTTTTTGGCTTTTAAGTTTTATTCAAAATAATCACAATTTCTATTGGTATTGTTATAAAGCTAATACATAAACATTCCCTTCTAATATGGTGACATGAAATTATATATACTTAATTTATATATCACATTATGAATAGTTTTACATGCAATAAATATTATCAAATAAATAATGGTTGCCTTTTATTAATCTCAAAATCTATGAAAATTCTTCAAATGTTTTCTATAAGCTTCATTTTATGATTGGTGACTTTAACTATACATTGAACACAAAAGCACATAAAAATTTTAATTCAGTCAAATCCTACATATGGACAGCAAAATATGCTTCAATAAAACACAAAACATTTTTTAAAAAATAGTTAAAACAAAACATTTTGAAAAATAGTTAAAACAAAACATTTTGAAAAACAAATACTTTTATTTCAAGCACTAGGTGGCTCTGCCCCCTGCGAGCTGTGCTCGGCAACCTCCATTTATACCACATAGACTCTAAAAACACATTAATTTGCTCGTTTTTAAAAGATTACAGAAGATTGAATTATAATATAATTCTTCTGCAATTGGGTTTCCATTCATTTATCTTTGACTGAAAGATTTTAAGGCCGAACCAACTGCTGTCAGGACTGATAATGGCTGTTTTTTAATTGATTAAATAAGATCAATTAAACATTTTAAGCTCAGCATGCCTAAGTAAACAATGTCACTGCCTCGCAGAATTTTATAATGTCACTATAAGAAAATTGTTTTAAATGCGACAGAATTTTTACCAAAGTTTGCTTTCTCTTTTTACTATTCAAGCGGAAATACATTTTATAATTAAAAACTACATTGTTTGCACTATTTTAAAATTAGCAACAGTAGATAAAAAGACATTTTGAAACATTGAATAAATCTCTTGCGTAAATATATTTTTGAAATGAAAGTGCTTGGCAATATTACTTGGAAATTTTAAATACAATGTAATTTTCCACATTTACTGCTTTTAATATGTAATAATTAAATTATTATTTTAAAAGTTCTCCTTCTCTTCTTAATTCTCAAGTGTAAATACATTTTTATAACTTAATTTTCTCCATCTCCTGCTTTTAACACATGATCATTTAATTTAATTATTATTTTAAAGTTTTCTTTCAGTTTTTAATAATCACATACAAATATATTTTTTTTTAACTGAAAGGAAAAATTATTATTTGCACAGATTGGCAGCAATATAAAAAAGTTAGAGATAGATCAAAAATTTGTTTTCACTTTTGGCCCGAAAACTGAATTTCTCCAAAAATTCATGGTCGGTGGAAATGCTGCCGGACCAAAACTTTCTGTATTCCAAAAATCTCATTTCTTCCTTCTGAAATTTCCAACATTACTCTTTGATTTGAGCTGTATCGGCTCAAATGAGACATTCTTTATTTATTGCCATGAACTTTGCTGTTTACAATTATCAGTCATCACTGACTCAATAAGTGGGCGCAAATCATAAAGCAAGCAATGCACATATGACTAAACTTTGAAGATACTTTTCACATGCTGATTAAAAGCTGCAGACTTAACAGTTATAAAAATTTTTCAGTTTGAAACCACAGATATGTTCAGAATACCTTTTGAGAAAGTTCTAGTATAACAGATGATCAAATATAGTTTTGTCAGAGGCACAGAAAGGCAACTTGGGCCATACATATAGATAATTAATAATTATGTATATGTATATTTAATAAACACATATCATTTATCAATAATTATGTATATTTAATAAACACACATAATTGGTTAATAATTATGTGTATGTATGTATGTATTAATTACTTACAAAAATTTTTTTGGACATTTTTGTTTTCGACTGAAAATAGAAAAATTATCAAATTTCAGTTTCGGCCAGTCCTTAAAAAAAAGAGGCCTGTTCTAAATATGAAATAAATCTCTAATGAAAATTTGAATAGAAAATGGAAAAACTCAAAAAATTAGTCAAATTAAAAAAAATAATTACACACTGCACTATTATTGGATGGAACCTTATTATTGAAGATTTATGGGACGAAATGTCGCATTACCTTTTAGCATCTTTTTTCTGTTGGTGAGAAAAGAAGATTATAAGAGTATTGTTAGTAGTTAATAGTATGTATTTCCTAAAATAGTGAAAAGATTAAAAACGAATGATTATACATTTTGTAAATTAGAGTTTCTGGAAGAAAGTAATTTAAGCTTTATTACAATAAATGTTTTTCTAACAAATAGTATTTATTTATATGTTTACCATGTTTTTTTGCCCCTTGTTATAAAACTAAAGTGTGTCGTAAATGTAAATTTTTAAGCAATTTTCAACTATATTCACATCATAATTTTTTTTTTTTTTACTTATATTATTTTATTTATTCCTTTAATCACTTTGATCTTAAATTTGGTAGTATAACAACATTAATGTTGTTTTATATATTTCGGTCTCTTCATACATTTCTCCTGAAAAGTCAAAATGCATTGTAATAGTTTTTTACAGGAATAAACCCATTCATTAACACACATCAACAAGACTTAAAAGAAAGTGTGATAGACTTGCAAGCAATAAAGAGGGGCCCCTTGTCGCCTGCTGCTTTAAAAGCCTTTAAAGCCTTTAGTTATGAAACTAGTGATAAGGCTAACATGCATGATTGATCAGCTTTAAAATCATTATTATATATACTTTTTTGTAACATACAAGCTCTTTTTGAAAAAATAGCTTCATATTATCTGGATACAGAATAATCATTTCAAACAAATACATTGCATACCTCATAGATATTTCTGATGATGAATGATGTTTACACTATTAAGTTACATTTTAAACATGTTTATCAAACATTAAATTTGCTTATTTTTAACACTAAGTTTCATCAAAGAAGATACTTTATGAAATTTCTGAAAAAAGAAAAAAAAAAAAAAATATATATATATAGGCTTGATTTGAATGGTAGCTATTGACATCTTGAATTCATCTTACCACACATTGTGAATTCATCTTATCACATTCACTGACGGACTCAAAATAAGGGTAGTGTGGGCAATGAACAGGCACTTAGAACAGGCAGCAAGTATGATGATCGGATGAAAAAAAATAACAAGGTGTTTTGTACCAGGTGCCAAACAGAATTGCTGTATTTCTGTTCATCAACATTCTGAAATTTAACTTTAAAATGCTTAAAAGAAAGACAGAGAGAAAAAGCTGGCAAATGCATTTTCATTTTCTGAATAAAATAATACCTCCAAATGATAGCAACATTTTAGCAATATCGACAAAGTCTTTCACCACAGCGACGTGCAAAGGTGTGACGCCTTCTAAATTAAATGCAGCAAAATCAAGAGTTTGAGCAGTACCTGAGAATCCTAAAAAAAAAAAAAGAAAGAAGATAAAAATTCGCTTTATTCATTTATAGTAATAATTATTCTTTTAAGAATGGTTTGATGAATCTGTTGATTAATTTGCCTCTATTATAAAAACAGTATGAATATCATATATGCTGTCAAGCATTTAATACCTTCATCAATTAGATGCCTGACACATAGCATGCTGCCAACAGAGCAAGCTTCGTGTAAAGGTGTATTTCCATTAGGATCTCGTGCGTTTATATCAACTGAAGAATTAGTCAATTCCTCAAGCAAGTCAGCAAATTTGTTTTTCCTGCACAATTCATGAAGCTTTGTAGTTTCTAAAAACAAAAAGAAAAAAAAATAATAATTGAAGAATCATAATATTACATGATCATAAACAGAATACAGTAAAACCTCCATAATGGACACTAAACACTTTTTCAACCTCAAACACCTATTTGCTTGTTTTTATCTCTCAATAATGAAAAAATTCCGCTAGATTTGAAATACCCAGTCACCACTCACCACATGGTGACTAAACAGCTACTAAATAAACAACCAGCCACATTTTTTCCTGAAATATTTTAAAAAGAATTCCAACTTTTAAATAGTTTGACCCACATTTTTTTATACTCATAGTGGTTTTAGTATCCCACCTTTTAGTGCCCAGTTTTAGCAAAATCTCTACTTACTTTTAATTTAAATGAACAAAAAATAAGATTGCAGGAAACTACGCCAAAAAAAATTTTTTTTTGCTTGTCTACTGGCTTCTAACTAAAAGTGTCAACTGTTAGGTCTAAATTTTGCAGGTGTGGTTGCTATTTAGAGGTTTTACCATGTTAAATAAACATGTGCACATTTCTAGATATGGGGCATTCTCACAATCTTTTGACTTTCAGGAATAAAAATCTGGTGAAATTAAACTTGCTAAAATAACATTTTAATCTGACAGACAAATGCCTTAATGATTCAAAATAAAGAAAAAATGGTCAGTAGCGAAATTTTTTTTATTTATCTGAGGTTTAAGTTAAACTTGTGAGTTTAATTTTCATTTTACCACTAAAACTTTTTATTTTCTTCAAAATTTTTATTTATAATGAATTTGCATAGTACCCACAAGACATTCAAATAAGAAATAATAACAATGTAGTATTTTTAGTAAAAAATTTTGGTATAACATTGTCTTAAAGGAGTGTTAACGAAGGGACGGTAAGGTAAAAAAATCCCGGCCTACAGGCAGAGGTAGATTTCGAAGTCAAATATACTAATTTCACAAACAAAAACTAAATCATGATTATAGATAAATCCACTTTAACAATTTTATCTGGCCGCTCTTGACGAGTTTTTATTTCATTTTCATATAATAGCTGGTTTTTTCAGAATCATGTTAGGGCGGTATTAAAAAAAATACTTTTCCATGCTCAACAACTTGAAATTTTCTGGCATAATTCCAGATTCATTTTTAATTAAAAAAAAATATGAAACTTGCTGACGCGATTTTTGAAGAGATTTATAAGCGACCTGTGTTTTTATTTTTTGTTCAATTAATTAAAACTTGATATATAAACAATTATTTTCTCAGAAGGACAATATTTTTCGTTTCTAACACAATCGCTTCGTGAAATTCCGTTCAAAATGCCCACTTTGACATCATTTTTTGAAATATATTCTGCCTCTATCTAAAAATCGATTATTACGGTACATTATATAGTTTCTGAATAAGCGAATCTACCAATTAAATGCGTTTGAGAGCAAAAATGAATTTAAAAACCAGTCAGAAAATAAGCAGTTTGGATTTAAGCGCATCCTTAATACAATGATTTTTCCAACACAATCCGCTTCGGTAAATTCGGTTCAAAATGCCCTTTTTAACAGCATTTAAAAAAATATATTCTGCCCCTATCAGAAAATCGACCATTACGGTACATTATATAGTTTCTGAGTAAGAAAACGTACCAATTGGAAGCCTTTGAGAGCAAAAATGAATTGTAAAATGAGTCAGAAAATAAGCAGTTTGGATTTGAAAACACCCTTACTAAGATCATTTTTTACTTCAACCGGTATGTATTTTTAATTTGTTTTTGCTCTAAGAATTGGTCCTATCCAAAACTTGTCTATATAGATGTTGTAGACAATATTAAGAAGATATATGATAAATTCATGGGGATTTTATATCTTTTGAATTGACAGAGTTATGGATTTTTTTCTTCTTCAAACCACCTTTTTGTTTTCGTTTTTAATTTTTTTTGCGGTACGAATTGGTCCTATCAAGAACTTGTGAATATAAAAGTTGTGGATAATGTTAAGGAGATTCATGATAAAATTAATTGGATTTGATATCTTGAGAATTGACGAAGTTATGGATTTTTTTCTTCTTCAAACGCCCTTTTTGTTTTTGTTTTTAATTTTTTTTTTTTGCAGTACGAATTGCTCCTATCAAAAATTTGTGAATATAAAAGTTTTAGATAATGTTAAGGAGATTTATAATAAAATTAATTGAATTTGATATCTTGAGAATTGACGAAGTTATGAATTTTTTTCTCCCAAAAACCCTATTTTTTGCGCCCCTTGAGCCCATTTTTAACTTTATCAAAAATCTGTGATACATAAATTTTTGGCCCTATTTTTAGAAGTAATAAAAACTTTAAACTGATTTGATATGTACAAAAATTAAGAAGTTATGGAGGGTTTTCTGTTTTCACAAAACCCCTCCCTATTTCCCTCCCCTTGGTCCGATTTTGCCCATTAACGAACTTGACCGAGATTTTATGTCCATTGATTTTATGTATCAGTTTGGAAGAGATTGGTGCAGAATTACGAAAGTTATCGTGTCCAGAAGAAAGTATATATATATATATATATAAGTTTTTTACTGAGGGTGGTTTTGGGTTCTAGGGGTCATGATTGGTGTAGATCTGCAAAATTTTTTCAGAAATTCCAACATAGGAACGATCCCAATAGGTAGTATTTCATACGAAATCTACCTAAAAAGGGGGAAGATATAGGAAAAAAGGGACGGTAAGGGAAAAAAAAGAGGTATCATTTATTAAGGTATGGTAAGGATGGGACGGTAATGAAAATTACCTTCTATTTTTACGCAAATCATGTTAAGACTAAGTGATAGCCACAATGTTCATTGATTTTTAGAAACAGTTATTTACATTGGATTAAATAGTAATAAAAAAACCCATTAATTTACCTCGAAAAGTGCAGGAATAAACCTTGGGGAAGGTAAGACTACCAATAAAGACACGATGCTTGAAATTGATATTTAAATGCTGATTTAAATTCTACAGTAAATTTCCTGTCAAAGAATTTTAGACATTCTTTCTCTAGCATACTTCTGCATAAGAAAAAACTTCTGTGGCTGCATCTGAAGTGATTTTCTGTAGAATTTTAGAAGAGGGGCGGTAAGGAATCTAAAACTCAGGCACAGAGTTAAAAAAAATAATAACAATCGTAAAAATGTGTGCAGGTTAATTTTTTGCGACATATTTATGTGGGAATGAAAGATAAGACTCAACGGTTAAATGAACGTGATATCTCAAGCGAGACTCGTAAAAGGTGAACTCAAACTTGCAGAGCGAGAAGAGGTTGTTCTATAGATATTCAGCTATGGAGGCGGTTGATGATTTTTAACACAAAGCTCAGGGAAGCTTTTGCGAATTGTACAATATTATTTTGAATGTTAAGCAAAGCTGTATGTTTGGTGATACATTAAACCTTTTTATACCTATTCACAGTTTGGGGAGCATTAGTTTTGATTAAGCAATACAGTACTCACACTAAAACCCACAATTTTGGGGGCTCGGGCCGAGATTTGGACTATCTGGATGATTTGGAAGATTTAAATTTGAATAACAAAGCTATTTTGTAACTTGAGTCTAAAAAGGAAAGTATTTTTATGAACTGAAATTTATAATACGAAAAAATGAACTGTTCGTCTGATGTATAATGATTAGAGATGATCCGTAATCAAGCCTACGAGATAGTGTAATATTTTGTTCTGTTGAAGTGTCAACAAATTGAATAATGTCCGTCCTGAATAAAGCTAGAAAAGCAGATTTATTTATATTGTGTGATGACCCAGGTATAGTTGCGCTTCACAGTTCAAGAATTATACAGCTAGAAGCAGAAAAGGAAGAGAGAAGACTAGAAGCAGAAAAAGAAGAAAGAAGGCTAGAAGCAGAAAGAAGATTAGAGAAAAGAAATTAGCGATAGAGTCAGAAAGAGAAGTAAAGTAATTGCAAATGGAATACGAATTCAGGACGACAAGTATAAGTGACAGTTCGACAGCAACTGGTTCAGGTAAGCAACCAGATTTGTTCAAATTAATGCCACATTTTGGCGGAAAGGGTGATATTAGTCTCCATTTAGCTTTATTTGAGAGACAAATTTCTAGGATGAATATAGTAAAAGAAAATTGGTTGATGCATTTATTAAGTTTAATTCCGTTAGAAATTGCTAATGTTATAGCTAGAGAACCAAAACATTAACAAATGACTACGATTATGTAAAAAACCTGCTTCTTAAAAGATTCAAAATGATGCCAGAACAGTTTAGGCAAAAATGAATGTCGCATAAGAAAGAATATTCAGCCACTTGGTGCGATCTAGCATTTGAGTTAAGAAATTATTTGGAAGAATGGATTGGCAGTCTTGATGTATCTAATTTTGAAGCCTTGAAAGAATTAATAGTAGTAGATCAAATCAAGAGAAGATTACCTATAGAAATGAAAGAACATTTTATCGATGATCTTCCAAAAATTAAGAACGCTGAGGTATTAGTAAATAAATTAGACGATTATGAAACAGTAAGACGTAATGTTAAAAAAATGAATAGAAATTCACACCAATTTGAAGATAGGAAGTCAAAAATGCATGAAAATAATAATTCAAAACTATGGTTACTAGCTCAAAGTTATGATAATTTAAGAAAACAACAATTTATAAATAATAGCAGCTAAAATCATCGGAGCCAAAACCCACAATTATCCAATCACAAAGAAGTGAATTGTGCAGTAATCAAAGGAAAAAACAGCACCAAGCCGGATCGCATGATAGATATTGATATTAATGGGGAAAAGGCACATGTCTTTTTTGATACTGGAAGTGATATAAGTTTGGTGAGTTATGAATATTATACTAAGATGGGATCGCCAAAATTATGTTCAAATAATATCGCTTTGCTTTGTCAGGCATAGATGAAGTAGTTGTTTATCCTAAAGGATACTTTCCTTATGAATTTAATATTGATGGATTTCTAATCACAGCAAATTTGTATGTTTTATTTCTTGCATATGATATTTTATTAGGATATGATGTGATTAGCAAATTGAATTTGGCGATAGACGAGAACAGAATTAAAATAGTTGGCAAATGTAAAAATGTTCAAGCAGGTTACATTGAAGTTTTAAAGAATTCTATTATAAAATTGAATCATGCTGCCAGAAGTAATAATGAAATGAAAGCGTCATCGTTGGATAATTCATGTGATGAAAATATTATAGTTGCAAATGATAATAATGCAGGAAATAATTTCTAGATTAATTTAGCGAGCGTCATAGATGGTGATGAAATTGATTTGAATCACATGAGAAATTTGAAAATAAGAAAAGAAATAAATTAGTAAAGGGATACAAACCAAATAAATCAAAAGATACAGGATTACGGATGAGCAAAATTTTATCTGATGAAATTGATAGTCCTGCACATGATAAAAAAGGCTATGTAAAAGATTGCCGGAGGAATTTCGATTATAGGAGAAAGAAAAGAACAGAAATTTTAATAGACCAATTGATAACAGAAGCAATAGATGTATGGCCAAAAATATGTTAAACAGTCATTTAACCATTGAAGTTACAATAAATATAGATAAGAGAAACAGAGTTCAGAGAATTCTTACCAAGATGAATCAGAGATTCCCCAAAATTTTGAGATTAATGATTCTTTGATACCTCAAGATATGAAAGAAAGTGAAGGTTTGATGAATAGTTCATCGGATATGGTTGAACCTAATGATGCATTTGAAATGCTAGAAAGTGCTTCACCTACTTCAAAAGCAAAGTATAATGCAAATTTTTCACCTAGGTACAAAAATAGAGGTTACTGTCATGGTCGAAATAATTATAATTATGATGATCGATGATCAGACAGATGTAGCTATCAGGAGCAAAGAAATTCCCAACCATCACACAGGTATAGTGCACAGCAAACTGCAGATTCGTCTAGCAAATTTGAAAAGAAATATAAAAATGATCTTAGAACTCATGATCAGGATAATTACAAATTAGATTATAGGTCTGGAAGTTACAGACATGATAATGGGTACTATGGAAAACAAAGGTATAACGACAGTAGAAATAGTTCTCATCATGGATTTAAAAGAGCTTATAGTGGAAGAGATGGTTATTCCAATTCTTATAATTCTAGAGGTAATAGGTATACAGCTTCTAAAGATAGAAATCAATATACAGAAAGAAATTATAGGGAAAATAGGTATGCTGATTCTAAAGATAGAGATCAATATATAGAATATATGAAGCCGTGGGATAACACATCTGCATAACGTGGTAAGTTTTTGTTTACCTGTTTATTTGTCTAAATTTATGTGTCTAAATTTTTGTAAGAAGTAACTGACGAGGTCGCCAGAAACGTCAGGATGACCGAAAATGTGGGAATGAAAGATAAGACTCAACGGTTAAATGAACGTGATATCTCAAGCGAGACTAGTAAAATGTGAACTCAAAATTGCAGAGCGAGTTGAGGTTGTTCTATAGATATTCAGCAATGGAGTCGGTTGATGATTTTTAACGCAAAGCTCAGGGAAGCTTTTGTGAATTGTACGATATTATTTTGAATGTTAAGCTGTATGTTTGGTGATATATTAAACCTTTTTATACCTATTCACAATTTGGAGAGCATTAGTTTCGATTAAGCAATACAGTACTCACACTAAAACCCACATTTATGTACAACAATAGTCCCAGTTTCAGAAAAAATATACATTGAATTGCTTTTATTGAAACAATTTTATACAGACAGCTCCAAACTTAAAAACCAACATCAGGGACATGGGACAGTATAGGAGTTTCCTGGATATCTGGACCCCCGGAATCGTCTAAAACTTATTTATCTCATTAATATTGTTATACAGTCATGCAATGGGATGTTCCCCAGTATATGAAAAAAAAAAAAAAAAAAAAACCACAAGAGCATGTACTAAAATAAAAATTATTATTCAGGGACTTAAAAGTCAAAAGATTGTGAGAATGCCCCATATGCTTTCTCATGGATTACTTTGGGATTATGGGTGCATTTTATATTCAAGTGCCCATATGATCAACAAATTTAGCAAATATATGTTATACTGTAATTTAGTTAATACATACATATAGGATCATTCTTTTTTTCATAATGATTTCTTTTTTAAATTAAGACAGTATATTAGAGAATTAACACAAAACATGCCCTAGACTCTCTGTCCTAAGTGTTTTTTAGGGTCTATGAAGTGATAACGTCTATATTAGAGATGGGTGTTATTTAATGCATTATGATAAAGAACAGTGTTTTTGTTTTATAGTTTATTATAACGGAAAGTCCCAGTTAATTTTGGAACACAATACTTATGAAGTACTTAAAAAACTGAAAAAATAGTTATCAGCTCCCATGAAAGAGAGAGAGAGAAATTTTTTTATCCAGCAGTGTCTGTAAAACAAACAAGTTGTAAAAATTTAGGGCGACAATTCATACATTCAGGTTAATATACCATTAATGTAAATTTGTATGCTTAATAATTTCATGACTGACTAGACAGATAATAAAATGTGTATTTTAATAGAATGACCTGTCAACAGAATGTTTTCAACAACATTATGGGATGTAAAAATATAGTTTATTATTTAGCATTCTACAATAAAATCTTTGTGACCTTTATAGCTTTGAAGAAATTTCTTAGTTCTTACTTAAAAAAAAAACAAAAAAAAAAACAGTAATCATAAAAGTAATAAAATAAAATAAAATGCCCAAGGAATAATTTTGAGTCAGGAAAAAAAAAAAAAAAAAGCTAAAGCAACTCTATCTTTTTCTAATGCATATGCACTGAATTTAAGTATATATGAAATATATTTAACTTTTAAAATGACGAAAACAGCCATTTGTACTGGCAATGGTACTGGACGTACTAGAAAGGCTAAGTCCTGCTTTGTTTTTTATATTTAGGAAGGGAAAATTTGGAGGTAGGTCACCCACATTTTATTATTTGTCTTTTCTCAATGCCAATTCGATGGAAAAATGGAATTTCTAATAAAGAAATAATATCTTTACTTGTTTTTCTTCCAGCTCAATTCATTTTACATTGGTTCACAGAACAATACAAGAAAATATTCATATGGAATGCTAAGGGCACACAAATCAGCATAAAACCAATCTATATGTGTGTGTGTGTGTGTGATGGAGATGGCTAGAAATATCTAATGCATGTGCAAGTCTGAAAATTTGGTTGAGTTCAAGGCAGGTCTTGATACACATGGGTCTCAGATTTCTATTTTTTTTATAATTAGCTGATAATATTAATTAAAACTCATCAAAAACACAATTTCTTTTCACAAAATGTAAAAAACACACGCTCATCTGAACCTAATTCTACAGCCAAAATGAAAGAAATTAAGAATTTTCACTAATCAGCAAAAATTAAGAAAAGTAACTCGATTTGAAACTTTCAGAGCACATGCAGAAAAACGTTTTACAAATGTGTATAAAATTTTTGAGTCTGTAATTTCTCTTGATTTTTTCAAAAAATTGATGGCGACAGTACAAAGATTCGGAGAAAGAACCATTCGCGATTCCAGTGCTCTATTATGCTACCTGGTGGCACATGATCTAAATATTTATTTCAGTTATGTTGAGCGAAGGTAAACAAGCAGTTCAGCGAATCACAATAAGAGGTAAATAACTGGAATTATTTGCCATTATTATTGATTTCAGCGCTACCTGCAGGGGATTTGAAACGCATTCATTAAATTGCAGGGATCCATCCCAGAGGCTCATTTTGACATTTTGAGAGATTCATTATTTTTTAAAATTTTAATCATTTACAATTCATTTGGAAAAATATATGGGTGGGTCAGCAAATCCTTACAAATGAAGAATGTTCTTTTGATACCAGAAATGTGACTCCAAGTTGCCAACAGGTCTATTAATTTTTAAACTGGAGGCTAGACAGCTAGAAACCTCAATCAGCGATTGATAATTATGGATCTTTCCATTTCCCCACACCTTCACTGAATTTCTTCAAAATATTCACATACACACACAAAAGAAAAAGGTCAACAATTCTTATTTATTTTCAAAGTATGTGAAATAATTTCGGTTTAAAGCTCTTCTCAATTTGAAGCCCACTACTTAATCACTTTGCGCCTCAATTTAGGTACATAATTATCTCAGGTACCAAGTATGTTGAGCCATCCCTAGAAACATTTACAGAAGCTTTTTCTTTTTTTTTTTTTTTTAAATCAATAATTTTTATTTATTGTCAAAATATGTGAGATAATTTCACTTTAAGCTTGTCTCAATTTTACGCTCCTTAGTCTCGGTGCCCAGCCCCCTTAGCTATGCCGCTGTCTGTCATTCTAACAATGTTAACACAACCAAAATTAATAAGCTCCTTGCATGCTTTCACATAAAAAAAAACGTTTCCCAGATTCCAGTCCCTATCTATTGATATGAATAAATACTAGGGATGCACCAAATATTCAGCATATTTGGTCATATTATGGAATATTTGGTTAGGCCGAATATTCAGTTTGAACGAATATCAAAATATTGGATCTGAGCTTTTTCTACACATTTCTGCTGTTTTAACAATATTATATCCTTAAATTAAAACAGCCATGCTAATATGAAAAAGCAGTTTTTTTTTTTTTTTTTTTTTTTTTTTTTTTTTTTTTTTTTTTTAATGTATAGTTTATGTTTTAATAACATATAAGTCAATAGATATAGGTATTTATGAAAGTGTTGTGTGCAGGACATTTTGTCAGTTTTTCATGGAATGGCCTGAAACAGGCAGGTCTAGGATTTAAAATATGGAGAGTTTTATTGTTAAAAATGGGCAGCTTACTAAGGTCTAGGGTTTAAAATGTGGAGACTTTTAAATCTATAAATAGGGCCATTCCGTAGCACATGTGAAACAGCTATTCTACATATTACCGCTGTTTTAACAATGCTATTGTATCCTCAAATTAAACCAACTATGCTAATATGAAAATATAGGGTTATTTTTTGTTAATATATATATATATAAAAGGCAAGTGTGTGCACATAAAGGCACACTTTTCTCCGTGACCACCCACTGCCACTCACTCGATATATATATATATATATATATACATATCTTTTTCTCACATATTGAGTTTTTGAATAGAGTCTAAAATGTTTTGAGTGGCATTTCATGTGTCAGTGAGGTACAGAGATGTATTCAGAAACTTTCTAGAAAGTTTCAAAATTTTCTAAAATGATCCTGATTTTTCCATAAAGTTCCAAAATGTTCAAGAATAATCTAAAATGTTCCAGAATAATCTAGAATGTTCGATAATAATCTAAAATGTCCTAAAACGATCTATAATGTTCCAAAATAATCTAAAGCACTCTACAATAATAAAGAGTAATTAATCTAAAATGTTCCAGAATAATCTAAAGTGCTCTAAAATAATCTAAAAAGTTCTAAAAGCATCTAGAATGATCTATAATGTTCCAGAGTAATCTAAAACCCTTTACAATAATCAAGAGAAATCTAGAATATTCGAAAATAATCTGAAATGTTCTAAATGATCTAGAATAATATAGAATGTTCGAGATTTCGATCATCAATGGTATATAAATTGAAGCTCAGAGTGTTTTCGTTAGTCACATTTTAGCAATGATCAAGAGAGGATCAAACAGAAAATACCCAAAACTCAAAAGTGAATGTTCAAATGATAAATTCAAATCATTCAGAAAAAAAATATTTTTCTTTTTTTCTCTCTTTTTTTTTTTTTTTTTTTTGTATTCAATTGTTTTCTTAAAAATTTTATCCAAGTGGGTATAAAACTTTTTTTACTTTTATTATATACTGCCAATGATTTACTTTTATTTATTGATTTATTTTTCAAAGTTTTTGTTACAGATAAATGCCAAAGCATAAGTGAGTGTTTACACAATTTTATGTGCATTCGCAAAGAAGAAAAGCAACACGTATAAATGAAACAGAAGAAAAAAGAGAAAGACGACTTACAAAAATTCGAGGAGGAGTGCAACAAATAAGAGAAAATCAAAGTGAAGAACAAAGAGCAAACATTAATGAAGAGATGCTAATTAGAGTAAGCAGTGATGCCGCGGACGCGCTATAGCGCGTAAATTACGCGAAAAATCGGAGCTGGGACGCAAAAAAGTAGCTCTTACGCGTCCCGCGGGACGCGTAATTTCGTCAAAAAATAGCGAAAAAAGCCAATTTTTGTCAAAGGATCGCGGAAAAGCGCACATTTCATCAAAATATCGCGGAAAAAAACGCATTTTTCGTAAAAGGGCCGCAAAAAAGCGTATTTCGTCAAAGAATCGCGAAAAAATAGCGAATTTCGTCAAAAAATAGCGCAAAGAGCCGATTTTTGTCAAAAGATCGTAGAAAAAGCGCAAATTTCATCAAAGTATCGCGGAAAAAACACAATTTTCGTAAAAGGGACGCGACAAAATAGCGAATTTCGTCAAAAAATCGCGGAAAAAAGAAGATTTTTGTCAAAAGATCGCGACAAAAAGCGCAAATTTCATGAAAATATCGCGAAAAAACGCGATTTTCGTAAAAGGGCCGCGGAAAAATAGCGTATTTCGTCAAAAGATCGCGAAAGAAATAGCAAATTTCGTCAAAAATTCGCGGAATAAAGCCGAATTTCGTCAAAGGATCTCGAAAAAAGCTCACATTTCGTCAAAAAATAGCGAATTTCGTCAAAGGATCGCGGAAAAAACCCGAATTTAGTCAAAGCATCCAAAGCACCAAAAAAGATGTGCAAACCAAACTTATAGGTAGAACATTCATAAAATGGGATTTAATTTCTTTTTTTATGAGATTCTTAAAAATACAGCATGATTTCAGTGTACTTTGATAATGTTTTCAGGGGGTAGACCAGTGAATCCCTCCCCCCCCCTCCCCCCTTCTTACTGCATTGAAATGTCTCCCACCTTTTGAAGATTTATGATTTGATGCTTATTTATGATTTAGATGTGAATTTCTCTTCCAAGGAAAATGTCTGATTCCAACACAGATCTACGCTGACAAATAATTCAATGGGAAGTGCAATGAAAGCACCTATTATTCAACAAAAAGTACCCCTTTACTTAACATAAGTATTCTTTTTTTCAGCAAAAATATCTTTTTCAATAAACCCGTCTTGCCACTTTTTAAAAGAAATGCAAACATTAGTGATACTTGTTAGTGGAACTTGATATCTTCTACTCTCAAATAAGCATTCTTTTACAATTAAAATTGTATCTTGCATTTTTACTTTAAAAAAAATAAAGAAAACTTCTCTTAATATTTTTTTAAAATATCTTATTTGAGTGCAAATAATACTGGTTTTAATTCATTATTTAATTATTATTAAAACAATAATTAATGCATTTATTTTATCTTTTCCAAATAAACACGTTTCATTTATTCCTCTAAAATATGAATTATTATTGATGGGGACCCGCTTTTGTAAAAAAGGGACCCAGATTTTTGGAAATCCTTTTGGACCCAGGATTTTTCAAGTACAGCGACATCACTGGTAAGTTCAATTAGAAACTGTGTATCAGCTCATCGACATCAAATGCAAAATAAACAAAATAGAGAAAGAATGGCCACTTTAAGTGAACATCATCAAGTTACAGAACTTAAAACTACAATTTAGAACTTGAGGTGTCCCATTATGACTCCATTAAAAAATACAATGAACATCCAAATATCGTCATCGGAGCTACAACGAGAAACTGTTCAGGATTTACAATATCTACTCCATAACCATAAACAAATGATCAATGTGTTAAGATCATCATTCGGGCTGATAAAAGATTAGCTGGTGAGCATGAATGAAGGTTTAATGCACCTCAAGTCAATAAAGTTCCAGTAGTAATTGTTGATAACGAATATAGCCATCGTGATAACATTATTCAATGCTGAAGCAATAAACTGCAATGAATTGCTGAAACACATCACATAGGGAGACTGGTACTCATGCCATTAAGCATACGATATATTCAGACTCGGGCAACATCAGGCATTGCAGCTAGTTTTAATTTATAATTTATATTGTAACAACTTATAAGTTAATAAATATAGGCATTTATGTAAGCATCATGTGTGGGACATTTTGTCCGTTTCTCATGGAATGGCCCAATATTGAAATATTCAGCCAAACCAAATACTTAAAACACCTTTTAAAAATATTTTTTTAAATCTCACAAAACTTTTACTTTTAAATGTCAATTAATAAAGATATTCAGAGTAACTAAGAAATAGAATCACATATAACCATTAATGAATACCTTCATAAGAATTAATGATATGCAAATTAAAGTTTCTGAATACTGTCTGGTAAATAATCTGCTTTATGTTTTTCACAAAGAGGGTGGAACATTGCTCGGTTTCTTTCTTTTTCACAAAATGGAACAGATTTTCAGACAGACAATTTTTGTCCAAGAAACCAGGATCACAAAACACTTATTCGGCTTAAAAAAAAAGTGTATAATCCTCAATCCAGTTTGAACTTTGATTTTTGTTTGCTACTCTTCTTAAATACCGTAAAAGCACCTATTTCGCGAGGCTTTAATTTTCTGATTTTCGCGAGCCCTTCGTAATTGCGAAAATTTAAGCCTCGCGAAATATATATATATTTTTTTCGCCTCAAATAATAATAAGAAATCAGAAATTTTTCAATGATTACAGTTACTTAAATAAGAAATAAGTAAAATTTTTTTTTTAATACTTACAACTATTTCTTGAATACTATACAACTACTTCTTGAATAAAAACAATAATACAACTAATAAAATGCAGCTCATTCACCTACAATATTTATACCAGCTTCTTTGAAGGCATTCATTTTTAGAGCGATGGGAGAGGGGGGCGCACTTTTCGGACAAAAGGAAGTTTCTTAAATTGCCTTATGCAAAAGTGGTTCTTTTTAGGTAGTTTCGGAATTTTTCAACTTTCGGTTCAGTTCAAAGAAAATTCGCGAAATTTTCAGCTCGCGAAATCACCGATATCTTCATTTTCGCGAAAATAAGTGCTTTTACAGTAATAACTCAAAGCATAGATTCGTGTGTGTGTGTGAAGTTTACTTAAGGTTTTGTTCATCAAAATGGATGTATTTTTGTTAAATATTATGTAAAAGTGTCTTAAAATTTAACTTTGTAATATGTTTAAACTCTGAAATATAGAAGTTTATGGCTGGTCGAATATTTGGTATTTGGTTTACTTATGTACTGAATATTCAGTATTCGGCCAAAATCACTATCTGGTGATCCCTAATAAATAGGGTTTTGATCATCTACACAACAAATTAGAAGGTTTTAAAGTTATGTATCTGTAAGCATTAGACGTTGGACAGATGAAACTATTTGATAGGCATTGAAATGATATTCAACTTCGATACTTGTACCAACAATGCAAATTATTCTTTCCAACATGAATCCATGTGAATGCAATCCCATTAAGTGATTGTGGAGAAAAACGGATTGTTGGTATCCCACCATGTGATCTCCTGAGATATCGTGTTTTAGGCATGGAAATGATGGAAAAAAGAAAGACAAGGCAGTTTTTCTTTTCTTCTTCTTCTTTTTTTTTTAATGGAATAAGTGCAATTAAATATGTGGTTTCTTTAACTGTATGCATTTCAGATTTTTGTAATTCTCATTTTTATATTTAGTTTTGAAAGTATCTAAATTTTATTTTCCAAAGATGCTTCTTCATAGATTGAAAACAATAGTACAACAGCACTAAGAACGCAGAAAAGAATGTTGCATATGTCATACATTTGTTTGACTTTTTTTCTGCAGTTATTTTTTATTACTAATATCTAAAAGTAAAAAGGATATTCATCTTTTGTGCTACTTTGAAATTTTCTGACATTTAGCATAAAAATAGTGTTACCTTTTGACACATTCATGTAGTAGTTGTTAAATGTAAAAGTTTAAAGTTAGGCAGCACAACTATTGAAGTGATTTGTAATCAAATAGCATTTTCTATTTTTCGGTAACAAAATGACATCTTGAGTTATAAAATAAGTCATTGTCTCATAACGAACTTTCCAGGCTTGTCATGTACTGAAAATGCACCCAAAATGCCAACATTGGCAATAAGAAAATCTGTTGATTTCGTGTATTTAAAATAAAAAATGTGTTAGGAATGAATGTGTCAGAAAGTAGTCATCTTGGATTTAAGGACAGCCTTCATAAAAATATAAACATAAAAGAAAAATAGCAATTACTTTACAGAAAAAAGAATGAAAGAAAACTTACCTATTGTAGATAGAGTCATGCATCTGGTTGGGTACCATAATTAACCATTTAGAAATGGTCGCTGTTTTCGGTCGAGGATGGGGCCAAATGTGATGCTCGCATTTTTTTTTTTTTTAACAAAATTCAACAATGTTCTTTACTTTTAGAAGAATTTTTCTTTGAATAGGTAATAGATGCTGGACAGATAGTTACACCTGTTTATTTTCTATTTAATTTACATCCAAAATTGTTAATTGGTCCAAATCATCCAAGCAACCTCATAGCAAGTTGGTATATAATTTTATATACCTTAGATAAATTCAAATAATATAAGTGATCGTAATTCCATAATTCTAGTAGAAGAGCAACGCGAAGCATTAATAAAATTAAATTAAAATTCGCGTCAAAATGTAATTATTAAATTTAAATAATTACGAATAAAATTAAGAGTTTGCGTTGTGAATTATTTAGACGAACTCTTCCACTTATGAATTAAACTAAAATTTTAAGCTGTAAAAATAAATTGACACACCTTAAACATTATCAATTAAATAATTACAGAAACTTTTTAAAACTTGATTAAATATTTTATTTACATTGAACACAACTATATACAGAAACACATAATATTAATTCAAAAAAAAGAAATCAATACTTTTGTTTGCTTCTCATTATTTTATGTATATTTAATCTTTAAAAAAAAAAGACAATATTTTCATATACTCTAATTATTATATTTGTTTCTTTTTGCTAAAAGGATAATTCTCTTTCATTTTTAAATTACCTTAATTTTAATTAATTATCGGTTTTGTCGGATCTCAGATTACTCTCTACCATAAAAATATCAGAAAAGTGTTTTTATGATTTTCATATGATCTTAAGTGGTAAAGTAAAAAGTTTAAAGTCGTACCTTTTTTTAATATACGGGATGGTGGCCTTTATTCATCAAATTCAGAGTTGTCGCGTTGCTTAGGATCATATTCATATCTCATCCGGAATTCGCTTCGTATCAGAGCGGCAACATCGGGATGGCAGGATGCATAGCTACGGACCTCTGTAGAATAATCCTCTTTATTTTAACATCAGGAAGACATCCTCAATTTGGCTTGCTTAGGCTCACTCCGATATGTATATCAGGAAGACATCCTCAATTAGGCTAGATTAGGCTCGCTCCGAGACGTCCACCTCGCCTGGGCATTACTAGGGCTTTCGGGACTCATTGCACGGGCTTTCAGGAGAGCTCCTGCGTCCTCTACATCTTTTTTCAGACTCTCTTTTTCAAACCTTATTCTTCTTGCACACCAATTCCTGCAGTGGGTGGAACTATTTTTGTCTAGTCCACTGTTATTGGATGTGAGAAGATTTTTTATTATACTTCGATAGGCCTATTAGCTAACAGTCTGCAAATGGCCCCTTACATATACTTTAATATTATTATCTGCCTTAAAGTTTGGGTGGTCTGAAAAGCCATAAATTTATCCCAACACTTTTATTGAGGCCATAAATTGATTCCAACGTTATTATTATTTTACGACTTCTAATTATACACCACTTTCCATTGGCTTGTCATAAAACGACACCATGGCGTCTGGCTATTGTTGTTGTCTGAGATCCGAACTCTGTTCAACATTATACATTCATTTTACAATACAACAATTTTTTAAAAATATATATTTAATATTTAAAATCAACTTAATAATTTTTGTATGAACTTCCACTCTTATTTTACTTAAATATATAAACATTATAATTTTACACTCATAATTATATTTTATAAAAAATATTTATACAAACAGAAATAACAAATTACGCAATTTTACTTTGATTTAACCAACATGGTGCGGGAACATATCATAGTTATATGTTGCCCAGCATCTCTCCCGGTATCAGAAAAAAAAAAAATAAATAAATAAAAACTGATTGCTGGTTTTATTTTTTTTTTTGTAAAGCTTAAAGGAATGTACGTGTCCATATGACTGTGTATCTACACAGTTTTTGAACTAAGTCTGTAAAGTTCAATTATCAATGGTTCTGGTATATTTTATAAGAAGTTCTTCTATTTTTTCATAACAGAAAGTTCAACACATGATAGTATAGTTGTCTGTTGACATTCACATTTATAGAAGACCTCTGTACAGAAAATCTGACGTCTTTCTCGAAGCCTTTTTTCTTTACCACACACATGTTTAATAATTTTGTAACTTTACAGTTTTAAGTGCCCAAAATACATTCAAAGCTATAATTTTGTATGAAACTAATATGCCGAAATAAACCTAATTACAAGAAAAATAATGGCATACACATTTGACATATTCTTTCCTCACATATAACCTTATGACACAGTGTTTTATTTAAAACACCTTTTATACTGAATAAAAGTAAATACAATGCTTGTCGTATGACATGTTATTTTTCACATAATTAATCTGATGTATTCAAATTATAATCAGAAAAATATTGTATACAAACTGGTTACATTATTTTATTTATTTATTTGTTACTTCTAACATGTATGATACGTCAACATATACAAGCTATTTCATCTCCTTTAATATATCATTACGCAATGCTCTCCAACTTTACCCGATACGAGAAAGAGAGAGGGAAAAAAAAAGAAGAAGGAGGCAAGAATAAAACCAGTTTTTGAACGTCCCCGATCCTCCTGAAAAGTGGGGTTGGTCAAGCTACTAATCACTCTCTGCGAGGTGATTTGTGCTGTGACAAAATTTTACGACTACCAAAAGTATGTATTTAAAACCATTTCATGCTTGTAATTACCTTATTAATTAGTATAATTTCTTGATATACTTTATTCTTAACTAACTGTGCATGCCTGTATGTAATTTTTAACATAATCTATGCATAAACAGTGTATATATTTGTATCATATCTAATGTAAACCTTCTGCTTTTTTTTATTATTTTGCAGGGGAAAAATGGCGATTCTAGCAT
Source organism: Maratus speciosus (assembly GCA_963932465.1). Lineage (NCBI taxonomy): Eukaryota > Metazoa > Arthropoda > Arachnida > Araneae > Salticidae > Maratus > Maratus speciosus. The sequence continues at coordinate 338,542,904 of OZ010797.1, read as the reverse complement.
TTGAATTCTCCTGCCTCATACTGGAACTGAAGCGAGGGTGGCTTTTTATGCTGTCAGGTTCAAATCTAAACCAAATTGCCTTTCAGGATTTAAAAAAAATGCATATAATTTTCTTTAACTGATTACATTGTATATTTTTAGACCTTTCTAACAAACACAAATTTTGATTCATGATATTGCTTACAATTAAAATGTAAACAACACGGAAATATGACTTCTACAGCATCTCAAAATGCAAAATATGCATTACGCTGACCTTAAAAATGCACCTTCATTTAATACTATTAAATAGTGTTGTCAGAAAATGCCATTGACGAAGAAGAGAACAATTTTTGTGTCTTTAATTATTATTTATTTAGCCAACAATTCTATCTTAAAAGATTGTTAAATTTTCATATTTATTTATTTTTTTACTGAATGAAATAAAAATTTATTTATTCAAAATTTTATTTATCATTAACATTCCGTATGTGAATTCTACTGTCTAAACTTTAATGATATGTTTAAAAAAGTAAAAGATACTCAATTATTATTATTAATCAAACATTAATAATTATTATTTAATTATAAAAAAAAATGTACTTAATACACTTGTATAATTTAAAAAAAAAAAAAAAAGCAAATGATAATTACTACGTAACATCGTATGCAGCCATCTATGAGTACCCGGCCGGACCAAAGAACTTCTGCCAGCAGAAAAAATCTTTGTATACTCACAAACAACCACATCCAATTTTTTTTATAGATCAAGTTTTTAAAATAATTACTGTACGTACTATAAAAAAAATTAAGTAAATAAATTTATTAAGCCATACTACCTATTTCAATAAAAATAAGGCCAATATATATAAATATATTTATTTATTTATTTTGTTTTCTTATGTTAAATTGGCCAAATTATATAAAAAAAAAATTTTATGAACTCACACACTCAAATTTATCAATACCATGTATATTTATATGTGTAAAATTTAGAATTGCATTTAATTCTAAGGGAAAGTAAAAAGAAAAAAAAAATGCTTAAATTCTAAAATAACATAAATTTATAAATATTTCATTTAAAAAAAAAAAATCGAATTTCTAGCTGATTTCAGCAAGATGTCATTTAATATTTATATTAAATAATTTTGCTAATACATTTTATTAATTATTAAATTTGCATATTTTTATATATACAATAAAAATATAATAGTCTTATATAAAATTTTACACTACAACAATGTTATTAATTAATTTAACTTGGATTTAAGCCTACTTTAATTCTAATTGAATACCGTTAATAAAAGTAAATTAGCTTATCAAGTTAAATATAATATAAACTATGTTTGTCTAATGTTAATTTTGCTGAAAATTCCATAAATTTTAACTGTAAATGCTAATTGCTATACCTTTTGTTATTTATTTTGAAAACAACACGAACTTATATTTTTATTTATTATTTTTTTGAATTAAATCTAGAAACTATACACTGAGCTAGACACTCCATAAATGTGTAAAACCTAAAAATCAAAAGTTTTCCTAAATAAAACTCAAAATGCTGCTTTTTACAATATAATATTACTAATTTTATTGTTTCTGAGCATAACATCTAGTAATTATACCATACTTAATTTTTTCTTCGATTCCTTTTTCAGCCAAGAATCCTGAAGTTAATGCCTAAGTGATGACCATATATTGATGTATCTGTGAATTGATAAATTTTCTACAAAAATTTTGTTGGTGTTGGTGCATACCCAGCCGTAGGCCAAAATTGCACCCTATACAGAAAGCCTTTGGTGAGAAAATTTTAATTTTACTTCAATTATTTATTTGTGTAATTTTTTTTACAATAATTTTGTGTGCAATCATATTGAAATAACTTGCCTTGTCCATTGTTATACATATATATGTTTTTTTAAAAACCAATGTGCTACACCAAAATCCTTTTTTTTTTTTATAACACTTTTGTTCATAAAACTTATCCCTGCTGTCTAAATTCTAGACTTTAGCATATAAGTTGTAATTGAACTACCAGAATAAATCTTAGTACTATTTGCATATTTTATTATATTTAGGCTTATAGCTGACCGCTATCCTAATATAAAGTGCACTAATAATTTATTCCTTGTCAACCATATATTTATATAAGAAAAAAATATATATATGAGTATGCTATAAAGCTGTTCTAACTACCCTGAACCTATAGCTTACACCAACTCATTTTAAAGAGTAATTCTGAAATTCTGTCATCTAAATTGTAAGGCTATTAGCAAAGGCTACCCTTATAGAAGACAGAAAAAAATTATCTTTTTTTTTTTTTTTTTTTTTTTTTTTTTTTTTTTTTTTTTTTTTGAAAATTACTCCAACATTATTCACTATTAAATTAATTAAGTTTTAATGTTATTTGGCTTTGTTAAGATTTTATATTTTCTAATTCATATTCGAAAAAATATATATATATAACTTTTGCCTGGAGATAAATATTTCACTGCTCCATTGAAGTTTTGTGAAGCACGTTTCATAATTTTATAAGTATGTTTTCGGGTGCGCCCTGCACATTTGCTCAATATTGTAACCCTGAGACAAATTGGCGTTCCCATGTTCCTATCCTTTCTTATTATTATTTTGAACTTTAAAAAGGCAAGTTATTAATTTTGTTTCAATTTTTTTTTTACCTAAAAGAGAAAAATTTATTTTTAAATTTTGAAAATTTTGAAATTCGATTAATTATGTATTTTGATTTATTTTTAATACCAATTCATATCCCATGGATAATATTGGGGAGGGGGGAAAGGGTAATGATCTTGTATAACATCCCCGTATAAGTTTGTATATGGTGTATAACCATATAACGACATATTTTTAAACTCCAAAATGAAATCCTCTATCGTTTGACTTGCGGCCTGTTTTAAATTTAGGAAATTGCTCTGAGCATTAAGGAAGCTTAGTTTTGTACCAAATAACTCCACCAAATTATTTTTAAATAAATTATAATTGGTCTCGTTATATTTTTCAATCTGTTTACTTAAAATATGTTTTGCGTCCCCAGTAATTTTAGCCTTTAAAATTAATAATTTAGTTTCTTCCTGTATATCTGTCGAATTCAAAATATTATCAAATTCCTCTAAGAAAAATATAATGTTTTTGTTCTTTTTATTGTCAAATGGTGACACTAACTTAATACGTGTATCTATATCCAGCGTCTGAGTCATTTTTAACAAATATTAGTAATCAATGTATACTTTTTCAAAATATCAATTCAAAATAGATCCTATACCTCTTAAAATAATATTTTGCATCTCATACTATTTTCTCTATATTACAACATATGTATGAAAATATTCTAAATTGCATAAATACATAAAAACAACAGCACTAAAATTTAAAAAAATTTCTTAGGAGATGAAGTTGTTTTGTAGATTATTCTTTTACACACATAAATACCCCTAAAATATTTATAATACACGTATATATAAAAAACAACATAATTTCATTTAACAGAAAAATATCTGTCTTTTTCTACAGAAAAAACAATCTTATTTTTTTTTTTTTTTTTGTAAATATTGTACTACTACTTCGTAGTACGACTCATAAATTTTCTTTTGTATCAAGGTGATACAATTTCAAAAATCATGATCTATTGACATTTCAATCATTTTTATACCAGACATATTATCAAATTTTACTTATTATTCTTCTTATTATTATTTATACAGTATATATAAAAAAATTATTTTTACAAATGTGTCATCTGTGATGTGAATGCCATTATTTCTCAATGGTAACTGAGATCCAACCAAAAGAGAAAAGAGAGAGAGAAAAAAAAAAAATTATAATTCCTAAATTTACCTATTATAAATACCAGAATTATTTTTTTATTTCCTTTTTTTTTTTTTTTTTTTTTTTTTTTTTGCTAACATATATTATTCATTTTATTTATATAAAATTATTATATGTGTGTCATTATTGTTACAATAATAAAATTAATTTTAATAAAATTTTAATCAATTAAACTTAAATACCTACAATATCTTTAAAATTGTGACATTAAAATAATACTTAAATTTATTTTCCTTTATTATTATTATTATTATTTCTAATGACCTCAGATGAACGTTCCTGAGTCATAGCACCATTTTACTATGAAGGAGGGGATGCTGGACAGATAGTTACACCTGTTTATTTTCTATTTAATTTACATCCAAAATTGTTAATTGGTCCAAATCATCCAAGCAACCTCATAGCAAGTTGGTATATAATTTTATATACCTTAGATAAATTCAAATAATATAAGTGATCGTAATTCCATAATTCTAGTAGAAGAGCAACGCGAAGCATTAATAAAATTAAATTAAAATTCGCGTCAAAATGTAATTATTAAATTTAAATAATTACGAATAAAATTAAGAGTTTGCGTTGTGAATTATTTAGACGAACTCTTCCACTTATGAATTAAACTAAAATTTTAAGCTGTAAAAATAAATTGACACACCTTAAACATTATCAATTAAATAATTACAGAAACTTTTTAAAACTTGATTAAATATTTTATTTACATTGAACACAACTATATACAGAAATACATAATATTAATTCAAAAAAGAGAAATCAATACTTTTGTTTGCTTCTCATTATTTTATGTATATTTAATCTTAAAAAAAAAAGACAATATTTTCATATACTCTAATTATTATATTTGTTTCTTTTTGCTAAAAGGATAATTCTCTTTCATTTTTAAATTACCTTAATTTTAATTAATTATCGGTTTTGTCGGATCTCAGATTACTCTCTACCATAAAAATATCAGAAAAGTGTTTTTATGATTTTCATATGATCTTAAGTGGTAAAGTAAAAAGTTTAAAGTCGTACCTTTTTTTAATATACGGGATGGTGGCCTTTATTCATCAAATTCAGAGTTGTCGCGTTGCTTAGGATCATATTCATATCTCATCCGGAATTCGCTTCGTATCAGAGCGGCAACATCGGGATGGCAGGATGCATAGCTACAGACCTCTGTAGAATAATCCTCTTTATTTTAACATCAAGAAGACATCCTCAATTTGGCTTGCTTAGGCTCACTCCGATATGTATATCAGGAAGGCATCCTCAATTAGGCTAGATTAGGCTCGCTCCGAGACGTCCACCTCGCCTGGGCATTACTAGGGCTTTCGGGACTCATTGCACGGGCTTTCAGGAGAGCTCCTGCGTCCTCTACATCTTTTTTCAGACTCTCTTTTTCAAACCTTATTCTTCTTGCACACCAATTCCTGCAGTGGGTGGAACTATTTTTGTCTAGTCCACTGTTATTGGATGCGAGAAGATTTTTTATTATACTTCGATAGGCCTATTAGCTAACAGTCTGCAAATGGCCCCTTACATATACTTTAATATTATTATCTGCCTTAAAGTTTGGGTGGTCTGAAAAGCCATAAATTTATCCCAACACTTTTATTGAGGCCATAAATTGATTCCAACGTTTTTATTATTTTACGACTTCTAATTATACACCACTTTCCATTGGCTTGTCATAAAACGACACCATGGCGTCTGGCTATTGTTGTTGTCTGAGATCCGAACTCTATTCAACATTATACATTCATTTTACAATACAACAATTTTTTAAAAATATATATTTAATATTTAAAATCAACTTAATAATTTTTGTATGAACTTCCACTCTTATTTTACTTAAATATATAAACATTATAATTTTACACTCATAATTATATTTTATAAAAAATATTTATACAAACAGAAATAACAAATTACGCAATTTTACTTTGATTTAACCAACATGGTGCGGGAACATATCATAGTTATATGTTGCCCAGCAATAGAAAGGCATAAAATCGTTAAAAATTGTTTGAATAAGTAATCGAAAGGCATAAAATCTTTAAAAATTGAAAAAGTTACAAAATGGGTAGGCACAAATTATCAGATATGGAAAAATCTAAAGCCAAAGAGCGACGCCGAAATGAAAATCTTCTTGCAAAGCAAAAATCGAAGTCTTCAACTGATTATGTAGCCCATGAAAATCGATTACAGAATAAAAGACGAATGTGAAAAAGGAAACTATCTAATGTTTGATTGACAGTAAAAGGCCATGTCTCGAGCGGCTCCAATCCACTAGCCACGGCTTTTTACAATTGGTCGATTCTAACCGGGAAAAATTGGCTCAACATAGGTAATTTGTCGCAATCTGCGGATGATTTGATGGAACTGCTTTCGATTTGTAAACTGTTTTTCTTCTCGAAACGGGACTTGGAGAGTTTATTGATGAAGGTTTTGGTTGTTTGAAGTTTGATCTTTGAAATCTGTTGTTGAAGAGGATGCGATGGAATTTGGTGGACGAAATTTAGATTTTTCGGTTAAATTTTGTTACGAAGGTGATTTGTCGCGATCTGTGGATGATGCGGTGAAACTGCCTTTGATTTTTATTTATTCGATTATTAAAAAAAAATCCAAATGGTCATTGTAATTTATTAAATTACATTTTTTTTTTTTTTTTTTTTTTAACTTGATCTGAATAGCAGTCCAGGTTCATTTGGACAGTTTTTGTTTAAAAATGCAAAATCATACAAATTCGAGGAGGTAGAACATTAGGTTTGTTTGGAAAGATTTTGTTTAAAAATATAAAATCAAATCAGACCAGAGCATGTGTATTAATTACACTTGGAATACGATACAAAGGCACTTGCAGTGATGGAACAGCATGGACCTCATTTTGGAGCAGAAAATAACCATTTTGGAGCAGCAAAAAGTCACTTTGGAGCAGAAAATAATTATTTTGGAGCAGCAAAAATGCTCATTTTTGGAGCATCAAACTGTCATTTTGGTATTCTTTGACGAAATTCCTGTTTTTTCTGCATTTCTTTATGGAATTCACATTTTCCCACGACTCTTTCACAAAATTTGCTTTTTTTTCGCAGTCCTTTGACAAAATTCGCATATTTTTCACGTGCTATTCCAGCTCTTAGTTGAAATCAGTGTGTTTTTCACTATCTTTTGATGAAATTAGCGTGTTTCGAAATCTTGTGACGAAATTTTCGTTTTTTTTGTGACCTTTTGATGAAATTTGTGTTTTTTCTGCCATCTTTTAACGAAATTTGTGTTTTTTCCTAATTTTTTGAGCTCGTTTTGTTCGCTTTTTGACGAAATTAGCGATCCTTTGACAAAATTGATGTTTTTTTCGCGATCCTTTGAGAAAACTCACGTGTTTTTGGCGATATTTTGACAAAATTCGCGTGTTTTTTTGCGACCTTTTGATGAAATTTGCAGGTTTTTTTCGCGATATTTTAACGAAAGTAGCGTTTTTTTTTTTTTTTTTTTTTTTTTACGATTTTTTGTTCTTTTTTTGACGAAGTTAGCTATACTTTGACAAAATTCACATATTTTCATGATCCTTTGACGAAATTCGCATATTTTTCGGGATCTTTTGACGAAATTTGCGTTTTATTCGCGATCTTTTGAAGAAATTTGCGTTTTTTTCGCGATATTTTAACGTTAGTGTTTTTTCATGATTTTTTGCCCCCGTTTTGTTTATTTTTTGAGGAAATTAGCGATCTTTTGACAAAAAATTCGTTTTTTTCGCGATCCTTTGACAAAATTTGCTGGGTTTTTTTTCGCGATATTTTAACGAAAGCAGCATTTTTTCACGATCTTTTGACCGTGTTTTGACAATGTTAGCGCTCCTTTGACAAAAATCAAGATTTTTTTCGCGATCCTTTGACGAAATTCTCGTGTTACTCGCGATCTTTTGACGAAAATCCCGTGTTTTTCGCGATCTTTAGTCGAAATTTGCAAACTTTTGATGAAATTTGAGGTTTTTTTCACTATCTTTTAAATAAATTAGCGTTTTTTTCACGATCTTTTGACCGTGTTTTGTTCGTTTTTGGACGAAATTTGCGATTCTTTGACAAAATTCACGTTTTTGTCACGATCCTTTGAGAAATTCGCGTTTTTTCGCGATCTTTTGACGGAATTCACGTGTTTTTCGCGATCTTTCAATGGAATTCGCGATCTTTTGACGAAATCTGCGTTTTATTCGCGATCTTTAAAGGAAATCACGTTTTTCCGCGATCTTTTGACGAAATTCACGTGTTTTGCGCGATCTTTTGACGAAATTCACGTGTTTTGCGCGATATTTAGACAAAATTAGCGTGTTTTTCGCGATCTTTTGGCAAAATTCACGTGTTTTCGCGATCTTCTGACGAAATCTGCGTTTTATTCACGATCTTTAAACGAAATCGCGTTTTTCCGCGATCTTTTGACCGCGTTTTGTTCCTCTTTTGACGAAATTAGCCATTCTTTGTTAAAATTCACGTTTTTTTTTTCCGTGATCATTTGAGGAACATCGTGTGTTTTTCGATTTCTTTTGACCAAATTCGCATGTCTATCGTAATATTTTGGCGAAATTCGAGTGGTAAATGATAGATTTGGCTCAAGAATTATAGACCCCTTGCATTGATGTCACGTTGCTATTAGCAACGACATATACTATAGCTTCTGGAGCACACACGTGGAGCACAGAACTCCCCGTTTGCCGTTAAAAGCACGCGTTATCTTTCTCTTTAATTTAGAGCTTCCTTATTTTAATTATTATAGTGCAAATAAGTCTAAAAAATCAAATGGAGAGCACCAAATTCGCCTTATATTTGGGCGCCATAGGAAGTGATTTCAGACATGTGACGTCATATGCAACCCGTCTATTATCGATATGGCGCAGTTGGGCGCAATTTTGTTGAAAAACGATCGTTTTGGCGCAGAAATGCGCAGCATTATCGATTTGGCGCAGCTGTTCCATCACTGCACTTGCCAATTCTATGTTTGTTTAGACAGATTTTCATTTAAAAATGTAAAATCATACAAATTTGAGGTCATATGCTAGGTAAAGGCAGTGAAAACCCCAACATTAGGTTTGTTGGGAAAGATTCATTTAAAAATATTAAATCATTTAACACTGACTTTAGGTATATTTAACCACTTCACCAGCAGCAGGTATAGGGAAACAGTGCTTTTACTCTGACTTATCTTGGGGCAAACATAGAAGTGATTAAATTTATTATTATGAGCCTAGCCAATGTTGGGCAAGTCATCTAGTAAGCAATAATGTTTACTAATTAATACTATATTTTACATTATGCTTCCTAGGTCATTTACATATTGAAATTGTAACAAACTTTAAAATTTGTAATACTAATACTTAATTTTGACATCATATTTGAATTCTTATGATAAATTTTATCTTCAGATATTAAATGGAAAGACATGTGGTTAAATATTTGAGAAATTATGCCCATTTAAAAGTTAGAACGTCTAATGTTAAATTAATTTTTAATTATTGCAAAACAGCTTGCAAGGCAGTGTTTTTATTAAGCATAACTCAAAGATGGCCATATGAGCTGCAATGTTGGATTTACATATTTGAAACTTCTAGAAACAGGGTTCTGTAAAAAATTTTATAGGTTTACACATTTTTATTTTTATACACATTTTTTATGAATATTAATTTCATAGGATATATATATATATATATTGTAATTAATATTTGAAAAAAAAAAAAAGTACTGTGACCTATGTAAATTTTAACAGAAATAGATTTCTAGAAGCTTCAAAAATACAAATTCAAAATTACAACTCATTTAGACAAATACTTTTTGAATTATCCTTAAAATGCCATTTGCATTGCAATCTATTCTGTAGTGAATAAAAGTTAATTTAACATTAGGAGTTTAAAATTTTAAATCAGCAAAATTCATAAACTACTTGACCAAATAACTTCTTGTTAGGTATTCAAAGGTAAAATTTATAGACGAATCCAAATATGGTATTAAAAATATTCATCAGTATTGTGAAATTTATTTATTTTTTACAGTTTAAGAATGTAGATGACACTCAAAGGATAATTTAAGTAAAACCTTTATTAGCAGGCATTATTATTAATCAGTTGGTATCAGTCAGAGTTAGTAGGGGATATCTCCCCCCCCCCCCCCCACACACACACACAGCCCAGATTACAATTAAACAAATCGTTTAACAGTTGAATCAACAAATAAGTTTATTTATTCTGAGTTTCATCTAAAAATAAACTCAAGGTCCTATTTTAGGACATACACAAATCTGCTAGGTCAGAAATTTGTCTAAAGATCGAATTTTCTATGGTTACTTGAGATTTCATTTTAGTAAGTTTTAGTAGAGATGCATTTGCTACGGATTCTCATTAATTGTTACAGTGTTACCAGGGATCTCAATCTAGAAGTCTTAAGTAATCAGAGTTGTGATTTTTGGAAATTTGCATTTATCATTCATTAAATAATGCAATAAATGTCCGTTAAAAAATGTAACAGATGGCTACTCTAATTGTGCTGGCAGAAATGTAATGTACTTATAAATAATCAATCATTTCTCTGCATTCATATAACAAAATAAACGGCCAAGTGCGAGCATTACTCGCGCACAGAGGGTTCCATAAAATAAATATATGAATTTGTAATTGTATTAAAAAAAATAAATAAATTAAAAAAAAAAAAACATTGCTAAAAGAATACTAAGATTTTGTAAAAAAAAACTATACAACGTAGGGTTGGGTATAACTGTATATATTAGAAAAGTGTAAATGAGTATACCATGAAAGTTCAAAGAGATAATAGAACCTAAATAATATCAAATATAGCTATTCGTATAACTCTTTTTTTAATATTATCCTAATCTGTTTATGATGAACTTAATTCGGTACCGACAATAAAAGCAGTGCATAGTTAAACTTCATTTGGCACTTCATGAAACTAAATTCAGCATAGTAATAACCTTTATTTCTACAGTGTAGTTAAAACAAAACCTTTGTTCAAAGTTTAAAATTGGCATTGTGCTATGCGCGCTTCGAATTGAGGTCTCAAAGTTGCAACGCCGCCTTGGTCAGTGCCGTGTTTTTCCAGATAGGTGTTTAATTAACTTTTAAAGCCACTCGAGGCGTATTGAAAGATACAATCAATGCAAACTATCGCGAATCCCACAGTATTTATGCGATTCATTCTAATTAAATCTTTCGAGGGCGATGCTCTTAAAAAACGGACACCTAATTTTAATTCCAAAACAGACAAACGGCACCAAGAATATTTAATTAAAATTTTCCTTTTATCATGTACATGAAAATAAGCAAGTTCGCATTTTCTAATAAATTCGTTTATAAATTCTGGTGTCAGTTCATTATTTCATAAATTTATAAATAGAATTATTCCGTGTCGGAAAGGATTAAGTGGTCGCAGGACTCTTAAAGCTTCAAAATTTAAGAAATTTTAATTTTTTTAGATGTTAAACTCCTATCTTTTTTGAATATTTTGATATAATTGTTTCCTTGAAATTCCCATTAGAACAGAAGTTATGGCTTTTAGAATTATACCCGTTCAATAGCTGAAGCGGCGTTTCCGAAACTTTAAAGTCATTATTTTCAAATGGCGTTTTTTGGGCATAATGCGCAGGATACCTCAAAAACTTCTGAATATTTTTTCATGAAATTTTCAAAGCATATATTTCATGTTAGTCTGTATAAACTGAACCTAAAATTTCCTTTTTATTGTTCAAAAAAATATTTTTTAGGTGATCTGTTGAAATGTACTGTTGAAATTTTCAAAATTTTGTATTAGCTAAATGCAACATTGCATTAAAAATATAAAAATGCTTTAAATACAAATTTATTTAAGTTTAGGGAAATTATTACAATCTGAAGTATAAGTAAGCACCAAAATTTTCATTCTAGTTGAAATATTTATTTTGTAATCCTGCGCGTAAACTGTTATGCCAATTTTTTGTTCGACAAATGTCTAACAGTTTCGAGCCCCCTATAAATACTAATTCTGTATCTTGCAATTTTTTATCCCAATTAAAATTGTGTTTTAAAATCATATACATTTTAAGACATTAAATGTTGAAAATGGTCTTTTTTTCATTTTTTCCACTTTATAGAGTCCCGAGACCCCTTAAATTAGTATGTTTTTAACAATCTGACGTTTATTGCTTTTATACTGTTACTGGACATTACATTACACATATATATCATTAAAAGTTGTTAACTAGGTGTAGAGTACGCCGCCCCTGTCCTTGTGTATGTCCAAACTGACTGTACCTTTAAGGGTTAATATTTCGGCTAATTCCCGATGATTTTTTTCGAAAATCATTATCAACATTGCTTTTATTCTTCTGTAACGATAGGTATATTCAACGATGCTCAACAATTTTTCTGAATGCCCGTAAATCGAAATTTGTGTATAACAGAAAAATGCTAATTACTCAAAAACTATGTGACCTAGGGTAATCGCTATAATTTTTTGGCAAGGTTTACATTAACATCTACTACCTCTAATTTTTTCATAATTTTAGTTTCAGTAAATTCAGAATTAGATGAGGGGGGGGGGGGGGCATATTTTTGCGCTACATTTTCAACAATATCTTTGAAAATATAATACCTAAAATTAAAAGGAATGTATTTTTGAGTTCAGCGTTACAAAAGCTTTCACAGGATACCCCACATGATACGCAAAGAAAAGATTTTTTTTTTTTCAAGTAGCATAATTAGCCCCTTTACTTTTTTACTAAATATATTTATAAATGTTTATTAATCTGAAAATATGTGGGTCAATGGTCTTTATTACTTCCCTGAATTTGAACTTTCCACGTTCCACAGTTTACGAGTAAAATGGCTGTGACAGACAGACAAACATATACAGGAGAGATCTTATAATTGTTCCGTTTTTTCTTTTTAAGTACGGAACCCTAAAAAGCAATTTTTTTTTCAGTCTCTTCATCTTCAAAGTCAAGATCAGGGTTACTCATGCAGGTCATTTCTCTTTATAGCACCTTTTCTACAAACAATTAAATTGCTATAGTATTTCCTTTCTGAGTTCATTATAGCTATAAGAAGAGAAATGCACAATTTCAATATGCCCCCTCCCCCCCCCCCAAAAAAAAAAAAACAGCAACAACAAAACATGGAAAATTAAAAAAATAAAATATTAAAATAACAGATCTATTTAAATTAAGAGAAATAAATAGTAAGCATGTCTTATTTAATTATCATCTCTTTATATTTTTATCTCATTTAAAAGTTCAAAACTACAAAACTAGTAAAGTGTATGCTGCAGGGCCATTCATAATTTAACTTTCAAATTCAGAAATGCAACACTGAATCTATAAGAACAATCATTTATCAACTTAATAATTTGCCTGAACTTTTATTTTTTTCTTATATTTCATTGTATGAAATCTTCAAGTTCATTCAATCAATTTCATTATATGAACTTGATTACAATTGAACTATCTTATAATGAGCAAATGCCATGATTTCTTTGTCCTCATTATTACTGAGTCCAATTGCAATAGGCTTGATTTATTCGATACATGGAATATAGATAGCCTTGAAATATTTATGCTAAAGATGCTTGACATAAAGAAGTTTAATTGTTTAAGGAAAACAAATACACAACAAAACAAACTGAATAAAAGGAAATTTAACATTAATATGCTCACTTTAATTTAAAATAACAAAACTGACAGTTCCTCTTATGTTGAAAATAAACTATCTTAGTTGAAAAGTAAACTATCACATTTTTTCATGCATGTTGTGGTTTGTTACCGTCAAAATGTATTTTAAAATTTGAAGCATGGATGGCACATGAATATTTGAGATTTGACTGACCTCTTATATATGACCAATGGTCAATGCTTAAAATTGTTGAGTGAAAATTTTACGTTTAAATCTATGAAACCATTAATATATTGTAAATACTGTGCAATTTTACCATTAACACTTACATTTTAATAATAGAATAAAATATATTTGATTTTTCTGTCCTGTTTTTATCTTTTTCCTAAATGGAGTATTAAAAATCAGAACACATGTGTTATACAGGGGCATAAGACATACAAAAAATACTGTACTTTTCAATAAATTAAGCTTTAACAAATTTTGTTCAGTTAGATTTGATAACAATACAGGAATTTTCCAAGCACTAAACTAAACCATGTCTTTCGGTTTAATTTGGATTCTGAATTACTTAAATATTTAAATAAGATTTTAAGAACCTTTATTGCACAAATTACAAAAGAACAAGGTGTCTTGAAGTTCTTTAGATTCAAAAATCAAAAGTCATAATAACTTACTATGTTTCTACAGTTATTTTGTAACTTTATTCCAGTGCACAACTATAGTAACACCACTGTAAATTACATTGCATGTAAAAACTACCCCCCACTACCCCCCCCCCTCCTCCTATTTAGATTTACTTATACAATTGATATATTACAGAAAATAACTTGATGCACATTATTTTTTAAGAGTTTTTTTTTTAAGTGCCAGAATGGCTAAGGTTAATATTTTATGATATGTTTACCTCATTCTCAATCATCAAAAACAACAATTTGGCAACATAAATAAAATAAGTCAACTGTTCAAATAGATGAAATATTATATATTTATCATATCATTTTCACTAATTGGTATTGTGATACAATTTTGCATATGAATTTTCGTTTTTAGTTGCAGAAGTAACAATAATTCTCTTACAAGTATTTTTCAAGTTAATGGTTTCATGCCAACAAATTTACATATAAATGAGAAAAATAAAAGAATATTTTGCTTAAGATGGGGGATGAACAAAATGTGAAGGAAAAAGCAAAAGAATAAAGAGTACTTTTCTGTTAGCCGAGTGCAAATCTTCTCATTAGCAGCTTTTATTTTTCACGGATGAATTAGAAGTGGTACTACTTGATTATCCTGTCGACCAATTTCGCCAAATGATATAAATTGCCAAACTACTCGCCAAATTATACAAATGGACATAATTTTTATTTTAAATAATGAAAGAACAAATAAATTAGTATAACAATAATAAAAATATAAATAAAATGCTGAAATAAAAATCACTTAATGACATAACAAACAGATGTAACGTGTTTAATGCTAAGTGAATGTGACATTTACAATAATCTATTATTGCCATTTAATCTTATAGTTTGGTGATAGTTTTTTGGTCGGGATTAGAGATGGGAATGCTCAGAAAAAACCCGGAAAAGTTGGGAAAAAAACAGTTTTTTTTTCAGTTTTTTCCGAGGGGCTATTTTTAAATTTTTCCAAATTGGAAAAATTGAAACTTCATTTATAAAATAATGTAGTCAAAATTTTATAATTGCTAAATTCTGATACTTTTATTTATATTTTTTTCATGTTTAGTGTCCCTCATGAAAACCTTAACATCGAAAATCTTATCTGTAAGCAGGGATTCTCTTTAGAAAGAACTTGAGTCTCTTAAAGGATCCTTCACAGTTTTTCTCCTTAAAACATATGACCTTTAACAAAATTCTTTCACTTAAAAATAGACATTTCAGAATTTTTTTACAATCTCCAAATTAAATCCGTCACAAACATAATGATTTTAGAAAAAAAAAAAAAAAAAAAAAAAAGAAAAAGAAAAAGAAAAAGAAAAAAAAAACCTGTTGTATAATAGCTGCAATAACCAATGAATCTATTATCTAGCTGTTTATATGTACAAAGGACAATAATGTCTAGATAAGAACTTAAATATGTAATTTCTAATTTACAAAATTCAGATTACATTTTTTATATTTCATTCACATTTTTTACAAGTTCTTAAGTTTTTATAAAAGTTCACAATTTCGCAAAAACATTAACATGTGAAAAAAAAATCTAAGCAAATCCTTGGTAAGATAATTAAATGGAACTTCTCTGGTTAAAAATGGAAATTCATGTGCAAAAGTATTTCAATATTATACCAATAAATGAAAATGTCGGAAAATTTAATGTAAAATTTGAAACATGCATTTATTTTTATTCGCATGGCTGTGATTTTTCACTATTGTTAGAAAAATTTCTTTTCATAATAACATGCAGTTGAAATTATGTATCTTTTTTTTTTTTCTTTTCTTAAAATATAGATTCTTAGGGTTGTCTAAATGTATTTTCAAAAAACATAAATCCATACAAACTTTGCAAAGAAAATGTAAGCAAATCTCTGTGAAAAATCTATTTGAAAACAATTTTTAAACATATGGAAAAATCCACTCGTTTTAAAAGTTTCATTAAAAAAAAAAAAATACCACTTTCAATATTAACGATGAAAATCTTACTAAAACACAGTTTTGGTTAAGTCTGGAAAGCTGTACCAAAACTACATAGGAAGGAAAAGAAAATTATAACTGTAAGGAGGGGGGGGGGGGGGTAATATTGTAAAATAATACCAATTTTTAAACAACGGAAGATTTGAAAAGGATAATAGTATTTATAATAATACCAGAACTACTATAATTTGTTTCTTTTACACTGGCATCCTTTATGAGTACTATGTAGATGAGATGTACAATACAGTTTAAAACTGCTTTAAAACTACAGTGATATTGGTTGAAACTAAAGATTTTTTTTTGTTTGTTTTTTAAATTAGCTCTACTGATATAATTAAACAAGTGCTACTGAAAAATCATTTCAACAGACACATGATATATTACAAACACTGGTGTTAAATTAAGCAAGGAAAGCTACTCTCAGAATTCTGAGGCTGAAAGGATAAACTTTTAAAAGCTGGCTTTCTCTCTCTCTCTCTCTCTTTTTTTAATAACATATTCACATATAAAGGGAAAAATAATTTTTTTTAGTATGCAAAAATATTGAAAAAGTTTATTATCGTATACTTTTTAAGAAAATATAACTTATTTTTGAGAAACATTTATAGGAAATCAATTTTTCTCATTTTTCCAGAAAAAAACTGAAAAAAAAAAACAGTTTTTTTTCCACTTTTTCTTCAACTTTTCCGGAAAATTTACATCTCTAGTCGGGATAATCAAGTAGTGCCTTAGAAGCAATGCTGAAATAAAGTGTTCTGATTTATGGTACTATCATCATTACATCTAATATATTTCATGTACTTTTGAGATTTCTATGCATTGAGGATGCTGCATCTGATATAAGTTAAATTTCACTGTATCCATGACTGCTTTATTCCTGATAAACAAACAAGATCATTCTTTAAAAAAAAAATTAAGATCATAACTTTATTGTCAGGATAATTTTTATAGTGCTGCCACTTAACTTACTGCCAAATCTTTAACATTTCTGCTCTTTTAACAAGGCAATTAATCTATTTGAAGTCAGGACAACTGACCCTTGCACCTTAAAAGTACTAAATAAAGTATCATGAACATTTGAACACTTCATTAATAAAAAGAAAAAAATTATAATGGGAAAGAAAATTAACTCTTTTCCTCCCTAAAATTTCAAAGCATCATCTCAACTCAGAGAACATAATTTTTTTAAGGAAACATTTCATGCATATGTTTAACTAATCAATTCTTATAAATTTTGCTTCCAATTTCTTAAGTTGTGAACAAACATTACATAGGCCAAGAGTTCAACTCATCACTTTAATTTGAATTAAAAATTACAATGTTCACCATATCAGACGGATATTTTATTCTTTTATTAATAAACTTTGCAACTTGAAAAATTACTGAGAGAGCCAAATAAATATAACAGAAAAAAGAAAAATTATCAAAATATTAAGAAAATTGTTACCCATTTTCATGTCAGTAAAATACTTTTTGTCAACAACTCTTCTACGCAATTCTTTTTTTTCTTTTCTACAATGAAATATAATTTTGAGTTATTAATCTAAAAATAACTTCAGTTTTCAAAAACTAAAACAGGTATAAAATGCAGTAAAGGATAGCATAAGCAAAAAGAAATAGAAATATGAATTTTCATAAAGTTTAACTGGAATTATCCAATTATTCACATTGATTAGGATAAGCTTTCCACAGTTATATTAACTGATATCCTCTTCAAACTTGGGCTATAAATCATCAGTTAAGGCAGGAAACCCTTATCAGTTTCTTCTAGTTTTGAATATTTACACTCCATATGGTACGAATATTACTTTACTACATTTGTAGCAAACAAATGTTTCATAGTATATTGTGCACTGATCTTTTAAAACTTAATTATGAAAACTATTATAAAAAATAAATAAATTATATTACAGTTTTAAGACAAACTTTACTTGAAAGTACATTTTTTGCTTTGTTCATTTAAATAAAAGTTGAAATTATGCAATATTTAGAAAAGACAACTGCAGTGAAAATTAAAGCAATAAAAGTTGTCACAACATCCAGTATTACCTTTTTGCTATTAACAGACATATTTGTGCTTTGTCTCTTTATAACATAAAACTTATTTGCCTGATCAATCTATCAATCAGAAGCATGCTTCCACTAGAGAAAATGACATATTTAGAAGAAAATTTGTATTAATTTTGATGAAATTCAAACATTTTAAAATGATTGTGTTAAATAATACACTAATTTCAAAAAAGGAGAACAAATCTGGTGGTAAAAGTGGCATCATTCTCAAAAGGAAAGATGAATTTTGATCACTGAAAACAAAATGTTATGTTTACACCAATGTGGCAATGCTTCTGAACATATGGAGATACTGTTTATTTAAAGATTTTTGGAATGCACAGAATAAATTTTTTCTGAAAATTAGTCATTTCTACAATAATCATAATAAGTACAGTTTGTTTCCTGTCTAATTCAAAACCAGTATATTTTGAAAGTCAATATATCTCAAAATTTACTGACATCCCTTCATTCATTAAAACTGTGATGTATTTTCCAACTTTATTTGAAATAATTTTAATTATTTCCTTAAAAACCTGTATGTCTAATTTTTCAAAACATTGTCAATTTAGTTTAAGTACTCGCAGAAGAGTGGAGAATTGTAAAAATGAGTGTCGAAATTTCATTTAAAGATTTTCTAAATATGGACAAAGCATTGGTAAAAAGAGAAAGTTTAGCAGGTGTTGAATGTGTGCATTACTTCTGATGATGGAAATAGCAATTAGACTGTTACTTTAAAAGAAATAATAAAGATTAATGAAATGGTAAAAATTTCCTTTGAATTGCAGGACAACATAGATTAGGGTATGTTTGCTGTTGTTACAAATCTGAAAAAAAAAATAAATAAATAAATAAAAATTAATTTAAAAAAAAAATCTATGAATAAAAATCTTCTAAATATTTTTAAGCATATCAAAGTTTTACTTATAATCTTTTGTTTTAATCTGAATAGTATTTAGAATAAAATTATTTTTCCCTGGTGCATATATATATATTTTTTAAGTACATCTTGAATTTTTTTCTCCTATCTAAATTTTTCCTCCTCCTCCTTTTAGATAGGTTTGAATGTATTCAATTTACATTTCTTTATAATAAAAGGAAATTAAGCTGTATACTTGCAAAAAGCTTTCACATTTAAAAATGACACTACAGTCAGGACAAAATACATATTTTCCTCTGTAAATAAAACTAGTTCGATGTGCCAATCCTAAAAGGGACCATTTTCTTCAAAAAAAAAAAAAAAAAAGAAAAGAAAAAGAAACCAAAAGGGACAATTTTTTTCAAAAAAAAGGGGCCACATATTTTGTAAAAAAAAAAAAAAGGAACCAAAAGAACTTTAGCAAATCGCAAAATAAAATAAACACAGAAACCCTCCTTTCCTTCGTTTGTCACTTATTTATAAATGTTCAAAGTATAATTTGTTATAAAGAAAACGCTTGCTCAGATTCAAATTCTGAAATGTGATGGATACTTCAAATAGGTACCAGAAATGCAGAATTTGAGCCATTAGTTGTCAAGTTATGGTCATTTATAGACATTGATAAGATTCCAAGATGGCCACCATTTGGTAAAAATGACCAATTTTCAAATGGTCATATAGTTTTCTATATCTCAGCCAGTATTGCAAAAATTAATTTTAAATTTCAGATTTGTGGGTTTCACTACTATGTATGTCTATGATAAAAATTTATCTGTGACTATGGGGCAACACCCATCGGTTGAATTTGTGTGGAATGACCCTATGCAAAACAACTGAACAAATGATAAATAAACGATTTTTTAGTTTTTTCCCCGTTTTAACCTAATTTCACACACATATTTATCAGGCATCAATTAAACTTATTTTTTATAATTGAAATGAATGAATGTATATATAAAAATATTTAATTTATATAATGATTTATATGGTAAATTAAAAAGAAAAAATCTTTCCTTTTATTTGCATTAATGAAAAATGGTTGCTTAGACAATATATTTAATCTCGTACCTAGCAATAATTACAATTTATAGAATTGAAAATAAAACAATTTATTCAAAAATGAAGCAATTGATATCTTAAATCATTATTAATAAATATAAATATTAACAAATTCTTATTTAATCCTCACACATGTACTTACAATATTTCACTAAAGATATTTAAATTTCTAAAAATATAATTTTATGGTTTACCAGACATTATGGCTACTTATAGAAGACTGCAAGATACAATACAGAAACACAAACCACATGTTTTAACACAAACAAACTATTGATGATACATTAAAAAATAAATAAAAGTAAAAAGCAATAAATTGTTTTAAAAACAATTCTTACTTAATCCACATGTTTACAAGTGTAACTTGTTTGTTTTTAAGCACTGATAATCTAAATTAGACCAAAATAATATCATTAAAACAAGTGGGTAAGTGTGATCACAGATCGCACAGAGGGTTTCGTTTAATATTCCTTTAAAACACTTTATCCTTTTGCGAAATCTGTTAGTTCTACATTTCGCAACCAGGGGGCGCATTCTATTCTACACAAACCTCTATCCAAAGGAAACTCCGTTTTACAACCTATCCGTAGGTATATTAGTCGAGGGGATCGAGTCTATAGCACCTGAGATAGGTAGGCACCCCAGGAAATTGTACGGAACATTCTTTTATAAGCCTTTTATTATGTGTTATGAACTATGTCAAAGTTTCCAGCAGATCGACTTGTTAGATTTCACAATTTTAACAAAATTGCGTTATGTTAGTTGCAAATTTCACCACCAGGGAGCGCACACTATTCATAACAAAAGTGTATCAGATCGAAACTCTGTTAAACAACCTATCAGTGGATGTGTTACTAGAGTTGGTGGCGGCCTTAAGCAAGAAATTAAGAAATTTGCTGAAAGTACTATTCGGAAATAGTGGTAACTAAAATTTTGACATTTTTAAATTTCATAAGCAGCACATGTTTGAATATAGCATAGTCCTCAAAAACCGACATCTAAAAAGGTCGTAAACACTAATTTTTAAAAAAGAAATCCAGCGCCCTTCCCCCGCCCTCCCTTAACAGGAAATTGCATGCACCATTATTTTATAAGCTTTTTATTATGTGTCATGAAGTATGTTAAAGTTGCAAACGGATCGCCTTGTTATATTTCCTAATTCTAACAAAATCGCGTTACGTTAGTTCTGCATTCCACCACCAGGGAGCGCACTCTAGTCTTAACAAAAGCATATCTGAACGAAACTCCTTTGCACAATCTCTCCATAGATACATGGTCGGGAGGGTGGCGGTGCGGTCTTAACCAAGAATTTAAAACATTTTCTGCGATAACAAATCCTAAGATTTAATAAATAAATCTAGCCCCCCCTCCCTCCACTCCTCGAAATATCACACTCCATTCTTTTTTACACTTTTTCTTATGTGTTATAAAATATCTTAAAGTTTCGAACACATCATGTGGTGGTCTTAACCAATAATTTAAGATATTTCCTGAAATTGCTATTCAGAAATAGTGGGATGAACACTTATAAACCTATAAACTTTTTCATATTGAATTATTAATACTTATCTCATAGAGCGCCGTCGAAACACCCCACACAAATTGTTAGATTTCCTAATTTAAATGAAATTTCCGTTAAAAAAGCACGTGCCTCCATCTTAATCTGGCATTTGATGGAAATAAAAGGAATTAATAAAATAATAATTAATATCTCAGCTCGTAATGAAGCTATCTCTTCAAACCGGGTATGTATGAAATCTGCGAGAAATTTCCAGCACGGGTGTCAAAAAATTTAATCGAAAAAATTAATATTTAAAAAGTTTAAATTTCGTATTAGACTATCCTCCCCTTAAATTTCTCCCGCGCCGATTTGTCTGAGAGACGACGACAGCTGCCTTCCGGTGAATGGAAATCTGTTTTCATTGTCTTTCCAAACACAGAAATTAAATTTTTATCGATCGATTTTTAGTGGATTTTTTGCGTTCTATCCTACGCAGAAATTTGAAATTTATACCAAAATAAAGTAGAATTTTTTCCCGCGTATTTCTACACCTGTTACGAATTTGTACAACCAATACTTCGGCAGATCCGATTTTGCTTTTTAAAGGTCCACTTCAGTTATTGCTTAAATTACTCCGTGGTAACGCTGCACCGGCTGATTTGACGGAGCATCCGCCGAATTTACTGGTAACCCTTAGGAGAAACTGAGGAAGATTTCGATAACGTGTGTTCGCACCTGCATTTAAAAGGTTGATTGGTTAATTTTAGAATTTAATTAGCCCGTAATTAGGTTAATTACCAACTTTTTCAAAATTTTATGATTTGTTGTTTGATGTGTGGTGTTCATCTATAAGTATGCAAAATTTCAAGTCTCCAACATGTATAGTTTCTGAGAACGGGCTCTGTGACGGACAGACAGACAGAGGAGCGAGACGAATAGGAGCGAGACGAATTTTTAACGTTTGAAAGTGCCCCAAAATGATCCCCTGTTTGCCAGTTAACTTTAATCAGCAGATTTCTATTTTTCTTAAAAATTGCATACATGCACACACAAAATTATTTTGTTTTTGCTGTAGTAAAAATTCAACAGCAAAAATATAAAAGTATAAAACATTTTACATTTCATAAAATTTATTATAAAATAAATATCAAATATTCACATAATAATTGATACTTACACTAAAGTTTTATTATTATTTTTCAATGTAGCCAGCCTTGAAGGAAACATACACTGCTCTACCTGAAATAATTTAAGATATTTAAATTTTTACAAAGTCAAGAAAGCAACAAACACAAAATATGTTAAATTGAAATATTTAATTAATGAATATGGTTATAATATATAGATTTTATTACAGATCAATGAATTAATTACTATTATTTTACATCAGAAGAGGTTTTTCATTTACAGTTCAATTTTCTTTTAAATTTAAATATTTCTTTAAAAAAAAAACAATAGCTTAGACTGAATTCTGCAACATGATATTGATAGATAGTTTTTAATAGTTCAAGCCATCAACTGAAAAATAGCAAAATTCATATAAAAGAGATTGGAGGTCATTCCACAGAATTCTAACAAACATGAGTGAACAGACATTTTTCCACACTTTGTATCCAGAAGCCTACATAGAAAAAAAAGTTAAAATCCACTACTTGCAAGAAAAAAACCTATTTTAATTATATTTTTAATAAGAAGAGGTCTAAAACTATGACTTGGTACATTTTTATAAAATTTAAAGATGGCATAATTTATAAACTGATAGATATATTTTTTAAAATATGAAAAAGGTCTGAAAATCTACAGAAACACAGTTTTCTGTATCAAATCATGTAATTATTGTGTAAAATACAATAAAAAAATTTAAAAACTATTGAAATGTTTATCAAAATGACAGTTTTTGAAAAAACATAACTCATGAAGAGAAGGAATAACACTATGGATTTTGTTATATGCGTTTACATACTTCCGAACATAGCCTAAAAAAAATTCCTTAGTACCTTTTTTCCTGGATCATAACAATTTAAATTTTCCAAAATTTAGAAGGTGTTAAAATACTCAATTTTTTTTTTTTTTTTAAGTACAGATAAATCCACAAAAATTACATAATCTAATACAAAAAATTATGTAGAATTAAGATGTTTCTGATTTAAAAAAAAAAAAAAAAAAACTCTACTAGTTCAAAATTATGCAAGATTTCATAACCTCTGAATTCTGTAAAATGTGCTAAATAACAGTTTTTGACCCCCTCTAATTAAAAAATTTCTTAAAACAGATTTATTTGCACATCGATTTTGGCTCTTTTCTGTATAAAATTTCCACATACAAAATATGAAAACTCAAAAATGGTATAACAACCGAAAATAATAATAAATAAGTAAAAGTTGTTAAAATTCTGTGAAATAACCTTTTATATAAAAGTATATTAAAGCATTTTTCCCTATTATTTAAGTCAGACTATGAACTTTAGAAAATAACTTCTATAACCAATAAAATACAAGAAAACTTGGATTATCCTCCAGTCACTATGACGAATAATTCACCTACTCTACTCTCAACAAATGCGGGCAATCGACGACAGAGATAAAATTTTAGCACAGAACAAGGTTAGAACTGAAAATATACTAATGATAGTGTAGATTGATTATACTATCATAACTAGTATTTTATAAACCTTTAAATTTAATGACTTGTTTTACACTGTTAGCTCAATGTCTAGTGTGTTCTTTGCATATAATGAACACATCTCATGTTTACAGAGTCATTATCCACTTCACAAACATCAGGAAAAGACCAATAAATAATCACAAAACAATATATAATTTTGTGCATGTACTATTTATAATGGCTGATGGATAATAGAAACGAATATTTAAAAGGCTGACAAATAATATAAGTTTTACTACAGCAAAACTCAGTTATTGGGTGGTTGGATGTTACAAGAGCTCTGTTTTAACAAACAAAACTGGAAGAAATGTTTGATCTAATATTAAATTACATTGCATAAAACTTGGTTGTGGTGAGGAAAATTTGGATATAATGAGCAAAAATTTTGTAAACCCAGAAAAATAATATTTTTCTAACTTTTCCTGAACTTTTAATGAAACTGAATGAAACATATCAAAAGGTTATCATTTATAAGGTCATTCTTCTTAAACGACCTAGCTTCTTTATAACAAAATAAATAAATAGTAATATTTTACACATTCTGAGTTCATTGAATTTGGAAAAGACACATAATAACCTAATATGATAACATGATGTGAATATATCTGCTCCATTTCTCTTTAAACAAAATAATACTTGAAAAATAACTTATTTTAAAAACATGTATATAAATGATAGACATGATTTCTTCACTAGATTAATATTAACACAATTATTCTAATTGGTAAACAAATCATATTAGATGTAAATTTCCAACTGGGTGAAAAATGTCCGGACCAGGATTCGAACCCGGGACCTCCCTGGCTGAAGCCGCCAGTGCTCTGCCATCTGAGCTATCCCGGACGATTCTGGTCGAACTTTTTCACCCAGCTAACCTTGAGCTGGGTGAAAAAGTTCGACCAGAATCGTCCGGGATAGCTCAGATGGCAGAG
Source organism: Maratus speciosus (assembly GCA_963932465.1). Taxonomy (NCBI): domain Eukaryota; kingdom Metazoa; phylum Arthropoda; class Arachnida; order Araneae; family Salticidae; genus Maratus; species Maratus speciosus. The sequence continues at coordinate 338,517,673 of OZ010797.1, read as the reverse complement.
CACTGGCGGCTTCAGCCAGGGAGGTCCCGGGTTCGAATCCTGGTCGGGACATTTTTCGCCCAGTTGGAAATTTACATCTAATATGATTTCTTCAGTTATTTTTATAAAAGTTTATGCATTTCTAGGCTGCCACTGGCAACTATTTTTCTTTTATTATAATTTTTTTCTCTACTACTATTTATGAACAAACAAACAAATAAAGATCTACTTCAAAGATTAACAGAAATACACTTAATGAATATAGTTTGGAAATACTTTTGAAAAAAAAATGACAAAATAGTTGCCAAAGGCAACTCTGCATTGATAAATTTAGAATTTAAAAAAAATATTGAAACAAATGTCAAATTACTATTACTAATTTAAGTCAGTCCTGCTAATACAAAAAAGTGAAACAGCCTCTATGATTAATCATTCAGTAAGCATACCTGCCAACCTTTGAAAATAAGAAATCGTAGCACACAAAATTTAAATTAATCTGGAGGTTGGTTGGTTGGTTTTTCATGTTTCACAGCCATCTTTTACATTCGTAAAAGGAATAAGGTTTCAGTCTTTCAGAGTCTGTTTTCAGAAGGAACTTGAAAAAAAAAAAAAAAAAAATATATATATATATATATAGTGGTAACTATTAACATGTAGATGCTCACAAAGAAAGGCTTTTAAAAATTTCGGAATTTTAAGTAATGAAATAAGCTGAAAACCTATAATTGTTATTCTTCTGAAATTATCAGGGCTAGAAACTTTAAATTTGACATAGAAATAGTTTTTAACACATAGCTTATTCTGATTGAAAGAATGAAACAGGGTTGAAACTTTAATGTGTGAATCGACGCAATGAATGTTACCATATTATTAGCAAGAATAAATATAAATTTATTTGAATTGATAGCATTCGATAAAGTGTTTAAAGAGTCTAGCAGAAATTTTTTAAAGATAAGAGTTTCGAGTTCTTTTTGAAGTAGAGTTTCGATAGAAAATAATACTTATATTTATACCAGATGAGTTATTTAAGAAACACTTTCAAATACATTAGTTTTGAAGTTAATAAAAAAAAGTTTCAAATTAATTTCTTTTATTTATTAAATATTTAAACAAAAGTGAAAAATTGGTTTAAAACAACAGCAATATATATTATTTTGTCACAGTTTAATAACATGCGTTACTTTTCCTCTCTCAAAGAACTTTTCAGAAATACTTGCTCATATAAAAGTTCTTAACTCTTTATACTTTTCTAGATTTCATGTCAGTAGCCATTCTATGATTTTCCATTTCCAAATTTTGAGTAAGCCTGCGGTTTTCGCTTAGATAAGGGTGAACCGTTAATGATTAGCATTAGAAGATTAGGCAGATTATTCATTAAAATTAAATTACTAATATAAATTAAAAGCGCCACATTTTGTCACTAAAAATACAAAGTTGCTATCAAAGTCTCGCAATCTTTTAGACGAAGTTTAAAACTACTACGAAAAACTACTCAATGTAGTAGTTTTTTTCCTCTGAAAATTTTTATACAATTTTTAGAGTTTCTTCTCATTTCGAAGATTTTTTTTTTTTTTTTTTTTTTTTTTTTTTTTTTTTTAACATTTGTAAAAGGAGCCTGGTTCCAATTTTTTAGCCCAGTGCAGTAAATTTTGACGATATTCGCAATTTTTTCCCACGATCATTTTAGGATATTCACAATTTTTTTTCAAAAATCATAATTCACATTTTTCTATCACGATTTTTTGTAGAAATCCGCACTATTTACTTTGAAACTTTTGACGAAATTCGCATTTTTTTACCGCGATCCTTTAACGAATTTTGCGTTTTTTACTACGATCCTTTGACGAAATAAGTGTTTTCTTTCCATGATCTTTCGGTGAAATTTATGTTTTGTTTCTGAGATATTTTGACAAAATTCACGGTTGTACCACGATCCTTTGACATTTATTTTCTTCTGCGACCAATTGACGAAATTAATATTTTAACACGGTTATTTGTCGAAATTAGCGATAATGTATCGCAACCGACCGGCAAAATTTTCAATATCTTTTCGCGACCAATTAAAAAATTCACTACTCGTTTCCGCGAACTTTTGACGAAATTTGCAATATTTTTCCCTCGATAGTTTATCTAAATTCGTGATATTTTGTGCAATTTTTTGACGAAATTCGCAATTTCTTTCTGAACTCTTAATGATTTTAGCGATTTTATTCAGCGACCAACTGAAGATAATCCCTATTTGTTTCTGAGACCTTTGACGAAATACCCGTATTTTTACACGATCATTTGAATAAATTCTCAATTTTTTCCGCGATGAATTAATTTGGGGGAAATTCCATAAAAGAAAAAGAAAAATTGCGGGCATCCAAGAAATTTCAAAATATACTCGCAAAAGAATCATAGGTCTGTGTAAGAATTTACAGGGGGAAATACTGCACAGCATTTTTCTTTATGCAGGACTCTCCTTTTCTGTGTGCAAATCGTGTGATTTTGCACCACTATTTCAAACTTTGCCCCTCAAAGAACCACCTCCCCTATACAGAAATTCTTAAAATGGCACCCCTGTTTCTAAGGAAGGAAATTCCTGTATAAATATTTACAGAAACATGATTCACTCGTGGTTAATATACATAAAGAGGTTTTATGTTAAGAAGTTTTTTTTGCAGCCCAGATTTTTTTCCCCCCATGAGCATTTTTTAATGTCCGAATTTTCGGACTAATGACCCTTTTTTTTTTATAACTTTCGGAAATGAATACTTTGAAATTTTGGAAATTTCGGAGCAGAATCACTCCTGAAAAATATGCTGTGCGGGATAAAAATTGCAATTAGAAACAAAAAATGCATTTGTGTATATTTTGCAAAAAATCGTAGTTTAAGACCGATTTTCGTAGCATCGTAGTTTATAGGTCCAAATCGTAGCAACTACGATTTTTTCGTAGCAGTTGGCAGGTATGAGTAAGTAATAATTCAGTAAATAAGGTAGTGATAATTTAATTGAACTTTTACACATTTTCTTACATATGAAATCCTGAACTTTGTTATTGCAAGAACTCTGTTATATAATGAGTAAATACTGTGGTCCCTTCAACCTTGCTATAAACAAGTTCAACTGCATTTGAATACAAATTAAAGAACTTTGCTATGCATACTAAATTTTTACAGAGGAAAGTATGAGCATTTTTATATTTACATTAAAATACTTACTATATCTTTCAATGTGAGAACAGAATATTTTCTAGATGATACTTTAATTAACTGCTTGATTAACTTTTCACAGAGTTTCATACGTAAATATTTCAAATCAGGTATAAAATTCAGAAATTTTTTAACGTTTGCTAGGTTGGAAACAGCATCTGGAACAGTTAATATAAATATAAAAAATAACTTGATAAAGAAATAAAATTAAATACATACATTTTAAAAGCACTCAGACTAATCGACTTAATAAATGTAAAAAAATTTACTTAAATCTAGGTATTTACATTTATCAATTACTCCATTTTTAAACCATAAAAGAAAAACTTAATAAATCTAGTTATCAAAAGTAAGAAATTTTACCATTAATTGCATATGTTTAGCATTTTAATATATAAGTCAAGAAATTTAGGACAAAAAAAAGTTTCCCACAACACAATCAATCAAAAAATAAAAACAAATACCCGAGAGCTTAAAAATGCTGATTTAAAGTTTCAAGTATAGTGCAGAAAGGGCGATGTCATGATGTGTATCAAGAGCTTTCTATACCTTTTTTTTTATTTAAAATTTTTAAAGATGTTCTCAGAACAACTTCTATTGATAATATTTCCTTTGGAATTTATAAGGATGATTTTAAGCACTTGAATTTTATTACAATTAGTGTGGTCAAATTTGGAATAAGATTTCTTCTGATTCTGAATTTATAATAAAAGATGATTACATCCAACTTCAACTGTAATTAATTCAACCTACTGAACTTCTACATGTTAAGTAAGATCCATTCTTCAGTGGCGAAGCGTACGGTCATTGGTAGATTTGGTGATGACCATAGGAAAATAAAGGCAACATAAAACATTTAATGTTTTTGCAAGTACATTTTAAAATGTTTTTTATTTTTTTTTTTTTTAAGGTTTTGTGTGTAATATGAAGTGATAATAGTATATTTTAGCGCTGCCATCTATCAGTTTTAAAATGAGACGGCTAAAACATAAAGGGAAAATAGTATCTCTAGTCTATGGCTAAACAGGATGTGCCCAGATTTGCGAATCTCTTACAGCATGCACACACACCTTCTCAGCACCCTGCAACCAATCAAACGACACCCTTTTCCAAGACAAGGGTCTAGTCATCGCTAATTTGACCGAATCCACTTGAAAAGGAACATTTGTTTTTGTAATGCTTTTTCCATTTTGAATATTATTCACCAATGGACATAGCATTATTGTAACAGATTCGATTTAATTAAATAGTACAAAATATTCTATTCTATTGAATCTTTAACTAATGCTGTGTTCATATTAAAATTATTTGACTAATTTAAATTATTTCTATTATTTCATTACACTTAAATAAAAGACTTTTATTAATTGGAAAAGAAATCATTGCTTTAAAATATTTTTTTTTTACATACCTGTACTGTTAGGATATTATAAATATTAGGTTTTATATTTCTGATAACAGCATATTTCCGACTCATAAGTAAAAAGAGTAGTTTGAAACAAAGACACGTATTTATTTAATTTTGTTTAATTTTTGGTTACACACAAATGAAAAATAATTATGGAAATATACGAAGATTGTCTTAGTTTTTGTGGAAGTGGCATTTAATTATTTTAAAACGTCATAACTATTTTTAAACCATGAAATAAATATTTTTTGCATATGGTTTAAAGTTATATAATTCAAAGTAAAATTATGCATTAAGAAAAGTTAAAGTACTTTATCTATTGCAATTTTGACAAGTACCTTAATATTTAAAAAATATCGAGCTAATACTTTAATGCAAATATTTTGTTTCATTAGAAAAATGTGTAACCTATTTGATTCAACAACATTTTTAAATTAAAGTAACAACATTTTATTTTTTGAAGAAGTAAATTATTTAACTATTGGTTACAATTTACATTCATATGTATTTTTAAAAGTCATTATAATATATATCAATTGTTATTACAGCTATATTATTTCTCAAATAAAAGCAAGCTGTTTGTATCCTCTAAATTTGAGAATATGTCTTTAATTGTGAAGAATGGGTGGTCTTGCACATCCCTTAAAAAATTTGCTGACAGCAATTGTTGAAGATAAAAAAAAAAATAGGTTTTCTGTTAGATATTTTACAAGGTCCAGTTACAAGAGTCATAACAGACTATGATGTTGTCATATTTTACTTAAAGTAATTGATTAGTCGTGATGTTCTTGTCTAAGTTTACAAATAATGTTTGAATATAAACAATTTTCAAATCGGAGAGCAGATCTGATGGATCTAAAACATCTATATAATCAAATCATTAAAAACATTCATGAAGTTTTCAAATGCTTAATAATTAAAACCCTAAAAAAAAAGGGGGGGGGTGCCAAAATCCATGTTTGCCCTGAGTGCAAAAAAGTCTAGTTTTGCCCCTGATTTAAAACACTTATAACATTATTAAACAAAACCCTAATTTGCAGAACAAATTAAAAAAAACAAAATTTATTTCCTAAATTGTTTAAGCCTGAGAAGGGGCAAATGTTGAGATATTTCATTCAATTCATTCTACATTAAATGTTAAATTTTTGTAACAAATAAGTTAAACCAATTGAACATTAAAAAATAAAAATGAAATTCATACAATATAATACTTTAAACACCTACATACTTAGATTCCGTTCAAATGAAATCGAAATAAATCTTCCGACTTTTTTTTTTAAGTTTTGTATTTTGCATGTATCTTATCATATTATGTACAATCGTCATAAACATAATGCAAAATCTGCAGTACAAATATTTACAACTTAAAAATGGAAAAAATCTAAGATTTATTTCGATTTCATTTGAACGGAATCTAAGTAAGTAGGTGTTTAAAGTATTATATTGTATGGATTTCATTTTTATTTTTTAATGTTCAGTTAGTTTAACTTATTTGTTACAAAAATTTAACATTAAATGTAGAACGAATTGAATGAAATATCTCAATATCTCCCCTTCTCGGGCTTAAACAATTTAGGAAATAAATTTTGGTTTTTTTTTTAATTTGTTCTGCAAATTAGGTTTTTGTTTAATATGTTAAGTTTTTTAATAACTACTGCATTCAGACGAACACATTTAAAAAATAATGGAGGGTATCATCATCAGGCTTTGATTTGTGCGATATTGCATCACAATTTGTGATGCAATTTACCTATGTATAATTCAAAATGTTTCATCAGTGCAGTAATGCAGGTTGCTGTAGTTTAGTCAAAAAATTACAATCTGAACTTAAAAAATTTGCTTGAAAATGTAATTTTTATTTCCACTATGATGCCATATTCATCTTCTTTTTAATTCTTAAAAAAAAAAAAAAAACTATTTCAGTTTCTTCAGTTTCATGTTTCTCGTGAAAATCATTCAACTAAAAATAAGCAAATTATTATTACGGTTTTTGAATTATTTACAACAATGAAATAAAAATGTTGTTGTAATGTAAAAATGTAAATTTTATTAGAAAATGTCCGTTGATTCTCAACGAAAAAAGCGAAATTTGGAATTATTACGAAAAATATTTGAATAATGTAAATAAAAATTAGCCCAGTTACTCTCTACATTATAATCCACCTATATGGAAAAGGTATTTTATGATCCGTTTTAACCCTGACATCAGGTATATGTTTTTACGCTTTGAATTTATAATATTATTAGAATTAGCAAAGAATTAAAAATGAGTGGCATCAGGGACAAAAAGGTGGGAAGAAAAAAATGAAAAAGTTATGATCTCCATAGGCTTTTCTATGTTAAATTAACATTGAGAAGTGACACTGGAAATAAATAAGTATTGCGCTGCCGTGCAATACTTAAATAAAGAAAGCCATAAAATTTGTGAGACTAAAATAGGTAAATTTATAAACTTTAAAATTAAGACAACTTTTTAAAAGTTCTGTTATAAAATTTGACCATCCTATTATAGGGAGAGGAGAGGAGAGGGGGGGGGGGGGCACTGCAAGGCTGTGAACTAGCAATGACATCACAAAATGTCACGCCTCGCCACTGCCATTCTTATTTTTACTTTCCATCATATTGGCTATCAAAGAACAATATATTTTAGTACAAGGTTATTCTTTTAAAATAGTTATTCACAGCTCTTAAATTTTCCATAATACAAATAAAACACTATACGAACTGAAATTAAGAAATTCTAAATGATATAGTTTCAAGATGTCAATCAGCCGATATTTTAATTTATGATTTTACACAATCAATAATTAAAAAAACACCTTTAGAATAAGATTTAATTTATTTTCATCACAAGCTTCTAGGACAGAATTTGAACAATTTCAATAATTTTATTTTTATGTTGATTGAATGGAGAAATTTAAATTGTGGATAAAAAAAATTATGTTGATTTTATGTGTATTTATCAACCTTATATATACATAATAGCCTGATGTAATATTGTAACTTTTTGGAAATGCTGAAATGCTAGTTGGGTTTTCTTATAGAATAAAGAAATGCAAAAGTTTTTTTTTTTTTTTTTTTTTTTTTTTTTGGCCTTACACCTCCAAAAAAATTACAGTCTATTAAAAAATTATAAAGAACTTTCAGTTAATATTTTTTATCAATACATAATAAATATTTCTTTGTTAGAATGGAATATATCCATAACTATGCTGTATTACTTGGACTGTTGCCAAGAAAACTAATATCATTCTTCAAAATTATAATTATAGGCACATAAAAAATTGTTGCTGTCATGGCAACCAGCCACTTTCACAGACATGAAAATGCAATGATTGTGAGTCCAAATCAGAGTTCTACGAGTATGTCACATCATACCTGGCATTAGAAAAATGGTGCAAACTTCCAAAATGATGCAATTTTCTTCAATGAAATCGATCCTAAAAAATATGAATGCATTCTTTAAAAATTGTTCGGTCAAACATTTAGCCAAAGCTGAATATTGGAAGACCTTGATATTCCATTATAGGACTATTTTAACTTCATTTTAAAACATAAATTATCCTTGTATTCGATAACAGAGATAGCCTATAAATAATTATAATAAATCTTATTCTGCCAAGTATTTGGTTATGATTGCACCAAGACCAGGATAATATTATAGTGTTAGATGAATGCAACATTTTTGATATTTTGTAAATCCTGTATGGTATAGCTTAGGTTAAATGCCAAAAATTACACCAGAAGCGGCATTAATTTTTGGCTTAGGCCAGGCTTCACTTTAGGCAGATTTTGACCAATAAATTTACTTTTATTTCTACTCTTACTTAAAATATGTATTTTTTTTTTCTTTTATCAGATAACTTGGGTTTTCATGTAGCCCTTGCCTATTAATAATGTAGTAAGTTATGATACATCCTTCTGGAACCAAAATATTTCTCCTTGAAGAAAATAAAAGATTTAAAGACATCAAATTTGTCTTATTACAGTTCTTGAGTTACATCATCCAGAAAATTTGTGTAACACACAGATAAGCCTTTTCTAAAAGTCTAATTGCATTCCAGATAACTGAAAATGGGTAAATTCATCAATGAGTTGAAGTTGAAAAATTTCACAAATCCAATAAATCAAAAAATTTTCTTTTCATGAATATAAGAAGGATGTTTAAAGATAGAAAAACAAAAAAAAAAATTTCCTTTAGATCAATTTTCTAAAAAAATTTGCATGTTTTAAAAATAAATTAAAAACTCTTAATACATATTTGTAAAGCAAAAATTTTTTTTTTTTTTGAAAATTTTGTAATAAGAAAGGAAATTATTAATATAAATTAATATGCATTAATGCAATGAAATAATATTATAATGTAACTTACCTTTGCAATTATGTGCAATAGATACAACTATTTCAGCCAGGGGAGCTGAACTGAAAGCTTCAGATTCTGAAAAATTATGTTTGCCTTCAATAATACATCTGACCACTAAAGTTAACATCTGGTGCATACTTTCAATAAGGTTTGGCTGAAATATAAAATAAATGATGAGAATTAATAATAGGCTAGAAATAATATTCTTAATAGAAAAATACAAGTATAGTATAGCAACAGCTGCAGCAATTATAAAACAATCCTTTAACATTTTTAGAGGCAAGTAATTGCCTTTCTGTAAAGTAGAGTAAAAGAATTTTATTTGAAAATAAGGAAATGCAACTTTACAGTTTTTTTATTTTAAAGTTATAAAAGTAAATTTTGTTAAAAAATTCTAGTATTTATGATTAGTTTGTTTTTTGATGAGTAAAAAAAGAAAATTGTTTCTGTTTTCAATTAGTTGATCTTCAATTTTGCTGTAAGTAAAAAAAAAAAATTAGAATGCTGTTTTGTTAAGTGCAACATTTAATCTATATTAAGTCTAAATATTTATAACCAGCAGTAAGTTGACTTGTTTGAAAATATCAGATACAGTTGACAAATATCGGATATTTTGAGAAAAAAACCATGATAACTATGAACCTTCCAAAGAGCGTCATGATGGTTAGCAATTATTTTACAAAAACAGCACACATTTTTCCTTCGCATACAAATTTTATTCTGTACTTTTCATTTTTTCCATTAGGAGATGAAAGAGTCACTTTGGACAGAAACTTAAATTTAATTAGCTTACAGCATTTTATTGCTATCTGGGTTTATGATGACCAGTGCCAAAGCTAAGGAGGTGGGGGAGGGGAGAGTTGGAAGAATAGAAAGGAATGAAGCGGCAGAATGGACAGGCAAAGGGGATGCCAAATGAAGATTTGGTTTGTCATTTGATACAATATATACAGTCAAGGATCTATAATCCGCACACCCATAATCCGCAATTTTCTATAATTCGCATTGCTTAATGAATGTAAACAATTAAACAAATTTACAAATTCTTGATCCAAAAAGGATTTTTAAAAGAAATATCTGAAATTTTTAAATGTAAAAGTGAATATAGTCAGTCAATTTTTTAATACAAGAATTTGAAAAATGCATTTTTTGAGATAACATATTAAATTAACTATTATATTGCAGATTTTTCTTTTCATGTTGCACTGAATATGGAATTAAAATAGTGTCCAGAAAAATTAATTATTATATTTCATATTTTTCTTTTCATGTTATACTGAATATTTAATTAAAATAGTGTCCAAAAAGATGAAAATGAGATGTAATCCATAATACTCCATAATCCGCAATATTCCATAATCTGCACAACCTTTGGTCCCAACTTGTGCAGATTAAAGAACTTTGCCTGTATATATATATGAAATTTGGGTAAAAATGTCTCGCAATCAGAAAATCCAAAAGAAAAACTGAGCCAAGTGTATTAAAATTGACAAAGAGATAAAAGCATTCTTCTACAATACAAAATAGCAAATAAATAAGAAAAAAGAAGCTGTTCTCTTAAGCTATTTTCACTATCCCAATACAAACATAACATGCCAATGCCCCCTATTGCGGAAATCACTTCCTGTGTAGAAAGAATCACTAACTAACTATTTTCAGTGTTACAGTCCACTAATGTCACTGTCCAACAAAGATAATTGCCAAGAGATACCTTCACTTTTCTATTGGATGAAAAAATTCCATGAACGGTGTTATGGCAGCCCTGATGGACAAAGTGTTTAGTTTTCTATAAAGCTGCAACGTAACGTCACAGCTTTTTTTCGGTTGCCTTGGTGACATATCGTCGCTACCATATCAAACTATCCAATGTGAAAAAATGCATTTTTCATATTTTGTGCCATTTTGTTGTATTGTGCATGATGCGTACTAATTAAAATCGTCACGTCTCTAGCTTGCTTAGAAACTTAGATAATGACTGTTTCAAAGTATCCAATATGCTCTTTTTTCGAAAATTTACAGTGTCAAACTGTCCAACGTGGCATATTCAATTCTTTGCCGCAAATGTTTGTATATTTTTCTTTTTCTAAGCATCCGTACCATGTCAAACTATCCAATATGAAAATAGTCTTTTTATTAGGAAGACAAAAACTGTTTTATTTATGGATTGAAATTTAACGCAATTGATACATGTTTTTGAAGTTTACGATAGAATATGTTTTCTATTGTTAATGGAATATGAGAATTTTTAGTTCATTTACAAGAACACTGAAAAGAATACATTACACTCAATAAGGAAAAAGAGCGGGGTCTTTTAACGGTGTTACCATATTTAAAACATAATGAAATTAATATGGACCAATGGATAATGAAATTAATATATTGTTTTAAAAAATGCTTTATGCAGAATATGGTGTGCAAGCCATTTATTGTTATTTACAGGTTCATACAAAAGAATTTTGTTATATACCGGTTTATAGAAAAAAAAATGAAGCATATTTTAATAATGTTAAAATATTCCAAACAAAGTGAAATTGATATCCGTAATTGATTTACATTACAAGTTGCTTCCTGTAGATGACATGTATGATAGTTATCGCTAATTTACAGGGTCACACAAAAAAAATTCGGTTACATTGCTGTCTTGTTTTAAGTGCGTTTTCAGATTTAGTATGAATTTTGAACTATTTGAATATTACGTGCTGCATATAAATTCTATAGATCATATACAGGGATATACAAAAGAATTTGTAAGCATTACTTTGTATGTGCGTGAATTTCTTAAAGGAGGTTTTTAACTAAGTTATGCAATTTCCATCTTTTATTTCTTTTCACTATACTAAAATATGTTAGTAGAAATTCCTAATATGCAGGGATACGCAAAGACCTGAAAATATTTCAGGATATGACTGGTAATTTCTGGAAGTGTGTTTATACAATTTTTTGCCTGAATTAAATTTTACCATATTATGTAACAGGTATAAAAATCTGTTGATAATATACAGGGGTATAAAAGAAATTCGAGTATATTTCCGTTTATTGGCGGAAATTGCTAAAGTTTGACAGTGTAAATTGCGTTACGCGTTTTCTAATTAAACTAAATTGTGGCATACTATCTAGATTATATACAAATCATCGGACGGACATGATAAAATCAAATGGATTCAAGTACTTTTTCTGCCTATGGACAGTAATTATTTTTTAGTGAATTCTTTTGTGCAGCCCTGTATATGAAGTTACAATTTTTATACAACATGCAAAGAAATAGATAAATTTAAATGTGCATACCGGAATATAAAAACACACTTCCAGCAATTATTGCTCAAAGACAGTACTGTAACCCATTTTTGTTTTGTGTGACCCTGTAAATGAACAACAAATGCTATTGAATGCTTGCTCTATGCTGTCGTAATCGTCTTGCAATGAAATTCAGTGATTTATATCAGTTTTAATACATTTGAAATATTGTAATATCATTAAAATACTCTCCAAACGATTTTTCCCATGTACCATAATGTAATGGAAATCTTTTGAGTGTCCCTGTAAATGAACTACTAATGTTACACACTTCATATGCAATACTGAACATTCTATTGTAAGCAACATTAACATTATTCAATTGCATGAAAATCCGAGTATATTTGCATGAGTCAGAGCGTGAACAAACAAACCGAACACTTTTCAACCTTATTGAAAAGTGTTAAAATGTATAATAGGTTGAAAATTCCCATTCAGTAATTTCTACCAATAGATGAGCATAACTGAATTGTTTTGTACAACCCTGTATATTACCTACAGATTTTTATACATGCCACATAATAAGATGAAAATTTAATACAAACTAAAATACACTTAAATGATACTTCCAGAAATGATCATCCACAGCTATACATGTTTCTAGTTTTTTTGCGTGGCCCTGTATATGATTTTACTTATATTCCCCACACATCTCATATACTAACTATAGTTCATCTTTGAAATGCATAAACTGCGTTTAAGCAGTTCACAATCATACTTAGTAATGCTAACAAATTATTTTAGTTAGTCCTGTATACAATCTATGGAATTTATACATACCATGTAGTATGCACATAGTTTTAAAATGCATACCATAATGTAAAACGCATTTCTAGCAATTATTGCTAATAGACTGCACTTTAACCGAAATCTTTTGTGTGTCCCTGTAAATGAATGATAACACAACTAAACTAAACCACAAACGATTTTTTTCTCATAAAGTGTTATGTAACGTGATTCTTTTAAGCGTCCCTGTAAAGAACCTATAAATGCTGCACGCTCCATTTTCAGTACCAGGCATGGTATAGTAAACGTCAAACACATAAATAAGTTATAAGGCAATCCCAGTATATTTAAACCTTTAAAGGATTTACCCCATTATCATTCCCTACGTTCGGGAGAACATTTGCAATTATTGTATTAAAAGAGCCTATTATGAATTTCAAAGTCATTTGTTCCATTTTTTTAAAATGGGGGATTAAATAAATCAAAGATTTCTATTCGAAAATAGTGGTAGAAAGCTGTCCATGAGTTTCTTAGAATAAATAGCGCAAATATTATTATTTATAATTACGGGTATGAAGAGTCCGTTGTTGCCCACCCCATTATTTGAGATATTTTTGTTTTCTTATATTTTATAAAATTAACAGAATGTTTCAAAATAAGGTTTTTTCTTTATTAATTTACTGTATATTCGTTATTAAAATTATTAAAGAAAATTCTTAAGGGTTTTATATTGAATATGTAAATACCAAAATTTTCACAAATTAAACTATTGAATACGACACATTTGCTACTATGAAATGGCGCTTCTGGGAAAAGCACAACATTTTTACATCCAACATGGCATATTCGCTACTATAGAATGGCAAACCTGGGAAAAGCACAAAAGTTTTACAAGTTGAACTATCCAGTGTTGCATATTGGATAGTTTGAAGCTGAAAACGTACAAATAAGCATACCTTATCAAACTGTCCAATGTGATTTTTCGGCGAGTAAAATTATTCAAATGATTTATCTCAATAGCATGCTTAAATAGGATATAAAACAGCACCCAAAAAAACATATTGTTTACTGCTGCTTGGCGCTGATTTTGAATCCCCAATTAAAACAGGTTCTTTTGCCCTCCTGAAAAGTGGCTATTTTCACATTGGATAGTTTGACATGGTACCGACGATATGTAGCAGCTTCTCTGCACATATCATTTTCCAGCCCCCCGTGACTCAAAAATCTACTTTGAACAAGTGAAATCATTAAATGAATTCATTTTCTTAAAACAATACGTAATTCTATCTACATGTATTTTTTTCTTGCTCCTTTTCACAACGAACTTAATTCAACATGTTCAATTACAAAGATTTACGATTTCATTTTCCACTTATTCAAAATTCCATTCTCGCATATTTAATTTCTATTTCTTAACGGTCTTTGTTTAAAAGTAATCAAATAAAGACACATAAACCTAAGTGCAGCTATCTTTTTAACATTACACTTTCTTTTGTTGTATTTCTTTTACTTTTATTATATCTGCGTTGTAAATAAGTCATTCTTAATTGCAGCTAAAATTTGATGGTTAAAAAGAAATAACACAAAATAAAATTATTTTTTATGGCAACTGTGGTTTCAAATATATTTCATTTATCTTAGCCCATATGTTTTTTCTCTGCATTTTCCATACATTCGTTAAGATTTCACAATCACATTTAAACTAATTTGTTGGTGTTAAAATAAACAAACCCAGACTTGATGTCGCTCTTACTCATGAAATAAAGTAGGGTTGCTTTACATCCCGTGAGTGAGTGTTGAAGGGAGGCTCCCACATTATATTCTGCTAAACCTCCCGCCAATGCTTTGTCTCTTTTATTCTGGCGCCAAAAAACTTTGTAAATTGGCAATAATATACTACACCAAGTCATGTGATTCAGTATGCAAAAAGTGCAGCTGGTTTTCTCTCGCTGTGGCTGTAAGGTCCCGATAAAAAGGGCCGCTGCTTATTTTTTTGACGTTACGGAGCACTTCATATATACAACTGGATTTAACTGTGTTCTACATTATGTTTGTTTTCTCGCTTCTATCTAAATAAAAAACATCTATGTCGGCAGGTATTTACTGGAGTTTTTCCCCCTTTTATTTACGAACCTGGAACCACCGTTTTATGGCGAAAATACCCCTTTCACAGGAAATCGCCTTCATAAGTGTCTATTCCCCCCCCCCCCCCCCCCTCCTCACTGAACAGTGTGAAGCTGTCTTTCTTTTATCATCATTTGGCTATTTCTAGGTAATTTATCAACATAGGTAACAAATGAAAAAGGCTGGCTCATTGTTTTTATTAGGTCCATAACAGGTCTTAGAGGGGGAGAGGTGAAGCGGCAGCCCAAGACATCAAAAACTAATGAGTGGATGGAAAATACATAAAATGAAATAGTAAAAACTTAATAGCTTGTTTTTAAGAATGTATCATTTGTAGGGGGGAAAAATCTCACTCAGGGCGCAAAGTCTAGTACAGACACCCCTGCCTTTATCTAACCCAATTACTTTTCTTATCATTTTGCCATTTCTAGGTGTTTTGCCACCCTAGATAAAAAGTGAAAAACTATTCTTTTTACTAAAAATATTTTTTTACATCCAGACCCAGCCTCAGAGTGAGTGATATCAGAGAACTGCCACCAAGAGGGGGGAAATATGCAAGATAAAATATTTAGTGACAGCTTTTTTTTTTTTTTTTAGAATATATCAACATATTATCTGTAGAGATGCAGAAAAAATATCAAACAGAGCATCATGGCTAGTAACACTGCCCCTGCTGTTATCCCCCGCCCAAATTGTTTTTTCCCCATCTTTTGCATCTCTAGGTGTTTTTTGCTGATATAGGCGGCAACTGAAAAATGCCGCCCTGCCACATTCTTCTTACTACAATTATTTATTTCATCCAGGTATGGCCTTAAAGGGGGCGATGTCGGGTGAATGCCTGGGACACTAAAAACTAAAGGGTTTAAAATGTACAAAATAGAACATTTAGAAAAAACTGAATATATTTTTTTGTTTTTCTTGTAAGCCACCATTATCATTTTGAAAATTAGCATTAGGTTCAAGAAAGTATTTAGGCATATCAGCCTATTAATAGGAAGAGTGGTACAAGTGATAGTTCCACGAAATTAGAGCTGTAGCAACACATAAAGATATTTCATGGCATTAAAATTCATTCTTATACTTAGAGAAAATCCTGGCAATGAGTTTAAGAGCCTCAATTGTAATAGTACAACTACAGTAAAATCTGTGAAAATGAAATCTGTCTATAATGGAATTCTGTCTTAAATGAAAAAATTACATGTCCCAACAAAAAAAGTACCAACAATTATACCTGCTAAGATGGAAACCTGTATAAAATGGAATGTTTCCCAGTTCTTTTCAATTCCGTTTTCACTGGATAAATATTTGACAAAACCAATTGCATAGTTCAATATTACATATTTTATGGTTACATATTCTACATTTAAAAATAAGGTGGATATTAGAAACTTAGATAAATTTTCTTTGTAAATTTATTTTGTGAAGGAGGAGGTAGGGGCATCAAAATCCATGTTTGCCTATGGTGGGGGGGAAAAAAAAAAGGGCTAATTTCAGCCCTGATGATGGCAGCAAGGCTTGGCCCAAGCCCACATGCATCAGAAAATGTAGATAAAGGAGAAATTACATTTAGAGCAGCAGTTTACCTTAAAGTTAATTCAAATTTGAGTTCTTGAAGTAATACATGTTGGACTAAGAAATAAACTTAACAGGGGCAAAATTAGTTTTGAATATTAGAAATGTAAGTTAGAAAACAAGAAAGAAAAACTCATGTGTCAGTTTGTGTCAGTAGTTGTACTCAGGGTTGGAAAAAAACAAAAAAACGTGTTTTTTTTGTTTAAAACATGTTTTAAACGTTTTTTTTCTGATTCAACAGCACAATTTTGATTAAAGCAAGCAAAAATTATTAAATTAAATATAAAGGATGAAAATATTTTCAAAAAACAGCAAATAAGAAAAAAATTATTTAATAAATACCAAACATTAATTAAAAATTAATTTTTTATTCTAAACTAAAACATCTAATTATTAAGTTCTTAAAAATTGTAACAAGCTTGGCAATCTTATCAACACCTGACTGGTTTCTAGTTTTGCTCGGCACAGAGCCAAAAGTCGAAAACTCTTTCTAAACCATCCACACAGCTGTATGTAATTGTTTTGTGATCAGCATGATATTTTTATCGACATGTTTTTCAAAGCTTATCCACCAAGATAAAGGTGTTATTTCTACAAAACTGTGCACTTTATTTGATTCTTGAACAGCGAATTTATAATTGGTAACTGACAGCATTTTTTTTTTTTTTTTTTGCATTATAATTAATAGCGTCAAACATATAACTGGAGAATGGAGCTGACTTAGCTTTATAGTTTATAATTATAGGAATTAGTTCAGGACATAATTCGGCTGCAAGGTTCATGCCTTTTTCTGTCTCATCAATTGTAAGTGATTCTCCTTTAAAGCATGGATCAGTAATGTCTGCCAAGAAATGTACAGATGTCATGGCCATTTCATATCTGTCTTCTATGGCTTTTTCAATGTTTTTTTGTAATCATGGTAAGATTACTAGCAGCACACATTTCTGACATTTCTTTTTTTTAAATCTTTCCAAATTTCAACTACATCACTAATAATACAATTATTACTCTGAGCTTTGTCACATGAAATTGCAATATGTTTGAGCCTTTGGATATAATCTTCAACATTTCTTTTTAACTGCAAGTCTATGGACTTTCTTAGAAATATCAGAATTGATTTTCTCTCGATTATCTTCACAAATTTTGAAAATTTGTGACCAATTGCTTATGTAAGACTCCATTGTGTCCAACATGGAATTCCACCTGACACCTGATGGTAACTCAAGCTTCTTAGCAACTGTTTCCCGAAGCTTTGCTGAAGTAAAATGATCATTTCAAAAATATTTAATAATATCAAAACTTGAGCTTTTATATTAGAGATTTTATTGTCTTTTGCTAGAAGATTTAAGACATGAGCTGATCATCCATAAGTTAAAATATTCATATTATGTCTCTCAATCTTTTTAAGTTCATTTCTCATCTTCATGGCAGCACTGTCTGTTACAAAGCTGCCAATAAAACAACCATAGTGTTCTTCTACTTTATTTATGGCAATACTTGCAAGTTCACAAAGATAATTAAATTCATGAGGATGGCCAGATGTATTAATTGAATCTACTAGGCCTTTACAAGATACTGTAATTCCTACAACTGGCTCATTGTGAATGTTACTCCATCTGTCAAGAGCAGCACAAACAATCTGTTCTCTTAAATCATTTTTATAAGTTTCCAGCACCAGATTCATACTTTGTCAAGTAATATGCCTCCTATTTCATGATGATTTGGTGGTTTGTAGCCAGGTTTTGTACTCGACACCATCTTTTTAAATTCTGAATGATCCACACATGAAAATGATGTATTTGTTGCGTAAATAAAGCGTGTAACTTGAATATAAAACGATTCTTTAATAAACATGTTTTAAACATTGTTAATGTAATGTTTTAAACAAAATGTTTTAAACGTAACAACCCTGGTACTATTACAAACATAGATTGTGAAACACTTTCCAAGACATTCAGAATAATGTTACAAAACTGTACCGTTTAATAAGTTAAAATATTATGTCTAATTCAATCATATGGAAATGCATAACACATTTGAAAACCCAATTTCAGCTGTTCCCATCTACAATCGGGAACTTTTCCGAATTCTTTGATCAGCCCTGTATATATTGTATTGCCCTATTGTATAGTAATCATCTTGTAATGAAATTCAGTGATTTATATCAATTTCAATACATTTGAAACAACGTAATGTCATTAAAATAAACTGCAAATGATTTTTCCCCTTTGACTATAATGTAACGGAATTCTTTTGAGTGCCACTGTAAATTAACTATTAATCCCACATACTTCATATACAATACCAAACATGCCTTGGTGACTCTACATAACGTTTATCAATTGCATGAAAATCAAAGTAAATTTATGGGAGTTAGAGCATGGCCAGATGGACAGAAAAACTGAATGCATAAACACTTTTCAACTTCGTTGCAAAGTGATAAAAAGTAACTGGGACTTCTAACTTTAAATTTCCTTTTATTTCTTATCCTTTCATAAATATTCATATTGACAATTTCATATTGAGTTGTAAAAAAAAAAATTAAAATAATAATAGTAATCAAAACCCCAATTATTTCTTAAGTAAATAAGTAAAAATTAACAGTCATGATCAAGACTAAGATTATCCCACAGAATAAAACAATAAAATCAGGGTTGTAGTGGGTAGCTGCCCGGGTACCCGCCCAGCTGCCCGCCCGGGCTGGGTTTTTTATAAAAAGCCCAGGTAAAAAACCCGGGTTTTTTAAAATATATTTCTGGAAAAGAACAGATGATGTAATTGTTAGCAGTTTATGGTTATTTTGTTTTATTTATTCACTTCTTTGAATCTTGGAAAATATATTTGTATTAATTTACTTGCACTTTTAGATTGGAAAACACACAATTGATAGCTTTGCAATTGAAAATTTGTTTGGGTACTTCTTAGTTATCTCGTTGACCAAATTACTGTCCCCAAATTGTAAGATTAAATGCCAATAATGGTTGCCATTAATTAATTTGTAAGATTAAATGCCAATAAAACCATTAATTCGACGTTTTATTTGTATTTTTATTAATGTTCTACTAATTTATTTGATCTTTTGTTATTTAAAATAAAAATTATGTCAATGAGTTAAATTTGGCAAAAGTGGTTGACGGGATAGGGATAACTAAGAAGTACCTTTGTTCATTATTTAAATTAAAGTGATCATATCTATATATGTATTTTAAGAACAGAGAAAAATGGTGAGATCATTATTAAGACTATGAAGTCTTTCCCATCTATTAGACTATGAAGTGTTCACAAAGATTGTATTTGAGCCACTTATATGCCACTTATTTCGGCAATCAAATTTCTTGTGCTTTACTGAGCAAAATATTAAATTTTCCCAGAGTAATTCCTCTGAAAATTTTCAAAATTTCAACGGATAAATTTTGCAAAGTACCAAAGTTTAGTAAAATTCCTTGTTTTTAACTCATTTTTAAATTCCCTCAGATTTTCTAGTTTTCCCTATACAGTGGCAACTCTGAAGATTATTATTTGTGAGGAAGGTGGAATTATCGTTCACATTTTGGCAATTTAATTTATCCGGGGAAAATTGCCCATTTAACCCGGGTTTTTTAATAAAACCCGCCCGGGCTGGGTTTTTTCTAAAAAACCCGGGTTTTTTACAACCCTGAATAAAATACAGTACAGCCCAGATAATAAGAGTTTGGTTAAATCAAAGTATACATTAAATAAAGCTTTTCAAAATTCCCTGAAAATCACATTTTCACTTGTATGACACATCTAATAAGAAATCCTAGTCTTAATCTATTTTTTTAGAATAATAATAATAATAATAATAAAGAGGTACATATACACTTACATGCACTTAGTATACATAAATAACTTAGCATACATTACCACTTCATTTACGGATGCAGAAGCATAAATGTCATTGATCCACTTAAACAAGAGATTAGTTTGATTAGATAGACAGATACTGCGAATGTCAGAATTAGGCCAAAACAGCTTTGAGATTAAGCAAATAGTAGAACTGAAAAACAAAAGAAATATATATATATAAACAATGAAATATACATATAAAAACAATAAAATATTTTTTCTCAAAACATTGAAATAATTAAAATTTCCCTGAATATACCAGTTACTTGGATTTTAAACAAGGTTGTAATTGTTTTGACCACTCTCTTTAAAAAATATAAATCATCAATAACAGTTTATGTTATTAAATATAACCAAAGTAATTTTGCACACTTACTTGTCAGATTTATAATGGTGGAAATCTGCCATAAAGAGTTTTATATAAAACTCAAGAAGAAATTTGCAATTAGGGTACTTTATTGGATCTGTATGGTTATTTTCTACAACATAAATGCCTTTCTGAATAATATTGGAACTGAAATGAAAAAAAAAAGAAAAGAAGAATATTAATGCAACAATATTTCTGCATAACATTAAGAACATAACAAAATTATTATTATTATTATTATTATTTTTTTTTTTACAAAGAAATATATTAAAGTAATATGTTTGCAGCAGGGACTTCTCATTCCCTCAGACATCTTGAACCCAGTAGCAGAATTTTCTGTGTCAATCTGCAGCAAACCAAAATTTATCTGCGACCCAACAATGCTGGACCAAGTTTACTATGATAAAAAATAAAGTAACTCATAAAATAAGCAAAATTTGAATTTACAAAGGAAATCTAATAAAAAAATACAATAAATCTATAGACAAAGTAAATTTTAACAATTTCTTTAAAGCCCAGCCTCTCCGGCATCTACTGCCATGCTGCATTAATTTTGATACTGGGCTCTTGAGTATATGCACCAATCAAACAATGTACAAATGCAAAATTAGAAATAAGCTTATCTATATTATAAAGCAAAAACATGTTTGTAAGAATGCTGTCATATTGATGATGGCAAAAGATCTAAACAATCTATTTCCCTTTTTAATAATATTTAATTTCTTCTAAACATAATATTTTAATTTTTACACTGGCAAATAAAGGAAAAAATGTACTTTCAAATACAATTTGTTTGAAAACTGCATCTCAATTTACAGATTTTTTGAGTTTTTTAAAATAACCAGGCAATGCAACCTGGGCTACAGATACCTGATGTACCCAGTGTACGAACAGAGATGAAAATAATTATTAATTAAAGGAAAAATATTCTTTGTCTATTTACATGTCAAAGTTAGTCAAGTAATTCTTATTTTATTATTTTAAAATTTGCATTTGATGAATTTATTGTTGCTGAATTAAAAATATTTTTTTTTTTGTTTGAACGTAATTTCTAAGTTTATTTGTTTATATTTTGTAACTTTGCAACATCTATATGAGACATCTCATGACAATTCAAATTAACATCGTGACTAATATAAGTAATAGATGCTGCTCTTGATGGATTGTAAGTAGGTAATTGCCATAAACATATTGATTATTAAAAAAAAAAAAGTTTATTTAAATACATAAACCAGATCAAATAATAGAACTCTTTCTGTGCTTGTAAAGTAAATCCCAAATTGAGAAATAAACGCTAATTTTGTTTGCAGAATAACTCAAAGCATTATTGAAGAACTGGAAAAGAAGTCCTCTCACTGAAAACATTCATAAACAACTCGCACTTGTTTGACACTTGTTTCCAAACCAGAATGGCACCGATCTATTGTGCAATGTATGCGGTACACACAGGCACTATGATAATTAAGGTGCCAAGCATTTTAAGTCAAGAAGAAATATTTAAAAAATACATATTATTCTTTAGTTGTTTTAGTATTAATTATACGTAAATTTGATAGATTTGAAGTTTTATAGATTTACTTCAAATTAATTACTTATAATCACTTATATGTTATTATTCTTTCAAAATATGTGGGGAAGAGATAAAATGCTGTTTGTGCTCATTTCTCAGATCAAATTTTGTATTTAAAAAAAAAAAAAAAATTAGGTTAAATAATTTAGATGAATTAGCTTGAATAGGTAGTTTAAATGGCTTTTTTCTTTACCGTTGCTACATTTAAAAAAGAAACACATAAAAATTATATTTTTAAAAATAAGTTAACTACTTTGCTTAATGCATTTTATACTAAGCGTGAATCAAAACGTTGAATTTTTCATAATTGGAGTCCATACCAAATTAACATCTTGTAACAGATTTTTGTATTTTTTTTAATAATTTTAATTACAGTCATGAAATGAGGCATGACTTTTAAGATGAACGTTGAATGCTTATAAGAGTGTTAGCAAAAAATCATTTTGGATTTCTAATTATTTTGCACATCGTTTTGAAATCTTTAAGTGGCTGTCATTTTGAAATAAAATGGCAGATGAAGCTGCCCAACAAACTCAGTCGAGATCTTAGTAAGCCCTGTATACATGTTCAGCCACAATCAAATTGGATTATAAATACGAGTGCTATTGCATAACAAAAATTATTTATACATATTTATGTGTGAGTGTGTATATAAAAAATTAAGATTTGAACAGAATATTGTTTTGGTGTCTAGGGGTCATCATGATCAGTAGTGAAAACGTACCAAAATTTTCTTCTGGGCGGCTACAATAGGTAACTTCTTACTTTTTGTAATGGAGGTTATATAACAGAATTTTATAAAAACAGAAATCTAATTGCATAACAAATTATTTGGATGCTTTTATGTTAGCCGGGTGCAGGTGATAAATTGCTGAGTGTTGTTCTTATTGCAATCGTTCACATTGCATTTATTTAATTTTAAATAAAAGGTGTTCATTCTTTTCATTAAAAATACGTACATTATATACATTTAAAATACATGCCTTTCACTCATTTCTATTTACAGAAAAATATGAATAAGTATTACAGTAGAACCTCGATCGATCGTTTTCCAAGGTGTGCTTATGAAAAAAAAAAAAACGATGAATGCGGGTTAACATCAATACACGAAAAAAACAATGTTTATGCATTACTAATACATGCAATGTATACGGTTATGTTACACACCACACTGTAAAAGAAATAAAATTGAAGTTGTAGAAAATTGATATTTATTTTTAAAAATTTGTAATTTTATGTTGCGTCTTTCATTCATTTTATAAATTAAACAACAAATTTTTAACATGTATAACATTTTTTGTAATTTATTATGCATACATAAAAGTTCGAACAATTTCAAATGCCATAATTGTATCAGACAGACTTGGCACTGGTGTAGGCTCAGCTTCATCGGCATGAATATTATCCTCTGCCTGAATATTATCCAATTTTCATTTTTTGCATCATCACACATTTCTTCTATGCTTAGGACACCACATGTCGCAACATCTTAAGCAATGGAAATAAAATCACTAAATCTCACTCAGATACATCCTCTGCTACATACGATCAGTCTTCACCTGCATTAACGTCACCATCACCATTATTTTCTTTCCCTTTTGATGAGCATTTTTCATCAATTTTTCGCACAAAGCCACGTTTCACGAAACAATTCTGGATAGCTGAAGAGGTTACTTATGCCATGCTGAAAGTACAAAATGAATAGCCGGCAGAAGGTCTATTTTTGGAGTAGG
This sequence comes from Maratus speciosus, assembly GCA_963932465.1. Lineage (NCBI taxonomy): Eukaryota > Metazoa > Arthropoda > Arachnida > Araneae > Salticidae > Maratus > Maratus speciosus. The sequence goes on along the minus strand of OZ010797.1, from coordinate 338,493,474 downwards.
TTCTTTTGCTTGTTTCGTGAAACATAAAGATCTTTTCACTAGCTTTCTCCTGTAAAATTGCTCAAAACAGTTGATTATCCTGATAACAAGAGGTTGTACGACAGATGAACAATTAGCTGGGAAATAACTGACTTTTATATTTTTCAAAGACGACATATCTGGTGAATGAGCTGAATAATTGTCAATAAATAGAATAATACCTTTCCTTTTTCTGAACGCCGATTGATTTATCACAGTCATGAAGAAATTTTGTTAAAATATCATTTTTCATCCATACTTTGGCATATGATTGGCAGAGTTGTATAATATAGACGCCTGCGCGAACGCTGTGCGCGGAAAATTTTCCGATAAATTCGGAACTTTGCGGAAAAAGTTTAGAAAAGAAAAATGTATGTTTTGTTTTTGTAACTTTTTTTTAATACTGAAAATTTAAAATATTCTCTAATTTTATGTACAATTTATATATTGTTTCTTTGTATATTTATTGTTTGTCAAAGTTTAAGGACTCAAAACATTGTTGTGACATCACAGACTCTTTTATTTCTATTTTCCGCAGGCTAAAACTTGTCGCTGATCGGTTTTCCATCGGCGGCTGTTTAGCCCGGCGACTGCGGTTAAATCAAATAATTTTGTAGTGTTATAAGAGTGACTGGCATTTTGTGTGAAGATATCACAATATTAAGGATTGGGCTGTTTCTAAATGCAATGACAAAATAATTGAAAGATTGAATAAATAACAAAATAATTGAAACAGTGAAAAGAATTCACCTCTTCCTATCACGGATTTTTGCTTTATTATTTTTTAATTAAAATAATTATTATTTAATTAATATTAATTAATTTTTAATTTAAATAGCAATTATTTTAAAATATGATTTTTAATTCATATCATCACAATAATATACATAATTTTATTAAACTTTAAATTAATTTGCAGAAAAGTTTTGACTCAATATTTATGTATGCAGAAAGATTTTGGTTTTATACAAGTCTAATGACTGGTAGACTACCGGCAGTTTCTTTACATTCTTGAAGCATTGAGGTCTGGCAGATTTAACAATAACGATGGGTACTTGTTCATCAGAACCACCTTTATTTGTACATAGCACACTGTAAGTCTTTCTTTAGAATGTTTACCACCATGACAAGACTCTCCTTTGAACACTAGCATTCTCTCTGGTAAGCATTTATTAAACAGGCCTGTTTCGTCTGCATTATAGATGTCACAATCCTTGTATCCTTCTAGTAACTTCAGAAGTTTTTCGAACCACAAATGACAAATCTATGGCATCAGTATTTACTACAGAGGCACTTTCACCTCATAATTTCCTGGATACCAATCCATAGCAAATTTTAAAACGTGAAATTTACCCATTTGATGCAGAAAAAGTATACATGCCATATGAGGCAGTTATTTCAGGTGCTTTTTCTCGAAGAATATTCCCATCCACAGAAATATTTGAAGCACGAGTCTGCATGTACCAAACTAAGAGAAGTCTTTCAAATTCTCTGAAAGGATTGCTGTTTTGTTAGTTTTTCTCGTTATTGGAGAATTTCTATACTTATCAGACTGCTCTCCAATTTCTTTCTTTTTCGAAATTATGGAATTCAGAGTTGACGTCAATATACCTAAATGTTTAGCGATGTTAATTTTTTTTCCCAAATGGATTCTTTTCCACCTCATTTATGATGTGAAGTCTTTCTTCTAAGGTTCGGTTTTGTTTTGCTATACTTAAAATTCACAGAATGCATAAAATTTAGTGCAGAATGCATAAATTGAAAGCTCAACTCTTGAATTTAAACATGTGCACTGCACAAACAGATTAGCCAGGAATGTGAGAGAATGTGGCAGCTGGCCAAAATATATGCATTCATCCTCCCTTTTATACAAAATAGAATAACCGATTCTCCAAATAAGAACACCTGTTCCGCATTTAGTTATTTACACATACATACATGTCACAAGATCAGGGCTAATCCCTGTGCCTCCCTCCCCAAAAAAAATTGCACAAATGAGTTATTTTAGATTAAAAGAAGTAATTCCAGGGTGTATGTCATATGGATCTGCTAGACCTTCAATTTCATTTCATTGAGGAGAAAAATTTTACAACGATAAATGTGGGAAAACAACTTTTTGAAGAACGATGCATGCAGGTTTGGTTAACATTACTTAAGTATAATTTGTGCAGGGACCATAGAAATAAAACGATCAATGCAGGGTTGGGTTTTTGACATGACATGTCAAAACTGTTGCAAAGTGTCGAAAACCTTATAAACATTTTTTTATAAATCATTATTAAAATTTTATGTTAAATCAAGCTAAAAACTGATTAAGTAATAATTTATATGTTATGCAAATAATTTTTATTTAGTCATATACTATAATTAAGTTGTAATAAAATTATAAATCATAATTTAAATTATTTGTCAATGTCATGCTAGGAAAAATGGCTAAAAATATTGAAACTACTATTAAATTCATTTTTAAGAAAATATTATTTATGTCTTTATTACTATTAAGTGTTCAGTTTATTATAAAAAAATTTAGCATCTAATTTATGCTTTAAAAAAAAAAAAAAAAAAAAAAAAAAAAAAAAAGCTTGTGAAAAGCTAAAGAGGCCACTACTCAATGATCATAAGTTACCTAGATTTTTAATGATTCTAAATGTTTGTTTTTGTACATAAACATTAGATATAAACCACAATTGCACAACAAATGTTCGCTGAGTACATGATTTATACTATGAAATCAATATAATTAAATGTTCATTAAATCAATAACTTAAGAGAAGATGGTTTGTTATTTTCAATATTTACACATAAATAATATATCTTCATTTTAATATGTTAGTTTCAGTTTAATTATTTAGAACAAATCCGTTTATATTAAACTTTATTTTTATGCATTGTAAAATAGTCCCTATTAATTTGAGCATATTATTTCAAGTTTGTAAATGATGAACAGAGGGAAGCAGCTTGAAATAAAGCCAAACTTTCTAACTTTGGCATTGCTTTTGAAGCTGAATCTCCATCATACCCTAAAAGTTTCTTTTTAGCTCAGGATGTTCCAGAAACAGTATGGTGAAAAGGCTTAACAGGGGTCGATGCAGATTTTTATTTTTTGGGCCCATTTTGTGAAAAATAACATTTTGTAACGAAAGTTGAAATCCAGTTACTGAAATTCGAATCAAGACTTTATTAACAATAAATTCTTTAAATCCACTTGCTAAAGTTTTTTTTTTTTTTTTTTGTGACCATGTTTTATTTACAAATTACACATTTTAAAACAGTTTTTATGAAAAAGAATTTTAAGAAGAGGCCTATTTTATTAAAAGGAATTTTGTGAAGGGGCCCATTTTATTAAATTTATTTTTGTGAAGGGGCCCATTTTATTAAATTTATTTTTGCGAAGGGGCCTATTTTATTAAATAGATTTTTGTGAAAGGGCCCTAAACAGGTCCCATATTTTGCCTGGATCGACCCCTGCTTAAAAAATATATATATATAACAAGTGAATGGTATGTTTGCATTCCAGTCCATGAAGTTCAGCATTAATATTAATTGTAGGGATGCATCAAATAGTGATTTTGGCCGAATACCGAATATTCGGCTAACCGAATAGTAACTGCTAGGCCGAATACCGAATATTCGGCTTTGTAAAAGTTTAAAAGCATTAAAATGTTAAATTTGTAAACAATTTTACATAATATTTAAAACAGAAATTTTTATTCTAATAAACAAGAGCTTTTTTCAAGTAAACTTTATGCTGAAAAAAATCTTTGAGTTATTTAAGAAGAGGATAGTTATAAGATTTTTTTTATTAATAAAATTTTAAATTTCATGGCTTCTTCTGAGAATTAAAACAAATGAATAAATTTTTTTTTTATATTCTAAAACAAACAAGTTAAAATCAAAGAGAAATAGTGAAAAAATTGTACAGGACCATATTTTGTTTGTCAGGAAGAGACTAAAGTAAAAGTAAATAAATAATACAATGTATTCAAATTTTATATGGTGGCAACTTAGCAAGAATAACTGTTCTACTCCCTTTGATTAGTAAGCAAGGAAGTTTTTAAATGCATCCTAGATCGGTGTCTGGAGTGGGCAATCATTTTCAGAGATTATAAACATTCTTAAAATCTTAGCAAGAAACAGATTAATTACTGGACAATGTTCAGGAACTTGCATTTGTACATAATTAATTCCTATGAAAATCTTCGTGATTGGTTAAATTTCTTAAATAATACTTAACAAACAGAAAATAAAGAATGTAAAAACATTCTCTTTTATTTAAATATGATTCTGTTTCTAATTATTCAGAATATCTTTATAAGTTGACTGTTAAACGTAGAAGTTGTATAAGGTTTTAAAAGTTTTTTTTAAGTATTCGGTTCGGTCGAATATTTCGATATTCCGGCATGCTGAATAGTCGGCATACCGAATAGTTTTATATTCGGTGCATCCCTAATTAATTGTGAGGATATTTTCAAATTTTGGATTTACCCACCCCAAATTACAAAACAAACTTGTAGTACAAAAGGCATCAAATGTAGTTTTTTGCTACTGCATGCTCCATGCAGACTTGTATAAAACCAAAAACGTTCTACGCACATAAATATTAGGTCAAAAACTTTCTGCAAATTAATTTAATGTTTAATAAAATAACGTGTTATATTATTTTAACCACATGAATTAAAAACAATAGTTATAAAAAAATTACCATTTTAATTAAAAATTAATTATTAAAAATTAATATTAATTAAAGAATAATTATTTTGGTTAAAAAGTAAAGCTAAAAATCCATGATAAGAAGGGGTGAATTCTTATCAATTACTTTGTCAATGAATTTAGAAACAGACCAATAATATTGACTTTTTCGCACAAAATGCCAGTCACTCTGTTCACAGAAATAATGTGACATTGCTGTTGAAACAACTGAATCACATTTTGTAGCGAGAGGTCCATTCATAGGTATCATCATTAAAGAGCCTGGTGAGTTTGTACCACAGCCCTTTGACGAAATTCCCGATTTTTACCGCGATCATTTGATGAAATTACTGTTTTTTTTTTCGCGATTCTTTTACGAAATGTGTATTTTTTTCACAATCTTTTGACAAAATTCGGTCTTCTGCTATGCTTTTAAGAAATTCGTTTTTTTTCTAGTGCTCCTTTGATGAAATTTGCTTTTTTCTGTGATTCTTTAACGAAATTAGCTTTTCTTTGCGATCCTTTCACGAAATTCGCGTTTTTTCTGCGATCTTTTTACGAAATTTGCTTTTTCCGCGGCCCTTTGACGAAATTCGTATTTTTTTCACAATCCTTTGACAAATTTTTTTCCCCCACGATTCCTTAACGAATTTTGCTTTTTTTTTTTTTTTTTTTTTTTGCGACCTTTTGACAAAATTCAGACTTTTTTCACTATGCTTTTATGAAATTTGTTTTTTTCCTGCGCTCCTTTTACGAAATTTGTTTTTTTTTTTTTTTGCGATTTTTTGACGAATTTCACTTTTCTTTCACGATCTTTTGAAGTTATTCACACTTTTTCAGCAATCTTCTGATGAAATTCGTACTTTTTTGACGGCCCTTTGACAAAATTCGTATTTTTTTGTGATCCTTTGACGAAATTATATTTTTTCGCTATTCTTGTACGAAATTTGAGTTTTTCCCCGCGATCTTTTGACAAAATTAGGGCTTTTCTCCGCTATGTTTTTACGAAATTCGTTTTTTACCTGCGCTCCTTTTACGAAATATGCGTTTTTTCTGCAATTTTTTGGCGAAACTCTCTTTTTTTTTTCACGATCCGTTGAAGAAATTCGCGTTTTTTCATGATGCTTGGACTAAATTGGTGATTGTTTCTACAAACGATTAACGAAAGTTAGTTTTTTTTCGGTGACCATTTGTTGAAATTCGCAATATTTTTTTATGTCTAAATTTTCTGACCGATGGCCGTTTTTTTTTTTTTTTTTTTAATTTTCGTAACCGAATGCCTTAAATTTATGGAAAATTCGGAACAGAATCAACTGTGACAAACAATAAATAAATCGTACATAGAATCGAGGAATATTTTTAATTTTTCGGTTTTTAAAAAATAAAAAATTACAAGAACAAAAATTACATTTTTTTTCTAAAAACTTTTTCGCAAAGTTACGAATTTTGCGGAAAATTTTCCACACACGGCATGCGTCTATATTATACAACTCTGGCTCCATGGGCAAAAAAAGAAAAAAAAAAAATTAGAATAAGACTAACATTAAAACAATATAAAAGTAAAGAATATGTTTATTATTTATATGTAATTTCATACATAAATTGCACAAGTATTTTCACCATGTACTTTCATTTTTAAAAATTAAAGCATTTAATAGTTTGATTAGTTTATATTTTCAATGTAATGATAATTTAATTTTTTTTTTTTATTCTATATTTATAGCTCACAATTATTTTCTGTTTTCTAAGCAACTTGCTGAACCAATATCATGTTTTGAGTTTTATACAGGGTATGTGGTTTTTAATATCTAAAACTGTCAAAAAGTTTACTCAAATGTCTAAAACTAAAAATTATGAAAGATTGTAAATTTAATGTTGTTGTAAAAATAATTTTAAATAGTTTTTTGGACTCAATTATAGGTTTTTGACAGTCTTTGTCAAAAACTATGTCAAAAAGGGGTTTCTGACATGACGGTTAAAACCAAGGACCTGGAGCCCAGAGCCGGAGCGCTCCGGAGCTGTGTTTTCCCTGGAGCTGGAGCTCTAAATTTTCCCCAGCTCCAGGGCTCCTTTAGTTTTTAATATTCTTTTAAATCTTTTTTTTTCAGTCTTTTAAATTTCTAGGCTTAAAATATTTTAATTACATCATTATTCAGTATTTTAATTATATATCATTTTTTAGGTTATTATTATTATTATTATTAGAGAAGGAAAACCTCTCAAAAAATGGTAACACTACTTTACTTCTACTTTCTACTTGAACTAAGTGACAACACTATTTGAAAACAAATATGGCCGCATGTTGCTTACATGTGTATATACATGTAAACAACATGTATACATAACATGTATATATAACATGTATATATAATGTATGTATAACAACATGTATAAAAATATGTACATAGTTGTACAATTTCGGCTGTTTGAAAAGTGTAGAAGAAATTTAAGATTTTTGTGTTTAAAATTCCACCAAACTTTCTATTTTAAAAGCAAAAGCTAAAATATGTCATATTTTCTGAACAAGTATTTCAAGTTTGATAAGAAGAAAAATGCATTTTGTCAGATCTTTAATGAAGGTAGAAAGTATTTGTGAGCAAAAAATTAAACGTGTAAATTAAAATCTGCAACTCAAAAGCGCGAAGACGGAGCCGAGTTGGAGCCGGAGCCACAGTATTTTCTCTAGGAGCGGAGCTGGAGCATCAAAAATTGTTCGGCTCCGGGTCACTGGTTAAAACCATGGTGAAATCCGGATGAAACCGCCACTCTGTCAAAACTTGCCAACCCTGGATCAATGTGGGAAAACGATAGATGCGGGAACGACAGATCGGGGTTCCACTGTATTTAGAAATAATACCATAAGCCAAAACATTTTATTTAATCATCAAACTATTGTTTCAAATTTTCAAATGCAAGAAATAAAAGCTGTTATTGGCGCACCCAGCTATAATAAAAGTACCATTATTCATCAGTATAAAAACAGCATCTCATCAGAATAATAATCAATTACAAATATCAACAATCTTTTTTAGAAACTTTTAGAATAAAGTATACTTACATTACAATGTGACTGAATACAGTCCATAAATCAGCAAGAAATCCATGATCATCTCGAATAGAATCAAAATAAAATTTTCTCCTCTTTTCATTTTCTGGTGGATAAATTTCTATAACAGTGTATAAATAATCTGTAGCAAAGGCTATAGTTTTGATATCATCGCTATTCTGTAAAATTCAAAAGTAGCATTAAAATTTAGAAATGAGATCATGCAAGGACATTATATTAATAAATAAACCACTTAATACAGATTTTACAATTATAATTATTAAAAGAAAAATTATTTGTGAAGAGCAGGGTACAATAGAATCCCATTATTTGGTGCACCGTTTAATTGGGTAGCTGTTAATTTAGTACAAAACTATAAGAATAGAAGAAACAAACAAAACATCATTACTTTTCTTTGGATAAACGGGACAGCATGCTGCTTAAAAGGACAAATAACTAAAGGAATTTTTGAAATTTCATGCCAAAAACTACGAAAGAAAAAGCAGAAGTTATTATATCAACTGATTATTACCCTTTGTCACATTCAGGTTTTTTTTACAAATGGATTTATCAAGATTGCATAGATTCTTCATTTAGAAGAAATCAATCGATGTCTAATGTCATCATCATGTTCACGTTTATGCTGATTATATTTTTACACAATCACCTAAGAAGCCAGGCAAAAGTATGAATAATAATTTTTTTTTTATATAAAAAATTTTATTTTGTGGGTAAAGAAATGCATGTAAAGTAAGCCAAAAAATTTTTCACATATTAAAACTTGTTCTCTGAATTTCATAAAAATGTATGCTTTTACTATTGTATTATGTCCAGGAGTGGGGAATTCAATCATTCTACTCGCCACTGGCAAGTGGATTTTCTCTCAGGGCGAATCTTGGCTGTCTCAAAAACTACAGGTTGTAGATCATATCATATACCAAAAACCTTACACTTTTGCTTGTTAGTCTTATTTTGCAATTCTCCCAATTGCCACAATGTAAACATGGCACCAAGTATCATTCTGCATAAAACTTTCTTCTGTTGTACTTCTTACCTTTATATTTAAAACAATATAGGAAAATGTTACTACAGATATGGCTTGTAGTAATGAAATCTTTGTTTTTATTTTTCCATTAAATTTTAACTAACTGCTATTTTTATCAAATGTGTTTTAACAAAATGTGACTGTACTATGCCAAAAGCTTGTTCAAAACCTTTGAAATGATACCTCATTCATCGCTATACATTTGGTATGAGCATAAGAAAAAGGATGTTGACATCAGAAATAATATACAGTAGGCGCTCGTGTTTTCAAAACTTGTAATTCTAATAATTAGAGTATGGTTGCGAATGCACTCCCAGAGACATGATGAAGATTTTTGCCGCTATTTACACATTACAAATCGAGAAAATTTTTTTTTAGAGAAATTAGTTTCAAACTTTCGCATGTTTTATCAGAACTCAAATACAGCGTGGCCTAAAAAATCCTGCAATCAGAAATCCTGCATCAAAATCATCTCCCCCCCCCCCCCTCTTCTTTATAAAAAATTCCAACTTACGAGAGAAAGAAAAATAACAATTGTTTCTGAATTTAAAATTTCAAGATCGAAAGTGATGGATTAGCGGACTGTGAGATCTCAGACGCTGTTCGAAATAGAATTGCCGATAATGCTGGTAGTGGGTCATAGGAACGAGAACGAAGAGCTGGCATAACATAAGGTTACATGGAAAAATGGATAAATTTGAGTAGAAAATTAATATCTGCTTTAGAGAAACAAGACTGTGTTTCCAAAATTAATATTGTTTACTTGTATAAAATCCAAGAAAAACTATAGTTAAAGAACTGGTGAAAAAATTGAAGCAAATAAAACTGACATCGATGTTTCGGAAATTACACAAGAAGAAATGACTTCACTGTGTATTAGAATGTTTTTTGTAGCATAGAAAATATCAATTAAAGTAAGCTTTTTAAAAATATTTAATTTTCTCTTTTTCTCGCTTAAATATCACTTGGCTATAAATTAAATTATGAATAAAGGCAAGATTAAGAATATCGGAAGTACTTTTGATATTCTTTCAGAAATCCGAAATTTTAAAAAATCAGGCTTAGTCTTGGTCTGACGATGCCGGATTTTCGAGGTTATTCTGTAGTATTTTTAGTCATCAAGTGCAAACATTCTGCAATGTAGGATAAAAATAATGGCTACAGAAATCAGATGGAAAATGGAATATAAGTTACATTGGATATTATGGAGTATAAGTCTCATTAGTCAAGTAGTAGGGACCAATCTTAGCGAAATTTCTTAACTGTAAGGCAAATAAAGAAATACATATGTTAAGATCTGACAAAAGATTTTAAAAGAAGTTAATGATAAAATACTAAGCAAAACACTAATCGTCCAGAAATTTGGAATTCTGAAGGATTAGAATAGCTTATCAACTATTTTAAAGACACAAAAGAAAATCTTTAGAGGTAAAACCAGAAATCATAAAAGTGTGCACTCTAGAAAATATTTTCAAGAATCAAAATAACCAAATTTTAAAGATTTGTTTAATTGGTTATGAAAATTGAGAAAGTTAAATACAGTAGACTCAATCAAATCCACACAGCTTGGGACCAGATGTTTTGCAGATTTTAGGATTTTGTGGATTTCTGGTCATTGATTTGTTTACATTTTTGAAATATTAATTAGATTGGTAGTTAAGCAAGGGAAATTATAATGAATACTTACAATAAAGTGAAACATTAAAATAATTTATTGGTTTAAAAGTAAGTAATTATTAAAATAATTATGTAAAATAAAAATTTAGAAAAATATTAAATTATTACGGATGAAATCGGTTCAATTCGATTCCAAACATCCTATGCTGCCATCTAGTAGTAGAGCGATCGTAAGATCGATACGCCATTACTCGTTCTTAGCACTACGTGGACAGTTTTACATACGGAGAACGGTATTTCAAACTAGTGATGACATAAGAAATAGGGAAAGAAGTAAGGAAAACAGTGTTAATGCTATTATCAGTATATATAGCTTATAGCGCTCTCTGTAAATTTTTTCATTGCTATTTAGAGTCTGGAAAGCTTTTCTTATACTGCTTTGTATGTTTAGAAATAAATTTGTCTATAATTTAAAAAAAAATTTCCGCGAACAATAATTTTAAAATAGCGTTCCGGTTCGTGGATTTTTCTATTTCGAACCCTGGAATTTTTGATATAGATATGCTAATTTATATCAAATCAAAATTAATGTAAATTTTTTAGTAATAAATCAGCTGTAATAGCCAAAAGAGAATAAATTAACAAAAAATTTAGTAAAAAAAATATTGTGGTAGTCGCTGATTTCGGGGTCATCTCGAATTTTGCTTTTGCAGATTTTAGGGTCGTGGATTTAAGGGAGTCTACTGTATTGCAATTAATGGAAAATGTGCTTAAAAAAAAGAAAAAATCATGTTTTGTTCTTAGTCATTCACACCAGTTTTAACTTATTTTCTCTGAAAAAATCATGCTTTTTTTCTTTGTAAATCAAATAAGAAAGATTTCAAGGTAGAGGCTGACAACAATACCCTAACCCTGAGTAAACATTTTTAATGTCATTTACACTTCTAATGACATTTTTAAAATAACAATGTATGCCATTAAATAAAGTGATTAAATGAGGTGAAAAAGTGGTAACAATTAACAAATAGGTTGCTGGGTTTTACTTAATGTACAATGCGAAAATTTTTATAGAGAAATATGGCAACAAACAGATTGCGATTCAAGGCTGTTGGTTATAGAAATTTAAATTTCAGAATAGTTTAAGTTTCAGGAAAGTGTATGGTGAAAGTGGAGCAGCGAAATAACTTATTAGCAAATGAATGGAAAGAAGAAAAAAAAAAAGAATTGATTTATTTTCAAGTATATGCTGCAATAGGTGGTTTTAAGTGCTTACATTTGCCTGTATATCACATTCGTAAGCTAATGTTAAACCAATGAAAACATTTCTTTACAAATTTGTTAGGTACTTTTCCATTATACCAACACCATAGTCACCAAGTGTAATATTTGGCACCAATTGAAACATTTGAAAAAAAATTAACTCTGTTGGTGCAAAAGTGATCATTTAAAAAATATAACATTTTAAATTTACAGACCTTTCACAAACTGTTTTATAATATAAATACATATGGATCATTTTCAAAATTCGCTTACATTCATCCCAGAAAAAAATAAAGAAAATTTAAACAGACATGAATATTTAAAGTTTAATTTGAGCTATGCATTATATGAAGAAGACTATTTTAAATACTTCTAGCATTAAAAATTTAAAAAATCAATAAATATTTTTGAGATATAAATCAGTATATAAACAAATTAGTGTCAAATCCGTTACCAAATGTCAAGTCTATTACTGCACATTTATTTAATGTGTTTTAATATTAACATCCCTTTTTCACTATTCTATTTTTATTTTTCTTTCATCTAAGAAACAGAGATATGATTTTCTTAACATTCAATAATTTACATGAATATCTATTGTTATTATAATTAGAAAACATTCTTATATAAATTTCTATGTGGTCAAAACTTGTTAGTCCAAGAGCCAGCAGCACAAAAACCTATGTTATCAAGCACAAGAAAAAAACCTTTATTTTATGGAAGAGTAGAAGTAGGGGAATCTAATGATCTATGTGTGCCAGAAGTGAAGTGGTGCATAAGCCAAAAATTAATACCACTAGTGGTTGACTCGTAGGTTTATCATTGTGTTTGTCCTACAAACAAAGATATGAAAACATGGAGGACTGGGAACAGGAAAACACAATGATAAACCTACGAATCAACCACTGATGGTATTCATTTTTGGCTTATGCACCACTTCACTTCCAGCAGACATCGATCATTAGATTCCCCTACTTCTACTCTTCCATAATTGATAACATAGGTTTTTGTGCTGTCGGCTCTTGGACTATGTGGCTATATATGTCTCTCATTTCAATTTAATTTAAGTATTACTGATAAGTATCATGCTATGAAATTTACGAACTTAAGTGACTTCAAAGTAAGTTCACTTTTGAAACTTCAAAAAAATTTAAAGGTGATTATTTTCAGTAATTTTGTATGGTAACACACTTGACATTTGGTAACAGATTTAACACTAATCCATTTATACTGATTTATATCTCAAAAATTCTTACTGATTTTTCTTATTTTTAATGCTAGAAATAACTAGTCTTTTCATTATTTTCCCCTTCAAATATCACATTATTAACCATTTGGAAAAATGGTTATTGTCCTCCTCAGGGTAGGAAATCAAAAACATATATGAAGCTTTTTATTAGTTGAATCTGCATTTTATTCGTTTTCTGATTGGTCTATACAGTAATCTGTATTTTCCCTTTACTTTCAACAGAGATGGATACTTATGACAAAAAAGTAATAAAAACTACAAAAAAAATTTTAATAACTCAGAAACAAATTGAGATACAGCTTTCAAACAAATTGCATTTAAAAGTACATTTTTTCTCTCTATACGACGGTGTAATAAGTAATATTGTGGGATGTTTAGAAGTTTAAGAATGAAATTTCATTTAAAATTGGTCCAGGAATATTAATGTTTAATCCATGGCGTACGTAATGTATGACCAGCTCCGTAGAAGTTTAAAAATTTACAGTACCGAAAAATGTAATCCATGGCGTACGTAATGTATGATCAACTCTGTGCGATTTTTTATGTCTTAAATTTTATAGTGTTATTACATGTAAAAATTGCAAGTGACAGAAATCGCCTGCGATTCGTCAGATTTCCTGAAACTTACATATTATCCACCTGAAACTTACGTATTATCCAAGCATTTCATTGGCTGTTCGGGAAAAGGCTTTTCCGTCGTCAGATTTCAAAGCATTTGATTGGCTGTTACTGGCGACTCGCTCCGTTTCAGGCGTCAAAGACACGTTGACAGAAAAAAGTTGCTTGCTTTCGAAGCGACTCTCCTGGAGCCATAGGAATAACATGGAGACACCTGGAATTTCAAGCGACTTTGACTCCTCGTGTAATAACACCACTAGTCTTTGAAAAAATCATTTTCCAAATGGTCGTTGTATGTAATTTGTTAAATTGCATTTTTTTTTTCTTAATATTTTTGTGCATTTTTTTTCTTTCTCTTTTCAATAGTCTAATTGAATTTTCCTGTCTTAATTTTCATTTTTGGCTTTGTGCCAGTTGCAGCTTTTCCCTCTTCAAATTCCCTGTTGAAAAATCTTCTCTTTTAATTTTCCCTTCGAATATCTTTTTCTGTTTTTTTTCTGGTAAGTTCTTTGTGCCAAAAAACACCCCCGAATAACGATTTGTTCAATCAGTGCTTTCCGTGTTTATCATTGGTTATTCTGTTTGTCCTAATGCAGGTATTTGTATCGATACGCGCTCTTTAAAAATATTTTTTGCTCTAGCTCAGACAAATATTTCTGTCTTCACCTGTTAAAATGCAACTACGACATCAGAAGAAGAATGACATTTGAATTATAGAATTTCTCCCCATAATACCTTATAAAATGTTCCTATAGTGTGATTTAATAGTGCTCTATTAAGTTATAGCAGTGCAGTTGAGCTGCAATTGTGTGATCTTTTTACTTTCTTCTATCTTCAACAGAAGAAAGTATTGTAATCGAAATATTTTTTTACTTCCAGTTTTCGACAGATTTACATGTTTTAGGAGTCAGATATCCCAAAAAACGTGTTTATAGAAAATGTCTGTCTGTTGCCATTGTACCATCAAAAAGTGTATGATGTTATGCATAGAATTGAACCAATTTTTTTTTTTTTTAAGTTTTTGGCTATGGCAAGCAGGTCCTTCCTTCATTTGGAAAAAAATCTGCTGGAAGGGGGCATTGTAATAACGATTTTGAATATTGTACCATCGAAAAGTTTATGAAGTTATGCATAGAATTGAACCAAAAATTTTTTTTTAAGTTCTTGGCTATGGCAAGCAGGTCCTTCCTCAATTTGGAAAAAATCGGCCAGAAGGGGACGCTGTAATAGCGATTTTGAATATTGTACCACCGAAAAGTGTATGAAGTTATGCATAGAATTGAACCAAAAAATTTTTTTTTAAGTTCTTGGCTATGGCAAGCAGGTCCTTCCTTAATTTGGAAAAAATTGGCCAGAAGGGGGTGCTGTAATAGCGATTTTTAATATTGTACCATAGAAAAGTGTATGCAGTTATGCACAGAATTGAACCATTTTTTTTTTAGTTCTTGGCTGTGGCAAGCAGGTCCTGCCTTAATTTTGAAAAAATCGGCCGGAAGAGGGCACTGCAATAGCGATTTTGAATATTGTACCATCGAAAAGTGTATGAAGTTATGCATAGAATTGAAC
This sequence comes from Maratus speciosus, assembly GCA_963932465.1. Lineage (NCBI taxonomy): Eukaryota > Metazoa > Arthropoda > Arachnida > Araneae > Salticidae > Maratus > Maratus speciosus. The sequence continues at coordinate 338,478,366 of OZ010797.1, read as the reverse complement.
CAAAAAATTTTTTTAAGTTCTTGGCTATGGCAAGCAGGTCCTTCCTCAATTTGGAAAAAATCGGCCAGAAGGGGACGCTGTAATAGCGATTTTGAATATTGTACCACCGAAAAGTGTATGAAGTTATGCATAGAATTGAACCAAAAAATTTTTTTTTAAGTTCTTGGCTATGGCAAGCAGGTCCTTCCTTAATTTGGAAAAAATTGGCTAGAAGGGGGTGCTGTAATAGCGATTTTTAATATTGTACCATAGAAAAGTGTATGTAGTTATGCACAGAATTGAACCATTTTTTTTTTTTAGTTCTTGGCTGCGGCAAGCAGGTCCTGCCTTAATTTTGAAAAAATCGGCCGGAAGAGGGCACTGCAATAGCGATTTTGAATATTGTACCATCGAAAAGTGTATGAAGTTATGCATAGAATTGAATCAATTTTTTTTTTTTTTTAAGTTCATGGCTATGGCAAGCAGGTCCTTCATTAATTTGGAAAAAATTGGCCGGAAGGAGGTGCTTTAATAGCGATTTTTAATATTGTACCATCAAAAAGTGTATGAAGTTATGCATAGAATTGAACCAAAATTTTTTTTTAAGTTCATGGCTATGGCAAACAGGTCCTCCCTTAATTTGGAAAAAATTGGCTGGAAGGGGACGCTGTAATAGCGATTTTGAATATTGTACCATCGAAAAGTGTATGAAGTTATGCTTAGAATTGAACCATTTTTTTTTAAGTTCTTGGCTATGGCCCCAGTAGCAGAAAATTCTTCAAGTGTCTGCAACAGATACTTCAGGGGCAGAAAATAATCTGCAGGTAAAATATTTTACAATTGAAGCGTTAATCAAACGATCACTTACTTTTGATGTTATTATGCAATTTATTAATTTTACTAATAATAATCTTAAGTTTTTGCATTAAGTAATAAAGAGCCAAACATAATATAAAGTGAAATAAAGGTTCAATAGAAAAATAATCTGCAAATGAGAAAAGAAAATCTGCGATGCCCGTCTCCCATCCCGAACTTTCTGCTACCGGGACTATGGCAAGCAGGTCCTTCCTAAATTTGGAAAAAATCTGCTGGTAGGGGTTCTGCAATAGTGATTTTTGTGCCATTTTTCAATATTGTACCTTCGAAAAGTGTATGAAGTTATGCATAGAATTGAACCAATTTTTTTTTTTTTTTTTAAGTTCATGGCTATGGCAAGCAGGTCCTTCCTTAATTTGGAAAAAATTGGCCGGAAGGAGGTGCTTTAATAGCGATTTTTAATATTGTACCATCGAAAAGTGTATGAAGTTATGCATAGAATTGAACCGAAATTTTTTTTTTAAGTTCATGGCTATGGCAAGCAGGTCCTTCCTTAATTTGGAAAAAATCTGCTGGTAGGGGTGCTGTAATAGTGATTTTTGTGCCATTTTCAATATTGTACTTTCGAAAAGTGTATGAAGTTATGCATAGAATTGAACCAATTTTTTTTTTTCTTTTAAGTTCTTGGCTATGATGGCAAGCAGGTCCTTCCTTAATTTGGAAAAAATCTGCTGGTAGGGGTGCTGTAATAGTGATTTTTGTGCCATTTTCAATATTGTACCTTAGAAAAGTGTATGAAGTTATGCATAGAATTGAACCAATTTTTTTTTAAGTTCATGGCTATGGCAAGCAGGTCCTCCCTTAATTTGGAAAAAATTGGCTGGAAGGGGACGCTGTAATAGCGATTTTGAATATTGTACCATCGAAAAGTGTATGAAGTTATGGATAGAATTGAACTAATTTTTTTTTTTTTTTTTTTTTTTTTTAAGTTCTTGGCTATGGCCCCAGTAGCAGAAAATTCTCCAAGTGTCTGCAACAGATACTTCAGGGACAGAAAATAATCTGCCGGTAAAATATTTTACAATTGAAGCGTTAATCAAACGATCACACTTTTGATGTTATTATGTATTTTATTAATTTTACTAATAATAATCTTAAGTTTTTGTATTAAGTAATAAAGAGCCAAACATAATATAAAGCGAAATAAAGGTTCAATAGAAAAATAATCTGCAAACGAGAAAAGAAAATCTGCGACGCCCGTCTCCCATCTCGAACTTTCTGCTACCGGGGATGGCAAGCAGGTCCTTCCTTAATTTGGAAAAAATCTGCTGGTAGGGGTGCTGTAATAGTGATTTTTGTGGCATTTTCAATATTGTACCTTCGAAAAGTGTATGAAGTTATGCATAGAATTGAACCAAATTTTTTGTGTATGTTTTTGGCCACGGCAAGAAGGTCCTCCCTGAATGTGGAAAAATTCCACTGGAAAGGGGCGGTATAATAGTGATTTTTGTATAATCTTCTTAATTTTTCGTAGTTCTTTTGTACACCAGTGGCTTGTGAATCGACAGGAACTTCCCATCCTGATAAGCCGACTATTCGAGATTTTAATAAATATCATGATTGAGATTAACTTATTTTTACTCTGAATAATTGACTGAAGCAGAAATTTAAGATGAAAGTCAAAGTTGATATAGTATTAAACTAATTAAAATGAAATATTGACATCTGTAACAACATTTTGAAACATTAAAATATATGAGATAGAAGAAAGTTTTGGGAATGGCACATCCAGCTAGTTTTTTCTTGGAGAAACACCAGGATTATCACAATTGCTGTGATTATTCTGATCTCTTCAGCACATGGATAGAAATAACTGAACTGTTTTTTGATTGAACAACCTTTTAAAATGGTGGTACGCTGCTGTTTTAAATACTTATGCAATCTGATTTTATAAATCTTCTCCAGAATCAGTAAATATCATCAGTGGAGTATGCCAGCAGGGGAGGGGGATAATTGGGATTTTTTTTTAAGTTTATATATCTCAAAAAATATTATCTATACAAAAATTTGAACTAATTATCCATTAATTTAAAATAATTACACATTTTACATTGATTAACACTAATTTATTCAGTGTAAAAAAATAAGAATTTTAAAGTTCTCGGTTTTTTACCAGGCTTTTTAAGAAAATTTAAAATTTCCCTGTATTTTCCAGGAGATATAGCAATCCTATATTTGCTACCCAGCCTTTAATACCAAAAAATATTTAAAAAATTATGGTTTAAAATTAAAATGCTTTAGTATGTAAGGTCTTTTTTTTTTTTTTTTTTTTTTTTTTTTTTTTGTAATTATTACCTAAAAATCCTGTTAAAACAATAAAACAAATAAAAACTGCCAGCATGAATTTTTGAAATTTTTAATCAACTTTTTTTCAACCCTGATGTTATCACACAAAAACAGTTATCTGAATTGAGACACATCAGTCCTAGCAAGATTTGCCCTGATGAAGTGGCCACCACAATTAGAAGGAGAAAAAGTTAATGATATTTTCTACTTTGTTGCTAGCATTTTATCTTTTTATCATAATTAAACAGTGTCCCAATAACTGGAATTTACTGTAATACTAAAACATCTTGTATAAAATATATCTTACCATTATTATCTGAAATATGAGCGTTTTCATAATAGTCGTACTAGGCAAAAACTGTACTTCTATCGAACGGATAAACTCCACTGCATCTAACATTTCGCCTTGATCAACCATAGTAGTAAAAATAAACTCAAGACTTTCATCCATAGTTTGGAAATCAGACGATGACAACTAAAATTAAAATTAATACTATAATCTATGGGAAATATGAGACACAAAATCTTTATTTTGAAATAAAAACAGAGTCATGTTGATATGTGAAAAATACAACAATTATGCACATTTAAACTTAACTAACATCCAAAATTTAAGTGAAATTTTTAAAACAATATTATATTAGATTTTAAAACTTTTTTTTTAAATTATTATTAAATATAGCGCAGTAGAATCTCGTTACAATGAATATCACTTTAACGAATATTATTTGAATTAGAAAAAAAAAAAACCCTATACTTTGCCATTTTCAAATTTTATATGGTGGCAACGGCAAGAATAACTGTTCTACTCCCTTCTATTAAGCAAGAAAGTTTTTAAATACATTCTAGATTGGTGTCTGGAGTGGGCGATCATTTTCAGAGATTGTAAATTTTGTTCTTAAAATCTTAGCAAGAAACAGATTATTTTCTGGACAATGTTCATGAACTTGCATTTTTACATAATTCATATGAAAATCCTCGTGATTGGTTAATTTTCTTAAATAATACTTAACAAACAGCAAACAAATAATGTAAAAACATTCTCTTTTATTTAAATATATGATTCTGTTTCTAATTATTCTGAATATCTTTATAAGTTGACTGTTAAACATATAAGTGGTATAAGGTTTTTAAAAATGTTTTAAAAGTTCTTTTTAAGTATTCGGTTGGCCGAATATTTCGATATTCGGCCAAACTCAATATTCGGCAGGCCGAATAGTTTGCTATTTGGCCAAGCCGAATATTCGGTATACCGAATAGTTTGATATTCGGCCAAACCGAATATTCGGTAACATGGCCGAATACCGAATAGATACTGAATATTCGGTGCATCCCTAGCTGGGAGTGGATTTTCCCCCTTTTCCCCACTCTGCTGTAACCTTTCAGTAAATTTGCTGTGAATTTCAAAAAAATTTTTTCACTCTGAATCACCCCTGCCATATATACTCGCTCATAAGTTGAGAAATATTGGAAAAAAAAATTTTCTATACATACGGTAATACAGTATTTACCTATAACATACCGTAAAATTTTGGGGAAATTTTTATGTGGATTGGGCGAAATGTTGGGAGTAGAAACATTTTCTGGTCCCTTGGCTCCGTGTTCCCCCGCCGCTGAAGTAACATATTTTAGTGGTTACACACTGAAACACAACGGACTGAAAAAAAAAAATTAGAAAACTGGGAAGTTTGAAAATTTTTAGAAATTCTAAAATTTTAGTAAAAATTTACAAATTTAGAAAATTTTCAAATTTTTTTTTCCGGATTTTGGATAATGGGTCCTGTACTGTATTACTAAAGTTTATTCACTTTAACAAATTCCAGATTAACGAATTTTTCAAACTAATGAATCTATTGAAATCTTGGTGATAAATAGCCGTACCTATTAGCAAATTTCTAATCTGCACTGCAACAAATTATATTTCGAGTTAATTCTTTTTTTTTTTTTTTAATGCTAAAGAACAAAAAAAAAAAAAAAAAAAAAAAAACAATTTTCATTGAAAGGAAAAATTAATATTATATGTACAAATACATTTAGTAAGTGCTCTACTAAGAAGGCAGGTAAATGTGGCGACAGTTTGTGTTCTACGATCAAATGAAGCAGGGTTCGCAAGGCTGGGCCCAGTTCAAAAAAACCCGGTGGGTTTTTCCAGAATGGGCCCACTTGAAAAAACCCACAATGTGGGTTTTTTCAATTTTCAGAAATAATTTAAAAATTTAAACAACATACATTTAATGAATTTAAGTCATTTCAGTTAATTTTGAAAAAAAAAAAAAATATATAAAAGCCATTACATACACATCTGAAGTAAAATAAAAATGTATTTCAACACATTGAAATACTTTACTAACATAGAACCTAGTAGGCAACATACATAGTACATAATTATAGGTAAAGGTTATATCATAAGAATATCTTTAAATAAAAAATTCAAATCAACGATATTGATGAAAATAAAAAAATATGTATTTTTATTTTTTTCTATCTTTACAAGAAGTATTGGATTCATGAAAAATTTCGACTTCCAGTTTATGATGGATTTATACATTTTAAAAAGGTCCTGAAGATGATTTGATGGTTTTTAGAAAATGTCTGTGTGGGTGCTCTATCTCAAGAACCTCAGAATTTCACAAAACTTTAGATTGAGTTAGACTGTGATGTAAACTGGTGCTGATTAGTTTTTGGTGTATACTGCCCAACAGGTGGTGCTGCTATGCTGCATTTATCTCAATTTTTGCAATAGCTTTACCTCAAAAACTAATGCACAGATTTTCATAAAACTTCAGATTGAGTTACAAGTTAAATTGTTGCTTATTGATTTTTGGTGCATATCGCCCAACGGGTAGTGCTGCTATGCTGCATTTTTTGCGATTTCAGCAATAACTCTTATCTCATGAACTAATGTACGGAATTGAATAAAAATTTAGATTCAGTTAGACTTTGATATAAACTGGTGCTGATTAGTTTTTTGTGTATATCGCCCAACAGTGGTGCTGTTGTGCTGCATTTATCTCGCTTTTTGCAATAGCTTTATCTCAAGAGCTAATAATGCATGGATTTTCATCAAATTTCAGATTCAGTTAGACGTTGACGTAAACTGTTACTGATCAAGTTTTGTTGTAAATTGCACAACATGTGATACTTATACCTCCTTGTTAAATGCATCCAATTCAACAAATCTATATTTTACAATCCTCATGAAGGGCATAAATTGTCATTTAATTTTGGCACTGTGATAGTGAATTTTGAATTATTAACCACTTCACCGGCGAAGGGTATGGGGAAACAGTGCTTTTACCCCCGAGTTATCTCGGGGCAGCCGGTGAAGTGGTTAACATGTATGAGATAGATGAAACTTTTGGGATTGGCACATCCGACTAGTTTACCCCTTTTTTCTTCCTACTTATATATTTTAAATTTTAATATTCTATTCATTATTTGATTTAAAGAAAATTAACAATTTTATATCTTCTATTATATTTAAAACTAATTTGTGAGAAACACTGACATTTAATTAATTTAAATTCATATAATTTATAGCTTGTAAAATAGCATTACAATTATATTGTATATAAGGGAACAATGTATTTTTTTATGTATAGTGTATCTAATATATAGAAAATATAGTATACAATAATGTAATTATGCATATATTATACTTTTGAAAAAACCCGATTTTCCCCGGGGAAAGTTGGGTTTTTCATGAAAAAACCCGAAAAACCCCATGTGGGTTGGGTTTTTTCAGAAAAACCCGGGTTTTTGCGAACCCTGAAATGAAGCTCAGTGACACCGTGAGAGCTCCGTGCAGGGGTGCAGAATATGTCCGATCCGGCGATCTAGGAGAAATTTTGCAGAAACATATATAATTGATTTCGATTTTAACAACGAATTCCATGAGATAGAAAAATTTCACTACAAATAAAAAGATCCGTATGGCAACCTTCACAAAATCGATCTCTGAATAATGTGTAAAGTATATAGAAGGAGATTCTGTTCTGAATTTTCCGAAAATTTAAGGTATTCGGTTCCGAACATTAAAAAAAAAAAATCGGTCATCAATTAGAAAATTCGGACATAAAAATACCGCGAATTTTGTCTAAGAATTATGGAGAAAACGCGAATTTCGTCATAAGATCACAAAATAACAGGGTTGGCACGGTTTAAACCAAATGGTTTTAACCATGGTTTAAACCAATTGGTTTTTTTAGAAAAATTCTAATATAATATTTTCTCTTTTTTGTAATTTAATTGTTTTAAATTATTAATAGAAGTAATTTCTACTTTTAACACTTCATCTCAGCAGTCAACATGAGACATAATTAGTCTAGGTCATGTTTCTATGCATGTAGAATGAAAATTAGCATGTGCTGATTAACATATCTGGTACCCTAAAGATTTTCCTTAAAACATGTGAAATTAGAAAAGATAAATAATATTCAATATTTAGCATAAAATGTTTTCATTTAAAAAATGCAGATTATTTAGAGCAGTTAATAGCAAAATACAACGATCTTTAAGATTTTGGTTAAGTTGTAAAAGAAAATTTTCTGGATTGGGATTGGGGAAGTTTATCCTTAAAGAATCTAAAAGAGTAACTTAAGATTAGGGATTGACCGAATACCGAATAGTATAGGTGAAAATTAGCGGTCGCCACTCGCCACGTGGCGATTAAAATTGTAAAAGTGGCGATTAAAAAATCGCCCATCGATCGCCACTTTAGTCGCCACTCGCCAAGTGGCGATTATAAATTTTGTGAACGATCGCCAACGGAAATACAGCATTTTTCATGGAAATATGCATCTCTACTTTGATTACACCTAAGTAGGAAACTGGTTAATTCTTTTTCCGGCTGGATGCAGGCAGATTTCAATGATTTAGCGGTACTTTCAATATATCGGCTTTTCGTCATATGCTAGCTCCTCACTTATTTTTTACAAGAAATTTCTATTTTTTTCAAGAATTCTGCAAAATATATTCATCAGTTTTGATTCCACATGCATTTCAAATAATTTATTCCTTTTTTTTTTCACTGGATGGAAGCAGATTTTAAGGACATTGCAGTATCTTCAATATTTTGACGCCTGCCACATTCTCACCAGTTAGATTATTTTTCTTCAAGAGATACTGTTTAATCCTGCGAAATACACTCACCAGCTGAGATTTCAACTGTATGTAATTTGTGTAGTATGTTAATAGCACATTTACTTATTAAATAAAATCTAAATAACATTTTATTTTGTTTTATTTGATCTTTTTTATTATTATTATTGTATACACTTAGTAGAGATGGGCAACATCGTTCCTTTTAAGGAATCGTTCCAGCCGGAATCGTTCACCGAAAGGAACGAGTTCATTGGAGTCGTTCCTTTCGAAATCGTTCCGAAAAAAAGGAACGAATCCGAGAAAAAGGAACGATTCCGAGAAAAAAGGAAAGATTCCGAGAAAAAAAGAACGATTTTGAAAAATAAAGGATTCCAAGGGGAAAAAAACACTTCCGAGACAAAGAGAACCACATGCAATCCATAATATTTTTTACTAATTTATTTTCTTATGTACCCATCCATTTTCTTAGGCATCCAGTCGCTTTAATTTTGTAATGTTTTGGACAGATGATTTTGTTTTTAAGAGTTCATTTCATTGATCAGTGTGTGATCAACACACTGACCCTACTACTACCCGACAACACTACCCGTTGGGCGATATGCACCAAAAATCAATAAGCAACAATTTAACTTGTAACTCAATCATTAATTTGCAGTTATTTCTAACTTTATGATTTATGGTATAAAGCATAATTCCTCTTGGAAATTTAAGGGCGGTGCAAGGTCTATTCGATTTTCAGTGTAATCATTGGTTTCTCTTGAAAATATGTCGTCAAATGACCGTCCATTTATATTATTATTTTATACAGTGTGTCTTTACTCTCAACGATGTTCAGTGGCTAAGTCCTAAACCGTTAGTCATAGACCTATAGTTCCAATTACAAAAATGTTTCAAATAAGCTAAAAAATTATTATGAAAGTCGTTTGGATCAATAAAAATATTTCTAAAAAAATTACGAAATTTAATTTTTTATACGGTCCTCCGCCCTATAAGAGATATTTAGTAAAAATTTCCTGTTCTCTTAAAAGAAAGACAAAAAAAGTCCCATTCATCTAACACTAAAATTCATGAAGTTATACGAAACTTTGAAATGCAAGACTTATGCTACTTTTCTGCATCCGAATACACATGAGTTTAGCCATGCTTCTAGGGGTCGTAAACAAAGTGCTTAAAGTATTTGAAGGATTTATTTCATGTGTAGCTGCGCTTTGAAAGAAATCGTATTACGACAGATTTTTGTAAGGATTTGAAGCTGTTTCTTTTCATGATTTTATTAACAAAAACTATGCTATTTTTATAAGCTTTTATTTAACCTATTAACCGCCAAAACTATAAGTAGGAATTTTCAAATTTCATGTTGAAAGTCGCTTGTCACCACAAATTCAGAAAGGTAATTTCCGCTTTATTAAAATATCAAAATTTCTACCAATAAATAAGGCAATTTTTTTAATTGTAAAATAGTGGTGACAAAGTAATTAATGTAAGCATGAGCAATTATTTTGACCGTTGCGTGAACGCAACACCAGCGGGTAACGGGTTAACTTGAAACAATCGTATGTATGTCTTTCCAGTTCAAAATTTGTACTCGAAATTCAACTCACTTTAAAATATGCGATCGAGGTTAAATTTTACATATTGATGAATTTTACATTACAGATGACAATGTAATATTATTATGATTTTCAGTGCTTACTATCATGTACTTATTTTACAGGGTAACACAAAAAATTTCGGATAGATTATTGCCAACAAGTTTTCTAAAAAGTTTTAGATTAGATAACACAAGACTGCGATGGTTGTGTTTTTTTATTTTTAAAATTATGTATTTTTAAAATTATGATTTTTATGTATTTTTTAGCGCTGAATGCGAAAATTATCTTCATTTTTAACCATCATGTCAGAATTTTTCGCAAATAGTAAATTTCAAAATTGAAAAAATAACTAATATTATAAAATAGAGTCGATGGTTGTATTTTTTAACTTTTACGACTAATTTGTATGTGCTTCTTAGCACTGAATGTAAAAATTACCTTCATATTTAACCATCATGTTAGACTTTTTTGTAAATGGTAAATTTCAAAGTTAAAAAATAGCGAAAATCTGATACTATAAAATGGATGTAAAACTTCTTTTATTCAATTTAATTTTATTTAATTCAAGAGTTTACTCAATTTTTGGCTTATACTGCGATTCTTACAGCTAAACAGCTCGGGGATCCGATGATGTGGGAAGGGAAGAGGTTCAATTAAAACTTTGAACTTTACGATTTGCGAAAAATCCTGACGTGATGGTTAAAAATGAAGGTCCTTTTCGGATTCAATAGTAAAAAATACATAAAAATCAATTATCAAAAGTTAAAGAAATAACAATCACATCTATTTTATACTATCAGAATCAGATTTCCGAAAATCTTTCACTTTTTAGCTTTCAAATTTACGATTTGCAAAAAATCTGTACTTTGTGATAAAAATTGAAGGCCATTTTTGGATTCAGTGTGTAAAGAATCGAGGCTGTTGCTTTTCAACATTTTATTTAACGAAAATTCTATTATTTTTTTCCTGTTATATGTTTAGTACAAGCTGTATATTTTGCATTAATATTTCAGAATGATTATAGATTTCAAATTTATAATGCAATGTTAATTTTACTATCAACTATATTTTTTATATATCTGAAGATTATTTATATTTCTAGTAAATTTGTAAATGACCCCTATTTCGCAGCAAAAAATATGCTCCAAGTTGAAACAGCCATTACTTCGGTCAGTTTTAGTCGTAGAATAATAGGACTTTTATTTGTCTTACTTGTAAGTGTAATAGGAAAGTTTTACTAACTATAACTTGAAGGACCGGGAGATCGTATAAAAAATTAAATTTCGTAATTTTTCAAGAAATGATTCTATTGACCCAAATCACTTTTTAAATACTTCTTTACCCCCATTTAAAACATTTTTGTAATTGGAACTATATGGCTATGACTAACGGTTTAGGAATTAGCTATTGGACATCGTTGAGAGTGGACATCCTGTATAGGAAATTTTATTATTGCTCTGATATTTGTCACCAGGGTCTAGGAATTTTTAGTCTCATAGATTCCTCTTCAAAATCTACCTCTAGGTAATCTTAATTTCATTTTTCATTCTGAATCTCATTTTTCATTTGGATGGCCCTACTGGTTTGGATATGTAACTAGTTAAAGTAGATTACATTTTTGTTCCAGTGTCCGTACTTTCAATAACTTTATGCCCTTTATCGTCTTTCTCCTCAGCTCCCTAACTTTACGCACACAGGATATTTCGCATAATTCATCAACATTATTATCACCGCCTTCAGGATCTGGTTCAGAAGTGGAACACCCTATTCTATAGCAATCATCTTGTAGTGCAATTCAGTGATATATATCAATTTTAATGCATTTGAAATAGCTTAATGTCATTAAAATGCGCTGCAAACGATTTTTTCCCGTTGACCATAATGTAACGAAATACTTTTGAGTGCCCCTGTAAATAAACTATTAATGCTACACTCTTCATATTGAATACCAAACATCCCATGGTAAACATCATTAACATATATCAATTGCATGGGAATCCGAGTATATTTACGGGAGTTAGGTATATTACACACTGAGACCACAGAACGACACAAAGCGCAACATGAAGTGCAAAAACCGGTCGAAACAAAGAACGAAGTTGTTGCAAACTTGTTTTAAACCAGTTTTTCTAGCGAATTCAAGCGACATGTCTTATGTGTCGCCTTAGTGTGTGACTTGCCTTAGAGCGTGAACAGACGGTCTGACGGACAGACAAACCGCATTCATAAACACTAACTTTATTGGAAAGAGTTAAAAAGTAAAGCACGTTTTTGCACACTGTCTTTCCTGAGTGACTGATGTATGTCTTGTCTTTTACCCTAATATCGCTATTTGTGAACTGCTGTTAACTACGTAGAATTTCAATAAACTTACAACTCTTTTTGAATCTCCAATTTCACGAGAACCTACAGGAATTTCTCTAATTTCACACCCTCATCCGCCGTCACCCTCTCTCCACTTATATCATACAGAACCTCAGTTTGGTGTGAGTGAATTGCAATGCTAATATGTTTGCTTGGATTGGGATCTTTGGAGCTTCATAACTCATGAAGTCATGGAACACTTGTGTTACACGAAAGGGTAGAAGTTCCTTCAGATGATTTGTAAACAGATTCATTAGCAGGGCTATAGTTAGTGATATTTATAAGATAATATTATATGCATTAATATTATAATATATATATATGTATAGTAATATATATGATTTTATTCATATATAGTACATATTATCTCCGCCAAAAGATATAGTGATTCACTAAACTTCAAAGTTCTATTTCTTTAAATTTGAAATTTGCTAACATTTTAACTGAAAAACGGTTTATTGGTTTAATTAAATTAAACAAATTAAAAGTATGTCCATTATTATTACAGAGTGTAGTACTATATAAAGAACTATCCTTTTGACGATGTTTCGGCCGTTAAATGAAAGATATCTGTTGTAAACGTGTTATAGATAATGCCAACCTTAATTTTTTGAGAATTTGACTATTTTTTATTCGGAGTTAAAATTTTTATTGTCAAAACTATTTAAAATAGATAACATTTTGTTAAATTCGAACTTTTCAGAAAACTTTGTGTAATTTAAGAAAAAAAAGAAAATATATAAATAAATCTTCTAAGTGAAAAGAATAACAATAAGAAAGGAAAATACATAAAATTTAGTATCGTATTTGCAGTAAGTTTTACCTGAATAAAAACGGAAATTTGGTATTAGGCTTGAAACATTACATTTAGTTTAGCATGAAGGGAACCTTGATTTGATCGAAATTAAACTCATATGTATTATCCATCACCACAGTAACAGGCATTAATCGTGGCATTGATTTCGGGATTTACGAGTATCAATAACGATCAAGAAATCTGAATTATTATAAGAAATTATTACGATAAACGATTTTTTTTGCTTTTATTTCACGTTGAATTAAAACAAAGTCACAGTTATTTAAATTCTAATTATTTAGCAAGAAATAGAAGTAAAATAACAATTGAAAAAACTGTACAAAATCACAACGTGCATTCTTTGGAAACCAATAATTAAATTCGTATATTGTAAAACTTTTTAAATGCAATATTAACCTTCCGCATACCAGACCGGTGCAACAGACCCGATAGATACATTCAAATTGATTTTTCACATTTTAAACAATGAAAATTTTGCAAATATGTGACTTTTTCTGGAATGTTCTACTCAAAAGAATAGAACATCCCAGAAAAAACCCATATTTACAGAAATTTCAGTTTTTAAAATAAATTAGAAATATCATTATAAATGTACATGTCGCGGCCATTGAACCCTTCTGTTAGGCGGAGGGTTAACATAAATCTATTAAACCGAAACAAGCATAAAACATGCAGCTTTATATATGTCGCAGTGTTGGAGAAAGTCCGATAATCTATATGTAGCACGTGATTTTTCTTTCCCGTTTTTATACTCAAAACGGCCATTAAGAGAGCGAACCGCGGTTAAATTATTTCAATCCCACCCACCACTGTTACTGTTATCTTATTATTATTATTAGACATTATGCTTTTTGAAATATTCATTATTTTAAGAAAGAAAGAAACGTTTTACAAAAATTCCTTGTTCTAACAGATTTTACTCTATGTAATAAGCCTCATTGTAAGTTGATTAAAACAACAATCTTAGGGAGTTTCGAGATTTTTTTAATCATCTTCTTCAGGAGAGAAAAACAACACGCCAAACTGTGGAAATAAAGTGGTACTCGAGCGCTCGTAGCTGGTCATATATTTATTTTGACAAAGAGGATTCTCAAATTGAAATTATGTTTGAGGAAAAAACATGAAATAGTGAAATATGCATGAAAGTGCGTAACTCTACAATTATTAAAATAATTGAAAGTCAGTTATTATTATCCTATTAAAATGCAATTTTTATGGCCTAGTGATATATTTCTTACATTATTCAAAACTGTTTCTAGTCAGATTTAAAAAAATATTTTTCACTAGTAATTAAACAAGCATTTTCTTTGTTTTTCTTAAGGCTGTTCTTAAGTGATCTGCTCAACAAGCGTAAAATGTTTTGACACATTTACAAATTCATTTTTTAACGGAAAGATATAAAATTAGAATGTTTGACCATGGAAGCGATTTGGAATCGAACTGTGTTTTCCATCTTTTGATCAGTAAATTACCTATTGAGTTATAATCGATTTTGATCACGTGGCAAACATGTTTTTCACCCATTTTTGAGAAATTATGCCTCTTTCACGCAGAAATTCGGTTCAAGACGCCCACTTTGACACTATTTTCTGAAAGGCCTATTGCGTTTGCAAAAAAAATGGAAAAAACAGCTCGATTACATAGTTTCTGAACAACAACACCTGTTCGTTTCATGCATTTCCGAATAAAAATAAATTAAAACTTTTGTCACAAATTTATCCTTTTGGATTTGAGAACAGCTTTAAGAATTCATTTAGAAAAAATTCATTTCGTATGATACATTTACCAATTAGAAAATGTATCAGTGTATTAAAGTACACATGGTGTTCCATTACCTTCGGGGTCCAGGTACTCAATCGGTAAAGCACGTAAAGTTTCTGAGTTCGAATCCCATCTCGGGCACTTTTTCTCTCAGGTGTAAAAAATCCAATTCGTATAAAATATTTTTTTTAATTATTTCTTTCAGATTAATTTAGCACAAGAAGATGAAATAGTAATGTTTATTAAACGCCCTACTCCGCCCCGCACTTCAATTTCTTTTTCTTTCTTTCTTTACTTTACTTTTTTTTTTGAGGAGGGGGGGGGGGGAGGGGAGGGGCACACACATTAGAAGGATATTTTGGCAATAAAGTCAGCTTTAATAGAATCAAAATCTGTTATTTTGAAATAAAATAGCGTATTTTAATTTATTAAAACTGGCCAGTCTACAAAAAAAGAACCGATTCCCAAGGAATCGGTCCTTTTCGGAACGGTTCCTCGGATTCGGTCCTTTTTGGAACGATTCCGAAATGGACCGACTCCGAGGAATCGGTCCTTTTCAGAACGACTCCGAGGAATCGGTCCTTTTCGGAGTCGATACATTTTGGACCGATTCCGAGGAGTCGTTCCTTTTCGGAATCGTTCCAAAAAGGACCGAATCCGAGGAGTCGTTCCTTTTCGGACTCGTTCCGAAAAGGACCGATTCCTTTTTACAGAATGGAATTGTTCCTTCAGTTTCACTGCCGGAATCGTTCCTTTGGAGTCGTTCCTCAACAAATGACACATCTCTAACACTTAGCTGTTGGAATTTTGATTTAGTTATTTTTTATATAAAGAAAGTAATAGTAATTTGGTTGATAATTGTGTTTATAAACATATACAAATAATCCAAAAATATATTCTAAAAAATTAATATAACAGATTTTGTGGTTTTAAAGTAATTTTCTTGAATTTTGACTGCTTCCCTATTCTTATCATGAATAGTTGGCTAGTATAAAACTCTGATTTATAGAAAAATATGTATATATACAGCGATTATAGTTTACCTAGATGTCAAGAAAGTTTGAAACATTATAGTGGCCACTAACTTTAAAAAGTGGCCACTAATGAAACTGAGTCTACCGGCCACTGGCTACTAACTCAATTTTCCAGTTTTCACCTATACCGAATAGTTGATTCGGTATTCGGTGGTTCGGCATGTAAACCGAATATTCGGCTTCGGCCGAATACTTTTAAGTATTCGGCCGAATAATTGCAGATAAGTACTTTCTTAGAAGTAGAAGAATTCTCTTTTACTTAGCAGTAGAATAGGCTAAAGAATGAGTTTCAATATTATGTGGATGAGTTCAGAGTTCAGCTGCACTACAAAAAACAAGTGTCAAAGGCCATTTTTTATTAAAAAAAAAGCTTTTTCCTTTCTAAAATAGTCTACATAGGTGCGAAATCAAAAGAACTATTATGAAAAGAAATTTATTATGATTCTACATATTAAATTCAGTAATACGGAAGTAATATGAATTCATCTTAAAAGGACTTAATCGCCATGGCAACCTAGAATCATTGCCTATCATGGTATATCATTGAATCAATTATGTATTATAGGATTTTTAAATAGAATGAAGAAAACTTTTATTAATGTCTTTTATGTTTTAATTTGATTTATATAGCATTTGAAGTGATACATACTTTATTTTCAATACCGAACATAGTAAAACAATCTCAATAACATATATCAATTACACAGCAATACAAATTATATTAATACAAGTTAGAGTTCAGACGGATGAGCAGACAAATCGAATCCATAAAGACTTTCAACTATGTTGGAAATTGTTAAAAACACATAAATAGGTCGGAATTTGACTTTTAGAAATTTATGTCAATAGACGGAAGCATACTTGAATACTTTTATACAACCCTGTATTTTACCTACTATCTTTATATACATGTCACTATTTAGCTAATATTTAATTAAGATTAAAACATCCTTAAAACCAGTGAAATCACACTTCCAGAGACTATCATCCATAGACGGCCATGTATCTAATTCTTTGCGTGGACCTGTATATCATTTTATCTATATTCTCCAAACATATCTTAGTATACTAAATGTAGTTCAGTGCAAAAATGCATAACTCCTTTAAAAATCACCTTTAAGCTACTTTCATTCATACTCAGTAAACCCTTAAGATTTATTTTGTGTAGCCCTGTATATGATCTACAGCATTTATGCACACAACGTAATATGGAAAAAATTAGTTAAACTTAAAAACTCAAACACAACTAAAAATGCACCTCCAGCAATGCCCTTATGATTTCTTTTGTGTAGCCCTGTATATGATCTACAGCCTTTATACACACAACGTAATATGGAAATATTTAACTAAACTTAAAAACTCATATTGCAACTAAATATGCACCTCTAGCAATCATCGCTAATGTACAGTATTTCCAATAAGGTAAAGTATCCGAAATGTTTTGTGTGTCCCTGTAAACACTATGCACTTTCTATGACACAGGAAGTAATTTGTTGTAAACCTCTGCAATGAAGTATGTATCACTTCAAATGCTATGAAAATCAAATTAAAACATAAAAGACATTAATAAAAGTTTTCTTCATTCTATTTAAAAATCCTATAATACTTAATTGATTCAGGGTCAATCCATGTGAAATCATCCAGACCATGTTGCTCAATATTTTTGATTTTTTTTTTTTTTACTAGTTAATTTACTGTACTTTTAGGAGTCTAAAACAAGGATTAAAAAAATTTTAAACCTTTGAAATTTTTTTTGGCAGCCATTTTTTGTGAAATCCTTGTGACTTTTTTATTTCTAAACGTACTATCTAGATGATTTAACAAACATTTTATTGAGTAAAGAATGAACTAAATTTTGATAATAGGTATTTTTATGATAATGGTTCAAAATATTGCATAAAATAAGATTAAATGTATCCTTTTTACAGCAAAAAGGTGTATTTTTGACATAAAAATTTTAATGGAAGAAAGTAAAACTCACCTTTACATTTTTTTTTTCTGAATATATACCTTATTGAACTATTCTCTGAAGAAATATGAAACATTTTGAGATACTCCTTCTTTATCTATAATTAGTCAAACTTGGCATCTCAGCGTCAAAATGCTAAATTTGAAGTTCAATACCTAGAAAAGGACTGGATAAAATTTTATGAAAATTTAGCTGGATAACCTTCTTATAGATGTAAACATGTAGCAAAAATATTATGAGTGATATGAATGTGGTTTTAAAAATATGGAGCCTCGAAATTGGCTTAAAAATCCGTTTGTTTGCATGTATTTCCACACCATGAAGAACTCATAATGCGTAATATATTCTACTCATTTCTCCAAATGCCTCTTTTATAAGTATAAATAACTTTTTTACATAAAAGTAATAATATTAAAACTTAATTTATGCTCACAAATTTAATATTTCATTTAATTTTAAGCTAGCATTAATTGAAAGTAAGTATTAATTTTATGATTAAGAACAAATTTACAAATAATATCATGTCTTTACTTGTAAACTTCTATTAAATTCTATCACTGAGAACAAGTTTTCATATCCCGCCCTATTTATTTTTAATGTGCCAGTTTATAAATATGTTATGGTTTAAATTGTAACCCAGATAAAGGCAACTGGTGAATTTTTAAGTAGAAAAGTTACTGGCTTTTAAAACTCACCATTTTACTGATAAAACACAGTCTCAGTACTTCCAGGAGTTAAAAGAAATGAACTTCAAAAGAATGTATTGTTCCAGCAGATTTTGCTGAAAATTACACATTTACAATTCAAGATGAAATCCAGAGTTACCACTGGAATAATCAACAGGCTACAATACACCCATTTGTATACTATTACAAAAATGAGGAAAATTTTCTCCTTAGAGCATTAAATTGTCTTTGATTTGCGAATTGATGTTTGGTAATATATTAAAATTGAAAATTCCCCCCCCCCCTCCCATATTTAAGATTTAAAAGCTTTAATTGTATATAAAAAAATAATCATAAATGTAAAGGATGTAAAAGGATTATCATATAACAACTTTAAATGGGATTTTGTTCAGAAAGCAAAAATGTGGATAAGAATATTATGTGTTTGATTTACAAAAACATTCAAACTAAATCCATAAAAAAGCAGCATTCCTTTATATTTAAAAAATAATAGAAATTAATATAAACTTCAAATTAATTACAAAATAAAAATTCAGAAGAGAAGGTCTCTTACTCCTACCAGCACCCAAGAATTAAAAAATTTGCAAGTTGATACTCCTTCCTTTTTATACAAGAAAATTTCCTGCAAAATACTCAATATTGAGGCATTGAGGTACTCAATATTGAATATTTAATACTGAGGTAAGTCTGCTAATAATTCATTTCATAATATTTAAAAAATCACAAAATTATAGTAAAATTTATAGATCTATATGTTTTGGTTTGAGAAAACATATGTATAAGTAAAATAATAATTAATCTGATGGACGTAAAAGGATTATCACATAGTTACTTTTTTACAAATTAGAAATAAAATTAAAGTAAAATGTATACACTGAGATGTTTATGATAGAAAAAATATATTTGTACATAAAGAATAATCAATACTTTAAAAGGATGCAAAAAGATTGCCATATAGTCACATCTTGAAAAAAAGATCTCATTTAAAAAGAAAACACAACAATCAAGCATAAAATTACTTATCACTTATCCTAGCACTCTCAGCCCTCTTTAAACTCAAATGCCAAATACTTTGCATACTGATCCCCTTCTCCCTCCTCATCAGATTTTTTTTTTTCAAAATACCATGTATAAAAGTAATGAAATTTAGTGGAGTTGTAAAGAAGGGAAGGGTTGTAAAGGGGGAAGGGAAACTATAAAATTAGAGTGCACTTTATATCTGTAGATATTTAAGATTTAAAATATTAAATGTACAAAAAGAAATATTCACTAATTTAAAGGATGTAAACAGATTATAAATACTTCCAGTTTTTTAAATTAAAACATAAAAGTTCAATAAAATTAGAATAAAATTTATATATTTTGATTTTAAAGATTGAAAAAATATATATGCACATTAGAAATAATCATTAATGTAAAGGATGTAAAATGATTGTCATATGATCTGATTACACCTAAATAAGATTTTGTAATGTGTTTATAAAGCAAATACTCAAATAATATTGAAGGGTTGTAGATTACAAAAACATTAAATCTTAATCATCAAAATTAACATCAAGGATTAAGTTAAATTCTAAAACAGATTTACAAATCTAAGAATATTTATTTCAAATTAATTAAAAATACAATAGATCCTACAGTTTAAGAAAACAGTTTTAAAGAAGTAATTTGAAATATTTAATAGAAAGACATTATCAATCTTTATGATATTAATAAAATACTTTGTAGTTAATTAATAAAACTAAATTCAGTCTTAATTGATTTAAAACTAATATGAAGTAGTTTTGAATAAATAATTAAGAATAACACAATAATTCTGATTTTCTTAAAATATGTTAAAATATCATTAAAAAATAAACTAAAATAAAAGTTCCTTATTAAAGATAAATTGATTTAAAAAAAATTAAAATGGATCATCATACCAAAATAAACAAAAGAAAGAATCAACCCTTCTTTTCTTGTGAACACAAGAAAAATCAGCTGCCACTATCACATCACAGGCCATATTTTCTTTTCAAATACTAGGAGGCTCGGCCCCCTATGAGCTACGCTCGCCAACCCCCGTCCAAACACAGCAGGCTCTAAATGCACGCTAATTTGATCAGCTTTAAAAAGATTTCGAAAGATTGAATTATAATTTAAAAAACAGTGGCGATCTCCCTATAAACGAATTTCTATTCATTTCTCTTTGATTGGGGAATTTTAACGCCAAATCCGCTGCGGTCCTCTTGATTATCCCGTTGACCAATTTCACCAAATTATATAAATCGCCAAACCACTCGCCAAATTATACAAATTGACATAATTTTTATTTTAAATAACGAAAGAACAAATAAATTTGTATAACATTAATAAAAATACAAATAAAACGTCGAAATAAAAATAACTTGATGACGTAGACACGTGTAACAACATTTCAAAATAAGCTAATATAAAAGGAATTAAGTAAACAGAGTCTTTGTCTCCTGGTATTTTTTAACAAAGCAAAAAGAAAGTTCTTTTAAATGAGACATTTTAAATGAATCGTTTTTAATCTGACGTAATTTTTACCAAGCTATTCTTTCTCTTTTAAATAATCGCGTGAAAGTACTTTTGTTAGCAATGAAATATTATTTGCGCTTTCCTAACAAAAATAGTTGAAAATATCCTCTCAAAATATTAAATAAATGTCTAGCGCAATTTCTAAATTTAAACTTTTTTGCAATATTATTTGGTGTTCATTTTATGTAATAACTATAATGTGACGTAATTTCTCCTAAGATTTCTAACGCATGTTAAGGAATTTATTATTTTACAATATCCTTTCTCTTTTAAAATTCATGTGTATACTTTTTATGACGTAATTTTTAATAAGTTCCTGCTTTTTATACATAATTATTTAATTCTAATTTGAAAGTTTTTTTTCCTGTTTATAATAGTCACGTGTAAATAAATTTTTAATTTGAAGCAAACATTATTGCTTGCGTTTTTTATACAGTTGGCAACAGTTTAAATTAGTACAATTTTCTGAAATCTGTAAAAAATATCTCTAGAAATGCTGAAAATTTGAATTTAAAATAGAAATAAAACCTGAAAAAATGAGTCAAAATAAAAAAATTAATGCAATCTGCACTCCGGCAAATTCTAACGCATAAAATGATCTAAAAATGATTACACTGCCATGTATAGTTTTTGCTGCTATAAAACTTTTTTAGTAGAACGATTTTGTCCAACTTTAGCATTAAATATCTTTTAAAATAATTCTTCGATTTGAAAACTGTCTGCATCAGCGTGTTTATCAAACATTTCTGTATAAAACCACCGATTTTCATATTTTTGTATGCATTATTTTTCTCAATATTAACGAAGAAAGACCTCCGGTCACAAAAAATTCAAAACCGACGGCGGCGGTGACAGCGGTAGTTACTTTTCTTTAGAATAGAGAGAAACATCAACATCGTTAAGTTATACCTCGCATTATACTACTCACTGTTCATCATACAGCTGGTATCGATGTCTCTGCCTGCTATTGTTCATTCACTTCTTGAATGGGGAGAGAAACCGTGTTTATTCAGGATAGGAAGAGAAACGAAACCGATCTGTGGTTAATCACGAAACCGATGTGTGTTTATTCACGATGGGCTGAGAAAGGGATGGGGAGGAAAAATCCAATTTTATGCTGAGGAAGGAACTCGTCACCGATGTAATTTGATGCATCGGTACGGCTGTAAAAGGATTATAACATGGTTACCTTCTTTCTACAAATTACCAGATACAAAGGACTAAAATGTAATGTACTTGCCTTTAGGAAATATTTCCCTTTTATGAAGTTAAAAAAAGAAAAAATCAATAAAATTAGGTTAAAAAATTTATACTGATAATAATAATTTTTTTAAAGGATGTAAAAAGATTTTCACATCTTAAAAAAGGACTTCATGGAAAAGAAATATGTGGATTAACTCTTAACAATCAAATATTAAATTTTATAAAAGATTATTCTTAGATTTATAACTAGTTTCTTATTCATTCCAGATCAATACAAAAATTGAAAATTCAAGGAAGGGAGCCCCCCCCCCCATTTTGGGGGGAGGCGGGAGGGTGAAACCAATAAAATTGCAGTACATTTTATATCTTAAGCTGTTTAAGATATAAATTTTTAAATGTGCAGTATGAAATAATCATTAGTTTAAAGGATGTAAAAGGATTATAAACACTTCCATTTTATTTTAGTTTAAAAATAAAACTCAACTAATACAAAAATTGAAGACCCAAGGAGAGGGTAGGCAAATTTTCCCCTCCTGGCACTCTCTCTCCTTAATTTAAATCAGTGAACCGGTTTCATTCCAAACGATCGCCGATTTTCTGTGCATGCACAATTACTTCCCATGAATGTGGAAGTTGATTTTCGTGAACCGGCAATCATGGGTTTCAGTTATGTCTCCACATCGGTCAGAACCGATGTCTGGAGATCGGCGAGATGCATTGCAAAACTGAAGCACCGATGACGACTTAAATCATTTGTAAATTGCCCCTGCCTTTTTTATAAGAGAGAGTCTGCAAAATAACCAATATTAAGGCACAGAAATGTTGTGAAAAATTCCAAGTACTCCATTTCATAAAATTAAAAAGTCCATAAAATTATAATAAAATTTATAGATCAACATTTTTAAGATTGTGAAAACATAAATGTATTCAGAAAATAATAATTAAAATAAAGGATGTAAAAGGATTATAACATGGTCACCTTCCTTCTACAAATTGCCAAATACTAAGACACTGAAATGTAATATGCTTGCCTTTAGGAAATATTTCCCTTTTATGAAGTAAAAATAAAAGAAAATCAATAAAATTAGATTAAAATTTATATACTGGTATGTAGGCCTGGGCCTTAAATCGATTTAACTCTTAAATCGATTTAAAGCTTACATCGGAAATCCGATTTAACCATTGGTCTTAAATCGATTTAAGCTAAAATCGGAAATCGCGATTTAGCTAATGTCAAATCGCGATTTAGCCAATGTCTTAAATCGCGATTTAGCCATTATCTTAAATCGTGATTTAGCCATTGTCTTAAATCGCGATTTAGCCATTGTCTTAAATCGCGATTTAGCCATTGGCTTTAAATCGATTTAAAACAAGATACTGATTCAGAGCTAACATCGGAAAACCGATTTATCTACTTTGATGTATCTACCACCTACATGCCAAGCTGGTGTTAAATCGATTTAGGAGGATCCGATTTAAGCAATCATCGCAAGCCTCAATGCTTTCCGATTTAAGACAAACAAGGCAAGCTGGTGTTAAATCGATTTATGACGATCAGATTTAAGCAAACATCGCAAGCCTCCATGCTTTCCGATTTAATGAAAACAAGGCAAGCTGGTGTTAAATCGATTTAGCAGGATCCAATTTAAGAAAAAGGCGATTTAAGAAAACGATGATTTAAGTAAGAATTGATATTTATTTATTTATTTTGTAAACAAGATTCAGAGTTTACGAGATTGGAATGTGTACTTTTCAGAAATTAAGAACTTATATTGTGGAAAGTTGAAAGGAAAAAGTAATGTTTAAATCTTAAAATCCAAATTCATCGAATTTCAATTTATATGCTAATGCAATCTTTTGATGATAAATTAAGTTTTCACATATTTGAGTAATATTGCAATATGTATTTTTTATTTTCCAATATTCTGTAATTAATTAAAATGTTTTAAAGTAGAATCCTGCATTGTTTCAAAAGATTGTTTTCCTGAAATTCATTCAGCATTTATATGATTAAAAATAATAATAATAAAGTTTTATATTTAAAATCCAAACTCATCGACTTGCAGTTTATACTTTTATGCATTCTTATGATGAAAAATTCATTTTTTACATGTTTTAGTAATATTTTAACATTTATTTTTTATTTTCTATTATTTTGTAATTAATGAAATTATTTTAACGGTATAGTCATGCATTGTTTTGTGTATCACTATTTGGCCGTGATCCACATGAAATATTTTTCTTTTACTACTAATATTTTTTTCCTGAAATTGATTGAGTATTTATGGTTGGAAAAAAAAGAATAAAGTTTCATATTTAAAATCCAAATTCATCGAATTTCAGTTTTTATTTTTATACATTCTTTTAATGAAACATTCATTTTTCACATGTTTGGGTAATATTTTAATACATATTCTTTATTTTTTATTATTCTGTAATTAATTAAAATATTTTAAAATAGTCATGCATCAGATTTGACATCCGATTTCAATGCCAGTCACATGGATTGAGTATCTTGCTGAAATTGATTCACTATTTATATCCAAATTCATCCATTTTTAGTTTATATTTTTATGCATTATTTTCATGAAAAATTAATTTTCATATGTTTAGGTATTATGGGAATATTTTAGTTTTAATTTATTATTATTTTGTAATTAATTAAAAATACTTTAATAAAGTTCTGTAATGAGTCAAGTAACTTTATTTTTACAGCAGAATGAGGGAGGGCTGGAGGAGGCATTCATTAGATTTTTCTGCAGATCTGCGATTTTTTGCTTTTTTGACATTTTGTTATCATTAAAAAGAGATATATTTTAAGATTATATTTCATTACTAATCTTAAAGGATGGCAATAACCACGAAAAAAATCAGCAATTTCAGTGATGTGCTCCAAGGGTCACACTTTCAATCCTTCTCCATCCGCTATATAAATGTCAGCATTTATGTTAAACAAATCTTATTTTAATCTAAAAGTTAAAAAGATATAAAATTGCACCTTATTTCTCATATCTACCCCCCCCCCCCTTTTTTTACTACTTTTCTCATCATGGTAAATGAATAGTTAAATTCATCATTGAAGTCTTTTAATATGCTTCTGTTTTACCTCAGTAACTTTTAAATTTGTGTCTGTAAAAAAAAAAAAAAAAAAAAAGTGTATGTAGGCTGTAGCAATGAAGTGCTATTTGAGTGGGCTAGGGGAAGCCCCCCCCCCCCCCCCCTAAGGAATTTAGATTGTAGCATGCATAACAAGTCAGAACAACAACAAAAAAAAAATCATTTTCTTTTATATTACTTCTTATAGAATGAGTTTATAAAATGTATTACAATAGGTCACTAATTTTTAAAATGGAAAAAAAAAATAAACTAGTGTTTTGGGAAATTCAAAGCTTTTTTATGTGTAAAATATACCTCTTTTCAAAAGTATTTGACAAATTAAAAGCTAAGTATACTAAATAATACAAGAGGGGGGGGGGGCACATAAAGATCGTATTTTGTTACTAAAAATTAAAAAATAGGCTTCCATATTCTAAAATGTAAAATCGGTGTTAAATCGTGATTTAGCACTAAATCGCGATGTTGGATGGATGATAAATCGATTTAAGAAATTTCTACATCGCCCAGTCCTACTGGTATGTTTAAGATTGTGAAAATATAAGTGTATTTAGAAAATAATCATTTTTTTAAAGGATGTAAAAAAGATTTTCACATCTTAAAAAAGGACTCAGTTTAGAAAAGAAATACTGGGATTAATTCCTAGCAATCAAGTATTAAATTTTAAAAAAGATTAAGAAACTATTTACAAATCCAAGAATATTCATTTCAGATTAATAAAAAATTGAAAATTCTAGGAAGGGAATTCCCCCCCCCCCCCCCATAAAAAAAATCTCCCTCATAAATTGAATGTTAAATAATTTGCAAACTGGTTTTTCCCTGAATTGGTTCTGCAAAATAAAGGATATTAAAGACATGAAATGTTGTAGACATTTGTAATTTTTTCCATTTACAGGGAGGGGGGGGGGGGGTGAAACCAATAAAATTGCTATACATTGTACATCTTTAGCTGTTTACGATACAAAATATTAAAAGTGCAATAAGAAATAATCATTAATTAAAAGGATTATAAATACCTCCATTTTATTTTAATTAAAAAATAAAAATCAATAAAATAAGAGTAAAATTTCTATATTTACATTTTTAAGATTGAAAAAATATATAAGTACCTAATAAATAAAAATTAATTAAAAGGATGTAAAAGGATTGTCATATGGTCACACCGTATGGGAATTAACACAAAATTTGATTTCAATTGATTAAAAGTAATGAGGAATATTTTTAAAATAAATAACTAGAAATATAATAATTAAGATGTTGCTGAAATAAAAGTTCCTTAATAAAGATAAAGTAATTTAAAAAAAAAAAAAAAAAAATGGATGCAAATGGATTATAACACTAAGAAGCATTTCTTACTAAAACTTACTGCATCAATTGTTGCTATTTGTTATACAGTAGACTCCCTTAAATCCACGACCCTAAAATCCGCGAACGCCTAAAATCCGCGTATTTTTTTTCAGATGTAAACATGAAATTTTCAGTTAAGTTGCAGGAACAAAATTCAAGATGGCGCCGAAATCAGCGACTACTGCAATGTTTTTTTTACTAAATTTTTTGTTAATCATTCTCTTTTGACTATTACAGCTGATTTATTACTAAATAAATTTACATTACTTTTGATTTTGATATAAATTAGCATATCTATATCAAAAATTAGGGTTCGAAATGGAAAAATCCACGAACCGGAACGCTATTTTAAAATTATTTTTCGCGGAATTTTTTTTTAAATTATACACAAATTTATTTGTAAACATAGAAAGCAGTATAAGAAAAGCATTCAACACTCTAAATAACAATGAAAAAAGTTACAGTGAGTGCAATAAGCTATATATACTGATATTAGCATTAACACTGTTCTTCTTGCTACCACTAGATGGCAGCATAGGACTTTTGGAATCGAATTGAATCGATTTCATGCATAATATTTTTCTAAATTTCTATTTTACATAATTATTTTAATGATTACTTACTTTTAAACTGATAAATTATTTTAATATTTTACTTATATTAATGTTTCACTTTATTGTAAACATTCATTATAATTTCCTTTGCTTAACTACCAATCAAATTAATGTTTCAAAAATGTAAACAAATCAATGACCAGAAATCCGCAAAATTCTAAAATCTGCACAAGCTCTGGTCCCAAACTGTGCGGATTTGAGGGAGTCTACTGTATTAATTGATTGACTACAATAGTTTTGCTAGAATACATATTAAATAAAAAAACACAGAAAATGACTCATCTTATCAAAGTAAACAAATAAACCAATCCTCTTTTCTTGTCAGTACAAGATGAAAAATTAGCTGACTCTAAATGTTATAGCACATGTTCAGAGTCAGAGTAATGTGGCCTAGGAAAAATGTATCTTTGGCATAGTATTTTCTCAAATGAACTTCATGGTACTATTCATACCACTAGAAAAACAGGATTGAAAATATGAAGCATACAGCGATTTGTAATTGGTATCGATTTTGGATTACGTTGTTTATCTGCTTCAATGATTGAAGAAGAAACCAGTCTCTCCTTACTCTGCCATCGGTTTTGCACATAATCGATGTCTAGCTATGCATGAGTTGTTTATTCACATCGGATGCGAAACCAGATTTCCCTGTACTGTCCCATTCATTTGTGATCCCGGTGTGATGCATCGCTAATTCAAAGATCAGGAAATCGGTTTGGCGATTTATGATTTACATCGATATCTCGCGATGTATCGATGCATCGCCCAGTACTAATTTCAAGAGAAGGAATCGAAATGAGAAAAAATTATAAAATGGATTCCAGGAAGATGTACACCAATTTATACCCTTAAGTGAAAGTGTTATCAGATGCTTTGTAACATCTACATGTGAACAATATAATGATCACAATATTTCAAAAATTTGGAAAAGTTCCCTATCATTCATAATTGATAGGGATCCCTATCATTCGTAATTGAATTGCTTTGCAATTATATTGCATGCATCTATGATAAAAAGTGGTGGGTTGGAAAAATTCTTAAGCTAAATGAAGAAGACAGTGACCTATTCCTTCACTTTTTTTCACCCTTATGGACTGAAAACATCTTTTCAGCTGTCCAAAAATGATACAATTTGGATACCACTAAGTAACGTGCTTCAGAAACTAACTCCAGTCACTGGACTAGGGATTGACCGAAGCAGCAACTTTGCCGAATACCGAAGTTTCGTTCGAAGTGTACGCCGAATATTCGGTATTCGGCGACCGAATACTTGAAAATTTTTAATATGCATTTTTGTATATACTAGCTTTTTTAATAAACTTTAATTGAAATGAAATTCTCAATAATTTAATTCAGTTACATTTTTATTCTTAAATCTAATTAACAAAAAATTTAATGACTTATTTCCACTCACAAATTTATTAACCCATCACTTTTTATTATTTTATCACTAGTCAATACCCAAAAAAAAAAACCCATGAAAGTATTAAACTATGCAGGCTATTATTAAGGATAAGGACTACCAGAAAAACAAAAGTTCATTCAAATAAAAAGAAACAATGTTGTTATTAAGCTGATTTACTGATTGTCTAATTATAAACATATTGAATAGGAATGTTCTCAAAATACAAAAAGTATCATATCAATTTGTACATTTAACTATTTTCTATCAAATTATTGATAGATATTTATATTTTGATTAATATTTTAACACTGTGGTAATGAAGATTACAAATTTGAACGTTTTTGATATAACAGTTATAAAAGCTATAGGATAAGCATTGGAGTATACTTATTGGATGTGTGTATTTTCTTTAATAACCTTAGATATACAGATATGAACTCTAATATAATTATTATTTGTTGTGTATATAAAAGAAAATACATATTAAATAAATTTAAATTAAAAAAAAACTAATGTAGAAGTAATTAAAATTAAATGATAAGGGATGCATCTTCCTTACTTTTTTCTTCTTCTCTAGTTGGCAGTTGTTTTGATTTCACCCCTATGTAGACTATTTTAGGAAGGAAAAGTTTTTTTTTAAATAAAAAATGGCCTTTGACTTGTTTTTTGTAGTGCAAGCTGAATTCTGAACTCATGCATATAATATTAAACCTCATTGTTTAGCCTATTCTACTGCTAAGTAAAAGAGAATTCTTCTAATTCTAAAAAAATACTTATCTGCAATTATTCGGCCGAATACTTTTAAGTATTCGGCCGGAGCCAAATATTCGGTTTACATGCCGAACCACCGAATCAACTATTCGGTAAATCCCTACACTGGACACAGCTACAACATTACCGAGACACTTTGCAATGAAATATCTCTGATATTTATTTCTATGTGTGTAAAGTAAATTTAAGTATTGTATATTCTATGTAAGAAAGATATGTGTACCTTAAAAAGCAGCATTTGAAGTAATGAGAATAATAAATTATGCATTAAGAGTTCTTCTTGTGAAAAATTGTGTAAATAAATGTTATTTTCAAGTAGTGATGCAACAAATAGTGGTTTGGCCTCCGAATAACCGAATATTCGGCCAAGCTACAGCCGAATAATGAACTTATTTTTGCCTAAAAACAAAATATAGTATGCACTATATGCACAATTCTTGTATCCTTCACAATTAAAATGTATTGTTTTCTTTTAAAAAATTATTTATATACATTTTTTTTTTATTTTTTAAAGAATTATTTTACTCTGAAAAAATATTCGGCTATGTTCGGCCTAAAAATTGCCTCAATAATATAATTCAGCCCCCCAAAAAAATTCTTAGCAAAAGTTCCTCATCAGGTACTGTCTAGTTACATTTTAATAGATGTTATGTGTGTTGTTGTTACATTTTAAAATAATGACAAATTTTGAAAAGTACTAGGAAACATAAGTTTCAACTTTCAGATGAAATAAAATAAAAAATAAGAAATCTTAATATCTTAAGAAAAACCACTGATAGAAAGGATGAAAGGAATATCCTCTAAAATGGTGGAAAGAAATCATTGTAGACTTTATAAAGCTCACAATTAACAAAAAATTTTTATCATTTATTATTATCATTATTTTTCTTTGCTGTCACCAGATAGCACTAGAGTTCTTTATAGGTATAATTCAAAATATTATTGAAAGAAATATTTTTTTATGTAAAAAGGGATAAATGTTACTTCCCATTATGATAAAAAAAAAAAAAAAAAAAAAAAAAAAAAAATTGAATTTGCTTCTGCAGCTGTATTAAAACAATTTTGAATAGATTAATTTTAAATTTAACAGATTATGTTAGCTTATTACAAGCAGATACTTTTTGTACTTACTGATATAGCATAAAAATTTTTTAACATGATTCCTACATTAGCCTCTTATATAAAAATGGGTAGATAAAACAGATTCGGGGTATGAAAGTTAATGGGGAAAAAAGTGTTAGTTAATTTCAAATAAATTTTCATTATACATGATGAATGTAAATTATCAAATTAAAAAGTTATACTGTGTAAATATAAAAACATTTATTACAGTATTATTCGGCCAAGGCCGAATAATGGACTTGATATTCGGCCGAATATTCATTGCATCTCTATTTTCAAGCCAATTTCGAAGTTCCATATTTTTAAAACTACATAAATATAACTCATAATATTTTTGCTACATATTTACATCTATAAGAAGGTTATCTTGCTAAATTTTCATAAAATTTTATCCAGTCCTTTTTTAGGTATTGAACTTCAAACTTAGCATTTTGGCGCTGAGATGCCAAGTTTGACTAATCATAGCAAAAGAAGGAATAACTCAAACTGTTTCATATTTCTTCTGAGAATAGTTCAATAAGGTATATATTCAGAAAAAAATATATAAAGGTGCCGAAGTTCTTTCTTCCATTGAAATTTTTATGTCAAAAATTCAATTTTTCGCTGTAAAAATGATACATTTAATCTTATTTTATGCAATTTTTTAATCATTATCATAAAAATACCTATTATCAAAATTTAGTTCATTCTTTACTCAATATAATGGTTTTTAAATCATTTTGATATGTTTAGAAATAAAAAAGTTATAAGGGTTTCCGTAAAGTACTATTTTCATGAAAAACCATTTCTGACATGACAAAAAATGGATGCCAAAAAAAATTCAAAAGGTTTAAAATTTTTTTAATCATTGTTTTAGACTCCTAAAAGTACAGTAAATTAAGTGGTAAAGAATAAACAAAATCAAAAATATTGAGCAACATTTTTTACTTTTTCTGGATTTCACATGGATTGACCCTTCAATGATATACCATGATAGGCAATGATTCTAGGTTGCCATGGCGATTAAGTCCTTTTAAGATGGATTCATATTACTTCCGTATTATTGAATTTAATATGTGGTATTATAGTAAATTTTGTATTCATGCCTTTTTGCCCAAGAGTGTAACACTTATTGCACCAAGATCTGAATATTTATAAAACTAGTTAATACTATGCACGCACCTCATTTGCCACATTTGATATTGCAATTTCTAAGTTGTTTAGGATATATAGTAGGTTTATCCTTACAAATATGATACAAATAAGCAAAAATTCAGTGACTTTTACTGGAACTGTATGTATACAGTTCCTGTAAAATTCTCTGAATTTTTTAAATGTTTCTAAAATTTGTTAAACTCAAAAGTGGAAGTTCTCCTTTACAGTGAAGATAGTTCCCAATAGTATTGATCAACAGCAAAAAAATCAAAATTTTTAGGATTGGCACTTTCGAAAAAAAAAATTTTTTTGAAAATAATTTTTTTTTTTTCAAAAGGTTGCCACAAGAAAAGTTGAATACATTTTTCAAAATTGGGTATATCATTTTAAACAGAAGAATATTATCTTTAAAATAAAAAAACCGCAACAAAATATCTTGCACCGTTCTAGAGATAGAGCACTTTAAAATTTTTATTGAAAATGGCGAATTGGAAATGGTGCCCGGGATGCCATCTTTGGCAACCTGTATCTCGGGCCAGGAATTTTTTTTGGGCAAAACCAAAATATACAAGTATCTTATTTTTTATTGAATTTTAACATATGTTCAATTCAAAAACTTCTGAGACTATGAAGGTAAGATTTTTTCTTTGGCTGCCTGAATTGACATGGATCATACCTTCTTCTTTTTTAATAAAATTACATAAATTGTTTTATTCTATAGTTATTAATGAAACTTTTTTTTAAAATTTATTGTTATTCCCTTTTTAAAAATATATTTGTTACTGGTATTCGAAAACGAGGTTTTCGCCAAATTGGCGTCAGAAAAAAAAATCGTGTCAACGTGGTGCGTATATGACATCTACGCCAAATTTATTCTTAATAAACTTCTAACCGATCTAAAGAAATGGAAGAAAATTAAAGAATAAAAAGATACAAACTGGTTCAGAAAACTCTATTTCCATTTTTACGGACTCGTAAATTTCTTGGATAAAGAACACTGGAAAACATGCAGCACGACAAAATAACGAATTGTTTGATTGGTTGGTTTAATGGTTGTTAGAGGTTAAAAAATTTAAAAAGGTTTGAATGAATCCAATGGATTTCTGGAACAAAACAGGTGAATTATGCGTATAAAAATTTCTTTTATAATTTTAAACAAAGATGTTACTGCTCTTTTATTTATTTGTTAATAATAATGATTCCTTAATGCCAAAGTTAAATTTAACAAATTAGATAGAGAAAACAAATCGAATCTTTCGGAAAATCGATTAGTTCAATTTAGAAAGGAAAGGTGGCAACGTTTTTTATTTGTTTTTATTCTGCGCACGTTGTCGGCTGCTGGTATTTTTCGGTTAGTGCAACTTACATTTACGAAATTAAGTGCAATCGCCGAGTTCTGTTGGAAAGTTGAAGAATGCCTCGGTCTAAAAGAAATAAGCAAAGTAAGTAATAAGCTTTCTTATCATAGTAAATCAGGAGAAAATGTACAATCACACCTTAAATCCCATAGATTCCCAGCAGAGAGATAAATAAAAAAATAATAATCCGGGTACAGGATCGCACATTTCCTATTTTTCTCTGTATTTTGCAGAAGTACTCTTTATTTTCAAAAATTCTTTTTTTAGCTTGATTTCTTTAGAATTCGAGCGATATGTTGATTTTGCTATTTTGTCTAAGTTAATCAAGTATGTAGCTCTTATAGCTTTTTTTACTGAGACACACCATAGCAAAACGTGTCACTGTCATCACGATAACGTCCGAAATACCGAACCAACTCAAACCTAATTGGAACAATTTATTTATCGTGAAAGTATCTTTTATGAAGTCGTTATCAAATATGTTGGTGTTACAGTTCGTTTGCAGGAAAAAAAGCTTTCTATTAGCATTAATATTAATTGAATAGTTTGTATTATATTACAACCTATGGGGGATTTTTGAACTGTGATTTCAATATTTTTTATATAATTGTCTCATACCCATTCAGCTACATTTGTAAACCTAATTTAAAATTTTCCTGCTAATTACCTTTCTCGTCAAAATAGCGAAGAGTCTGGGAGGGAATCAGAGTTAGCCCTTTAGACTTTTTTTAAATGAATAGGGATAGTTATCAATTTATTGAATTTATGTAGTAAACTTAAAACTGCTGTCCTGAACTTGATTAAAGTTAGTTTTATTCGTCAAAATTACAACCCTGATGGGGCACCAAGAAAATTGGCACCTTACTGTATAATTTAAGTCATTAATATAAATATAACAATACATTATATTGATAGAATGAGAATTTTACTGGGCACAAGCTTTAAACTAAATGGGTTTTTTTTCCTCAAAGAATTTTATATTCAGAATTGTGTCAGTAAAATTTTTGCTTTAAAAAATTATAAATTTCTTATTTTTATGGAAATGTTTTCACAGTACTAACTATGCAAGCACTGAAAACATCAATCAAGTTATTTTAAAGATGTAAAACATTGTATGCAATGAAGCTATTCTTCAAATAGATTTTGTAGAAAATGATAGTATAATTCTTTCAATTGTAATGCGGCATTCTTATTTTGCACCTGTAATTTGTTTTCTGCTCAACGCATTGTTCAAAGTGCTATTTTTCTTTCTTACTTACTTACTTACACAATGGTGCTACAATCCATGTAGGATTTTGACCTCCCTCAATATACTTCTCCAGACCTTCCGATCTCTGGCCTTTACTTTATAATTTATAATTTGGTTTTCTGCAAGATCTTTTTCTATCTCTTTTATCCAACTCTTCCTGGGTCTACCAATACTTCTTTTTCCAATTAAATTACCACTATAAATCTTCTTTGTGCTTCGCTCATCCCTCATTCTGATTAGATGGCCTAACCATTGCATTCTTCTTATTTTTATAGTATTTATTATATCTTTTTCATTATATAACTGTTCTAACTCCATATTTGTTCTTATACGCCATGTATTGTCTTCTTTAATAGGTCCAAAAATTTGTCTTAGGATCTTCCTTTCCCAAGTGATAAGTAGCTTTTCATCTTTTTGTGTAGTGGTCCAGGTCTCACTACCATAAATTACTATTGGTTTTATAACAGTTTTATAAATTTTAAGTTTGGATGTACGAGATATTAGAGATGATTTTAGAATGTTTCGAAGAGAAAAATAGCATCTATTTCCTGCTGCAAGTCGGGTTTTAATCTCTGCTTCTACCATATTATCACAGGTGATCGTAGATCCTAAATATTTAAATTCTGTTACTTCATTAAATTGTAATTCATTATTTATTGTTAAAGCTGCTGTTGCCTGTGATTTCATTCGGTCCATTTTCATGTATTTTGTTTTTTCTTTATTAACCACGAGGCCTAGTTTTCTTCCTTCAGTGTCTAATTTATTGTATGTTTCAATCAAGACTTTCTTATTCCTAGCAATTATATCAACATCATCTGCAAATGCAAGAATTTGGAGGGAGCGATTCATAATAGTACCACCTCTGTTGTTGTAAATACTTCTAATTATTTTCTCCAGGCATAAATTAAAAAGAATTGTCGAGAGAACATCACCTTGCTTTAGACCTGAATTCACTGCAAATTCTCTTGAAAGTCTTCCCTGTACCTTAACTTTAGCTTTTGTATTTTCCAGTGTTAATTTTATAAGCTTAACTATTTTATCAGGTATTTTAAATTCCTTTAATATTTCAAATAACTTATTTCTGCTTATACTGTCATAGGCCTGTTTAAAATCAACAAACAATTGGTGCAAATTAATATTTTGTTCATAGAATTTTTCAAGGATGTTCCTGATACTAAAGATTTGATCCACTGTTGATCTTCCTTTCCTAAAACCACACTGATAATCACCTATCACCATTTCAGCATACGGTTCTAATCGCTTTGCAATAATCTTTGCCAACACTTTATATGTAACATTTAATAAGGCTATGCCTCTATAATTCTGGCAATTTAAGATATTTCCCTTTTTATGAATTGGGATAATAATAGCACCATTCCATTCATTTGGTATATATTCATTCTGCCAAATCTCTACTATTAGATCATATGTAACATTTGTACCAACTTCTCTCCACCATATTTCAAAAGCTCAGCACTTATCAAATCTTCACCAGGTGCTCTTCCATTTCTTAATTTTGCAATAGCATCCCTTACTTCTTCTACAGTTGGTGGTTCACAGTTTTCTTCATTCATGTCATAATCATTATGATTAGATTGTATTTCTCTTTCGTCATTTGACTGCCTGTTTTACAATTCTTCAAAATATTCTGCCCATCTATCTGTCACATTTGCGTGTCCTCCAATAAGTTTATCATTTCTGTCTTTACAAAAAAGGGTGCGTGGTTGATAGCCCTTTTTGATGCCTTTAAGCTTTGAATACATTTGGCTTATATCACCTAATACTGATAGGTCTTCAATTTCTTGAATTTTACTCTGCTCTAAAGCTCGTTTCTTCATACGTAACAACTTTTGAGTATTTCTTCTAACTGTTTTAAAGTGATTTTCACTCTGTCTTGTTCTATGTTTCAGCATTTTTTCTCTTGCTTTATTCTTTTCCTTAATCAGTTGCCAACACTCATCATCAAACCATTCATTATTTTCCCTCCTTTCTTCCTTTCCAACTACTTCCTCAGCAGTTTTTAATATGATATTTTTGCATTTAGCCCATTTACTATTGATTATATCTTCCTCATTAAATTCAGCATATTCACTAGCAATTCTTTCTGTTAATTTACTTTGATAAACCTTTCTTCTCTGCATGTTTAGTAAATCTTTTGTTTTAAATTTTACTTGTTTAGTTCCTTTTGCATCTCGAAATCTTGTAACTCTTTGTCTGTATTTCATAATAACAAGGAAATGATCAGTATCTAAATCCGCACCTCTATAACTTCGTACATCCATAACATCACTAGCATGTCTTCTGTCGATCATAATATGGTCAATTTGGTTTTTTGTCTTTCCATCAGGGGAAATCCAAGTTTCTTTATGTATGTTCTTATGCTCAAAACATGTGCTACTTATGATTAAGTTGTTAGAAGCAGCAAAGTCCACAGCTCTTATTCCATTTTCATTACTCACATCATGTAAACTAGATTTTCCAATTGTTGGTACAAAAGTGTATTCTTTTCCAATTTTAGCATTAAAATCACCTATTACCATTTTAACATCATGTCTTGGTATCTTATCAAATTCAATCTGTAGTGTTTCATAAAAAGTATCTTTTTGTTCGTCCTCGGTATCTTCCGTTGGTGCAGGGACACATACTATTGAAATGTTAAAAAACTTTGCTCTCAATCTCAAGATACACATTCTTTCATTTACATTGTGAAAATCAATAATATTTTCTGATCATAAATCCAGTGCCATGCGTGTTTCTTCTTCTGCTTGCACTATTAAAAATTGTAAAGTCACCAATATCTCTTATCCCACTCTCCTTCCATCTTACTTCCTGTATGGCCAATATGTCCAGTCTATAACTATCCATCTGACTCTGTAGTTGCTTCACTGCACCAGCTCTGTATAAACTTAAAACATTCCAAGTTCCAATTCTAAAATTCATAAGCCGTTTTCCAGTTCCAGTCCGTTTTACCATGAGATCAGTCCGTCTAACATCTGTATTTAAGGGCTTCGCAACAAGGTTTTTTTTTTCCAGGGAAAGGTTGTCAGCCTTTCGCCCAACCCCTTTTAGTCGCCTCTTACGACATGCACGGGTTACATTGGGACTATTCTTTAATGCCGGTCACCACACGGCATATTTTTCTTTCTTACCAAAATATAACAGATCAGAGTTTCCCCCCAGACAGTTTCAGGAGGGTGCTGCACCCTGCCTGCCCTTAGGTTTACAAAATAGCACCCCTCTTGGCCCCTATTTAAAAAATTAGCTGCCTTGTTGCCCCCACCTGAAAAATGTGCCTTTACTCCTTTGTTTATTAAAAAATTTACTTGCATAGTAAAATTGACTCATTGCTGTCTTTAAAATAGTGTTATGTCTATTAAATATTAAAAAGTACAGTTTTAAAAATCAAAAGAATGCCTTTTAAAATTTCAAGAAATGCCCTTAAGAATCCAAAACATGCCCTTCGGAATCCAAAAGTGCCCTTTTCTCACAAGCAGCAACCTGCCCTTTTTTAAACCTGGGGGAAACTCTGACAGATAGTTTTATTTCAGCTTTTCCCCTTTCTCCTCTGATCTATATTTAGACTAACACACGTCGTAGTGACGTATGCCCATGTCATATTAGAGGTGTGTTTTCGCTGAGCCAATTATCGTAGTTTCGATTTCTGTCTGTTTTTTATTCATTCCACGATTCATTATGTAGTTTTAATTTAGCTAATAGATTTAAAATTAATTTGCATGCACTAATGTTGACCCCATTTACATGGTATATAATATACCAAGTGCAGTTAGTTTTTCAACAGAATTGAACAAACTTTCATTGTATATTTTTGACAATGTAATTGTCTTTTAGAATTCAGGCCTAGTGCCTGATTCGAAAAAGAATGGGAACCAGCATTCTACGGTTACAAGGTTCTTTTAAGGTGATAATTTAATTCCTAAAAGTTTTTCTTCAATCACCGATGGAATTTAATTTTACGAATCTCAATTTGGACATTTTATTATCAAGCCATTCTCTACAGAATGAATTCAGCCAGCATTCATTATCGTCGTGGAATTTCCTTAAAGTTTAATTCTCTACATGGAACGTTTTTCTACGATGTACGGCGACCAGTTTAATTCTCTGCTATCTACCTTGCACCTGTCAAGTATAAATGAATAAACAAGATTTTTATTCAACTTCTGTGTCATCAATGTCTCATTTCCATTAAGTAAGATTGTTTATTTATTTATTTTTACTGACATTCGAAGAAACTCCTTTTATGCAACAAAGTAATTTATTACCGCAACGGCACCTTATTTATTATTGGCATAGATTACTCAGGATGAAATTCAAAGTCACATCGGTCACATCAGGAAATCACAATATTTACAAGTTGCAGTTTCCTCCAGACAGTTTCAGTAGGGTGTAGTAGCAGTTTTATAAGCGGCCACTTTTTTATTTCAAAGTTCTAATGTTCTAAATAGTAAACTTTTGTTCAAACTTATAGGTGAAAACTGGGAAATTGAGTTAGTAGCCAGTTGCCGGTAAACTCTGTTTCATTAGTGGCCACTATAATGTTTCAAACTTTCTTGACATCTAAATAAACTATAATTGTTGTATATATACATATTTTTCTATAAATCAGGTTTTTATATCAGCCAACTATTCATGATAAGAATAGGGAAGCAGTCAAAATTCAAGAAAATTACTTTAAAATCCAACTGAAGACCAAACACATGCTGAAAAGCCAAAATATTGAAAATACAGCTAAGTTGCTGAAATCTGCTAGCATCCGGTAGGAAAAAGAATTAAACAGTTTGCTAATTAGATGCATTCAAAGTAGAGATGCATATTTCCATGAAAAAAAGCTGTATTTCACTTGCCGATCGATAACAGATTTTTTAATCGCCATGTGGCGAGTGGCAACCGCTAATTTTCACCTATATTCAAACTTCTATTAGTGTTAAACTAAAATTAAATAGTTCAAATAACTATGCTAGTATAAACATATTGCAACCAGAAAAAGTAGAATCCTCAGGGGGCATGATTTGGGCCTAAAATTTTGAAATCTCACCCAGCGGGATATCATGAACATGACGCCTCCCGCCCAAGCAATTTTACGTTTTTCCAGAGAATCCTTCTTTTTGAAACGGTGATCAGCTCCTGCAACCGCCTTGTTAATTTCTTGATCTTTTCTCAAGTCCTATTGATTCATTTTGCAAATTTTTTGCAGTGAAAAATTGCCTAAATTCATGATTTTTTTTCCCCACGATCTATTGACAAGTTGTGCATTATTTTCTGTGGCATATTGGGGAATTTCACTTTTTTTTCCCCCCTACAGAAAAATTTTGATATTTTCTCATAGCAGACAAATTTCATAATATTTTCCTATGATCGATTGACAAATTTCATTACACTTTCCAGTGACGGATTAACGAATTTTTGCGATATTTTATCAAGACCAGTCAAGGAATTTTATGATTTTTTTCTCATGACAGTTTGACGAAATTCACGATTGTTTTTTCAATGACTGGTCGACGAATTTTGTGATAATGTTTTTCTGGCCACTGACTGAAGAATTGTGCAATATTTTCTCTTGGTGAATTGCTTTTTCTCGAGACTGACTGAAAATTTTTCAGATTTTTATTCCCACGATAGATCGACAAAATTCATGATTTTCTCTCGAAACCAATCAACGAACTTTGTAATTTTATCTCATGATTAATTTCATGACATTTGTCTTTCGGCCGATTGAGGAAATTAACGATTTTTTCCTTATGGCCGATGGGCATATTTCACAATATTTTTTCTCGAGACCGAAAACGAAAATATTCAAAACTGCAAGCAAA
Organism: Maratus speciosus; assembly: GCA_963932465.1. Taxonomy (NCBI): domain Eukaryota; kingdom Metazoa; phylum Arthropoda; class Arachnida; order Araneae; family Salticidae; genus Maratus; species Maratus speciosus. The sequence continues at coordinate 338,438,213 of OZ010797.1, read as the reverse complement.
GAAGGACAGTAAGGGTCACTGGGATATAGGTGAAAATTGGCGGTTACCACTCGCCACGTGGCAACTAAAAAATCGGCCACTGATCTCCACTCTAGTCGCCATCCACCAATTGGTGATTTAAAAATTTGTTATCGATCGTCAACTAAAATACAGATTTTTTCATGCAGATATGCATCTCTACTTTGATTACATCTAAGTAGCAAACTGGTTAATTCTCTTTCCTATCGGATGCAAGCAGATTTCAACGATTTAGACATATTTTCAATATTTCAGCTTTTCGCCATGCTCTTGCTCTCCAGTTGGATTATTTTTTCGAGAAATGCCATTTTATTCTGCAGGATATATTCATCAGCTTTGATTCCACATGCATTTCAAATAATTTAATCAAATAATAATTTCCCTTTTTTTTTTTCCAGATGCAAGCTTATTAAATAAAATCCAAATAACATTTTGTGTTTTGTTTTTTTTATTGCATACACCTAGCTGTTGGAATTTTGATTTAGTTATTTTTATATAGAGAAAGTAATTGTAATTTGTGTTTATAAACATTTACAAATAATCCAAAAATATATTCTAAAAAATTAATATAACAGATTCTGTGGCTTTAAAGTAATTTTCTTGAATTTTGACTGCTTCCCTATTCTTATTTCTTATCATGAATAGTTGGCTGGTATAAAACTCTTATTTATAGAAAAATATGTATATATGCACCGATTATAGTTTTTCTAGGTGTTAAAATATAGGTCAAAATTAACTTTTTTACTCACTGGCCAGTAACAAATTTACAAATACTCGATAAAAATATTTGCTTTTTTTTAATATTAACATCATAATTTACTAATATCCTTTATTTACCCTTTGATAAGATTGATTACACTCGATGGGAAAAACTGGCATCCCATTGAATAGAGAAATATAAACAAGTAATTACTGCAGCCAAATTATAAGTGATAAACTATATTTAAATATAGGTTGATACAAGCCCAGAAGAGTTTTGGGCGAAATGAAAAATTTTGGTGGTTTTCCCTAATTAGTAGGATCATATTGGATTGAAAAAATATATTTAAAAATATGTTATGATGCCAAGGGATGATCCACGTAATTTTGTATGTGCAGGTTCGACTTTAAATCCCACAAAAAGAGGAAAATGTTTCTTCTTTTTCTATTGGGATCACCTGCAATTTTATAGGTCAGGTCATAAAAGATTAAAAATAAAACAAGATAAATGAATTTTTGAAATTAATATATATTTTAACTTAAAAAATAATTTCACATCTTGGATATTTTATTTTTACTTAAAACTTAACAAGATCTATCAACAATTACAAAATGTAGTGCCGAATCATCGCAATTGGAAAGTGGTGACTATTAAGTTTGACTAATGGTGGCAATAAAGTCAATCGGCAAAATTTTCAGTATTACTCGCCGGTTGGCGATTGTTAATTTTGTCCTATATGTCAAGAAAGTTAAAAACATTATAGTTGCCACTAATGAAACTGAGTCTACCGGCCACTGGCTACTAATTCAGTTTCCCAGTTTTCACCTATACACTGGGAACTGTACTCTGTCAGATTGGTCTAGATTCAGCACTAAACAAAACTAGGGATGCACCGGATATTGATTTTGCCGGATACCGGATATCCGAAGCTCCTTTGTCTGCCGGATTCGTATATCCGATCGGATATCCGGCACTAGATATGTTTTTAGTTAGATGGTGAATTATTTCTCTATATAATGCCATCTCAGAACAATAAATTACAAACATGTTTCACACATCATTAAAACATTTTAAATGTATTGAAATATAATTTACAAAAACTATATCTCTTTGAATACTAGGGCTATTCAAGTTTTCGCAGGAGGGGAGTTTCGTACCCAAAATTTATAAATGCATGGGAGTTGAACTGCTAGAAAGGGAAAAAAAAAAATCTTTAAACCCCGTTATTTTTTATGTGCCACTTAAAGAATTACATTTATACAGACATTACAAAATACTATTGAAACAATTTAAATTAACAACTCAAGATAATTATCCAAAATTTTTATTTTATTAAAACAAAGGAACAGAATCAAGCTTTATATATATACCATGTCTATTTTTCAACTTTCACCTAATGTTATGGGAAATTAACAATTGGGTTGCTAAATGAATTTCTTAATTTAGATTTTATTCCATTTTGCTTGCTTCAGCCTCTTTCACAAGTTACAAACAGCACGAGTGACTTTTATAATTTTAGAAATTATCGTAATCACATGGTTATGCTCTCTTAAAAAGTTTTAGAAAACTTCGCAAAATCTGATGTGCATTAAATTTTAACTTACATGAATAATGCATATCGGTGATGATATGTCATTTCTGAACAAATTTGTTTTATTATATCCTTAATGGAATTATAGTCAAAACTGTAATCCCTGTAATTTTTGTTAATTGAACTATGTTCTATCCATTGGAATTTTAAATCCATATTCAAAGTTTGAAAAGGAAATAATCAATTGATCTTCTATTACACGAAAAAGGTTGATTTCAAAAAGTCATGTCCTAATTTCTGTGAATTGCGAGAATCAACTAGTTTGTTGTTTCTAAATATGTTTTTTTTTTAGGTTCATCAAAGTTTTTTTTTTTCTTGTGCACTGCAAGTGTAATCTCATTTTGTTTAGTGCTAACTATTGGCCAATTTGGTAGAGCTCAGTCTCCGGTGGCCGTTGCTGCTCTTTTAGTTATTTGCTATTTTGGATAGGGATTGATCGAATACCGAATAGTTGATTCGGTATTCGGTAATTCGGCATGTAAACCGAATATTCGGCTCCGGCCAAACACTTTTAAGTATTCGGCCGAATAATTGCAGATATGTATTTTTTTAGAATTAGAAGAATTCTCTTTTACTTAGCAGTAGAATAGGCTAAACAATGAAGTTTAATATTATGTGCATGAGTTCAGAATTCAGCTTGCACTACAAAAAACAAGTCAAAGGCCATTTTTTATTAAAAAAAAACGTTTTCCTTCCTAAAATAGTCTACATAGGGATGAAATCAAAACAACTGCCAACTAGAGAAGAAGAAAAAAGTAAGGAAGATGCATCCCTTATCATTTAATTTTAATTACTTCTACATTAGTTTTTTTAAATTTAAATTTATTTAATATGTATTTTCTTTAATATACACATCAAATAAGTATATTAGAGTTCATATCTGTATATCTAAGGTTATTAAAGAAAATACACACATCCAATAAGTATACTCCAATGCTTATCCTATAGCTTTTATAACCGTTATGGGTTATTCTCTGCAATAGTGCAAAAAGTGCTTCCCAGCCATATAAATGCTCTTAATTTTATTACATTTTTATTTATTTTTATTTTTATTAGAAGATCTAAACATAGTTTATTAGGGGCAGAAAGTAAAATTTAAAAATAAATAAATTTAGTATTTAAAAATATAATATATATCATGCAAACATCATTCCCTCACCTTTCCCCCACCTGTACTACCATATTTTATTGCCTATTTCTTTCCATCCAGAAATAAAAATAATTAAAAATACCCTAAGCAAAATAAAGTTCTTATTTGATACATTACAAAAAATAATAAAAATATTAATTTTTACTATTATTATATAGTCTACTCAATCAATTATATGTTTCCCCATGTTAGACCATCATTCCCTCACACATTGCTATTATCTCAAATATCTACCACTAATGAGCAGTAGCAGTCTAGCATCCTTCACAGAGAAGAAGCTATTTTGAGCACTTGTCAGTCCAGCAACATAAATTGGTGGTGTAAGATTTTGTTAATTTTACAGAATTTTTTTTTAGTCAGTATATCCGGAAGCGTTTTTATTAGCAGTCATTCCCTCACACAGAATATTAATTTTTTTGTAAATATCAAAAATTTTAATTTTATCATACATTATATATTAAGTGTTTCTCTTAAAGGAAACAGTTTGGATTTCTTCATAATTTTGCATTTTCCCCCTACAACTAGTAAAAATGTCTTATTTCATCATTCCCTCACTTGTCATTCCCTCACATTTTTTATTTTATTTTTTCCACAAATTTTTATTTTATTTTTTTTATTAAGTCAAATTTTTAAAACAATTTCTGTTGCTATTAAAATTTTCAATAACTGGCTGATTTCTTACCATTTATCTAATTTTTATGAAAATTTACATATGCATCATTCAAGTCAGACTGCTGGCCAAATTTGCAAGTATTGTAGAGAACAACCCTTATATCAAAAACGTTCAAATTTGTAATCTTCACGACAGTGTTAAAATATTAATCAAAATATAAATATCTGTCAATAATTTGATAGAAAATAGTTAAATGTACAAATTGATATGATACTTTTTGTATTTTGAGAACATTCCTATTCAATATGTTTATAATTAGACAATCAGTAAATCAGCTTAATAACAACATTGTTTCTTTTTATTTGAATGAACTTTTGTTTTTCTGGTAGTCCTTATCCTTAATAATAGCCTGCATAGTTTAATACTTTCATAGGTTATTTTTGGGTATTGACTAGTGATAAAATAATAAAAAGTGATGGGTTAATAAATTTGTGAGTGGAAAGAAGTCATTAAATTTTTTGTTAATTAGATTTAAGAATAAAAATGTAACTGAATTAAATTATTGAGAATTTCATTTCAATTAAAGTTTATTAAAAAAGCTAGTATATGCAAAAATGCGTATTAAAATTTTTCAAGTATTCGGTCGCCGAATACCGAATATTCGGCGTATACTTCGACCGAAGCTTCGGTATTCGGCAAAATTGCTGCTTCGGTCAATCCCTAATTTTGGACACACGGAAAAACCATCGCAAAATACGTAAATCAGTCGAAAAAAAAATATCGTTGATTTCGTCAATCATGGTGAAAATAAAGAAAATAATTTGTCGATTAGTCGCGGGAAAAAAAACTGAAGTTCATGGGAAATCGACAGTGGGAAAATATCTCGAAATTCGTCAATCGATCACGGAAAAGTATCGTGAAATTTGCCAGTCAGCCATGAGAAAATATCGTGAAATTCCTCAGCCGATCGCAGAGAAAAAACGCGAAATTTTTCAATCGGATGCAGAAAAACAATCGTTACTTTCATCAGTATGTCGCAAGAACATACAGGGAAATTTGCCAATCGGTCACAGAATAAAGTTGCTAAATTTGTCAATTGGTCGCGAGAAAAAAATTTATTAAATTCACCGATAGATCTTCAGAAAAAATCAAGAAATTCGTCAGTCGGTTGTAGAGAAAAATCGCAAAATTTTTCGGTCAGATGCAGAAAAACAAACATGAATTTTGTCAATTTGTTGTAAGAAGAAACTGTGAAATCTGCCATTCGAATAGTGGAAAATATCACGAAATTTGTCAGTCAGTCCCGAGACTTCATCGTCGTTTTACAAAGAAACATTTTTGGAAACAGGAGCCTCCCGCCCCTAATATTCTTTATGGCACGAATCCTGCCATCTCGTCTTGAATTTCAAGCCCTGAATGTATATTAATAATGTTGTATAAAAAATGTAATTTAAACATTAAAGTATTCTGTTTATTTGTACAATGAGATGCTGATAATTACTACTGGATTTGAATATGGGATTGACTATATCGATAATTTCTAATAATTAATTTGTACAATGAAATGCTGATAATTTGTGTAACAAATTTTAAGCAATTAATATGCCTATAATTGTAGAGTATTTTCACAAAGAAATACATATACGTTCTTTTTATAATTTAAACATAAAATATCTACTAATATACCCATGATTAAAGAGTTATTTTCTCCAAACATAGGTTTAGTGATGCCTTTTTTCTGTTTTAATCATTTAATACTGTTTTGCTTTAAGTCATATTTCGTTTTATTTTAAGTTAAATTACTGTGATATTTATAAGTAAAAAGAAAATTACTTTTAATTTTAAATATTTATAATGAAGTTATAAAAATAACTAATTGGATGTACCAATCCCAAAACTTTTTTCTATCTCATACATCTTAATATTTCAAAAAGTAGTTTCAAATGTTAGTACTTCAATATTATTAGCTCAATACTATACCAACTTCGATTTTGATCTAAAATTTCTGCTCCAATGATATTTATTAACGTAAACGTAACATAAAACGTATAAATCCGTCGAAAACTGGAATTCGAAAATTTTCATGAAACCAATACTTTCTTCTTGTCAAGATAGAAGAAAGTAAAAAGGTTCAATTATATGGATAACTTCATATACCACTTTTCAATAGTACAATAATGAAAATGGCACAAAAATCACAATTACAGCACCCCCTTCCAGCAGAATGCTTCCATATTGAAGAAGGACCTGCTGGCCACAGCCAAACACATACACAAAAAATTTGGTTCAATTCTATGCATAACTTCATACACTTTTCGATGGCACAATAATGAAAATGACACAAAAATCGCAATTACAGCGCCCCCTTCAGTGGAATGTTCCAATACTGAAGGAGGGACAGCTGACTATAACCAAAAACATTCACAAAAAATTTGGTTCAATTCTATGTATGCATAACTTCATACACTTTTTGATGGTGTGATGGCGACACACAGACGACAAACGGACAGACAGATGTTTTGTATAAACATATTTTGGGATCTCTGATTTAGACGTTTTAGTCTAAACCCACCGAAAATCAGAAATCGAAAAAACCTCAGTTACAATACTTTCTTCTATTGAAGATCGAAGAAAGTAAAAATAGGCCTGTTTAATTGTCAAACTTAAAAGAGAGAAAGAAAATTAATTAAACAAAAACATAATTTGAAGAACAAATTAAAAAAAAACAAAATTTATTTCCTACATTGTTTAAACCCGAGAAGGGACAGATATTATGATATTTCATTCAATTAGTTTTACATTTAATGTTAAATTTTTGTAACAAATAAAAATCTTCGAAATAAATCTTAGACTTCTTCCATTTTTAATTGAAAATATATGTATTGCAGATTTTGCATTATGTTTATGACAATTGTGCATAAAATGATAAGATGCATGCAAAATACAAAACTAAAAAAAAAAAAAAAAAAAAAAAGGTTAAGATTTATTTCGATTTCATTTGAACGGAATCCAATTTTTTAGGGTGTTTTAAGTATCATATTGTATGAATTTTATTTTTATTTTTTAATCTTCAATTGGCTTAACTAATTTGTTACAAAAATTTAACATTAAATGTAAAACTAATTAAATGAAATATCATAATGTCTGTCCCTTCTCGGGTTTAAACAATGTAGGAAATAAATTTTGTTTTTTTTTTTTAATTTGTTCTTCAAATTATGTTTTTGTTTAATATGTCAAGTTTTTTAATAACTACTGCACTCAGACGAACGAATTTCAAAATTAATGGCGAGTATCATCATCAGGCGTTGATGTACGCGGTATTGCATCACAATGTGGGTTGCAGTTTACCAATGTGTAATTCAAAATGTTTCACTACTGTAGTAATGCAGGTTGCGGTAGTTTGGACACAAACTTAAAATCTGAACGTAAAAAATCTATAATCAAAACATAAAAAGTTAACTTAATTTAAATTTAGATACCCTATTTCCCACTCAGGAATGCTATGAATGTAAATGTAAATTGTGTTGAATCCTTACTGCTAATATTTAACAATATATAGCTGTGATAGAGTAAAAAAAAAAAAAAAAAATAAAAGTTTTACTTAAATTTTTAAACAGTATTCTCTCCCAAAGGGTGGTGTAAACATATCAGAAAATGATTACCTAAGTTTAACTTGGGGTATAAATAGTTCTCATCTCGGAAAAAAATACATTTTAAAATTTAAGTTATGTAATTCCCCACTAAGTTCGCTACCTTGCGTAAAAATAGCTATCCATTAGAAACTTTTTACTAAAATATAAACTTGACCAAAGCAAAAACTTATTCTGAAAATATGCTTTTCATTTCCACTATGACGCCATATTCACCTTTTTAATTTTTGAAAAAAAAAAAAAAAAAAAAAAAAAACTACCTCAGTTTAATATTTCACGTGAAAATCTTCAACTAAAAAGAAATAAATTATTACGGCTTTTGAAATTTTTGCAACAATGAAGTAAAAATGTTACATTTTCTATGAAAAATGTCCGTTGATTCTCAATGAAAAAAGTGAAATTTGGAATTATTAAGAAAAATTTTTGAATAATATACAAAAAAATTGGCCCTTCTTTCTCTCTGGGTTATAATTCACCCATATGCAAAGGTATTTCGTCATTCGTTTTGACCCTGACGTCAGGCAAATGTTTTTAAACTTTAAATTTATAATATTATTAGAATTAGTAAAGAATAAAAAATGAGTGGCATCAGGGACAAAAAGGTGGGAAGAAAAAATGAAAAAGTTATCATCTCCATAGTCTTTTCTATGTTAAATTAACATTGAGAAGTGACACTGGAAATAAATAAGTATTGCGCTGCTGCGCAATACTTAAATGTCATATTTTATAAACAACTTCAAATTTTGTTTCGCATTCTGAAAGTAAAGGTACAATTTTTTAAAAGATGTAAACGTAAATTCTTAAATTTATTATAAAGAGTTCAAATACCAATGTTAGGAAAGCTGGCAATTCTTTAAACTTTTGAGAATTATCTTTTGCTCATGATTATTCATGAGCAAAAGGTAATTCTCAATGGACTTATTTTCATATTTTGCATTATAAACAAAAGTTGTTCGGCATTGTTTGGGTCAAGCAATTTCTCTTATCCTTATATATTCGCTTTGCCGGATATCCGGCAGAGAAGTCGGATATCCGGCGATTGTGATTCGGATATCCGATGGTATTTCGGATATTGAAAAATCAGCCGGATATCCGTTGCATCCCTAAACAAAACACCATTGCAGTTCACAGCAATTTGGACTTGACAATTTACAGTTTAACCTATATTTCCTGTGTAATAGAACAAATGAATCAGCAATTTCCATTTCAAACTTTGGACTTGGTTTAAAATTTGAATGCATAGATAGAAGTTTGTTCAATCAAAGAAAATACCAAGTATTCTGATAATTCCATTAACAAGGATGTAATAAAACAATTTCATTCAGAAATGGATATTAATGATGCAATCACTGAATATGCATTTTTCATGCAAGTAGTTAAAAATGAAGGCACATCCAGGGTTCGTACGGTCCTTGAAAGTCCTTAAAAGTGCTTACATTTTTCAAAGGAAATTTTTGGTGCTTAAAAGTACTTATTTTCATCCAAAATCTGAAAAAGTCCTTAAAAGTGCTTAATTTTACTCTCATATTAATTCTTAATCAAAGGTGAAACTCTTCTGCATTTCTTTTAATTTCTGATTTTAAAAAAATCTTAATCCCGCCTTGCCTCCCCTTCTTCTGAAATTTCACTTATCCCTTCGTAATATCAAAGTTAAAAACTTCATTTTTTTAAATCTTTTTCTACTGTTTGTCAAATGATCACGAAAAAACGTGAATTTTGTCAAAGGATCGCTAATTTCGTCCAAAACGCGGTCAAAAGATCGTAAAAACGATAATTTTGTTAAAAGATAGCGAAAAACCCCGCAAATTTTATCAAAAGGTCGCAAAAAACACGAATTTCATCAAAATATCGCGAATAACCCGCGAATTTCATCAAAGGATCGTGAAAAAACGTGCATTTTGTCAAAGGATAGTTGACTTTGTCAAAAAATGAACAAAACGGGGTCAAAAGAATGTGAAAAAATGCGAATTTCGTTAAAAGATCGCGATAAAAAAAACCCACAAATTTCATCAAAAGGTCACAAAAAACCGCAACTTTTGTCAAAAGATTGCGAGAAACACGCGAATTTCGTCAAAAGACCGCGAAAATCATGCAAATTTTGTCATAGGGAAAAAAAAAAAAAAAACGCTAATTTTGTCAAAGGATTACCAATTACTTCTAAAAACGAACAAAACGAGGTCAAAAGATTGTGAAAAAACGCAAATTTCGTTAAAAGATCTCGGAAAAAAACTCCACAAATTTCATCAAAAGGTCACAAAAAACCGCAAATTTTGTCAAAAGATAAAAAAAAATACGCGAATTTTGTCAAAGGATCGCGAGAAATACGCGAATTTCGCCAAAAGATCGCAAGAAATACGCAAATTTCGCCAAAAGATCGCAAGAAATACGCAAATTTCATCAAAAGATCGCGAAAATACGCAAATTTCTTTTTTATTAGCATTAGAATTTCAATTTGCTCCAAAAACAGTTTTTATTGCTACAAAATTAATTTTTGCTGCTACAAAAATGGATTTTACTGCTACAAAATCAAATTTTTGCTGCTACAAAAATAGATTTTACTGTTCCAAAATTCGATTTTTGCTGCTACAAAACTGCTCCAAAATTCGATTTTTGCTGCTACAAAACTGCTACAAAAATGGCTTTCATCCCTGTACTCTACTTTATACTGAATAAATAATCTGTCCTAAATTTCAGTAACAATTCATTCCATCACATGTCATTAAAATTTCATCTGAATTTCACCCTTAAAATTTTTCTTCCTCCTTTTTTCTTTGCTCCCCCACAGTACTCAAAGTTTAAAAACTGTTTAATTAAATTTTTTTTTGCTTTGTCATTTTATTGCCACAATAAATAATCAATCAAGATTTCTCTTCCCACCCGAAATTGGAATTTTCCTTTTGCACCCCCCCCTTCCCTCCACACACACTGGAATTTAAAGTCTTTAAAACTCCTCTTAGATTTTTTCTTGTAAATTTTTAGTAAGGTAAATAAATAAGTCATCTAATAAACTCCCTCCCTCCCTCCCTAAAAAATTTTAAAAAATGTGCTTGTCCCTTTGCCCCCTCAACTTATAAAGTTTAAAATCTTAAAAATCATTGCTTTTTTAAAAACTTTTTTCTGTTCCATTAGTTAATTTATTGTAACAATAAATAGTCGATCATACAGTTTTACTCCCCTCCTCCACCGAAATTGACGTTCCCCCGCCCTCCCACCCCTCCTTACCAAGCATACAAAATTTAAAGTCTTTTAAACTGTTTAATTTTCATTTTTTGCGCTATTTCTAAGTCTTTAGTAAGTTAATTATAAGTCTGTTAAACTACCACCCCCCCCCCCCCCCCCCTCAATAATAAGAAAAAATTATGTTTCTCTTCTTTTTTTATCTTTACAATAAGAAAGTATTGGATTCAGGAAAATTTTCGACCGATTTACACGTTTTAGGGGTTAGATATCCTGAAAAACATGTTTTTACAAAATGAGTCTGTCACTCTGTTTGTCTGTATGTGACACAAATTTTGTGGGTGGTGTATCTCAAGAACTAATGCACAAAATTTAATAAAAATTTATATTCAGTTAATCCTCGATATAAATTAGTGTTGATTAGTTTTTGATGTAAATCGCCCAACAGGTGGTGCTGCTATGCTGCATTTTTCATGATTTACGCCGTAGCTGTATCTCAAGAACTAAAGCACGAATTTTCATCAAACTTCAGATTCAGGTATACCTTGATAATTATAGGCGCTGATTATGGTTTGGTGTTAATCTCCCAACAGATGGCGCTGCTATGCTGCATTTTTCAATTTCTGCAATAGCTATATCGCAAGAACTAATGCACGGATTTTCATCAAACTTCAGATTCAGTTAGAATTTTACATAAGTTGTTGTTGATTAGGTTTTGGTGTAAATCACCCTATAGGTGGCGCTTCTATGCTATATTTTGCAGGATTTGCGCAGTTTTAACAATAGTCGTATCTCAAGAACTAATGCACAGAATTTCATATCTTTAGAATCCTCATGAGGGGCATAGACCATTTAATTTTGGTACTCTGATAATGAATTTTGTAGTATTAACATGTATGAGATAGAAGAAAGTTTTGGGATTGGTACATCTGACTAGTTTTTTCTTCTGCTGTATGTTATTTTAAAATTTTCTAAATTTCTACTGCCACATGGTGAAATTCCCCCCCCCCCCCCCTTCCCGTCCATTTGAATATTTAAAACTTTTACAAAAATGAAAGAAACCCTTTATTAAAAAATACATGTTATAATTTATTAGTTTATTTAATTTGAAGGTCCTTAAATTTTTTTGGTTTTGGTCCTTGAAAGTCCTTAAAAGTACTTGATTTTTATTTAAAGAAATGTGTACGAACCCTGACATCAGATATTGCAAAATTTCCTGACTTTTTTTTTTAAAGAGAGCATAGCGATAGCCATATGTTTCCGACAATTTCAAAAGTTATAAATGTTCTTCTTGTGTTGTCTGTCACAAGTTTACCTTGTGAAAGAAGATTCAGGGCCCAAAATCAAATAAAATCTAAATTCATTTATCAAGTCCATTGTTAAGGATCCATGACATTTGATGAATATTGAAAAATACACATTGTTTCTTTAAAAGCTAGACTTTCTCCTTTTTATAAATAAAAATACATTTTGCATAATTATTCTGAGTTGATTTAAATTGCTTCAGTGGTATTTTGTCATGTCTGTATTAATGCAATTCTTAGAACAGCACATAAAAATAACAGTAGGTTTTAAAGATGGGTTTTTTCTCTCTCCCAATCTGCTCAACTCCTATCCATTTATAAATGCTGGGCAGGAGACTCCCGTCCTTGGAAAAATAAAATTTCAAGCCCTTATCCTCGATGAAATGCACAAAAAAATTACTCTTTCCATGTAGGAAGGTGGCTGCTGACTAGAGGCATACGCGTACCGAGTACTCAGTAAATACTCAGTACTCGGCCAATACCGAGTAGTTGTAAGATTTAATTTTTTTAAGCATATGAACTTATAACTGATCTGTAAAAAGTTATTTGAATATCAATGTATAATATATGCAATAATTCATAAAACTATTTACTCGGTATTTAACAATATGTCTACAAAATATAAACCCTCATAAAATAATTCCAGATTAAAATTTAGTTTCACATCTATACAAATAAAAATAAATTCTTTTTATATGTATAGGAAAACAGAAAAGACTTATTTTGGATAAAGAAACTGAAAATGCAATAAAAAAGTTATTAAATTTATTATATTTCAAATTATGGTGCAAAAACACCAAACGTTTTGCATTATCAGTAAACAGGGTATTTCTTTTACTACTGTAAATTTGGCGTGCCTCTGAAAATATAAGTTCAGAATAAACAATGGTTGAAGGTGCACATAAAAATTTTGGTACTTTTCGGTTAGCCGGACGCCAGTGTTATATTTACATTCATATATACATGTACACACACATAAATATATACATACATATGTATATATATATACCGGGTGTCCCAAAAAGGACTGACTGATTTTAAAATTCAATAACTTCCAAACGGTGACAGATATTAAAAAAATTCTTGCAGGAGGGTTATGCATAAAGTCAAAAGTTTTATTACAGTGATTTTCGATTTTAGTTCGAATTACAAACAATAGATGGCGCTGTAAGCAATAATCGCTAAATACAGGCTCGGTTTTTAGTCCTTTCTGTTGTTCCATGCAGAAAAAGGAGATGGAAATGTATTATCCGGGCCACGAAGTACCAAAAATCGAGCCTGAATTTAGCCTCTATTGATCGCAGCGCCATCTATTGTTTGTAATTCGAACTAAAATTGAAAATCACTGTAAAAAAAACTTTTGACTTTATGCATAACCCTCCTGCAAGAATTTTTTTAATATCTGTCACCGTTTGGAAGTTATTGAATTTTAAAATCAGTCAGTCCTTTTTGGGACACCCGGTATATGTGCATATATATGAATGTAAATGTAACACTGGTGCCCGACTAACCGAAAAGTACCGAATTTTTTTGCAAGGTTGCACATAATCGGAAATTTGTTTTTCACCCCCACCATGCAAATGGAGTGTCAGTTTTACATAAGTCTTCTGTTAAGAAAACCTGTATCTCTTTTTGTACATCTTTTTGTTCATCTCTTTTTATTTTTAATCATAAGAAAATAAGGTACAGTTACAAAATAAATATGAAATGTTTTGCATTATTCAATGAATTGTTACAGTAACCAATAAACATTTTTGATAGACAGATTTCAGGTATCAGAATAAATTGGAGGATTGAAGACTGTTTTAATTTTATATTTAATGTTTTAATATTTTTTTTTTTTTTTTTTTTTTTTTTTTTTTACTGGTATGGTGATTTATTTTATTTGTCACTAATTTCAGGAGATATTCTATAAATATGAGAATTTCATCAGTAAGAGGTGGTTGTCAGTCACTAACAAAAATTAATTTTGGGATAAAAGGATTAAAATATCAATTTTTATCATTTTATCCTAACATTTGATTCTTTTCTCATTTGTAAAATAAATTTATTTTTTATTGTTCTGTGTTTGTACTAAATAAGGCAGAGTTTCCCCTAGACAGTTTCAGGAGGGTGCTGCACCCTGCCTGCCCTTACATTTACAAAATAGCACCCCTCTTGCCCCTGATGAAAAACATTAGCACCTTTGTTTATTAAAAAATTTACTTGTATAGTAAAAAATGACTCATTGCTGTCTTTAAAATAGCATCCTGTCTATTAAATATTAAAAGTAGTTTTAAAAATCAAAAGAATGCCTTTAAAAATTTTTTTAAAGTGCCCTTTTCCTATAAGAAGCGCCCTGCCTTTTTTTAAACCTGGGGGAAACTCTGAATAAGGAAAAAAAAAACACTGCAAAGAAAAGATTTCTGTTGTTGACTGTATTCTTGTGGTATCATGATCGATTTCATGTTAAAATGTTTTATTATTACAAAAAGTTTGTCTATATATACATTACATAAGAAACGCAACCAAGTATGCTACAAAGCCACACCAAAAATCCACATAAAAAATTTGACAGTTTACTCATAAACAAAGAAAAAATTATAATTTAATACTTGATTACAGTAAAATAAATAATAAAACTAAAGTGCACTATCATTAAATAAAAGCAATGTTGTCTCTTTCTTTACTAACAGCAATTTTTTTTTTTTTTTATTTGGTCTGAGTATATTTAAATATTGGTGTTTTTGACAGCTAAAACCGCTTAAAACATGGTTTAAACCTGTGTCATGTCAAAAACTGGTTTTTGATGGCTTAAAACCAACCCTGTTTCTTGCATTACAAAATTTGCTTGCTTAGTAAAACTGTCTCCATGTTGTTTTCAAAATAGTGCCCTGATTTATAAATATTAAAAGTGGCTTTAAAAGTAAGAAGCCCTTAAGAATCCAAAACATGCTCTTTTCTCACCAACAGTACCCTGTCCTTTTTCAAACCTGAGGGAACTTCAAGTTGTGCTCGATTACATGGAAATGTTTCACGAATGAACTCAATCATAATAAATTTGCTATATGGGCTTTCTTAAAATCTCTTTAAATATTCATGATATTGTTATATAATCAGAGTTTCCCCTTGATTTAAAAAAGGGCAGGGTGCTGTCGGTGAGAAAAGGGTCCCTTTTTTAATTCTTAAGGGCATGTTTTGGATTCTTAAGAGCACTTTTTTGATTTGTAAAATCACTTTTAATATTTAAAACTTACTAGATATCTCTTTTCAAAACAACATTGAGTCAGATTTTACTATGTTTATGTAAGTAAATTTTTTAATGCAAAAAAGAAAAAAGGAACTTTTTTTAATGGAGAGGCAAGAAGGGTGCTAATTCTTTGGATGAGGGGTGCCATTTTGTAAACCAAAGGGCAGGCGGGGCGCAGCACCCTCCGGAAACTGCCTGGGGGAAACTCATATAATAATAAGGTTATCTAGGTATAGGAATTAATGAGAACCATTTATGACTATGATAAAAAAAATTGAATAAATGGGATCAGTTTTCTTCAAAAATCTTTTCAACATAGATAGATTTTATGAATTTGCAATGAGAAACCCAGATTTTTTCTTATTTTATTATTAGTGCCGGCCTAACAGCAGTAACATACTTATCCTGACATAGACTCACGTACAAGAAACATTTTCAAGGCCTTTTACATGCATCTTTTTTTGAGTGCCTATTTATTTTCTTTAAAAAATTAAAAATGGGTCTTTTGATCTCAATTGAAGCCTCTATAATCAAAAGCCCAGGAATATTACAGCTGGGTCATCCCTTTTGTGATTGGCCTTATAGATCTACATGAGGTGAGATTTTGAGGTCCAGCATGATATAAAAGTTAATAGCCGCCGTTAATAAGTTAGTACTAGGGAAATTAGGATGATAAGTTATTTCCATTAAAATATAAAGAATGTACTTCACTTTTACTATCCATTCAAAAAGCATTCAAAATCAATAATATTCTTATGTATTAGTAAGCCACGGAGTATGGGATAGCAATATTAATGATCTGTATGAAATCATTGTACATACAGTACTACCAAATTTTGGGTATTATGAAGCTTGTAAAGTTATCAATATTTTTGTTAATATTTTAATTTTTTTCCTCCTCAATTCTCTCTTTTCTTTTTTTAGTTGAACTTGCGAAAACTAAGAAAAGAGGATTAGAATGGAAGAAACGTTTATTTGAAGAAGTATGTATTTTATTTTCAATCTCATTCAATTTAATTTATATTTTTTGTAACTTTTTAATAACTTTAGTTTTTGCTAAAATGTATTACATTTAAGTACACAGATGATATCTCGCTTGTGTAAATAAAGCAGATTTATCATGATGTTTAAAACCATGTAATTTGTTTATGAGCTTTAAATTACTTTCATATTTAACATATATGTGCAGTTTGACCTTGATAAGTTGAAACTCAGTGGACAATCCATATTCAATCTTAATTGAAGATGTCTCTCATTTATCCGGTTGTTTCATTTATCCAGGATTGACAAGTGCTTGTCTCACTAATAAAGGTTCTGAAATAATTGCAGTTACTTTTACTAATAGAAGTAACATATTTGTATCTGTTTGGTGAAAATTACAAAGGTCATTTGTGTGACCTGGGTAAGTAAAAAGCCTCATCTCAGTTATGGATGTAATAATAGCTTATTACAGAGAAAAATCAATCTTAATTAAAGAGGTTTAACAGCCTCACTAAACAATGTGTTTCAGTGCAGGAATTGAAATAGTAGCTCCAGTAATAGAGGTTTCTCACTTATCCATTATGGCTGTATTTTATTTTATACTTGCATTTTAGTTTTTCAAAAGGTAGTAAAAACCATGAGGAAAATGTTTTTCGAAACACAGTAAATACCTCCTGCCAACACTCTCTTCAAAGCCTTTTTATTCCTATATCAACTTGTTATACAATGTAAAGTATATCTATAAATGTTAGTACAAATTTTAATAATATATATATATTTTTTTTTTTTCCACTAGGTTCGTTCTTGTGTTGATAAATATGAGAATGTATTCATCTTTTCTGTCAGTGATATGAGAAACAATAAGATGAAATTTGTTCGAGAGCAGTGGAAACATAGCAGGTATATATCTAGTACAATACACTTTTAGTTAAATAATTATTTTTAGAAAATATCATTTATTTTACTCTTTGTTATTTTGTATAAGATCAACTTAATTGAATAATCTATATTTTCTGCTGTGTAATTCAAAGGCGGCAGTATATGGGGACATACCTCCCTCTCTCTTTCTCTCTCCTCCCCCCCCCCCCCCCCCCCCTTGGTTGGGGTTGAATTTAATTGTTGTCGGAATAAATATTTTGACTTGGTTGTAAAGGCTCTTGCATCAGGTCCAGTAGCCGATTTTCCCTGCACACAACGCAGGTTGGGAGCAGGTCTTTTTTTTTTTTTTCCTAAGATGGAGGGTAGTTTATAAAATACACCTGACCTGCAAATAAGCTTCCCGCTGCCTTTTTTTTTTTTTTTTTTTCTTTGCAAATCAGATTGGCTATAATTTTTCCGTTTTTGTGTTATTTTGATTTTATGTGTCGGTTTGGTTTAACCTGATTTTTCAAAGAGTGTCCAGAATATTATTTCAGATTAGAGATCCTGCATCAGGTCAAGTAGCCCAATTTTACCTAAACCCGACCCAACCCACTTCTTGGGTTGAAGATAACTTTTTTCTTTGTTGTTGGGTTCAGGTCAAAGTCGGATTAACTCTGTTTCAGGTTTGGATGGGTTTTAGGTTGAGTGGTGACGGGCCAGGTTTGTATTAACTATATTTTACATAAGAAAGTCTAGTCTATTGTTTCCGAAGAAAAATTATATCTTTAAATGTGAATGAGTATTTTTTTATGTTTATTTTTCTACATAAAAGATAACATTGATAAGAGATATGATTACAGACTCCATAATTACACTATAGTTTGACCAAATTTATCTGATTACAGATTTCAGGTTGGATTAGATTGAAGTATTTCAAGTTGCGGGGCAACAGGATATTTTTTCTTAAGCTAGGGTCCGGTTGCAGCTTGTTTTTAAATAAAATTTCCAAGGCTGCAAATTTCATTTATTACTCAGGCCAGGACTCTAGTAAGGTGTTAGTTTTCACACTGACATTTTCACTAACAAATAATTTTTGGTCACTTCATGTGTTTTTGGTAGTCATTTGTCAACTAATTCTTTTCAGTTACCTCCTTCATTAAAATCCATTCTCAATCCAGCCTGGAGGATTGACCGGATCAAAATAGAATACTTTGATCCTTCTAAACAGTTGCATTGTAAATTATTGTCATCATCACAGCCTCTCACAATAGATCCATCTAAATGTCAAACATTCTTGAGTTCTATTTGTGTCTGCAAACAAATTGCAAAAATCTGATGTTTTTCCAACAGAGCAAGGAAAAGGAAAGTCCTGTATGCAGAAAAACAAGTGTCTCTTCACAGTGAAAAGGATAGTTGTCTATTTTATCGTCAACCACTTTGTATAAAATGCGACTGCCACCAAACAATAGAATTTAACACTAAAAATACATAAACGTGACCAGGAGTGGGAGAATGCATCATTTTACTCGCCACTGGTGAGTGGATTTTCTGGCGAGGGTGAAGTTTTAAGTAGTCTGAAAAACTAAAGGCTGTAGAAGATATGCCAAAAACTATTTTGTTATTTTTTTACTAGTTAGCTATATTGTGAAATTTTCTAAATCACCACGATGTAAACATGGTACTAAGTCAGTGGTTCCCAATGTTGGGCATACACCCCACCAGGGGGCAATTTCAAATTTGTAATTTATGCATTTCCTGTGAAGTTTTTTGGAAAAGTAACCTTTTATACTAAAAATAAAAGTATAGCATGCAAAATTTAATAATAATAATAATAAGTTTTTTTGTTGAATTTTAAAAAAAGTTCTGAATCAAAAACCTAAAATAAAATCAACAGCATAGTAATTACAGGAACAACCTTTCAGAAATGCTTAAAACCCCTTTTTAATACTTAAATATTTTTATAATTTTTATGGCTAATAATCTAATTTACAATTTCTCTCAACTTTTTCGATTATTTATTAAATGAGCTTCGTATATCTATTTGCTCTGCTGTTTGTAGCATGAAAAAGCTTTTATACGTGAAACTACGTAAAGGTTTATCTAAATTTTACTGTCTTGAACGTAAAAAATATTTGGAATATCTAAACGTGGTACTATCAACTTTATAAAATTCATAAATCTTAATTAGCATTATAAGAGGAAATGTATAAATAATAAATATTTATGGCTGTTGTACAGTCACTCCTGAACAGTAAATTAATATAAAACATATACAATTTCAATTTTAAAATCTGATAATACATGGCAGTCAACTGACGATAATCGAGTAGGAAAACAAAAAAGATAAATATGTTTTCATGGGGAATAATATCAAATTAAAATTGGTAAAGGTCAGAATCTTGAAATGATTCTTCTGTATTTTGTTATACATAGAAAAAAATTGTATGTTCTTTGTTATCAATTTTAATGCTAAATGTTAGTCTCTCCAGCCTTTTGTGAAGATAAAATTGCGAACCATATAACACTTTTGTTAAATATTTAGGTAAGTTGGAAAGGCACAACAAAACTCTTTTGGGCATAAAAGTGAAGTTCTATCTATCGCCTCATTTATAGAATTGTTAAAAACACATTTTTGACAGAAAATCCATCTCTTTAACAAGTTTTAAAAAATATGAAATGAATAGTTACTGTTAAGGCTCTGTTAGGTTTCCTTCAAGTTAATATACTTATTTTTTTAAATGATGAGAGATATCTGTTACAGAATGCATATGTGGGAAAGAGGACAGGGGCAATCAAGATTTTACAGATGCTTCGTTGGGCCGTGGCCAATAAAAGGTTGGTAACCACTGTACTTTCTATTTTGTTCCAAGTTTCGTAAAAAAAAAAAAAAAAAAAAAAAAAAAAAAAAAAAAAAAAAAATCCGGTTACCCACTTTAATTGACGCAGGACTTTTGTTTCTATACATTAGTATTTTTTAGTGTGGTAAACAGTTGTTTGAGTTCGAGGTAGTGTGTGGATTGTAGGCGTTTGCAGATTTGAGGGCGTCTACTGTATAACAATTTTCAAATGTACATTGCATCATGCTGGCTGGCAAGATTCTCTGAAAAATTTCCCACCTCTGAATGTGACATCACACTCGTTTCATGAATTTCACCCAATAACCATGTTGAATTCCTCACCCATATATATACCCATTACTGAAGATTGTTGGTAAGGTACTCTGTAGAAATATTAAAAAATACTAAGCATGACTTCCCTCCAAAAAATCACAGGATAAAGCTGCTCATATAAAAATTCCTTGTTTATAGTTTTGTATCCTATTGTTATAGTTAAGTTTTCTGGCAGGATGTAATAAGCGCCAATAATAATGAGTGGAAGAAACAGATTGTTCTTTATTTAATCTGAAAATATAAACAGATATAACATATACATAAAAATTTTTATATTTCAGTAAAATGGACACTTTCTAAGGGGGGGGGGGGAGGAATCAGTTATTACTGTATGAATTCCAAAAAACCTTTCTTGAAAAGAGGACAAAATTTACTATATTCAGTTAAAATATTGAATTTAGATTGCTTTTATGAGTGGCTCAAAAGCACTGGCGAACTTCGGAAATCAGAAAAATAAGCAAATTTTTCTGTTCTATAAAAAAATAACTAATCTGGGAGCCATGTGCATTTGATTCTATATTTGTCAATTCAAGACCAAATTTGCATACCTTTATGTGTGATTGATTTCCCTAGCCACTACACACACACAGAGATAAATATATTTCTTCTAATTTGAAAGACAACTCTAATGTATGCTGTATTACATAAATTTTAACTGGTCTTGAAAAACATTTCCTTGAAAATATTTGAGTGCTTGAATTTTATTATTTTATTCATTTTCAAAAGTATTTAAACAGACAATAAATTATTATACATGTTTATGAATTACTGTATTATTACAATTAAATTTCATGATAATTTGATCTACTGTTTGATTATTCAGAAAAATGTGGTAGTTTTTTAAGAAACTTACAAAATTATTTTAGACAAAGATATTCAGAAAAAATATGATGACTGATTTGAAATATTTTTTCCTTGCCGAAATATTTTTGTTTTCTCCATCATTAGATCCAAATGCGCACCAATTAATTGTGTCAGTTTGAATAGTTTAAAATTTCAGTATACTTTTAATTTATTTTTGTGTTTGTTTTAATGTAATAATTAATGTTGATAGATTAACTTATTATTATTATTATTGGTAGGTTTTTCATAGGAAAAAATAAAATTATGGCTATGGCTCTGGGGAGATTTGCTGAAGAGGAGTATAAGCCAAATCTTCACAAACTTGGTCAGCAAATTAAAGGTCAGCGTGGACTTTTATTTTCAAATAAGCCAGTTGAAGAAGTATTAAGGTATGTTAATGTCTTTTTTGCTACATTCTCATTTTCTGTCATCATACTTTCACTGCTTCAAAAATTCACCTTATTTTCTGTTTTTTATAAAGGTTGTAGAAATCGTGTTTTTAAAATAATCATATTGATTTTCTTGCTTTGTTTGTGTTTATTTCAATCAGATTTTTAAAGTACATATCTATTATATGAATTTAAAACCAGAAATTTAACATTGCTTATAGCTGTTTACCTTCCATTTTTTAAAGTTGAATAAAAAAAATATTTGGAACCAGAAATGTTACTTAAAAAATGGAGTCAAGCAAATGTTGTACTAAAGTAAAAATTGATTTAAAAAACCTCTTTTATAAGCATTCAATGTTTATCTTAAAAATCATGCCTGATTTCATGACTGCAATTCATGTTGTTGCAAAAAATTTCAGATGAAATACTAGAGTTTCCCCTACGTTTAAAAAAGGGCAGTGTGCTGCCAGTGAGAAAGGGCATGTTTTGGATTCTTAAGGATACTTTTCAGACTTTTAAGGAGGACACTTTTTGGATTTTTAATTGCACTTTTCAGATTCTTAAAAACACTTTTTTAATTTTTAAATTCATTCTTTTGATTTTTAAAATCTTTCAAGACAACATTGAGTCAGTTGTTAGTATGCAAGGAAATTTTTTAATACAAAAATGAAAAGGAGCACTTTTTTTTTACTGAGAGGCAAGAAGGGTGCAATTTTTTTAGATAAAGGGCAAGAAGTGTGCTAATTTTTTTAGATAAGTGACAAGAAGGGTGCTAATTTTTTTTTGAAGAGGGGTGGTATTTTGTAAACCAAAGAGTAGGTGTGGTACAGCATCCCCCCCCCCTTCCACCTGAAACTGCTTAGGGGAACTCTAGAAATACATTAATTTGGCGTGGATCCTGATTATGGAAAAAACGCCACTTTGATGTATGCTGATAGAGTTGAAACTATTGAATTTATTTAAAAAATTATAATTTTTATTTCGTTTCTTTTTTAAAATATGGCAATTGGAAAGGGGGAAAAAAAAACCTTATATAAACTATTTTTTTAGATTCTAACTTGTTTACTCTACTTATAATCAATCATATGGCATAGCATTTAGTGAAATTCTATTTCATTCTATGGCATTATTTTTAAATGGAAACTTTTTTTTTTATTCATAAAAACTCAATCTACAATGATTACATGAAAATGACATCAGTTTCTAGAAGTTTTCGGCTGTGGCATCGTCATGAAGTTTTATTTGGAAGGACTCTAAAAAATTGGCTGCTGTATTTCATTTCCTACTGTAACCCTTAGAGTGTCTTGCAAAAGGGCAAAGTTGTAATGTTGTTTTCTTTGCATTTTGTTTTAAATGTTAAGAAAATGTGATTCTTTCAACATTATAAAAAAAAAACTCAATTACAAATATGAATGTAATCCTTGAGAGTATTAATCAATCTTCAATGTATTTAAAATTCATTAAATCTACAGAATTATATTATCTTAAATATTGCTTGTATTACTGTGAAACCTGGAGCTTAGTTAACGGAATATTACGCCCCAAACACTTAGAGGATTAAATAAATTATACACAAAATGTTACCTTTGTTTCTAAAGTATTAAGACATATAATAATAATAACAATAAAATACAGCAGCCATTTATTTTGAGTTAGTTTGATGTCACATTGAAAGCAATTAATAGAAAAAATTATGTCATACCTAGCAAATTTTTTTATGTCATCTTTTTCTTGTAAGTGAAATGTTTGTTTCATAGTAAATGTTTTAACTTCAAATACATTTAAATCAGGGTTCGCAAAGCTGGGCCCAGTTCGAAAAAACCCGGTGGGTTTTTTCAGAATGGGCCCACTTGAAAAAGCCCACTGAAAAACCCATAATGTGGGTTTTTTCAATTTTCAGAAATATTTAAAATTTTAAACTACATACACATTTAATGAATTTAAGCCATTTCAGTTAATTTTGAAAAAAAATTAATATATAAAAGCCATTACATAAACACCCGAGGTAAAATAAAAATGTATTTTAGCACATTGAAATACTTTACTAACATAGAACATAGTAGGCAACATACATAGTACATAATTATAGGTAAAGGCATATCATAAGAATGTCTTTATATAAAAAATTCAAATGAACTATATATTCATGAAAATAAAAGGTATGTATTTTTACTTTCTTCTATCTTTATAAGAAGAAAGTATTTAATTTGTGAAAAACTTCGATTTCCAGTTTACGACGGATTTATACGTTTTAAAAAGGTCCTGAAGACGATTTGGTGGTTTTTAGAAAATATCTGTCTGTATGTGACAAAAGTTTTGTGGGTGCTCTATCTCAAGAACTAATGCACAGAATTTCACAAAACTTTAGATTCAGTTAGACCTTGAGGTAAACTGATGCTGATTAGTTTTTGGTGTATGTTGCCCAACAGGTGGTGCGGCTATGCTGCATTTATCTCAATTTTTGCAATAGCTTTATCTCAAGAACTAATGTACGGATTTTCATCAAACTTCAGATTCAGTTACAAGTTAAGTTGTTGCTTATCAAGTTTTGGTGTTTATTGCCCAACTGGTAGCGCTGTTATGCTGCATTTTTTCACGATTTCAGCAATAACTCTTATCTCAAGAACTAATGTATGGAATTGAATAAAAATTTAGATTCAGTTAAACCTTGATATAAACTGGTGCTGATTAGTTTTTGGTGAATATCACACAACAGTGGCTCTGTTGTGCTGCATTTTGTATGATTTCTGCAATATCTCAAGAATTAATGCATGAATTTTCATCAAATTTCAGATTCAGTTAGACGTTGACGTAAGCTGTTACTGATAGGTTTAGGTGTAAATTGCACAGCAGGAGTGTTAGTATGCTGAATTTTTCACGATTTTTGCAAAATCTATGTCTCAAAAACTAATGAACGTAATTTAATCAAATTTAATATTCTGTTTCATTTTCATGTAAATAGATCCTTATTAGACTTAGATGTAAATTTAACTACAAGTGTTCATTTTATACCGTTTGTGTTTGGGTTAGAAATTTTGGTTGTGGACTTCTAACAGGGTGGGCTCCAAAATTCAATGATTTGTTTGAAACAATGTGTACTTGCATGTTACATCTCCTTGTTAAATTCATCCAATTCAACGAACCTATATTTTACAATCCTCGTGATGGACATAGATGTGGCACTGTGATAGCGAATTTTGAATTATTAACATGTATGACATAGAGCAAAGTTTTGGGATTGGCACATCCGACTAGTTTACCACTTTTTTTCTTCCTACTTATGTATTTTAAATATTAATATTCTATTCATTATTTGATTTTAAAGCAAATTAACAATTTTATATCTTCTATTATATTTAAAACTAATTTGTGAGAAACAGTGACACTTAATTCAAGGATCATTCTAGAGAGTTTCAGAGGGCAACTTGCCCTCATGCCCTTTTTGGATAAAATCCCACCCTCTTTGCCCTTTTTCCTTAAACCAGGAAAAAGTTATCTGGTGAATGCAAGTTTTAGTGAGATAAATTTCTAAAAATCATAGAAAAAGGGGGAAATGACTGTGCATATAGTAAAGAAGGCTAAAGACTATTTTAGAATAAAAATCGAAAACATAAGCTTCCTTTTACTATTTTTAATGCTTTTCATTTGGTGAAGTTATGGAAATTATAAATGTTATTACATTCTTATAATTAAGGAGGACTTTAATTTTAGTAGTTACGGTTTCTAAGCAGTTTTTAGACTCCCTTCCCCGACAGTATATTGGTGTATGACTTGTTATAAAAATGCCCTTTTTATGAAATGATGTGCCTTTTACAACAAAATTGCCCTTAGTACGTAATGTGCACCCTGCCCCCTTTTATGTTCTAGAATGATCCCTGCTTAATTTAAATTCATATAACTTATACAATTCATAACTTGTAAAATAGCATTACAATTATATTGTATATAAGGGAACACAATGTATTTTTTATGTATAGTATATATAATTATACATAGAATGACACAAAATGTATAACGCTTCCGGGGTTGAACTCATCCGTTTCCTGATAATCCAAACGCGGCCACGTTAGGCTTAAGTATTCCGATGCCGTATTTGCCGACTGCCTTATTTAATCTGTCTATCTATTTGTTGTGTAACATATTCTTCTTCAATTTTTCTCAAACCTTCAAAAAGTATACAATTATAACGCTTTAAGATCTAATTTAAAAATAACCAGATACCAACAACAGGGTTCCGATGTATACAAGCGATTACCGTTGCCATTCATAAGCACAAATTACAAATCCAAAAACAAATGAATGACTCTTTCAGCTATTCATTAAATGCTCTTAAAATATTTTGCAAAAGCATATTAATATTTTGAAATACGTTTTTCACTTTTGTTTACATTTATTTACAGTTTGAATTCAGTATACACGGTTAAAAATATCGCGAAAAATTACCTCTGTTTTTCAAGGCTATCTATTTTCTGACCAATGAGAACACTTTATGGTGTTCAGTGAATATAGCTATATTCGGTGATTCATTCCCGTGAATTATTTTGTACCGGATTAACGTTTCCTTTCTAAAAACAAACGTATTTCAAATTATTTAAAAGCTTTATTATGGTTTTACAAATATTTTAAGAGCAAAATCGGATGTCGACCGTATTTTTTAATGATTCGCTCAAAGAGTCATTCAACTGCTTCTGGATTTGGAATTTGTGTTGTACATGTGGCATCACGACACACGAGTGAATGTTGATTTGATTTTCCATCTTAAAACGTTGAGTAAAACGTGCTTTCTTTTCCACTATTCGCAAAAGTTACATTTTTAGACAGATTATTCAGAATAAATTAATATTTATAAGAGATTACATTCAATTATCTAATATTCAGCTGCGATAACTTGAGTTAAAATTAGATTGGTAGCTTTATCTATCCCTATATGAAAGTAAACAAACAATTGATTCATTCGTCTTGATCTTTTAAAATATTAAAACAAACGTTTATATGCTCTGTTGCGCCATCTGTCGGTAGTTAAAAAAAAGAAATTCTCTTTTTAAAATGTTTTTTGAATTCTGAAGACATTGGGGGGGAAAATGAATATTTCTTATAAAATGAAATTAGAATATCAGAAATATGTAATGCCGTGTATTACATATATATATATGTATATATATCAATGCATTATTATAATAAATAATATTTTGTATTTTGTAGGGAAAATAAATTTGTAATTTAATAACAGAATTTGGGAAAATAAATTGTTAATGTAATTAACAGTTGCGATTTACTTATGTGATAAAAGATGATTTTTAATTATCAAAATTTATTACAGGTTTCTTTTATGCATGTTTAAAAAAAATCGGGATTTTCTCTGTTCAACTTTTTAAAATTTAAGTTATATAATTATTATTTTGGCAATTAATAAAAACAAATAAACCTTCTGTTGGAATTGTCTTTTATTTTACCACATACCATCAGATAAAATAGTTAATTGACAATATGTTTTAAAATAACATTATTAGTACTAATTTGAATGTTTTTGTGAAATATTTCTTCAAATTTTGTGAGTGAAGTTCATTTGCATACTTTATATCAGTATTTTACCAATTCAATTAATAATTTTCTTGCCAATTAAATTTCAATGAAAAATAAGCTGTTTTTACTTTACCCCACCTGACCCTATTAATCAGACAAGACAAAATTTATTACTTCACAATTCTTTTTATAATGCAATGCTATATAATTTTTTTGAAAATGCAAACACGTCATTCTGACGGGCTATATTCTAGTATATAAATAATATAGTATACAATAATATAACATCACATATATTGTACTCTTGAAAAAACCCAATTTTCCCCGGGAAAAATTGGGTTTTTTCAAAAAAAACCCGGGTTTTTGCGAACCCTGATTTAAATGAAGGTAGTATGTCATTTTAACACATCATGTTTTAATATTTTTTTTTTTTTTTTAAATCCAAATAACTAATTTCAATGCTAAAATAAGCGAATGAGTTTGAATTTTAAATATATCGCGAGTGGGGTCCGAACTCTTATTGGCTTATTAAAACTATTCTTTAATTTATGTACTGCTTTTTAGGGTGTGGCCATGGGTGCGAGACCTTCAGTCTCAGGACTGGAGCGATTTTTAAGAGATAGTAAATTCTACTTTATGTACTTAAGTAATAGCAATTTTACTATCAAAAACTCTTTTAATTGCTTTCTTTTACTGTAAGAGATGAATTTTAACCATAATATAAGACATGGCAATCTTCCAGTCTATTTTCATTTGGTTATTCCTAATACTCAGAAACGCTTTCAGTCTTGGCTTTGGTGGACTTCTTGTGCCCATGGGTGTGGCAATGGGAAAGAAATAATTGTATTGGAAAATAAAAAGAAGGTACATTTTAATAGCCAGTGGCGTAGCTACATTTTCTGGCGCCTGGGGCAGGAAGAAATTTTGTGCCCCCCCCCCCCCCCCCCCCCCCCCCCCCCCCTCCAAAAAAAATCACATTATTTTTTCTCAAGACGGAAAAAAAAGTATTTTTGGCTTGTACCGGAAGTAAAAGGCAGCTTCACCCTCCTTGATTTAAGGATTCAGCTAATTTTACACAAACACATGAAACTAAAATGCATGGAACCCGATTATAGAAGATTTCTAGTTTTTGTCAATACTGAATTTGCATGGAAATTTCAAAATTTCCATGTTCACGGATCCGCTATTGTTTTAAGCGTATGGAAGTAGCAGCATTGAAAATGAATTGTCAAAAAAACACATTTGCTACAGCTCCTAAAATTATCCTGACTATGGAAAAAAACGGCAGCCACCCAAGAATTTCAAATTGCTATACCATTTTTTAAGATAGAGGGGAAACCAAAAAAATTTCTTGAACCCTTCTATCAAGACTTAACGATTATGCAAGAATTAAATTTGCATTTATAATTTTTTGTACATTTTTATTTTAGTTCGAAATTTTTAAGGGGCCGCCATTTTTAAACTGGAGGGCGGATCCATATGTCCAACGACTTTGATCGAGATCTTTATGAACCCTTAACATATGCTCAAATACGAGGGCAGTCACATGACGGTAATCAGATATTTATAGAGAGAGATACAAACTACACTGATCAAAACAATTAAAGGATATTGAGGTTGTGGATGAATCTTACGACTGGGAAAATGTTTAGATGATTAATACAGGATCAACAAACATAGTAGACTCTAAGAGAAAAAAAATTACACATATTTGGCAGAAAAAATTGATTGTATTGAGCATTTGGTTACAAAATAAAAAAACACAATTTGTGCCAGGGGTCGATCCAGGCAAAATTTGGGGCCTATTTAGGGCCCTTTCACAAAAATAAATTTAACAAAATGGGCCCCTTTACAAAAATAAATTTAACAAAATGGTCCCCTTCACAAAAATCAATTTAATAAAATGGGCCCCTTCACAAAATCCTTTTAATAAAACAGGCCCCTTCACAAAATTCTTTTTAATAAAATAGGTCCCTTTACAAAATTACTTTCCATAAAAACTTACTAGTACTATTTATTTTTAATTTGTTAGGTTTTAAAGTGTGATTTGTAAATAAAAACAGTTCATCAGGAACAAAAAATTTAGCAAAAGGGTTTAAAGAAGTTTTTGTTAATAAATGCTTACTTCCAATATGAGTAACTAAATTCCAATTTTCATTAAAAAATGTTATTTTTCACAAAAATATAATAAAATTCACAAAATGGGCCCCAAGAAAAAAAACCTGTATCGACCCTTGTGTGCATATGAGGAAAAAGAATAAAAAAAGTGTTTCCTTCAAAGAAAATCATTTTTAGTAGGGGTATGGTTTCCCCGGACGGCCAGCAACGTTGTACACCTTTGAGGCATGGAGTCAATGAGGCTATTAATGAGGAACTGCTGTGTTCCACTCCTCCAGAAAACATCTTTCCAGTTCTTGGACAGCTTGTGAGGTGGTAGGTGACTAGCAATTCGTCTGCCTAGAATGTCCCAAACTTGCTCTATTGGGATCATGTTCGGAGAACCCGCTGGCCATTCCAGTCCTATGAGTCCTTCCTCAAAAAAGAAATCATCCATCAAGTGAGCACGATGTGGCCTGCAATTGTTGTCCATTAACATGAAGTCATCACCAATTGCTGCAGTGTAAGGGAATACAATAGTTCTGAGGATCTCTTCCCTATATTGCTGACCGGTAAGAGCTCCATTTTGAATGACGTGGAGGTCGGTACGCCCATCACTGGAGATGCCATTATAGACCATCATTTCCCCGCCGCCAAATCTGACAATTCCTTGCACGAACGCAAGATTGTTTCTAGTGCCGCATTCCCTTCAGATGAAAATACGTTTATTATCAGGATGAACAGAAAAACGGGACTCATCAGAGAAAAGAATATTGAGCCATTCATTTCTCCTCCAGTTCAGATGCTCTGTTGCCCACTCCTGCGAGTGCCACAGTGCCTTGCTGTTAACGTAACATATATACCATTGGTCTGCGAGCAAACAGACCTACAGCGTGTAGCAGGTTTTGGACAGTTTGAGTCGAAACTGTGGTGGAACTCAGTAGCCGAGCAGAAGAGTGGTATTCATTATTCGTAGTCTCTGAGCCGTTAGCGTTAAATATTGATCTTCATTGGGCGCTGTTGCACATCTACGACCTTGCCCTGGTCTTCAGCCTGCATTTCCAGCCTCCGAAAAACGGTTCCAGATCCTGGAAATCCCACTTTGTGAAACTCCAGTAACTTCTGGTACTTCGACTTATGTTTGTCCCCCATCTAACCGACCGACAACTCTCCAAGCTTCTGATTTGGTTAAATGACTTTGTTGTGACATCGTGTTCATCGAAACAAAGCACTTACTGAATGTCGATCATTGTTTTCCGCTTTGTCCTTCAGTAAGTTGAAAGCCAAATTTCATTCGCTGCTGCTAAAGTGTCGTTTTTGACATCAAGCTCAAAATTTGAATACTCCGAAGTTTGAAAATGAGAAAAATTTGCATTAGTGACCCTCTTCTTCCATTTTCACAAAACAAAAAAAAATTCGCTTATACCGTTATTTTATATAAGGCTTACAATATCAATTGTTTTGAGCAGTGTATATATATAGATGTAAAGAATAAGAATTAATATCCTTTTAAAATTCAAAATTAAAATTAAATTTCAAAAATTTAAATTAAAATCTTTAAGTTATTTTTTCTAACTTTAAATCTTATATTCTAAAATCAGTTTTACTCCTTGTAACTTTGTTTCTCAGCTCAACATTTATTACATTCACCACTTAATTCAGAGAGTAACTTAAGATTGATAATGCTGATGTTTGGACAATTCTCTTTCGTTTGTGGTTAAAACCTTGTATGTGACAGATCCCGGGAATTTTGCAGATCTTGACCACATGTCAATCGAGAGCCAATTAACCTTTTATACCACAACGGTACTTTAAAGTACCATTAAAATAACTTGTTATAAAATTAATTTAATACACAGATTAGTAATAATACAGTTTAGAATGAGTTATAGATACTTTACTTTATCGTGTTCCAAAAGGATGATTTCATTTGCCTTTGCATCTTTTCAGCTTTCTTGACGTTGAAAGATTGTGTGTAAAGGGGGGGGGGGGGAGTTTCAGTTCAGAAATATTTTTTTATTTCTATTGTAAAAATATTATATTTGTACATGTCCTAATTCTGCAAATACAAAAAAAAAATATTTTAAATAAAATGTTTGAGTGGAGTTATAAATATTGTGCAAATCCTTATACATTCAAATGAAATTAATTTTAATTGGCAGAATCCTTATAAAATTTATTAAATGATAACGTAAATCGTCTAATCTAGTTTTAAAAATTAACAAAAAATGCTTTAAAAGATGAAATTTTCACGAATTCAGTTCATCATTTGGGACATAAAGGGTTAAAGTAAATGTTCCACCCAAATTGATACCTTCGCCTCTTGCTGGAAAATATTGCCAATATATTAGCACTGAATGTGCGTGAAAAAGATAAGATTTTGCCTCGGATTTTACCCATTTGAGATGCCTGTACAACCTACGACCATGTAGGTCCCGAAATTGACGTGAATGGCTCATAATGACGTAAAGAGAGCTTTTTCCGGCCGTTCACTCCATTTAATTTCTAAAAGTCGATGGATCGGAGATTATATGACATGCAGACAAATTATTAAACATTTCCAAATTCTAAAAACATAATTAAAAAAGTATTTTATCAGTTTAATCGAATATTATTAGTGTGTTTTGTGGCAAGAGTCCTGTGATATGAGTTAAAAGTTCGTCCACAAGGGTTTCTCCTCTTTATTTATATTTAAAAGTATGTTTTCTAAAGAATAGACTTACCACAATTATCGAACATTAATGGCGCCTTCTTTTCTAGGATTCTATGAGCCAGATTTCAACGGGAATTGATTCATTCAACTTAGCTTACGATTTTCTTGCAGTTTTTAGCTGCAGTTCTAGTGCAGGAGGTGCATTCTCATCTCGGATTCTATGGACTCAATTTCAACTGGGTTTTGCTCATTCCACTTGGTTTTCAATTGTCTTACAGTTTTTAGCTGTACTTTCCACCGCCAAGGGACATTTTTATCTCTAGTTTCATAGGACCGATTTCTGCGGAATTTTTTTCTTTCAACTCATCTTACAATTCTCTTTAGATTTTCCAGCATGTGTGCAGCATGCCTGTTATATGGGGATATAGGCAGCGGGGATCCATGCCGGAGATGCATTTTGAAAGAAATAAATTTGAATGGAGGTCTAAGTGGTTAGAGATGCATGCGTAGCACTCCGGTCTATGCTGTCAAAGACAGTAGGGACCCATCCCAGAGGTGTTCTTTTGATACCAGAAATGTCACTGCCTTTTGACTTATAAATTGGAGGCTAGACAGTTAGAAACATCCGTCAGTGATTGACAATTATCGATCTCTCCATCCCTGCCTGCCCCCCCACCTTCACCGAATTTCTTCAAAACTTTCACACAGACACACACAAAAAAAAGAAAAGGTCAACAATTCTTATTTATTGTCAAAATATGTGAAATAATTCCAGTTTAAACCTCCTCTCAA
Organism: Maratus speciosus; assembly: GCA_963932465.1. Lineage (NCBI taxonomy): Eukaryota > Metazoa > Arthropoda > Arachnida > Araneae > Salticidae > Maratus > Maratus speciosus. The sequence continues at coordinate 338,405,472 of OZ010797.1, read as the reverse complement.
TTTGACGCCCCCTATTTAATCTTTTAGTTCCTCAATTCAGGTACATCTTAGATACCAAGTGTGTTGAGCCATCCCTAGAAACATTTTCAGAAGTTTTTTCTATCTTCATTATTTGAATATAACAAAATATCTTACTAAAGAAAACATTCACACATACACACATAAAAAAAAAATCAATTCAAAATATGTCAAATAATTTCAGTTTAAACCTCCCCTCAATTCCGCGCCCCGTATTTAATATTTTTGCAACTCAATTCAGATACAATATTATATTAGGTACCAAGTGTGTTCAGTCATCCCTAAAAACATTTACAGAAGATTTTTCTTTCTTCATTATGTGGATGTAATAAAATTCTTACTTAAGAAAACATTCACATGTACACACATACACAAAAAAAAAAAAAAAAAAAAAATTCAACAATTCTTATTTACTGTCAAAATATGTGAAAAAATTAGGTTGAAACTCTCTCAATTTGGCGCCCTTTGGCCATCGGTGCCCGGGGTGGATGCCCCCCTTAGCTACGCCACTGTTAATAGCAGGTGGTTAAGAGGGGGGTGGGCTAAAGAGTGGTCTGGTAATTTATTAATGTTGACAGTAATTTTGTTCATGTTCTAAAATGTATATATATCAAGTTTCGTGCAAATGAGTCGAGTCAAGAAGTGTGTAACGAGCATACAAATCAATAATTACTTTTTAGATATATCAAAATTTTCATTTTACTTAAAATTTTACGAGTCAGCCTGACTCATAATCATAAAACTATGGGTCAGCCAGAAAAAAAAAAGTTGTGTCAGTTTTCAATAAACTACTAATATATAATATATTAGTTATATATATTATATTATTATTAGTTTATTGAAATATACCTATACATTGACATATTGCACCCATACTGATAAGTGGTATAATTGAAAACTTTCATTGGTAGCTAGTATAAATAAATAAATATTATAATTAAAAACAAAATGTGCCTGTTTTTCATTTTCTCAAAACCCATAAAACACTTTCAGATGTAGAAAACTGGCAACAGTTTTTGTCGCACATACTCAAAGGCATCAACACTGATTAGTTTTTCCAATAAGTCATGGAATGATCAATTAAGTATAGAAAATATTAAAATTGAAAGAAGTCAATCCTTTATAAATACAGGTTGTAATTGAATTCTTGTAAGGTCTTTCCCTTTTCTAAATTGGCAATTAAAACAATCCACCATTTCTCAATTATTTTTATTGTTGCTAAAGCTAGCAAAAGAACCCCCAACATGTTGTGCACGGATTTTGATGATTTTAAAGTATGTTGTATGATACTCTTGATTATTCTGGTGAAAGGTTTTCTTCAAATGGTCCTTAGTTTTTGAGAAATTGAGGGTCAATGTTCAGCATTATGTTTCAAATACCTATTAGTTTGATCAGTGTATGTGGACTTCATAGCATGGAGGTAACATGCATGCTTACTTGTCAAGGAGTTTGTGCATTCGATGCCAGGTTGAGGCTTTTTTTCTTTTTTAATTAATTCTATACTTTTTCACTCTACAAGTTTTAAGCAGAATTGTGAATTCTGCAACTTTGAACTTTTTGATATCTTAAAAAAATTAAATTTACCTTTATGAATTTTCCATAAAAGTTAATATTTTTTTTCTGAAATTTCTAAACTAATATTTCTGTTGACTAAACCAAACTAATTTATGTCTTGAAATTTAATTTTTTTCGCTTTAACTTGCAAAAATTAACATAATTTATATTCTTTAAATACTGGATATGGGATAAATATATTAAAAAACACATTAAAAATTCATACAGCATTTCTTATATTCTTCTGTTTCTCTTCAAAAGAAACTAAACGAAATCAATAAAAATGAAATTTTATTTCATTTGATATTATCGTGAAAAGACCAGCCAGACAATTTAATTTTTTTTTTTAATTATTATTATTTTCTATATATCGCATGTTTTATCTCATTAAAATATGTGATATATATTATCACTTTTTGCAGTTTTAGCTGAATTTTTATGTATCACATGGACCGTGTTTTTATTTGTTAGAAAAATAAAAGAATTTTTAAATATAATCTGTCACAAATATTATATTAAATATAAAGGGGGAAAAAAGGTCTTAATTTATGTCTAATAATAGTAACACCATAAAATGTATATTCCCAAAACTTCAAAATATATACTAAAACCACTTTAATTGCTTAAAAGACGTTGACGTCTTTTAAGCAATTAAAGTATTTTTAGTATATCTTTTGAAATTTTTGGAATATGTATTTTATAGTATAATCTGTCATTTTTTATGCAAAAATCTGAAGAACATTGTACTCTTGCATGGATTTTTAAAACCTTTTTCTATTTTGCAACATTGTCTCTGCAATTCTTCTATGGGGAATATGGGAGAAATGAGTTGCATTAAATGACAAAATTTAAGTGCAAATTTTTTTTTTTTTTTTTTTTTTTTCTATTTTTGCAAGTAAGTGCTGAAATCCATATCACAATTTAGATTATCATCAAGAATATCTGAAGTCTTCTATGAGAAAGTTTTATAAGTATTTTTAAATGGTAATTTATCTTCTTCTTGTTTGCATTAAAAAGCATAATTTATATGATACAATAGACAGAGAAAATGGCAGTGCAGTGGTAATAAGTTTCTTATATTCTGGAAACATAAAGGACACACTATTTTCAATGTGTTTGCTCTCATATACAAATTTGCAAACTGCTATCGTTGACAAATTTATGTTCAATAAACAAGCAATTCTTTAATTTTGTATCCATGAAAGTATTTCATGAAATGCTTTTAACATGGTGAAATATTGTGAAATTTTAGAAAAATATGGGTGGATAATTTCAGTCTTTGACGTGCATCTTCTTAACCTTTTAACTGCCGCGAACTGCTATATCCGTTCACTAAGCTGTAGGTTTCACTGCAGCAGAAGCAATATTTAAATTAATATAATTCTACAGATAAACCCCAGTTTTGAAAAGTTAAGTTATGATTATAATTCTCAAGGCTTATATGGCATACGTTATCAAAAATTTTATACCATGTTGGAAAAAACATCTTTTTTAACATTTTTAATAAATTACAGATAAAAAAAAATTACAATTTTGCTTGGCGGTCAGGGGTTAATGAGTGAAAATGATTCTTAACAAGTAAAAAACTTGTCTGTTCAAATAATAATGAACAGGGGTCCTGATATAATATATTGTTAGATATATTTAAACTTATTTGTATAATAAATGTATACTTTGAAAAGTAAATTAATGTCTTTTTTGTTTTTGTAGTTGGTTTCGCTCATATTCTGAAGGAGATTATGCCAGATCTGGAAATACTGCTACAGAAACTGTTCATTTACCTGCTGGCCCTTTAACAATGTTTCCACATAATCTAGAACCATATTTAAGAGAGCTGGGATTGCCTACTACATTAGAGAAAGGTACTGTTTATTTTTCATTTAATTAAAATTTATGTGCTTTTAGATTCCCTCAAATCTATCCAGATGTTAATAAATTTACTTTGAGTTAAGTTTTCAGAAAAAGGATTGACCTTTATAAAACAATCAATAATATAATAGATATAGATGCACTTACGGAAAACTTAACTTATTGAAAAATTGATGAGCTATGATTAATGTAATTTTAACATCCTTAAAAAAAAATTTTTTTAAACAATATGTATAGAGACAGGCACAATAAGCTTTATTTATATAATGATAAAAATATACAATAATAATATTTTTTTTTCATTGTGTACACAGTATACACACACATATATCTTCCAGGACAGTGGAAGAAACCAACAGAAAACAAAACAGACGTTTACAATTAAAATATATTAGTTATATAAAAGAATTAAATTCAAAGCATAATTATATGAAATCTAAAGTGGAAAACTTAATATTTAAAATAATATTTTTTGAAAAAAGGGTTATTTTTTAATATTAAACATAAAGTTTGGCAGGTATTTATAGGTGATGGTTTTTACAAATTTAGGTGTAAGGAAATGTTTTTTCAGTGTTTATGACATTTCTGTTTAAAAAAGTACCTACCAATTCTTTATTTATCATATAAAAATATTTAATTTTTTAAAGACTATTATGCAACACATTAAATAAACAAATTTGTCTTGAATCTCATTCTATTGTTATTTCTACTAACACGTGTAGCTGAATGCTGATTTTAAAAGACTAATGTTCTAAAACGTTTTGCATAGGTATTACCTCATTTATTGTTATCATAATATGTCATATTTTTACCCATTTCTTTCATTTTCACCTTATCTTGTGCATCTACAAGGTATTTATTCTCTTTTCATATTAGTTCCCTTGATAAAATGCATGTAAATTAAAAACACTGTATTTTATATAAATAATTGTAAAATAATTTTCATCCTGCAGCTGGTAAATGTTTCATACTTATTATCAGATAAAGACTTTTTTTTATATGCTGGTTAAACTGAGTAGATAACTTTTAATGGATTTTGTGTATTTTCGATAAAATGTCTGATTCGGGTATCCAATGATTGAAAAGCTGTAGTCAGGTACGTCATGTTAAAAAACTGATGCCATTATTAATTTATCATATAATTAATTTTTATAATATAATTAACTTTACTTTAGGCTATCTATAAGAAAAATGCATTTATTCTATCCTATAAAGTTGCAACTTATTTAATTTTCTAAATTCCTGAAGAATAACAGCTTCTTCTGCTTGGAAGAAACTTGCCAATCCTGATTTATAAGGATTTTAATTTTTCCTTTACAGAAACTCTAGGCATGAAAACATGTTGAATCCTGTCCCATCTATTCCTATTTCAATTATCGTTAAAGGCATGGGCATTTGGGGCAACCATTTCGGGGCCCCTACCAACAACATCATCAGAAAGAGAATGGTTAAAAATTTATTGTAACAACTTTGTAGCCCATTGTTTTCAAGAAAATTTCATTATTGGCACCAATCTTTGTAACAAGGCAAATTAAAACTATTGATGATGACCAATTTGGGGCAGTTTTCTTTTAGACATCTTATAAGGATATACGCAGAGTTTTTCTTTCATTGGTATTTAAAATGTGTAATTTGCAAATAAAACACGCTTACTTAAAAAGAAAATAAAAAGATTATAGATAGAAGATAATAAAAGAGATAGCTAATTAATAAATGCCTAGTTTGTATTCAAGTAACTAGATTTCGTCTTCTCTTGCAAAAATTTTTCACAAAAATATAATGAAATGAATATTTTTTCTCTTTCTTTCTCTTGAAATAAAGACCGGGGGGTGGAGGGGGGGCTGCAGGGACACCTGCAACTTTTTTTTTTATGTTAGTTCTGTGTAAATTTGGTCAGTAACAAATTAGTGATTTAAATTTTATTCCTCTATTTTATTTTTATTTATTTATTTATTATTATTTTTTTTCCTGTAGGTGTCATACATTTAGTTAAGGATCATGAAGTGTGTAAAGCTGGAGATGTGTTAACTCCTGAAACGGCTAAAATTATTGTAAGATGTTTTTCAAATTTCTTTTTGCTAATGGTTATCAATTTTCTAATATAATTACTTCTTTGATTTTTGCTATGTGCTACTTTTTTTGTTAAATCTTGAATTTTGTTTAAGGTTTTTGACTTAATCATACTCACATGTATATCAAGTTGCAATTTATGTATGGGACATTCTCACAATCTTTTGACTTTTAAGTCCCTTAATAATAATTTTTATTTTAGTACATATTCTTGTGGGATTTTTTATTTCATATACTGGGGAACATCCCTTTGCATGATTGCATAACAATATTAACGAGATAAATAAGTTTTGGACAATGTTGGGGGAGTCCAAATACCAAGAAAACTCCTATACCGTCCCGTGTCCCTGATGCTGATTTTTAAGTTTGGAGCTGTCTGTATAAAATTGTTTCAATAAAAGTAATTTGATGTAATTTTTTTCCGAAACTAGGACAATTGTTTTATATAAATATGTAGTAAAAAAATAACCTGCACACATTTTTACGGTTGATATTATTTTTTGAACTCTGCCCCTGGGTTTTAGATTCCTTACCATCCTTCTTGGTAAACTTATACAGAAAATCACTTCAGATGCAGCCACAGAATTTTTTTCAAGTTTTTTCTCATGCAGAAGTATGCTAGAGAAAGAATGTCTAAAATTCTTTAACAGGAAATTTATTGCAGAATTTAAATCAGTATTTAAATATCAATTTCAAGCATTGTGGTTTTATTGGTAGTCTTACCGTTCCCAAGGTTTATTCCTGCACTTTTCGAGGTAAATTAAAACTCGTAAGTTTAACTTAAACCTCATTTAAATAAAAAAAATTTCGCTGCTGACCATTTTTTCTTTATTTTGAATCATTAAGGCATTCGTCTAACAGATTAGAATGTTGCTTTAGCAAGTTTGATTTCACCAGATTTTTATTCCCAAAAGTCAAAAGATTGTGAGAATGCTCCATATGTATATGTATTTATATGTTTAATATTTTTCATTTTGTGGCCTACATTTTCTGAAACTTATTTAAAAGTTTCTAAAAAATTTCTTGAATATTTTGTAATTTCTTTTCCATTATGAAGAATTGAAACAGCTTTGTATAAATAGGATAGTTGTGAAACTGTTTCTCATTGGTAATTCTTTTTCTAGTAGGCACTTTAAACTTTAATCAATGCTGTTGTTTGTAAAATTTTATCCATTATGCTTATTTTAATCATCAATCATTACATCTATTTTAAACTATATGAAAAGGGAAAGAAAGGTAGAAAATAAGAAATATTAGTTGCGTGTTTTTGAAGTTTGTTTTTTATCAACCAATTTCTGTTTTATTCCATATCCATCTAATCATATTTTATACTACTGTATGAAGCAAATTTTCAGGAATCAAAAAATTTTTAAATTTCAATTATTATAGTATTTTTTTTTCTTTTTAATTACATATAAAATATATGTACTATATTCAGACCTGCCAACTGCTATGAAAAAATCGTAGTTGCTACAATTTGTTAATCTAAAAATCGTATAAAAATTTTCAAAGGAAAAAATTTACTATATTGAGTTGAAAGACTAAAATCTTATTCCTTTTACAAATGTCAAAAGATGGCTGAGTAACACGAAAAACCAACCAACCAACCTCCAGATTAATTTAAATTTTGCGTGCTACAATTTCTCATTTTCAAATGTTGGCCGGTCTGTATATTATTAAAGAAAGTAAAGCCATTGATTTTTTTTTTTCTGAAAGACATCAAAGTTGCAATAAGAAAAAGTTCCAGTGTTGATTTGGTTTCTTAAGTAACACCTTTATTGCTAAAAAGTGTTTTGTGATGATGTGCATGACCTTGCAGTCAAGATTTTTTTTTAAATTATTATTCGTTACATCGAAAAAGGTTCGTTTTAAAGGAAAAAAGCCCACCAACATAAGAGAATATATTTAAATGATACCATGAAACAGTAAGGTAATTTTAGGTGTACTGAAATTTGTTATGCCAGGCAACATTGGGCATGCCTACTAGCCTATACTAATAAAGTAAAATTTCACTTTGTGTGTGTGTGTGTCTGTCTGTCTGCGATGGATAGTGAAATATATCGTACTTGCAAGTCTTAAAATAACCCTTTCAAAAAAATTGATTACAAAGTCTCAAATTCTTTTTTGTTGTTTTATGAAAAATGAATTATGCCAAATTAAACATCATACTTTTCTGACAAATATGCTGTCTTCAGTTCAAAAAAAATATTTATATTAACCTTTTGAATATATTTATTTTTCATATGCATTTTATGCAATCTTTAAAAATCCGTATCAGTGCTTCTGATCAAAATAGGTAAAAAAATTTAAATACGCTGGCCATATCTATGTTCATTCCCATTTCAAAATCTGCAATCTGTTTTGAAATATACATATATTAACGCTTTGCAGAAGTCTCTTTTGTGATTTTTTTCCCTGTGATTTTTTTAATTGTGCATCGGCTTCATAAATGAAAATACAAACAAACCAAAGACATCTAACTCACATCTATGTTTATTTACGGTTACAACGAAGCCTATGGTTTGAAAAATGCGAACCCTTCCAAAAAAGTTCTTTTCCATACTCTGTTTTGAGATTTATGAAATCTTTATAGATATGAAATAGGGTGTTAAGAAAATCTGTTTTTTTCCCCTGTGTTGAAATGCAGAATAGCTACCAATAGTTTTTGGTTTCCAAAACAATTAAACCTCTAATTGCTGTCATAACCTACGTTTTCAAGCTTTAATTAATTACAATTATTAGTTAATAATAAAATAATAAAAACTGCAATAAGTTTAATAATAAAAACTGCATTCCTTTGTATTAGTAGCATACAATAATGCTATATACATTAATATTTTGTAATAATTATATAAAACCATATTAAATACTACTGATATTTACATTTATCATTTATTAAAATTATTGACAACTGCGTTTAATATTAAATTGTTAACACTGCTTAAAATCAAGAATTATTAAACAATCAACTCTCTAATTAGGAAAATAATATACATTTTTATACTTTAATTACTAAAATTATAATTAATAATATACACAGTAAATAATTATTATTCATTAGTTGGTAGCACAAATAACAAAACAAATATCATTTGCAGCTCATTTTGCATTACTGCTAATCATCTAAATCTAAACTTACGCACATGTATGTGTATGCTAACCAAAAAAATTATGGAAATGAGTTACACCCATTCATATACCCATACAGAGTAAATATAAAAATGGCTAATTATATCTGAAATCCTGAGAATATTAAATAGCAGTACTAAACACTCGGTAGGGATTATTAAAAAAAAAGGTTTTTATGCCTTTTTAATCCCTAACTAATTTCTTTATTTAATGTATATGAGTTTGCAAGTAAAAAGTAAAAACATTTATTCAACCTCTACCAAAAAAAGCTCTTTCTGTGCTAACATTTTTTTTTTTTTTTTTTTTTTTTTTTTTTTTTTTTTTTTTACCAATTGTTTTAAATGTTGTTTTATAATAATTGTTGAGTAGTTGTCATTCTTTCAACTCCAGTTTCTATAAATTTATTATTGCAAAAGTAGAATGAGAAAATAGCATACTGGCTACTTATTCTTTTACTTGCAGACACTTAATATACTTGCTGTGCTTATTTTATATAAAAGAATGAATATTTTGATTAGTTGAAGGAAATTATGACATTGCAAATTAGATTCAAATATAACTTATAAATAAAATGCTTTTATGCCTACAAACTTACCATACATAATTTTTTACAAGTCTAAGCTTAAAAAAATTATTTGAAGCTTTTTGTTGTTTATTCATAAGACAAAATACCTATAGAAACTTTCCAAATTATGTTCATCTTAGATTTTAAAACTTTTTTATGTAATTTTAAATATTTAGAAAATTTATGATTTTAATCAATTTTTTTTTTTTTTAATCATTTGATTACAATTGAAGAACTAAGTGGAAGAACGTGTTAAGTAACAAAAATTGCATTTGAAGTGAAAGTTTATGCTGTAAATTTTAATGATTTATTTTCTGTTTGATACCATGCGTTTAAAATATTAACAGGTATGGTACTAAACTCTCTCAGAAAAAGTTATGCATATTTAATTTTCAAATATGAAAAATTATTAATATTATTGACATTAGATCTGGGCCTTAAATCGATTTAAGAGTTAAATCGATTTAAAGCTTACATCGGAAATCCGATTTAACCATTGGTCTTAAATGCATTTAAGCTAAAATCGGAAATCGCGGTTTAGCTAATGTCACATCGCGATTTAGCCATTGGCTTTAAATCGATTTAAAACAAAATACTGATTCAGAGCTAACATCGGAAAATCGATTTATCTACTTTGATGTATCTACCACTTACATGGCAAGCTGGTGTTAAATCGATTTAGGAGGATCTGATTTAAGCAAACATCGCAAGCCTCAATGCTTTCCGATTTCAGGAAAACAAGGCAAGCTGGTGTTAAATCGATTTAGCAGGATCTGATTTAAAAGAACATCGAGCCTCAATCTTCTCCGATTTAAGAAAATAATGATATAAGTAAGAATTGATATTTATTTATTTTGTAAACAAGATTCAGAGTTTAAGAGATTGGAATGTATTTTTCAGAAATTAAGAACTTATATAGTGGAAAGTTGAAAGGAAAAAGTAATGTTTAAATCTTAAAATCCAAATTCATTGAATTTCAATTTATATGCTAATGCAATCTTTTGATGATAAATTAAGTTTTCACATATTTGAGTAATATTGCAATATGTATTTTTTATTTTCCAATATTCTGTAATTAATTAAAATGTTTTAAAGTAGAATCCTGCATTGTTTCAAAAGATTGTTTTCCTAAAATTCATTCTGCATTTATATGATTAGAAATAATAATAATAAAGTTTTATATTTAAAATCCAAACTCATCGACTTGCAGTTTATATTTTTATGTATTCTTATGATGAAAAATTCATTTTTGACATGTTTTAGTAATATTTTAACATTTATTTTTTATTTTCTATTATTTTGTAATTAATGGAATTATTTTAAAATATAGTCATGCATTGTTTTGTGTATCACTATTTGGCCGTGATCCACATAAAATATTTTTCTTTTACTAATAATATTTTTTTCCTGAAATTGATTGAGTATTTATGGTTGGAAAAAAATAAATTTTCATATTTAAAATCCAAATTCATCGAATTTCAGTTTTTATTTTTATGCATTCTTTTAATGAAACATTCATTTTTCACATGTTTGGGTAATATTTTAATACATATTCTTTATTTTCTATTATTCTGTAATTAATTAAAATACTTTAAAATAAGTCAGGCATCAGGTTTGACATCTGATTTCAATGCCAGTCACATGGATTGAGTATCTTGCTGAAATTGATTAACTATTTATATCCAAATTCATCCATTTTTAATTTATATTTTTTTTTTGCATTATTTTCATGAATTAATTTTCATGTGTAAGGGTATTATGTGAATATTTGTTTTAATTTATTATTATTTTGTAATTAATTAAAAATACTTTAATGAAGTTCTGTAATGAGTCAAGTAACTTTATTTTTACAGCAGAATGAGGGAGGGCTGAAGGAGGCATTCATTAGATTTTTCTGCAGATCTGCGATTTTCTGCTTTTTTTGACATTTTGTTATCATTAAAAAGAGATATATTTTAAGATTATATTTTATTACTAATCTTAAAGGATGGCAACGGCCGCGAAAAAATCAGCAATTTCAGTAATGTGCTCCAAGGCTCACACTTTCAATCCTTCTCCATCCGCTATATAAATGTCAGCATTTATGTTAAACAAATCTTATTATAATCTAAAAGTTAAAAAGATATAAAATTGCACCTTATTTCTCATATCTCCCCCCCCCCTTTTTTTTTTACTACTTTTCTCATCATGGTAAATGAATAGTTAAATTCATCATTGAATTCTTTTAATATGGTTCTGTTTTACCTGAATAACTTTTTTAATCTGTGTCTGTAAAAAAAAAAGTGTATGTAGGCTGTTAGCAATGAAGTGCTATTTGGGTGGGCGGCTAGGGGAAGTCCCCCCCCCCCCCCTTAAGGAATTTAGATTGTAGCAGGCATAACAAGTCAGACAAAAAAAAAAAAATCATTTTCTTTTATATTACTTCTTATAGAATGAGTTTATAAAATGTATTACAATAGGTCACTAATTTTTAAAATGGAAAAAAAAAACTAGTGTTTTGGGACATTCAAAGTTTTTTTTATGTGTAAAATATACTTCTTTTCAAAATTATTTGAAAAGTTAAAAGCTAAGTATACTAAATAATACAGGAAGGAGGGGGGGGGGCACATAAAGACCGTATTTTGTTACTAAAAATTAAAAAATAGGCTTCCAGATTCTAAAATGTAAAATCGGTGTTAAATCGCGATTTAGCACTAAATTGCGATGTTAGATGGATGATAAATCGGTTTAAGAAATTTCTACATCGCCCAGTCCTAATTGACATTATTAAATATTAATGAATAATGTCCTAAATCCTCAAGACTAAATAGAATATTAGTATTTTAGCTTCATCCTGTGATAGGATACCTCATAACGCTTTCAACGAAAAGATTTAAAAAAAAAAATTAGAAAATATAGCATAACATGTTCATCCACTCAGCTCTTCAATTGTTGACACCCATATATAAAAAAAACTATAAATACCAGACCATATCTACATTCCTTCCCGTTTCAAAATATGCAGTTAGTTTAGAAAAATATGAGTATTAATCCTTTGAAACAAATTAGTTTCCAAAAGTCATGTGTTTTGTTGCTGTTGTTGCTTTTTTCCCCGCCATGTGTAACGGCTTTGGAAATCAAAACACGGACAAACCAAAGATACCAAACCATATTTATGTTAATTTTTCTGTACAATCAGGGCTTTAATTTCAAACAAAAAAAACGAAGCCCTAATATTCTGCTATACTAAACAAGGGTCGATCCAGGCAAAATTTGTGGCCTATTTAGGGCGCTTTCACAAAAATCTATATAATAAAATAGGCCATTTCACAAAAATAAATTTAATAAAATGAACCCCTTCACAAAATTTAACTTTATAAAACAAGCCCCTTCACAAAATTTCTTTTAATAAAATAGTCCCCTTCGTAATATTCTTTTTCATAAAAACTTTTTTTAAATGTGTAATTTGTAAATAAAACCAGGTCATAAAAAACAAAAATTTTAGCAAGAGGATTTAAAGAAGTTTTTGTTAATAAATTCTTGGTTCAAATTTGAGTAACTGGATTTCAACTTTCATTACAAAATGTTACTTTTCACAAAAATATAATAAATTTCACAAAAATAACTTTTAATTTTCACAAAATGGGCCCCGAGAATAAAAACCTGCATCGATCCCTGCTAAAACCAACTTCCAACACACACACAGCGTCACTCCAATACGCATATTTATATTTCATACATTATTTGCGAAATTTAAAGTATGTTTTTTTTTTTTCCTTTAGCAAAATAAAAATTTTAAATATATCTACCTGTATTACTGCATATACTTAACTGTGAGGTATGCCACTTTTTAGGTTATCACTCCTTCTGAATGGAAATTTTCTCCTAATTTTAATGTTAATTAGTCGCAGAATTCTGCAATTAAATAAGCAGAGGTCGATGCAGGTTTTTAATCTTGGGGTCCATTTTGTGAAAATTAGAAGTTATTTTTGTGAATTTTATTATATTTTTGTGAAAAATAACATTTTGTAACGAAAGTTGAAATCCAGTTACTCAAATTCAAACCAAGAATTTATGAACAAAAACATTCTTTAAATCCCCTTGCTAAAGTTTTTGTTTATTTTATTAAAAGGAATTTTGTGAAGGGGCCTGTTTTATTAAGTTCATTTTTGTGAAGGGGCCCATTTTATTAAATTTATTTTTGTGAAAGGGCTCATTTTATTAAATTTATTTTTGTGAAGGGGCCTATTTTATTACTAAGATTTTTGTGAAAGTGCCCCAAATAGGTCCTAAATTTTCCCTGGATCGACCCCTGATAAGGTAATGATTATGATTCGGAAATAGTGTTAACAGAAAAAAGAAAGTTTCAATGCTTTTATAGAAAAAGGCAAAACACTGCTTGATTGCTTTCAATCAGAATAACATACTTACAAATGAAAGTATCTTCGTAAATGTACAGAGCAGAATCTTAGTATGGGCAGCGTTCATGGTGAAAAATAAATAGAAAAATCACTAACGTTATTTTCAAACTCATACACAATACAAGACTAAAAACCTCAAACTGATGCTCGTTGACTTAAAACAAAAGAAAATATTTTTTCAGATTACATATCTAAATAAAAAAATAAATGATCCAATTAAAAAATATCCTACTGTCACAAAAGAAAATCGAACTGGAAGCAAATTCATTGTTCGCTCTCTTGAGTGGTGCCATATCAACATGTGGCCGGCCACCAACAATGCCAGACATACCTAAATCTGCAAATATCACTAGAGTAGAAAAGTGTGATTTCTGTTTCCCCTTCATTCTGATCAAAATAGCATTAAAATGATAAGAAATGGAATACATAATTTTTGATTGGGAAAAGTTCTTTTCTTTTTTCTATATATGAATAAATAAAATTTTGAATGTAAAACAAATTGAGCTCGAGTCTGCCTAAGCCCAAAGACTGATATAAAAATTGAGCCTGTTTCATCTCCATCTCCTATATGTGTGACACATTACGTCACATATAATGTTTTGATAGAAAATAAAGTAAAAACTTGGAGGTGAGAAAGAAAGGAAAGTGTAATTTAGGCTTTGGTTTATCAGAAGCGCATTTGCACTGGGCTCCGTGGCCCTGTATTTATGAACTCCAGTGAATTCCGACCAATATTTAAATATTTACTAAAAATAAAGAAGTGCCAGAAGTGGGCTCCGGTCAGGGTTGCAAAAAACCTGTGTTAATTATTTTTTTAAAACCCAACCTGGTTGTGGGGGTTTTTGTTTTTATAAGCAGAGAGGACAGGGGGAGTCCCTTATTTTTGTAAAGTATCTGTATTAAATTAAGAAATCTTATTATATTTTTATTGATTAACTTAATATACAAGTAATTTGAATTGAAATAACACAAATCAGTATAAAAGTCTGTAAAAAAGCTTTCACTTCTGACATCATATAATATTATATAATAACCAAATATCACATATTTAAAAGTTACTTTAATAGATTACTTTTTATCTGTCTTCCCCACTAAGAACACATTTTTGAAGCAAATCTTTAATCTTTTATTATTTATTAATCAAATAATGCTTGATAATGTTTTGAAGATATCTATGGTTCACTGTATAGAACAGTTCATACTTTGAACATAACACATAGCTGTTACTAAAAATATTTAAATTACAAATGATTTCAATCATCTACTTAACTGATTGTAATTATTTAATTTGAATATTTTGTAATGAAGTTATAATATTTATACAATATCCAACAATGTTTATTTTTATCAACAAACATGCATCTATATGTAATAGGAAATGTTATTTAAGGGAAAAAAAAAAAAAAAAAAAAAAAACAGGTTTAAACAAAGAAACAAAAACCGGTTTATGTGGGTTTTTTGAAGATTTTTTTTTTTTTAATTTACTCATTCAGTAAGTTTTTAAAATATCAATAAAACAATAATTTTGCTTAAAATAATTTCAAATGGTAAAACAAAATTTTAATTCTTTCAGAAAATGTGTGTTGCAAATTTGCATTTCTTAGTCAATAATGATTCTAAAGTGTTTCTGTTTAAAGTATAGGTGAAAACTGGGAAATTGAGTTAGTAGCCAGTGGCCGGTAGACTCAGTTTCATTAGTGGCCACTTTTTAAAGTTAATGGCCAATATAATGTTTCCAACTTCCTTGACATCTGCATAATCTATAATCGTTGTATATATACATATTTTTCTATAAGTCAGAATTTCATACCAGCTAACTATTCATGATAAGAATAGGGAAGCAGTCAAAATTCAAGAAAATTACTTTAAAACCACAGAATCTGTTATATTATTATTTTTAGAATATATTTTTAGATTATTTGTATATGTTCATAAACACTATTATCAATTTAAATTACTATTATTTTCTTTATATAAAAAATAACTAAATCAAGATTCCAACAGTTAGGTGTATACAATAAAAAAAAATAATCAAATAAAGCACAATAAAATGTATTTGGATTTTATTTAATTAGTAAATGTGTTATTAACATACTACACACATTACATACAGCTGAAATCTAAGCTGATGAGTGTATTCCGCAGGATTAAACAGTATCCATTGAAGAAAAATAATCTAACACTGGTGAGCATGTGGCAGGAGTCGAAATATTGAAAATACTGCAATGTCCTTAAAATCCACTTGCATCCAGTGGGGGGGGGGGGGGGGGGATAAATTATTTGAAATGTATGTGGAATCAAAGCTGATGAATATATTTTGCAGAATAAAACTCTATTTCCTGAAAAAAATAATCCAACTGAAGAGCAATGGCGAAAAGCTGAAATATTGAAAATACAGCTAAATCGTTGTAATCTGCTTGCATCCGGTAAGAAAAAGAATTAACCAGTTTTCTAATTAGATGTAACCAAAGTAGAGATGCATATTTCTATGAAAAAAGCTATATTTCACTTGGCGATCGATAACAGATTTTTTATCGCCACTTGGCATGTGGCGACTAGGGTGGCGATCAATGGCCGATTTTTTAATCCCCACTTTTACAACTTTAATCGCCACGTGGCAAGTGGCGACTGCCAATTTTCACCTATAGTTTAAAGTTTTGGGAACAGATTATTCATGACATAACAAACAAAAGAAAAAAAGAGTAACAGGATAAAGAAATTCCAGTGCAGTTGAAACAATTAGTATGTGTTTAATGTTTTGAATTCCGTTTAAGATAAAATAGTACTCTATTTTCAAAAAAATTACAAGGCATTTAAATAATTTAGCTTAATTTTAATCTTCTGGCAGTATTTTTAGTATATTTAAAGCTTTGTATATATGTAATTCATTTAGCCCTTAACCGGAAATGTGAAAATCCTGTGCACAAACAGAACACTTAATAATTTACCAAATAATGAACATAACATTTAATCTTTAATGCATTAACAGGACCAATTCTTTAATATAACAGCATAAAAATAAGTTTTGAATGTCGGAGAGAGAAAATATTAAGGCCAGATATAAATGTTTTTTTCTTCATGATTTGTTACATTATACAAACATCCTTCTGTCAATGCTGATTGCATAAACACTAAGAATTTTTTTGTTGAGGATCTCTGTCCCATCCTTCTAATCCCTGAACCCCCCAGAAGAATCTATTTTTAATTGTGGCATTTATATGTAATTCAAAATTTACTTTTAATGGAGGGTTTATGGTGGCAGAGTGCCTACCCCCTCCTTTGACAAAATAAGAAATTACTATTTCAATTCTCTTTTTTTTTTTTTTTTGAAAAATGGTTATAGGTACTTAATATTTTTTAATTGTTAAATTTCTGTATGGTATTTTGCATCAAAAGAAAAAAAAATAATGCGGCTAAGGTTGCAGACCACAGGTGCATCTGTTCAAAAATCATTCTCAGTCCCTGCCTTTCTTTCTATCAGTTTTCATGTGAGATTATATTAATGTTTATTGTTTAATATTTATTTTTGAAGATAATTTGAAGTTTTTCATGCTTTTTTTTTTTTTTTTTTATGTATACAGAAATTGCTTGGATATGAGATGGCTGAGTTTCATCTAACAATAGATTGTGTGTGGTCTAAAGATGGAACATTCATGCAGCTCACTGAAAATATTGATACTGATACAAAAGAAAAGAAAAAACAAAATAAAAAATTGTCTATTTCTTCAGAAATCAAGGAAGAAAATAATGCAGTTGAAGATGAACAAATGGAAGTAGAACAGAATGATGAAGAAAGCTCTGATAGTGAAGATGATGATGATGAAGAATCTAAGGAAGTTAAAAATGGTGCATCTGATAGTTATTGTCTGCCTGCTTTAGCTCAGTCCGAGGAAGTTGAAAACAGTGCATCTGATAGTTTTACTCTGCCTGATATAGTTAAATCTCCTAAGATTGTCGCTACCACAAGCACTCCAAAAGCCAAAAGTGATGATGTTGTAGAAAATGGGACGTCGGGTATAAAAGAGAAAGACAATACAGCTCCTTTAGAATGCAGTATGGAAGAAGTATCAGAAAAAATTGATGATAGAAATGACATTGAAGAAATATCTGAAGAAACTAATAATAAAAATGATATGGAAGAAGTACCTGAAGAAACTAATAATAAAAATGATAGGGAAAAAATATCTGAAGAAACTGATAATAAAAATGATAGGGAAAAAATATCTGAAGAAACTGATAATAAAAATGGCATTGAAGAAATTGATAGCAAAAATCACATGGAAGAAATGTCAGAGAAGACTGATGCTAAAGCTGAGGAAAATGAAGAAATAGTCCCAACTTCAAAAAGGGGTAGACCACGTGCTTCTGCTAAAACTCCAAGAACTGCTAAAAAACAAACTAAAAGGGACTCGCTTTGTAAAACACCTGATCCTAACACTTCTCAAGACAGCCCTGTATTCAGAGAATTAAGAAACAGATCTGTAAAATTCAGCAGAAAGAAGAAAAAATAAATGTATTTTTTTAATTACTTATGACTTTTTTTATGCTTAACATTGCTCAGAATTAATATTTTTATACACAAACACTGCATGACAAAATTGTTAAAAATCCTTTTTTTTTTTTCAAAAAAAAATAAATAAATCAGATTGCTTTTTTTTTTATTATTAATAATATTATTTGTGTACTGTGCATGTATTTATTTTCTCTGAATAAATATACACATTTTTATTAATTTCATCAAAATTCCTAGATAAGAATTCAAGACAATTTAAAAAATGTCCCAAACGTATTCCATATATCCCTCGTGTTGATAATTGGCCGTCATAAACACAACCAACCAATCAAACATATTCAGTTTATAAACTTAAAATCATATTAGATGAAACAGCACCGAAAAACTGCCGATAAACCACAATTAAATAATGAAACCTTGTATAGATCACTATAAAAATATATTTAAAAAAAAAAAAAAAACACCGGACACGTTTTGAATTGGAAATTTTAACAGCCGAAGTGATGGGGCATTTATTTTATTCCTTGCTCTTGCAATTTAGGTTATATTGTTCAAACTAAGAGAGCTTTAAAGTTCAGTTTAAGCGAGCATTAGAGGTATATGGAGCATTCTCACAATCTTTTGATTTTTAAGTCCCTGAATAATAATTTTTATTTTAGTACATATTCTTGGTTTTTTTTTTTTTTTTTTTTTTTCCATATACTGGGGAACATCCCATTGCATGACTGCATAACAATATTAACAAGATAAATAAGTTTTGAACGATGTTGGGGGTCATACCGTCCTGTGTCCCTGATGCTGATTTTTAAGTTAAGAATGTCTAAAATTCTTTGGCAGGAAATTTACTGCAGAATTTAAATCAGCATTTAAATATCAATTTCAAGCATCATGGCTTTATTGGTAATCTTACCATCCCCAAGGTTTATTCCTGCACTTTTCAAGGTAAATTAATTTTTTTTTTTTTAGTTTAATCCAATGTAAATAACTGTTTCTAAAACTCAATGAACATTGTGGCCATCACTTAGTCTTAACATGATTTGCCTAAAAATAGGTGGTAATTTTCATTACTGTCCCATCCTTACCATCCCTTTTTTCCTATACCTTCCCCTTTTTTTACCTTACTGTCCCTTCTTTAACATTCCTTTAAGACAATTTTGTACTAAAAATATTACATTATTATTTCTTATTTGAATGTAATATTGTTATTATTTCTTATTTGATTGTTCTGTGGGTACTATGCAAATTCATTATAAGTAAAAATTTAGAAGAAAATAATAAGTTTTAGTGGTAAAATGTTAAGGAAGATTAAACTCACAAGTTTAACTTAAACCTCAGTTAAATAAAAATAAAAAAAAATTTCGCTACTGACCATTTTTTCTTTATTTTGAATCATTAAAGCAAACATGATTTGCCTAATCGTCTATCAGATTAAAATGTTATTTTAGGAAGTTTAATTTCACCAGATTTTTATTCCTGAACGTCAAAAGATTGTGAGAATGCCCCATATATCAAATCAAGAGGTCTCTAAATCTTTGATTGCCTCTCACTGTTGAACTTCCAGTCACTGTTTCAATTTTTCCATGGCCAGAATTATTTCTTCCCCTGTCTCTCCCACTCACTTGGATTTTCACGAAGCATTACTTATTTTAAAAAATTCTTATAAACTTGTCATTGATCTCTTATCTTCTTTTCTCTCTTCAACTTGAAAATTACTTTCACAATTCTTTCCCCCTTTCTCTTCTCTCTTTTCATTTTATTATGTTTAAAAAACAAAAAATCTTTTATTTCTGTTGTTTTATTTTTTAATTCACGTTGTTTATTTCCCTTTTTTCTATCATTTTGTCAACACTTTCCTCTTCTGCATGTGCTCCTCTGCGATTGGTGTTTACCTTTCCGCTAGCACCACCTGTCACTCTACTCTCTACCTTTCAGTTCATTTGTGACCTTGTCCCCTTACGGACACGTTTTTACTTCGGCTAATGATGGGTTGTTAAAATTTGCAGCTCAGAACGTGTCCTGTGTGTTTTTATATTTTTATGGTGATTTATACAAAGTTTTATTATTTAATTAAAAACATATTCTACTATTAAATTTAAATTGTTATACATTGTGTGTCATGAATGTAAATTGCTAATTATTTTGAAAGTTATTCAACTTTCCCTTAATGTTTTACTCTAATAATACATACAGGGTTGCTACACCACCTGGAAAAGTCAGAGAATTAGAAAATTAGCCAAATAAGTCAGGGAATTTCAATATTTTTTTCCAAAATTTGGTTGTGATCGCCATGAAAGTTAAAGTTTTTATGCGTAAAAACTTTTTTTCGCCTCTACCGCCATTTTGAATTTATAAAAACAAAACCTAGCCTATAGCCATCGGACGATTAAGCTGAATCTATAGAGATCTCACTCATAAAATCCATCCAGCCGTTGGGATATTTCGAGGGTGTAAAGAATTCCACATACCCAGATACGCATTAAACACACAACCCTTCTTTGGCAGCTGGGTAAAAATAAAATTTAATTATCTTAATGAAGTCTTTGGGATACCAGAGATGAAAATCTTTGATATTTCGAAAAATTCCACAAAAAAAAAGAAAGAAAAAGAAATCCTACCTTCATCTTCTACTATGCCCATTCCCACCGTCCACCATAGCAGATATTTTGCAATTTTTAAAACTCATTATTACAGATTTTAAAACTTTTTACAGCATTGTTTTTTTTTTTTTTTTCAAGTTATAATAAATAATTATCACAAGGCTCAATCCCCCCACTGAAATGTCTACTTCTTTTTTCGCTTTGCCTCCCGTTGGAAATACAATTTATCTGGACATTAGTGCTTTTGTGATACAGTTGAAGTTAAGTTAATGGTGGCTCAATGCACAAATATTGTATAGCAAGTTTCAATAGTTTGTTGGAAGCTTAATTATTAAAGTGTGAAATTCCATTTGTTCCCTCAGAGCAATTTTTATGTAGGGGGGGGGGGGGGGTGGAATAAAAAAAAGAGCTTTTAATTATCATCGGTGTTCAGGAAATCTTAGTGTTTTAGAGTTATGCAGTATTTGTTTTACCCTCAGTGTGTCCACTACGCACTACACTAGAATTTTCGTGAAATGCACCCGGATAAGTTAGGGAATTTCATTCTCCTCTTCTGTGACTAACAACCCTGTATATGTAATCACATAATAAATGCAGTAAAAAAGGCTTGAATTTGTATGTGTATTTCAGGTGATTCAGATTCACTAATGTCATCTCTATCATGTAGACTCCAAGTTTCTTTGTGTTTTCTCCTTGTCACAATCACAACCATTTCTATGCCACATGATTTGCGTATTGTTTTCACTCCTTTTCCAGAAATAGCGTTTTGCTATAAAATAAAGTCAATCAAGTGCTGTTGCGTGCGTGCAGTCCAAGAAAAGTCTCAAGTGTGTCTGAAGAGCAATTGCAATGAACTAAATATTACAGTCTCAAAGCAAGAATTAAAATCTTGAGTTTTTCTGAGTATTGCAATAAGCAAATGCAATTGGTTTATTCTTTATGTGTAGCAATGATTGATGTAATCACATGGAATTATTTTTCTTTATGAATATTTGTGTGGGTGCAACATCTTCCCACCTTATCAGGGCTTTAGTCGTGATATATCCCCTTGAGGGGCGGTGGGATATATTTTATCCCACTTACGATTAATGAAGATTTACACCAGAAAAATTTTATGAAATTTTACTTTTCTAACTTTGGTGGAAAAAAGTCGTAAAATTGCTTTTCCTTATTTTAAAATAAAATTTTTCTAAATTTCCAGTGAGAATTCTGCATTACACAAACACAATTGCTTGCCCCTCAAGGGGTTAAAGGGAGTATTGCGACTTTGGTCACTGGTCTCTTGAATATGGAATTCTTGTATTTGACTGTTACAACTCTGACGAGCTCATCTTTACCTCCATGTACTTCGACTGTATGCCCCATGGGCCAAGAGCCAGGTGGTTCCATAAGTTAGAATTCATCATATTTTTGTATGTTATTTTTGTATGTTAGCTGCTGCAGTTTTCCACTTCAACCTCTGCTGAAAAGAAAAGATGTAGTCGTGTTTCCAGCTCTCATAAAATTCAATTTTCATGTTTTGTAAAAGTTGTCATCGCTTTTTAGGGCTCGTTGTAGCAGATGGGGGCTTTTCAGGCGCCAAGAGCAGAACATCCCCTGTAAGGAAATGTGAGAATGTGATAACATTGATACAGTCAATATCATTGTCATTTAAATGCAGAAGTGGCCGCAAATTGAGTAATGATTCTATTTGTCCAAGTAGCGTTGTCAGTTCTTCAAAAGTTAGGAGTGTATCTCCTATGACTTTTTTGATATGCTGTTTGGTTGAGCAGATTGCAGCTTCCCGAATTCCACCAAAATGCGAGGATGCGGGAGGGATAAAATGCCACTCTATAGAGGTTTGCGTTAAATGATGCGAAATGGTTTCAGTCACCACAGGACAAACTCAACAAAAAAACATAAAGATTAAATAAACACTTTTAGCACATAAATGAATAATTTTAGCCTTTCTATTTCAACGTTCTCAAAGTGAAACACATTTATCATTAATGAGTACTTTGGCTAATTTAAAAAATATATGTACAAATTCAAAAGTAAACTCCTCCTCCTTAGAACTAGAATTTTAGTAGTGAATAAATCCCTTTTAGCCCAAAATTCATAGAAGATTTTTTTTTTTCTGTTTGGTGTGGGGGTTTTAATTACAGTAGAATCTCTTTTATCCGGAACTCTCTGTTAACCGAAATCCATTTTTAAAACATTTTTTTTTTCTAATATCAAATTCCTTGTGTGCAAATCCATTGTGAAAGTTTTTTAAAACTATTATATCCCTTGTGTGCAGGCGGTCCTTCCGACATATAAATATTTTTGATCACCTTTCTTAGAGTTCCTTTGAATTTAAATTGAGCTTCCGTAAGCTACGGAGTGGAACGGAGAAAACGAAAAAAATAGCAATTCTGAAGCTTTTGAATGTTTTGCAAAAGGTTTTGGCATGGCTGGAGCAGCAGAAAGACGGTGATACTGGTGAACTAAATAATATTTAAAAACTGTGATAGAGTTTCAAAGCAAAGTCAATCGGAACTGCGACAAACAGAACATTTTTCCAAACCCTTGTGATATATGTAAAAGGTACTTAATTTCAAAATTAAAATTCAGGTAATTTATTCTTGTTTCTATTTTGCTATTGCTTTGTTTTTATTAAGCACTTGTTACCATAATAAGAAATATTGCATATATTTCTCCTTAATCTTAAAATTGAAGTGTTCTCGATTATCCGAAAGAGGGTCAGTCCTAATTACTTCGTATAATCGAGGTTCTACTGTATTTAATTTTTTTTTCATTATTAAAATCACATTATATTTGCTGCAATCATTACAATGCTAACAAATCATTTGCTTTATTAACATACAGTATACACTCTCATAAATCTGAGACAAGAATCCTGTGTGGGTCGTGTTATATCCGACCTGAATCCAAAAATTTTATTTCAGGAGTCAGATGAAATCGACAAAAAAATTTCGTCAACCTGAAACCCGACTTCGACCTTAATCCCGAAGTGAAAGAAAATTAATCCATATTTTAACAAACTTATGGGAAGGGTAGTCTACAATATCTCTAATATGAATTCTGTCTGTTATGTACATAAATGAATACACATAAATTATCTTTAATATCGAAATATTTTTTTCCTTTGAAAAATGTTCAAGTGTTTCTTTTGGCTATTTTTATATTCAATCGAACCACAATTTACAAAAAAATATTCTTAATGTCACCTAATATAAGTGAAAGACAGAGATTATTTTTCAAGTGGTACGACTAGGATAAAAAAAAAAAAAAAAATAGCTCATTGTTATATATATATATATATATATATATATATATATGTCCCGACCATAACCAAATGGTTGAAGTCAACCTGACCCGAAATGAAAAAAAATGCAACATTGACCCGAATCGAGGTTGCGGGTCAAATAGGGTTGCCCGGCCCAATGCAAGGGCAGATCTAGGGAATCTCCGAGGGGGAAGAGGACCAATATTAAAATTTTGGAAGTTCCTATCCGAACCACACTTCGGGTGGGGGGTAATTTTTTTCATTGCGTGTTGGGTTAACTTCTACTCTTTTTGCTCAAATCAAAAGAAATTTTAACATTTTTTTCTGGTAAAATCCCAAAGCGGAAACCTTTATGTATGGAATAATTTCTTAATATTTTATATAGTAAAACCTCTTAATAGCGGACACCTTTTAGCCGTGGGATTTGTTCGCTATTCAGAAGTAATAGCATGTACAGTAAAGTCTCCATATGAACACTCCCTAATAGCAGACACCTGTATATAGTGAACACTTTTCAATCACCAACACAAGTATTTTCAAATTTTTGCCTCTGAATAGCGCACACGTCCGAATAAGAGACAAATTCGGCGTAGGTGTACGTTATTTAAAAAATTTTACAGTATTTGAATATTGAGTATATGCTATATGCTTATGTTTACTGCTTTTGTCTTCGATGTAGTTTTAAAACAAGACGGAAATTGTACGTCAAACGTGGCAAATGAGGTACTTTTTCGTACTATAGCAAGTTTTATAAATATTGAGATCTTGGTGCTGCAATAACTGTTGCGCTCTTAATGCATAAATACAAAATTTATTACGATTATATACAATAAGTTCAGTAATACGGAAATAGTATGACTCCGTTTTAAATAGGAGTCATCACTATAGTAACCTAGAATCATTACCTATCATCGCATATCATTGAATTAATTACGTATGATAGAATTTAATAGAATAACGAAAACTTTTATTAATATCTTTTTAAGTTTTCATTCAATTTTCATAAAATTTGAAATGATTCGACAAAATTCTGCAACGATTACATACATTAAATTTCAAACCAATCGGTTGGATAGTTTTTGCGCTGTTATATGAAGACAGACCAGACGACGACTATAAATGCTACATTTTTATATGATTATGAATGCACCTAAAAAGACTTTCTTTTTTTGTATCTTTGAACCAAAAAGGTGTGTTTTTAAATTTTATTTTTCAATGTTAAAATATTTTCCCTACAGTGCGAAATCTTCTGACACATTTACAAATTATTTTCATTTCTACATATTAGGAATTTTTAGGTATTCTCATTCAGGTTCCAAGGAATGTAATATATATATATATTTTATATTTTCCTATAAATGACATGCATTTATAATTATAATCAAATGTTAGCTGTTAATTACGTTTTCGAGACTATAATTTTAAGAAAATTCAGTTTAAAACATCAATTTGGAGTGCATTTTCAGAAAGAAATTATACTTTTATTGAACATTGTGATATACCTTCTGTGTAAAAAGTATCCGGAATTGTTAAATAATAATAAAAAAAAAAATCAACATTTATTTTGCCACCTTCAAAGTAGACCTCATCGAGTTTAATGCAATTATGCTAGCGCAGGACCCAATCTTTCATACTTTTTAGGTAGGTAGATTTTTATGGCCTTTAGTTCCTTCTACGAATTTACTTTTATAGCCTCAATTGATACAAAACATTTTCCTCGAAGTGGTAATTTTAGCTTCATGAACAGGAAAAAGTCATACGAGGCCATATCAGGCGAGTACGGCCCTTGGTCGATGACATTAGTTGGGTTTTTGCCCAAAAACTCTTGCAGAACAATAGAAGAAAATTGAGCTGTTTCAAAACCAGTCGTGTGGCGATGTTCAAGTTTCATGCCCAAAATATTAGTCATAATGTCATGAACGGGCTTAAAAGATATGTGAGACATCTTGAGCCAACTGTCTAAAACACATACGACGGTTTTCAAGCACTAGCTTCTTGATTTTATCGATATTTGAGCCGTTTGTAGACGTTGAAGGTCGACCAGAACAACTACCACTTCTCGACCCTATTTGAATGTTTTTACTATTCGTATGCCTGTGTTTTTGGCATGCATGATTCTCTGTAGGTCTTCTGCAACATTTTCAGTGATTTTTCACACGAAATTTTGTTTGACACATTAAATTAAAGGCAAACTGCTTGTTGAACTAAAATTTCCAGAAATCTACTATTCTTTAAAAATTATAAATTTTAATTTTTAATTGTAGAATAATGGTGATTTAAAAATGTATGCATTTTTTGCAAAAATTTTTGGGTCAGGCCAAATTTTACTGATCTTTGAACGGACCAGGCCGCGCAGAGACAACGATTTTCATGCGGTACGGGTTGGGTCAAAAACGGGACTGAAATTTTTGGCCCGTGAAGACTAGGAAGAATGAAACTAGTCCCAGCTCGGTACAGAAAAAAATAAGTTAGGCTCGGCCCGGGAAGAGTAGTGACTAGGCCCGACCCGAGACTTGAGGAAAAAGTATGGCCCGGCCCGAGTGCTGTAATGAAAATACTCCCGAACCCAGACCGCGCCAGTAATGGCTTTCATTCGGGTTGGATCGGGCCCGAACGTAGCTTTTACCTTTTAAACCGGGACTGGAAATTTCGGTCCGTGCAGACCTATGTGAAGAATATGAAGCTCAGATCAGGCTAGATCTGAAAAGAGAATTCTGGCTCAACCCAACACGGTGGAAAAAAGTAAGGTCCGGGACCGGTTCAGCCCTCAAAAAGGGTAGATCAGGCCTGGTCCCCAGTCACGTGAATTAAAATCCGGGCCACGCTTATTTCCTTGCAGATCTTTAATATTGGTTTCCAGGCACATTTTAGCCTTAAATCCGCCAATGGACCGATGCTTGACTCTACCTGAGACCAAAAGCTTTGAAGATTTTTAATTTTTTTAGATTTTAGATCATAGTTTCAGACCTCGGAGCGGTCACTTTTTTAGTCACCACTAATTTTTAGAAATTATTTTTATGGCAGACTTCAAGAATTGCTATAAAAAGCTCAGCACGAAGCGGGTTTCTACGACATTTCCAAGATAAATTAAAAATGAAAACAAGTGGGTAAGTGTGATCACAGATCGCATTGAAGGTTTCGTTTAATATTCCTTTCAAAGCACTTTATCCTTTTGAAAAATCTGCTAGTTCCACATTTCGCAACCATGGGCACACTCTATTCTAAACAAACCTTTATCGGAACGAAACTGCGTTCTGCAACCTATCCGTAGATACATAGTCGAGAGGATCGGGCCCATAGCAACCGATATAGGAAGGCGCTCCCTGGCGGTAAAAAGTGGAACTAACATATGTAAGGCTATGGTGCATAATATGAAAGAGTGGTCAAAGGGCTGTGAAATGATATATCACATGAGGGGTGTCGACAAAAGTTTAAAAAGTGTCCCCCGGGTGAAAAGGAGGAAGGTTAGAAAAATTGGTTAAAATACCCAAGTTAGAGCCCAGAGGGGTAGATGATAGGAAGATATTTTAAATTTTATGATTTTTCGTGTGATCGCAAGTGTTCAGCTATGCAAAATTTTAGGGGCTGAGTTAGAAAGATTGCTTAAAACACACAAATTAGAGACCGAAGGGGTAAATATAAGACTTTTTGAAATTTTTATGATTTGTCGTGTGATCGCAAGTGTTCAGCTATAAGTATGCAAAGTTTCATGTCTCCAACTTAATTAGGGGCTGAGTTAGAAAATTTGCTTAAAATACACAAGTTAGAGCCCAGAGGAGTAAATATTAGACTTTTTCAAAATTTTATGATTTGTCATTTGATATGAAGTGTACAGCTATAAGTATGCAAGTCTCCAACATATATAGTTTCTGAGAACGGGTTCTGTGACGGACGGACAGACAGACAGTAGAGTGAGACGAATAGGGTTTCGTCAGATAAACTAAACCCTAATTATCACAAGTATTTAGTGGTAGTAAATGTTTTTGATTTAATCTCTATAAAAAAAGAGACCGTCTGAGTAGGAATGCAGAAAATGATTAATGAAAATTTTTACTCACAGCAAATCATTAGTGAAAATCTTTTTAGCGCTATGGAGTGAAAAATTTGCTGATTTCGTGACCTTATTGATGACATTCGTGTGCTAATTACCTCATGACTTATTGGATTTCACGATTTATTTCCGAACCATTTAACAAAATTCGATATTTTTTTTATGCGATCGTTTCACCGAATTCTCAATTTTTATTCCGCGATCCTTTGCTGAAATTCGCGATTGTTTCACGGAATTTCCAATTTTTATTCCGCGATTCTTTGCCGAAATTCGCAATTTTTTTCTGCGACCGACTGACAAAACTGATTTTTGTTCCGCGACAAATTCAAGATATTCATCATTCTTTTCCACGGTCGTTTGTAGAAATTCATGATTTTTTTGCAACCGACTGGCAAAATTCTCAATTTTTTTCCGTGACTGTTAAACGATATTAAGAATTTTTTTCCACATTTTTTGAAAAAATTCACGATTTTTTTTCTCCGCGATCTTTAAGCAATATTAGCGATTTTTTCCCCCTGTCGTTGGAGGGAATTGATTCGCGAAATTTTTTGGACTTTACCCATGTGACGTAAACGTAGGTATATAAAAGGAAAACACCAATAAGCGTGCAGAATTTTTTAACACTGCTTCCCCTTTGTCCAATAAACAGTCATTTTCGGAGGCTATATACCTACAGAGGCGTGGCTTTTGCCATTCCTGGGTAAAGTCCATTTCTTAAAAAATCGCGGACTTAATGAAAATTAAAAAATATTCACGTAAGAATCACATGCTGTGAAAGGAGACAAGGAGGAAAAATCCTGCGTAAGATTTTTTATTATGCGGAATTTTCTTATCTTGTAGGTGATTTGCGCAATACCGCACGCTATTTCAAATCCTGCCCCTCAAAGAAAATCCCCCCTCCCTTCCTCAAATAACTCTCGAAATGGCGCCCTTGTGTGCAAATGAACTAAACTTCAGTTAAAATGTGTATAACGAGTTCTCAGACAAGACCACGGATACCAGGTGTACTATGATAAAAGTAGACTGTACTTGACAAACTTAAGTATTGTATTAAATGTATACTACTGTATAGAAACTTTATATATCAGCATATAAACATTTGGTCAGTAAACTTTCATTGGTCGGGAATGTTTGGCGGTAAAAAGAGACAAGGAAAGCCTTCCCTTATCACTTAACTAGGGTTTGTTTACTTCTCTAAATGATTTAAATGAACTCATGCGAGTTGTAATTTTCCATCTGAGTTGAAAAAGTGTCCAGCGAGAATGTGAACCAGGGACTTTGGGCTTAAGCTACCAACGCTCTACTAACTGAGCTATCCTAGACAATTCTGACAGACACAATTCACTCAGATAACTTTTTGATAAAAACATCTGGTGTTTTATCTGAAACAGCTAAGCATAATAAATCGCAGGTAATGGAACTCCAGGAAAACGTTGGATACGTAATTACACTTCATTAATTTAACAAAATTATTCTAATTGGTAAATAAATCATACGAGTTATAATTTCCCAACTGAGTGAAAAGTGAAAATATGTTGAGGCCAGGACATCAGAGACTTAAGCTGCCAACGCTCTACAAACTGAGCTAATCACTGGACAAATCTGGCGGATACAATTCACTCAGACGACCTTTTGATAATAACATCTTGCCCAACACTAGGCAGCTAGTATCTCCAACTCTTTCCAAAGATTGAACGAATTTTTTGAATTTGAGTATATGCTCTGTGTGTGTGTCGCTGTTGTATATACACTGGTGTGCAAAGATTAAGAACGAGAGGGTTTTTCGAATGTAACGTCGTGCAGAAGTATACCGCATCGACCGAAATCATACCATAAGATCTCCAAGATGTGAAAATATGGGACAAGTGGTAAAAACCATCTAAACAAGGAATCAAATGGATACAAAAGCACTTTATTGAAAAGGTCACTTGGAGCACAACTGCAGAGAAGACCGAAATGTCTATCTAGGCACCTGGCAGGAATAATTCAATCTCTAATAAGGGATATGGTCACCCCTGACTACGATGCAGGATTTACAACGTCTGTCCATGCTGAAGACGAGGTTGTCAAGGAACTGTTGAGGCATCGAGTCCCATTCCTCTTGTAACGCCAATTGCAGCTGCAGAATCGTTGCTGGCGCCTGATCACTTGCTGCCAAGCGTCTACCGAGAAGGTCTCACAAGTGATCGATGGGATTTAGGTCCGGGGACTTTGCAGGCCAATCCATGCGTTGAATATATTCACTCTACAAGAGCTCTTCGACAGCCGCTGTACGATGAGGGGAAGCGTTTTCGTCCATGAAGAGGAAGTCCGGACCCACAGCGCTTCTAAACAGGCGCACGTGAGGCAAGAGAATCTCGGCGCAATAGACCCCTTGCATTGACGTCACGTTGCTATTAGCAACGACTGATACTATCGTATCTGGTGCACACACGTGGAGCACAGAACTGCCCGTTTGCCGTTAAAAGCACATGTTATCTTTCTGTTTAATTTAGATTTTCTTTATTTTTATTATTATAGTGCAAACAAGTCTAATAAATCAAATGGAAAGTACCATATTCGCCTTATATTTGGGCGCCATACGAAGCGATTTTAGACGTGTGACGTCATGTGCAACCCGTCTATAGCGGGCACCAGAAAATGAACCTCCATGGAAGACGTGGAGGTTCGTACGGCATACCAAACATGACACCGCCCCAAACAAGAACTCCGACACTTTCAAACTGGTCCCTTTTGATGATGTTGGAGGGGTGATTACGTGTTACCTGCTCTCTCTAGATGTGTATACGTCCAGAATTGCTCGTCAGAATAAATCTGTTCTCATCTATAAAGAGTACTCGACCCCACTCCTGTTGCGCCCAGTTCTTGTGTTCCTGGCACCACGGAAACCGGCGTCTCCGATGAGCAGGCGTTAATGGTAACACCGCACTGGTGGTTGTGCGTATAGAGCACCTTTTGTGGAGCCTCCTAACCACGGTAAAACGTGATATCAGTAGTCTGCTCCATCTGCCTTGCGATTTCTCCAACTGTCTGCTACCTGTTTCTTTTCGCCAGTAGGACAATATAACGGTCTTCCGCTGTTATTGTTGCTCGTGGACGACCACTTCTGAATGCTCGGACAGCTGTTCCCATCGTTTGAAATACACTCGAAGCTCGGGAAACGATGCTGTGAGCAATCCCGACTCTTTTGCCCCACTTGTCACTCTGACCTTCTTCCAACCTCCCAATCATGCGACTTCGTGTAAAGTTATCCAGATGACATCTTCTGAATATCCTCTTGGCCATATCACACAATAGTAGTAAAAAAACCGTCTTTGACATCACTGTACACCGTGCAATTGATTTCACCGAATTGCTGAATGTCAACCACCTCTGTGCTTTATCTCCTTAGGACCTCCTCCTTTTACATCATATGCCATATATGCGCATGTCCTGCTGCATTTGTTCCAGGTCTATCTCCTGATTGTTCTTTCATTTCGTTCTGTTGTCTTTATTGGCTTTTATGCTAATTTATCTGCTCCGTTCTTAATTTTTGCACACCAGTGATTGTATATGAAGGAGTAATAACTGAAGCTTGAAGCATCGTATTAATGCTTTGATACGCGATTAAAAAGATCAGTGGAGTCGGAAAATCAACTTTTTAACTAATAGTAAAGAACTATTAAAATTATTATTGATAATAAGTTTGTCTGAAATTTCTAGAAAACTAAATTCGGATAACCTTTATGCTTTATCTAACGCATGAAACTGCAAACATTTCTGATGTCATATAACTTCACAATGATGCTTTTTCTTTGATGCAGAACACTGCACAGTGTATAGGGTAGTTACAAATGTCGTCACAAATCAACCGTTGGAGTTGGAAATTAAGACCATTGAAGGATAGTTGGGATTAGTGAATAAGAAAATCATGAGCTGGTTGAATCCCATTCAGAATCCCGAATTTTTCTCACAAACATGGCTTAGTTTCTAACAAAAAAGTACCCGAGCTCTAAAATTCTGCAGTGATATAACAACCGCAGTGTATCCCCTCGTCCCTCCCAGCCACATATTTACATTTCATACAAATTTTGCAAAATTTACAGAAAATTCGACTTTAGCAAACCAATTTTTTTATATATTTTAACTATATATGCTTATATATATATATATAATAAAATCTAATAAATGAACTGAGCAAAAACATTAAAATCAGGAATGGAGAATTTTCAGAAAATCCTCTCGCCTCTTCTTTGTATCATTTAGCAAAACACAACACACTGCGCGGTTCCAGTAGGCTTCGGTGCACATAGTATTTATATAAGAACCGGAGCCGGTGGGTGCCGATTAATATTTAAATAATCCCTAAAAATAAAGTAGTACTGGATTTGCGCTCCTGTGATCTTCCGTCCGCACAAATTAAACATCGTGTGTAGCTAAAAAGTTGATCAATAAGAATATTTTACAAATATTTTTATTATCCTACCGAGCGCTAGATAGAAGTATGCTCCTATATGTGTGTCACGCTACTTCACGTATGTAAGCGCTTTGGAAAGAAAGAACGTAAAGAAAGGTAATTTAGGATTTGGTTTCTTGGAAGCGCTGTTCCTTTGTGCTCCTGAGCGCAGTATTTATAAACTCCAGTATTTTCCGGTCAATTTTTAAATACCCACTAAAAACAAAGAAGTACCGGAGCTGAGCTCTGGCGCAAATTAAACTTGCATAATCCTTTCAGCCATCAATCACGACTGTCTAGTGGCCTTCAACGGATGATTTGTCTGATATCCAAGTAAATTTGCAAATTTTACATGGAGGTAAAAGTTGAATTTAAAAATAAGTATAAAGGACGTAATCAAATGCATTCATTCAGGATGTAATAAAATTTAATCTGGCACGGTCGCTATCACAGTAAAAATTTGTACTTTTGTACAGATTCGCACACAAACATTAGCAAAAGCCAATCAAATACGAATAATGAACTTTACCCACGAATGGCAACAACCACGCCTCCGCGGGTAAAAGCAGTATTAAAATGTTCTTCCCGTGGCTGACATTACATGGGTAAAGTCCATCCCTCCATCAAATGTAGGGCAGTTCACATCACGTGACTTTTACCGGAGAACAATGTAAAAGCTGTAGGACACACAAATAGAAAAAAGCATTACTAAAGGTAGCGATAGCTATCCTACAGCAGCAGCAAAAACCTGTTCGTGACCTGCTCTATTGCCCTGTAGTTGAGTCTATAATCCTTGCAGCCATCAATCACGACTGTGTCTAGTTGACCATTAACGGATGATTTGTCTGACATCAAGTAAATTTGCATATTTTACATGGAGGTAAAAGTTGTGTTGTTATGAAGTTATGTTAATAATGTAGCGAACCGTAGAAGGCTCCAAAGGATGTATACAGTGAAATTACTTGCATAGATTTATTCACGCATAACTTATTCTACTGATCTACCGTAAGGAGAAAAACACTGAGAGGGGTTGCTTCTTCAGAAGATACCAACTGGGAGAGGTGTGTTGGAATCGGAGGAGGTTACAGTTTTGGCGCGATTAGCATTCGTTTGATGCTCTCCTTTTTTTCTATTTTCTCTTTTTGACAACGCGAATATATCGAATTTAATAATACTAGGGGATCGTACCTGGGTTCTCAGAGTTACAGAGTATAGGAGAAAACCTTTTTCTCTAATAAGTCTAATACTTTTTTTACATGTATTATATTTTTAAGTTTGCCCACTAACACCGAAATGCATTTTTATCTGAGGAATGTTATTATGCAATCAAATAAAGTTCCGAAAATTATTAAAAGCTTTTGTATTAGTCGCATGCCAGGAATTATTAGCCGAAAATTGCGCTATGCACAACAGTCTTTTTGATTCTGATCTTTTCAGTGCTTTAAGCGAGTAGTTCAATTACATGTCTGTTAAATTTGTATTTTATTTATATTAACAATCTAGCTACTTTCTGACACATTCCTGAATTAGTGTTTGTTTTCGAATTTCTGACAAAATTTTAATGATACTCATATCTTAAGAACTTAATGCACATAATTTCCTCAAATTTCATATTCTGTTGACGTAAGTTTGTTCTGATTAGGCTACGCCAATTTATTATTAAGGGTGTTCTCAAATCCAAATGGGAAACTTTATGACATAAGCTTTAATTCATTTTTGTTGAAAAATGCATGAAAAAATGCATAGCAGTTGTTGTTGTTCAGAAACCATGTAATCGAGCTATTTTTTTCAAACGCAATAGATCTTTCAGAAAATAGTGTCAAAATGGACGTTTTAAACCGAACTTCCGCGCGAAAGTAGAATAACACTCACGAAAGGTCGAAAAACGTGTTTGTCACGTGATCGAAATCGCTTATAACTCAATAGGTAATTTATTGATCAAAAAATAGAAAACAGTTCAATTCCAAATCGCTTCCATGGCCAAGCTTTCCAATTTTATATCTTTCCGTTAAAAAACGAATTTGTAAATGTGTCAAAACGTTTTGCGCTTGTTGAGCAGAGCAGTTAAGAACAG
This sequence comes from Maratus speciosus, assembly GCA_963932465.1. Taxonomy (NCBI): domain Eukaryota; kingdom Metazoa; phylum Arthropoda; class Arachnida; order Araneae; family Salticidae; genus Maratus; species Maratus speciosus. The sequence goes on along the minus strand of OZ010797.1, from coordinate 338,370,929 downwards.
CCGTGCTGTATTAACATGTATGAGATAGAAAAAAGTTTTGGAATTGCACATCCGACTAGTTACTTTGCATTATAGGATTTAATTTTCTACCGAATAAAGCACGGTTTTCCCTAGATCCAAACGGCAGTAAAGGTGTCATTTTTTTACTTAGGGGCAAGAAGGGCATATTTTTGGGGGAGAGGCAAATGGGGATATTTCTTAAACCAAAGGGGCAATTAGGGTGCCTGAAACTGCTTAGGGGAAACTCAGAAAAAAAAAATGAATGCCTTCTTAACAATGCAAAAAAATCATAAATTGCGTATATGTTTTATAGAATAAATATGCTATGGATGTAAAATTACAGAAGGAATTATGTGTGTTGGTGTAATTCTTTTTTTCATATATTATATTTTATCAATATAAAAGTCCTGGATGATTTGTCTTATTGCAAATTTATATAATCATCATCATTTAAATAATAATCATCAATAATACAGTTCCGAATTTCCGGTCTTTTCCTGGAGTAGACAAAATGTTATCATCACTCTGCTCCAATTTACTCACTTCACGTTTAATTTTTTCACAGTAGATTCGGACACACCTGTTGCTTCAGCTGCTCTTTTAGTAGCTTGGGAAATCGGTATTTTCAAAGATTTCGCAGCAGCCTACGCTTTCAAGAAACTATTCACGTTACTGATTATTTCACGTGCTTGGGAATGCAGTGTTTTCCCTTTCTTAAAAGTGGATGTTATTTTAACGATAGGGAATCTGACAGTGGTATACAGTCTCAGATAGCAATGATTAAAAGTTAAATCAGTGGGAAAATATAAAATTAAATGCGCAATAATGAGGAGAGAAGAATATAACCGTCTTGCAATGGCAAGAACACAAAGCATACTGCGTTTTTCTCCCCTTGTTTTCGCGCCTAGTATATACAAAAGAAGCCAACAATACTACGGTCACCTGAAAATGAAGTGGACGAGTCCGTTTCTATAGTGACCACGGGGAGGAAGATATTTCTCAGGGTCTTTCTCGTTACGGGTAAACAGTATTTAGGTTACACATACAAGCACGACACAACATCACATAAACATAAGTATAAATATGAGCTCTTGTTCTAGGTTAATTTCGGTTACAGTTAATGTCTTAATACCACATCTCCCTTTCTTCAAAGATTCAATTTCTGCGGAGGGCGAACAACTCTTCCACTTCTCCAACTCTTCCACTTATTGGTGATATACTGATCTTGATGCTTTCGTGGAAGAGTTACGTTTATCATTGTTACAGGATGGATGAAGATTCTGATAGCTTGGTTTCGTTGGACTAGGAACTTTCTAGGTTGGAAAGTGGAAACGGCTGGTTGAAGATCATCCACATCACCAGTTTCCGGCTGGAAATTAGTCGATGGGACAAGATGCATTCTGTTTCGGCGATATACCCTTTTTCCAGATTTGACAATGTACGAACGTGGATAATCTAATCTCTGCTGAACCGTACCAGTCTACCAGTAGCTCGCTTATCTCTGATCCACTCCACACTCCATCTCCAACATCAATATTACTAAGGTCTCAAACCCTTGACTTTTGTTATAGTTATCTCTTTGCCGTTCTATTCTCTTCTCTTCCTTCCTTTGAAGTTCAGCCCTGTTTTCAATTTTTGGCTCTAATTGAGATCTTGCAATTGGCAGTGTTGTCTTAATACGACGACTCATGAGAAGTTCCGCCGGACTGAGGCCATTCTCTAATGGTGATGCGCTATATGCCATTAAAGAAAGGTAAGGGTCTTCAGCTTTTTTGAGTCGCATCTTGATGGTTTTTACTGCAGATTCAATGAAACCATTACTTTGAGGATACATGGGGTTTGATGTGATATGACGAAATCCATAAAGCTTTGAGAATTTTGAAAATTCAGATGAGTTAATGGACTTTACCCACGAATGGCAACAGTCACGCTTCTGCGGGGAAAAACCTTCCGAAAAAGATCGTTTATTGGACGAAGGGGGAGAAGTGTTAAAATGCTCTTCACGCCTATTGGTGTTTTCCTTCTGTTTACCCGCGGCTGACGTCACATGGGTAAAGTCCATTGGCTCAAATTGTGGACCATTATCAGATCTAACGACATTAGGAATCCCATGTCTGGCAAAGATAGATTTGCAGTGTAGAATTACTTTCTCAGAAGTTAATCTTTCCAGTTTGGCGATTTCTGGATATCTTGAAAAGTAATCGGTCACGATTAAGTACCAAAATCCATAATTGGATGACATTTATTAAAACATTTTTAACAAATTACATTTGTATTAAGAAATTATTCAGGATGTAATAAAATTTAATCTGGCAGGGTTCTTATAGAGATGTGCAAGGTGACGACGTCACGAACAGGTTTTTGCTGCTGCTGTAGAACAGCTATCGCTACCTTTAGCAATGCTTTTTTCTTTTGTGTGTCCTACAGCTTTTAATTTGTTCTCCGGTAAAAGTCACATGATGTGAACTGCCCTATCAGAATAAAAATCTGTGCTTTCGTAAAGTGCGGAAATTCTGGAAAAATGAAGGCTTCTGATTGGTTAATAATGTTTAGCAAAATTTTTAGGTCAGGCTGAATCCTTAGTGAATCGACTCTGTTAAAGTCGATTAAATTCGATTATCAGTTAGTTGCCACTATTTATCACCCTAACAACGTGCAAATGTTTACAGTTTACATTTGTTTTTGGGAAGTGTCTACGCTTCCGGCTGGCAGACGGAAACGGAGCCACAGCTCTAAAAGCGACGGCTGGCTGCGCATGCCTAGTAAGCGCCCGTATCCCCGCCTTTTTTCCCGCGTCATTTCATTTTTCATATTCATTTATTTGCGTCTCATGGTTGCTGGATGTAGCATCGTCTGAGCGTATGGAAATAATATTGGATATAAAAGAAGAAAAATAAAATAAGTAAGTGTCCCTTTTATATTGTTTTCTGTTTAAATGATATTTTGATAAATCCTGTTATTGGAATTGTTTATGCCCAGTGTTATTTTATTTATATTAATATAATTAAGCAATGTATATTTGTGGTAGGAGGGAAAGTACGTATTAAATTACTTTTATTTAAAAGAAAATCAGTGTTGCTGAAATCTGTGTCGCTTTTTTCTCTCCACAAGAAAAAAAAAAAATTAGTTACATGCTTAAGTTAATTCGCCCAGTGTTATTTTATATTGATTTTAATTTTAATATATATTATGTGTGATAGGAAGTAAAATACCTATTAAATTACTTATTTAAAGAAAATCGTTCTTGCTGAAATCTGTAAAGTCGCTTTCCCGAGAAAAAAAAAAAAAAGTTACATGCTTAATTTGTTTATTTTGAAAATTAGCTGACCAAAATTGCAATAATCAGCAGTTTAATCGTAATTTAAAACACTTTATTATACATTTCTTTTCGTCTCTGTGCTTTAATTAAAATTCATCGCCTCAAAAAAAAAAAAAAAAAAAAAACTATATATAGTAGTTAATTGCTGTATTTGAAAAATTGAGAATAATATGAAGTTCCTTATCAACATAACAAAATCTAGAAGGTATACTGGTATACTACTGTAACATATCTTACACTACATAACCATAATATAGTTAAATTGATTTTCTTTTGTTTTTCTCTCCTCTAATAGGAAAATTTTGAGAGCTTTTATTGTTCTTAAGTACTTTGACATCTTGCAGAAGATCGAAGTGAGGTAAAAAAGATTCATTTCACCTATGTCACACCTGTCTGAAAATTGAGAAAAGGCTCGGAGCTTGAGTGCAGATTACCTGAAGTTATTGAAGATTCAGAAAACACTCAGAGCTTGAGTGCAGGTTACCTGAAGTTATTGGTAAAACCATCTGATATTAAGAGCAATAGCCCGGTGAAAATCTCTAGTGCACAGTGCTCTCCCTTGTAAAAGGTGGTCGTGCACTAGGGAAACTCTCCCGGATATTTTGCATTTAAAGGAATTTGAAGAAGCAGTAAGTAATTTTATTTTCTATCTCTTAAACTGTTTTTTGAAATAAATACTCCCCTCCCCTCCTTAAATTCTTAATTCCTTATTTTTACTGACGTATTTTTTTTTTTTTTTGTCCTGAAGATTTTTTTCTCTTTTGAAAATATTCAAAATTTTCTTAACCCGTAACTGGAGACATGAATTTTCTTACGCGTTCAGAGATATGTTATTTTCCTTTTTTGTCTTTTGTAAACAGCATTTGAATTTTTTTAGAAAAGCAATATATTCTGGAAATCATGTAATGATAAAAGAACTACTTGTCGGTACTGAGGAATGACTTTATTCAAGGACAAAAAAACACATGATAATCAGATCCAAAGAACAACGTGGAGTCATTCTGTCTCCCGTCTCCAGTTACGGGACACGGTCTCCAGTTACAGTTAATGTTCATTCAAATGATTTTTTTTTTTTCAATTTATGTCCAATTTGAAACTACGTGGAAACATTAACTATGGAAATAGGTAATAAAATGCTATTTCTTGCACTAAAAATTATTGCAAAATTATATCGAATAATACCAATTAGTAGAAATGGTAAGGTTGGAAACAAAATATTTAGATTTAGATTTTCCCCCAGACATTTTCAAAGGGGTACTCCCCTCACCTGGCTGTTTTGGTTTACAAAGTATTGTCCTTCATTAAAAAAATTACCACCCTTTTTGCCTCTCAGTATTAAAAAAAAAAATGTGTGCTTTCTCCTTTTTGCATTAAAACATTTGCTTGCATAGTAAACAATTCACTGAATATTATCTTGGCCTTTAATGACAAACTGCGAGATCTTATTATAGTTTCAGGGTGTCTACAGAATCTGGAAATCAGGGAATCATGGAAAAATCAGGAAGATTTATCACTCTGGAAAAATCAGGGAACTTTGTAAAAATACTGGAAAATCAAGGAAATTTGTCTGTATTGCGAAAATATTTGCATTTTCACCTTGCCAACGAGACTGATTCATCTATTTTATCTACCATATTTTTTCACATGCTGATTAATCTTTCCCAATATTTTTTAAAAGATGCGCTTGGTATGAGTTTTTGATATTTAACGTAAATTAAGGTGATCAGATGTCCTGATTATCTGTACATAGCACTTATATTAAAGTCAATTTGCCCATTTTTAAAAATTTTAAATGATACATTAGCATAACCTTACCAGGTGCCCAGCTTAATCCAATTAGTTATCCCATTAGATTTAGATAAGCCTTAGAATTGAATATTTTTCAGAAAATGAGGAAACTTTCTGGTCACCCTATATCCATTAGCATATGATGTTGGATGCTATGAAGCTAGTTGAATTCGGATTTATAAAACTGTCAACCAATACTTAATGAATATTAGGCAATTTTTATGTTTTTCTCTTGTTTTTTCTCCCAAATGAGATATTAGCAAGCTGGATAAGTGTGCTACGCGAGGAATCGGCATACATGAAAAAATACTGTATGTGTATATTGTTAATAATGGAAATCAGGGAAGTCTGATAAAGATAGTCAGGGAAATCATGGAAAAATCAGGGAACTTTTTTTTAGAATTTCTGTAGACACCCTGAGTTTTTTTTTTTTTTGTTTTGTTTTTTGGAAAAAACATTTTGAACATTTTGAAAAAAAAAATTAACTGCATATTTAAGTTTAAATTTTTTTTTAATCCCTGTTACTTTTTTAAATATTACTTTTTTTTTAGATACATCTAATGTTACATTTATATTTAATATAATTTTCTTACTGATATATATATTAAACAAAAGCATAATTTGAAGAACAAATTAAAAAAACAAAATTTATTTCCTACATTGTTTAAGCCCGAGAAGGGGCAGATATTAAGATGTTTCATTCAATTAGTTCTACATTTAATGTTAAATTTTTGTAACAAATTAGTTAAGCCAATTGAAGATTAAAAAATAAAAATAAAATTCATACAATATGATACTTAAAACACCCTAAAAAATTAGATTCCGTTCAAATGAAATCGAAATAAATCTTAGACTCCTTCCATTTTTAAATGAAAATATTTGTATTGCCCATTTTGTATTATATTTATGACAATTGTGCATAAAGGCAAAATACAAAACTTTAAAAAAGTCTAAGATTTATTTCGATTTCATTTGAACGGAATCTAATTTTTTAGGGTGTTTTAAGTATCATATTGTATTTTTAATTTTTAATCTTCAATTGGCTTAACTAATTTGTTACAAAAATTTAGCATTAAATGTAGAACTAATTGAATGAAACATCTTAATAGCTGCCCTTCTCGGGCTTAAACAATGTAGGAAATAAATTTTGTTTTTTTAATTTGTTCTTCAAATTATGCTTTTGTTTAATATGTCAAGTTTTTTAATAACTACAGCACTCAGACGACCGCATTTCAAAATTAATAGAGAGTATCATCATCAGGCTTTGATGTATGCGGTATTGCATCACAATGTGGGATGCAGTTTGCCAATGTGTAATTCAAAATGTTTCACCACTTTAGTAATGCAGGTTGGGGTAGATTGGACAAAAACTTCCAATCTCAACGTAAAAAATTAACTTCACTTAAATTTATATACCCTATTTCCCACTCAGGAACGCTATGAATGTAAATGTAAATTTTGTTGAATCCTTACTGCTAATATATTAATAATAATATAACACACTAGAAAATTATTACCTAAGTTTAACTTGGGTGTAAATAGTTCTCATCTCGGAAAAAAAATACATTTTAAAATTTAAGTTATGTAATTCCCCACTAAGTTCGCTACCTGCGAAAAATAGCTATCCATTAGAAACTTTTTACTAAAATATAAACTTGACCAAAGCAAAAACTTATTCTGAAAATATCCTTTTTATTTCCACTATGACACCATATTCACCTTTTTAATTAAAAAAAAAAAAAAAAACTAGCTCAATTTAATAATATTTCACGAGAAAATCATCAACTAAAAAGAAATTAATTATTATTACGGCTTTTGAAATTTTTGAAACAATGAAGTAAATATGTTACATTTTTTATGAAAAATGTCCGTTGATTTTCAATGAAAAAAGGCGAAAATTGGAATTATTAAGATAAATATTTGAATAATGCAAAAAACAATTGGCCCATGTTTCTCTCTGGGTTATAATTCACCCATATGCAAAAGCACTTTACCATTCGTTTTGACCCTGACATCAATCAAACGTTTTTACACTTTAAATCTATAATATCATTAGAATTAGTAAAGAATAAAAAATGAGTGGCATCAGGGACAAAAAGGTGGGAAGGAAAAAGTTATGATCTCCATAGGCTTTTCCATGTTAAATTAACATTGAGAAGTGACACTGGAAATAAATAAGTATTGCGCTGCCGCACAATACTTAAATATAGTATAAAATGATGAAATCTAACACATCTACATATACTTTTATTTTAAAAAAAATAACAAAAAACCTGAAGGCTAATTCTATATGCAGATTTATTACATATATAATAAAGAACATTTACAAAAAAGTTTAAATCTCTTATCTGAAATACAAAAAAGCCTTAACAATTTTAAAACATGAAAGTGAAGAAAATATGAACATAAGAGAAAAAGCTGTTTAAAGTGTTCAGTTGTATGGGGAATTGCGCTGGTTGTATTAACAAAATTTACACTATCTCGCGATATAATTACTGTATGCGTAAAAATAAGGTGTCAAAATATTCACAATTAAATGGGCTTTCATTTAATTAAAAAATTGACATTTTGACCAATTTTGAGGTTAACTGCCCTTTTAAAAATCAAAAGAATGAATTTGAAAATCAAAAGTTCTTAATAATTTGAAAAGTTTCTTTAAGCATCTAAAACGTACCCAAGAATCCAAAATATACCATTCAGAATTTAAAAATTGTCCTTTTTAAACCTAGGGAAAACTCTGTATATTATAGCTATGTATGGAATTTATGGAAAATTTTGGCTATTCAGGAATCTAGGAAAATGTTGGGCTCTTTTAAGGACCTTTCACAATTTTTTTCATCTTAAATTAGGACTCTTCACCATTTGCATTCAATCAAGTTTTTCGTTTTTTTTTGGGGGGGGGGGGGGGGAGGGTAAATTTTACTCTTTTCTTTGTCCAAAGATTAGGAATGTTGGAGGGGTTTATGCGTTGGATAATAATGACTCAGATTCAACTTTAGGTTAGAGAACATTCGTGAAAATCTTGCTTAGCAGAGGAAATGTCATTTTCCCAAAATATTACATAGCATTTCAATTATTTACAGTAGTTCAGCCAAAGAAGATCATTAATCTTCATTGGAAAAATTAAATAAGTTAGGAATAGTGACAGACATATGTAAGATGCATGCTTTGCTACAATTATTCTACTCTGTCTTATATTTTATATTGAAGAAAGAGTTTGTATTTTGAAGTCTTTAAAAAAAGAACTATTACTAGTCTGTTTTACTAATTATCATTACAGGGACGAGTGTAGCTTCAAAAAAGTCGCCAAATATGGCGATAAGGTCTTGGGGATGGTCAGAGCGATAAATTGCGGTGATTGGTTTAATAACGCTAGCCTAGCCCCCGGTTTTGTGTTTTCTGAAAAGAGGAAGGGGGAAGCAGGTTTTGGGAGAGAGAAGAGAGATAAAGGACAGAAAGAAACGGAACGGGAAAACCTCGGAATATAGGAGACTGTTAATTGAACCTGATTTTCTTTTTCAGTACATACAAATTAGGTGCATGGGAAATCAATTAACTTGTTGATAAAAAGGAAAGGTATTTCTCATTTAAGGCTCTCGGAAAAGAAAAGCCCACATATAAAACAGAAAACTTTCTGCCATATTCACTGGCTCATTTATAAACGCAAAGACATGGCAATATTAGCAATTTCCGCTAATAAGGAGAATGGTACATGAATTCTTTAGTGCAGCTCTGTATATGAGGTATAGAATTTATATACAAGGAGTAAAATGCAAACAAGTTGGAAACAGTACGTCAAACGTGACAAATGAGGTACTATAACTGGTTTTATAAATATTCAGAACTTGGAGCAATAGCTGTTGCACGCTCTTGCAAAAATGCCTGAATGCAAAATTTATTACACTTATATATATTAAATTCCGTAATATGGAAATAATGACCTCCAACTTAAATATGACATAATCACCATGAGGACAATCTAGAATCATTACCTATCATGAGATATCGCTGAATCAGTTACGCATGATAGGATTTAATAGAATGAAGAAAACTGTTATTAATATATTTTTAAGATTGATTCCATTTTCATAAAATTTGAAACGACTAACGAAAATTTTGCAACGAGTATATATATTACATTTCAAACCATTCTGTTGGGTAGTTTTTGCGCTGTTATGTGCGGACGGACCAGATAACGACTATAGGTGCTACGTATTTATATAATTATGAAATTTCCTCATAGACCGTAATGTAATGGAATACTTTTGAATGTCTCTGTAAATGAACTACGAACGCTACATACTTATTTTTAATACCGAACACGCATAATAAATCTCAATAACATATATCAATTACAGAGCAATTCAACTATATTAACGAAAGTTAGAGTTCGGACAAACAGACGGCTAACCAAACCGAAGTCTTAAACACTATCAAATATGTTGGAAAGTGCTAAAAACCCATAATAGATTGAAATTTGACTTTCAGCAATTTATACCAATAGACGGAAGCATACTTTAATTCTTTTGTGCAACCCTGTATTTTACCTACTATTTTTAAATACACGCCACTGTTTAGCTAAAATTTGTTTAAGACTGAAACTTCTATAAACATATCGTAGTATACTTAATGTTGCTCAGCGTAAAAATGCGTAATTCTTTTACAAACTGTTTTCTTTCACACGCAGTAACGAATACGATTTATTTTGTGTATCCCTATATATGATGTACAGCCTTTATACGCATAACATAATATGCAAAAATTTCGTTTAACTTAAAAACTCATATCACAAATAAAACTTCCAGCAATCATCACTAATATACAGTATCCGAAATCTTTTGTGTGTCCCTGTAAATACTTTGCATTTTCTATTACACAGAAAGTAACTTCTAGTAAACCTAAGCAACGTACAGAGGGATTAAACAAAGTGAAGTCAATTATTCAACTAACAGAAATTTCAAATAGTATTTTTTTTTTTTTTTTTTTTTTTTTTTAATGAAGGACATTATGTGATTAAATAAAGTGAAAGTAAAAAGGGCTATTCCCTTTTTTGCAGTTATGGGCCAAGCCGGATATTCTTTCTTGACATGTTATGTCGAAGCATCATTTCTTTCTTTCTTTCCTTTTTTCTTTTCATTTTTTTGGTAAATTATTGTATAGTCGTTAAAAAGAGAGCGAGAAACAGAAAGGTAACAACCAGTGTTGAATTCGCTTTTCTCCGATTTTTGTGGCTCCACTGGAGGGACATTATAGAGTTCCAGCAGGGAGATAGCACTTTTTGACCATTGAAAATACAGTCGACGCTCGTTATAAGGACCCCTAAGCGTGCCAAAGACGAGGTTCGTTATAATGGAAGGTCGCTATAACGAAAGTGAACGAAAAAAAAAAAACTCTAACCATGTGCATGAAAATTAAGGTTTCAAAGAAAAAATTTTAATACAACGTTATTACTAAATTCTGTTTACTTTCGTATCAAATAAACATGACAATGAATAATTATAAAAATCAATTTAAGAGAAGGATTACATATTTCTCAAATAAAATTTAAAGTAAATGTTAAATCACGCACAAAAAATAGTTATTTACGTTATTAACATTTTTTTTTCTACAAAAGTAATTCGAAATAGTTATTTATTTTTGTGCATTTGATATTTTCTTTCAACAAAATTTTCCATCTGAGTTAGAGATAACTAACTTCATGTGTTTTCTTAGCTTTAAAAAAATGTTTTAAAGTGTCATTTTAAGACATTTTACAATAGGCATCAACGCGCAGTGAACAGTAAGTTCTTGGGGAAAGAAAATAATAATCTTTTTTTGGGGGAAGAAGATGTGGAGGAAAGGTCAATTCGATCGCTGTATTGGGAAATAAGCTGCTGGCCGGACGTTATATTGGATGTAAAAATAACACATCATAAAGGGAATATATTTAGGGACATTTTGCATCGGTCGCTATAATGGCTGGTCGTTATAACGAGCGTTGACTGTGTTTGAAATTTTTCGGGGAGGACATCTCATTGCTCCGGGGAAAATGTCCCCCCCCCCCTGGCCACCCCCTGAATTCAACATTGGTAACAACCCCATACTTTTTAATCATCGGATTGCCGCAGAGAGATGCGAAAGATATTGTTGTATCTACTTTTCGAATTTAATTACAACTATTGAAGGTCATCTACATATTAAAAGTTTTATCGAATTTTCCAATGGTAATACTCATTTTTGAGCTCCTTTGGCCAAGGTAGCCCGTAAAAAAGCTCTGATTGCATTTTTTATTTTTATTTATTTATTTTGCGTAGAGTCACACTCTAAAAAATAAATGTGTAAATTAATCACTTTTACATACGTATGTGGGTAAATTTGTAAAATTGGACCTTTGTCATATAATCTGCACACTTGTCGTTAAAATGTGCCTGCATTTAAGTGTGTAATTTTTTATCTGTTCAAAAACACAAACAAGTCTGTAAATGGCACAAAATGTTACTGATTTACCCGAATTGGTGTGTTAATGTAATTTACAAGTTTAGAATATTACACAAATAGGTGTGTCTTTTGCATATTACACCAAAATACATGTGTAAGAATATTATACAGATATATGCGTCAGAACAGAATATTACACAGAAGTATGTGCATAAATTTTACACAGCTACATGTATAAAAAGGGAATATTATAGAGGATTAGGTGTAACAATATTATACAAAAAAGTGTGTAGGAACATTGTTATACAGAAATATGTGAACCCAATAAATAGCGATATTTGAAAATTGGCTTGTGCAATAATTGCCGAGTGGTCAAGTTAATGGCATAGAAAGTCGAAGATCGCGAGTTCAAATCCCGTTTGGATAACAATTGCTTGTTTACAGTAGATTGAAATTCTCATCTTTTTGTAGTTGTACCTTTCAAAACTTGTGACTAAAATTGATAGGAAATAATATCAGCGTCACTATTTCCATATTTTTTCAAAATCTTATTTTGCAGTGTATTTATTCAGATTCTATTAATAAATTATGACTATACTATTTTAGGACTTCAAAACAACTTTAACAGAGATGTGGTATGCAGTAAATGTAACTTTAGACGATCCTGTTTTTTGTAAATTAAGGTTATATTTTGTGGTATAAAAACTAATCGACTGGAAAGAAAACAAATACACGAAGCACACGTGTTTGTTCTTCACGCGCAAAGTTGTTTTGCGAACATAAAAATATTTAGTTCAAAATTTACATATATGTACACAAAATCCATCTTTCTTTATATTACACAGATATATGTGTACTCATGCGCAATTTACACGTTAAACTGTATATCTAACAAAAACATAACTGTGAAAAAAGGAAGACAAATTCCGTTAAAAAAAAAAAAAAAACTGCCAGAAAAGAAGTGATATGTAAGTGGGTGCCAAGTTCAAATAACATTCACTCAAACTTATCTGCTGAAGTATTGTAGCATTGTTTTAATTGTTTAAAAATAAAAATTATTGATTGCATATTAATAATAAATCTAGAATTTGGCAAGTTTTTACCTACGAGTCATTTATTTATAGGGTTCCGTACTTAAAAAGTAAAAACAAAACCATTATAATGTCACTCCTGTGTCTGTCTGTCACAGCTATTTTACTCGAAACTATGGAACATGGAAAATTCAAATTGGTGGAAGTAATAAAGACTATTGACCCACATATTTTCAGATTATTAAACATTCATAAATATATTTAGCAAAAATGTAGAGGGGCTAATTAAGCTACTTGAAAAAAGAAAAACTCTTTTCTTTGAATATCGTGTGAAAGCTTTCGTAACGCTGAACTCAAAAATACATTCCTTTTAATTTTAAGTATTATATTTTCAAAGATATAGTCGAAAATGTAGCGCAAAAATATGTCCCCCCACCCCCATCTAATTCCGAATCTACTGAAACTAAAATTATGAAATTTAGAGTTAGTAGACGTTAATTTAAACCTTGAAGGAAAATTATAGCGATTACCCTAGGTCACATAGTTTTTGAGAAAATCGCATTTTTCTGTTACACACAAATTTCGATTTACGGGCATTCAGCAAAAGTGTTGAGCAGGTACCTATCGTAGTAAAAGTATAAAAACATTGTTGATAATGATTTTCGAAAAAAATCGTCAGTAATTATCCGAGATATTAACCCTTAAAGATACGGACTGTTTCCACATACATAATGACAGGGGCGGCGTACTCTGTGTCTAGTTAACAACTTTTAATGATATATAAGTGTAATGTAATGTCCAATAGCAGTATAAAAGCAACAAACGTCAAACTGTTAAAAACAGACTAATTTAAAGGTCTCAGGACTCTTAAATTTGCAAAAAATGAAAAAAAAAGGGACCATACTCAACATTTAATGTCTTAAAATGTATATGATTTTAAAATACAATTTTCATTGGGATGAAAAATCCAAGTATGTTCTTTCATTTCATGTATTTAAAAACTTGCTAGATGCAGAATTAGTATTTATAGGGGGTTCGAAACTGTTAGACATTTGTAGAGCAGAAAATTGGCATAATAGCGTACGCGCAGGATTACAAAATAAATATTGTAACTAGAATGAAAATTTTGGTACCTACTTATACTTCAGATTGTAATAATTACCCTGATTAAATCATTTTTATATTTTTAATGCAAAGTTGTATTTAGCTAATACAAAATTTCGAAAATTTCAACAGTATAATCACCTAAAAAAATATATTTTTGAACAATAAAAAGGAAATTTTAGGTTCAGTTTATACAGACTAACATGAAATAGATGTTTTGAAAATTTCATGAAAAAATATTCAGAAGTTTTTGAGGTACCCTGCGCGTCATGCCCCAAAACGTCATTTGGAGAAAAATTACTTCAAAGTTTCGGAAACGCCGCTTCAGCTATTGAGCAAGAGCAGGTATAATTCTAAAAGCCATAATTTCTGTTCTAATGTGAATTTCAAGGAAACAATTATATCAAAATGTTCAGGAATGATAGGAGTTTAGCATCTAAAAAAAATTTCGAAAATTTTGAAGCTTTAAGAGTCCTGAGACCACTTAATTAGAATGAATCACATAAATACTATGGGATTCGCGACTAGTTTGCATTGAGTGGATCTCTCAATACTCCTCGAGTGACTTTAGAAGTTAATTAAAAACCTATCAGGAAAAACGCGGCACGGACCAAGGCGGCGTTGCAACTTTACGACCTCCTTTCGAAGCACGCTTAGCACAATTCCAAATTTAAACTTTGAACAAAGGTTTTGTTTTAGCTACACCGTAGAAAAAAAGGTTATTGCCACTCTGAATTTAGTTTTATGAAATGCCAAATGAAGTTTAAATATGCACTGCTTTTTTTGTCAGTACCGAATTAATTTCATCATAAACAGATTAGGATAATATTAAAAAATGAGTTTCCAAAATAACTATATTTGATATTATTTAGGTTCCATATCTATTTGAACTTTCATGGTATATCCATTTGCACTTTTCTAGTATATACAGTTATATCCGCAACTCTTCGTTGTATAGTTTTTTACAAAGTCTTAGTATTCTTTTAGCAACGGTTTTTTTTTAATAATACAATTACAAATTGTCACAATGGTACTACAATCCATGTAGGATTTTGACCTCCCTCAATATACTTCTCCAGACCTTCCGATCTCTGGCCTTTACTTTATAATTTATAATTTGGTTTTCTGCAAGATCTTTCTCTACCTCTTTTATCCATCTCTTCCTGGGTCTACCAATACTTCTTTTCCCAATTAAATTACCATTATAAATCTTCTTTGTGCTTCGCTCATCCCTCATTCTGATTAGATGGCCTAACTATTGCATTCTTCTAATTTTTATACTATTTATTATATCTTTTTCATTATATAGCTGTTCTAACTCCATATTTGTCCTTATACGCCATGTATTGCCTTCTTTAATAGGTCCAAAAATTTGCCTTAGTATCTTCCTTTCCCGAGTGATAAGTAGCTTTTCATCTTTTTGTGTAGTGGTCCAGGTCTCACTACCATAAATTACTATTGGTTTTATAACAGTTTTATAAATTTTGAGTTTGGATGTTCGAGATATTAGAGATGATTTTAGAATGTTTCGAAGAGAAAAATAGCATCTATATCCTGCTGCAAGTCGAGTTTTAATCTCTGCTTCTACCATATTATCACAGGTGATTGTAGATCCTAAATATTTAAATTCTGTTACTTCATTAAATTGTAATTCATTATTTATTGTTAACGCTGCTGTTGCCTGTGATTTCATTCAGTCCATTTTCATGTATTTTGTTTTTTCTTTATTAACCACGAGGCCTAGTTTTTTTCCTTCAGTGTCTAGTTTATTGTATGTTTCAGTTTCAATCAAGACTTTCTTATTTGTAGCAATTATATCAACATCATCTGCAAATGCAAGGATTTGTAGGGAGCGATTCATAATAGTACCACCTCTGTTGTAGATGCTCCTAATTATTTTCTCCAGGCATAAATTAAAAAGAATTGTAGAGAACATCACCTTGCTATAGACCTGAATTCACTCCAAATTCTCTTGAAAGTCTTCCCTGTACCTTAACTTTAGCTTTTGTATTTTCCAGTGTTAATTTTATAAGCTTAACTATTTTATCAGGTAATTAAAATTCCTTTAATATTTCAAATAACTTATTTCTGCTTATACTGTCATAGGCCTGTTTAAAATCAACAATTAGTGTAAATTAATATTTTGTTCATAGAATTTTTCAAGGATGTTCCTGATACTAAAGGTTTGATCCACCGTTGATCTTCCTTTCCTAAAACCACACTGATATTCACCTATTACCATTTCAGCATACGGCTCTAATCGCTTTGCAATTACCTTTGCCAACAGTTTATATGTAACATTTAATAAGGCTATGCCTCTATAATTCTGGTAATTTAAGATATTTCCCTTTTTATGAATTGGGATAATAATAGCACCATTCCATTCATTTGGTATATATTCATTCTGCCAAATCTCTACTGTTAGATCATGTAACATTTGTACCAACTTCTCTCCACCATATTTCAAAAGCTCAGCACTTATCAAATCTTCACCAGGTGCTTTTCCATTTCTCAATTTTGCAATAGCATCCCCTTCTTTTACAGTTGGTGGTTCACAGTTTTCTTCATTCACATCATAATCATTATGATTAGACTGTATTTCTCTTTCGTCATTTGACTGTCTGTTTAACAATTCTTCAAAATATTCTGCCCATCTATCTGTCACATTTGCGTGCCCTCCAATAAGTTTATCATTTCTGTCTTTACAAAAAAAGGTGCGTGGTTGGTGGCCCTTTTTGATTCCTTTAAGCTTTGAATACATTAGGTTTATATCACCTAATACTGATAGATCTTCAATTTCTTGAATTTTACTCTTCCAAAGCTCGTTTTTTCATACGTAACAACTTTTGAGTATTTCTTCTAATTGTTTTAAAGCGATTTTCACTCTGTCTTGTTCTGTATTTCAGCATTTTTTCTCTTGTTTTATTCTTTTTCTTAATCAGTTGCCAACACTCATCATCAAACCATTCATTAATTTCCCTCCTTTCTTCCTTTCCAACTACTTCCTCAGCAGTTTTTAATATGATATTTTTGCATTTAGCTCATTTACTATTGATTATATCTTCCTCATTAAATTTAGCATATTCACTAGCAATTCTTTCTGTTAATTTACTTTGATAAACCTTTCTTCTCTGCATGTTTAGTAAATCTTTTGTTTTAAATTTTACTTGTTTAGTTCCTTTTGCATCTCGAAATCTTGTAACTCTTTGTCTGTATTTCATAATAACAAGGAAATGATCAGTATCTAAATCCGCACCTCTATAACTTCGTACATCCATAACATCACTAGCATATCTTCTGTCGTGTCGATCATAATGTGGTCAATTTGGTTTTTTGTCTTTCCATCAGGAGAAATCCAAATTTCTTTATGTATGTTCTTATGCTCAAAGCATGTACTACTTATGATTAAGTTGTTAGAAGCAGCGAAGTCCACAGCCCTTATACCATTTTCATTACACAAATCATGTAAACTAAATTTTCCAATTGTTGGTACAAAAGTGTATTATTTTCCAATTTTAGCATTAAAATCACCTATTACCATTTTAACATCATGTCTTGATATCTTATCAAATTCAATCTGTAGTGTTTCATAAAGAGTATCTTTTTGTTCGTCCTCGGTATCTTCCGTGGTGCATGGACACATACTATTGAAATGTAAAAAAACTTTGCTCTCAATCTCAAGATACATATTCTTTCATTTACATTGTGAAAATCAATAATATTTTCTCTAAGGCACTTTCTCATAATAAATCCAGTACCATGCGTGTTTCTTCTTGTGCTTGCACTATTAAAAATTGTAAAATCACCAATATCTCTTATCACACTCTCCTTCCATCTTACTTCTTGTATGGCCAATATGTCCAGTCCAGGGGCGTGCCGAAGGCTGTTTTAGTGGGGGGGTGTGAACTGAATTTTTGCCGACTGCAAGATCGGGGGGTGAGAAAGGCTTTGTGATGCCCCCCCCCCCCCCACCCTCAGCGACGGAGTCAACTGTTCTACAATTCTGTGAATTTATAAAAATCACTAAAAGTCTTAAATCCTGTTATTAATTAGGATTCTGCTTACGATTTAAAAGGAAATGTGTACGGATGTACCGTACATTAACCAGTTCTCAAAAGTAACAATTTAAGAATGTTGAAGTACTTCGGAATTTATGTTTCTATAAATAAAACCGCATGCTGTTGTGTAATGTAAGTGTATAAATTTTAAAATACATAAAAAAGACAAATCTGGCTTGCTAAAAATAAGATATATATCAGTATAAGAGACTACGAATTATCCTTCTACATTTTTTAAATTATCACCCGCCTATCCTTCAGAATAGCCTATTTTCCAGCTACACTGTCTAAATCCAACATGTCAGTTATGTCTGTTTCATACGTTAATAGCATTAGTTCGTCCAGTCGCTCTTCCGACATGGTGGTATGCAAGTAATTTTTTACTAACTTTAACCTGCTGAAACTTCTTTCATTACTTGCCACAGTTACTGGAATAATTAAGGCCGGAGAAAGGTTAGGATACAAATGAGCCTTCCCCACTAGTTTTTGCGCTGCTGCGCCAATTGTATCCGATTCAGAACTAGCTACAGTAAACTCTCTATAAGGCGGACTCTGTGTAAGACGGAAATCTGTCTAACTTGGAAAGATTTTCAAGTCCGTGCGAATCCATAGACATAGAGTAAAATTTGTCTAAGGAATATTGTCTACTACGGAAAATTTTCTCGGTCCCAATTGATTCCGCCTTACACAGAATTTACTGTATTTCTGAGGACATGAGATTAATTTCACATTCCAAGTTATCTACATCTTTGAGATCATCAGGGAATAATTGACATAGTTTAGAAATGTCCTCGGTAGAGCTATACTTGATCCTAGATGGAAGGGGACAGGCCAGTGGTTTAACTTTCTCAAATACCAACTTATTAATGTCTCCAAATGCAGTTGTAAGCCGATCTACCACCTTCAAAATTTCTGCTTTAAAATAATTCTCTCGTGTAAATAGAACTGCAGTTTCAGGATTTTCGTCGATTTTCGATGGAGGCCTCCGTCGCCTGTGTCGCAAATTGAACTCATAATCTTGATTTATTCCATGTGTCTCGCAGATGTTGTCAGCTTCCTTAGGGATGTTTTTTATTGCCGCTGCGTCATCATTCCGGAGTTTCTGAATGCTTTCGTAAGTTTTCTGCATTATGCCGGTTCCCTCTATAATGTTCAGGTCTTCACGTTGCAATTGCTCTGTTGCTAACTTGGTCTTAAACATAATTGTTTACATTGCAAGTAAAGAAACAATGAAATCGTATGACATCATTTTGCTTCTTAACCCTGCCGCCTTTAGCTCGAGCATCCTTGTCAACCTTCATGTCTTCAGAAATAATTCGCAGAGTATGGATGAGAGCATCATAGGACGATAAAATAGCTCAGACTGAATCCGCTCGCATAGTCCATCTTGTCTTCGACAAAGATTTCAAGGTAAGACTCTTCTGAAGAACTTCCATTTTCTCTCTCAGTATGCCGAATCGCTTTGTACTCAGTGAAAAGAAGTTATAGAGATCCTGAATACTGTCGTAGAACAATTTTATTATATTGCTTTCTTCGCACGCATGTTAAACACATAAATTCACTTTATGCGCGAGGCAGGGTATATATAAAATAGATGTACCAGCTATTTCTGAAAGTTTAGATTGACAGTCTAAAATGTGGCCGGACATAGATGACGTGGTGTCGTAAGACTGTGCATGAGCTTGGGAAAGCGATATTTTTTTCTGTGAAATGTGTGTGTACGTGATCACAGTGTGTGCATAAAATTTTCACTGAATTATCCGCAATCATGCGACAAAAACAAACTTTTGCAAATCGCTCTTCTTCTGTGCCCGTGACTTCATCTTTTAAATACAGCAACCTCAAATAACTAGCGCCAAATCCAGAGCCAAGAGGCCACCAAATTCTAAGAATCAGTCCATAACAGAAGGGAGCAATTAAAGATGCTACATGGGAAAACTTACAATAGAGATTGCAACAACCCCCCTCCTCCCCCTTCCTTTCACGAAATTCTCAAATTCTCAGAAACGCGATTCTCTCTCTCTCTGACAACCCTTCCCTCCCACACAGAATCATACACAATCTTCCGTGAGAAGTTCTTTCTTTTGCCCTTTAAAGACGGACAACAGAGAATTGAAATGATACTGACGACGGGAGAGGGGACTTTTTACAGGGTGTGTTCTTAACTTTCCGACTATTCTAAATTTTACCAACTCTTTCAAATAAGTGGGGGGGTGTTACACCCCCAACACCCCCCCGCTAGGCACGCCCCTGGTCCAGTCTATAACTATCCATCTGACTCTGTAGTTGCTTCACTGCACCAGTTCTGTATAAACTTAAAACATTCCAAGTTCCAATTCTAAAATTCATAAGCCGTTTTCCAGTTCCAGTCCGTTTTACCATGAGATCAGTCCATCTAACATCTGTATTTAAGGGCTTCGCAACGAGGTTTTTTTTTTCAGGGAAAGGTTGTCAGCCTTAAAAAAACCTTACATTGGGACTATTCTTTAATGCCAGTCACCACACGGCATACAATTACAAATTCATATATTTATTTTACAGAACCCTCTGTATGCGAGTAATACTCGCACTTGACCGTTTATTATTAATGGCATTATTATATCAAAACTAGATATTTCATGTTTGGAGACCTTAATTTGAGTGCATTGAAGCTCCTTAAAGGGGTGGATTTTCTAGAGTGATGACCAATGACGAGCGTATATATACAGGGTTGTTATAATTAAAGTTCGCCTATTCAGAAGGCTCTAGAGGCGATTCTATGGCTCCAAACGAAACAAAATTTCAATAGTACGTAGTTGAAGAGATGCGCTCTGCGAAAATCGAAAAAAAAAAAAATTAGTTACATTTTTCGTCAGTTGGTGACGCTGCGCCAGTATTTAAGGCGATGTTTGCAGATTCAGTATATCAATTTCAATCAATCCAGACGAAGCACACAAATTTAAAAGTTTCAACAAACTTCGAGGAACTGCGAATTGTTATAATTAAAGTTCACCTAATCAGACAGCTCTAGAGCCTGACCTATGACTCCAAACAAGAAAAAAATGAATATAATTTCATGTGATGTAATCTGCATCAACAAAAATAAAACATGTCGCTCGGCAACGAGGAAATAACGAAGAATAACATTACGCATGCTCAATGAATCCTCCACCATTTTCAATAACGCATTCCATTCTCAGAATTGCGTAAACTGTCCTGTGAGATTGAGCTAATATGAAGTCTAATACTGACTTTCATATCAGAGATTGTCTAACATCTGTCTTTAGATACAGAATCTTTCAAAAATCCCCACAACCAAAAATCGCATGGTGTTAGATCAGGCGATCGTGGTGGCCACTGTTTGAAAATAACGACTTATGATACGATCTTCTGTAAAATGGCTTGTTAAGAAAGTCCGAACTGCTCTAGTAATGTGCGGTGGTGCACCGTCTTGCATAAACACGATATTTTGAAGGCAGCCTCGCTGTTGTAGCTCGGGAATCAGAAAATTTGACAAGATATTGAGATACCTTCTCCCATTTACGGAACATGTAATGGGTCCTGTGGATGTTAGTTCCTCAAAACAATATGGCCCTATCATAAACGTAGCTGTGAAACCGCACCACACCGTTACTTTAGCTGCATGCAGTGGAACTTCTTGGACAACATTAGGATTCTCTTTAGCCCAAATTCGACAGTTGCGCGTGTTCACTTGTCCGTTTTAAAAAAATGCGCTTCATCAGTCCATAGAATATTCCAGGGTCAAGAATTGTCCACATTCATTCGTGCAAAAAACTGTAGTGAAAATGATAGCCAACTTTCGGTATCACCCTGTATTAGTTGTTGCACCCTCTGAATCTTGTATGGATAGTAACGCAAAATTTGACGTATCACTTTTCTCACAGTGGAAATCGGCACATCGACTTCATTCGCAATAGCTGACACACTCTCATTATCAAATGATGAATGGCTTGCTAAATCCACGGCAGCAGTAGCAATATCTTCAATGCTAGAAATGTTTACCTTTTTTCGTCCTCTGCCAGGAAGAATGTCGAGTTTTCCTATTTCCTCGAACTTTTTAATCATTTTGTGAACTCCACGATCCGACATTGGTCCACGTCTAACATCTTTTAGTTTCGGAATTCTCGAAGAGCTGCAGCTGCGTTGCTTTTATTTTGATAAAATAAATTTACAAGAAGTGCCCTTTTCTTACAAAGTTACCATTCTCCACAAAGCGTAGATTCAAATGCTTTTCAGAAACAATCAACTGTTCCAGTGTCAAAGAAATCACAGACACACTTTATCAGCAAGTTTTAAATCGTCAGGTGGTTAGAAGGGTATTTCAAGTTTTCGAAGTTGCGACGTCACTTTGACGTCGTTCGTCGAAAATTTGAATAAAATGTGATCTGTTTCAAGCTTTGGGTGAAATTTTGTGATTTTGTATGCTTCATCTGAATTGACCGAAATTGATATAACGAATCTGAAAAAGTTTACTTTTACCAACTGTGAAATAAATTTCCTGTATTTTGTTTTTTACAAACTAAAGGAATCTGCAAATATCAGCTTAAATATTGGCGCAGCGCCACCTATTGACAAAAATTTTAACTAAATTTTTTTTTCGATTTTCGCAGAGCGCATCTCTTTAACTACGTACTAGTGAAATTTTGTTTCGTTTGTAGCCATAGAACCGGCTCTAGAGCCTTCTGAATAGGCGAACTTTAATTATAACAACCCTGTATATGTGTCTTCGACAGACTTTAGTCTATTTGTAATTATGTTTCCGGAGGGGGGGGGGGGGGATTGCTAATGTGATAATCAAAGACGAGCGGAAGTGTATCTGTGTGTGTATTTGTTTATCAAATCTTTAACATGACTCATTTGTTTATTATAATAACAATATTGCAAATTGTTATAATGATATTGTTATTAATATTATCATAATCATTTTATTAAAACATGAAAATGATAAGCATAATATTTTTTCAATCGTGTTTGAGTTGGAATGAATGATCATTTAAGGTGGTGTCATACTATAACATGAGGAGTTAAGTCTTTTCGAGAGGAAGTATAAAGGGGCTTATTTTTAGGAGTTCTTAATTTTTTTCGAATCGACTTAGAGTAGGAATGGAAATAAGATGGTAAACTAATACACATAATAACATAGAGGGGTAGGTCTTTTCGAAAGAAGTTTGAGGGGGCTAAATTTTTAGGGTGGCTTAATTTTTTTTTCAATCGTTTGGGGAGGTTGATAAGACCATCGCCCCTTTTACTGAAGAAAATGTTTGATGTTGCCATCTTTAGGATATAGTTCAAACGTTTAAATGTGCATTGCGCCTGTGGCCGTTCAACCGGATTGAAATGGTCTTCTTAGAGGAGAGTTTTTTAAAATTTTTGAATAATAATTTAGATCCTGATTTGTACTAGAATTTCTTCAACGTATACAATTTTTTGTTTAACTGTTTATATCGATTCTTCGCACGAGATTATGATCTCTTTACCAAGCTTTGGTTACGAACCCATGAACTACGATTCAAGTTTCATTTTTTTTTTTTAACTCAGATGCTACCTATTGCCCAGACCGCGCCCCAACATTTACTAGCATACTTATGAACGCTCGTGTTGATAATTGGCCGTCATAAACACAAACCAAACCATACTTATGAACACTATCTTTTTCAATGAACACTATGCCTCCCCCTTTTGATGTTTTGGAAGTTTATACAATTTCTGTTTCACATTGAAATAGAAGGACTGCTTAAAATTAATTTTAGATATTTCTTTTGTAAGCGATTCATATTTTTTTGATCGATTAGAAGGCTACCAAACGATTTAAATTAAACATTGCTGCTACTAGCATTAATCCTGTTATCTAATTTAAGAATTGTACGTTACTATGCATTTCATTTGATTGTCTGAAATTTGAAATAGATTTTCTTCATCGCCTTATCAACAGTTACTCACTATCTTTCACAAACATTCGATAAGTAATCAGCTTTTTAACTGAAAATAGCTAATATGTAAATAATGATAACCATTGATCTTAGGAGCGATTAGTTCACTTTTACATAAATTTAAATTTTCAGAAAGAGGATTTATTTAATATTTCAATTAACTACGTACATTATTTTTCAACATACCGCAGTAATTTAAGCATATTATTTAATTGCTATCCCGCATATTTTTTTTTTTTTAAAGTAGTATAAACATCGAAGAAATATCTCTTATTTTAATTAACTTTTAATTGCAAACCATTTTGCTTGGTTTTTTTTTTTTTTTTTTTTTTTTTTTTTTTTTTTTGTAAAATAATTTTTTTGCGAAGTATGCTAATATTAGTTAAACACCAGAAAAAGAAAGTATGCAATATTTGAGAGATTTTTTATTTATTAATTATTTTAAGTTCAATCAGCTCATAGTTTGTTATTGGGGTATGTAATTATTTGATGATTCTACATTAGTTCTAATGAATTTTAAAACTACTGCTACACTTCATCTCATTCTTTTGAAGAGTTTAATAACTTTACTATGAGTTTAACCTTAGGTTTACCATCTATTTCACTGAAATAATAAAATTAATTTGTAAAACCTTAGAATGATGAATTCAAACTCGTAACGTGATTAATCATATTCTTTTTATTTTAGACATTACATAAGTACCTTTTCATTTTTGATTGACTCACTTCCCGTGAACTTTATACACATACTATGTCACATGTTTTTCTGTAATTTTTGCACCAATCATATTACATGATATGCATCATCATTAAAATTTTTTAACATGCGTCCCCTATGATTATATAAAATTGAATGGAACCAGACTTTTTCATTAGTGTTTGCTTTTCTTTGTATATGCGTAAACATTATTTTCACTTAGGATAATATGGGTAGTTATCAAGATGGATATTCTGCTATGTTAAGCGATGATGTATCAAGTTTGAATAGTCAAACTTTTTCATGAAAATTTAATGATCAAGACATAGGATTAACAGTACGACCTAAAGTAGAACCCGTTTCAGATAAGGAAGCGGAATCCTCCTCATCAGAATTGAAGAAACAGAAGCCACCTTATATGTGTACTATTTGCAGCAAGTCTTTTTTACGAAAAGGTAATTTAAAACAACATTTGATGATTCATTCAGAAGAAAGACCATTTGTATGTGACATATGTCAAAAAGCATTCTCTAGAAATGCTATTTTGAATCGTCATAAATTATCTCATTTTAAGATACCTCCGCGACATAAATGTGATTCATGCGGTGAAGCGTTCTTGAGAAGTATGACTTGTTAAAACACATGAAGATCCACAAGCCCTCCGAGCAGGATAAGTGTATGCAGTGTAGTGAAATATTCAATCGCAACTATGATTTTTTGTATCATTTGAAAGCTTCACACTGAGTTCTATCCAAAATTGACAATTCATCATCTTTAATAGATATGTTTTTTGAAAAGGTTAAGCATTTTAAAAGGCAATTTGCGTTAAGCATATTTACTAAAACTATAGTCAACTCTAATGAGCAGAATGGTAGAGACTTTCACCCATTTTTTAATAGTGCACTCAGTTCAGCATGCAGGAGTAAAAACGTGCATAAAAGCATAAAACCCTTAAGAATGAAGACCATATGATGAGGTTTGGAGGGTTGGATAAATTTACCTCCCCACATAATTCACTCCTCTTCTGTGGTCACGAATGGACAAATAGCGTAATGAAGTGATTTCCCGTATGACGACACTTATGAAACGTTTTGTGTAGAAAGACACACCGACACACCTACGACAAACCTATTAGTGGAATAAAATGCAAAATGAATTTTTGCGAGATGTGTCACTTTTCTTGCGGGTGAGCGATATATATATATATTATGGGAGTGCCAAGCCAACAACAGGAGATTCATAATCCGACCTCCAGTAACAAATTGCAATCCACATTTATAAGCAATGATAAATGTAGTGATCCTTATTTTCATTTGTTTCACATACAGTTTAAAGAAAAAATCTATTTCAATATGTGTGCAGCACTTAACGAAATAAATACCGTATATAAAAATTATACCTCATTTGTAGGCCTTTCTGACATTTTCATTACCCTTATAGTAATTGTATAACCTAAATCGCATTTTATAGTTTACTTTTGAAATGTTAATGATTCCCTATATTTAAATGGCCTCTCTATCTAGACACACGGCAGTGTGTCAACCAAGTTCGCCTGACATAGCCGTGTGTTATTTACATGAACCATTTTAAGCTGTTTTCGTCAAATTTCAATGCTCTACTACTGAAAATCTATGAGACCTACATACTTGTTATACGAAATGCGTAGTAAGGCCACTCTAATTACCTAAAATTCAAAATTTTATAAATAACGCATAATTAGTTTCCGAGATAATGACATTTGAAAATGTCTGATAATCGATAATTTTACCACTGACTGACTGACTGACTGACTCACTCATCAAAAAGATCTCGTATATCTACTGCAGCGACATACTTCAAATTTGGTGCGAAGTTCGTTTACACTATAAAACTCAGGAAAAAAATAAAAAAAATTGTGAAAATCGATGAATTACCCACCTGGGGGTGCCCATGTTTCTTTAACATTACGTCTATTAGGCGAAATTTTAATTTGCCATAGGAGGGGACGCTGTTCTGTCGCCAAATACCGCCAAGTTTCTCGCCAACATGGCGATATATCGCCAAATTTGGCGACCAAAATTAGTCGCCAAAAGTGACGCCACCTTGGCGATATCTCTAATATTTCGCCAAATTCCCATAGACTTCCATTGTAAACCTATCTACTTACTGGGGGTTTATCTAGGTTTACCTGTTTATAGAAAATCAATAAATTGAGATATTCTGTCTGTCACAGAGCCTGTTCTCAGAAACTATACTCGTTGGAGACTTGAAATTTTGCATACTTATAGCTCAACACCACACATCATACGACAAATTATAAAATTTTGAAAAAGTCGTACATTTAACCCTTTGCGCTCCCACATGTGTATTTTAAACAATTCTTTCTAAGTGAGCCCTAATTAGGTTGGAGGGGTGAAATTTTGCATTCTTATAGCTGAACACCTCACAACAAACGAGAAATCATAAAATTTTTAAAAAGTCGAGCATTTAACCCTTTGGGCTCCCCCATGTGCATTTTAAACAATTCTTTCAAAGTGAGCCTCTAATTACGTTGGAGACGTGAAATTTTGTATACTTATAGCTGAACACCTCACATCAAACGACAAATCATAAAATTTTCAAAAAGTTGTACATTTAACCCTTTGGGCTCCCACATGTGTATTTTAAACAATTCTTTCTAAGTGAGGTCCTATTTAGGTTGGAGGCGTGAAATTTTGCATACTTATAGCTGAACACCTCACATGAAATGACAAACCATAAAATTTTGAAAAAGTCGTACATTTAGCCCTTCGGGCTCTCACATGTGTATTTTAAACAATATTTTCTAAGTGAGCCCCTAATTATGTTGGAGGGGTGAAAATTTGCATACTTATAGCTGAACACCATCATGCGACAAATCATAAAATTTTGAAAAAGTCGTACATTTAACCCTTTGGGCTTCCACATGCGTATTTTAAGCAATTCTTTCTAACTGAGCCCCTTATTTAAGTGCAGACTTGAAATTTTGCATACTTTTAGCAGAACACTTGAGGCCAGGCGACAAATCATAAAATCTTGAAAAAGTCTTACGCTTAACCCTTTGAGCTACCACATATGTATTTTAAGCAATTCTATCTAAGGGAGCCCCTAATTAAGTTGGAGACTTGACTTTTTGCATACGTATAGCTGAATAACTCGGACCACACGACAAATCATAAAATTTTCGAAAAGTCTTATATTATTTACTCCTCCGGGCTCTAACTTGTGTATTTTAAGCAATTTTTCTAACCTCCACCCTTTTCACCCGGGGAGCACTTTTCTAACTTTTGCCGACACCCCTTTGACCATTCTTTCATATTATGCACCATAGCCTTACATATTTTAGTTCCACTTTTTACCGCCAGGAGCGCCTACTTATCTCGGTGCTATGGGCTCAATCCCCTCGACTAATATATCTACGGATAGTATGTAAAACAGAGTTTCGTTCGGATAAAGGTTTGTTTAGAATAGAGTGCGCCCCTGATTGCGAAATGGGGAACTAAGATTTTTCAAAATGATAAAGTGTTTTGAAAGGAATATTAAACGAAACCCTCTGTGCGATCTGCGATCACACTTACCCACTTGTTATTTTCAAAATCATCAGAGAAAAGGATATTTAGTTAATTAAATTTGAAAATCCAGGGAGGGGCAATATCCTTCCTCTACACTGCCTCTTTGCCGGCACCCATGGATGAATGATACATAGTGTGGCATAAGTACATAACTTTATTTTTCACTTTCAGTACAAAAAAGCAGGCCCAGCTATAGGATATTTAATTGGAAAATTTAATAGGAAAATTTAATATAGGAATTTAATAGGAATTGTTGTTTCAGAAACAATAAAAGTTTCGAATCAATACATTTCGTCTCAAAACATGCATTCAATGTAGCAGTATTAAAATATAGATTTCTGCCGCAAACTGACAGCTAAATAGTTTGTTGCAGGAAATTTAATTTATAATTGAATGTTGCTTGTGAATAAAATAGTCACATGTAAACACATTAAAAAGCACTAAGTAAAGTGTCTAAATATATTGTAACTTTACAAAAAGTAATGATATCTAACAAAAACATAGCTGTGAAAAAAGGGAGCCAAGTTCTGTAAAGACAATGGCAAGAAAAGAAGTGATATCTAAGTGGGTGCCAAGTTCAAATAAAATTCACTCAAAATTACCTACTGAAGTATTATAGCATTTTTTAAATCGTTTAGAAATAAAAATTATTGATAGCATATTAATAATAAATCTAGAACTTGGCAAGTTTTTGATAAATGTTATGCCTATCAATTTCATGTCTTAATAAAATGGTGATGTTAATATTAATTTCAATGACATTACAAAAAAAATTAATATAGATATTATTATAATAAAATGACTCATGTTAAAGATCTGATAAACCAATAAATACACAGATACACTCCCGCTCGTCTTTGGTTATCAGTCTAGCACCTACCTCCAGAAACCTCAATGCAAACAGACTAAAATGCCTGACAAAGAGACAGATATACTTACGCTTGTTCTTGGTCATCACTCTAGAGACTGCACCCCTTTAACACTTTCAGGGGCAAATAACTTTTATTCGTGAAATGCTGAAATGATTGAATCACACCAGAATTTACAAAATAAATTGATTTCAAAATGGGTAAAAGCTTCTTTTCACGTATTTAATAAAATTAAACTTTTTAGTCCTGAATTCTAGTATCAATGTGGAATTTTGCAGTTAAATTAGGTGGGATATATTTTATCCCACCGCCCTTCAAGGTGAAGAAGCTCACTCAAATTTAGGCTTCCAATCATGAAATAACAAGATTTGATATAATAATGTCATTATTAAGAATAAATGACTCGTAAGTAAAAACTTGCCAAGTTCTAGATTTATTATTAATATGCTATCAATAATTTTTATTTCTAAACAATTTAAAAAATGCTATAATACTTCTGTAGGTAAGTTTGAGTGAATTTTATTTGAACTTGGCACCCACTTAGATATCACTTCTTTTCTTGCCATTGTCTTTACAGAACTTGGCTCCCTTTTTTCACAGCTATGTTTTTGTTAGATTCAGTTTACATAAGCAATTTTATTTTAATTACACGTGCATACACACACGTACAGATACATAGTCTGTTGCTGTCATTCATTCTGCATTAATTGATTACTGGATATTAAAGAAACAATCATCATGTATGTACCTATCTCTCCATTTAGTGTATGTTATTTGTGAATTCAATTTCCCTCTATCTCCAATAGCCTTTTAGCAGACATTGATATTTTTAAAATTCCTCATGAATAATTTTTATATAAAATCTTTGGATATGTGATTATTATTATTATTATTACTTTAATAGAAGTGCCAAGTCAACAACAAGCCTATCATAATCCGACTTGCAGCAGCAACTTGCCATCCACATATATAAGTAATGATAAATGTATTCATCCCTTATTTTCATTTGTTTGAGATAACTTAGAGATAGTTTATAGAAAAATCTATTTTAATATGTCTGCAACCCTTACTGAAATAAATACCTTACTAGATGGTACCCGTCAAGATTTGAAGGTAAACTTCTCCAAGGTTTTATTAGAAAATTGTTTAATAATTACTTTTAAATTATTTTTTCAAGACTTGATATGCGATTCTATATTATCTATGTGATTCCTACAGAATCAAGGTATTTGTACAGATGGCTAATGTACCATCAATGAACGTAAATTTTAAAATATTTTGATCCATTACCTTAGCTACCATTTTTTTTTTTTTACAGTTTCCAACAAAGTTGAAAAGAGCGTTAAAAATTATCATTAATGAAGTTACACGCTTTAAAACATAATAAAATTGATATGTATTTATGAATTGCACTAAAACATGCATTGTGTAGAATATGCAGTGCAAAGAATAGTTATTATTCATTTACAGGGCCACACAAAAAAATTCTGTTACATAAGGATATAAGGGGGGGGGGGGTGTTGCGGCGTATTTAATTATGTTAAACTATTTCATATATAATGATTGATATACGTCGCTGAGTTTTAGTCTAAGTTATTTTATGTATAATACGAAGTGCATAGCATTTACAGGGACACACAAAAGTTTTCAGATACTATATTGTATTCGTAGTACTGTACATTAGCGATGATTGCTGGAAAGGTATTTTTAATTATGATATACGCTTTTATGTTTCACTATATTTGTGCATATGTATGGTGCGTATAAATGCTATAGTTCACATACAGGGCTACACAAAAGAATTCGTAAGAGTTACTGGGTATGAGAACAAATTGCTTGCTTAAAGGTGGTTTTTAAATGACATATGCATTTTTACGCTGAACTGCATTTAGTTTACTAAGAAATGTTTGTAGAGTATAGATAAAATGATATACAGGGTCACGTAAAAATTGGTTATATGGCCGTCTATGGATGATAATTTCTGGAAATGGGATTTCAGTAATTCGAAGAGTGTTTTAGTTTGAATTAAATTTTAGCTAAATAGAGGCTTGTAATAAAGATACTATAGGTGAACTACAGGGCTGTACAAAAGTATTCAAATTATTTCCATCTATTAGTATGAATTGCTGAAAGAGAAATTTCAACCTGTTATGCGTTTTCTTGCTACACTAAATTTTTCCCATTATGTAGTATAAATATCAACCTACAGATTAGATACAGGGCTGTTCAAAAGAATTGGAATACATATTTGGCTATGAACGGTAACTGCTGAAATCAGTTTTTTAAATGTTTTATGCGTTTTCTAAAATGTTTACTTAGTTATCTTATTTGCCATATTTCCCTAAATAACGAAGTTTTGTTAAAGCATTCAGGAAGTGTTAAAAGTGTTTCATAATCTATGCTTAGCGCATTATTCTTCTTTCTTGTTCACCTTTGAAATGATACATTATTTTTGTTTCTACGACAACGAGGATTTAGAATTTTTTATAGGTTATTCAGTTTGTTTACATCATACATAAACCTTAAACTCAATTTTTTCAAAGTGTTGTTTTTAAATATTCAATATACCTTGTTATAGAAACTATTATATATTATTGTCTGTAAACTTACCTATTCTACACATATGCCTGAGCAATCTGAAGGGATATTTTGTTACTAACATATGTATGTATGAAATTTTTATCAAAAAAGGTACAGAATTTTTTTAATTTTTCGACTCATGATTCATCATATTTTAAGTTTTTTTTTCTTTTTAATTGCTGATAAGGAACTAATCTATAGTTAAAGAGAAATTTAAAAAAAAGTGTGATGAAACACTATTATTTTTATTTATTTATTTATTTACTTATTTTAGAGGAAAATGTTTGTCAGAAACTTCAGCTACCACAACCTTTGAAAAGGCGTGGTATAATTCTAAAGGTAATTTTTGATTTTTGAAAATTACTTTTTGTATATCCTTTAAAACTCCTGATTCATTATTTTACTAAAAATTTTAAATATTTTGATTTCGTTTAGGTTTTTCAAAAACGGTAGTTAGCGTCACCAGGAAGAAAAAATTTCGTCCATTGCCATTTCACAGACAACAGTTGCATACTCAGCATGAAAAAATGTTGATGTGGTTTGTCGATGATGCTGTAGTAGTTAAAGAAGCTCTCCAAGGCGCGCAGATTGATGAGAAATTCGTGGAAACAATACCTGCGAATGTGCCTTGCGGAGCAATAGACGATTCAGTTGATTTACATGGCATAAAAAAATACTTCACTGAAGATGGATGGACTACCCTGCAACAGACTGCACAAATGAAAAAAAAAATAAACATATGGTGGTGCAAAATTTGCAAAAATGATTGCAAAGATAACTGCGTTAGATGCGATGGTTGTTTGGAATGGATCCACTCGAGTTGCACAAAAATAGCAATAAGAAGTAAAGAAGATTTTTTCTGCAAATTTTGCAAGAAACTTTAAAAAAAAAAGCGTTTGATAAACATTTGTATATATATTTGTAAATATATCACTGAATGTTGTGTCCTTTAATTCTTTAATTGAATATTTTGAATTGATATTTTGATTTTTGTGTCCTTTAACTGAATATTAACATTCAGATGTAAATATAAAAATACAGAAATCGTAGTAGTTTCTTTGTTTAATATAAAAAAATTCTCATAAATTAAAGGGAATATGTAACAAAACTTCTGGAAAAAAAAAGTTTTTTGGGAAAGCATTTGATATTTTTTATAATTTAAATTTGTAATAATATAACTTAAACAAGTTGCACTCTTTTGAAAAAATGCATGAATATGCAATTTATTACGAGTGCATATAAATTAAAGGAATTTTACGCCTTGAAATTTAAAACTTTTTATTATATACGATTACATATATTAAATTCAGTAATACGGAAATAATAGGACTCCATCTTAAATAGGACGTCATCCCCATGAGAACCTAGAATCATTACCTATCATGGGACATTACTGAATTAATTACGTATGATAGGATTTAATAGAATAATCACCATGGCAACATAGAATCATAACCTATCCTGGAATATCATTGAATTAATTACGTATGATAGGATTTAATATAATAATCACCATGGCAACATAGAATCATAACCTATCCTGGAATATCATTGAATTAATTACGTATGATAGGATTTAATATAATAATCACCATGGCGATCTAGAATCATAACCTATCATGGGATATCATTGAATTAAATACGTATAATAGGATTTATTAGAGTGAAGAAAACTTTTATCTGAAACATTTATGAAGAAATTTTTTTAAGTTGTGATTTGATTTTCATAAAATTTGAAATGATTCGACAAAATTTTGCAACGATTCTATATGTTAAATTTCAAACAATTTGGTTGGGTAGTTTTTACGCTGTTATATGTGGGCAGACGGACGGATCAGACGACGACTGTAGATGCTACGTATTTATATAATTACGAACGCACATAAAAATGAATTTTAATTGAAAATTCAAATATACACAGAGCAAACATATTGTTATTTTATTATTATTATTATTTATTTTTTTCTTTCATTTATCTTCAATAGAAGAAAGTATTGTGATCGAAAAAATTTCTGACTTCCGGTTTTCGATGGATTTACACGTTTAGGAGTCAGAGATCCTCAAAAAACATCTTTATGCAAAATGTTCGCCTGCCTGTGTGTCGCCAATGTACCATCGAAAACTGTATGGAGTTATGAATACAACTGAACCAAACTTTTTGTGTGTGTTTTTTATGGCCAGCTGGTCCTCCCTCAATTTGGAAATATTCCGCTTAGAAGGGGGTGCTGTAATAGCGATTTTTGTGTCATTTCCGTTATTGTACCATTGAAAAGTGTAGGAAGTTATGTAAAGAATTGACTTAAACTTCACATTTATGTTTTTCGCTACCGCAAGCAGGTCCTCCTTGAATTTCGAAATATTTCACCTCTAGCGGTTCTATACGGGAGAGTAGCCGAATTTGAACCACTTCGCATATTTATAGGTGTAATTCACTTAATTTTTGGAATATCTGCAAAATATCATTAAACGTGGTTAATCTATTCATCTACTAATTAAATAAATCTTTAGAACAATTTCTTTTTCAAACTCTTAAGTTTTATTTTAATTTGAAAAAATTGTCAAAAGCGGTCCAAATTCAGCGACTGGTAGCCTAAGTTGGATCCCCGCCCCCAGTCTCTTAAATTGGTCAAAACAGGTATTAGACTTTATTAATGAGTAATGAATATAAATAATTTTATTAAAAGCAAAATTTGCGATAAATGAAACAATCAAACAAAAGAATAGCAATGAAATATAATGAAATCAAATGTCTGAAAGTAAAAGTAATTGTTTTAAATCAAAATGTATTCAAAATATAAATCAAAGTTATAAGTAATTAAGAATAGAAATTATGAAACTAATTGCCAGTTTTGAATATCATGTCAGAAGTGACGCAAGGCTTACATACTAATTTCTTTTGTTCATTTTTTATTCCAGCGCACACAACATGGAATCTGAACACTGAATACTTTCTTCTATTTTATTTTTCTTACAAATTAGGCTAAATCAATCATCACTGACTTGATTTTTATTTTTAAATTCTGAATAATTGCAATTTTTTTTGCAACAGAAATTTTCTTTACCTTATTCCTGTAGTTCTTCCCTTCGATCATTTTATTTACAAATTAATTACGCCTATTTTTTAAAACGTGATGTTTCAATTGCTTTTGTGCTTTGAGAACTTCTTTTTCGGGTTTTTTTTATCACTTCAACATTTACTTTATATGGCAAAGATGTTAACACAGCTGTTTTTTGGCTCCCTCTGTACTTTAACTTAACTAATTTTGGGTAGGGAGATAACATTTCTAAATATTCTTTTTTTTTTTTTTTTTAAATAAGAGTTTTAACCCTTTCAGGGACAAAGCATTTTCATTACTAAAATGTTGAAATAAATGAACGCCGCAGGAATTTACGAACAAACTTATTTTTTAATAAGAAAAAGGCTATATTTCACAGAAATATTAAATGAAAATATTTTACCAAAATTCTCGTGCCATTGTGGCGTTTGTGAATTAAAATTAAGGGTTTCATAAACACAGCATCACCCTTGAAAGGGTTAAAAGATTAAAAGAAAGATTAAATACATTAAAAATCTAATACAAATTAAAAGGTATAGACTTTTCAATTAACTGTAGTGTTTAAAACTCCATAAACATTCAATCATGGAAGTTTAGTCAACCAAAAAATCAACCAACTAGTATAAACTATTTCAGATATTAACTTCTTTTAATAATCATATGTCGGATAGCTTAATGAAGTTACATTGTCGCTGCTGCAGAAGTGAGTCACTTATACACTAGTAGTGGCCCCTGGTCTACTACTGGGTACTGGTTCTCATGGAGAAAAAAAAAACTATATAAACTATACACAAGATCTTAGAACCTCGAAAAATACTTAATTAAAATAAATTAAACATGAAAATAAAACTTTACATCTGCTCCAGTAGTGGATTTCCATGCCCACTATTGGTACAATTTAAGAAACAGCGACCCAGAAGCGGGCCACCCCTCAGAATCAATATAACA
The DNA here is from genome assembly GCA_963932465.1 of Maratus speciosus. Classification (NCBI taxonomy): domain Eukaryota; kingdom Metazoa; phylum Arthropoda; class Arachnida; order Araneae; family Salticidae; genus Maratus; species Maratus speciosus. The sequence goes on along the minus strand of OZ010797.1, from coordinate 338,335,563 downwards.
CTCAATTTTTAAGTTTTCAGCTTATCTAAAAAATTATTTACAATGTTATAGAGTATATGAACAGCAGTTTAATCCAAAGTAAAGCATAAGATTAAAGAAAGAATGTTTCAAAAACTTATCTCTTAATGAAATCCCAAGAATTCGCCAAAAAATGTGTTTTTGACAGCACTCTAGAAAATAAATAAATGTAGTAACAAAAAAAAAAAAAAAAAAAAAAAAAAAAAAAAAAAAAACAATTATTCCAAACTTTTTTGGAAAGTTAACGTTTAAGGATGTTAGTTAATCAAATTTCTTTCAGTCGTTTTTTAGAAATGGATTTGTGAGCTTGTTTTTAAACTTTAAAAATTAGTGGGCTACAGCTGGTACATTGGCCCATCACTATTGGTGCATTTACCTTATAGGCAACTATGTATGGTATGACACGATTAAAAGGTAAATAATAATAATAATAATAATAATACAATTATTAATCTATACATACGTAAAAAATGAAATAAGTAAAGTTTTGAACCGGAACCGAATGGGAAAATGAAAATAGGAAAATTTTTATTTCTGACGGAAAGAAAATTAGAACAGAACCTAAATTGTTTTCGGTATTGAAACTGAGCGAAAATTATTTTAAGTTACAAAAATTTTTCAATAGAAAAATATATATTTGTAAATGTTCGATCGATAAATTTCGGTTATTTAACCCTTACCTGTGGAATATATTTGAGAAAAACGAGTCAAAAATGGGAAATTTTTTTACTCTTTAATTGTGTTCGTTATTATCATCAAAATGTTAGAAATAGATTATTAAAAAAATAATAATAAAATAAACGAAATAACTACTATCTTCAATATTTTCACATATATGGGAAATGTTAACAGATTGCTCAAATTATAGCGAAATAAATCAAATGACATCATTTTCACAATAAATATAATAAATTAATACAACAATATTAGTATTTATATCAACTGTCATGAATTCCATATCCCCCAGATTCCTTTGAATTTCACAAATCCTGTCTGTCAAACATAAAGTGGTTTGAATGAAATTTGTGAAGAACTGCAAAATTACAAAAATCCGACAAATGGCGCAAAACTGCCGAACTTTTCGCGGGAAAGGGTTCGCCATCGATTGGGAAAATAGTAAGTTACATATTATGCATTGGATGGACTGAGTTCGGGGGTCACGGAATCGAAACAATGTTTTTTCTCTTGCCCGAACTCAGGTCGGGTACCCCAAAATTGGCGCATTTGCGTTGCCTGAACTGAGTTCGGGAGTCACAGGCAAGGGGTTAAAATATAAATGAAAACACACAAACCATTCACATTATTTACTTCATATCATTAACTTTTTTTTATTTTTTACAATGCATGTCCAAAAGTCAACTAAGAAATTATCTATACAAAATCCATAATTAATTGCTAGCTAATGTGACTAATGATGCAAAGAATGGATTTAATCGAAAGAAAACTAATAGACCGGGAGCCGTCAGCACAGACAATCACCTCATCGAGTTCACGGATGAAATTCTAGGATTAGTTAAATCTTGATTCGCATATTAAAACGCAGTCGGTCTGCCAAGTCCTATCTTGGTGGAAAACCCGATTTTATACGGCTCACTAGTAGGTTTACCATTGTGTTTTCCTTCTCCCAGTCCTCCCTGTTTTCATACCTTTTGGTGCAGGAAAACACAATGGTAAACCTACGAGTCAGCCACTAAAATCGGGTTTTCAGGTATTTCCCACCAAGATATGACTTGGCAGACCGATTGCGTTTTAATACGCGAATCAAGATTTAACTAATCCTAGAATTTCATCCGTGAACTCGATGAGGTGATTGTCTGTGCTGCCGGTTTCCGGTCTATTAATTTTCCCTCTAATTTTAACACTAGAGATTTTTTAGGATAGGATGGAAGATTACCTTAAAAAAAATATTTCTCTCTGAAGCTTTCTCACATATTTACGAACTTATTTTTAAACGCAAAAACATAATGCTTGCAGGCATGATTATTGAAGTGATTTGTAATCGAACAGCTTTCACTTTTTTAATAATTAAATTCCATCTTGAGTTGCAAACGATTGCTGTCTAACGACGACAGTTTTTTCCTTTCCCGCACTGTCGCGTCCGGTAATTCAGTTCCAAGCGCCCACTTTTCAGGATATTTGGCAAGATTTTTTGTCTTTTCAGAAAAAGGGAAAATCTGTTCGATTACATACTTTCTGAGTAAGATCATCTGCCAATTTCATGTGTTTGCGAACAAAAAGAATTCAGAAATGTATCTGAAAGTCGACAGTTTGGATTTGAGAATAGCTTTAAGATGGAATTCAATAAAATATATGTTTAACCTTCTATATTAAAACAAGACTTTTTTCATTTGTGGAATACCTAGATAGAGCATTTTAACACAATATGTTGGTATTCTTAGAATTTAATTATAAATTAATTTTAAAGCCATTTTTCTGTTCTCAGGGCGCATGTGATAAATTGTGAAATATTCTTTATGATTCCAACTGTTTGCATGTTACAAAAACAATGCACCATACTTCTATCGCCAAAATAATCCAACTGTCTGTGAAAAAACTGTAACAAATTCTCTTAAATTTCTTTTTACTACCCTATTTATTTCTCTACATAGAATGGGATTTTATACAGTAAAAACTGTGTACACAGAACCTTTCTATAATAGGAAATCTTAGTCCTGCTAAAAAAAAATATCCTACAAATCCACATGCTAAGTTTGAAGCCTGTCAATAAACAAAGTATCTTTCCGGATCTTAGAGATTCAGTTTTTACACGTTTTAATATAGGGGAGACCGGGGCTAGTAGGAGCATTTTTTAGTTACTGATTTTGATTAATTTTTTGATGAAATTTTAACTGTACTTTTAAAGAACAGGTATTGGGCTATAAATACCCGGAGTTTTGAGTTTGTAGTTTATGTTTAGCGGAAGCCTAAAGTAAAAGGAAAATTGTGCGCCAACCTACCCCGTCACGGGGCAAGTTGCCTATACCTATGGGGTAAGTTGGCACACGCTTTATAAAAATTTAAATAAGACACGGAGTTAAGAGAAATCAATTTCATTATTACCAGTAGGTTTAATCAAAGGCGTTATCGCCGTACAATGTAAATTCTAAATTATACAGACATAAAAATAATGAATAAAACATTAACATTGAGTAACTTCTATCCTACTCGATAGCATCATCAGAGTTACAGTTGTCACAAATAAAAAATCGAGTGTCTCCGTTTGGGCAAGCCCCGTGTGCCCAAAATCTTGCATTGCAACCACTTTTTTCGGTGTTTGCTGTTTTTCAAGCTACCAGCATACACCAGACACCGAGCCAACTTGCCCCGTGTTCAATGCGCCCTCTAGCCCCATAATAAATTTCTTCACAAAAGGGACAAGTAAACATCTAAGCATAAATAATCCAAGTAAATCACATATGGGTAGGTACAGTTAATCATACACTAAGAAAAATTATTAAGATAAGTATTATTAAGATAAGTATTAGAAATTAGAAAAATAATGAAGCAACAAAAAATTACTTATGAGCGCAAAAAACAGAAAAATCGTAATAAATGTCCACTGCACGTAGGTAACTCTGCCAAACTACAATGAGGATTGTAAAACGCAGGAAGAAAGATACTCTGTGACTCGTTGCACAATCTATCCACAAACAGGCGATTTATGGGGACTGCGCCTACTTACCCCTGTAGCCAACTAGCCCCGGTCTCCCCTACGTGGTTCAGCAAAACATGGGATAATGGAAGCTGTTTATAACGAAATCCTGTCTTAACCCTTTCGCGACGAGCGTCTTTTACGGAATTTTTAATCTTTTATCACCGGTTTTTTAATACAGAAATTTTTGGCTAATTGAATCAGGAAAACGTCCTGATTAAATAAGGCAAAATTTATATTAAAGAAATAACTGGTAGATATAATCGGAGATTCTGAGCACCTTATGCGGCACGTATAAGTGACGCTTGTTCCCAAGGGGTTAATAACATAAAAATTTCATAATGCCTACTGATGGAATACCATACAACTGTTGCACTGTTCAGTTGAAAACCTCTTCAAAATTGAATTATATTTGTCTCTTTAGCGATTCCGCTTTAACACATTTGCTGCCAACCGCGAGTATACTCGTGGTTTTAATTCATTAATTACTTTGTCACCACTATTTTAGAATAAAAAAATTTCTTTATTTATCGAACTGAATTTGTGGTGGCAAACGACTTTCAGCAAGAAATTTGAAAATTCTTACTTTATAGTTTTGGCAGTGGACGTGTTAACGGATTTTACTGTGTAAGATTATTATGTTTATTTAATACAGGAAAACTAGAGATCGACCGAAAATTCGGTTTCGTTTTCGACCCAAAATCTGAGTTTCACCGAAAATTCGTTTTCGACGAAAATGCTGCAGAAAATTCGGCCGGACCGAAACTATCTGTATTCCGAAAATCTCGTTTCTTCCTTCGAAAAATTTCAGCATTATTCATCGATTTGAGTTGCATCGGCTCAGATGATACACTCTTTATTTATTGCTACGAACTTCATTGTTTATGATTATAAGTCACGACTGAGACAAGATGTGAGAGCACATTATAAAGCAAGCAATGCATATAAGACTAAACTCTGAAGACTCTTTTCACGTGCTCATTAAAAGCTGCAGATTTAACAGTAATAAAAAATTTTTAGTCTGAACCTGCAAAAGGCTTTCGAATACTCTTTGAGAAAGTTCTAGTACAAGGGTCGGCAAGTAATTTTAAGTGGGGTCCGAATGCTTTTGAAACATTTTATCGAGGTCCAGAGAAAAAACAAACACATGAGTAATACAAGTACGTATTACTTTTAAATTGTTATTTTTACGTACACATACATATATTATAAAATAGAAAGTCAGGTATTCGCTCTGAAAAATTACTACAGATACAGGTATGCGTTCAGAAATTTTTTACATACACATAATAAAACAGAAAAATTACACTTGCGGTCTTGAGCCAATTTTTTAGTTTGGTTCACGTGGTGAACAGCTAATGCGTAGAGTGTCTTCAAGGTGTGCGCCCGTTAATCTCGAACGATATTTGTTCTCAAAAAATTCCTTTTGGAGAAAGTTCTTTCACATATACAGGGTGCAATATGTTATCTACCGCCGACATTTAATTTCTCAACCGTTGATCGTAGACATAGTTCCAATTACAAAAACGTTTCAAATGAGGTAAATATTCATGTTGTGGCATTATTTAAAGTCAAAATTCAATTTTATAAAAATTTCGAAAACTAAATTTTTATACGGTCCCCCAGTCCCAATAGTTATATTTAGTAAAATTTTACACATATCATAACAGATATAACACAAAATGTTTGACATCTGTACTACAAAAATTGACACAGTTATTCAATTTCAAAGTTTGAGATTTTTGCACATGATTTTGCCTTTCATTGAGGGATCAGTTAAACGATGAATTAAAGTAATTCGAGATCTAAATCAGGGTGCAATGTCCTTTTTATGGCGAAGCCACTTTTAGCCGGTATCGTCGGTACCTTTGAATGTTGTTCAACCCATAAAATTTAGCTCAAATTTTTAGATGAAATAACCGTATTTGGTGATTCCCCGATTTGGTGATACCGGCTAAAGGTGGTTTCGCCGTAAAAAGGACATTGCACTCTGAATTTGATCTCGAATTACTTTAATTCATCTTTTAACTGATCCCTTAATGAAAGAGAAAATCATGTGCAAAAATCTCAAAATTTGAAATTTAATAACTCGGTCAATTTTTGTAGTACAGATGTCAAACATTTTGTATTATATATGTTATGATATGAGTAAACTTTTACTAAATATAATTATAGGGACTGGGGGACCGTATAAAAAGTTAGTTTTCGTAATTTTTATCAAATTGGTTTTTTACTTTAAATAATGCCACAACATGAATATTTAGCTCATTTGAAACGTTTTTGTAATTGGAACTACAGTCGAACCTCTATTTAACGAAGTCGCTAAATCCCGGAAAAAAGTTCGTTATATGGAAAATTCGTTAAATAGAGATTGACCTTTTTAAATACTTTAAACTACATAAAACAGATTTTAGATTCATAAACACTAAATATTTTTACTAAAAGTAGTTAATCACATTTTTTTTAAATAAATTATATCGATTTGTTTTATTTATTTTACCCGTCAATATCCATCATCAATTCATTTTTTCTGTGTGTTTGAGTCTTTGAAATCTGCAAGGAAAACAAAACATTGTCTGGGAATACACTGTATTTTCTGTTTAAAGTAAATAGCTTTATATTAAAATTAACGAATTTTAATGACATTATCGTATTTATTATTATTACAGCAAATAATTTTAAACATACATTAACATATGCGTCCTCAAATTTATTTATTTATTAATCTCTGTTAATTTTGCCCGAGTTTGTATTTTAAAAAGTACTTTCTCTCATAATACGTCTCGCATCTTTGCAATGCACCAAAAAACCCTTCATGCGCATTTTCTTCTAACTATAATCCGCGTCGGATTGTTTCAAATGATTTTATCATTTCATTATACGAAGTTTTGTTAATTCCTGCATCACGATCATTTCCATCATCATCATATTCGTCTTCATCGCAATTCATTGCTGTATTGTTTTTATTTTTCACACTGTAGAAAATATCCAATTCGGATAGTGTTTCCAAGGACTTAATTTCAGAATTAAGTGAAATACAATCATCAATCAGCACATCATGGTTAATTTCTTCTTTTTTTTCTCACTATATCTACATTTTTTTAAGTTACTCTTAGGGATTATCGTCTTCGTCCTCCCGTACTTACCGAATTCTCACTGCTGACAAAAAAGGCGCCTGGTAAAACCAGTTCAAGGCTATTGAACATCATAAAATGTGTTTAAAGAAAGAATAAGTTTGAAATGTCCAGAAATATTTTGAGAAATGGGGAAAAAAAAAATTAGATCACAAGAAAAAGTTCGTTAAATAGAGAATGAATGCACTTCGCTATTTGGAGGTTATTTTACGAAGAAATTCGCAAAATGTTCTTGGTTCCAAGGAAAAGTTCGCAAAATAGAGGTTCGTTAAATAGAGGTCCGACTGTATATGTCTACGACCAACGGTTGAGAAATAAGGTCGGCGATAGATAACATATTGCACCCTATATGTGGAGCTAAACGTGGTAGTAATAGCTAGTAACAGTTATCCATAGTAATGGCTAGTTTTTTGCAATTTCCATACTTTTCTGAGACATGTCTACCCCAAAATTCTTCAGGGGATGCAGTTTTATACATTTGCAAGGAAGTATCTTCTTGCAAGTAAATTATCTCCATTTGAAGTAAAGGTTTTTCGAGACTGAACAACTTCGCAGTGGCATCAAGGAACACTGTAGTATGTGTTTCGAAATTCTTCTTTTTATATTCAAGTATCGTTGGAAAATTAATAAATTCTTCCTTTGCATTATCTTTTTAGGTGGTCCAAACTTCGACCTTCCGCGGTCCTGATGTGGACCGTGGTCCGCCAGTTGCCGACGGTGGTTCTAGTATAATAGATCATAATTTACAAAAATCATTATAAAAGTTAAATCTAGGTACGTATAAACGTTTGTTAATTAGATGAAACTCGTATAATTAGGAAATCATTCTATCAATGGCGGATCTAAGGGGGGGGGGGGGCGAGGGGGCGATCGCCCCCCCCCCTTGGGCAAATAAAGGGTTTGAAAATCGGCATTATGCATCCTCACGAGAAATGACTTGGGACGAAGCTCGAGCGCGGCGCGACCCGTCCCGGGTCGCGCCAGTTTTAATCCACAAGACTCGTGCTGGGTCAGGTCTTCCCTCTTTTAGAATCGGGCCGTGTCCTGATCTTAAATTTTTCTGCAGATTCGGGTCTTGCCAGACTTCTTTTTCTTTCAGGTCGAGCCTGGCCTGGACTTCATTCTTCCTAGGTCTGCACTGGCCGAAATTTCCAAGTCGGACCTCGGCCCGGAATAAAAGCTAAACGTTCAGTCCGTGTCAATCCTTATGATAAGCGTTACTGGCCCGACCGCGACCTGTGCACTCCTCTAAATTCCGACTGTCTGTCTGTATGTGACACAAATTTTGTGGGCGCTCTATCTCAAGAACTAATGCGCAGAATTTAATAAAAATTTATATTCAGGTAGTCCCTGATATAGATTGGTGCTGATTAGTTTTTGGTGTAAATCGTCCAGCAGGTGGCGCTGCTATGTAGCATTTTGCAGGATTTTTGCGAAAGCTCTATCTCAAGAACTAATGCACGGATTTTTATAAAACTTCAGATTCCGTTAGTCCTTGACATGAATGGATGCTGTTTACATTTTGGTGTCAATCGCCCAACAGGTGGCGTTGCTCTGCTGCATTTTGCAGGATTTACACTATTTTCGCAGTAGCTCTATCTCAAGAACTAATGCACACATTTTCATCAAACTTCGGATTTAGTTACTCCTTCATATGAAATGATGCTGACTACGTGTTGGTCCAAATCGCCCAACAGGTGGCGCTGCTGTGCTGCATTTTGAACTATTTCCTCAATAGCTCTATCTCAAGGACTAATGCACGAATTTTCATCAAACTTCAGATTTAAGTATAACTTGATTAATATTGCTGCTGATTATGTGTTGTTGCAAATCGCTCAACAAGTGGCGCTTCTATGCTGCATTTGTCATGATTTGCGCAATACCTCTATCTCAAGAACTAATGCACGAATTTTCCTCAAACTTCATATTCAGTTAGACGTTGACATAAGTTGGCGATAATTAGGTTCTGGTGTAAATAACCCAATAGGTGGCGCTGCTATGCTGCATTTTGCTGGATTTACACGATTTCAGAGACAGTCATACCTCGAGAACTAATGCACGAAATTTCATATTTTTAGAATTCTCATGATGAACACAGATTGGCACTGAGATAGTGAATTTTGAAGTATTGACATGTATGAGATAGAAGAAAGTTTTGTGATGGCCACAACATACTAGTTCCTTGTAGAGCTTTAAAATTGTGATTTTCTTTTATCATCCGTTTCTTTTATTCTAAACTGATTTTTTAACTGGATTTTCATTTGAATGTAATTGTCTCATATTTTTAAGTAGTGTTTATGTACATAATTGCCTAAATAGTCCTTAATAATATCGTTTTTATGTATTCATGAATTTGGAACATAATCTGAAAATAAAATATGAGCATAAGTAAGTGTGGTGTGCTTTATGAATAGTTTTAAAGGCAAAATGCAGGCTGTGCTGGAGTCGATTTTTTAGCTTTTTTACCGGGCCGGCCGATAATTTTTTTGTGCGGTTTGGACCTGGACTTGGGCCAGAAAATTTCAGCCCGGGGAAACTTCTAACTGACATATCGAAGGCCGCTTTATTTTTTTTTTTTTTTAAATGCTTCTTCCATCCATCATCTCATACCTAATGAACATACAGGGTGTCCCAAAATGCACTGGCTGATTTTAAAATTCAATAACTTGCAAATGGTGGAGGCTATTAAAACAAATACTTGCAGGAGAGTTATGTAAGAAGTCAAGGAGCAGGGGTGATTATGTTCCGAATTTTCCAAAAATTTTACCCTCTCGCTGCGCATCCCGCGATTTCCACGGCCAACGTAAAAGTAGCAAAATTTGCACAACCCGCGATTTCCGCAGCAATTTTTTTTTTTTTTATGATCTAATTCTATAAAAAAAAAAAAAAAAAAAAAAAAAAAAAAAAAAAAAAAATTCACAAAGGTTTCGGGCATATTTTAACTCTAAAATACATGAAGATTTGAAATATGTAATAAAATAAATGCGCAATTTGTGAAGCTATTTTGCTTAAAAATACGCGGCGAGAGGGTTAAGGCGTTCGGTTCAGAAAATTAAAAAAAAATCATCAATGCTTGAATTCGGACATAAAAATAGTCACGAATTTTGACAAATGGTTGTCATAAAAAGTCTATTTCGCCAATCTAAAAATAACTTCAATTCCTCCAAAGGATCACGGAAAAAGCGCAAATTTTGTCAAAAGGACGACGAAAAAGAGTGAATTTGTTCAAAGAGACGCCGAAAAAGCGCGAATTTGGTCAAAGGGCCGCTGAAAAAACGCGAAATTCTTCAAATGATCGAGAAAAAAGTGAGTTTCGTCAAAGGGCAGCAGAAAAAACTTAAATTTCGTCAAAGGATCGCGGCAGAAAACGGGAATTTTGGCAAATGGCCACGAAAAACCACGAATTTCGTCAAAGGTTTGCGAAAACATGCAATTTTTATCAAAGAATCGCGAAAGAAACGCGAATTTCATCAAATGGTCGCGAAAGAAACAGGAATTTCATCAAAGGGTCGCGAAAAAAACGCGAATTTCATCAAAGGGCGCGAAAGAAACTCGAATTTGGTCAAAGAGTCTCGAAAAAACTCAAATTTTGTCAAAGGATCGCGGATAAAACTCGAATTTCGTCAAAGGATTGCTGAAAAACGTGAGTTTGGTCAAAGAATAGTGGAAAACGCGCATTTTGTCAAAGAGTTGTGGAAGAAATGCAAATTTCGTCAAAGGATCGCGGCAGAAAACGGGAATTTTGGCAAATGGCCACGAAAAACCACGAATTTCGACAAAGGTTTGCGAAAAAATGCAATTTTTATCAAAGAATCGCGAAAGAAACGCGAATTTCATCAAATGGTCGCGAAAGAAACAGGAATTTCATCAAAGGGTCGCGAAAAAAACGCGAATTTCATCAAAGAGGGCGCGAAAGAAACTCGAATTTGGTCAAAGAGTCTCGAAAAAACTCAAATTTTGTCAAAGGATCGCGGATAAAACTCGAATTTCGTCAAAGGATTGCTGAAAAACGTGAGTTTTGTCAAAGAGTAGTGGAAAACGCGCATTTTGTCAAAGAGTTGTGGAAGAAATGCAAATTTCACCAAAGAGTCGTCGAAAAAATACAGCGGTCTCTTTAGAAAACAGCACACATATCTATATGTTTATTATTATAGATATCGTTTTTAATCTGAAATAATATACTGAACTAACTTTTGAAGAAACGGGTTAACACAAACACAGCTTGCGCAAGAATCTGCACTCAGCGACTCAGCCTGAAATCGACCCGAATCGAAAACAGTTAACCCGACCTGCAACAAAAATAATTAGTGCCAGGATTGAATCCCCCCCCCTCTCCCTCTACTGTAACCTTTCAGAAAATTTGCTTTGAATTTCAGATTTTTTTTTATTATTATTATTTATTGGGAATCACCCCTAATCAGGAGTTTTTTTACTGCGATTCTATATTTTAGTTTAAAATAGCAACGATAGAGGGCGCTGCAAGCAATAGACGCTAAATCTGTGCCCGGAGGAGGAAGGCCAGAAATTGGGCCCCGATTTAACGACTATTGATTGCAGCGCCATCTATCGCTGCTATTGTAAAGTAAAATCAAGAATTGCAGCAAAAAATCTCCTGACATCTTACATAACCTGCAAGGCTTTTTTTAAATGGCTGTCATCATTTGCAAGTTATTAAATTTTAAAATCAGTCAGTCCATTTTGGGACACCCGGTATGTTTTTTGGTTGTTTCAAAGCATTCTTTACTGAATTACAACTGATCTTAGATATAAAGAGACAAGCAGTTTTATACCAAATTAGTACTTTTTACATAATCCCGAAGATTAAAAAGTATCCCTAAATAATTATTTGGACGTGTCCGTTATGGAGCTTTTACTGTATATTGTTTTTATCTTCAAAAATATTTAGACTTACTTTTCAAAAATCGGGTCAACCCGAACCCTTCTCGCAATAGTGAAAACCCAATCCGAAACTGACTTAAGCCCGAAATAATGTATGTCAATCTAACCCAAACCCAGCGCGCTAGGCGCAGCTAAAAAGTAGAAGTCAACCCGACCCGCAGCAGAAAAATAGAAGTCAACTGGGCCCAAACCCAACCCGCAGCAAAAAAGTAGAAGTTAACCCGACCCGCAGCAAAAAGTAGAAGTCAACCGGACCCAAACGCGACCCACAGAAAAATGTAGAAGTCAACCCGACCTGCAGCAGAAAACTAGAAGTCAACCGGGCCCAAACCCGACAGGCAGCAAAAAAGTACAAATTTACCCGACCCGCAGCAAAAAGTAGAAGTCAACCCGACCTGCAGCAGAAAACTAGAAGTCAACCGGGCCCAAACCCGACCCGCAGAAAAAAGTAGAAGTCAACCTGACCTGCAGCAGAAAACTAGAAGTCAACCGGGCCCAAACCCGACCCGCAGCAAAAAAGTAGAAGTTTACTCGACCCGCAGCAAAAAGTGGAAGTCAACCGGACCCAAACCCGACCCTCAGTGAAAAAAATTAGTCCCGACCCGCGCATCAGATTGGAGTCTCCAAATTTCTAAAATCGCCCCCCCCCCCCCTTGAGGACCCTCCAGATCCGCCCTTGCATTCTATGTCGTTGATGAAATGATTGCATTTTATGTTACCGTATTTTATGGAAGAAACGCCGCGGCGTTTACGAGTTTAAAAGTTAATTTTTTCCCAAGTGCGGCGTTTACGATTTTTTTTTTTAAATACCAACGGAGTTTCTTTAATTTAAAAATTCATAAAAATATTTAAAATCGGATTTAAATACTTTAAATAAAACTTCAGACACCTTAAGATATTAAAAACGAGATATCCTACACTGCTCAGAAAACTTTGGTTAAAGTTAGGTCAATGTGACGTTGTCGACAAAAGTAGAGCTCCGATGGATGCGGCGTTTACAACTGGTGCGGCGATTACGATATTTTTAAGCTTATTCAGGCCAATTTGAGGAGTGCGGCGTTTCTTCCATAAAATACGGTATATAAAAATAAAATGTTTTGGTCAGAGGCACAGAGAGCAAACATGGGCTATACGTATAATATAATTAATAATTACGTATTCAGGGGTCGATGCAGGTTTTTATTTTTGGGCCTCATTTTGTGAAAAATAAAAGTCATTTTTGTGAAAAATAACATTTTATATGTAAAGTTGAAATTCAGTTACTCAAATTCGAACCAAGAATTTTTTAACAAAAACTTTTTTAAATCCCCTTGCTAAAGTTTTTGTTTTTCGTGACCTGGTTTTAATTACAAATTACACATTTGAAAACAGTTTTTATGAAAAAGAACGTTACGAAGAGGGCCTATTTTATTAAAAGGAATTTTGTGAAGGGGCCTGTTTTATTAAGTTCATTTTTGTGAAGGGGCCCATTTTATTAAATTTATTTTTGTGAAGGGGCCCTTTTTATTAAATAGATTTTTGTAAAAGGGCCCTAAATAGGCCCCAAATTTTGCCTGGATCGACCGCTGCGTATAATTAATAAACACGTATAAGTAATTACTAAACACGTACAAGTAATTAATAACTATGTATATTTATGTATGTAAGTATTGATTACTTAAAAAAAATTTTTTTAGACGTTTTCGTTTCCTGCCGAAAATAGGACGATTACCGAAATTTGGTTTCGGTCTAAAAAACCTCTTTCGGTCGATATTTAAGCAAAACATAGTTAAGAGAAAAACTAAAATGACGGGAGAAAGATTGTGGTTTAGACAGATTTTCTTCTCAGCAGGTGTATTTTAAGGTATTTCTTACATAGGGCTAAGAACATTTTACATTTAAATGAGGTTTCAAGTATAGACAAGTTTCGATTTCGTATGATTTACTATACATATATATTTTTTTAATTGTTGCTTTATTTAGAAACCGCCGTCCGGTCTTTTTTTTTTTTTTTGTCTCCCCTTTCGCATTTTATGAAAGTGGAACTGACAACAGTAAATAGATTTTATCTCGAGAAATAATCAAGAGGAAAGCCATCTGGGTGATATCCATTTCTGCGCGCAAAGCAACATACAAGCGCTTCCCAACCTTTTTTCTTTCACGCACGTGCCCCTTTCTTATAGGATTTTCACTTCGGAGTAACCCCCCCCCCCCCCCTTTCACTCAACTAGATAACGCAAACATGCTCTTTTTCATTAGTTATCGTCTTATAACAACTATATTATAAATCGATAAAAATTAAATTGCCATTTCTAACATTTTAGTGAGTTTACTATCCCTTTTCTATGATTTCCGCCATTACCGATATTATTTTCACACACCCGGTTGGGAACCGCTGCAATATGTGAAAGAGAAGTCGGGTCAGTCAGACGGAGAAAGGAAAATTTAGAAAAATGCAACAAGAAGCCTTGACAATGACGAATGAGTTTTCATAGGGTTGCTGCAAAGGCTCTGCAGACAACGCGCCAGTGTTTTTCGCCAAACTTAGGCGACTACTGAAGGGAGATTCACACAAATCTAAGATTATTTTTACATTAATCCTTAGATCTTCTTTATTTATTTACCCGAGTTTTCTGGAAGGACGTTTTTTTTTAACCTTTACAGTGAGCAAAATACATACAGGCTAAACAAATAATAGTTATTACACTCTTTAAAATTTCTATTTTTGAAATAAAAAGAATATATCTAGAAATAACTATACAGCTTCATGTCATTCAAATGTAGGTTTTAATCAAGGGTGTTTATGATGATGACAGTAGCATAACAATTCAAAAAGTATGCGAAGTGTTCAAGTAGTCAGTATCAAATAAATGAGATAAATATCAAGACTGAATACATTCATGAGAAAAATTTAACGTCCAAACTAATTATTAATGCTATTATTACGAAATAAACATTTTGATAATTTTATACAGGATATTAAAAATTACACAGAGTTACGATTATCAATCACATTATCATACAACGGGGGTGGTGGGGTGGGGTGGGGTGAAGGGACCCTCTTATGAAACATCAAGATTTAACAGGCTAAATTTTCTTGACCGAAAGTTTCAAATTTATACTAATAAAAAAGTAAATACAAATAATTATATGCCATTTCCTTTTCTACGTAGCCCCACCAGTGGCTGAGAGGTTCTGCCCTCGAAGCTGGTAGACGGGAGGTGCTGGGTTCGAACCCAATCGCGCCCGTCGGCCTAATCGTTCGGAGTTTTCGTGGTTTTCTTCGAACCGTGGATTTCCATGCGTTAATGCGGATTAGGTTCCCTTAGAAAGACCTCCACGGAAGGCACTCCCCCTTGGGCCTATATCCCTCGTGTAGATAATTGGCCGTCAACAATCAACCCAACCCAACCCAACCCTTTTCTACGTCCCTGGATGATGATTATTTTTACAGAAAATTTTAATCACATTTTATTTTTAAAGCGTCAAACTATAATTGATATAAATTGAAATATGCCACAATTTTAAATTAAATAGGCTTATTAAAGAAAATCAAACACTAATTTTATGTGATGTATATGTTATAGTAATGTATGATGTTATATTAATAATAAATTTAATGTTTGGTGAAATATTTTGAAACTTTTAACATAATTTAGGATTTACATTTTTACTTATGGCGTTTTAATCACTACCTTTCATTTATCTGAAACCCCAAGTCAAGTATAGAAAGTATTTGCTACCACCCAGATATTAAAATTACTTCCTGTTAATAAATTTAGTGCTATGTGAATAGTATTAAATTCAGACCAAATTTTAGCCCATAACTTCTTGGAACCCTTCAGTTTGTTCATATTTTGGTAATTATTAAAAGTTTACTTATAAAATTTGAAAGGATTTTTTTTTTCATTTCATTAAATAATAATAATAAAATTAATTTTTAATTAACATATATTAAAACTTTAATATAACTTTTAATATTTTTAAGATAACAATTTTAAATATTTAATTTTTTAAAATTTGAAATGTGATTTTTTTTATTAAAATTAAATTTAAACTATCTTTACAAAAAAAAATAAATAAAACTGAAAATAAAAGGGCAAAATGAAATAAAAATTTGGTCATTTTATTAACCTCTAAAGCTCAAACAAATATAATTGTGTTTCTTTAAATCAGTCGGTTCCCACACCCACAGTCTATCCGCAACAAAACAAAACAACTAATATTACGGCTGGCCAAGCCCAACCAGCCGTAATATTAGTTGTTTTGCCGGAAGACGATAGAGGGCGCTTATCCGAATAAACAAACCAGCCGGTTTTCCAGTGAGAATTCTACGGAATCCGACCAGCCGGTTTCGTAGACACGGCCTTTGTTTTTGCAAAATTTAGCTCATAATTCTTTGTTAAAAATGGATACGGACGGTGATCTGATGCTAAATATTATTGAATACGTACCAAAAAAGAAACTGAAAGAAAAAGAATCTAAGGTTGAGGTAAGGACTATTGTATAATTTTTGCGAATTCGAAAATTTACCTGAATCTGTGGCTACTTCGTCATGCTGTCTTCAGGAATAAAATGAAAAAAATTAAAAATTAGTGTAAATAATCTAAAAAACAATCGTTTTTCCTCCTTAAATCAGGTGTTTTACTTTATTTATTTTAATCTGCTTTGAGCGTTTGTGAAAAAGTACCTATGATTGTTCTAAAAAATTTCCGAATATTATTAAGATCGGAATTTTAGATTTTAAAAGATTCTGCTGTAGGTATTAAAGAAAAAAACTGATAGAGCTGTATTGTTTGTACATATTTAACCAAATTTTGTAGCTGAGTGTCGTTTTTTACGTTTTTTGCCAATATCAATGAAGAAAAAAGATCGCAACAGAAAAATATAAATTGCATGAAAGTATAAACGCTTTGATTAATATAGTTCTTTTAGCCATATCAATAAAGTTTGAACTTGGCGTATTTGAAGCCATTACCATGTCATTTCTATTATATATATGTTTTATTTACTTTATTAATATCCTTTCATCTTTAATTCTTGTGATGCATTTGTTATAGGGTGTAAGGTGAAAAAAGAAAATTGTTTTAATCTTTAAATATTTTTTGCAGAAAAAGAGTAGAAATTCTTACCATTGAATAAATTATTAGCTATTTGAAAACTTAAGAGTTTAAATGACTTTGTTTCATGGTTCATATAATAATTCATGTCTTCATTATTTTTTCATTCTAATTTGTTGAAATAACATCCTTTTGTATGCTTTAAGCAGGGTCGTACTGGCCCACCGGCAACGAGGCAAATGCCTGGTGTGCCCCTCGTCGGATT
This sequence comes from Maratus speciosus, assembly GCA_963932465.1. Classification (NCBI taxonomy): domain Eukaryota; kingdom Metazoa; phylum Arthropoda; class Arachnida; order Araneae; family Salticidae; genus Maratus; species Maratus speciosus. Next base: position 338,318,556 of record OZ010797.1, on the reverse strand, counting down.
TTTTTTTGAATGATATCTTTTTGTTTAGAACCACGCTTAAAATAAAGTTTCTGAGCGGCAAAAAAATTTTATTTGATGTTTTTAAAAACGCATCTACGAATGATACTTTCTAAGGAAATTCTATTCATAACGTTTTATACGTTATATTTACAGAATATTCTTCCTTTAAGAATTTGTGTCTCGAACTGTTACCCGCTATTGTGGTATTTCTACACATTGGGTAAGTCAACAACGAAAGAGGTAGAATGTGATCTCAAGAAAGTCATGGGTCACGGCGCCCTAGGACAGAATTTTTTTCAGTGCCTCTACGAATGATGTCTTGTAAGGAAACTGATATTCAGAATTAATCACGCTTTTAGCTAATTTTCTGCCTTTAAGTATTTGGCGCCTCCTATGTTTGCCCGGTATTTTGGAATTTATACCTATTGAGCTAATGCAAACGATGAAACAGGATTGAATGCCTTAAAAACCATTTTAATTCGACCTATTGACAGAGGTGGCTTTGGTAGTCATGCCGCCCGTGCCAATTTTTTTTCTTCAGTGCCTCTATGAATGATGTCGTGTAAGGAAACTGGTATTAAGAATTAATCACGTATTTAGCGTTTTTTCTGCCTTTAACTATTTGGCGCCTCGCATGGTTGATTGTTATTGAAGCTGTAATTCCAGTGCCCTCTTTTCTTTTTTTGAGTGAAACATGAGGCTCTAATGTCCATTAAGCCAATAATCAGTTTTCAGTAACTTATGACAAGGTATATGGAAAGTCGTTTTGAATGGTTTTTTTCTGTGGAAGTGATCTCTCCTGTTTACCAGTCCTTAAATAGATTTAAAGGAAAGGAAAGAGTAGCATTTGTGTAGAATTTAATCTACTTATGGGTAATTCAAGAGAATATTTTATTTGCTTGATTAAGTTCATTTTGGAGAGATGAGATTGCAGAATGGATTAACCCAACCTTTGAGAATTTGCATATTCCCTTGCTCATTGGTATTTCTCAAAAGTTACTTTGGATTAACAGTTTTACTCATCAAATGCTCTGAAGCTAAACACGAGAATCTCTATTTTTTTTTCATTCATTTTCAATTGTGTATTTTTATGTTTTATAATTTTTAAGTTTTACTCCCACTTTCTTTAATAAAGAAAAATAATCTATGTATATATTGTAAGATTTTCCCTAAAAAAGTGGTTGATAGGTGTTCGAATAAGGCAGATAGAAGGGTGCTATTTAACCAAAGAGCAGGCAGGATACACACCCTTCAGAAACAATCTGAGGGAGGACTCTGTAAAAATATTAAAGCATCGTTAAACTTTCATATTTCTAATTGGAAAACAAAATCAGGAACATGTCCTATTATCCCGGGGTCTGCCATCTTGGATTTTTTTTGTGACATGAATTAAAAATTGTGGCTGAATCACAAAACAGCCGAGACACTTGGCATCGTTCAATTTGGCGAGGCAATAAATGAATTTTTGTTGTTACCAGTTCGTTTCGTAAATTCTTTCCACGCCTGCATCGGCTTAATGGGATTTGTTGTGTATTGGTTGGTTACGCCTACCTGAAAGTTTTATCGACAATTAACTCAGCGATGTTTTGACAACTCAACTCCGCATATGTTGAACGTTTGTAGTGAAGATGAATGCATGTTTGGGAAAACGTTTTGTAATTATAAACTTTAAATTAGGACAATGCAAAATTTTGTTATTGTTAATATTTGTTAATTTTTTTGCTGTTTTTAGTTGTAAAATTTGAAAGTTAAAATATCTATGTAATTTAGTTTGAAATTGCGAGAATTTGTTGATTTTTTTGCTGGAAAGTTAAACGACTTGAAATTTACGAAATTATCGCAATTCAACATTTTTTACAGTTGGGTTTCAAGAAAGGAGATGTGTGTTAAGGTATGTTAATAATTTTTTGTTATAGTTGTTTATATTAGCCGTTTATTGTATATTTCTCATGTATGCTGGCCTTACGAGTTTTGTATATTTTGATATTGCTACACAGCGAAAACTGCTGAATTTTGAGATTGCTACACAGGGTGAACTGCTGAATTTTGAGATTGCTACACAGGGAGAACTGCTGAATCCAGTGATGGTTTTTTTCGGTTAATGAACGCGAAGCGTTCATACAATGTTCCCTGGTTGCCGCTTTAACGAGTTTCCTGCGTTCTTTAGATTATGTAGAACTAGGTTGCTGTGTTCAGTGATATATATATATACATATTTATTTATGAACGCGAAGCGTTCATACTTCTGTAAATTAGTAATGAATTCAGTGGCGTAGCTACATATTCAGCGCCCTGGAGCAAGTAACGTTTGCGTGCCCTGTTGTCACTCGAAAAAATTTTGCGCTATTTTGTTTTGAAGTTTAAAATTTATATGCTATCCTTATTCTAACTTTTATTTGAAACTTAAAGTACTTTAACAACGTATTAAATACAAATAATTAAAAATAAATAATGAATAGTGAAATTAATTATAATTTTTTAAGAGCGGAATATCTTCCAATATTTTCTGCGAATTGGGCGGGATTTTCGTTTTAAGTGTGCCAATGGCCTGTACAATCTGCTGCCTTTAATATCTGTTTTTCTTTTCAATTGTTTTGAAGTATTATAGAACAGTAATAAAAAGCACACCATTGTCAAGATTTTTTTTCCTTTTCGCATATGGATGAAACATGTTTTTAGTGAAAGAAACTACTAGAATTCCACAAAATTCAAAGCATCATAACTCGGTAAATTTTAGTCGTACAAAAAATAAATTATTATTATTTTTTTATTATTTATATATTTTACCTGGAGAAGATTTTTCTAAATATAACGTATAGAGCCTAGAAACCGAATAAAAATGTAACCGTCTTAACTTTTAAAAAGTAACTGCTTTGAGATAAATTACTTTGAGAGGATGAAGAACAACTTTGAAATTTTTTTACTATTGGAACCATATTTCGACAGCTAATGATTCAAAAAATTAGCGAATGGACAACGATAAAAGTCTACACTGGTGTTCTCACTGGCTTTTGACTAATCTGAACAACTGGCTAATCGCGAAAAAAAAAAAAAAAATAAATAAATAAATAAAATAAATAGCCAATTTCAAATAATTCTTCCTGAATCACTAAATTACGTAAATAGTGGGTTACATAGAAAAGGTTTAATTGTACAATAACGTCATTGACAGTGTCGCCGAAAGAAGAAAAAAACATCTCTTGCAAAGATTTCAATCTTTAGTTTTCTTTCCAAATGAAACATTGTGGCGCAGTGGCGATCGGCAGTGAGAATCCTGATTGACACTCTTATATATTACTCAATATTGCAGATTTTACTTTCCATAAATACAATGTAAGGAACAAAATAGGAAAACATTGTAATCACACTAAAACTAAATGGAAATAATGGTATAGTTATAAATCTTCAAATAAAACCATTCTCACAATTCCGTTCTCAGAGCACGATTTGGTGTGTTTAAGATGATGCTGGCAGGTATGTTATATTTCTCTTAAAATCTCAATTAAATTAATTTTATTATGCTTACGTTCATCTTATATCTGTACAACAACGTTACATCACGCAGACAGTGGCGGGTCGAAAATAATTTCACAATCACTTTACTACTACAGATTTCATGAAAATAGTTTCTCTTTGTTTAGTCCTAGAAAATCACACGATTAAAACAGATCGAATTTTATGCACCAGTATTCTGGTATAAAAGTTATTGTGAACTCCTGAAGAGCTACTACTGCACACAGGATCGAACTCGGTCACTGCCAAATACTCAGACTTTGGATTTTTTTGCAGGGCGCAACATTATGGAAACTCATTATTGTACCAACATGCTAACAGAAACCAATAACATCCACTACTGCTCCATTTTTTCTTGCTGGGGACACTTTCAATTTTGGAAATGAGTCCGAAATTGAAAGTGTTCTTAGAAAAAAAAAATCGTAACAGTATAAAGATAACCGTTTAGACATCGATCTTGTATATTATATGCAAAAAGAAAAGAAAAAGAAAAAAAATTAAGTATTGAAATGTAAATGAGAAACTTGTAAAGAATCCTGCTGTTGGTTTAACATTAGCTTGCGAGTGAGTAGTGTAGGATTCCAAGTATATAAGAATTTTAGTACTAAATAAGAATGTAATGATTAATTAAATCTATTTTAAGCTTTTTTTTAATGAGGGGGAATAAAAAATCTTAATGCTGCTAGTCATGTTAGGAAACGTGTAAATATTATTAGTTTAATTTTAAAATAAAGTATATTTTAAGTAGATTTAGTTTAATTTTAAAGTAAAGTATTAAGTAGATTTAGTTTAATTTTAAAGTAAAGTATTAAGTAGATTTAGTTTAATTTTAAAGTAAAGTATTAAGTAGATTTAGTTTAATTTTAAAGTAAAGTATTAAGTAGATTTAGTTTAATTTTAAATTAAAGTATCTTTTAAATAGATTTTTATACAGTAAACTGTGTCTAAAGCTCTATGTCAGACAGATTTCCGTCTTATGCAGAATTCTCCTTAGGCAAAATGTATTGTATTTTTTTTAAAAAAAACCCTAGCAACAGGGTATAATCGAAGGGGCACAAGAAGATACTTCAAAAGGCGCCCGCGTTTAACGTTCTTGTTTTAACGTATATACAAAATATCTCCCCGCCGCGCCTTTCGTATTATCACATTTATAGACAATACTGAAACATTCCCGTTTTCTTATTAAAATGTAATTTTTAATTAAAAATAAAATGCTCAACGTACCTTTTCTTTGTCGAAAATATTCTTCATAAACATTTTTGTGCACCAAACGCAAAAATCAGTATAATAAACATTTATATAAGGAAAATTATAGTCACAGCTTTGTACAAATACACGATGCCTACACATTTCGAACAAATACAGCTCATATTCAAAATATTAGAATAACAAAGAAAAAGCAATAAGAAAAAATTATTTTTCATTTATTTATTTTTGATACTAAGTAACTGCAATTACATTTCTTATAAATTAAATGTGGAATGTTTAGATAAGATTTTAACATTTACAAAATATAAAATACAGTAAAATAAATTAGGTATACAGCTTTCTAAAACGCATCAAAATATTAGAATAAAATTTAGATTGGTTCAAAATATTAGAATATTTTATTTTACGCAACGATATTACCTTATGAATATGAAGTAAATGGTAGTTAATATTTTGTAGCATCCCTTTTATTTTTCATAACAACGTACAATAAATCTTACATGCTATATACAAGGTGTTTACAAACATTTCTATCAATATTAGCCCAAATAGACTTTATACATGCCACTAACTCAGTTTTACTTGAAGGAGAATTTTTTTGGAGTTCTTTCTTCATTATACACCATAAGTTTTCAATGGGTTTAAGGCCTAGTGAGTTTGGTGGCCAAGCAAGTACCTTAATGTTGCGTTGGCGGAACCAATTCTTAGTTGACACCGTGGTATGCGGTGACGCTAAATCTTGTTGAAAGATGAAATCATCTTCAAATAAAACTTCTGATGATGGAATCATGTAATATTCCAAAATGTCTTGATATATCTGAGAGTTAACCTTTTCGTAGACGATGCATAACTTTCCAGGTCCTCCTGCACTCATGCAACCCCAAACCACAATATTAGTAGCAAATTTTACAGAACGTTTAAGGCATTCATTATCAAAGGCTTCTTTTTTCATTCACCAAACTGGAATACCTCGATTACCATATGAAACACAAAACTTACTTTCATCACTAAATAATATATTTTTTCAATCGTCTTCGTTCCATAACGTTTTGATTTACACCAATTCAATCTTATACGCTTTTGTTTTGCAGTCATGAGAGGTTTTGTTTTCGGTACGCGAGATTCAAACTTAAATTTATGGAGACGTCTTAATGTTGTCGATATAGAAAACTTCAGTTCCTTCTTTTTTTCCATTTTCGGTGCAAGAATCGCACACTTTTAATAAGGTGTTTCTTAACTATACGCTACAGTTTCCTATCATTTCTAGCAGATGTTTTTTGTTTTTGGCCACCATTTCGGTGACTATTTTGAAATTTTCCCTTTTTTGAATATTGTGTTAGTATTTTACTAACGCTTGATTCCGAACAATGTAAATAATTCGCTATATAACACTGATTTTTACCGTGCCGATACAAATCAAACATACAAAGTTTAATAGATTCAGGAATATCACTCTCACGACACATTTTAAGACGAAAAAGCAAACAAACGGCAAAAAGAATACCGATTTTAAATAAAATTGTCTGAATTTAATTAATGATGCCACCGGTTATGAATTGGTGATAATTAATGTGAAATATTCTAATATTTTGACTTTTCAAAATAATTTTTTTTAATTCTTTTCAAAAATGATATTAATTTTAAGATAATAAACAAGTTTAATCAACAGTAAGTTCTTGATAAAAATATCGTTTGCATATTTGCATTAAAAGACATTAAATTACCAAACGATATTTTCAATTTGTAAAAAAAAAATAATTATTCTAATATTTTGAATATGAGCTGCAGTCAAGGCATTTCTGTTGCATAGTACATGTAGGTTTCTCAGCGGTGACTTCTTTGGCTACCATTATTTCCGTACAGATAATTTTCCCCATGATAATTTTCTAAAACAATTTCAATAAAAATGTACCAGGAAGCTTATTGTTTGGAAATACTGGTAGCCAACAGTGTGACCGATGAGAGCCCTTTAACCCTAGAATACTAGATGCACGTAATTATCACGACTACGGTGTTTTAACGTTAACGTTGTACTAACTATGTCTAGTATTATGGGGTTAAATAAGTTTTGATTACTTTAAGATTTGAATATTTTCAACTGTCGTCTGCGGAAAAGCTACAGAAAAAAAAATCAGGCATGCTGAAACGGTGTGGAGAAGTTCCTTGAGGCTGCAATATGGTATGAATTAAAATTTAAACTTGGCAAATGGGAGTAATTTCTTTTAACTGTGTAATAAAAATATGTTTTAAATCGAAATAATTGTGGTTAAACACAAGGTAAAATATCATAGGAATATGCTAATTGTAACAAAATTAATTTATAATATATGATTAATAATGAAAAAAATATTCAAATATTTCTGCAAATCTTTATTTCGCTCTTTCAAATTTTGCGCCCTTAGTATTCATGCGCCTGGAGCAGTTTGCTCCAACTGCTCCTCGGTAGCTACGCCCCTGAATGAATTGTTCAATGTTTACTCTGATATAAGCTCGTACTTTAAAATATTAAATGACGCCATGATTTTTTGTGAAAGTTGTTGAGAAATGAAAATTTTAGTCATTAAATCGTTACTCTGATTTGAAAAGGTACTTTAAAAATTTCACATTTTTCAATAAATTTATGTTGAAATCGTATGTTTTATTTTGAATCTCATAAATATCAGCTTTCCTGTGTTTTCGACTGCGTCGTTATTTATAAATGTTGTATTTCCCATGATTCCAGGATGATGACGTAGTAAAAACAGTCTAGAAGCATTCAGGAAAGTGGACCAATCACGTTAGTTTTCAGGTTGCCGCATTTTAAGTTGGCGTATGCGGGGTGTTTGGCGCTTGTCAGAAAAGTCGCCAAATGGGGTGTCTCGGCTGTTTTGGGAATCTGCCAAAATTGTTTTTTAATTAATAGTTATAATTATATTCTACTTTTTTTCAATATTATATTAATCTATCAACAATATTTAACCATTGGCGACATTTACTACTTGGTGAAAAAGGAGTTATCATGCAAGAAAAAAATCCAAGATGGCCGACCCTGGGATAATAAGACATCTAAGCCCAAAATCATATAAGTACTATATAAATATAGCTATCATGTAATTATGAATGCGAATTTTCTTTTATATAATTTCAAAAGGATTTCATCTTTGGACCTTTTTTAATGTTTGAAAAGTAATTCAACAGCCACAGAATTTGCTGTCAATAGTCAGAAAATTTTTAGGCTAATACCCTAGGTTAGTAATAATAAGTAATAGAAACAAACTTTTTTTTTTGTAATTCTGATAACATTAAATGAATGACAATACTGATAGAGACGCATTGAAAAGTGACTATTGTTATATATGTATCTATGTAGTATCTATTATTTAAGTATGGTTAATGTGGAATGTTCTGTTTCAGTTGACAACAGAGAAAACAAACTCACATCCAGTTGCTAAGGAGAAAGACCAGATTAATGTAGATCAAGAACCCAAAAGTAATTTTACTTTTCAACAATCTGCAAAGAAAAACAGAAAGAAAGCTGAAAAATCATCTCCTCTCAAGCCTGCCACTCAACATGTTAAGACATCTTCACTTTTTAATTGTAATCCACAGATTCCAGCATTAAAAGTGTAAGTAAAATATTTTACATGCTGTCCATTTTTTAAAATGTTTTAAAAATTCATATTATGCCATCTGCACATGCAGACATGAACCCAGTAACAGAAACAGTGCAGTATGGCAACAATTATACAGATTTTTTTAGACCTAGCAGCAGAGACCTGGAGCCGGAGCTCTCCGGAGCTGTGTTTTCCCTGGAGCTAGAGCTCTAAATTTTCTCCTGCTCCAGGGCTCCTTTAATTTTTAATATTCTTTTAAATCTTTTTTTTTTTTTCAGACTTTTAAATTTCCAGGCTTAAAATATTTTAATTACATCATTATTCAGTATTTTAATTAAATTATTTTTTAGGGTTTTTTTTTTTTTTTTTTTTTTTTATTATAGATTGAAAACTTCTCAAAACATGGCAACACTACTTTACTTCTACTTGAGCTAAGTGACAACACTATTTGAAAACAAATATGGCCGCCTGTTGTTTATATGTGTAGTTGTACAATTTGGGTTGTTTGAAAAGTGCAGAAAAAATTTAAGTGTTTAAAATCCACCAAACTTTCTATTTTAAAAGTAAAAGCTAAAAGATGTCATATTTTCTGAACAAACATTTCAAGTTTGGTGAGAAGAAAAATGCATTTTGTCAGATCCTCAATGAAGGTAAAGGAAGAAAGAATTTGTGAGCAAAAAATTAAATGTGTAAATTAAAATCTGCTATTCAAAAGTGTGAAGTTGGAGCGGGAGCCGGAGCCACAGTATTTTGTCTAGGAGCGGAGCTGGAGCATTGAAAATTGTTCAGCTCCGGGTCACTGCCTAGCAGATTAATTCTAATAGTTTAAAAAATATTACTAATCTGATTGTATCTTATAGTTGTATTTTCTTTGTAAATCCAAATTTTCCTGATTTTATGTATTACTATTATTTCTTGTGATAGAAGGTTTCACTTCTCATTGTTGGGTTTCAGAGAACGTAGATATAAACATCCCTGTTATTCTCAGAAAATTTTCAAGAACTAAACCTCACCCTTGTTTTGCTGCTATGAATTCTCAAAGTATATCTATAATCTATTCTAATAAAAGAAAGTATTACTATTATTTCTTGTGATAGAAGGTTTCACTTCTCATTGTTGGGTTTCAGAGAACGTAGATATAAACATCCCTGTTATTCTCAGAAAATTTTCAAGAACTAAACCTCACCCTTGTTTTGCTGCTATGAATTCTCAAAGTATATCTATAATCTATTCTAATAAAAGAAAGATTCGCCTGTGTGTCTGTCTGTTGGTGTGCCTGCGATGGCTAGCGAAATCTTCAGCATGTATGAGGCTGAAGAGTTTTGTGAGAGTAGCCCAAAGTGTCTCCTGATCAGGTTTGAGTTTTTGACGTCAAAAACTGGTTTTTGACACGACAGTGGTAAAAACCGTGTTTTTACTGGTTTATTCGTCAAAAACCTATCATTTTCGATTTTTCTCCAATTTATAGTTTAATTGTAGCATACAATACATTTGTAGATTGATTTTTCCTTGTTGTTCTTGTTATTATTATTCACAATTATTTTGTTAAGTTTATTTAAAAGAAGGGCATTTCCTAAATGGGAAAAATTAAAAAATACAAAAGTAAAACGGTCATTTTCAAAACAAGTACAATTTGGTGTCTTACTGTTTTAAAATCTATAATATTTGAAATAGGTAAAAATTTCAAACCCATAATTGTCTTTTATTTCTTTTTTTAATAATCCAAATATTAAACTAAGTAATTTATATAAAAATAAATTAAATTAGCTAAAAAATAAAAATAAATGATTGACTTTTTAATGGGAATCATACTTGTCTCAAATCCAAACTTTGATTTTTAACATGTTATAATTTCTAATCAATAATCACTATTTTCATTGATTTGTGCAATTTTATTTTGAAAATAATATAAGTTTTGGGTACTTATAACAATATGTCTGAAAATTGATTTTAATATGGAATAATTTTAAGAAATAAGACTGTCTTACATGTTTTGTGTCACTGGTCTAACAACTAATATTTTTCAGTTTTAAATACTACTCTGATGATAAAAATTGAAGTAATTTGCCTTTTTATGTTAGAAACACTGTTTGTAAACAAAATGGTGGAAAAACTAGCTGCCTCCATGTGGTCTACTGTTTAAAAAGGGGAAATAATATTCCTAAAACAGCTAAGTTCTTTTATTATGTGTCACTGGTCTAACAAATATTCTATTAAACAGGTAACAGTTAAATCAATTTAATAAAAAGATTATAATAATACAGTAAAAAAACTTTTGTTTAACACCCTAAATCATAATATTACTATTTTTAAAAGAGGAATAAAAATGTATTTCTTAAGAAATGTCACTGGCCTAACAATATATTTGTTAAACTAGTGACAAATCCTGTTATGCCAGTGACACAATGTTAAACAATAAAATGATTTCATGTAAAAAATGTATTTTAAAAGTTATAATAATAATATTAAGACTATTCACAACTTTAATAAAGAAATTCTTTGAGTTAAAACAAAAATGTGAACAGTCTAATGCAAAATGTCACTGGCCTAACGCATGTCATTGGTCTAACTAATACTTACTTTTAAGTAATTAATGTATTTGTGTTAATGAGTCAATTAAGCTCAGCCACTGCATGATTTGAGTTACAATTATCTTTTTATTAATCGTAGTAAAATAATTTGTGGAAAAAGTTGTACTTTAAAATTAAAAAAAAAATTGCTGAAAATGTACCTTCTTTTGAAAATGACCCTCTATTAAACAGATAACAGTTAAATCAATTTAATAAAAAGTTTATAATAATACAGTAAAAAAAGTTTTGTTTAACACCCTAAATCATAATATTACTATTTTTAAATGAGGAATAAAAATGTATTTCTTAAGAAATGTCACTGGTCTAACAGTCACTGGCCTAACAATATATTTGTTAAACTAGTGACAAATCCTGTTATGCTTGTGGCCCAGTGTGAAGCAATAAAATAATTTCATGTAGAAAATGTATTTTAATTGTTATAATAATAATATTATGTTATGACTATTCACAACTTTAATAAAGAATGTCTTTGGGTTAAAAGAAAAATGTCAACAGTCTAATGCAAAATGTCACTGACCTAACGGATGTCTATGGTCTAACTAATACTTACTTTTAAGTAATTAATGTATTTGTGTTAATGAGTAGATTAAGCTCGGCCACTGCATTATTTGAGTTACAATTATCTTTTATTTTATCATAGTAAAAAAATTTGTGGAAAAAGTTATACTTTAAAATAAAAAAAAAAAATTGCTGAAAATGTACTTTATTTTGAAAATGACCCAAAAGGAAAGGACATTATTTGTCATAATCTCCCCTAATATAGATTCTACTAACTACAATGAGCACTAATATTAAATGATAATAAAAGGTTATTATAATTATTAAATAATATTCAATATACATTTTTAATAAAATACATTAAAATTATTTTAGAGATGCAAAAATGCTGTTATATGGTGTGACAACAAATGGGACTGTGGTCATTCATGGACTGTGGTCATTGAATAAATTTGAATATTTTTACATATGATATTTTAAAATGCATATCTTGTGTATTTCATTTGTGCAATTATGGTGATTTTCATTGATTTCAGGTGAAAGCTCTTAGACTGAAAACTTAACATAACAAAACAATATTTAAGAAAAAACAGAATAGAATAGTAATATATATATATATATATATATATATATATATACACTATAGGGTTTTTTTTTTTTTTGTTTGTTAACTTTAGTGCAAATATATATGAACCTTATAGACAGACCATTCTAGAACCTATATTTTTAGATATAAATTTATACCTGAATAGTCATGAAATATTTTTAACCCCTTGGGGGCGAGAGTCACATATACGCTCGTGATTATTCCTACCAGTTATTTTTTATTGTAACTTTTGCCTTATTTAATAAAGGCATTTTATTAATTCATTTAGTCAAAAATTTCTGTTTTAAAATGCCAGTGATAAAAGATTAAAAATTCTGTAAAAGGCACTTGCCACAATGGGGATTAAATCGAAATTTATTAAATCTACCATAAAGACCAACTATTTATGCCCTGTATACATTTTACTTAAAATTATTTAGGCATTATTTAAAGTGAATTGAAAGGAATAATACATTGCATATTTTTATTACATACATATGACTGTATGAGTAAAAATCTTTTACCTTTAAAATTATTATTAAATTTAGAGAGATTCTTAAATGTTTTATTTATTTTTCAGTGCAGTTAACTTTTTAATTAATGGATTTTTAGTAATCTACATTTCTGCTTTAAAATAATATTTATTTATTTATTTAGTTTAAGGAAATAATAAGACTAAAATAAACTACGTAAGAAAAATATAGTTAAAAATTGAGTTTTCTCGTGGTTTAAAGTTTAATAATGATTTGCAAATGTTAATCTTTACAAGATTTAACTTTGAAGAACAAGTCTTATTCCTTTCTCCCAAAAGATGTATGTAATTGTAATTCTCAACTATTAAAATATATTTTATTTCATTTATTGCTATTTAGAAATAAAAATAATCAACAAACAATTTGGATTTAACACTTTAAGTAGACTCACTTTCACTTTTGAGGAAATTTCTGAGACAGCTATTTAGTTTTAAACAGTGTACTACATTCTGCTGAAATTATGCATTTTTTTTAAATCTTATATTTATGGATTATAGAATTTCTTCAGAAAATATAATTTTTGTAGAATATGCCAAATAGCTTAAGATCTAACAGAGATGTATATGTATTATTCTAATGCAATTCTTTTTTGTTTTTCTCGGATGGATAAATATACTTAGAGCCTTTTCGATAATGAATATTTCATGTGAAACAACTTAATATTAAATAGTGCTGACTCGGGAAAAAAAAGGGCTGCCAGGCAGGAGTTTTTCAAAAAGGGAACAGTATTCTATAAAAAGGATACATTTTTCAAAAAAGGAACACTATTCTAAAAAAGGGTACATTTTTTCAAAAAGGCATACTTGTACCTTTTTTACAAAAAATATTTTGAACTGGTTTGTTTAGAGTACCCTAGAATTAGCGATATTTTTCCAGGATCAATTGAATTGCCACGGGGCGCATAAGAAGTGGCCAGCTGGGTGCATCGGAATGGTTTAAGAGAGCTGCCAGGCACAAAAAAGAAATAAAAAGGGCTGCCAGGTGCTGCGCCCTGCTAAAGCGGCTTTGAGTCAACATTACTAAAGGTAGAATGAAAAAAAAAATAATGTAAAAGCAAACTACTACTAAAAAATGGGTTTTTGACATTTTTGACAAGGAGGTTTTTGACATGACGGTAAAAACCATGGTTAAATCCGGTAACAACCGGCATGTGTCAAAAACTTGCCAACCCTGCTCCTGATGCACCTGAGACTCAGAATTTTAAAATTCTAATAATTACTTGAGTTATTAATTAACAATCACAACTCACTCTCATTAAAAATTTATATCGATCCTTGTGAGAAGGGAAAAGCTGTATTGCATGTTCTGAAGGCTTATTTACGCATCAGTTGAAAATGAAGGATGAAAAAAGAAAATTTTGAGAGTATTTTGTCATTATTTATTAACTTACATCGTCCAAACTACTCAGTAAAGTTGAAAATGGAAGCCATATTCTGAAAGATCATACTCTTACGTCTCAAATGCCGCAATCGATTAAAAAGAATATCGCAGTTAACCCCTTGAAAATGTTTTTTTTTTTTTAAAGGGTCATTTTTCCGAAAAGTTTTTATATGTTATTGCAACGTCCCCCCCTCCCATAAGGTACAATTTTAGAGATACCAACAAACCAAAAATATGTTCTTAAAGCTGAAACCTTCTTCTAATCGATGGTGCAAATGGTTTTAAAAAATATGAATTTTAACCCTTTCAAATAAACTCAGGTCACTTCGTGATTTACAGAGACGATATTTTTCTATGTTAAAAGTAACTAAATGTCTTTATTTTCAACACAATCTTTTTAGAGCATCTCAATAGACCAGATTTACATTACCTACAAAAATTTTTATAAGTTTGGACAGGTAGAAATATTTTTTTGCAAAATAAAATGTGTGAAAATGTCTACAAAATCCATAAAAACCTGAGTGTTTCGTTATGCGTGGACTCCAAAAATAAAATACCAAATAGCATATACTTTCAATTCAATATTTTTTCACGATTGTTTTTCATTTAAAAATATAAATTCAGACAAAATGGAGTTAAAGATATAGAATCATACAAATTTGATACTCATACCAATTGTAATATTGGGTCATTCATCATGGGCCCGGGCAATGGTGGCCGGGTCAGCTAATATAATAATAAAATAAGTATTTTTGTAGTTAAATGATGAACAATTCGCTTGAAATTGTCACATTATATAAAGATTTTGCCAACTCACAATCAGTTGACAAGCTGATAGTTGGAAATAAATTCTTATGTGAAGGAATTTGTTGGATTTTTTTCTAACAATTAATATTTTAATTCCTTATGAGTGATCCATCAAATCTATATTAATAAAAGAAAGATGTTTGTCTGTGTGTATGTCTGGTCTGTTTGTTGGTGATCTCTAAGAAAATTATCACATGTAGAAGTCTGCAAATTTCGTTCCAGATAGACGGAGACAGATACTAATCTGCGTGTGACTCAAATTTTTTATTTTTTGATAATTAACCAAGATATTAATTAAAAACCCTTATTGAACGCTAATGAATGAGCGTCAGTTGTCCTCAGATTGTCAGCGTTATGATTGTCCAGGGGTCGATCCAGGCGAAATTTGGGGCCTATTTAGGGCCTTTTCACAAAAATCTATTTAATAAAATAGGCCCCTTCACAAAAATAAATTTAATAAAAAGGGCCCCTTCACAAAAATAAATTTAATAAAATGGGCTTCTTCACAAAAATGAACTTAATAAAACAGACCCCTTCACAAAATTCCTTTTAGTAAAATAGGCCCCCTTTGTAACATTCTTTTTCATAAAAACTGTTTTAAAATGTGTAATTTGTAAATAAAACCAGGTCACGAAAAACAAAAACTTTAGCAAGGGGATTTAAAGAAGTTTTTGTTAATAAATTCCTGGTTCGAATTTGAGTACATGGATTTCAACTTTCGTTACAAAATGTTATTTTTCACAAAAATATAATAAAATTCACAAAAATAACTTTTATTTTTCACAAAATGGGCCCCAAGGATAAAAACCTGCATCGACCCCTGTTGTCTCTATGCATGTCCAGAGAAAATGATTTTTTTAAATTATATAGCTCACAGATGGAAGGAAAAACTGTTTTTCCTAGTTTAAAATCATGATCACCCAGTGCCTAAAGAAAATAATTTTTTAAAAAGGACACCTGCAAATAGCGTTGCCTTCTCAGTACTGATGGTATTTGTCATAATATGAATATTTACTATTTAAAAAAATTTATTTTTTCTGGAGGTCTTTTTCAAGTTTTCTGTTTTCTGTACATTTTAAAATCACAAGTTCAAAGTCCTGGATGGAGCTATAAGAAAACGAAAAATACCCACAGATAGCCAGTATCTTCGTCTTCTGGATGGTATATTTTGTTTTAAAACAAAGAATAAAAATATTTACATATAAAAAAATATTTTCTATGGGTCATTTTCATATTTTCTGTTTTTCTGCAGTTTTATATTGCCATCCCCATACCTCAGATAGAAATTAAGAAAAACAAAAATACCCATTGATTGAAGGCACTTTTCTGCTAGCAACACTACCTTTCATTCTTTTAAAAAAGAATATTAGCTATTAGAAAAAAATTGAAGGTCATTTTCTTATTTTTCAATTTTTCTGCAGTTAAAAATTGCCATCAATGTATCCCAGATAGAAATACAAAAACACAAAGCATACGAATAAATAGAAGGTACCTTTCTGCTTCCAACAGTATCTTTGTTTTGAAAAAAGTATTTTGTGAAGGATGTTTTCATATTTTTTGCTTCCATCCAAAAATTTTTGCTTGTAACTTTTTCTTTTTCTTTTCTTTTTTTTTTTTTTTTGCTGCTTGAGCATTTTTATAGGCATTCTTGCCTTTAATTTTTATCATATGAATACATTTCTATTGAAATACATGGTTTTAAAATATCTGAATTTCGAAAACATTTATTTTATTTGTTCAAAAATAAAATGTATTTAGAAATATTGCAAACTATGTTCATTTTAGATATTAATAATTTAGAAACGTTGTAAATTGTGTTCATTTTCGATATTAACATTTTCACATCACTTTACAACCTAAAAAAAAGTATGATTTTAACACTAGATTTGCGGAACTCGTCAGTTTGATGGGTTTCCAATTTTATGCTTGAAATCATCCAAACATATAACTTATTTTTAGAGCAATATGAATTTCAAGATATTACAATGTACATATATGTAACGGCCCCGCTATAATGTCAGGAACGTTGCTCATTACTCGATGGCGTTTCATAGGTCTAGGTTTGATTGTCCTTTTAACTTAACATGTTCGTTGAGTTACCCAATGCAAGAAAATACATGATAAAGTCTGTTGGGACCTGGTTTATTATTCTTTTGTTACATGTTTCTTTTTCTGAAACCAGGTCCAGCTTGGCTGAGACTTTAGTTGTTCACAAATGCCCCCCAAACGCACAATCGAGCAGCACAAGTTTAGCAACTCATAATGGAAAAAGTCATGGGAAAGTAACACATAGGCAGTGGCGTAGCCAAGGGGGGGGTCCAGGGGGTCCGGACCCCCCCCCCGAAAATAGACCTGGTTTACTGAATCATGGATACAAATACAACAGTAAAAACTTCTAAGACAGAATCAGAAAGGACCTATAAAAAATTCCGCTTTAGAGAGGTGTTCGTCTTAGAAGGTATAATTCAAAGGTATGTCTTTTTTCGGGACTATGAACTTTTCCGTTTTAGACAGGTTTCCGTGATAAACACTTTCCGTTTTCACAGTATCCCTTAAAACTGCTAAAACGATCTCACATTCCAAACTTTTTCTTTCACGTACTCCTTTCTTAGGTTTTTCATTTCGGAGTACCCCCATTTCTCAGAAACACGTCCCCCCCCCCCCCTCCACTCAAGGAGATAACGTAAACATGCTTTTTTCCATTAATAATCTTCTTATCACAACCATATAATAAATCGATGCAAATTACATTGATATTCCTAACATTTTTGTGACTTCCATTACCGATATTATTTTCACATACCCCAGCAGACCCGCCACGTACCCCCAGGGATACGCTATCGCAGGTTGGAAACCGCTGCTATAACACCACCTCTGAAGAGCATAAATCTATTACAGGAAAATGTGTGAAGATGACCTATCTCAAATGAAAACAATTCAATATTCGACGAAAACAACACTATATATTTGTGCTTGCTAACATTTGAAACCTATCTGAAATGAAATTTGTTCCAATTGTGAATCCTTCTTGGCAGGTTTTCTGAAAACACGGAATCCTCTCATAAAAAAACATTTTAATGTCCCGAGACGGAAGGATAACTAAACAAGTATACCTGCTATTCCGTTTACACAAATTTACTGTAACTAGATTAAATGTAAAACTTCTTTATCTTGGACTTCGATGGGGTTCTGTTGTCGACCCTTATGGGAAAGAACGAGTTTATACGAACGCAATAACGGTACATTGGTTGAGTTTCGTGACCCTTATCTTTGTTCACATTATAACGGACAATATTAACAATTACTTTAAATCTACTGCCTGCAATTAATAAAAGTAACTATATTTTTGGACCGGTTTTTTGTTACCACTTTCAAAATACACTGGCGAGAAAAAATAAAAGAACAACCATAAAAAGGTGCTTTATGTTAATTCTATTAAGGGAACTTCCAGAAAGGTAACTCAATGTCAACGTTATCACGTAGTCCAATGGGATTAACATTCGCTACAGAAATATATGCAAATTTTTCAGCCTCAGCCCGTTCTTTCGGTTCACGTGTGAAAAGGAGCGCACGTGGGTAATTTGAAGTCTAATTTTAAGGAATGTACGTGAAATTAGGTAAAACTTTGCTTCTAATAGGTAGAATATGTCGTCCAGAAGACATTTGACCGATTTTGAGAAATTGCGGGCGATAGGGAGAATGGAAGCAGAACAGACACTCTTAGGGGTCTGTAAAGACTTATAAATAGCCAAAAGCGTCATGTCAAGAATCTGTAAACGGTTTAAAGACACTGGTATAATGTCCACAGACAACCAGGTCAAGGTAGAAAACGCACCACAATAGGCTCTCAGGACTGTAATTTGCCAACGATTGCTAAAAGAAATAGGCAACTGACGTCAGTTCAGATTGCAGGGAGTTTGCTGCAGCAACAAGAACTCGACTATCCTGGTTTACTGTGAGTGACAGGCTGCATGCAAGGCAACCTATAATTTGTGTTCCGCTAACTCCAGTAGCGAAATGCGCCCGGTTAAAGTGGTGCAGAGATCATCGTCATTGGAGTACCACGGACTGGAGCCGAGTTCTCTTTACCGAAGAATCCCGACTTTGTTGAGAGAGTTACCACAGATGTGTTACCATATGGAGGGAGAAAATCACATGCAATAAGGCTGCAAACATCCGTGAAAGGCATCGATACAAGGTCGTGGAATTGTGGTATAGACGGACATCATTTTGAATGGCCGCAGTGACCGACACATTTTTACCAGTGCAACTGTGAATGCTGAAATATACAGAGTTGAGATTCGTGACTCTCCTGTCAAGTTGTTTAAGGGTGCAATCGGGAGATTCGGAATTTTATGATTATAAATGGTCTAGAAGGGCGCTACCCCCTTCCACGGAACTCCTAAGTATCCCTTCCAGAGCTGCATAAATCCGACCCGTCCAAAGCTTACTGCTGAACTTGGAGAATGTTCTAAAACTGTTTTGAACCATCTAAAAAAAATGGGCTGGGAAGTACAAAAACAGAAACCACCATGAACCATTTTTTACACATTATAATACTTCCAAAATAGTGCTAATCCATCACAAATAAACTTCTTACAAAATTTAACTTCCTTAAAGACGGCCAGATATCGGAAGCAACTATTAGATCGAATATGGTATCAAAAGTGGCGAGACATGAAACATGGAAACCCAAAAGAATTATGGCTGAATAAGACAATTGTAAGAAAACTGCTTTTTTAGCATGAACTATATTTGATGTGTGTGCTTCTTACATTACTAGTTTCTGTAGCTGAAAATACAAGATATTTTTCTTAAAGTTAAAACCTTCCCACATAGCATTTTTAGTTTGCAGAAAATTTGCAAAAGTTTTGCTTTGAAAACCTGCAAAGTTGCAGTAAGCGTAGCATGACAAGACTGAAAGGTCATAACAAGATAATCCAAACTCCGAAGTCACCACAATTTGAACTTGCAGCTAACTTGTCGTGCAAGTTAAATTCATACTGTATCAAATTCATTGCAAACTAACGGCAAACAAGTAATCAAAAATGCTGCAGACTTACTGCAAAGTAGTAATCTTTCCATGTCACACTATAAGTTTAACCCCTTAGAAGGGGTCCATAGACCTGATCAAGTCTAGTGATGCGAAAGCGCCGTCAGAAGGTGCATGCATCGGTTTTATCACCACAAACAAGTTTAGGTAATATTTGTACTTTTCATTTCGAGCATTTTTTGGTATTTAATAAGTATAGCGCTTAGAAAAAGCGGTGCCAAACGAATAAAATTTCTGCAATTTCTGTGTATGTGCTGATTGTCTATTCTCTCAACAGAGGGATTTTTTGCTTTCGTCACTTTCGTGAATTAAAGACAGTCTTGCATCAGTTTCACAACAAACTACTCACGCAAGTGCGTGATGGTATACCTTGCGGGAGATTTGCTGCGAATTTCTCAATTCGAATTTGTCACGACAAGATAATATCAGAAAAAATAAACTTGCTGCTAATGTTCATGCTATCTGGGTTATCTCAAAAGCTCGCATGGGGAGCGCGGCGGATCGCATGAATGTCTTATGCGATTGACACTAACGTGAAATCATTATCCAATATCTATTACAGCACAAGTTCTTAATTCAATAACAAGAAATTAAACATGGAAATTGCTGTTTTAAACTTAACCACTTGATCCTAACTTTATTGTAGGCAAATGTTATGTAATATGAAACTTTATTTAACCCATTCGCTGCCAAAACTATAAAGTAATAATTTTCAATTTTTTTGTTAAAAGTCGTTTGCTACCACAAATTCAGAAAGGTAAATTTCGCTTTACTAACACAGCGAAGTTTCTGCCAATAAATGAGGCATTTTTTTAAATTCTAAAATAGTGGTGACAAAGTAATTAATAAATTAAAGCCACGAGTATACTCGTGGAGGACAGCGAATGGGTTAATTAAGTTTAACTCTTCAGTATGCTCTCAGCTTTTTTCATCATAGTGAATCTTTTTCATTGGTAAATATTAATGTAACTTCAATGTATTATTAGTTGAAGTTATAGAGATTGACCTTACATTTTTTATCCATGCTTTTTTTTAAATTAAGAAATTAAATAAGGTTATACCTAAATTCTTAAAGTTACTCGAAATACTTCTATTATACATACACAGTCAAGACAAGATTCAAAGGGACTGGTA
Organism: Maratus speciosus; assembly: GCA_963932465.1. Taxonomy (NCBI): domain Eukaryota; kingdom Metazoa; phylum Arthropoda; class Arachnida; order Araneae; family Salticidae; genus Maratus; species Maratus speciosus. The sequence goes on along the minus strand of OZ010797.1, from coordinate 338,297,659 downwards.
AAAAGTTCCATTTTAGACAGGTTTCCATAGAAAGAAGTGTAATTAATTATGCTTCTAAGATACACAACCTCAATAAGATCTATTGTTCGTTTCGCAGGGATTCTGAAACTCTTCCGTTTGAGACAGGATTGCGTTATAGAAAGATTCCACTTTCACAGGTTTCACTATGAACAATGAAAATCCCCTTTCAGACAGGTTTTCAGCAAATTTAATTGTATCGCAATTCATATTAATACCATGTAACGCTTCCGTTAAAGACAGGATCCTGTTATAGACAATTACTATTTTAACAAGTTTTATTCTATTCATATGACATAAATAAGTATATTTATATAAATACACAAAACTTGTAAAAATGGAACCTGCCTATAACGGAATTCTGCCTTAAACAGAAATCTTCCGTGCTACGGAAAAGAATACTATACAAATACACCTAATAATACAAAAACCTGTGTAAAACGGAATTTTCCAGCAATATTTACGATTTCATCTTGACAGGTTTTACTATATATAAATATAACCTGAAGGAAAAATTTTGGACCCCCCCCCCCCCCCGAAACGAAATCCTGGCTACGCCACTGCACATAGGCTCCTGCCTGTAAAAAAAGAGTAATTTAAATTGTTTACTAGGATGTTTCATTTTGTAAGGCAAAAAATAAAACGTAAAATTTTTGCAGACTTTGCTTACGCCCCGAGTCTAAGTGATATAAAAGGTATATATGCCAAATTTCATTATGATCGGATAATATTTAGGAGTTGCACACTTTGATCAGTTTTGTAAAAGTACGGGAAAATACGATGTTTTAATGTTAATTACTTTTATTGGGAAAACTAGAAATCACAAACTTCAAATAATACTAAAACTAGACACTAAGATTAATAGATAGCATAATACGCTAAACATGTGTTATATTAATCGAACTACGCTATTTGAACTACGCAATCTCCTCTTTGTTTGCTTGGTGACGACTTTTCTGTAATGCGCGATTACCCTCAACAAGAATTGTTTTTGTTGTTTGTCCCTAACCAATTCATTTAATCTGATCAATTCCTCTTTCTGCTGTATCATTCCCCACAATAAAAGCGTTCACATGACTTTCTAGAGAATCACTGCAGTATTCTGTCACATCGTGGATCCCACGAAATGATTCAGGTCTTTTCCTTCAAAAACTAGTTTTTTACTTGGAATAGTTTAATTTCCTTTTTCTTTACAGTTTTGGTTTCTAAATTTAGAGTCATATTTCCCTTATTAGCCGGAGTAATACTTATGTCCAAAAAAGCTAATCGTATGTTTGTTTCTAAAAGGTATTTGTATCAATTTAGCAACTGTGAGAGAACTTTTTTTAACATCTGCATCTGGGTAAGTGTTCAGAAGCTGTAGCGTATCCAAATCATTCTTTGAAGCCCATTGACTTACAATTGCCTCAAGCCAAAAGTGAACATGTATGATGCTGACACAATGTGCAACTCTTTTCATTCCTTTCAATTCTCGTTGAGGAATATTCAACTTTTTAGAGAAGAATACAATTTTAAGTGCATATACTGCCTTTGCCATCCACCTTGCTTGATGCAGAGCCTCTGGAATCCTGAAACTGAAGTCGTTTTTAGATAAGCTTCTAGGTACAAGAATAAGAATTGTAATAACTCTTTGTAATCTTCTGTTAGATGACTTCTGCCTTTTAGGACATTTTGGAAGTATTTAACCCGTTTGTATACTTAGTTCTTTTTTTTTTTTTTTTGAGGCGAAAACCTTATCAACTCCACTAACTCACAAACTCATATCATCATCTCTTTGTGACCTAAGAAATTCTTTATCTTCTTGTGATAAGCTAGTCATGCCCATCACATTTTGCCTGGAAATGTCAAATAACTTGATGAGATCATCGCTCCAAATCTGCTGTTTCACATTTGCTTTATCCTTTTTTCTCGATTTCTCTATAATCAGGTTTTGTTATTCTTTGTACATCTTCTGTAAACCAGCATTGATATTTTCCTCTGTCTTAACAGGAATATTTGCTTTCTTCTACACTGCCTGTAGTTTAGGACTGGTAGATTTAGCAGAATACAAAAGTCTTTCTTTCATTTCCTTGTGATGGTAAATAAAACTAAGGTACTTGCTGTTTTGCAGGGGCAAAATACTAATAAAAACTCATCACTAGGCAGGGACTAATAAAAACTCATCACTAGTCACATTTCCTAGCCGCCAAATCCCTTTTAAGGTTTCCATTTTAAAGTTCAATTACCTTCAAAAGATGAAAGAAACACATGAGAAGCCCATTAGTACAAAGTACTTCAATATTAGATAGTTCACTAATTTGAGATAAAAGTGATCAAAGGGTGCAACCTCTAAATATTATCGAATCCACTTGAAATTTGGCATATATATCCTCTACATCACTCAGACTCGGGGCACAAGCAAAGTCGTATGAAAATCACATCTTTGGAAAAATGAATCACCCTATTGTTTACGGCAGAGGGCAGACTTGTCAAAACAGGAGGAAACTTTAATTTTATTTGTTAGAATAGCTTTTGATTGATTGTCCATGCTCAGAATGTCAGAACTAGGCTTGGCCAACCCGGGTGCAAGCTAGCCACAAAAGGCTGCAAAACTTGAAAACTCAGCGCTTGTAATCTTAAAGATAAACCAAAATTGAAGTCTGAAAGTAATAAATGTTATGCTGGAAAAGAAAGTTATCAGGGGCAAAACAGCTTTAAGCTTATCAGAATTAAACTTAAAAGATTTTAAAGTTAAAAGATTTTTAAATTTAAGTTAAAAAAAGGTTAATCTTTATCCTTAAATATATACAGTACACTCTCGATTTTACGAACCCATTCAGACTCATATAATGTGTTCGTAAAATCGAAAGTTCGTAAATGGGAATAGCATTAGTTCAGTGGGATGCTGGTCAGGACCCGTCCATTAGTCCGTAAAAACAAAAAATTCATAAAAAAGAGGTTCATAAAATCGAGTGTGTACAGTATATACCTAGCCCATTTTCTCCATCAGCTCTTTTAATTTTCATGTATCTGTTTAAAATCAATGTAAATTATTATAAAAAATATGCATTTTCATTTTAATGTAAGCAAATTTCCATAAATCTAGTGTTAATAAATGCTTAAAAGATAATCATCCGATTAAAATCATTGATATCTTACTTGTTTTCTGATAATTAATGTTTTGGCGTAATAGATGGGCATTATGCACTTCTACATATTAAATCAGTGTGGGAGGATGATAGGTTTTAGTTTAAATAGAGTACAGTAGTTACAGAACTTTATGCAGATTATTTTTATCAATTTATTTTACTTAAAAAAGGGTAGCTTATCTTTATTATAATTATTGAGATTCTGATGTTAACAAGTTATACTTATAAATCTTTAATATCTTTCACAGAGACAAGCAAAAAGGAGTATCTGAACCATTATTTTCAAAGAAGAAATTTGAACATCTTGGTCTGCACCCACACCTGGTAATCTATATGTTATATCTTTAACTTTTAAATAGTCAGATGTTTTTTAGTTAAAAAGCTTTTATTTATTATGATATAAAAAATAGGGAAAGGCCATTTCCTATTTTACATTTCAGGAAATATTTACTCAAAGAGTTAGTCTCAATATAATGATTTAATTAGGGATGCACCGAATATTCGGTATTCAGCCATACTACTGAATATTCGGTTAGGCTGGATGTTAAACTCTTCGGTCTGCTGAATATTCAGCTTGGCCAAATATCAAAGTATTCAAATAACTGAATACTTAATAAAACCTTTAAAAAATATTTTTTTTAAACTTTACACAATGCCTATTTTTAACTGTCAATTAATAAAAATATTGAGATTAATTAGTAATAGAATCATATTTAAAAAGTGTTACTTAAAAAAAAAAAAAAGAAAATTGTAATGGTGACCTTCATAGGAATTAATAATGTACCATGCAAGTTCCCAAATATTGTTTATGTTTGGTATGTAAGGTGTAAACCTGTTTGTTTTCAACTTCTGAGAATGATTGCCTACTCCAGACACTGCTCTTTGGTGCATTTAAAAAACTTCCTTGCTAAATCAAAAAGGAGACAGACATTATTCTTGCTGAGTTGCCAAAATTTGAATATGTTCATTTCCTTATTAATTTTTTATTTTGGTCCCTTCCTAGCAAATGAACTTGCTCTTGAGTTTAAAAATTTTCTCCCAACTCTTTCAAAATTTTATTTTGATTTTAAGGTAATTTGTTTTAAAAATTTTATTAATTAAAAATTTTTTTTTAAACTGTCGTCATCTTAAATAATAACTCAAAGCATAGATTTTTCTAGTGTAAAGTTTACTTGTAAAAAGGTCTTGTTTATCAAAATGGAAGTATCTGTGTTAAATATTATGTAAAATTGTTTTAAAATTTAATATTTTAGTGCCTTTAAGCTCTGAAATATAAAAGTATTCGGCCTAATAGTTACTATTCGGCTAGCCGAATATTCGGTATTTGGTTTATCTGTGTGCCTAATATTTGGTATTTGACCAAAATCACTATTCCCTGCATCCCTAGATTTGATTGATCCCTTCATAATGAGTGCCCTGTATACTTTTACTTTTTGAGAACCACTATTTCCAAATAGTAATTTTAATCACTGAAATTTTGTGATAAATCAAAAATTATTGTTCAAAAGTAGTTGTTTTGAAATTCAAAGATTATGTGTCCCTGTCACTCATCAAAAAGAGGTTAAATATTTCCTCGTAACAATTATGGAATTTTATCGTAACTGGCCTGTATTATGTAAACATCTCTTTTTTTGTCCTTTTTTTTTCTGTTTTATTTTGAAAAACTACCTTTTTTTTAAAAAATTCGTATATTTTGCTTTCATTTGAGCTGGACTTAGTGGAATATATGTATGTAAATATGTAATATAAATGACTCTCTTCTGTATCAGATTTTGGTTCTTACAAAAACTTTAGTGAGTTTCACTGCTGTAGCGTATACCCCTCCTGCATATAACATATACCATACCTTCTTGTCTTTTTACAATAACAGCACTGTATTTGAGTCTATCAACTTTTTATTTTTATTTTATTTAATTCAATACAAGCATTATCTAATAAATCTTTTTTTTTTTTTTTTTTTTTTTTAATTTTGTTTGTTTTAATTTGAAATGTCATCATTGATTAATTGATTTGTGTGTTAGTTTGATACATACATACATATATATATATATATATATATATATGGGAATTGTTGGGATATAGCAGTTGGTATTATGGATGAATTAACTATTAGCATAATCTTTATGACATTGTTCATTTAGTTTCAAGTTAAAATCATAGATGGCAGCACTAAAATTTAAATAGGATTCTGTCTGTAGCTTCGAATAGAGTTATAATAACAATTTCTTACACAAGGTGGAGCTTAATTTTGGATATATGCGATTTTGTAAACTTATCGTTTTGGAATTTTATTTTAGTTTAGAAATTTAATACAAATTAAAAACTGTTAAGAGGTTATTTACTCATTATGTAATTATTTTCTATTTATATTATTTAAATTGAATTTATCACAGTGTTTCAAAATTGATTAGCTGTATACATTAGGTTTTAAAATCTGTGTTAACTTAACTGTAAAAATAACCTTAAATTTAGCGTGCCTATGGATACCATGTGCTGATGTGTATCTAGATAGAATAACTGGGATTTCGTTAGGTATTTTGTGTAATATTACTATTTTTACTTGCTATAAATTAATTATTTAAAAGGTTGTATTGCTTTTTCCATTTCATAGCATTTAATTTTATTCTGTTTTCAGTTTGAAACTATTCTACTGGTTATATTGGTCGTTAGAGTACAGGGAAATTTTTTTTTTCAGCTTTTAGCTTTTTTTTCTCACAGAAAACGACAATTTTTGCTTATATAATTGAATTCTGTACTCTTGAAAACGTAATTCAATATATAAGCTTGTCAATTATCTTTCTCGAAATCCATATTCTTCTCTATTTCTTCATTAATAATTCTTATTATATAGTACAAGGGACTTTATTTTATACTTCGCAGCTTGTTTATTATGTCTTTGGTATCCATTCAGTGTGTTGGGGACACTGTATTGTTGTAAATTCATTCATGCTATCACAATTATAGATGATGGTTGGTAATGTTTAATTAATGGTTATATATATATATATATATATACAGTAGAACCCCGATTATCCGAAGTAATTGCGACCGTCCCTTTTTCGGAAAATCAAAATTTTTGGATAATCAAGAATGCTTCAATTTTAAGATTAAGGAGAAATATATGCAAATTGTCTTGTTATGGTGACAAGTGCTTAATAAAACAAAGCAATAGAAAAAAGAATAAACTACCTGAATTTTAATTTAGAAAATAAGTATATTTTACATATATCACAAGGATTTGAAAAAGTGTTTTCTTTGTCGTAGTTTACATTGTCTTTGCTTTGAAACTCTATCACAGAGTTTTTAAATATTATTAGTTCACCAGTATCAAAGTCTTTTTGCTGCTCCAGCCATGCCAAACCTTTTTCGAAACATTTAAAAGCTTCAGAACTGCTACTTTGTTCGTTTTCTTTGTTCCACTCCGCAGCTCACGAGAGTTCAAGTTAAATTCAAATGAAAAGAAAAGATCAAAGAAAGGATAGGAAAAGGGGATTGAAAATATTTATATGTTCTCGTAAAAAAAAAAAAAAAAAAAAAAAAAAAAAAAAGCTTTAAAAATGGATTTTGGTTAACCGAGAGTTTCGGATAAAAGAGGTTCTACTGTATATATATATATTTGTCAAACTTACTATCTTCATTGTATTATTATTGTTTTTAAACATCTTAATCTAAACAGGGAAAAAAAGCAACTAGTTGATAAATTTCATTTAATTCTTTTTAACACTTTCTCAGAGTCCTCCCTGAAGGCAGTCTCTACTGTGCTGTATGGGTGTTAGCTGTGGCTGTCATGGTCTACCAGTGTAGGCCGTGCTTTCAGGCAAGTCTTGTAGTGGTCGAAGTGTTGAACCCTGGATGTTCATGGGTGGTGGGTGGTTCCTTCGCTGCTCTCAGGTTGGTGTGCCAGTGTCTGGCACCAGATGAGCAGGGGTGTAAAAGTTTTTTGAAAATCTAGGAGCCAGTTACTATCGATAACACATTTGTAAAATGAAATTACAGTATAAGTTAATAATAGTACATACAAGTTACTCTTTTTAATTAAATATATCTGACACATGACATAAATTTTTCTTGTATAAAAAAAGTAATCTTACATAAAATTATAAATATTGATATAAAAAAATTGGAAGTGCTGATGTAAAATACAAATAATAGGTAATCATTAAAAACTTCTTTAAACACCTCAAAAATACAAATATGTAATTCACTTCAAGGACTATAATATATGCCATAAATCAATACTGTTAACTTATTGTTTTTGTCCTCTGCTTTTAAATTTTTATGATGTTTATGACCGCTCATGTGTCTTGTTGTTTTTGATGTAAAGTACTAGCGTTCAACTGCTTTTGTAGGATCAAATGCTTCTACAGAAGGTCCATTTAAATTTTGTGATGTCTAAGTAGAGCGAAACTTGTTCTTGATAAAATTCATTGTGCTGAATCCTCGCTCACAGGATGCAGTTGCCACAGGTATTACAGATACAATTTGCAGTAACTTTGATAAAATTGGAAATTTAGAATCATTTTTCATTGATTTGATCAAAAGCTCACTAAATTTCATGTCTTTGCATAGTACCTTAAACTCGTACCATTCGTCAAGAGCAATACTTTCAGCTGTTTCCAAATCAACATTCAATGTGACAAAATATTTCTGGAAATGATTTAATAATAATTTTAACCCTTTAGCCGTCTGGCCCGGATTTTTCTGTTCCTAGAAATCATGTTAAAATGGCTGTAGACCAAAATATTTTAAACAGAATTCTATTTTGAACCTTATATAGAAAGTAGTGATATTAAAGATATTATAGCATCAAACTGAGATTTTAAAAATATATATCCTGGGATTTACAAGCATTCTTATAAAAATACTGCAAAACCCTCGGACGGTGAAAGGGTTAATAAGTCCAGTTCAGTGAAAGAGAACTTCATTTATATTTTTTTCTTTGCGCATGGAACAAAAAGAAAAAAAAAATCCATAAATAATCAGTGATGTCGCTGTACTTGAAAAATCCGGGTCCCCATCAATAGTAATTCATATTTTAAAGGAATAAATGAAACTTGTTTATTTCGAAAAGATAAAAAAAATCCATTAATTATTGTTTTAATAATAATTAAATAATGAATTAAAACCAGTATTATTTGCACTCAAATAAGGTATTTTTAAAAAATATTAAAAGAAATTTTCTTTACTTTTTTTAAGTAAAAATGCAAGATACAATTTTAATTGTAAAATAAAGCTTATTAGAGAGTAGAAGATATCAAGTTCCACTAATGTTCACATTTCTTTTAAAAGGGGGCAAGACGGGTATATTGAAAACGATATTTTTGCTGAAAAAAAGAATAATTATGTTAAGTAAAGGGGTACTTTTTGTTGAATAATAGGTGCTTTCATTGCACTTCCCATTGAATTATTTGTCAGCATAGATCTCTGTTGGAATCAGACATTTTCCTTTGAAGTGAAATTCACATCTAAATCCTAAATAAGCATCAAATCCTAAATCTTCTAAAGGTGGGAGACTTTTCAATGCAGTAAGAAGGGGGGGGGGGGTAGTTCACTGGTCCACCCTCTGAGTACATTATCAAAGTACACTGAAATCATGCTGTATTTTTAAGAATCTCATAAAAAAAAAAATTAAATCCTATTTTATGAATGTTCTACCTATAAGTTTGGTTTGCAGATCTTTTTTGGTGCTTTGGATGCTTTGACTAAATTCGCGTTTTTTCCGCGATCCTTTGACGAAATTCGCTATTTTCTCGCAAACCTGTTAGGGAAATCGTGTTTTTTTATCCGCGATACTTTGACGAAATGTGATCTTTTTTCGAGATCCTTTGACGAAATTCAGCTTTATTCCGCGATTTTTTGACGAAATTCGCCATTTTTTCCCGATCTTTTGACGAAATACGATACTTTTTTTCGAAAATCTCGTTTTTTCCGCAATCCTTTGACAAAAATCTTTTTTCCGCGATTTTTTGACGGAATTCGCTATTTTTTTCGCGATCCTTTGCCGAAATACGCTATTTTTTCGCGGCTCTTTTACGAAAATCGCGTTTTTTCCCCGATATTTTGATGAAATTTGCGCTTTTCTCGCGATCCTTTGACAAAAATCGGCTTTTTTTCGCTATTTTTGACGAAATTCGCTATTTTTTTTTCGCGATCCTTTTACGAAATATGCTATTTTTTTCGCAGCCCTTTTACGAAAATCGCGTTTTTCCGCGATATTTTGATGAAATTTGCTCTTTTTCACGATCTGTTGACAAAAATTGGCTTTTTTCCGCGATTTTTTGACTAAATTCGCTATTTTTTCGAGATCCTTTGACGAAATATGCTCTTTTTTCGCGGCACTTTTACAAAAATCGTGTTTTTTCCGCGATATTTTGATGAAATTTGCGCTATTTTTGCGATCCTTTGATGAAAATCTGCTTTTTTCCGCGATTTTTTGACGAAATACGCTATTCTTTTCGCGGTCCTTTGTCGGAATACGCTATTTTTTTCGCGATCCTTTGTCGAAATATGCTATTTTTTCGCGGCCCTTTTACGAAAATCGCGTTTCCCTGCTATATTTTGATGAAATTTAGGCTTTTTTCGCGATCCTTTGACAAGAATCGGCTTTTTCTGCGATTTTTTGACGAAATACGCTATTTTTTCGCGGCCCTTTTACGAAAATCGTGTTTTTTCCGCGATATTTTGATGAAATTTCAGCTATTTTTTGCGACCCTTTGATGAAAATCGGCTTTTTTCCGCGATTTTTTGACGAAATTATGCGTCCCATGGGACACGTAAAAGCTATTTTTTGCGTGATGTCTCCGATTTTTCGCGTAATTTACGCGCTATAGCGCGTCCGCGGCACCGCTGACAATCAAGGTTATAAATATGAATTATTTTTCATTTCCTAAGATATATCTAGGTGCCAGTGTCGAAAATTTAGTCGCCCGGCGACCTGGCGCCTGGTATTCACCCCTGCAAATGAGATTTGCCGTCACCTCAGGTTGCTGTGGATATAAGATCTTTCGATCCTGACATGGTTTTCTCTTTGTTTTAACACCTCCCAACATAGTTAAAAAATGTTTATGACTTTGATTTGTCTGTCTGTGTACTAATGCTAGTAAATGTACTCATATTGCCATGTAATTGATATATGTTATTGGGGTTTACTATAGCGTAATCACTATAGAAAATCAAGTGTGTAGCATTTATTGTTCGTTTATAGGGACACACAAAGGAATTCTGGTTACATTATGGTCTATGGAAAAAAAATCATTTCTGATGCATTTTATTGAGGTTAACAATCTTCAAACATAATGAAATTTATATGCATCACTCAAGTGGACCAAAACATGTTTTCTCAGGACTATAGAATAAGTAGCTTTTATTGTTCTAATAGAAAAACTCAAAAAGAGTTCAGAGTGTGATGTCACATTCGCCCTGCATCAAAATAACTAAAATAAATATCAATTTACTATAAAATGTGCTTAAAATTTATTTACAGATGAACTGTCTTAAATCTTAAAATCATTGATATTAAAAACACATGTAAAGAAAAGAAAGATGTTACATTCACCCCAAGATCTTTCGATCACAAACATGATCATTTTTAAGGGATAGCTTTACTAGAATGTCGCTTTCATTGTGCTATTTATATACCATTTTGTAAAGAAAGGTCAGTCTATTATTCGTTGGGAGTGTATATGAAATTGGTACGTTCCGATGCAGAAATGTTTGACATTTTCAAAATGTTAAACTAAATTTGAGGTATGTTATAGGATAAAACATCATTACATACTATTTCCTTTACTCAAAATCTCCAATGATTTTCTAATTTTTAAAGTATAGTAATCTGATTACTATTTGGTTGGTGGAGGAGGGGTGCTGTGCTAAGAGATTCTCCTCTTTTAGTAAAGCCAAAAGATGTACTGTGTATACTACTATGTACCCTCCACTACACCCATGTAGTGCCTCTTTAAATCGAATCTGTACCCCATTCACTGATTACCTGCGAGAACGTTTGTAGTCATCCTGGAAGCATAAGTCAACAACAACTATATAGATAAATTCAAAGCTATATGTAGTAGCTTTTTGTTTACTCATTTTTTATTATTTTGACTTCATCTGATTTAACAAAATAAATTTGTTAAATTTTGTCGTAACCAATTGATATGTTTCATAGCTATGTAATATATTCGTACATTGCTACTTGTTTCTTTTACTTATTTCATGAATTTATTTCAGGTATCATGTTTAAAAAGTAGGCTGGAAATTGAGATTTTAACAACAGTTCAAGAGAAAACTATACCAGTTTTTCTAAGTGGGAAAGATTGCCTAGTTAAATCTTGCACTGGATCAGGTTTTGTACAACTTTATAGAACTGTTTTAAACAAGTAATATAAAAAATTTGTTTTTAAAGTCAATTCCTACTTAGGTCATCAAAGAAAAATTTAATATAATCCCTTAAGCTAATATTAGTTTTTGTTGCATTAAAATATCTCAATTTGTTGATTTTCTATAAGCAAGCAGGTTTACAATGGAAGTCTATGGGAATTTCGCGAAATATTAGAGATATCGCCAAGTTGGCGACTCATTTTGGTCACCAAATTTGGCGATATATTGCCAAGTTGGTGATAAATTTGGCTGTATTTGGCGACAGAACAGGGTCCCTCCCCTATGGTAAACCTCCTTATAGATATGAAGATGCATGAAATGCTGTTCAATAACCAATGGCTGCCATTTTGTCTCCCATATAAAACTAAAATTAATTAATTAAAATTTAATTAATGAATTAATATTTGAAAAATCTGTATTAACATCAATTGTCATCCAGTACAAGTTTAAAAAAAAATATTTCAACTTGATAGAATGAATAATAAGTATTTTATTAACGATTGAAAATTTGAACAACATATATAAATATAGGGAGAGTGTGAACTAATAGTAGGAATTGAATAAATTGAAAATATTTATAACTGTGCTTTAGACAATTGCTTAATTTAAGGATATGTATGACATCTTGACTGTGTGAATAATTTAGCATAATTTTTTGAGGGTCTATCTTACACCTGTGAAACTATATTACTTTTATATTTTCAGAATTATCTTAATTTGTTTTATTTTTTAAATGCAAAATTGAAAACATTTTGTCTGTCTTCTTAAAGATGTATATTAGATCAGAAAAGTGAAAATGACATATACAGTGGAACCTCGATTATTCAAAGTAATTGGGACCGACCCTCTTTCGAAAAATCAAAATTTTCAGATAATCGAGAATGCTTCAATTTTAAGATTAAGGAGAAATATATGCAATATTTCTTATTATGGTAACAAGTGCTTAATAAAAATAAAGCAACAGCAAAATAGAAACAAGAATAAATTACCTGAATTTTAATTTTGAAATTAAGTACCTTTTACATATATCACAAGGGTTTGAAAAAATGTTTTGTTTATCGCAGTTTCGATTGCCTTTGCTTTGAAGCTCTATCACAGAGTTTTTTTTATTATTAGTTCACCAGTATCACAGTCTTTCTGCTGCTCCAGCCATGCCAGACCTTTGAGAATTGCTCATTTGTTCGTTTTCTTCGTTCCACTCTGGAGCTCACGGGAGTTCAAGTTAAATTCAAAGGAAGTCTAAGAAAGGGGATTGAAAATATTTTTATTTACTCGTATTTCGGAAAAGACCGCTTGCACACAAGAAATATAATAGCAAAAAAAAAAAGCTTTAAAAATGGATTTTGGTTAACCAAGAGTTTCGGTTAAAAGAGTTTCAGATAAATGAGGTTCTACTGTATATTATTTATTTAAATTTCTTATTATTTCTCTGGTTATGTTATGCATGTTAGGTTCATATAATTTTCAAAGTTAGATATATAACTCCTTTTTCCCTTTTCAGAGAGTTTACTTTTCCCAGTAGCTAATGTAATTGATTATAGCTTCTTATAGCTATACTGGGACTTATAAACATGAAAAACATGAAATTGAAATTCGTGGTTGCAGTTGTAATCAGTTTTAGAAATATTGCCATTTAAGCATTTTAAAAGTTATTTTTGTGTGTAATGAGAATTCAGGTTAATTCTCTCTGAAATATTTTCTTAAAAGTTTGTTTTTCCTCTGGCAATACAGTCAAAGCTTGCTTTTGACAAGTAACAACTGTTTCTCTATCCTCCTATTTATGACCAATAGAGCTCAAATTTCAAAAGTAAAATTTCAAGCATTCAATAAAATTGTTTTGTTTCTTGTTGATTCTTCTAAAAATGAGCTTAAGCTTTTTTTTTTTTTTTTTTTTTTTTTTTTTCTGAGGATTCATCTCTGGAAATTTTTAATGTGCTCTTACTCAAGCTTCAAAGTTTTCATCTGAGTAAAAAATTTAGCTTGTATTAGTTCAGATTCAAAGTTAAGTTGAATAGAGTAATTATTAATACTGATTTTGAGATTTGAGTAGTAATTCAAAATATTGCTAAATTCAGTGAAAACACAAAACTGTGTTTCCCATAACATTTTTCAAAACTCAAAATTATTCTGAGTATAAGTTAAAAATTTGTTCTCTAACTGAGTAAAATTCATTTAATGTTAATGTGTTTAATTTGTTAATCGAATTTGGACATACAACCTTTGGCTTAAGTTGCAAATTCGCTACCAATTAAGCTATCCTCTATCCTGGACAGCTCTGCTCGACACAAGTCATTCACACGACTTCAGGCATTAGTCTGTGATATATAGGGTGTCAACAATTTAAATGAGTTGATTTAAATCATGTTTTAAATCAAGTGATTTTTTTTTAAAAATCATTGATTAAAATCAAAAATTTTCTAAATGTTTAAAATGACATAAAAAAGTATTCAAATCTAAGATGAATATAATTTGGAAAGTTTCTACAGGTATTGTGTCTTATGAATACACAAAACAAAGCTTTAAATAATTGTTTCTAAGTGTAATTCCTGAGTATTGTGAAAAATTTAAGGTATCTGACTATGTTGAAAATGCAATTTTCGACCAAAATTGTCAAATTTATTTTATCTTATTTTATTAAAGACCAACTTTTTACCTTTCCAAAACTGTATTTGTTTTTATTGTACGATAAATAGATCCGGAGTTATAGCGGTTTTAAAACTACTCAACAGCTGTCACTCAAACCGGAAGTGCTGTTTAAAGGGCTTTAAAATTTTTAAATTGCTTTTAAAGGGTCGTATGTTTGGAGAAATTTCGCGATTTTGGATGCATTTGTTTAATTATAAGAAATGTAAATAATATGCTCCATGAAATTTAGATGTATATTACTGTAAATTCTTGTACTAAAACATAAATCTAAACTTTAAATGCATTTTTTGGAAAATGTAATTTTCGGTGAAAATTCCATACGCAAAACATGATTTCTCAAAAAGTTATTGGAATATCACTATGAAATTTAAAATATATGTTATTTACACTATTGTGAAGGCAATGAACTAAAGATTTAAATTTTTAGTAAATATTTTTTGTTTTATGGATGTTTTTGTGGAATGACATCGATGAATTTTATGAAAATTAACATGTAAACAGGTGCGATATGCTATAAGTTTTGAAATACTTAAAGAATCTCTTAGATTTTAGTTCATTGCCTTCACCAATCTCATAAATATGAAGTGTAAAAAGGAAATTAAGATACATACAGTAGAATTTCCTTTAGAGCGTTTTGCGTTTCGGGCCAAATTTCACTAAATTTTACTATAAATTCCTCCATTTACCAAAAGTTTATCAATGAATGAAATATTTTTTACTTTTTTTCACATTTTCTAGTCCTAATCTTAGTAAAAATAAGTTTAAAAAATAATTAAACAGCTTTTTTGGAAAAAATTGCTCCGTACGTAGACAGGCACCAGTACAGTAAGTTTGTAAAAAGCATAGTTTTTATCTAACAAACATAAAAAACATTTAATTTAAAAATGATATTTAAATCTAATATAACTTACAATGTCATAATTTCCTTTTAATAATCAAGTTATTCATTCTTTTATATACAATAAACATAGCAATAGAGTGTCAATGATTTTAATCAATTGATTAAATCAGATGATAAAATCACATATTTTCTCATTTTTTAAAATGGTGTGAAAAATCATTATAATCCGTAATGAAAATGATTTATAATGTTTATAAGATAATTTAATTGCTGAATAAATAAAAGAAGCTCTTTTAAAAAATAAAATTGTTTTAAATATTTTAAATAAGGTATTTCTTTAAAAATTGACAAAGTTTTTGTCATAAAAGTATATTTTATTTAAGTGGATATTTTATAGTTTCTACATATGTTTTCATAACTTCTTTTAATTAGTTAAATTATTCCTTCTACTATATAAAATAAGCGCAATCTATTATTTTGATAAATGAATTAGAAGAATTTCTGTATAAAATTACTGGCTGCTTTATGAATTTATCAAACTATTGTTTATCACTTTTTTTCTTTTTTTTTAATTAAACAGTTAATTGTTTAATAATTAAAAATTTAATCTGTATCATCAATTTAAAATTAAATGCAATTATCAATAACTTAAAAATATAAGCAGTATTTAATATTGGTTTACACAATTATTACAAAATATTAATGCACATACTGTTGTATGTTACTAAAGAAATTTTTAATTTGCAGTTTTTTGTAATTTCTATAATTACATAATTAAAATTTTATTAATTCAAGCAAAAAAAAAACATAGATTATAAGTAATTGGTGGGTTATTCATTTTTGAAATGCTTAATTCTTGGTAGATGTTTAATATTTTAACACAAGAAAAAAAAAAAAAAAATCCGATTTAAATAAAAAAAATCTGATTTTTTTTATTTTTTAAAAAAAATCATGATTTTTTTAGACCCTAGCTGATATATGACACAGTTTAACAGGTTAAACCTCAGGTAATTGAACTCCATATTAAAAGAAAATGATATTGTATTACTGAGTTTGACTCCCAGCCTAGGCACATTTTCACTCAGTTGAAGAAAAAAAATTGACTTTGTACGATTTCTTTCAATCACTTTAATGGAGTTAAAATAATACAATATCCCAAGTATTTTCTTGGCATCCGGAAATTATCTAAGATATGAGAATTTTTAAATAAGGTTTACGAAAAGAAAAAAAAAGAAGAAGCAAATGGAAGATAAAAATGAAATAACATTGTTAGATAGTTCCCTTATTTATTCTGACATCATGATTGAACAAAAATATTCATTCCGGAAGTTTTATGCAAATTTTAATATTTATATTATTTTTAAAAAAAAGTCTTTTATATAAAAAAAAAACAAAACAAAAAAAACAAGTAAACTATGATTTTACATTGTAATGCAGTATTTATGAATTTCTTTATCCCATTTATGTTTCTCCTTTTTATTCTCCTTTTTCCCTCATTTATCTTCTTAATTTTATTAAGCAGTTTAATTCTTACATTGATAATTTATCAATGAATATCGGTACTTATGTATTATCTGACCTAGGAAGATATACCATCAACATTAATAATAATAATAATAATAATAATAATAATAAAAATCTGAACTTAATTTGTATTAATAACTTAATTCATTAGCTTTATGTTTGCACTCATTCTTTATTTACATACATGATACATCTATTCATTTGCATGCTTACATACATTTTTACTTCAGTCTTAACAGGTTTTACCATTTTAAGTTCTATTTGATGTAGACGAACAAATTAAATAGCTTGGTATGAAATGAAATTTAAAAGAATTTGTGCGTCATGACAAATTTGGGGTGGTGTGGTTACATGGGACAAAGTGAAGGAGCACCTGAAAATCTGAATGTTCCTTGTAAATTATGACACCTGACAATCCATCATAGATTCTTACATGCAACATACATCTGAATATGCCTTTACAATGCATGCAGTATGCATACATACTTTCATACAGTCATTTACTATAAATTTACCATACAACATACATTACAAAACAAATTACTTTCAATGATGATAACTAAGCAGTGATTGCTAAGGGTAACTGTAATTAATGTTATCTTCCTGGCCTAGATAGTGCCCGAGTATCTGAATATCTCACCAAGAAATTATTCTGTATCTATAATCTTAATTCATATATGCTATCATATGTTTTAATTTTTAGAAATATTTTTTTAGGGAAGACCCTTTCATATGCTGTGCCAGTGATTCAAAAACTTCAAGAAATTGTGCCAAAAATTAAAAGAAATGATGGAATCTTCTGTCTCGTTATTGTTCCTACTAGAGAGGTTTTGCATATATTAATATTTTATTCAATTTTATATTTGCATGTTAAAAAATATATCTTAAATAACTGATCCATTTTTCTTCCTCTGTTTCAGCTGGCTCTTCAATGTTATGAATGTTTTTCTTCTCTCACTTATGTAAGTTGAGTTTTACTTTTGTAAAATATGTTATTTGCCTGTTTAAACATACATGCATCCTGTTTCTGATTAAATAACTAAGCCATAAATTCCAGTTTTTATGTTTATTTTTTGGTTTTGAGATTGTCTTAAATTATTATTTCAATAAATATTGGACAATTTTATTAAATATGATGAAATCTAAACTGTGCTATTTCAATCATTGTTCATTCATTTTCAATCTATGCTAATTCAACCAAAATTCATTTATGTAAACAATTACAATTAATTATATTATCATTGTATGTCATGGAAAAAATTATGATATTTATAACTTTTTGGTTTTAAATTTTTATCTAGTATGTATATAGTTTTATTCCAGTTGTATACATTTTTTTTAAACTTTTTAAAATATAGAATATAGTCATATTAAATCATCTTAAAGGGTATATGAACTCTCTAGGCATTATACTTTCCTCTCTCTCTATTGAAAGTTATATAAAATCAAAGTGGTAAAAGAAACTGTATTCAATGCTCTGGCATGTTAACCTCTTACCAGTGTTTCTCAAACTCGTCAAGTGAGCAATATTTGTGATTATCCAAATGCAATTTGATTTCGGCATTATTTGATTTTGTATGTGTGAAGGATGAGCTGAGTTAATTTAACATTCGAATAGATGTTTAAATATATAATTCACAATTTTAATGTTGTTCTTATTATACCATAGAGGGGGTGGGAAATACAGTTGAAATAAATAGCAACTGAGAAAATCTGCATCCATTTTTAGCATTCTAATGCATTTTAACATATTTTTTAAAGTCTTGTGACAATTTTATATTTGCAAATCAATTTTAGCATCTTTTAAAGTCCCACATGTCTCGAGAAGTGTCTACTTCCCAAATTTCTACTTCCCATTTGAATTTTCTAGACTCAAATTGTCATGAATTCTTTACAAAAACATAGCTCTAAAAAATTGAGGAGATGCAAATTTCGGGACTCCCAAACTCTCGTAGAAAATGAAAATCTTGGAATTCTTTTAGTTTTCACAAAACATCCTTAAAAATTTCTTATTACAGTCATAAAAAATTATCGATTCAAAATTCCCCCCCCCCATACCTGTTCAGTCAAGGGGGGGAGGGGGAATGGAATGTTGAAGAGTGAGTATCAGTCGCAAATTTCGTCAATCAGTCATGAATTTTGTCAACTGATCATGGATTTTTTGCACCATACAGGTGAGAAAACATTCATTAATGATTTGCTGTCAGACACCATACCAAAACTTCTGATATTTCAATCCTTCTCCAACTACAACATGAATAGAATAGCCTGAATTTCTATGCATGGTGCATAAAAGTATTAAAAGTGTAGAGCAGTGGTTCCCAACCTTTATTGGTACGTGACCCATCTTTAAGTAAACAAAATTTTTGCAACCCACCTAATATGAGGGTGTTTCTAATATCAGTATGGAAATTTTATATTACCTCTATAAGCTGTTGGCTATTCTATCCTTTGAAAAAGGCAGATTTTCATATGAAGGATGCATTATCTAGAAAAAAAAGAATACGTGATACCAATGTGTGTAAGTTGAATAACAATTAAAACAACAAATATAATGAAAAATACGGTTAATTATTCTAAAAAAGACTTTACAATCAGTGAGATTTCTGGCACTAGTGTTAACTTATGAGGCCATCTATATCAGAGGTGAAACTGGTTAATTTTCACCTTAAGTCACTTTCTGAATTGTTAATTAAAAAAAACAAATCTTGGTTGTTTACTAATTGCTCTGGTAAAGGAATTTGAAACTTGAGATAGCAGTTGTTTCACAGAAGTATTTGGAGCTTGTTATGAAAAAAAAAAAAGATTTAATTTTGGAAGCACGGAGAATATTTAAGATGTTAAGGGTTTAATACAGTTTTTGATGCTCAACTATATTTAAATAACAATTCTGGAATATTTATTTTTGACTATGCATGATTTTGGTTTTATAATTATATTTTTAGGCATTCAAATGGATTGTTCCAGGTTATTTAATTGGTGGCGAGAAGAAGAAATCTGAAAAAGCCAGGTATTAAAAACTTTTTTAAATAACCAATGCTTATTTTTCAAATAACATTTTAACACTTTTTTTTATAACCTTGATTATCTGAGTTCAAGTTAATTTAATACTTTGACTCTGACTTAAACAACTAGATAAAAGAAAAGAACTGGTTTTATTGTAAAAATATTTATTTTTTAAGAATTTATACTGTACATTATAAAAGTTATTGTAATAGAATCTATACCAAGGATGGTGTACGTATGGCATGTGATAGAATATTTTTCTAGTTAGTTTTCTTAGTACTGTTTTGTACCGAAAAAGAGGAAGTCTGTTTAAATATATATATATATATATATACTAGAGATGCAACGATTATTTGGCCGAAGCCGAATATTTGGCCCATTCAACCTGTCTGCCGAATATTCGGCTTTGGCTGAATATGAAGTCCATTATTCGGCTTTGGTTTTTAAAAAAAAACATGTAATTGTGAGCTTTATAATATACACTGGTTTCTTTCCACCATTTTAGAGGACATTCCTTTCTATCAGTGGTTTTTCTTAAGATGCAAAGATTTATTTATTTTTTTTTTCATCTGAAAGTTGAAATTTATGTCTTTTAGTACTTTTAAAATTTTGTCATTATTTTGTAATGTAACAAGAACATGCATAATATCTTTTTTTTTTTTTTTTTTTTCTCAGCCGAAGTATATTAATGAAGCAATTTTTAGTCCGAACATAGCCGAATATTTTATTCAGAATGAAATAATGTTTTAAAAAATAAAAAAATTGCATATAAATAATTTTTTAAAAAGGAAATACATTTTAATTGTGAAATATACAAGAATTGTGCATATAGTGCATACTATATTTTGTTTTTAGACAAAAATGAGTTCATTATTCGGGGGCCGAATAATTGGTATTCGGTTATTTGGCCAAACCACTATTCGTTGCATCACTAATATATACTTTTACTTTCCTGTGAAAAAATTTTATTTATCAGCACTATAATAAACTTTTAGTCTTTTTGGTACCTGTTTACTTTTGCATCATCTTTTTTCTGCTGCTCATATATATGTCACCAACCAGTGTTATTTAATGGTAGTAATGGCCAATCGTGACATAACAATGTACTCGTAATGTCTATTAATTTTTGATAAGCCCAATTTGTAAATGTTTTATATGAATGTCTGTATGTGATGGCTATCTTGTTCCTCGAATCCAACTATTCTTTTTCCTGTTTAATAACCTATGTTGATTTTTTTAGTGGCTCTAAATAAATTTAGTGCAGTCACAGATGTAATTTTGGTGCCATTGAACAATGTTCCTTTTTTAATAGATATTAGCTTGTGACAGTTTTTCACATTGCATTGTCATTGATTATCTGTTTGTAGATAAAACCTTATATAGTGTGCATTAATGTACAGTTTTTTTTTTTTTTTTTTTTTTTTTTTTTAAATGGCAGATTCTTGTAATGTTGACAATACTTCACCGTATGCTGTTCCATAATCTGGAAGGTCCCAAATCATTTATCACTTTTTTTTTTTTTCAAAGTGTGAGAGAAAAACAGAGTTAACATATATTCTTTATTGCAAAAACTAAACTGACTTATGCCCCCCCCCCCCTTCTCCCCTAAAAAAAAGAATATGTACATGTCTTGTATAACATGCAGCACCAGTGTTGAATTCAGGTGGAAACATTCCTCCACAGAAGATTTGAGATTTTGTGTTTTCAATGGTAAAAAAATGCAATTCCCCCCCAAACTCTATAATGTCCCCCCCCCTCCCCGGAGCCATATAAATCCCTCCCAGAGAAAAGTGAATGTAACACTGTGCAGCATCACAATAGATAATGAATGTGATGTCATGCTTATGCATTATTGGTATTAAATCAAATTTATTGCAGATAGATTTTTTCCCCTTAAATGGTTGATGAAAATGTAAATAAGTATGATTTTTTTATGAACTGTTTCATACGTGAAATATTTCAAATTTTAAATTTGTTGCTTTGGCAGCTTAGTGTATAGACTATTTATATTTTCAGTTTTTAATTTAATTTAGTTTTATTTCAGATTAAGAAAAGGTATAAACATTCTAATTTGTACTCCTGGTCGTTTACTGGATCATCTGGATAGTACAGCCTGCTTAGCACTTGATAAAATCAAATGGCTTATAATAGATGAAGCTGATAAGTAATTATTATTTTACCTTTTATTTCTATACTATCTTAAATGTTTTAATTATAGTGAGAAACTTATTAGTTGTTATAGTAATTATTATTTTGATAAATATGTGATTTTACTAATGTTGTTTTGTAAAATAATACTTTTAGTAAAATATGAAACGGCAGTAAATTAATGTTAGCTCTTGGATTTGAAACAGCATTTAAATAAATTATGACTATTTCAAATTCGCTAGTATTTTTTTTGAAGAAAATAAATCATAAAATACTTTGAATGAAGTGAATATTGAATGTGAATAAAAATGTTGATTTATAAGTATCCTGGTGATGCAATACACTGTGCCATGTATCTTCTTGCGACCAATGACATGATCAATAAAGTTAACCTGTTTCATTGGAAAAGAAAAAATACATTTACAGCAATAAGAAAGAGCAAAGAGTTTGTGAACTTGATCAGCTCTGCTATCATTTAAAAGATTAAAGTGAAAAAAGGGAAGTAAAATGAGAAATTAAAGTAACTGATTTGGAAAAAACAAAAAAAAAAAAAAACAAAAAAAAAAAACAACAACAACAAAAAAAAAACATAAACAATGACATCAAATCGTAAAAATAATTTTTTTAAATGTTATTTATTGTAATGTTATTCATTATTTTATTATGTCTAATCTTCTGTACATTATAATTAAAGTTAATAGAGAAGTTGATTTTTGTTTCCCCATGTAGGTTGCTTGAGCAAGGTTTTGAAGAGTCTGTGACAAAAATTATAATAAAATGCCCAAATTCACGCCAGTCTGCTTTGTTATCTGCAACATTATCAAGTGGTATGTTTTTTAAGTATATTTAGCTATCCCTGTCTCTTTTAAGTTTTATCACTTAAATTAAATAAATATTGTTAACTTCGATGAATATCAATATTTTTATGATAATACAAAATTGTTCAGTCTGCAAGGATAACCTTAGAATATTTAAAGATTTTAGATGAAATAATTTTAAATTTCTGAAATGTATGATAAGGAAAATTGTAGGAATCAACATATTTAAATACATAGCTGCAAATCTTCCTCTTTTTTGAGAACCATTATTTCTTAATAGAAATATTCACTTTGTGTTATGACAAAAATTCTGTGATTGAAAAGGACAAAGGTTATTCGAGAATAGTGATGATACTTAAAAAATGAGAATGTTGGTAGTTACATAAATGTGTTATATTTTCCATTGCTTAAGTACACTTTTTAATGCTTGCTTCTAATTTTAAAACAATATATAATACATTTAAAAATTATTCTTGTAAGCGTATATTTTCACGAATTTAATAAAAAATATTTGATCAATTTTTACTTTTGGTATATTTAAATGAAGTTTAACATTGATCAATTATTTTATGAAATAAATAAAAAATAAAATTGTTGTACTCTCCCATAATCAAGCATTTATCTTTCTTTTTCTTTCACTCAGTAGTTTCAATTTGAAATACATCTGACACTAACATGAAATTTGATTTTCTAAACCATGCACTTGTATACTTAATGTCAGGGTCTATGTCTATCGATTGCTATTTGACAAACTCTAATTTGCAAAAAAGTTCATTGTTATTTCGTTTTTAGTATTTTTCAATTTCAACAATTTGATACCCTTTGACTGTCAAAAAAGAAGGACACCCATTTTGTACTTTGTGCACTAATTGAAATTTTGCCAGCATTTATTGATGGAACATCTAAAAAATTTTTACCTTTCTAACTGAAAATCACATTAACTAAAACTGCATAAAGCAAGGGAAACCTGTATTGTTGCAAAATACTTCTTTCAGTTAGTTCATCAACTGTTTAAAGTTTATTGCTTTTAAACTGCTTTGTATAGGATTTTTGCATAATGAAAATAGTTTTCTACTTTAATAATAATAGAATTTTGGAAGTGTTATTTTTTACTTTACTGCTATATGCAGGGGTGATTGTGTTCAGGTAATGTATGTGAATTCAGTTATTATTAATTTTCAACATTGGATTTATATATATATATATATATACCGGGTGTCCCAAAAAGGACTGACTGATTTTAAAATTCAATAACTTCCAAACGGTGACAGCTATTAAAAAAATTCTTGCAGGAGGGTTATGCATAAAGTCAAAAGTTTTATTACAGCGATTTTCGATTTTAGTTCGAATTACAAACAATAGATGGCGCTGTAAGCAATAGTCGCTAAATACAGGCTCGATTTTGGTCCTTTCTGTTGTTCCATGCAGAAAAAGGAGATGGAAATGTATTATCCGGGCCACGAAGTACCAAAAATCGAGCCTGAATTTAGCCTCTATTGATCGCAGCGCCATCTATTGTTTGTAATTCGAACTAAAATCGAAAATCACTGCAAAAAAACTTTTGACTTTATGCATAACCCTCCTGCAAGAATTTTTTAAATATCTGTCACCGTTTGGAAGTTATTGAATTTTAAAATCAGTCAGTTCTTTTTGCTACACCCGGTATATATATATATATATATATATATATATATATATATATAGTTAAGTTTAAAAAAATGAGACTAAAATATAAATTTAATACGATTACTCAACATAATTATTTTTCATAATGAGAGAATTGGGTCCCCCTGCAATAAATTATGTTCTCTCTCCATGCAAAACCTTTTTCTTGTTAAAATTTCAGGTATTTGTTCATAAATTCACAACTACCCCTGCATATGATTTGTTCTTATCTCATATAACTTTTAATACTCATGATTTATAATAGTTTAAAAATCATGAATCTGTTGTTATTTTTTAATAGGAGTGGAACGTCTTGCTGGTATGAGTTTAACAGATCCGGTCCATGTTGATGTGGCATCTGAAAGGGGATCAGTATCTCAGGAGTTTCAGGAATTTGCTCTTCCAAGTAGTTTGAAACAATCTGTTGTTATTGTTCCAACAAAGTTACGCCTTGCCGTTATGTCTGCATACATTGTAGACCAGTTTCTTAATGAAAGATTTAAAGGACTCGTATTTATGTGCTCTCAAAGTAGTGTTGATTTTCATTATTCATTGTTAAGCACTGTACTTTCTCCTCTTCTTAAAAATAAAGGACATAAATGCAAGTTTTTCAGACTGCACGGAAATATGAAACAGGAGGTATGTTAATTTTCTGTTGCTATTTAAATAGATTTGTACTGAGTTATTTATTATTTCATTATAAACAGATTAAAATATGTTATTTTTTAGAGATTGACTATTTGTATTTTTTATTTAAGGCTGTTGGTCACTCAGCTTCTGAATTCCCCTTGCTAATGCTAAGTCTATGGGCTCAACACATTCGTATTTTTAAAATATCTTCTCAGGAAATTATTACTTTAATTTTCTTTTTTCCGTGTACTCTTTTTAAAGTATATTTCTCTTTTTTTTTTCTTAGTTCTCAAAATATTTCTAAAATATTTCTATGCTTAATTTAATATTTTATTTGTTAAAAGCTGACGAACTGTGAGTAAGATTTTAACACTTCATACACAATTAACTATTGATTTTAGAAATATTTTGAGAACTAAGAAATAAAGAGACATCCTTTAAGAAGAGAGCACAGAAAAAAGGAGTTAAAAATATTAATTTCCCTACGAGATATTTTAAATATATGAATTTATCAAACGTCAATAGAGTTAACATTAGTGAGGGAAATTCGGAAGCTGAGTGTCTAGCAGCCTTTAACCCTTTTGAGACCAGCATCGTATATGTCTTTTCACAAGCTGCATACTTACCTTATTTTTAATTAATACTATTTACGAATAGTAATATTTGTTTTAAATTGCAAATTTCTGCAAGAAGACAATGATTACTATTTGGAAATACTGGTAATAAAAATGAAAAGATGTAAAAAAGATGCTGGCCCCTAAAAGTGTTAAATTAAATAGTTCCAAAAGCAGAATTTTTTTTAAAACTTTGTTATTAAATCTGATAAGTTGTAGAATGGTTTTAGGTATGATAAAAAACATGAAAAGAATATCATTGTTATAAATTTATTTCTGAACCCATAACAAATGTTAAATATATTTTAGCATAAGATATAATTAATATATGAGGTGCTTTATGCCAGAGTAAATCATCTTATCCTGAACAGAGAACATTTATACAATTTTTGAAAGATTTTTGGATTGCTTGATTAATTTTCAGAATTGTTTAAATGTTTGATATGAAGCTTTTTTTTTAACCTCAAAATATTTTCAATAGAATTCTATGAAAAAGTTTCTAGAATTTATTCTATAAGAATTTTATAAAATTACAGTTCATTTTTTCCATAAGTTTAATAAGACATTTTTAATAAAATAGTTGCTATGTTAGCTGCATGCAGATGATAAATCGCCAAATATTGTTCTCATTGCCATTCATTATAATGTACTCATTTAATTAGAAATATAAACCTTTCATTTATTTCATTTCAAATACATATATTTAAAATATATGCATTCTCTCATTTCATAATAATAATAATAAATAATATAAAACAAAACATTTTATTTCAACATCAAAGCATTGCTTCTAATTTACACACATACACACACACACACACACAAAGTTGCTTTTGACAAGGTGAAAAAATGGTAATGGTGAGATTTGTCCCCTTCTAACATAAAAGTACCAAATATTCTTTAGAAAATCTTATTCTTATCATGTTAAACAGTATAGTTTCGTATATTATATGTAAAACTTTCTTATATTATATTATATTGTATTTTTCTAGTATCCAGCCTTAGTGAGATAGAGAAAATAACCTTGGTAGGAGAAGAAATTTCTCAAGTATATTTTCTGCAACATATACACTGTTTCATATACGCAAACAATTTTTTTAAATATTTATATAATTTATTCAATATAAAAAAGCCATTTATCTATTTTTATATACAAACAGAAGTAATTTGTATACAAAAAACAATTATAAAAAATATATAAATAAAATATTATACATTTATATACACATATAAACAAGCATAAAAGTTCATAAAGTTTGTTTTGATAGCTGTTTATATCATTTGGCAGCAAATTTCACTTTTTGATACCCGAATTGTACCAAGCTTTTTAAAAAATGCCAATGCCCGTATAATGTAAAAATACCCAGGTTTCTACTAAACATTTTTATATATAAAATATTCTATAGAAAAAGTTTCAGAATTCTATTCTACTCTATAAAGCTGTATAAAGCATTTTTGTAAAGGTGGATTATATAAAAAATCCAAAAGAAAAACTATCATAAAAAATCCCAAAGTATTATTTTCCATGCCTCTTTAACCATTTTCCAGAGCTCATCTGTCCTCATAGGTTTTCATTTTGAAAGAGCTGTTTTCAGCAGGCAAAAGGTACAATCTCAAGAGCCTTCGTAGAAATTTATTTGAAAGGTACGCATCTGTCACATTAAAAATGTGACATTTTTCATTACTAGTGTAACATGTGCTTCACCATATGTTCCCATTCAGCTTATTTCCTTTAATTTCAATAATTTTCTCTTAAAATTCAATTTTGATTTTAATTCTATTCTTCTACATTTAAAATTTGCCGCTTTAATTTGACAACTCATTTATCTCTCTCTATGATGTTTCTTTCTTATTTTGACTTTCCCCCTATGATCTTAATTTTTGTCTATCTTTCAATCCGTTTATCTGCCTTTTCTAGGCATCGCAATTTAGCCATCTCGGCCCGGCGATTGCTCCTTCCTTACTTACCATTTGGTTCGTTCTTTGCTGCGCCTTTGCCAGCAAGGTTGCACTCATCGTTTTTTGGCATTAGTGCTTACTTCAACAATCGTATTTTCTCTTTTTATCGGCAAATTTTCGGTACTATGCATTTTAAAAACTGCTTTAGTCATGTTCAGGCAGCAGAGTGCAATATTTGTGCCTTTTTTAATCTCCTTTTCTTTATGGGGAGATGTACCCATACCAGGGTCACCTTAATTTATTTAAATCTTTTTAATTAAAAAGTGAATAAGTGATGAGTTAAAATGGAATAAGTGATAGTTTTCCCAATTAATACTTGCACTTATTTTGCATTCATAAATTTTAACAGAATTCCTTTTTACAACACCACACATTTATTTCACATAATTTATGCATATATTTTAATTTTTATTGATATTGTTCTAAAAATATATTTGTAATATAAAATGGCCCATATGAGATATGCCACTTCGACTTTAAATGACTCATAATGTATGCGCATTAGGGTGGTCACAAGTAACATGGGAAAATTTTTTTTAAACATTTTCTTCCGGGAGACCCCTCTAAAATTTGCCAATCAATTAGAAAATGAGATTGGCAAAGTTCCAGCTCAATTGAATACCGTAAAATCTCGTTAATCCGCCCTTCCCGATTAAGCGCCCTCCTCCCATTTTGTAAAAAATTGGAAAATTCAAGAAATCCCGAGAAAGCGCCCTCCCCGCAAAAAAAATTCGGTGCGCACGTCAAAATCAATTTCAATCATTTCCTTATTTTTTCTTTTCAACTAACTCTATTATTCTACTTACCTTTGATTTCATTTATTTCTTACAGTTTATTCAAATCTCCTTTCGGCATTTGCACTTACCTTTTGTTTTCATGTCGTCGTAATCCTCAGAGGAAGCTGTAAACACAGTTCAGTATTCGATTTATGATTCAATTAAGAATCGATTCACGTCATCGAACTACCGATCGAGACTTCCATTCTACAAGCTACGTAACTTCATATTTATACGTATAATTAATATTTTTCATAATACCATTACCCTTGTCTATTATTATTACTAAATATATAAAATAATAGTGATAATAACAATATACAGCCTTTTTTTTTTAGTAACTTTCGGAATTTTATATCGTGTTGGTTTTCTTTCTTCTAAGTTATGGTAGATGGCGCCAAAAGGACGTGAAATCGGATTTATTGATATTATTTATTTTATTATTATTATTATTAAGTATTGAATTGGTGATTTAATTTGATATTTGAAGGTGATATACATAATATTTACTTTATACATCACTATTTAAAATAAGTTAATGTAGTGATAAAGTTATTTTTTTAAATTAATTCTATGTCAGTCTGATTTAAATTTCCCATTATAACACATTTCTTTTTTTCTTTTTTTTTTAATTAGTTTCAGTTGCAATATTATTCATGTTATTATTGTGGTTTGTATTATTTATTTAGCCTTTATAGATAAGAAATGATGATTTAAAAAAAATACGGTTATTTAATGTCCCTAATTCACAACAGATGGCGACACCGCATAAAATGTTACTACTGTTAGAAAGAATTTTAGGACATTTTCAAACGCAATTTCTTAGTGTTTTTTAATTATTTTAAATTATTAAGTTCCTTTTTTTTTCTGTTACCATATTAATTACAAATATTAGTGTTGTTATTTATCTTATGACAAATATTAGTGTTATTATTTATCTAATGCATTCCAGTTTCAAAGCTTTTGAAATCCAGAATTTTGTGTAATTTGAAATTGCCGTCAATCGCAAAGTTATACTGTTTTACAATTTTGTATATAATTTTTTTTTCAAAATATTTCTCTTTTCTCACTTTATTAAAATAATGCGTATTTTGCGACGACCAGCCATTACCATCCCCACCCTCCTATCCATAGATATCATTACTACAATTTTAATACCGTGTAAGCGCTCCCTCCGATTTTTTTACAATTTTCTGTCGTGTTTGGGTGGGGGGGGGGGGCAGATTAACGGTATTTTACGGTAATATTAACCCGTGCCTCATCGAGGTTGAATTCTTGAAAATTTGTGATTTTTGGCAAAAAACCGTAGTTTTTCTTTCATTAATTGAAAACTACTTGTCTTAGAAACTTGATTCTTGTTTTATTTCATAGAAAATATTATTGCCTTGAACTTTTACTCTCATCAAAGCTTATATTTAATGACATTTAGTGTTTTATAAGTGAGCTTATGAACCATACCCTCAAACTCTACATTTTTGAAGAATAAGTGAAAAATGAATAATGAATAATTTTCATTAAATTTGATGTTATTATTTTTATTATTTGCATTAAAAGGCAAAAGAAATTGGACAATTTTTGTAATTTTAACAATATTTCACGAATTATTGTTAATTTTTAGTTATCTAGTTTCGTGCAGGGAAAGAATTCCCAATTTGTATTGCAGTTGAAGTGCATTTAAAATGAACCTCTGAATTTTTCTTTTTATTACAAGGCTGTTTTTATTACCTGCTATCATTATTTATTTTTTAAATCGACGAAACATTCCAACCCCCACCCCCCCTCTTTCGGTATCATAGTAGCAATGCAAGATTTTTTTATTAGGCCACGTGCTCATCAAATCACCGGCAGTAAGTTATCAAGTAAATATTCAAATATTGGTTGGAATTCACCGGAGCTCATAAATACACGGCTCCGGAGCCCAGTGCAATAGCGCTTCCGAAAAATCGAAGTCTAAATTACTTTTTCCTTTCCTTCCCATTTCCAAGCTTTTGCAATCTTTTTTATCAAAACACTTATATGTGACGTAATGTGTCGCACACATAAAAAAGAGAGATAAAACGAACTCAATTTTTATATCAGTTTTTGGGCTTGGACTGACTCGAGCTCAATCTGTATAACAACTAAAATTTTATTTATTTATGTATAGAAAAATAAATAAAAAAACCTTTTCCTCCTTTAGACAAATGTCAGACGGGCGTCTTTTTTGCTTAAGTATTATCCATTCACAATGCTTCTTAAAAGTACTTATTATAATCTATTTCAAATCATTTTAATGCTATTTTGATCAAAATGAAGGGGAAACAGAAATCTTGTTTTTCCATTTCAAATTTATGTTGGAGATGGCGTGTTGATGTGGCGCCACTCAAGAGACTGAACAGTGAATTTGCTTTCAATTCGATTTTCTTTTGTGGCAGTAGAATTTTTTTTTTTTTTTTTGTTGTAGATATTTAAGATTATTTTGTAGATATTTTCTGTTTTAGCCAAAGAACATCAGCTTGAGGTTTTGTTTGTTTGAGGTTTTTTGTCTTCTATTGCGTACGAGTATAAAAATCACGTTAGTCATTTTTCTATTTATTTTGTATCATGAATGGTACACAGGTTAAGGCTCTGCTCTGCGCATTTACAAAGTCACTTTCATTTGTAAGTAGATGTAATTGCCATGTTATTGTTATTCTGATAGAAGGCAATCGAGCAGCGTTTCCCCTTTTTCTGTAAAAGCATCGGTTCTTTCCGATAACGGTGTCAAATATCTTTAATTTAATCTGATTTTCAGGTATTCACCCCAAAAGATTTTTATGTGGAAGAATTGATTATAGTTTAAGATATGCAAATAGTAAAACATTGTTCCATTCTTCAGCATATAAATATTAATTTCTGTAAATTTCATTTATTTTTTCTTAAAAATGCATAGCTGTGAACTATCCTTTTTTGGTGTTAATACTATTTCCTAATCATAATGCTTACAATATGTAATCGCAGAATTCTGCAGTTAATTAACTTTAAAATTAGGTAAAGATTACTATTCAGAAGGAGTGGTAACTAAAAAGGGGTATAGTTGACAGCTAAGTACATGCTGATAAACATATTTAAAATTTTTATTTTGCTAAAGAAAAAAAACTGCTTTAAATTCTGCAAATAATGTACGAAATATAAATATGCAGATTGGAGTGACAGGAGGGGGGGGGGGGGGGGGAGAGGAACGGTACGGTTGTTGTACCGGTACCACAGAACATTAGGGCTCCGGTACTTTTTTTGTTAGAAATTAAGCCCTGATGTGAAATAAACATTATTTGAAATCAAGAAAAATACTGAATGATTTTAAGGTAACACAGCTGAAAGGGGAATAAAATTAATCCATGATTTCAATTCCTGTTTAACAAAAGACGAAGAACAAAAACGTTTCTGCTAAAAGCTGTATCTGAATGTAGAAAAACATTTCAAGACAGACCTTATCCACCTTAACATGACAACGGGGTATATGATGTAAGGGATAGTAATTTCTTTTCTCTATAATGCTTCCTTTCTTGTAACACAACTTTAATAATAAACTGCATTTTAAAATTTTTGTTCCCATTTTTATACTTTCTTTGCCCATTTTTAGGTGCGTTCGTAATTATATAAATACGTAGCACCTATAGTCGTCGTTCTGTCCGTCCGTCTGTCCGCATGTAACAGAGCAAAAACTACCCAACCGAATGGTCTGAAATTTCAAATATATGATTGTTGCAAAATTTTGTCGAGCCATTTCAAATTTTATGAAAATCGGATGCATAGTTTAATTACAGGGACAGTCAAAAGTTTTTCTTTACATTACGGCCAATGGGAAAAATTATTGCAAGTGCATTTTAATGATATTACAGCCTTCCGAATGATCTGAAATTTTAAAGATATAACTGTTGCAAAATTTTGTCGAGCCCTTTCAAATTTTAGGAAAATCGGATGTATAGTTTAATTACAGGGACAGTCAAAAGTTTTTCTTTACATTACGGCCAATGGGAAAAATTATTGCAAGTGCATTTTAATGATATGAGAGCCTTCCGAATGATCTGAAATTTTAAAGATATAACTGTTGCAAAATTTTGTCGAGCCCTTTTAATTTTAGAAAAATCGGATGTATAGTTTAATTACAGGGACAATCAAAAGTTTTTCTTTACATTACGGCCAATGGGAAAAATTATTGCAAGTGGATTTTAATGATATTAGAGCCTTCCGAATGATCTGAAATTTTAAAGATATAACTGTTGCAAAATTTTGTCGAGCCCTTTCAAATTTTAGGAAAATCGGATGCATAGTTTAATTACAGGGACAGTCAAAAGTTTTTCTTTACATTACGGCCAATGGGAAACATTATTGCAAGTGCATTTTAATGATATTACAGCCTTCCGAATGGTCTGAAATTTTAAAGATATAATTGTTGCAAAATTTTGTTGAGCTATTTCAAATTTTAGGAAAATCGGATGTATAGTTTAATTACAGGGACAGTCAAAAGTGTTCCGTTACATTACGGGGAATGGGAAAAAAATATTGGAAGTGCATTTTAATGATGTATCAGACTATGCGCTTTATGAAGTGCAAAAAATTATACATTCAGTACAATATGGGGTGCAAAAAATAATTATAAAACTAGTTATAGTACGAACGCACCTCATTTGCCACGTTTGACGAGCAATTTCCAACTTGTTTCTTTTAAATCTTTCAGTTTAAACTTCAATTTTTATCATAATTAAACCCTTTATTATATACAAAATGAAAAAAAAAAAAAAAAAACCAAACAAACAAAGAAAAACAAAATGTTGAAAGCAGATGAAAGGGAATGTTACATTGTTTTTTCGCATTTTCATAAAAAGTCAATTTTTAGGACTTGGAGCAAGTCTGGACCTGAAAAATGTGCATATGTTTAAATCTATACATTTTTACAAAAATGTAGCGAGTGGTTTTTCAAAGCAAAAGTATTTTTTATGAAATGAGATCAGCATTATGTTTCTAGGTTTAATTGTATTCATTTCATGAAAAAAAGAACAACATTTTTTGTGAAAAATCACATTTTTTCTGAACTTTGACCTCAATGAGGCACGGGTTAATATTATCCAAATGAGCTAAAACTTTTTCAATCTCATTTTCTAGCCAACTGGCAACTTTTTGGGGGGGCCCCCTGAAAAAATTCAAAAATTGATTTCTTGTGACCACCCTAATGCGTATATACATATTTGTCTATAAAATTTCACCATTTTCTCAGTATTTGGCAAATTTGTCAAAACTATTGAAATCTTTAACCTTTATTGTATTTATGAAAATTTTCATTACTTTTAAAATTGAAAATATATCCAGTTTATGACTGAGTAATTTTTAATGCATCTTTTTTGTTTACCCCAGGAAAGAACTGAAGTATTTAGCTTGTTTCGAGCTAAGAAACATGGAATTTTATTCTGCACGGTACGGTACCCCCCCTTTTTTTCTTTTTAAATATGTTGTCCTGTTATCAAATACTTCATGAGTATTTTGTATTTGACCTTCAGTGCATTTTATAAAAGTACATATTATTTAAAATTTTTATAGTGACTGGTTTTAGTAGAAAGGAGATCAGAAGATAAGCATTGACTTTTGCCCTCCCTTCTCCTTCCACTAGGATAAAAATAATCTTTTTCCTGTGATTTTTCGATCGTTTTAGCATGATTTAAAATCTATATTTACTTTCTGTCAGATTGATTATTGTTTGGAGATTATTTAAATGTGTTATACCATATCAGAAATGTTGATTTATTTAACAAATTTTTATGCATTTCAATTATATCAATGTAATATTTTTTTATATGAAGTTCTATTGATACCATCCTAGTTTTTACATATATGTTAGTATGTGGAAGATAAAATGAAACATATGTTAAAGCTATGATGTTGTTATGAATACCTCATGTAAGGGAAAAAAAATGTTTGATGTAATTGAAGTATATCAAAATTTGCTAAACACTTTGAAATTTTAACTTTTGATTAGTAAACATACAGGACAATATCTCGAGTGCAATATATAAAAAATAGACTTTTTTTTTCAAAATTTATAGTATTTCTCCACTTTTCCTAGAACTACTTTTTCTCAGACAAGAGAAGGTGATTGCTTTGAATTTAAACCCATTTCTAACGCAAACAAAATTTTAAATTATGAATATGGAAATAACTGCAAATTAGCAATTCATTGCTTTTATTAAAACAATCAACTAAGCAGTTATATAAAATATCCAAATGCAAGATAGATCCAATTAATCTGTTTGTTGGTCTGTCTGTCTATACCCAATTTAAATATCTAAAAATGCTCTTAAATCCAAGAATTTCAGATTTGTTATTATTACAGTGTGTTTTCACGAATGGATGAATTAGGAACAAGTTTACAATGCATGAGTTTACAATTCAAAGTGTTGGGGGAGGTTGCTGCATGAAGGGCACACACTGGGATATATATATATTTATATATCACAGGATTAAAAAAACAAACTATTTTAAATTCAAAATTGAAATTAAAGTACAAAATTTTAAAATAAAAAATTCCCAACTCCTTTTTCTAACTTCTAAATTTAATCCTTAAAGCTAATTTGTTCCTGATAATTTTGCTTTCCTGCCTAACATTTATTACTGCAAAATTGAACAAGCTTTAAGATTAAAAGTAATGAATCAAGTGCGTTTGTTCCTTTCCTTTGCTTAGTAGTGCAACCGAGAAAAAAGGTGGAGTAAGTCTGGATGATTTTTAGCCAATAACATGTAAATTTCTGATAATAAAGTTACCTTTGCTTGGGAAAATGTTCATCGCTTATAATGGCGTTATAACATCATGGTGCTCTCATCCCAACTGGGCCTGATTTTTTAAGAAAGAGATCATGAACTAACAAAAACAAGGAATAATAAATTAGGTCTGAATATTTCTGAACTGAAACTTTTCACCCACAATCTTGGAACATCAAGAAAGCTGAAATGGTGCAAAGGCAAAAGAAATCATCCTTTTAAGAATATTTTTGTTTTGTGTGACCAATAATGCTTTTGGAAGAAGTATCTATAACTCATTCTAAACTGTATTACTATCAATCAATGCATTAAATGGATTTTATAACAAGTTATTTTAATGGTACTTTAAAGTACCATCAGAGCATAAAGGTTTAAAATGGAATTTTTAATTTAATATTCTCATTTGGAAATATTGGTCTCTTAAACTTTATTTTTAGAATGTTAATTGTTATTATTATGTTATCATTCTATAAGAATTTATGTAAAGTAGTGATATTGTATTTTTTCTAATTTCCAGTAAAGATAAATATATTATTATATTTATGATAATAATAATAATAATATATTTTTCTCTATTTTAAAAATCAATAAAATGTAAAAAAGTTCTATTTTTTCAAAATATTATTTATTTGTGTAAGTTTTCACCGTACAAGCTAATATTATATATGCTGATGTGGGCGGTTTAAATTATACACTTCTTTTTATTTATAAATTTAGGATGTAGCTGCCCGTGGGTTAGATCTCTTCCATGTAGACTGGATTATGCAGTACTCTGTTCCTCCTTCGCCTGAAATTTATATTCATCGTGTTGGGAGGACAGCAAGAATTGGAAAACAAGGAACAGCACTTTTGTTTATGTTGCCTTCAGAGGTCAAGTTTTCAACACTACTTAATCAACATAAAATTCAGTAATTTTTAAATTATTTTTTCTATTTTCTATTTCACTTCTTACCGATGTATCTTTCATATTTAAATTTCTAATGAATAAAATAATAACCTTTTTATTCTTTGATTTAGAGAAGAGTTTGGATTAGTTCACTTGAATCAGGTGTAGGAAAGATAATGTAATTGAAAATGTATGATAATAACTAAAAATAGAATAAATTTTGCGGGTATATTACTACGTGGAACTCTTAATTTACTACATTCAAGAATGGAAACAAAGCCAAAGTATAGAGATATTAATTCCATAATATGTAGTAGTGTATGAAAAAATACTTTTTTGTATAAAATCTGGATGTCTTAGAGAAAAACATTAAGATCTGCCCACACCTAGACACATATTTGTAGATGTTTACAAGAAAAAAAAAATCCAATGTATATCTATAGTTTGTTAAGATGTGTCTATGGAATAGACATTACTTGCATAATCCTTATTATGAAATTCCCTAGTTGTGTAGTTGCTATGTGGATCAGTTGTATAAAACTGGCAATTCGTCCCTTCTGGTAAAAATCATATTTGTGAGGAAACCTCATATTAGTTACAGGCCTTTGATCACTCCTGTCTCTATTTTCAATTTTTTCTATATTTTTAGAATATAATTTGTATTCTCATCTTGTATTTTCAATGCATGATTTATATTTTTTATGTTGATTAAATGATTAAAAAAGATTAAAAGTACCAAAATTAACATAATAAGGATTTAACCCTTAAATGCCGGGTGTTGCTTTTCGTCAACATACCTAATTTAGGCTCTAAAATACTATTAGAATAATATTGAAGCTATAATGACTAATGTTGCCAATAAAATACATTCTGAAAATATTATTAAATTGATTTTCAACATGTAGATGGCAACACTTGTGCTGTTTAAGAATAAAGATAGATTTATTTTTTCAATTGCTGCTACTTGTTCTTTTTGTTTTGTTTGGAAGCTTGCGAAATACCCTATTTTGTTCTGCAGTGAGCAAGTAAAATTTATTTCTTATTATAGTCCCTAAAATTCTTGCGTGTTTAATGTTATAGAATTTTATCAAGGGAAATTATTTTTTCAATTAAACGCCAGTATTGCCGATTAGTAACAAACTGTTTTTCAGCTGTAAACCATACTTAAAACAAAATATGATTTTTTTAAGTATTTTTCCTATGATTTATTTAAAAAATGAAAGCCGAAAAACATTATTACAATGATTTTTGAAAAATCAGGCATTTAAGGGTTAAAATTTTCTCAAAGATCACTGCATTTTAAGTTAGGTATTAAGGGTTAAAAGTTTCCCTGGCAAATAGTATATAAATTAAACATATTGATACTTACTTGTCTACTAGTCCACTGTTCTCGAGATTCACAATATCGTTGGTGATACGAAATATCCTCAACTGTCTGCACTTGTAAAAGTAGTCATGGACAAGCCAATATAGAATATAGCTTATCAATTAATCAATAGTTTGTTATCTTTCTTGCTTCACTGAATAAAAAGACCATAAACAGCCTTCACATATTTGAAACTGAAATCAGAACCAGAGGTGGAGATATAAAAATAAGTTCTTTTTTTTTTACTCCAATTCTAATGTACTTTTCAGAATTGTGATCTTTCTCATGGCATATTTTCTTTATGCATCAATAAATTTTGAGAATAATAAAAATATCTATAAAATAAGTTTCTTTTTATAAGGCAAGTTTTCTATCATAAAAACTGTTTGGATTGATAGCTTCTGATATTAATTTTTAAGATTATCAATCCTAGTAATTGTCTGTAAATTTATATTAAAAAAAAAAAAATCTGTAGTATGAGTGATTCCACTTTATTTTCTGAATATTTTACAGAATACTATGAGTTCAAATAAATAGTAATATAAAAATAAATAAAAACCATTGGACCCTGCAAGGCTTTCACAGTGCAATCTTTGACATTTTTTCCTGATACCTTTTTCATTAATAAAATTAATAGCAGTTTTTCTATTGAGCAACATTTTTTAATGAAATTTGAGTGTACTATGTCAAACAACTTTTAAAAACTTGTTGTATGATATCTAATTCATCGTTCTACATTTTGTATGTGCATGGAAAAGGAAAGTTGACATCAGAAATAAAATATATATCAGTGGATCCATGCGAGAGTAACAAAGATATTTTAACTGCATTAAAGGATGATGTCATTGCTTATGGGGATGCATAGGACAAAGAAAAATACATTGAATACATACAAAATACAATTTAATCTAATGTAACAAAGCATAGCTTTTAGGCTACATATAAAATACCACTGCTTCGGCTGATCAATGATATATATTCTTTAAAACATTTCAATTTCAATTTTGCTTTTTAATCATAATCATAATTATAAAATAAACTCATATGGAGACGTCACATTTTATCTTTTTTTGTACTATTTATTTTTTTATAACCATTGCTGAGCATGATATAATGCAGTATTTTAGTTTTGTGGCAACATTGATTTCAGAAAAACCTTTCTTTTCATTTATGAAAACAATGCTGATTTAATTTTAAATTAACTACAATTTTTAATCAAAAACATGTTTTAACAAACTGTGAGAAGCCAGTTCAAAAACCTTTCAAATAATACCTCATTCTACGTTCTGCATTTTGTAAATGCATAGAAAAAGGAAAATTAACAACAGAAATAATATGTATGATTTAGATCCTAATTATATAAAAGGGAAATGTTTCCACCCATGAAAATGAGCGTATGTTCTAAAACAGATGCACTTTCATCAATGAATTTTCATTCCACCCATGCTGAGATTAAGGCATGTAAATTAAAATAATTATTGAAATTGAATAAAAAAATTTTTTGCCCTCTAATGGCAGTTTTAAGTTGTTTTAACTGTAGATATGTTGTCATCTTCTCTCAATGAAATGCAATACAGCAAAGCACCTATTATACGTCTTTCAGATTTCAGGGGACTGTTCTGAAAGGACGTATAACTGAGAAAGTCGTACAATCGAAATAGTAGTCATCTTAGGTGTAAAATCTTTGACTGTAGAAATACAATGCTGCAATTATGTAAATTTAAGTTTGCTACCATTTTTGGTTGTTTAAGATGCATTATATATTGGAAAAAAAAATTTAAATAACCATTTCTACAATTGAATGGTAATAGTGAGAATTATCAAACCTTATATCAGTTAACCACACTGAATTACTTTTTTCATTCCCTTATCGAACGTACAAACAGATTCTAGTTAAACAAATCTTTAATCATCATCTGACGTGCCAATTTACTTTAAGACTTAAGCAAAGCATTATGTATGATGTTAAGTTTTTGCAAAGTAAGCTCTAGTATTGGGAGAAATGAAAAAGGTTCTATGCGTGTGCAGTGTCAATGCAGTCCACCCACTGTCCATTCTTTTTGTCCGACCCCCATAGGTTCTATGAACTTGAAATAACCCCTTTAGCAGTCATACATGTTCTTTGTCTTTGATCTTTCCCAAATTATTGCTATCAGAAAAGAAAAAAAAGGAACTACACTGTGAGAAAAAATTCTGAGAAAATCGGTTACAGCATGAAAGAAATGATGTGTCATGCAAATGAAGCATTACAACATTAAAATACATAGAGATGAATCAGGACTGCCCTGAAACGACGTATAAAAGTAAAAGATATATAAATGAGAAACGTATGAACGGTGCTTTACTGTACTTAAATTTCTGTATGCTTTTATCAGATTAATAAAACTCACTGTATTTTCTTTTTTTAAAGGAATAAAAGTGTTACTAAATTAAGTAAGATTCTAATAAAATATGATTCTTGTATCAACATAAGATGAGGATGAATAAAACAAATATTTAACTGAATATTGAGTTAAAAAAGAAAAATACTTATTGTTTTTTTCAGGCCACAAAATAGTTGAAAAATGGTTTAGATATCAAACCAGTTTTTTAATTGGTACGAAAAAAGAATAAAGTTCTTGCAACAATAGCTTATCTATCAACTATCTATAGCTTATCTATCTTATCAACATATCTGTCAAATGGGAGATCTGTTGGAAACACCATTTGTTCACTATCATGTTCACTCACACACATATACATCCTCTCAAAAACTCAAAAAATGGACTCTAGGGATCTAAAAACATAAAAAAAATACCAACATAGAACCACAAAATGTAGAAGAGATATACCAAAACTTTCATGATCAGGTTTTTATCATTATTACAATACTCTCCTTACACTATATGTATATGGAAAGTAAAAATGGAAAAGGAAAAGTTTGAATTGTTAATTACTTTTGAATTCTTTAAGAAAGTATGCTTGAGACAGACTGAGATAAGTTGAATGAGTTGAATTGTATACCTTAAAGTGAAGTATAGAATATATCGTATATTGTTTAAGAATTATTTTGTTTTAATTTTACTTTCCTTTTTTATTAGATTTGATGAAATAGACCAGTTTAAAATTTTGCAGTCCCTTATGTTAATTGGTGATGGTTTAACTAATAAAATACAAGTATGTATGTATGCAAAA
Source organism: Maratus speciosus (assembly GCA_963932465.1). Classification (NCBI taxonomy): domain Eukaryota; kingdom Metazoa; phylum Arthropoda; class Arachnida; order Araneae; family Salticidae; genus Maratus; species Maratus speciosus. The sequence goes on along the minus strand of OZ010797.1, from coordinate 338,257,316 downwards.
TAGTTATTATTATTAATTGTTATTTTTGTAACATTGATAATAAATTTTTATTTATTATTTTTTTTTTAAATAGAAGTTTAATAGTAGTTGATGGCGAAATTTAATACTTTATGTGTTATATGAAATTTTTACATAAAAATATTGTATGTACCATACATGATATTTATCTCACTGTTTCTGTGCAAAATAGGAAATATTTATGATCATAGTTTCCAGTTCAGATATAAAAAAAAAATATTAAAATAATTTATTTTTTAATTCTTAAAATAATTTTATTATGCTTTTAAATATATGATAATTATCCCACCCCCGTTTTTAATATGGATTCAATCAATCTGTAATAAGTTTTTATATATTTCATCAAACAGTTATTTCTAATTATTGTGTTGCATTGAATTGATTAAAAATGTTGTTTGCATTATTAAGTTCTGCAATTTTTTTGGAAATGTTCTATAATAAAGTGCAGATATGTTTTTTTTTTTTTTTTTAATTGCTAGACATGGGCATACGCAGAATTTTTGCCAGGGGGTAGGATGGGAATGAAGTATTACATAACTTTATCAAGGTTGTAGCCATAATAAGAACTGGAAAGCTCATTCATTGAAATAAGTGGGAAAAGATCTATTAATATACTTATATATATATATATATATATATATATATATATATATATAAACTGTAGCTGAAAACCTATAAGTTTTTTCTCCCCCCCCCCCCCCTTGCAAAAAAAAAAGAAAAAAAACTGGCAAAAGTTTAAAAAACTTTTTATTTTGTAATGTTACTAGGAAGAATCTGTTTGAATGCACATAAAATGAAAGATGTGGAAAGTCCTCTCACTGGAAAAAGTATAAGTGGTAGAGAGGTACTGAGCTGGGAGATTCTCCCTTTCAGTAAGGATAAAAACTGTAGGGGCAACATTTTGAAGTCAGAAGTTAGTCTTCTGCTCATATGGTACTTTGTCAAATGATAGCTGCATCCCTTTTACCTAGTGTCTACAGGACGTAGTCTGTCTGAGTCAACCAAGAAATATAAAACACTCACAACAGCATATAGGTTTCTAATTCAATATTTTCATATTAACAAATAGTTAAATCTTATACTAGTATCCCACTTTAAGCTGAACATTGCATTTTTTAACAGCATTAATTATTCTAGCAAAAATTTCAACAACACATGCAATTCAAAATAGAATGATTTGCTAGTTTCATGCACATTTCACATACTGTAAATCAGAAACAATTCTATTGACCTTCCTTTCATTGTAACTTTCTTATTATGGCGCATTTAATTCATTATTTGGACATAGATGGTGACCACTTTAAGCCCTTATTGTATTGATGACATTACATTCTGTTCATGCATACCATTTTTTAACATTTGTTAACCTCACCCAATTTTTTTCATTACTAAATATAATCTGAAAAAATCTATTAAAAGTCTGTCATTTACTTCCAAATAATGATAAATGATTTAAAAAAAAATTAACAAAATTAGTCATATATAAATTTTTGAAAATAAATTTGGATATCTCTTGGATCCCATTATTATGTTTTTAAGATGTTATTTTATGTAAAAGATGAAGGAATATCCTTGTGTGCTGCAAAGGCTGAAGCTAAAATAAATCTGAAACTTTTCTTATATTATCTTTATTGTTTAAGTTATTGGCAAAAACCTGGGTTCACTGTGAAGTAGGATGCTGTATATAGCCCAAACTAAATTCTTATAGTAATTTGTATTTTAGATTTGTATAATTTTTTACTTACATTATCCTTTATAGTCCTATATGTTAAATATGTCTAGAGTATTACAGTACTTTTTTTTTTTTTTTGTGTGTGTGTGTGTGTGTGTGTGTGTGTGTGTGTGTGTGTGTGTGTGTGTGTGTATGTGTCAAATCACGAAATCTTCATAACTGAGTTATGCAGAAATGCATTTATTACTTTTCTAGTGACAGTGGAGCTATTACTTTCAATTACTGAATAAAAAGGGCATTACTTATGACAAGAACATCCTGACAATGGAAAAAAGCCTATTTAAATTTATTAAGTGACACAGTAGTTAACCAAAAATTATAAGAAATTTCCATTACGGTCGTACAGAAAAGTATATTTATTAAGTTTTAGTTGAATCCGATGTTTTTAAATTCAAAATAATTCACAAACAATTAATTAAAATTTTGAATAATACATGTAATTTGAAATATATCATACTTTTCTTATAATTCACTATAATGCTATTTTTAAATTATTATTTTAAATGATATACTTTGTATCTCACTCCATAGGACACAGTGGTTCTCTCAATCATGTTAAAAAAGATAGGTACTCAGATCAAGAGAAGGAGGACAAAGAAAAATTATAATTGAAAACATTAAAACATGCTTCATTTGCAAATTTTATTTATGTACTAGTGAACAAAATATATCTTTTAACATGAAAAGTTATTCTTTTAAAGTTATTATTTATTTTAAAGTTATTTTAATTTATTTTAAAGTTATTATTTATTAACCCTTAAATGCCTGGTGTTGCTTTTTGGCAACATACCCAATTTAGGCTCTAAAATACTATTAGAATAATATTGAAGCTATAATTCCTAATGTTGCCAATAAAATAGAGTCTGAAAATATTATTAAATCAATTTTCAACATGTAGATGGCAACACTTGTGCTGTTTAAGAATAAAGATAGATTTATTTTTTCAATTGTTGCTACTTGCTCTTTTTGTTTTGTTTGGAAGCTTACGAAATACCCTATTTTGTTCTGCAGTGAGCAAGTAAAGCTTATTTCTTATTATAGTTCCTAAAATTCTTGTGTGTTTAATATTATAGAATTTTATCAAGGAAAATTATTTTTTCAATTAAAGACCAGTATTGCCGATTAGTAACAAACTGTTTTTTAGCCGTAAACCATACTTAAAAGAAAATATGATTTTTTAAAGTATTTTTCCCATGATTTATTTAAAAAATGAAAGCCGAAAAACATTATTACAGTGATTTTTGAAAAATCAGGCATTTAAGGGTTAATATTGGCTGCTGTAGCATGTTTAAAAAAAAGAAAAAAAATACAAATAAGACAGTCTTATTTATTTTTTTTTAAATATATATTTTAGTTTTCTGTTGAAGATTGTGCCATAGCTTTACAAACACGTTATGAAAAAGAAGTATATGCAGAAAAGGAATTGCATGAAAGTGCTAAAGAAGGTAAATATGGAGTTTCACTTGTGTGGCAAAACTGTTGATTGTTATTAATATGACCTACACATTGAAAAAAAAAATGGCAGATTATTCATATGATTAAATTTTAGTTTTTCTATAAAAGTAATAATTATGAACGATGATCTCAAACTTTTTAAATGCAGCTGAACTTGAGAGTGAAATACTTATACAGGGTCAATAAAAAAGTGTTAATAGTATATACTTGCCAAGTCTCCTCTTTTTTAAAGGAGACTCCTTTATTTTGTGACTATATCTCTTTCTGTCTTACATGCAAACATTTCTCCTGTTTTCTTGAGCAAAAAAGAATACAGTGAAACTTCTTTTAAAGGCCACCCCTATTCAAGGGCCACCTCTTTTAAGGGCCAATATTTTTAGGAACGAAAAACTTTCCCATAGACATAATGTTAAATTCACTCCTATTAGGAGCCATTCCAACCCCTTTATAAAGACCATTTTCTCACATGTGCCTTAAATCCTAAACAGGTATATTGAATTCCTGAACCAAAAGATAAGAGTTCAGCAAACAACTGCACTTGCAACAAAGAAGGCATGGGAGATGGGAAGGATTTAATAACCAGTGTTGGGTATGCTCACAAAAAAAACGAACTAATTCAAACTCGAACTCAATTTCTCAAAAATGAGTCAAGTTCACGTTCAAATTCAAAATTTTTCAAACGAACGCGTTCAACTCAAACTCATCTATGAAAATGAGCGAAGTTCACTAAAAACTCGTTTTAAAAAATATATTCGAACTTTATCGTCCAAATTTACAAAATTTTGTGAACTAATCTTTTGGTTATTCGATGTAAGGGTCTTCATGGGCACGGCCCAATATTCCTTCCCGACGCTCGGTCCGAGTTTGATTTAGAAATTACTTTTTTCTAGAGGTTCAGGCCGAGATGGGACGGGACTGGATTTATTGTCCAGCCCAACTCGGCCTGGACTGCATTCATTTTTAGGTCTAAACAGGCAAAAATTTTCAGCCCCAGTTCTAACCCAGCTCATATGAAGATCATTGGACCGGCACGGCTCTGGCCTATCCAGTAAAAATATCAGTAAAATTTGGCTCAGCCCAATTTTTTTTATAATTGTTGATTTCTTTTCACAATTGCATTAAAACATAATTTACTTTCCTTTCATTTCGGATTCGGATTGCTGGTCGCCGAAAATTATTTTGGTGCGCTCGGGTCGAGTTGCGAGTTGCGGATTGATTTCACATAGAATTTTCAGGTTCGAGTCAAGCAGCACTCGACCCGTGCAGGGCTTTATTTCTGATGATCTGAAAAAAAAAAAAAAGTAAATTACTTGTCGTAAGTGGCGCAAATAAATAAATAAATAAATAACAGGGTTCGTACGGTCCTTGAAAGTCCTTAAAAGTGCTGACATTTTTCAAAGGAAATTTTTGGTGCTTAAAAGTACTTATTTTCATGCAAAATCTGAAAAAAGTCCTTAAAAGTGCTTAATTTTACTCTCATATTAATTCTTAATCAAAGGTGAAACTCTTCTGCATTTCTTTTAATTTCTGATTTAAAAAAAATCTTAATCCCGCCTTGCCTCCCCTTCTTCTGAAATTTTACTTTCCCCTTCGTAATATCAAAGTTAAAAACTTCATTTTTTTTAAAACCTTTTTCTACACTCAGGGATGCAAGACCTGCGCCAGACGAAGCCAAAATCTGCGCAAAGCTGCTACAAAAACGCTATTTTTTTCCATTTTGCACCAAACCTGCACCAAAACGTACTTAGTGCCAAGATGAAATTTAGCACGATTTCGTCGATCCGAGAAACAAACAAACAAAAAAAAAAAATCAATTTTTTCTATGCGGCTAATTGCGTCAAAAAAAGCAAAAAATCACGGTCAAAAGATCTCGAAAAAACACGCGATGTTTGTCAAATGATTACAAAAAAACGTGAATTTTCTCAAAGGATCGCTAATTTCGTCAAAAACGAATAAAACGCGGTCAAAAGATCGTATAAACGATAATTTTGTTAAAAGATGGCGAAAAAACCCCGCAAATTTCATCAAAAGGTCTCAAAAAACCATAAATTTCGTCAAATGATCGCGAGAAACACGCAAATTTCGTCAAAATATCGCGAATAACACGCGAATTTCGTCAAAGGATCGCGCAAAAAACGTGCATTTTGTCAAAGGATAGCTGACTTCGTCAAAAAACGAACAAAACGGGGTCAAAAGATTGTGAAAAAACGCGAATTTTGTTAAAAGATCGCGAAAAATACGCGAATTTTGTCAAAAGATAGCAAAAAATACGCGAATTTCGTCAAAAGATCGCAAAAAACATGCGAATTTTGTCATAGCGAAAAAAAAAACCCGTTAGTTTTGTCAAAGGATTACCAATTACTTCTAAAAACGAACAAAACGGGTTCAAAAGATTGTGAAAAATCGGAAATTTCGTTAAAAGATCTCGAAAAAACCACAAATTTCATCTAAAGGTCACAAAAACCCGCAAATTTTGTCAAAAGATTAAAAAAAACTGTACTGTAAAGTTGGGCTTAATGAATCGGAGAGTGAAATTCAATCCAAAGTTTGAATTGAACAAAATTAATTCCGATTCATAAGCTCAAAATTACACTACAGCCGATGACGTAAGTGGTAGACATTGCTAAATGTGGTTTTTAAGAATTATTTTAAATTATATAAGATCAAATAAAATTATATTTACTAGTTATCGTAGCTGAAAAAAAATAAAGAAAAGAAAACACTCACCCAAGTACTTGAACACAGAAAGATAATTCACAAATGACGTTTATTTAAACATATATAAAATTTGCTAATTTGAATGCATTCTTACATTATGAATTATGGAAAGATTATCAAAATGAATGTAAAATTTAATATAACTTTAGATAATTGGAGATATATTGTCATCTAAGAAAAAGCAGAAGTAAATTGTTAAAATATGAAAATTATTTAAGAAATATTTCTTTTAGTTTTAAGGCCTCCAAATTGAACAAAGTTCAGGAATATAAAGTCAAACTAGGGAATAAAGTTCAGGAATATAAAGTCAAACTAGGGAATAAAGTTCAGAAATGTAAAATCAAACTAGGGTCGTAGAAGGACTCTTGTATTTGGAGAACTGGAAACATGCTGTAGACAAACTTCCTTCAGGAATGTAGATTCTATTTCTTTTTATTAAATGCAAATCCGAACCGAATGAGAAGTTACGTATTTGGAAAATTGGAAATAGGATGTTTGAGAACTTCCTTCAGAAATGCAGATTTTGATGATTTCAGTTCGTTACAAAGGCAATTTACTATTTATTGCATCGACAAAAAAAACAGATAATCAATTCATATTTTTATAGCTAAGAAGTATGGTTGATCGAAGAATAATAAAATGTCGATGAGCAGAACAACCATTCAAGGCTTCCAATTAATGTTCTATGAAATTTACTTAGAAATGCTTCTTGAAGAAAAAAGATTATATTTCCTTTAGATGATATACGGCCGCCAAGACCTAACAAAACGTCGATCTCTTCTCACTGGCTAGCCGAACTCTTCTGCCGCAACAGCCGGCTAAAAAAAGCACGGCGTCGCAGCCCCCACAAGTTACTTGCTTTAACGGCTCCCTGGTGAAGAATGATGACTTCCAGAACCCAGAGTTTCAAACATGAAAAGCCATTACAGAGCGCGCCAGCCAATTAAAAACGCCTATCCTCCCCACGCCTGACGTCACACACAACGTGCGTGTTCCAAAAGGAATGTTAAACGATTTAGCAGACGTCCGGTTTTGAACTAAGCGTCTGTTTGGCAAAGGGGAATACCCTTCTTGTTGGAACTTTTAAAATGTCGGAAAGAAAGATCTCATGGCGCCGCGCGCCGAAATTAAAAATGAGAAAAGATAGAAAATACATTTTTGCGTATTTCTGCCAAAGTATTTATCACAAGTCACTGAAAATTTTGCAATCGGCTAGAAATAAATATTTCTATCCACATAATATAATTTAAAAAGGGAAATATTGATAAATAAAAGATTTCTATTTTTTATATTTTAGACTTAGAAAATTCCGATGTGTTTACACATTCGCGATGTATGTTGAAAGAAATTTGAAAGTTAAATTACTGAAATATAATAAAATACTAATTGCACTTAAATAATCTTAATAAGAGATAATGATTACATTGAAAAATAAGGAAATATTGAATTATTTATCATTAAAATTTACATTATGAGTTTAAAACTTGTGATTAGAAATTAGGTGTTTGAAAATGTTAATTTAAGTTGTAAAATTGAAATAAATTATATTATTTAAATTAATTTGAATGGGAAATGATGCATTATATTTTTTATGATGCAACAAAAACCCCACGCTAATTTCGTCAAAAGATCGCGAAAAACACGCGAATTTCGCTATAAGATCGCGAAAAATACGCGAATTTCGCCAAAAGATCGCGAGAAATACGCAAATTCGTCAAAAGATCGCGAGAAACACGCGAATTTCGTCAAACGATCGCGAAAAACATGCGAATTTTGTTATAGCGGAAAAAATCCCGTTAATTTTGTCAAAGGATTACCAATTACTTCTAAAAACGAACAAAACGGGGTCAAAAGATTGTGAAAAACGCAAATTTCGTTAAAAAATTCGAAAACTCCCACAAATTTCATCAAAAGGTCACAAAAAATCGCAAATTTTGTCAAAAGATTAAAAAAAACCACGCTAATTTCGTCAAAAAATAGCAAACAGCACGTTGATTTCAACAAAAGATAGCAAAAAAATACGCGAATTTTGTAAAAAAAAAATCGCGAAAAATACGCGAATTTTGTCAAAAGATCACGAAAAATACGCTAATTTCACCAAAAGATCGCGAGAAATACGCTAATTTCGCCGAAACATCGCAAGAAATACGCAAATTTCATCAAAAGATCGCGAAAATACGCAATTTTCTTTTTATTAGCATTAGAATTTCAATTTGCGCCAAAAACAGTTTTTATTGCTACAAAATTAATTTTTGCTGTTACAAAAAATGGATTTTACTGCTACAAAATTAGATTTTTGCTGCTACAAAAATAGATTTTACTGCTCTAAAATTCGATTTTTGATACTACAAAATGGCTTTAGTGCACTTTCATCCCTGTGTTTGTCAAATGATCACGAAAAAACGTGAATTTTGTCAAAGGATCGCTAATTTCGTCAAAAACGAACAAAACGCGGTCAAAAGATCGTAAAAACGATAATTTTTTTAAAAGATGCGAAAAAAACCCGCAAATTTCATCAAAAGGTCGCAAAAAACACACGAATTTCGTTTAAATATCGCGAAAAACACAAGAATTTCGTCAAAATAGCGCGAATAACACGTCAATTTCGTCAAGAGATCGCGAAAAAAATGTGCATTTTGTCAAAGGATAGCTGACTTCGTCAAAAAACGAACAAAACAGGCTCAAAAGATTGTGAAAAAACGCGAATTTCGTTAAAAGATCGCGAAAAATACGTGAATTTTTTGAAAAGATCGCGAAAAATACGTGAATTTTTTGAAAAGATCGCGAAAAATACGCAAATTTCGAGAAAAGATTGCCAAAAATACGGAAATTTCTGCAAAAGATCGCCGAAAATACGCAAATTTCGTCAAAAGATCACCAAAAATACGCAAATTTAGTCAAAAGATTGCCAAAAATACGCAAATTTCGTCAAAAGATCGCGAGAAACACGCGAATTTTGTCATAGTGAAAAAAACCTTTTCTTGTTAACTTTTTTTCTTGTAAACTTTTAGTAAGGTAAATAAATAAGTCATCTAATAAACTCCCTCCCTAAAAAATTTAAAAAAAAATGTGCTTGTCCCTTTGCCCCCTCAACTTATAAAGTTTAAAATCTTAAAAAAATCATTGCTTTTTTTAAAATTTTTTCTGCTCCATTAGTTAATTTATTGTAACAATAAATAATCGATCATACAGTTTTACTCCCCCCCTCCAAGTCTTTAAGTTTATTGTCTGTTAAACTAACCCCCCCCCTCCTCCCTCAATAATTAAAGAAAATTATGTTTCTCCTCTTTTTTTATCTTTACAATAAGAAAGTATTGGATTCGGGAAAATTTTCGACCGATTCACACGTTTTATGGGTCAGATATCCTGAAAAACATGTTTTTACAAAATGAGTCTGTGACTCTGTTTGTCTGTATGTGACCCAAATTTTGTGGGTGGTGTATCTCAAGAACTAATGCACAAAATTTAATAAAAATTTATATTCAGTTAATCCTTGATATAAATTAGTGTTGATTAGTTTTTGATGTAAATCGTCCAACAGGTGGTGCTGCTATGCTGCATTTTTCATGATTTACGCCATAGCTATATCTCAAGAACTAAAGCACGAATTTTCATCAAACTTCAGATTCAGGTATACCTTGATAATTATAGCTGCTGATTATGGTTTGGTGTTAATCTCCCAACAGATGGCGTTGCTATGCTGCATTTTTCACGATTTCTGTAGTATCTATATCGCAAGAACTAATGCACGAATTTTCATCAAACTTCAGATTCAGTTAGATGTTTACATAAGTTGTTGCTGATTAGGTTTTGGTGTAAATCACCCTACAGGTGGCGCTGCTATGCTATATTTTGCAGGATTTGCACGGTTTTAACAACAGTTGTACCTCAATAACTAATGCACGTAATTTCATATCTTTAGAATCCTTATGAGGGGCATAGACCATTTAATTTTGGCACTCTGATAATGAATTTTTAGTATTAACATGTATGAGATAGAAGAAAGTTTTGGGATTGGCACATCTGACTAGTTTTTTCTTCTGCTGTATGTTATTTTAAAATTTTCTAAATTTCTACTGCCGCATGGTGAATTTCCCCCCCCCCTTCCCTCCTTCCCATCCATTTGAATATTTAAAACTTTTACAAAAATGAAAGAAACCCCTTATTAAAAAATGCATGTTATAATTTATTAGTTTATTTAATTTGAAGGTCCTTAAATTTTTCTGGCTTTGGTCCTTGAAAGTCCTTAAAAGTACTTGATTCTTATTCAAAGAAATCTGTACGAACCCTGAATAAATAAATAAATACACACCAAGAAAACCAAGAATGAGAAATTTGCGCCCTGAACACCCCGTGGAAGATAAATTTGAATTATGTTTTTTTTATGTTTAACCGTTTAAAATGTACCTTAAACAGGCACTTCAGGAGGGCAAGTACAGTTCTGAGCGGGTTGAGTTGTATACCGGACCCGAACCCGAAATTTTCATTTGCAGTCAAGTCATACATCAACCCGACCCGAATCCATCAAAAAAAAATTTTCGACTCGCAACCCGACAACAAAATTTTCGATGACCCGCAACCGCACATCCGCACCTGATACGAACGCGAAATTCTTCAACTGGCAACCCGAACCGAGCCCGAAATGAAAAGGAAGTAAATCTTGTTTTATTGCAATCATTGAAAATAATCTATAATTACATGTTTAAAAATAATTTTATATTTTATATAAACAAATGTACATATCTATATTCTTTAATAGTCAAAAAACCTATGAATAAGCAAACACCTCAGGATCGTTGAATAAAGTCATGCATTGGATTGGGCTATACTTTTTTTTTTGTGGGGGGGGGGGGGGGGGAGGGACGGGGTTACTCTAATTATCTTTCTGTGGCTTGGGTTCCCTCTAGAATAATTCTTATGGGACAGATTTCAGTTTTTTGCTAATCGGGTTGTTGGGATTTCCTCTAAAAGTTTAGAAGAATTATTTTCCAGATGAAAATACAGATGTATATCAATATGAATGAGTATATATTCAATTACTGCTTGAGAAAGAAAATGTAGATGATAAATGCAATCGTATATATTATTCTTCCTTTACGATACAGTTAAGAACCATTTTTTTTCTCTTGTAATATTGAAAATATTAAAATTCGTTTTTTACATACACAAAACAAATATATAATGTTTGTAATAGTTTATGCACACGTTTATATATTACATGTGTATAGATTGTAAGATGTCCAGTATTCAGCGGTAAAAGCGTACAATACAAATATATAATTATGTTAAAAGTTGAAAATTTTTCTAAATAGAGATGTACGCTTTTTGTATGTGTCTGCTATGTAGGTCTTATTGCATATAGATTTTTAAACTTTATTTTCGACATTCCTTTGAAAAATTCGGTCTACCCGAACCCGACATGCAAGAGTGAAAATCCAATCTGAAACCGACCCGAACCACAAGTCAACTTCTAAGGCCAAGTCCTCTGAAACGGTTAGAGCCTTCTTAAGTGTTTAAAAGCAGAGCCTTCTTAGCATTATACAGGCCACAAACAGTGTTGCTAAATCTGACGGATTTTTTATTAAGAAATTTTGAGTTCAAACCGTAAAATTTGAACACTAATTTTCCTTCATTTTATTCACGAAATATTTATACTTATAATGATAAAAAATAACTAACTATTCAAACTTTTGGGGAAGAATTTAGAATTTCTTAATAATAGTTTTTATAAATGACCCATAAATACATCAGCAGCCTGTTTAGATATTTATTTTTACGTCGATATGTTTAAAATTTTGTCTTGTGAGAGTTCTGATAAATATAAAATTGTAAAATATGTATATTAAGACTGTAATAGTAATATACATATAGATATGTATATTACTATTACAGTCTCTTTTTCCTGCGTTTATCTTCATTTAAAAAAAAAAAAAAGTTCCAAAGGCTACATAGTCTAAGCACATCCGTTTCAAATTCTCCTATATTTCTTTCAATATAGCCTATTGTAAACAATATTGATTTTTTAATGAATTTCTATTTGTATGTAAATATCTGAATTATTATTAATATCATTAACCCATTTACACGGCTTGGAAACATAAAAATCTGAAATACTCTATACAGGAAAACCTTCTAAGATGGAATCACATACAAGAGAGAAAAAAAATCGTTATAGTTAGGTTTCTTTTTTAGCATGTCCGTCGTCTCTTGCAAATGTATTATGTTTTTTCAAACAGATTATTACATCCATTATTACATATTTTGCTGCCGATCAAGAAATTTTCCAGTTTAATTTCAGTTCATTTTTTTTTTTTAATATGTACATTTTAAATTCGTAATTTAAGTTATACCAAGTAATTTTAGAACTGGGAAACTGGCTTCAGAAAAAGACCCATTCTTACAAATCCGTTGATCAATAGATACACAAACTCCCCCCAATAAAATTTACTTAATCAAAGGCTAATTTAGGTCATAGCATCATTGGGTATTATGAGAAACTATAAGGTTTAAACTGGGGTAATTAATATTGAATCTAACGAAGGATAACAATATTACTTAACAGTAGGAAAGGAATATATTCTTTATAATTTTATGGAAAAAATTATCCACCCCGACTTACAGGAAGCCAATTTGATATGTTTAAGGTAAAGGGTTAAAAAAAAAAAAATAAATAAATAAATCGAATTTTTTTGTATTGAACTAAATTTCCTAAATTGAAAAAAATAATAAATTTGAAAAGGAGACTGACAAGGATAATGATTTCCTTCTTTACACAAAATATGTATGAATTACTAGTACCTACAGTTAAAATTATGCTATTAGTAATTTAGATTTATCAAAATTTATGTTTTACTACTAGTATCTAAGTGTTTCTAATATTAACAAAGTAAATCAACCTTTTACAATTTATAAAGATAAAAAAAAATCGATTTTAAAGTGTGTTTAGTTTTATTTCTGTTATTTAATTTTTTAAAAAAGAATGTGTATTTAAACTAAAATTTTTATGTTCGACCTGAAATTTGACAGAATATTCATTTCCAAATCACTAATCATTATATCCTATTAACGATGTTCTCAAATCCAAAAGAGTAACTTTCTGACATAAGTTTTAATTTATTTTTGTTTGAAAATGCATGAAACTAGCTGGTGGTGTTGTTCAGAAACTGTGTAATTCATCTGTTTTTTCCATTTTTTTGGAAACGCAATAGATCTTTCAGAAAATAGTGCCAAAGTGGGCATTTTGAACCGAATTTCTGCGCGAAGGAAGAAAGAACACTCAAGAGCGGACAAAAAACGTGTTTGTCATGTGATCAAAATCACTTCTAACTAAATATGTAATTGATTAATCAAAAAAAAGGGAAAACACAGTTCAATTTCAAATCGCTTTCATGGTCAGGCTTTCCAATTTTATACCTTTCCGTTAAAAAATGAATTTGTAAATGGGACAAAATGTTTGCACTTGTTGAGCAGAGCAGTTAAGAATAGATTTAAGGGCCTAGTAAAATTTGGGTTAAAAATGATACTCAGATTACATTAGTAAATTTCCGAAATAACAATAACTTCTTTTTTAAAAAATCCTATAAATATTATAATTTAATCATACTTAGCTATATTAAGCATGTAAAACGATATAAAAAAAGTGCTTCATATATGATATTTTTAAATATTATTAATCAAATTTGAAAAGGAAATAATTTGGAAATTATATTCTAAAATTATATATTATATATTATTTCATATTCATATTCTCATTCATATTATTTGATTAAAGATAAGAATAGGAATAGAAAAAGAAAGTTTTTACAATTGTTCTATGACAAAACATAGTAATAATTATTTATTCTGGGAGCCATCTTCAGCATGTGCTCACAATATCCCTCCCCTCTCCCCAAACATAGACATTATGTTGCTAAGTAAAAAAAATATCAATAAAAATTCTTATTTGTATCAAAAGACTTGTTTACAGTATAAGAACATGAGAAATTGTTTCCCACACTCAAATTGATGGAACTGACCGCTAATCACATATAGCCATTTAGCCTAGGATCTCCTAGATAACAGCCTTGTTTGACCACCTATGATGAATATGATAAATGCTGCTGATAAGAAAGTACAAAAGTGAACCCTACTTTGTACAAAACATTTTACAAGACGGTGACAAATGTAAGTACATGCCCCCATTGCAACTGTTCTTTGGTTTTTAAAAGACATTTAAAGAATATGTGGATTTCCGTTAAAGCAAGGAAAAGATTGTAACAAAAATAAGACTTATAATGTGCAGAATTTTTCTTTTCAATTTAGTGAATCAGTGTTTTTAATAGATATTTTTTTACATTTTACCTCATTTATTTTTTTAATTTCCTTTTTAATTACTTGCTCTGTTTTGTAAAATTTCTCAAGGATATTTGGAACAGACAGCAGTAAATAATATAAAACAATGTTAGATCTAACTTTTGTTGTAGCAAAAAAAATTAAGAACTTTATATATTTAAAAAAATCATTCTTTTCTTATAGAAGATGTAAGTGAAATAATAATGGAGTATAGAAAACAAAAACATTCTATGCTTGCCAATGTGAAACTTTCCATGGACGCCTTTTTAAACATAAAAACACGAAATTTGCTGGCATTGTTTTAGAAGTGATTTGTAATTGAATAGCATTTTAAAATTTTTGATAAATGTATTACATTTTGGGTTATAAGGAACTGTTGTTTCCTGACGCCCTTTGTCCGGCTATCGTCGTCACTTCAGGAAAGTCGATTTAAAACACCAACTTTGACAGCATTTTTTTTGTATGATCCTTCGACTTTATCAAAAAATGGCAAGCTGTTTGCTTTTACAATTTCTGATAAAGAGCACTTACACAATTAAAATTACTTAGATGATATTAAAGTTTGTGCAATAAGCCCAAAAAATTCGTTTCTAAAACTTTTAGGCTAACTCAAAATCATTTATTTAAAAAAAATCCCTCACTTATTCCTTAAAGCAGGGCCAAAACTAGATTTTTTTGTACCTGGGGCAAATATTGATTTTGGCGCCCCCCCCCCCTCCCCCCCTCTTTCTCAAAGTATATTTACAAAGAGAATTTTACTAATTTTCTAATAACCAACTTATTTTAAAATTTAAAATATGTAATCATAAAATATGTAATACTGAACTACGTAATCTACAATGGTAGATCCCTGGCGGAAGTCACGGGGTCATGACCCCACCCCCCTCTAAACATCAACAAAAATAGTCTAAAGATCATTTTTAAAATGAAATATACAGTAGAGTCCCGATTATCCAAGTCAACCGAGTTTCCGCTTTAACCGAATTAGTTTCTTCTGATGGACAGATGGCTTCCATTATTAAGAAACAGAAGAAAAATTATGGCCATTTTTTTCTCCCATTCTGACCAGAAAATCAGAGTTCTAACTTTTTATGACTGCTCTTTCATCTTCACCTAACACTTCATTTATAATGGCTGTTTCATAATAATACTAGCCATCTATCCATCAGAAGAAAATGATCCATTCCAAAGTTATAATCCTTCATTTGACGTCCCTTCGTTCTGGCGCCCGGGGCACATGCCCCCTCCCCCCAGTTTCGGCCCTGCCTTAAAGCGCATCAATGAGGTCTTTTTTCAACAGAAAGAATGTGTAAAATGTATTCAATAATTTAAAATTTTAATAAAAATAAACATCCCAATTTTCAGTTTGAAAATTTTAAGAACAAGCGCTTTCTCTTAACCGTCTTAGGTCTGGTGTACTATTAGTAGTACATCTCTTTTCATTGAGTATTATTTTGTCTTAATTACTTTTGTTACTATCTGCATATAATAGTGATAGTATATGGCTATGCCATTTATGTTTTGACATTTAGTATATATAACGTTAATAATAAAAGTTTACTTAATTCTCTTTGCAGCGTTGGCGATTCCTTTATTTTATACATATATTTTACTCTTTAAATTTAAAATATGAGTTACTTTTCTGAACGAATCAGGTGTGAAACTCAAAAAAAATTAGAAAGTTGCAATATCTGTTAAACCCTGTTGTAATACGATATTTTCCAAACCTCTACAAAAACTCTTCCTTAACCTAGTACACAAAATAAGTACATTTATTTGATTTGAGACAATGAGATAATCTTTATACTTCAGTAAATCTATTTGGATTGCTAAGATCAACATTATTAAAGTAAAAGTAATTTTGTTCTAAAAATGGGGAAAAAAAAAAAAAAAAATGAACTCGAAAGGGAACCTTGGCTTTGAAGCAGGAATGTCCAAACTTTCTGCTTCGTCTGACCACATATGTGAGGAAATGTTTGTTTCGAGCCGCACATATACAGTGTACTCTTCTGATTTCCACCAGAGATTTTCGAGAAAATACTTTTTTTTTTTTTAAAGAAAGACTTCTAAAAAAGATTTACATCTGGACTAGTACCTTAGCCATTTACGCTTATAGCCTCTCTCCCCCCACCCATGAGAGTTAGGACATTTTTCTATAAAAATCTAGGGCTCGAAAATGTTTCTTCCACTGGGACTAATTTAAGGAGTCGGGGTCTCATCATAAATTAATTAGTGTGGCCAGAGACAGTTTTTTTCTTTGCTTCAGATTATTACACAAGTAATTTAATAATTTAAAATATGTAATAAAAAAGTACGTAATACTGAATTACGTAATCAACTTTGTCAAATATTGATTCATGACCTTGAAAACGAAATCCAAAGGAACAGAAAAAATTCCGCTTTATACAGTTTTCGATCTTAGCAGGTATTGTTGGTATTTGTTGGTTGTAATTGTTGGTATTTTTTCTGTTGGGAGCATGTAATTTTTTCATTTAAGACAGGATTCCGTTATAGACATATTTCATTTTCACATATTTTACGGTACTTGTAATTAATACAAATGAGGCGTTTAAAATCACAGTGATATGAATCACATTGTCTTTAAAAGACTACATTTGTCACCTGAAGAAACCAAACTCGCAAACTAATGTTAAACCTATGGGAGCGTTCTTTTCAAATTTCTCGTTTGAATTTTAATATTTTAAAATGATTTTTTTTCTGTTTGGGATAGCAGAAATTGATCCCTAACCGGATTTGTGTTTACTTTTTCGATTTTGGTTACAGCCTTTTTTTTTTTTTTTTATAAAGTTACTTTCATTTTTGAAACCGGTTCCGAAAGTGAAAGTAGCTTCATAAAAAGGAAAAAAAAAAACTGCAACCAAAACCGAAAACGTACAAACTAACAACGTTAAAAATCAATTTCAGCTATCCTAAGGAAAAAAAAATGATTTAAAAATATTAAAATGCAAGCGAGAAATTTGAAAAGAATGCTTCCATAGATTTAACATTAGCAAGCGAGTTTCTCCCCGTGACTAGTGTAAGTTCTTAAGAACTCAAAAACCAATCTTCATTTGGCGCCCCGTTCGTTTTCTGTTCTGGCGCCCGAGGCACATCCCCCCCCCCCCCCCCCCCCCTCTAGTTTCGGCCTTGGTGGGGATTCACAAAATTCGTGGTACAGGAAAGAAATACTTTCATGGGTTGGGAGCATTTCGGCATGGATTTCATTATTTTTTTAAAAAGAGAAGGGCGCATTTTGCCGATTTTAAAAAGGACAGAACGCTGCACCCTTCAAAAATGGCCTAGAGCAAACACTATCTATATTTTTTAATACTCAAATATAGTAAAATCCCTGAATAGCAGACACTTCAGGATCGTTGAATAGTCTTGCATCGGATCAGGATGTAGCTTTTTTTTTTTTTTGTGATGGGGTTACTCCAATTTCCTTTCTGTAGATTGGATTCACTCTAGAATAATTCTTATGGGACATGTACTACATTTCTTTCTATATGTCCCATTGTATCTATACTGATTTTTTATTGGATCTCTCTTTGTATGTAAATATCTGAATAACTATTAATGCCATTAATCCATTTACACAGCTTGGAAACCTTCTAAGACGGAATCACATAGGAGAGGAAAAAATCGTTATAGTTAAGTTTTTTATAAGGTCTGTCATCTCTTGCAAATGCATTATTTATTTTCAAAGGGATTATTATATCCATTTTGCACTGATCAAGAAATTTTTCCGTTTAAAATAGGATTTCGTCATACACAGATTCTTATAATAGGTTTTACATCACTGTATCCCTAACCCCTAGAAATGTATATGTACTATTCTTTAAAGATAATTTTAATTTTAGAATAATGGTAATTTAAAAATCATGTATTTTCAGCAAAAATTGTTGACCCAAGGAGGTTGTTCCTTAAACAGATTTTTGCACAAGTCAGACAGGGATGGGTCAATGATTTTCATGCAAACAGGGTTGTGACCAGACCAGAAAATTTCAGTCGCTGTAGACTTCTAGGAAGAATAAAGCACACACCCAGAAATAAGTCAGGTTCGGCCTGGCCCGAGCATCCAGAGAATGTCAGACCACGGCATGACCCAGAAAAACTGATGATCAGACTCGACCCATACCGACTCCGCCTCTAAATCACATTTAAATGGGAAAAACGTGTTCTTAACGGCTGGAAATTTTAAAAATAAATTATGAAAAAAATTGAGTTTGAGTTGTAAATTTCGTTCAAACTCACAGATTTTTTGAACTTTCGTTCAGCTCACATTCATTTACCAAAAAGTGAGTCAAGTTCAACTCAAAGTTCACAGATAGTGAACTAAGTTCATGAGTTTTCGTTCAATGAACGTGCTCATACCCAACACTGTTAGTAACACAATGGAGGACCACAAACTTTTCCACAAGACAAACAGGTGTTCCTCACACTTTGTTTGACCTTTCAACCTGTAGGGATTGGGTTGGAAGGGAAACTTGACCCTTTGTTGCGGGCATACGAAGGATAACAGGTTATCTAAAAAAACTAATTCCACATTTATTAAAACTGTGAATGCATACTGAAGTACAATTTTTGCGCTAGAAATTTTATGCTCAGGATTATGTTAATTTTAAAATTATGGCAGCTAAATCAAGCCAAAGAGCACATTTGGATTTAAAAGACAAAATCAAAGTTCTTAATTGTCATGATCAAGGAACATCTGCAAGAAAATTGGCTTCACAGTTTAACTGCAGCAAGAATCAAATAAACGATATTGTTAAAAAGAAAGAAAACTTACTGAAAGAATATGCAGATTTTAAAAATCGCAGGATAAAAAGATAGTGAAATGAAAAATTTGGTCACCCCTATTCAAGGGCCACCCCTCATAAGGGCCAGTTTTCAATGGAATGTCAGGTGGCCCTTACAGAGAGGTTTCACTGTATATATATATATATATATATATATTTCAAAACATGACAAAATTTCCATAAAGAATATTTATCCAAAGCTAAATCTGTTGCGGCTGTATATAATCAGATGTAAGTTTATTTCTCTAAAGAATAATATCAGTTAGCAGTGAACATGGCTATTGTCTCTTGGAGTTTAAGTGATAATGTTACAGAAATATTCTTTTTTAAAATTAGGTTTATGCTGAAAAAATAGATGTATGTATAAGGCATTAAAGAATTTTATTAAAATAACCATTTTTCTTTGTAAACAATTAATACATATCCATTTAAAAAGTATATCTGTTTTACTTTTCTTTTTCATTGAAACTTTTTTATTTATGTATATTTTTAAACTGCATGAGTAAAAGCTACTAGTAGCATATTCCTACTTTTTCTCTTTTGAATTTTCAAATATGATAGTATATGGGAAATAGAAAATGGACTTAAAGAAATACTAAAGTATTGCAACATCCATGTTAGCATAAACACTCATACACTAAACATACTTATGAAATTAACACATTGAATACAAATAAAGTAATCCTGTCATTGAACAAATTTTCTATTTTTCATATACTATTAGCATATTTTTTAATCACTTTGTATAACTGATAATAGATGCAAAGTTTTAACATATTAACTGCAATACAATGTGCTGGTGATCATGTGTATTACCATTAAATTTGTTGTCGTTTTGCATTTATATGTTTTATTCTTATTCTTGCAAATTATTCATCATTGATATGTTTTTATGAAATGTATCACTTTCCATTAAATTTGCTGTGGTTTTACAATTATATGTTTTCTTCCTATTCTATTCTTGATTTCTTGCAAATTATTCATCATTGATAATATTTTTGGAGATTTGGAGTCTTTTTTACTTTATTCTATGTAAATCTCATTTTCTGAAAAATTTCAATTTTTTCTGTATCATCACTATCTGTGTTGTTCTCATTGAATTATTAACAAGGGAAAACATAAATAAAAAATGTGTAAATGTTTTGATATTATTCATGCTAAACAATGTTGATGCAAAAACAATTGTCTTAATTAATGCACAGCATTCCTCAGGCAGTTTCAATAGAGTGCTGCACCCTGCCTGCCCTTTAGTTTAAAAAATAGCATCCTTCTTGCCCCCCCCCCCCCCCCAGTCAAAAAACTTGTGACCTTTCAGCCTTTTGTACTAAAACATTTGCTTGCATAGTAAAAACTGACTCATTGTTGCGTCTTGAAAAGAGTACCGTGATTTTTAAGGTGGGGAAGTCCCTTTAGGAATTTCAAAAAATCAATTTTTTTTTTCATATTTCGAAAATATAATATCTCGAGAATATATTGGCAAGAGGAAAAATCAAAATATTCAATATTAACAGAGTTATCCCACTTTTAGTCAAGCGTGCCTGAGCCCACATGTTGTGCTGGTGAAGATTAAATGAAGATCTTCCTCTCTTACTTCCTCAAGAACTTCAAGAGCATCTCCTACCAATCTACCAACATTTATCTAGAGATGACTTACTCCAAAGATGCTTGGGTGGCCATACTCAGTGCGCTAATGAAAGTTTTAACGCAACAGTTTGGTGGTTATCTCCAAAACACCTGCATTCTGGACTACAAATTGTTGAAATTTCAGCACACATCGCTGCTGGGATATTTAAGGAAGGCTACACTTCCGTTCTTGGAGTTATGGATAATTTAAATATTGTTGTTGACACCTATGCCAAAGTTTTTGTCAAAAACGGCGATGAGGCGCGAGTAATGAGACAGAACCAGAGGAGTCTTTTTCAGACAAAAGAAGCTCGTACAGCCCGAAAACAGCAGCAACTTGAAGAAAACCAGCTTTTCGAGGAATCCGAAGGTCTATTATATGCACCTGGGATCGCTGATTGATCGGTAAGTCACTAAAATCAATAATTTTATCGTACTGAAACTTTAAATGTGATTATCTCGAAACTGTGTTTTCAAAAATTGCTCGTGCTGTAACTCAAAAAGTTATTGATCGATTTGACTGATTTTTGGTGAGGCTATTCTTTATATCATTATCGGAAGGATGTACCTAAAGTTTAAAAGATTTCGCGTAAATAAACAATTTTTTAGGTATGAAAAATGTTGAAAAAATAGTATAAAATCCAAACATTTTATTAAAAACCTTACTTAATTTTTTACTTTATACTTTTTCATCATTTTATAGGTTTATCCTTCCCGTGCATATGTTAGAAAAAGAAAAAAAATGCATATATTTTTCAGATCAATAGAAGAAAAAAGTGACGAGTGCAGCACTTTTGGGCCTCGTGCTTGAGACGCCAGAAGAAAAATTTTGCTAAGCCGCCATTTTGTAAAAAAAATTGTACTCTACAAAGATGTAATAAAGTTATGTTACAGTATCAAAATGATCCGATTACTTTATCACCTTTAAAAAATTAATGAAAAATGACTGATTTTGAGGCATCTAAAGGGACTTCCCCCTTAAATATTAAAAGTCAAATGAATAAATTACAAAATCTAAAAAGAATTCTATAAGATTTTAAAATATGACCTTAAGAATCTAAAAGTGCTCTTTTCCCATCAGAACAATCTTGGCCTTCTTTAAACCTGAGGGAATTCTAGTTAAGGGGGCTGGTCACTCAGCTTCTGATTTTCCCTGAGTAATGTAAAGTCTATGGGCATTGGATGCATTCGCATATTTAAAATATCTCCTCAAAAAATAAATACTTTTAACTTCTATTTTATTTTGTAGTCTTCTTAAAAGGTCTCTCTTTTTTTCTTAGTTCCCAAAATATTCATAAAGTATAGACTTAATTTTATATGAAGTGTTAAAATCGTACTCACAGTTCATTTGCTATTAACACATAAAATATTAAATTTAGCATAGAATTTAGAAATATTTTCAAAACTAAGAAAAAAGTGACATCCTTTAAGAAGAGTACGCAGAAAAAAGATGTTAAAAATATGAATTTCCCGAGAAGATATTTTAAATATAGGAATGCATCCAAAATCTATAGACTTAACATTACGGAGTAGAATTCTGAAGCTGAGTGATCAGTCTCCATAATGACTCATCAGAGTTTCTCCTAGCCTAGATTTAAAAGGGGCAGGGTGCTGCTGGTGGAAAAAAAGGCACTGTGTTATTCTTAAGGGCATTTTTTTAATACTTAAGGGCACTTTTTTATTCCTAAGGCACTGTTTAGATTCTAAAGTGTACTGTTTTGGTTTTTTAGGCATTTTTTATTTTTAAAGCCACTTTTAATATTTAAAATTCAGGGAACTCTTTTCAAGACAACAATGAGGAAGTTTTTACTATGCAAATAAATTGTTTAAAACAAAAAAGAAAAAGAGCTAATTTTCTGGATAAGGGCATAAATGGTGCTCATTTTTTGGATGAGGGGCAAGGAGGGTCTGTTTTGTGAATCAAAGCACAGGAAGGGTGCATCACCCCCTTGAAATTGTCTAGGGGAAATTCTGGACTAACTGCATTGTATAACAAGAAAGTGTGACTACCTGGTAGTTATAAATTGCATATTGATATCAGATACTAGTTGATCTGCCCACTTCTATGAAATTTGAATCAAAGATGATACAAGAATTGAGGAATGGATAGGGAAAGCTAAAAAAAAACCTAGAAAACAAGAATTCTGCTTTTTCAGAATTTAGTATCGCCCCCGATGAAAAAAAAAAATATATATGTATACAAATATAGATAATACAAAACATATTTCAGTTTTATGACTTAAAACACGCTCTTTTATTTTATATAAAATGACGTCATTCGCATCCTCTGAAGAATTCCTCATTTACAATCCAGTCTTAAACAATATTTACAGTAAAGTAATCAAGGCTAACGAAAAAGACAGGCTACCACGGTATATTCCATGAATCTTTTTTTACAGACCGCTGGAGTCGACCGTGTTGCTCTAAGGCACCAATGCAAGTGTACAGAAAGAGCGTCACGTCACTCTAGCGGTCTGTTAAAAAAGACACTTGGGATGCACCGCGGTAGCCTGTCTTTTTCGTTAGCCTCGTAAAGTATTCATATGATGGCACTATTGCTGAATAATACAAAAAATTAAAAAATAAAAATAAAAAATCGGCTATCTAATGATTCATATCCCTTCATTTGTTTGTAATATAGATAATAAAATTAAATATAGTTTATAATAGCTCCATGTTTTATCAGAAATCCTTAATTTATATTTTTCCAAAATAGCATGCATTTTAATTAATTTTTTTTTTCAGTAGTTGTGGGAAAATGGCGACAAAAAGATATTATTACTTTTTCCAATTATTTTTACTTTACTTTCTACAGAAATGGAGTACTTGCATTGCCAAAATTAAACAAATGGCATTATAAACTACAAAAAAATTAATATCTAAAAAATAAATGGAGATGCAATTTTCAAACAAATTGCATTAAAAAGTAACTTTTTTTCCCAATACGATGGTATAAAAATTGAAAATGCACGATGCATAGAAGTTTTAAAAATGCAGTAAAGTATTTAACAGTACAATGATACACCTGCTTTGTTTTACGGCTGGCTTATACAACAGAACGTTATTTTTTGGCGACGACACTTTATTTGCTGGGAGAAAGAAATATCATACAGAGGGCTAAAAATAAATATTTGATTTAGATTTTGAAAATATAGATTTGAAGAAATTCTAGTAATTGATTAACCTGTCTCTTTATTTGGGATAGCCAGTAACCACTGGAAGACATGGTAACTGATAAATATTGGGATTTCTTTCTGTGTTTCTCTTCCCTTTTCATAACTTTTAATATTTTTAATTAGAAAAGAAAAATTAGTTGCTTAGTTATTAGCAATGGTTCTTTTTCTAATCTCGTGGGAGATAAGTCACAGGTAACAGATAGTACGTAAACAAATAAAAAATTAACACAGAAACCTACAGTGCAATGGTATGTTGGGATCAATTTAGAAATTTTATTTAGCTAACTAATTAGAGAAATTTTATCGAAAATTATCATACTGAAAAAAAATTCAATTTTCCTTTTTGTGCATTATAATTTTAAAAACAAAACTGACTGAATTTCAATAGTCAGCAAACACCAGTGACATTTAAAATTTATTATTTATGTATTAAAAAATCATTCACAAACTAATTTTGCCAAAATGAAATTTTCTTTGCGTATTTTACAATTATATATATTTTTGTTTCTTGTATTTGGCTCATTAATAAATGACTAGCATGATTCCTGAGTAGGAATTGTTTTCTCATTTTTCTGAAAAGTTCACAATCTTTATTTGCTTTAATTTTCATGGCTAATAGATTTTTTTTTTCTTTTAATGCTCAAAACATTACATTTTGCCAATTTTGTTAAGCAATATTGGGAAAATTAGGGGAAATAATTTTTGTTCAGCCTATGAAATAACGTGTGTTCATTTTGTGTGCATTCATTTTTCAGAATGTAAAAATTCTGTGATGATTTTATGGGGTAATTCTTCACTTTTAAGGATCGATTTTCAGAACAATGTGCAAAAGTGATAGTAATTTCAGAAATATTTTACTTATGCAAACCTTCGCATGTTGTAATTAACATAAGAATACTTTAGTTTTGGTCCAAATTACAGCTACTTAAAATTAAAAGAAAATGTAAAAACACATCTATATTATCTATATAATGAAGTTAAATTCAATGGATAACATGTCAAATTAAATTCAATTTTGCTAATAGTTATTATTTATTGACTTTTTTGATACTTTTTAAATGCATATGTTTTTTTTTTTTTTTTTTTTGTAAATGATACCGAAGCTTTTTTTGGGGAGAAGAAAAACATTTCCATATATATATTTAAACTTTTTGTTCTTCTTTGGTTTGGGAGAGAGAGGGGGGGGGGGTTGTCTTGGCAAACTATTCAGACTTTGAAGTAATTGTTAATGATCTATATATGAACGACAGGAGTATAAACTTGTGTTATAGTAAAAGAAATGGTGCAATGGATTCAAAATTGCATGACTAAATTTTCAAAAGGGAAAAAAAGGAAGAAAATATCTATTTTTTTATTTATATAGTATATGTATACATATAAAGTTAATATATATATATATATATATATATATATATATATATATATATATATATATATATATATATATATATATATATAAAGCTAAAAATATGAAAGCAAATGTAAAAAGTAAAAGAAATATGCAAATGCCGTAACACTTTATTTTTCAATTTTAGCTTTTCTTTTTTGGTTTTTGTGTAATTATATTAGATATGCTTTTACATTTTTATTATAATTCTTTCTATCATTCATGTTGATATGAAGAAATTGTAGAATGTTTTCAATGGAATGTTTTGGATAAATTTTTTGAGGATTTTTTTTTTTTTTTTTTTTTTTTTTTTTTTCAAATGTAAAATTGATAAAGTAATACATAATTTTTTTGAAAATTGATATATTTAACTTCATAAAAGTTTGATTTAAAACATGTGAATATTTTATCTTTAATAGCCTTTGAAAGTTATGTTCAATCATATGCATCATATCCTAAACATATCAGAGAAATTCTGCCTTTTAAAGCTCTGCATTTAGGCCACATAGCAAAGAGTTTCTGCTTGCGTGAAGCACCCTCTGAACTTGGTTGCCGTCTTCCAAATGCTAAATACCAACAGAAGATGCATCATCAACAGAAAACGCATCATTCTAAACCATTCAGGTAATTAATACTATTTTACAGTGGCATACTCTTTATATATTTTCTTTTATGAATTTTTTTCTTTTCTTTTATGAATTTTTTTCTTTTCTTTTATGAATTTTTTTCTTTTCTTTTATGTTTTTTTTGCATTTTATTCCCAATGAAAATACAGGCTTTATTTTATTTACATTTTTTCTCAGGAATTTTGAATCTAAAACACATTCTAGATCAATTATTTTTGCTCATGCAGGGTGCTCTAAAAAAGTTGAAATACACTTTAATTTTTTATCTGTTGGTGCTATATAGGGTGTCCGGTCTCAACGGTGTCCAATGGCTAATTCGTAAACCGTTAGTCATAGACATATAGTTCCAATTACAAAAATGTTTTAAATGAGGTAAAGAAGTATTTTTAAAGCGATTTGGGTCAAGAAAAACATTTATTTAAAAATTACGAAATTTAAATTTTTATACGGCCCCCCCGGTCCTATAAGTGATATTTAGTAAACTTTTCCTATTCCTCTAACAAGTACGGCAAAAAAAGTCCCATTCATCTAACACTAAAATTGACCGAGTTATGATATTTTCAATTTTATGACTTAAACCACTTTTCTGCAACTGGAAACAGATGAGTTGGACCAAGCTTTCAGGGGTCGTACGCGAAGTGCTTAAAGTATTATAAAGGGCGTCCACTCCAAACGATGTTCAATGGCTAATTCCTAAACCGTTAGTCAAAGACATATAGTTCCAATTACAAAAATGTTTTAAATAATATAAAGAAGCATTTTTAAAGCGATTTAACAGAAGGTGCTTTCCCCGTATAAATATTACGGTAGTGTTTATTTTTAGTAATTAACTTTCAGATTGGTTAGAATAATTGAAGAAGTGAGTTTCAAAACTCGCCTTATCGAGAAAATCAAATTTTGGGAAATCGCGTAAAATCTTTAAATGCGCCCATTGGTATTCATTGAAAATTTGGAGATTGTAGTGTTTGATTGGTACAGTTATACCAATAGAATAGATTGATAGAGAAACACGATTTTTTAAATTTCGGATAAGGTCAGTTTCGAAACTGACGTCCTCAATAACTTAATATATGTTTTGATTTAACAATATTTTTTCCCTAATTTTTAATTAAAAAATAATTTAAAAAAATAACTGATCTAATGAATATTTGCTGAGGGGAGAGACAGTGGAATTTTCAGAAGGGGCAATGTAAAAAAATAATAATAATTATTATTATTTTTATCGTTATAAAATGACAAATGGAACAAAATCTTAAAAAAAGAAAAGTTAATTAAAAAGAGAGAATGTGTGCGGTTATATGATGTCCGACGTTTAATGGATAAATCTGTGCTTTATTAGAACAATATATTAAAATATTGTAACAATTTTGTTATGCTTATTTAAATCATTCAAGTAATCGCACAGGTTGAATCATATAATTCAAATAATTGATGTTTATTGTAAAAGAAAATAAAAGTGATACGACGATCATTTTCAAAAATGGACATATTAATTTACTTAACATATTCAGAGCAGCCATTCAAAAGTTATGTATAAAAATATAGGCATACAAAAAAAAAAAAAAAAAAAAAAAAAAAAAGAAAAAAAAAATATTAAGATGGTACAAACAAATTACTTACAAATTGAGCTTTCTTGTGTCTGTGCTTGGGACGGGAAGAATGAGGGGGGGGGGGGGGAGATTTCAGGGGGAATTGATACGGCTGTTTAGTGTTCATTACTACAACAGATATTGCTGCATAAAAAATGTAGTTTCAGGATTATAAACTCTGTGTGTATGAGAGCTAGTGAGGGAAAAGTTTAAATTGCAATTTCAGGTGAAATTTAGATTATGGATTACTTATTAATTATTGCAGCAATAAAGAAGTCGGACCTTTTTTCCCCAAGTTTTACAGCGTGATAATTCTTTGCACATCAGTAGATTTTCGCTTTTTTTTTTTTTTTTTTTTTTTTGAAGACTTCATCTAAATTCATCGGCCCCTTAAATTTCTACTTCCCCACTTTTTGCTTCACCTGCACGCAAAGTTAAAAATCTATAGAGGTTTATATATATTTTTTTACTATTCTACTCTATTTGTCTAATTAAATAATGCATCTTCTAAAACTCCACGCCCGTTAAAAATTTTATTTCCTATTGTCTTAATTATAACACTTAATTATTAGAGCATAAAGAGGTAATAATTTTAAAAATTATTAAATTTAAAATCATTAAAAAAAGATTCAAATTTATAAGTTATATGAGCAATTATAGATTTCAATTATAATTTTATTTAAGTATAAATTACTGATTAAATTAAAAATATATAGACATACTTTTAAATTAAAAAATATAAACAGTATATTAAATTTAAAATTATTAAAATTAATAACTTTATTAAAATGTTAGGAAAATTTTCTACTTTGTCTTTGTAGTTAGCCGTTACTTTATAGTTATAGTAAGTTACTAATCATCTCAATCCTCCCTAAAATTTATACCCCCCCCCCAACTTTTGCTCGGCCAATACATACTGTCTAAAATTATGTATGTATTTTTCCCTATATTTTATTTTATTATGCAAGAAATAACTAACCAATCTACCACATCAACCCCCCTAAAAATTCTACTCTCTCTTCGCCCAATTCACGCGAAAACACCCGTTCGCTATTGTTAATCCCATGGAAGAATTTTTTTTAAGATAGCTCGTCGCAGAATATCCCCCCCCCCCCCCTTTCTGTTGTAGATGATACAGATTACCTTTTTTTTGTTCGAGCATGGAGGCGATATTTACACATTAAAAGTTCAAATAACGCAAGTTAATATTTAGAATTGATTGATTGGATAAAATAAAAAAAATCCAAATAGAAAACTAATTTAATATAATTCTATTAATTCTAAGATAGTTTAGTTTTTCTAATTCTCCTGGTCCTCATACAAATCACTTTTTTTTAAATCGAAACTCTATCCTCTGATGGCTTTCGTCAAGCACGATTCCCGCTAAGAATTGTCACTTTGATGCTGAAACTCTGATCAATCAAATTACGAGATACAGCATAAATGGCAAAATGTGGTTGGAAAAAAAATATTTTGTTTTAATATGTGAGAATGAACAAAAATCTCAAAATATATTTGTAATGTTAATTTACTATCAATGTTTAATGTTAAATTTTATATCTGACGATTATTTTTATTTCTAGTAAATTTGTGATTGACCCCTATTTTGCAGCAAAAAAGATACTCCAACTTTAAACATCTATTACTTGGTCAGTTTTAATCGCAGAGGAATGGGACTTTTTTTTGTCTTACTTGTCAGTGAAATAGGATATTTTTACTAAATATCACTTACAGGACCTGGGGACCGTATAAAAATTTAAATTTCGTAATTTTTTAAAAAATGTTTTTCTTGACCCAAATCGCTTTAAAAATACTTCTTTAACTCATTTGAAACATTTTTGCAACTGGAACTATATGTCTATGACTAACGGTTTAGGAATTAGCCATTGGACACCGTTGAGATCGGACACCCTGTATAGGCAGTGTAAATTGCAAAAATGTTCAAAATAAGGTAGGATTTAAGATTATATTCATGAAAATAATCCTGTTAATTATTCTTAAAAAGTCACTTGTTTTAAAACTTTTATATGCTCCCTCGATTTTATATGTTATTGTTAGAAACATTTCCTCCATGTTATGACACGTAAAACAGTTAATTTTTTATCTGTTGGTGCTATATAGGCAGTGTAAATTGCAAAAATGTTCAAAATAAGGTAGGATTTAAGATTATATTCATGAAAGTAGTCCTGTTAATTATTCTTAAAAAGTCACTTGTTTTAAAACTTTTATACGGTCCCTCGATTTTATATGTTATAGTTAGAAACATTTTCTCCATGCTATGACACGTAAAACAGTAAAAATTCCATTCTTTTATGACCAAATCTTATGGAGTTATTTTATGAAAATTTCGGAACTTTCCGGCATTAAAGAATCGTCTGTTCATTTTTAATACCGGAAAACATCAAAATTTCATAAATTCAAATTATTATAACATGCTGAACTACGGTCATAGAAGAATGGAATTTTTACTGTTTTACTTGTCAGAGCATGGAGAAAATGTTTCTAAATATAACTTATAGACAGGAAGGCAGTAGCACAGACAATCACCCCATCGAGTTCACGGCTGAAATTTCAGAATTAGCTAAAACTCAATTCACATATTAAAACAAAATCGGTCTGCTAAGTCATGTCTTGGTGAAAAACACCTGAAACCAAATTTTAGTGGTTGACTCGTAGGTTTACCATTGTGTTTTCCGGCACTCAAAGGTATGAAAACATGGACGACTGGGTGCAGGAAAACACAATGGTAAACTTACGAATCAACCGCTAAAATCGGGGTTTTCAGGTGTTTTCTACCAAGATATGACTTGGAAGACCGATTGCATTTTAATATGCGAATCGAGTTTTAACAGACTCTGGAATTTCAGCTGTGAACTCGATGAGGTAATTGTCTGTGCTACTGCCTCCCAGTCTATTATAGGATCCAGGGACTCTATAAAAATGAAAAAAGTGTAACTTTATGAAAATTAATGACAGGACTATTTCATCAACATAATCTTTAATCCTACCATACTTTGGTTGGTTGATTGATTGGGGTTTTATGGCGCAAAGTGCCTCTTGAGACATGCTGTGCTAAGAAAAAGTTAAAAATAAAACAAAGTTCCTACCATATTTTGAACATTTTTACGATTTGTATTATTTATATATCTCCAATGGATAAAATAACAGTAAAAAATTAAAAGTGTGTTTCAATCTTTTTTGGAACATCCTGTATATTCTATAATTTCTTTGGCTAAAAATATTTTTCTCCTAAATTCTCATAATTATTAGATGCTTAATTAGGGAATGTCTTTAGGAAGGATTTGGGTGCTTTAACATGTCTTTTGTAGAAATTCCCCTTTCCCCCCCAAATGAATCCTCTACATAAAGATGAAAATAAGCACTCGCCATTCAGCCATTAAACTTGAAAAACTGGTGATTAAAAATATGGAAAAAAATGGCCAGATGTAGGATTTTCAGATTTGATCTTTCCTTATTCCTTTTTTCCCTACACCTCAGGACTAATTTTTTGAATAAATCTTTCACGACAATATTCTTTTATATCACACTTAAATGCATTAATCTTTCTCACATGTTTAATACTTTGAATATGTCTTGATTGAAATAGTTAAACCACCATCACCACCTTGCCTCCCATAATCTGCATGCAAAATATTTTCCCTTGTAAATGAAGTGGCACCTTATTTGGTAAGTTTTGTAAATGTATAACATGTTGTGGGTTATTATTTAGTGGATAAACATACCTATTTTATTACTGACAGATCTTAATTCTAGACAAATAATTTTTTTAAATGTACTTATGTAGTTAGCTACACAAGTACCTAAGCTTAGTGGGATTTATGTACTTAGCTACATAAGCATGTTGTGTATAACTTTGCTGTTAACTTATTTTAAAATTTAAGATAGATTGGAAATTAGTATCTCAAATTTATTCAAAATAATGTAAATTAAAATATTTTTATTTAGTAGATAAATTACTTGTTTCTTGTAAACTCATTATATTTTTTTTAAAGCTAAATATTCAGTGACATAAATGTACTTACTAGCTACTAAAGAAATTATTCTCACTAGCCAGTAACTGGCTACAAAAAAATAAAAAATAAATAAACCTATCGGCCAGTGACTACCAAGCAAAATTCCTTATTTCCATCTTTACCTCTACAATAATTATCTTAAAATAAAGTCAGATCTGTCATAAAACAGTCGAATACTATTATCTGGCTATATGTATGAAGCTGTTAAAATATTAAAATAATATTTTAAAACTAAAATTTAAATTAATTTTCCTTTTGAAATATTTTATAACTCTCAATCTTTAATTCTAAATATGTTTAAAGTTATTTTAATTTGGTTAAAGTAATTTTAATTATAATTCAATGCCTGTAAAATTTTAGAAATATATATGATAATGCCTCCCCACACCTACCTGTTTATCTGAAGATTTTGTTTTTCTGACATATTCCTGGTCCAGTGAGTGTTGGATATTCGGGAGTCTACTGTATAAAGAAAAGTCTTTTTACATGCTTTCTTTTAACTTACAATTCTGTTTGTATGTGGCAGTCAAATCTTGTTATGCACTGTTCACCCACTTCCTGTTGACATACAGCTTTGAAACTTGGAATATATGTGTATTCATAAAGACAATACATAAATTGGACATTCATTTAAAAAGAAATTTGATCTCTAAGGGGGGCAAATTTTAAATAAAAAAAATCACTCCTATCTCTTAAATCAGTGGGCTCCACCAGTGGCCGAGAGGTTCTGCTCTCAAAGCTGGTAGACAGGAGGTGCTGGGTTCAAATCCAATTGCACCCATCGGCCTAATCGTTCGTAGTGTTCTGTGGTTTTCTTCAAACCTTGGATTTCCTTGTGTAACTATGGGTTAGGTTCCCTTAGAAAGACCCTCAAGGAGGGCACCCCATCTTAGGGCCCATATCCCTCGTGTAGATAACTGGCCGTCATAAACAACACCAACACCTTAAATCAATGGAAATAAAACCTTGAAACTTGACCTACCTATAGTATAACTAAAATTAGTAAATATGTGTTTTGTAATTTTCCAAAATGCGACCTCTGAGGGAGGAAAAGAGAGAACCATTCCCCAAGCACCCTCCGTTTTCGAAAGACGTCGCAAAAACACTATTTAAGTAACACTACGTAAACATACTGGTTACTCAATTATAGTTTGATTTCCTATAGAGAAATCAGTATCAGCTTCAACAATAAGTATTTGTTGAAAAGTACTAATGGCTGGGTTATCACAATTACACCCAAGTTGGCCAAATTTTGGCCAACTTGGAGAAATATTTCCAAATTTGGTGACAAAAAATAAGTTACCATATATGAAGCAAACTTGGTGACAGCTGGCTAATTTGGCAAAATTCCCATTTAAATCAATTAATATATATTTCTACATTTTTGGAAATTTTAATGAAAGCAAGAATTTTCTTTTTACATTTATAATTATTTCATCTGTTTATAAAAGAAATTAATAATTTGTGTTCTTTATGGAAAATAAATCATATTATTACTGTATTTTTATACAATTTCTATAATTACAGGAATAATGAGGATAAGAGTTCACTGAAAAGAAAACCACCTGCTGTTGTATCAGAGTTTGATAGTGGTTTGTCAGCATTAAAGCACACTCAAGCTCCAAAAAGAAGAAAAATTAAACGATGAATGTATTAAATGATAAATGTACATATAAAAATTTTAATAAATGTATATTATTTTATTATAAATGTGCATGACAGCATTTTCTTTTCTAATTTAAGTAAATTTAATTCTTTTTTTTCTGATCTAACTTAAGTAAAACACTCTATTGAGTGTGATTCAATAAATGAAAAAATAAGAATGGGGGCATTCCACGTCAAATCAGGCAGTAAAATATCAATATGTAACCCACCATCACGGATTTTAATGAAACTGCGTGTGTTTGTTCTTACTATTAAGATATGATCACCAGTAATTTTTTTTGCTCCTTGGTGAAATAGTTTCTGTGAA
This sequence comes from Maratus speciosus, assembly GCA_963932465.1. Classification (NCBI taxonomy): domain Eukaryota; kingdom Metazoa; phylum Arthropoda; class Arachnida; order Araneae; family Salticidae; genus Maratus; species Maratus speciosus. The sequence goes on along the minus strand of OZ010797.1, from coordinate 338,223,856 downwards.
AAAAATTGTCAAAATTTTGAAAAACTGCCGTCAGTTGACATTCTTGATAGCTCGGTTTTCAAATGTAGCATGTCATATATATAATCATATTTCAATATCTACTCTACAAATCATCTTCAAATAATTTATGCACAATATTTAGGGTACGCAGCTTATGAAAAAAATATATTGTTACGCTTATAACATTTTAAGTGTGTCTAAAAAAATATTTAAACTTTGAAGTTGTGAATTTTTTATGAAAAATAATGCATTAACAAAAAAAGCATTATCAACAAAAGGCGGTATTTTTATTAAATTTATTTTTTATGGGAGATATACTTAAAGGTGTCCTTTACCTGATTCTGAAATAAAAATAGTGGGATTTTGGGTGTTTTTGGTAGTATTTCTTATTTAAAAATATTTTGAGGTGCATTTCATATCAAATCAAGCAGAGTCATTCCATGTCAGTTCCCCTAAGCCATTTAATCACTGTCACAAATTTCAATGAAATTGGGTTTGTTTATAGCTTATTTTAAGACGTAATCACCTTTAATTTTCTTGATCCTAAGTAAAATATTTTTTTAAGATAAAAAATATCAAAATTCTGAAAAATTGTTTTAATTTTTTTTAATGACAGTTCGATATTCAAAGACTACATAAAAAAAAAAGTCATTTCAATATAAAATCACTAAATAGTTTTCAAATAATGTATATGTGACAAATAATGTAGTCTGATTATTATTTCTTGTTTTTTATCATGTTTAAACACTAAGAGTGTCTTTTATCTTATGAATTTTTAAAATCAAGAATTTTGTCAAAAATAATGTGTTAATCAAAAATTTATTATTAACCGAAGGCAAGGTGTTATTGCTTTTTTTTAATTGTACGTAAAAATATCTTTTAAATGGTTATAAAATAAAAATAGTGAACATATGAGAAAAAATTATCAAAATTTTGGAAAAATGCCACGAGTTGCCATTAATGATTGTTCAATTTTCAAAGGCCTCATTTTATATATAAAATCATATTTCAATAACTAATAAAGAAATCTTCTTCGAATAATTTAAGCAAGGTAAATAAAGTATGTAGATTATGAAAAAAATATTGCTGTAATGTTAAAAAATATTTAAATGTGTCTAAAAAATTGTATAATCTTTGAAATCAAAAATATTTTACAAAAAATAATGAAATTATTAAAAAAATCTTTATAAATCAGAGGCGGAGTTTCTATGACTAATTTTTTAATTTTAAATTGTACATAATACTACATTATAACTGGATCTGAAATAAAAATAGTGGGATTTTGGTTGGTTTTAGTAGTATTTAAATCATATTTAAAATTATCAATATTTTCAAATGTAAAACCTATCCAATGTATCATCCCTGGAAATATTTTTATTTATACATTTATTTTATTTTTCAAATTATCTTTTATGTTCGTTTCTTAAGGAAAAAAATAAACAATATTGTTTTTTAGTAAAACTTCTAGGGCGAAGAGCAATTATCCCTTTCCAAAAAAGAGAAAAATCACTAGCTCCTCACCGCCCAATAGAAATTTTCAAAATGACAGTCCTAATCTTTAAACTCATATTTGGCTGTTAATATTGAAAATTTAGCATTGAGCTGCTAATATTGAAAAAAAAACCAAATTTCACTCTGTTGAAGAAAATTTTGACGTATTGTGCTTTAAATATATGCAAAAAATGCATAATACATTATATTTATATCTTTCAAATAACTATATCTAAAAAAATATTTAAAACTTAATGAGTTGCACTTTTGTAACTTTATTCAGTTTCTAATGATATGTACCGTAATTTCGGGTGTATAGCCGGCAGATCAAACAATTCAGTTTGGACCCAGAAATTTTATTCTGTATTTGAAGACCAATATTTACTGTGATCTAAAAAGTTACATTTTATTTTAAAAATTTTCTGGGTCGAAACACGATTGTATGATCCGCGGCCTATACACCGGAAATTATGGTAATTAGATTTATTTCATCACAATATTGCTGAAAGATGGATTTTCAACATATATATGTGTGCATATATATCCCTGTTCTCAAACAAATTATTTAAAAATTATTCATTTATGTTTAATAAAGCATATATATATTGTTTATACACTTACAGAAAATACATATAGCAAATTTTATGATATTATGTCAATAATGTCTAAAAGTAAAGAACTTATCTAATAGTATGTAACGAAAAATTTAACATCTGGTGTAATGACAACAAAATTTTATAATTGTTTTACTTAATTTGGATGAATGAAAAAAGCTTACATGTTTATATTTTATTGAAGTACAGGTGAAAATGTCACAAAGACATACCTCAACAACCACTGAGTATGTCACATTCACACTACAGATGATTTTTTTTTCTTTTGATCTTTCGGGTTTGATTTCAGATGGTAATGAATTAATTAGTTTTGTTAGAAGTGTCATTGCAGTCAGCATATTAGGCTCACTATTTTTTTTTTATATAATTTGTTTTGATTGACTCGATGAACAACAATATTTAAAGGGACCATTTCATGACTTTTCAATTAAAAGCTGATTTATAAATTCATCATGTTGTTTAGTTATTATTATCGTCTTAAGATAATAAGTTGATATTAAAATTTTTAAATGCAGTTTATTTATTATTTGAACAGTTGAAAGTATTTTTCAATAAGAGTGCGGGTTGTTGATTTTAAGTCGGCTGTTGAGCAATGTAGTGTTGGTAAAGGAACTGGTACTATTTAATTTAATTTTTATTGCTGTAAATAATATTTGTTATTTTATTACTGTATGTATTATATTTAAGCAAGAGTAGAAATACACGATATCGTAGTCATTTTAGTACATCTTAGCATGAAAAGCTTCAATATTTATCATTAAACATTCACATTTTATGAAAATTTTGTTAAAATTGCTCATATTTTCACTATTTTTATTTTATAACTATTGAAAAGATATTTTTACGTACAATTAAAAAAAGTAATAACAGCCTGCCTTCGGTTAATAATAAATTTTTGATTAACGCATTATTTTTGACAAAATTCTTGATTTTAAGAATTCACAAGACTAAACACACTCTTAGCATTTAAACATGACAAACAACAATAAATAATAATCTGCCTACATTATTTGTCACATATACATTATTTGAAACTTATTTAGTGATTTTATATTGAAATGACTTTTTTTTTTATGCAGTCTTTGAATATAGATCTGCCATTAAAAACATTTTTAAAAAAATTTCAAAATTTAGATATTTTTTTTATCTTAAAAAATATTTTACTTGTAATCACCTTTAATTTCCTTTATCCTGTCTTAAAATGAGCTATAAACATACCCAGTTTCATTGAAATTTGTGACAGTGAATTAAATATCTTAGGCGAACTGACATGGAATGACTCTGCTTGATTTGATTTGAAATACGCCTCAAAATATTTTTAAATATGAAATACTACTAAAAACACCCAAAATCCCACTACTTTTATTTCAGAATCAGGTAAAGGACACCGTTAAGTATATCCCCCACAAAAAATAAATTTAATAAAAATACCGCCTTTTGTTAATAATGCTATTTTAGGTAATGCATTATTTTTCATAAAAAAATCACGACTTCAAAGATTAAACATTTTTTTAGACACATTTAAAATGTTATATAAGCGTAACAGTATTTTTTTCATAAAATGCGTACCCTATATATTATGCATAAATTATTTGAAGATGATTTGTGGAATAGATATTGAAATATGATCATATTTATGTCATGCTACATTTGAAAATCGAGCAGTCAAGAATGCCAACTGATGGCAGTTTTCAAAATTTTGACAATTTTTTTCTCAGAAACTATTTGACCAAGGAGTAAAAAAAAATACTGGGAATCATATCTTAATAAAAGGAACAAACACACGCAGTTTCATCAAAATCTGTGATGGTGGGTTACATGCCTGCCTGAACTGACATGGAATGACCCAATGTTCATTCAAATGAAACATTATACGACAAATGAGTGAGACATCATTTGTCGTAAATATTTTCAAAGAAACAACTTTTTATGTAACTAAAATAAATACCAAGAAATCTTTATATGTGCTATATGATTTTATTCTGCGAGTACGATTTTTTTTCAGTAATTTTTTTTTTTTTTTATTTGAAAAATTAAAATGTTGACAGAATGAGTAATAGACAGGCAATTCAAAACAGGGCAAGAAGCAAAACCTTTTTTAAGAAAATAAATCTAAAAACATATGTTTAACAAAATATGTATATGCATAATTTAATCATCAGTTATAAAGTTAGACTTACAAGGTTTACATCAAAATTTTAGCTTGATGTGACTTACAGGGGAAAATCAAGAAAATTGGAGAGAAATATTAAATAACTTTTTATCTCTTAATATTTTTGGAGATAGCAACTTTTTTTTCTTTGGGGTAAAGAATGTTTATGAATTTTTTGAACAATCAAAAAATTAACATTTGTGTCATTTATCAACCCAAACATTTTTTTTTTTAATAAAAAATTCTGAACATTTTGTTACAGTGTAACTAATTCTGTTCCTGACAATTTAACAGATAATGAGACATTAGGGAAACTTTTCACTTTGGTTTGATAAAATTCAGTTCTGTATTATCTTTTTCATCTGAAAAATGTATATAGTCTTTTTTTTTCTTCATTTAATTATCTTAAATATTAAAATTTGACTGTATGTATATGTTTCTCATTAACTGATAGGAGAATATGAAAGTGCTAAATAAAATTAATATTAATTACTTGAAAATGCTCTAGTAACTCTCAAAATTTAGAAATTTAATTTCTGAGGTATAAATCTTTAAAAAAATAAAATAAAATAATTGATTTGTTCCATTGTTGTGGAAAAAAAAAAAGAAAAGAAAGAAAGAAAAGAAATAATGGGGATTATTAAATCTTATTGATGCCATTTTCTCATTAAAATGTAAAATATTTTTTTTCTTTAATTGCAATAAATGAAAATGATTCCATTGAAGAGACTGCCACATATGAAATCATCTGATTTCTTGACATGCTTCTTTGAACCTCATTAAAGGATTCTCATCAACAAACTTTCAGAATTGTTAGACCTTTTCTCCAATAATGCCGGATCAACACACGCAAATCATACTGTTCAATAGGCATTTTGGAGTCGAAATTCCTGAACTCCTATAGATATACCACTAGTACTCCTATATGTGATAAAAATCCTGTAACTATTAGGTAAAAAATTTCCCAGAACTTTTTGCTCAATCTAATATTTTTGTAATTGAGATTCAATTATGTAAAACACATTGGTTCCTTTTAAAATAACTGTAATTTTTCATTCTTTTAAACCATGGGTGAAAATTACTGTTTATTGGTCATTTTCTACTTATACCATAATGACAATGTTTCTAGCTTAATTTTTTTTTTATGTGAAAGAAGAACAGGTGTGAACAAAATACTATTAAATTGTCAGACTTTCTTTTTAACCCTAGATAACTGAAGTTAAATGCAAGTAACAAATCATTGTAATTACACTCTACTCCTGGGGGGGGGGGGTCATCTTTATTTATTGCAAGCGATTCAGATAAAGTGATAAGAACATTTAAGATTATCACTTTCTTTGACTTGACAGGTTAATAGGCACAGTTAGATAAGGGAACAGAGTTCACATTAGAGGGGTTGAGGTTGAGTAACCATCTGAGTCAGGAAATCTTGGATAAAAATTAATAGTTTCTTTAGAATAAATTATCCATAGGGGTGCAAAAAAACAACAACAACATATATATTATATAATATATATATGCAGATAAATCTAGATTAACCCTGCAGTGCTTGTCGTAAGCCAAGTCGCCTGTCTTCTTTTTAAATTTAGTTGGTTTTATAAATATTTCCTTCGTTAATGTTTTCTGTTTGTTCATTTGTTAATGGTGTACTTTTAGTTTAGTCATAGTTATTTGTTTATTTTTAAATTTATGGAATTTTGGGTTGTCTTAGTTTATATATATATATAATCTAGGCTACTAAAACCAACACTGTAAGGGGACAGAGTATGGTTCATTCCAGAGAGAGACTCAAAGTAAACACAAAGGTTGCAATTTTATGCCAAGAATTTCCAGATTTGTATTTTTTTGACTGATTTTTCAATTTAATAAAAAAGATATTTGTTTTGTAAAAAAATCTATATTAAAAAACTCTAAATTTGTTAAAACAACTTTTTAATTATTCTTTTCCTATCTATTTATTATACCATCGAAAAGTGTATGAAGTTATGCATAGAATTGAATCAAATTTTTAGGTCCTCCCTGAATTAGGAAAAATTCTGCCGAAAGGGGGCACTATAATAGCAATTTTTGTGTAATTTTCTTGATTTTTGTTAGTTCTGTTATACACTGTCGGCTTATGAAGTGACAGGAACTTCCCATCCTGATAAACCGGCTATTCGTGAACAGCTGATATACAACAGAATAACGGAAAACTATTAATTTTAATAAATATCATGATGAAGATTAACTCGCTTTTACTCTGATTTATTGACTGAAGCAGAAATTTAAGATTAAAGTCAAAGTTTATATAGCAAAACAATATAAATTAACATCAATCATGATCAAAGTCACAAAGAACAAACTGTTTATTTATGTAGAATTGGCTAGCGTTAAATGTAGCCAAGGCATATCAACGCTGCCAATTTGCTTGTGCTTTTATTTATTTTCAGTCTTTCTTCCTCTTCATTTTGAATAGGCTACTAGATAGATGTGATATAGAATTGTGGTGACAGTTGTCTATGTTTCATAACAGGGTTCAAACTCTCCCCCCCCCCCCCCCCCCAAACAAACAATCGTTTTTTTTTCCAAGTCAACAATTAATGAAATTTTTTGAAACCAGTATCATGCTCCCCACCCCCCCCAAAAAAAGGTAATCTCAAAAGAAAGTTATACATTATCTATGTATAAAAAACGATATATTTGGAATACCCATTAACTTATCTTAGTTGGGAACTATGTTCAAACACAAGTACTTGCCCCAAAATCTGTTGAATCATATAAGCACAAACACACGTCTCAAAAACGAAACACTTTATACTAAAATTTTTATAAACCAAAGGCTTTGTCAGAAGAAATTTTCATTTAAGAATTAACAAAATCCTTAGTAAATGGGACAATGAGTTCTCACCAAGCAAACATTCTATAAAAAACCTACTCTATGCTTTCCAACTCTGCTACTTAACAATTTCAGAATTTTAAAGTTTGCATAGTTTTCATTACATTTTTGTGTTTGGTTGGTTGGTTGTATTTATGTCGGCCAATTATCTGCACGTGGGATATGGGCCCTAAGGGGGGGAGTGCCTTCCGTGGAGGTCTTTCTAAGGGAACCTAACCCGTATTAACGCTTGGAGAACCAAGGTTCGAAGAAAACCACGAAAACTCCGAACGATTAGGCCGACGGGCGCGATTGGGATCGAACCCAGCACCTCCCGTCTACCAGCTTCGAGAGCAGAACCTCTCGGCCACTGGTGGGGCCCTTTTTGTGTTTGGATAGATGCTTCTGTGGTCTTAGTTTTATTTCATTATGACATCACGATCACATCACATGTGAATAGCAGCAATTGCATGCATTTTCCAGTTGATTGTTTTTCCAGGTTTTGAAGTACATTTTGGACATTTCCTTGAGATTTTACAACTACATTTTTCCCCCTGAGGAATGTGGAACCTGTATAAGTATTATTTCTTCAGTTTTATCTAGAGGCTGAGTTAGAAATACAAACATATGTGTGCACATCATTAGCAGAAAATTTTAGACAAGTAAATAAAATAATCCTTCTATTTCCATTTTCATTTATGGTACAAAGTCAGAGCATTATTAGATAACCATAAATAACAGACCTTTAATTTCTTTTGTCAGTGTCAGATTATTTTAATCTATTGTAAAATTTCCATGAATATGAAACATATTAATGCATAATTAAGCATGCAGATGCACAAAATTTAGGAAATTGTTTCTGAAAAATTTTGGGGAAATACACTCATAAAGCAAAAAAAAAAAAAAAAAAAAAAAAAAAAAAACACCTAGGAAAATTTGAGGTACATGAATGAAAACTGTGATTTATTAAATATATAATAGCTGTAATTCTTTTTGCACATGAGCAATGTTTTACACATGCAACCATATGACTTTTCATTCAGTCGTTTGGTCAATTTCCTTTTGGTGTTGGGATTCCCCCCCCCCCTCCCCCCATGGGTGTAGTTGTTTTCACAAACAGTTTCTGATTTTATATCTATCATCTTTATAGTTATTTCTAGCTATATTTAAAATTGGTCATCTAATGGATATTTGGCCTCTATTCAGCATTCCCTTTAGTTGGATATTTGGTTGGTCAAATAGTATTGGACATTTAACCAAATAAATTCAGGATAAAAAATAACATTTTCTTCCAATGTTTTTCTCAAATGCAAACTTGCTACTTTCTGACACATTTATGCAGTCATTTTCATGCTTAAATGCACAGAATTCGCAGGTATTCATATTCATAGAAGTAAAAAAAAAAAAAATTCACTTTTTTTCCTTTAAAGGCTGGTTCTTTAAGAAAATAAAGCCAACATTGGATATTTAAGCTGATTTTAGCAATACTACTACTGGGAAACAATCGATTATAGATGTAATATATTTACTGACAAATTCTATTCTATTCCAAAACAGACAAAGAATGAAATTTGCAAACATTAATAGTCTGCAAATTTCATGCACATACAGTCGGACCTCTATTTAACGAAGTCGCTAAATCCTGAAAAAAAGTTTGTTAAATAGAGAGTCACCTTTTAAAATACTTTAAAGTACATAAAACATATTTTAAGTCCATAAACACTAAATATAACTTTAAAAAGTAATTAGTCACACTTTTTTTTATAAATTATATTTATTTGTTTTATTTATTTTACCCATCAAAAAGAAATCTGCAAGGGAAATAAGAATGAAACAAAACATTGTCTGGAAATATATTGTATTTTCAGTTAAAAAAAAAAATTACATTCAAATCACGATTTTTTATTATGGTTGATAAGCTGTTTGGAGGAATACCAAATTTTAAAGCAGTATTCTTTTTCTTCACGCCTTTATCCATTTCATCAAGAATAATTTTTTGCTTGTTTGATGCTCAAGCCCTTTTGCTTTGACATTTTTGAGCTACAAGAACCGAAATTACCAACACGATTGATCATGATCAACAATCTAGAAAACGGGAAACTATAGTTTAAGGACACAAGGCAGTTCCATTAAGGGTTAAAAGGGGATATTGAAAGTTTGCACTTCTTGGATGGAAAGCAAAGAATCACAGCGATTTTACTGCTCTCGGTGCGTTAGGTGCCATGATCATTGATCATCATAAAATGTGTTAAAAGAAAGAATAATTTAGAAATGTCCAGTAATATTTTAAGAAATAGGGGGAAAAAATTTAGATCCCAAGGAAAAGTTCGTTAAATAGAGAATGCACTTCGCTATTTGAAGGTTATTCAATTCCTACTATTAGCTCACACTCTCCCTATATTTATTTATTTATATATTTATCTTGTTCAAATTTTCAATCGTTCATAAAATACTCATTATTCATCCTATCAAGTTGAAATAAATTTTTTTAAACTTGTACTGGATGACAACTGATGTTAATACAGTTTTTTCAAATATAAATTAATTAATTAAATTTTAATTAATTAATTTTAGTTTTGCATGGGAAACAAAATGGCGGCCATTGGTTGTTGAAGATCAATTAAAGTACTTTCAATAAGGGGTTTCCATAGGGGGGACCCTGTTCTGTCGCCAAATACTGCCAAGTTTGTCGCCAACTTGGCAATATATCACCAAATTTGGTGGCCAAAATGAGTCGTCAAAGGTGACGCCAACTTGGCGATATCTCTAATATTTCGCCAAATTCCCATAGAGTTCCATTGTAAACCTACTTGTTTATAGAAAATCAACAAATTGAGATATTTTAATGCAACAAAAACTAATATTAGCTTAAGGGATTATATTAAATTTTTCTTTGATGACCTAAGTAGGAATTGACTTTAAAAACAATATTTTTATATTACTTGTTTTACGAAGAAATTTGCAAAATGTTCTTGATTCCAAGTAAAAGTTCGCAAAATAGAGGTTCATTAAATAGAGGTCCGACTGTATAAAAATATGGTACTTTACAGTGACCCCTTTGACTTACATTTATGTTTACATTAAGCCTGCAGTTACAATTTCACCAAAACCATCACCAAGCTTATATATGCATCATATACAGGGTGTTCTGAAATTCGACCAACAAATTAAGAGGAGTGATAAAAGGTATCAAGAGGATGAAAACTTACTATAGAACATGGGGTCGCAAACCACTTATTTAGTCACAAATATAGGGTGTTTAATCCTAACTTGACAGGTTGACGGTAATAATTTTAAGAAAAATAAAAATACAATGAAAATGTAACGATATGTACCTCATTTTGGTGTGCAGGGCCGTAGCTAGTGGGGTGCCAGGGGAGGCTCACACCCCCCCCCCCCCCTAAAACTTTTTGAGCTCCCTCTGAGAAAGATTCCAAAGTCACCAAATGAAACTCTGCTCAAAAATTGAACTTAGTTTTGGGGTCCTTTTGCAATTTTGCACAAATACTAAATTGTAGTATATGTATAAAAACTGCAGTTTTTGACATAATTTATTACTTATCAGCATTAGTTATATATACTAAAAATTATCATTCTGCAGTGTTTCCTATTACTAGCATAAAACAAAGTTATTGTAATGAGTTTGATAGTAAATATGATGCTTGCGTATTTGAGTCACTCTAGTTTAAATATATATATATATATATATATTTAGGATCCTTGATTTATAAATGATACTAATGAAAAATGCTAATAGACAGTTTATATGCAAATATTTTTACTAATCGAATGGACACAATAATAATTTCAAAATGCAAAATACATCTTTGATTTTGTTAGTGTTTTTATCCTATAAAAACACAACTTTAGAATCTTTAAGGGCAGGGAATATTCGGAGAAAATTAAAGGTTGCAACTCTTTTGAAACAGGTGAACTGTAAGCTTTTTATTTACTTGTTGACATCACTTATTATTTCACCAGTATAATTATACACTATATATACCAGTACACTGGAAATTTTCATTATGCAGTCTTTCCTTTTCTTAGCATAGTGCCTACAATGTGAATATGCACTAATTTATCTTTCTATATAATACTTTGATCATATATGTGTGCGTGTATGTGTCAGAGAAAAAATATGAGCCTCCCCTGCGTTTTCTTGAGCCCCCTCTATTATTCACTTCTAGCTACAGTCCTGTTGGTGTGAAATGTGATAACATCACAAAAAGTTCTGGAAAAACAGAATGCTCATGCAATCGATGAAGCTGTATGAACTGGTAATCACAGTCCAAAATGTGAAACTTTAAGTGCATACTGCTGGAGTGTATAATGGAAAATTCAATCACTTTAGCATGTCAATTAAAAGTTTCATTATAATATACTTCAGTTTTCTGAAAGTTATTGCCATCAACCCAAGTTGAGTTAGGGTAGAACACCCTGTGTTCCTGATTAAATACATGGTTTGCGACCCCATGGTCAATGATAAGTTTTCATCCTCTGGATGCCTTTTATCACCTCTCTTAATTTGTCAGTGAAATTTTGGAACACCCTGTATATGCCTTATATGTAATATTTATATCTTAGGGGCCATCCACAAATGATGTCATGCTTGGAGGGGAGGGGAGGGGGATTCGTAAAATTGTGACAAGGCGGTAAGAAGAAATGTGACATCACACATTTTTGTTAAAATTAAAGCATTAAAAATCAGCAGATTAAATTTTGAAGTTATTTTAAAATTAAACTATATTGTATTCATAAAGTAAGGATAAGATTTAAAGCCCAATATATTAAATTCCGTTTCAAATTCCAAAATACTACTGTTTTCAGTTGCTCTTTCATATTAATATTTTATTACTATTGTATATTAATTATGTTTTTTGTCGTAAACCTTAATCTTATTTCATACAAAATAAGTACACGAATCATTTTTATAGTTATGCTCACAAATGTCATTAAAACACATAGTTAAAATTTAAAAATAAAATTTTAAATATGATCTATAACGCAGTTCTTTGTTTCTGAACTGCAAGTATATGTTTATGTAATATAGTGTGACATGTGACACAAGGGGATGGGGAGGTAAGGTGAAGTATGACACTTTGTGACAAAGGGGGGAGGGAGATAAAAAATATTAAAAAAAATGTGACATCATTTATGGACCACCCCTTATGTGTCTCATAACTTGGTGATGCATTTTGGCCACTTACAAATTCATCATCAGTGATTGTAGTGTAGTGTTGTAACAAGAAAGTACCAAAAATATGTTTGTTAATGTGTCAGAAAGATACTCAATGTTCAGCATTATTCATTTTTTTTTTTTTTTTACAATTAACACAAAATATTGCAAAAATATATTTCAATATATTATTAAAAAATCTAACATTAACTCAATTTTAAATTTGATCTAAGTTTAGTTTGTTGAAGTTCCACATAAGTGAAAATAATGATGTTATATGAATACATTTATTTTTCTTACTGCATGTTTAAGCATCCTGTATTTAACCCTTCACTGCATGATTTTTTCTATTTGTATGAAAAAAATTATTTGAAATCTATGTATCATATTCAAAGGTGGAGTAGCACAGTTGAAGTTTATTCCAACAGAGCGAAATATGTCAGCCAGGTATCGGTCCGGATAGCCTAACAGGTAAGGCATTGGCACGGCACGCCAAGTATCCAGGTTCGATCCCTGGTCTGGACATTTTTCGCTCTGTTGGAATAAACTTCAACTGTGCTACTCCACCTTTGAATATGATTTAATCCAGTTGGAAAAAATATTCGTTCCCTTCATTATGACCTAATTACATGGTATACAGGAGTTTCTGTGTTAAAGTAGTTTCATCATGTAAATGCTATAGTTATAGCTCGGATGAATGAAATAGCGCTGCAGTTCGCAGCCAAGTCCAACTAATAAGAGTGAATTATGTCAGCCAGGTATCGGTCCGGATAGCCTAACAGGTAAGGCATTGGCACGGCACGCCAAGTATCCAGGTTCGATCCCTGGTCTGGACATTTTTCGCTCTGTTGGAATAAACTTCAACTGTGCTACTCCACCTTTGAATATGATTTAATCCAGTTGGAAAAAATATTCGTTCCCTTCATTATGATCTATATATCAGTCTAAGAATGGGAAAAGTAGTCAAAAAATTAAATTTCAAATTTTCAGCTAAAATTTGATATTTTATGGCGTGTACCCAATGTACACAATTAGGGTTTTAAAATATTGTATTGCTATATATATATTGCAACTAAATGAGCTTAAATTAATTTTATCTGGTTAACACTCTGCAACTATTATTATATTAATATTTTTAAGTATTCAGTAAAAATAATGAAAGTAAATTTTGTCTTAATAGCTTGATTGAAACTTTTTTTGTTTTCGAAGAACAAATTCTAATTTTTTGTCAAATGCAGCCATACCCTAAGGACAAAATAAGTGTTATTCCATTCTTTGGGCTGTTCTTAATCAGGGATATAGATCATATTGGCCAAATTCATGGCACATAATAAGAATTACAGAGTTTTTAGGAATGTGCCAGATGTGGTACATCGTGCCGTGAAGGATTAAACAAGCATTGTATGAAAGAAAAGATAAAAGTATTGCTGTAGGGTATAAATAAAAAATATTCTTTATAGCTGAATGGAAACAACTTGCTGTCTTGACTAGTGATTGGAAGTAGCATGCTACAAGTACCGAAACTACAGCAGTCACTTTTTTTTAAAACAATATTTTGTAGTGTAGTATGCTACATTTTGAACAATGTAGTGTAATTGTGCAATATGTAATTGTAATGTAGCTAGTAGATGATACAAAAAATCAGTAGTTTATAGCGAGCAGTGATGCTACTTCTGGAAAAACAAAAATGTGCCATTTTTCAAATCATGTGTTCATAATTTGCTTCTTTTGTGCAATATGCATTCTGCTCAACAATTTGCTAATCTCAGCTGCAGTGTAACGCATCAAGCAAGTCAGATTTTTTTCACTAGCTGGTAAAACCTAGACTCACATGTGATACTAACAAGGAAAGTCTCCATATGGGCATACTCAGAAAAATCTGAAAAAATTACAGAATGTTCTTCTCATATGGATATATATGTTTATAAAAAAAATTTTTGGTGGAACCCCGATACAGCGTCCGTAAAAAAATAACGAAATTTTCAATTATTTGGCGATTTATCACCGGTTGGCGATGAAAAAAAAAAATACGCTTTTATGTAGGAAAAAACTTTTTATGTTGAATTTATATATATAAGTTTAATTTAAATAACTTTAGTTTTGTCATTTTTAATTTGTTTTAACTATAGTTTTGTCATTTTTAGTTTGTTTTAACTACAGTTTCTCATATATATTTATATGAATTTATAATAAAATTTAAATATCATATTTTAAGATTTAAAGAAAAATTTAAATTGATTTAAATTATTTCAACTCAAAAATTAGGCAGATAGAACACTGCCGATTTGATTTTGTTGCTATGGAAACAACTTCGCCTTTGATATGGAAAATCTGATTATGGCAATCAAATGTCAACTGACTATAACTTAAAATAGATGCTTGCAACTTGCAAAGCATAGAAAATATTTTTACAATGATAAAATTAAATAACTAATAGCAACAAGCAACATATATATGTAATAAAAAAATATATATAATAACCTCTTTTATTAAGTTTAGATTCATTAAAAATCGTGCATTCTAAAAAACAATTAATAAACAATTTTCAGATGCATTAAAATCGTTTGCTTTTGGCGAGGAAAAATCCTGCTCGCCAAATCGCGTGTCACTTTCGTATTTTCGTGCCAAATATTCGAAAGTATATTATTTTTTTTACAGACTTTCTACTGAAATTCCGCCGTTAAATTTGACTGATCCCTTATTACATACATGAGTAATTTCACTAGCATTTTTTTCAACATATTCTGAGTGTGCCCTGAATGGAGACCTTTCTTGTAAGTATAACATGTGATGGTAAGTATCCTGTGTGGGTCAAGGTAAAACCAAGTGATGACCTACCAAAAAAAATAATTAATTTTCTTGCTGGTAACACTTATCTACTAATACATTATTATGTTTTCATGTTCTAATGCTGGGTTCCTTCATTTGAAAATGCTTTATTTACCGATTTATTCATTGTTTGCATTTAAAGTTTTTTTTAAAAAAATATAATTCTGTAGATACTTTGCCATGCTGCAGGTCGAGAGTTAAACTCCTGGCTGTGAAAGGTTCACTTAACCTTTCATCACTTTGGGATCGATAAAATGAGTGCCAAACTAGCTTGGGAAATAAGCACTGAGGGTCCCACGTTAGATTGATCGACCACCTGGCCGGGACATGCAGTATAGCACCTCGGGGCCCAGGGTCAAGAAAACAGGGATGGGCACAGTCAGCCCTGATCCTTCATGGATCATATTGCTACAGATTTAGTTTTATATTAAAAAGACACTACAAGATATTTAAACAGGAATAATTTAAATAACATAAATAAAGAATTATTTTTTCCTGAGAAATTATAAATTTACTGTAGCCAATAAAAAACCTTATTTTCTGCATATGTAGTACTTACTAGCACAGCCACCAGTCTTTGGCAATGTCTGGGTAAAATAAATAAAAATGTCATAACATGGCAATAACAATAACAGAGCTCTCTTCAATCGTTTTCTTTGGTATGTATAACAAAAAAATACATGATTTCCCTACATATATGAGAAATTTTTAAAAAATTTGAATTCTTTTATGACCAAAGACAAAAATTTGTGGCAACAATTGCAGTTTAGCTATCAAAGAATAAATTTTGAAAGAATACAAAATGGAGTTGATGCAAGAACATTATTGAGCTATGATTTTAAAGTGGGCTAAATCAAGAAGAATGCCTATAACACCTACAATTATCACATAAAAATGAAGTTCTATCTCATTCCCCTGTATTCAGATGGTTTACAGAATTTAGAAGGTCAAAATTCTCTCCTGGAAGAAGAACATACAGGAAAACCTTTGTCAGCAGTAGATCCAGAAAATACATCGGCTGTATGAAAAACGTTAATTGGTGATGAGATGTACATACCATTATTTGAGCATCCAACAATCATGTCAAGAAAGTCAAGTACAGGTCTTTGACGATGAACCCAAACCATCAATGGTGAAAAGACAACAAGCAATAAAAAAAGTAATGTATGTCATACCCTTCAGAAGTATAGGGCTGATGAAAGCCATAAAGCTAGAGGGACAGAAGATGGTTGCAGTTAACTGGTACACCGATAAGTGTCTTCCAGGCAATCTTCAAGAGATAAATGTTAGAGGATATGCTTCACTATGACAATGTACCTTCTCATTCAGCAAGGATTACAATCAAATTTCTTGAACAAAAATAAACATCATCATCAAAGTGATAAAATATCCATCTTAATCTTCTGATCTTGCTATGTGTGATTTTTGGCTATTTTTTTAATAAAATAAATAAATAATACATGAGAGCATAGTTTTTATTAGGGATGCACCGAATATTCAGTATTCGACCATATTACTGAATATTCAGTCAGGCCGAATATCAAACTACACTCATGTCCAAAATTAAGGTCACAAATATAAAATCTGTGAAAACTGATGAACTATTCAGTGTGTTTCCACAAAATTTAGCACAGAGATATATTACAATGGGAGAAAGAATATAGCAACATAACAATATGGAAAATATTTTAACTGTGAATTAATATACAGGGTATATGAAAAAGTATTAAATCATGAATCAGAGATAAAGCATTTATCTCATGAAAAGCCTGTCTAATATGGGGTGTGACCACCCTGTACTGCTATACAAACCTCATAACGAGCTCTCATACTGTTTATGAGGCTGCCAATAAATATTTGTGGCAACAAAGCCCATTCTTCCAAAAGCGTGGCTTTTAACTCCTGGCGGGTCCTGAGAGGGGGGGGGGGGGTTAGGCTGTTCTTGGACCATCCCAAACATGTTCAATATGATGGAGACCCGGAGACATTGAGTGCCAATACATATGGCGAATTTCCTCTTCTTCAAGAAAATCATCAACAATGTGAGCTCATTGTGGCTTCTCATTATCGTCCATAAACATGAAATTCGGACCTACAGCACCCCGGAACAATCTCACATAGGCTTCAGGTACCTTATCCCAATGGCGATGTGCGTTGACAGTGCCCGCATTGAAGACGTGCAGCGGAGTATGACTGCCCAACATTATGCCACCCCAGATAAGGATTCCTTTGCCACCAAATCTGTCGATTTCTCTTACGTAGGAGGGATAATAACGAGCTCCACGTTCTCCCAAAATGAAGATTCGACGAGAATTACTCTGCGTGGTAAATCTCGACTCATCACTGAAAAGAACACGCCCAATTCTTGTTGCGTCCAAGACTGATGTCTTCGGCTCCACAACAACTGAGATCTCCTCTTGGATGCAGTGAAAGGGACACACACAACTGGACGCCGGGCGTTAGGGATGATGTCCTTGAAGCCTATGTGAGGTTGTTCCGGGTTCTTTAGGCCCGGACTTCATGTATATACACGACAATGCGAAGCCACATTGTTGATGATCTTCTTGAAAAAAAGGATATTCGCCGTATGAATTGGCTCTCGATGTCTCCGGACCTCAATCATATTGAACATATTTGGGATGGTCTAGGAATAGCCATTGCACAACGTAACCACCCTCCCAGGATCCGCCAGGAGTTAAAAGCCGTGCTTTTGGAAGAATGGGCTTTGTTGCCACAAACATTTATTGACACCCTCATAAACAGTAAGAGAGCTCGTTGTGAGGCTTGTATAGCAGTGCACAGTGGTCACACTCCATATTAGACAGACTTTTCCCACTATAAATGCTTTATCTCTGATTCATGATTTAACACTTTTTCATATACCCTGTATCTTAATTCAGAATTAAAATCTTTTCCTTATTGTTATGTTGCAGTATTCTTTCTCCCATTATAATATAGCTCTGCGCCAAATTTCGTGGCAACACAGTTCATCTGTTTTCACAGATTTTATGTTTGTGACCTTAATTTTGGACATGAGTGTATTCGGTCTGCTGAATATTCGGCTTGGCCAAATATCAAACTATTCAGTCTGCTGAATATCAAACTATTAGGCCTGCCAAATATTCGGTTTGGCTGAATATCAAAATATTCTGCCAAACTGAATACTTAAAACACCTTTTAAAACATATTTTTAAAAGCCTTACACAACTTCTACTTTTAACTGTCAACTTATGAAGATATTCAGAATAATTTGAAACAGAATAATATTTAAATAAAAAAGAATGTTTTTACATAATTTATTTGCTATTTGTAAAGTATTACTTAAGGAAATTAATCATTAATGAGGATTTTCATAGGAAATAATGTACAAATGCAAGTTCCTGAACATTGTCTAGTAAATAATCTGTTTCTTGCTTTTTCACGAAAAAGGGTGTTTCTAAACAAAATAGAAAAACTTTCTGTGTTGATAATAGATATCAAGACAGACAATTTTTGTCCAATATTTTATATCACTCTAGGTCAAACTTTGATTTTTGTTTGTTACTTTAACAATGAAGATATAACTATATTTTCAACAGATTTGCTTTGATTTCTGTGAAACATGATATCATGATGAGAAGTGCTGGAAACTGCCACCATTCATATCTAAACAACTATGAGCTAGACATTCCTTTATTTAGAATGCAGTTTTATATAAAATTGTTTTAAAATTTAACATTTTAATACCTTTAAACTGCAAAATATAAAAGTATTTGGCTAGCCGAATAGTTATTATTCAGCTGGTCGAATATTCGGTCTAACAGTTACTATTCGGCTAGCCGAATATTCGGGATTCAGTTCGACTATAGGCTGAATATTTGGTATTCGGTCATAATCACTATTCGGTGTATCCCCAGTTTTCATTCTAAAGTTGAGATTTATTAGGCTATTGGAAAGTTTGGCTACAAAAGTGCATTGATCTTGGAGGTAACTACTATGAACACTCTTAAGAGTTGGCAAGTTTTTTTTGTACCATTTAGCCGAATCTCAAAAATTTCAGCATGACGCTTATATGCACTTTCTCAGTCAAATTACATTTTTTAAATTAAATTAAAAATAAAATTTAATTTTAACAAATTTAAATAATTGTTTAAACTATTTATCAGTGAATACATTTAAAGTAAACATAAAAATATTTATTCCAAATATGAAAGAATTTTACAAATAATTAGAATACAGGTGAATATAAAATAGATATGATTTAAATAAATGTTTTTTATACTAATATTTTTAATGTGTTTAGCTACATGATTATTTTCATCATTCCAAGGAAGGGGTCATCTACAAATCTATTTTCAAAACAGGATAATTTGGTCAGCATAGTGGGACAGCAAAAGGCGGGTTAACTTTGTTATGACATTACATCTAAAATATTGAAATAATTAGATAGGCATTGTTTGAAAGCAGCATAAATCAAATGCATAAAAAAATGTGTATTTTTCCTAAGGAAATATTATGTATAGTTTTCTTTTGAATTACGACAGCTTGAAGTAAAAGCATACAAGATCTTAGTGGTTTTGTTTTAATTTCAGTAGATAATAAATAGCATGTAAAAAAATTTACAACAGAAGAGGAGGTATCACAGAAGTGTGTGATTATCTGTGACATAGGGAGAAGGTGCGGTAAAAAAAACATGAAAGTTGTGTCACGTAATTAATGGATAACCCCTTAGTACTCTCAATTATATACTAGAGATGCAACGATTATTCGGCTACAAACGAATAATCGGCCCATTCGGCCGAATATAAAGCTCGTTATTCGGGCTTGGCCGAAGAATAATGTGAGAAATGCGTTTATATTTAAACAGTAAAACTTTTTAATTTGACAATTTATTTTTATTATGTATAATGAAAATTTTATTTGAAATTAACTAACACTTTTTTCCCCTTAACTTTCATACCCTGAATGGGTTTTATCTATTCATTTTTATATAAGACAGTAATTTATCAATCATGTTAAAATTTTTATGTTGTATCAATAAGCACAAGAAATATCTGTAATAAGCTAACGTAATCTATTAAATTTAAAGCTAATCTATTAAAAATTTTCCGAATAGAGCAAAACAAGCAAATTTTAATTTTTTAAAGCCTAATGGGAAATTTAATATTTATAGCTTGTTACATAAAAAAATCTTTCTTTCAATATTATCTTTAATTAGACCTATAAAGAACATAAATATTTAAGTTGTATATGCTGAAATAATTAAGATTTTCTTTTTTGAATAAAATGCACTTAAAAGTTAAATATAATTTAAGTAATTTTTTAAGTGTGTTACTAATTCTTATTAAATAATAAAAGAAATGCAAGTACTACATTTTTTTGATTAGTATGTATGTTTTGCATCACTATTTAATTTAGATTTACTTTCATCTGAAACTTGAAATTTATGCTGTCTAGTACTTTTAAAATTTTGTGATTATTTTAAAATGCAACAGCAACAACATACATAATATCTATTAATTTGTCACAACACAGTTACCTAACATACTACATAGTCAATATTTTTAAAATTTATTTTCCTTGCAGATATTTCCTTCATCTAAATCGGAAAACATTCACTATGCATTTCTTAACAGTGCTTGCTGCCTGCTGATATAGCCCCCCCCCCCCCCCCCCCCCCCGCCAAAAAAAAAAAAAAGCATTTTTTGTTAATTGTGAGCTTTATAAAGTCTACACTTGTTTCTTTCCACCACTTTAGAGGATATTCCTTTCTATCAGTGATTTTTCTTAAGATATTAAGATATTTTATTTTCTTTCATCTTGAAGCTTGAAATTTATGTTTTCTAGTACTTTTAACAATTTGTGATTATTTTAAAATGTAACAATATACATTAATATCAACTAAAATATGTAGCAATATACATTAATATCTACTAAAATATGTAGCAATATACATTAATATCTACTAAAATATAACTAGACAGTAACTGATGAGGGACTTTTGCTTAGTTTTTTTTTTTTTTTTGGTGGTGGTGGTGGAGGTGGAGATTATATTTCTGATGCAATTTTAGGCCGAACATAGCCAAATATTTTTTCAGAATAAAATAATGCTTTAAAAAATTAAATTTGCACATAAATAACTTTTTGAAAAGAAAATAATAGACTTTAATTGTGAAATATATAAGAGTACACATATAGTGCATACTGTATTCTGTTTTTAGACAAAAATGAGTTCATTATTCGGCGGATGAATAAGCCGAATATTTGGTCATAACTAGGCCGAATAATTGGTATTTGGCCAAACCATTATTCGTTGCATCACTATTATATACCTCACATAAAACTTTTGAATGACTCATTATTATGAGATCAGTGTTAGAATTGATAAAAAAAAGTCACTGGTCCCAAGGACCAATAAGCATGAGAATTTATTGGTCTGCACTGTCCACATGCATCATCACTCCACTACATAAAATTCTATTAAGTCCCTTTAACCCTTTGAGTGACCCCCTCTCCCCCTTAGAATATAAACCAAACTTACTTAGCAATTATCCAAAATTTTCAGCATAATAAAATATAAAATTATAGTTTGCTAAAAATTAAATGATAAACAGTACATAAAGAAAAACGATGAAATTATTAATTAGATATTTTATTTCCGATTATTTATTTTAACTGACTGTAAGGATTAATACAATTTTTTTTTCTTCTCCAGACTGAAGCCAGAGTGTTACTGGTGGAATTGAATCAATTTTTTCAATCTCTGGTGTGTGGAGACAAACTGGCATCAAACCAGATACAGTTTCATTGTTTAACTGGTTTCTCCCATCATTTTTAATTTCCTCTAATTTCTGAAACCCTTTTTCTGCTTTAACGGATGTAGAAGGAATGGAATGGAATACATCAATTGCAGCCAAAAGGTTTTTGTTTCCAATATCGAATTCAGAATTTAAAGTTTCCCATATCTGTTTGATATTTATTATTATTTTTTTAATAAAAAAAAAAATTGTGTGATTTGCGATCGATTACAGTTTTCTCAGGACCAGGAAAATTAATGTAACTTGTCAAAGAGGAAAAAGAAGTTACTGGTCCTGCGGACCACTAAATTTTTAAAATTAGTGGTCAGTTTGAAATTCCTGTGGTCTTGGACCAGTGGATCACAAAGAATTTCAAACGCTGTAATATCAGCATATGAGAAAATTCTGTTTCAAAATTATTTTACATTGTAAAATCTTTAATACCATATATAGAGTCATACCATACCAAATCAACCAAAAAATTTCAATATTCAACCTGACATTTCAGATTTTAATGAAACTGTCAAGGATCATTCTCCCTAATAGTATAAATGAGAACATCTTTTTATACATGTTTTATCAGTAGACATTAGATAGCATGTAAAAAAATAATAAATGCAATGTTGTTTTAATGAATATTAACTTTAAATAATAGTTGCAAAAATGTAATGCTACAACAGAAGAGGAGGTATCACAGAAGCATGTGATTATCTGTGACATAGGAAAAGGGTGGGGTAAAAAAACAAAAACAAAAACATGAACATTATGTGACATAATTAATGGACGACACTTCAGTACTTTCAATTGCATACCCTACATACAGTCTTGTAGTTTACAAAAACCAGAGGGTATGCGCTAGAGTTATGAACGTTTATAGCAAGAGTATACGCTATAGCTTTATTTGAGAAACAGAGGATATACGGAGCTTCTTAAGAAAATCCAGATGGTATACAGCGTATACCCTCCACTACATCCCTGCTAGGGTTACCAGATTGTACATTTTCCCTGTAAGTTGTACATTTTTTAGGCCTATTGTGTGGTGTATGTTTAGATTTATCCCATACGATGATTTCTTACGTTTTTCTATCACATCTTACTTTTGATAAGATTCAATTTTTTTTCAGTTTGCTTCAAAATTTCACCTTTTGCCTAAAAAAAGCTATACACATGCACATCAAATGTTTAAAAGCGGCTTTTTTTCTGGTGAGAATGACAAAAATCTTGGGAGGGTTGTGTAATACACTATATGGCCAAAGGTGACCAGTCACTTGTGATTTTAGACATTTTGCTAAATATCTAGAAAAATACATGAGGAATTAATCTGAAACTGCAGGTGTGTAAACAGTATGGTATAGGTCATATATTTCTGCGAAGACTTTTTTCCCGAAACCCCATTGGAGACCGTCAACAAATTGAAAAAAACGAATATCTTTTGGATAACCATGTAAAAACTAATGCAGCAAAAGCATTCTAACTCGAGATTATTAATAAGTGGCTTTTTGTAATATACTGTGTTCTTTTTTATGAGGATAGCATGTATACTCAGAGAGAAATTAAGGTTTTTATAAAAACAGTCCCAAATTTCGCCAAGTTTTTTGCTTATAATTTGCAGTTTGTAATATAAAAAAAGTTCTTTTCAGAAAATATGACAAACAACATTGCACACAATACTCTGCAATCAGAATTCAAAAATAATAAAAATTGGATGAAAAATGAGCAGGTTTACTAAAAAATATTTCACTGCGCATGCACGAATGCAATCAAAATATAATATGCATAATGTATTAGCTAAGTATATAGAGCAACTTTTGTGAAAGTCTCAAAATCATAGCTTGAAAATTCTGGTCAATAGAATAAGCTCGAAATCCGTTGTTCCCAAAAAGAAGCAAAAAGATGAGGGGTTGTATAAAATATCTCTTTATTAGTGCCAAGATAGTGTACACAATATTGCACGTACTACTATATGTGGATACAATCCCTCCTCTTTTTGCTTCCTTTTGGGAACAACAGATTTCGAGCTTATTCTATCGATAATTTTCAGAATTTTCAATCTATGATTTTGAGACTTTCACAAAAATTGCTCTATATACTTAGCTAATACATTATGCACATTATATTTTTATTGCATTTGCACATGCACAGTGAAACATATTTTAATAAACCTGCTCATTCTTCATCCAATTTTTATTATTTTTTAATTCTGATTGCAGAGTATTGTGTACAATGTTGTTTGTCATATTTTCTGAAAAGAACTTTTTTTTTATATTAAGTACTCTGCAAATCATAAGCAAAAAACTTGGAAAAATTTGGGACTGTTTTTATAAAAACCTTAATTTCTCTCTGAGTATACATGCTATCCTCATAAAAATGAACACAGTATATTACAATAAGCCACTTATTAATAATCTCGAGTTTGAATGCTTTTGCTACATTAGTTTTTACAGGTTATCCAAAAGACATTCGTTATTTTTCAACTTGTGGATGGTCCCCTATGGGGTTTCGGGAAAAAAATCTTCACGGAAATATATGACCTATACTATACTGTTTTCACACCTGCAGTTTCAGGTTAATTCCTCATGTATTTTTCTAGATATTTAACAAAACACCTAAAATCGCAAGTGACCAGTCACCTTTGGCCATATAGTGTATTAACCGTGCATTCATACACTCTTGGCAGCATTAAGATCTTCTGAACTTGACATTATTGTAGACTATAAGTATC
This sequence comes from Maratus speciosus, assembly GCA_963932465.1. Lineage (NCBI taxonomy): Eukaryota > Metazoa > Arthropoda > Arachnida > Araneae > Salticidae > Maratus > Maratus speciosus. The sequence continues at coordinate 338,199,242 of OZ010797.1, read as the reverse complement.
TACATTATAAAATTGTTAATTTAGTATAATTTGTATTTTACGTGTTAATACTTTGTTTGATTTATTATCTCCTTTTATATTTAAATACAAACATTTATTTTTGTAGAGTTCTATTGTTAAAATTTTCATTATCATCATTGAATTGTAAGATGTTTTGATTTATTTTTGTTCTTACAATTTAATTAATTTTTTATTCATAATGGGACATATGACTGCAAAATTAGTTAAACAATGTTAATAGAATAACTTAATATAAATGCAGTTGGAAAATATTGATTAACCACTTCACCGGCGACAGGTATGAAAAAAAAGTGCTTTTATCCTCGACTTATCTCGGGGCAGCCGGTGAAGTGGTTAAATCTACTAATTAATAATATCTTTTTAAACAAATTCGTTACCGAAAATTTTACTGGCATATTCAACATAGTTTAGTATGGTATAAAAAAGGACGACAGCACGATAAAACTAATCAAAATCTTCTGTTTTTTTCTGAGACAAATCTGGCAGCACTAACCCCTACATTTCTGATTAATATGAGATAATATCGGCATATAAGAAAAATGAATTCTACTTCAAGATTATTTTATATTATAAAATGTTTAATACCAGAGCCTCATTAACTTTATGTTGGACCCGGGACACACAGGCCATGTTAAGGCTCCTTTTTTCAAACAAATTCCTGCATTATAATTTAGACAAACAGCTTTTCATGCAGTTTACAATTTAAACCAGAACTTTAAGAGAAAACTTTATATTATAGACACATGTAAAATAAAATTGCAAAAAAAAAATATAGGAAGGTAAAATCTTCTGCACTATGTGGTCTTTAGAGTGAGTAAAACGCTAAACCTATAAGACTGAATAAAACATGTTAGATGTAATATCCATTTTTCTTGGAATTCTGAAGTTTACAATACAGTTCGTTGTCTTTGGTGAAAAATATGGAGACAGTTTAGTTTATATGAATGGCAAAAATACATTTTTTTCTATAAACTATAAATGGAAATTTTTATTAATTTTTCATTTCAGAGAGCGAACAGTATATTTTGGGGCTCCTTGAAAATGTGGGCCCGGGACACATGCCTCATGTGTTCCTGCGATAATCGGACTCTGTTTAATATGAGTCACTTCATTGCAAATCAACCAAAAAATTTCTATATTCAACCTGACCATTTTAGATTTTAATGAAATTTCCAGGGATCATTCTACATGATGATATAAATGAGAATATCTTTTTATAATTTCTTTTAATTTCATTAAATTTTCATACAATTAATTATTTAAATTTCGAAAAATCATCATTTTTTGGCTTGCATAAATGTTTTTCATTTTGATTTTCTCAAGTTCTATCAGGCATAGAGAGTTGTTTTTCCACTCATTTTAAAGAAAATTTAACGAGGTTTAATTTGATTGCAAGTTGACAATGTTTGGTTAAAAAAAAAAAAAAAAAAAAAAAATTAACTTTTTTTTTTTTTAAGAAAAAAATTGAAATTTTGAAAAAAAAAAAAAAAGTATATTTTTTATAATATTATAAGACTAAAATTTTGAAGTTTCTTGAGTGGGATTTCAATGGGATGAAGAGTTATTAAATAAAAGATGAAGATTACCATATAAATAATAATCTTAACTCTCACTTACTTTGTTATTATTTATATTTGTATGGTAATCTTCAGCTTTTATTTCATAATTGCTGATCCCATTGAGGTCCTACTCTAAAAATTTCAAGACTTTAAGCTTATAATATTACAAAAAACCTACTTAAAAAAAAAAAAAAAAACACTATCTAAAGAATGTTTAAATTAATATACATATATATATATATATTAACCAAACATAGGCAATTTACCTATCAAATTCAACCTGACGATATTTTTAAAATGAGTGGTCAAATAACTCTATACGCCTGATAGAACTGGGAGGACTTACAAATTGGAAACATTTATGCAAGCTATAAAAAATGATGATTCTTCGGAACAACAACAAAAAAATATATAAATATATATGAAAATCTAATGACATAAAATAATTATAAAAATATATTCTTATTTGTATCATCAGGGAGAATGATTTCTGTGTGTTTCATTAAAATCTGAAATGGTCAGGTCAAATCACTGGTTGATTCGGCATAGAATAAACCCACACAAATAATATTTCATACAGAAATTTTCTTGCATATACAGTAGAGCCCTGCTAATCCGAACTAATTGGGACCGGTGCTAGTTCGGATTACATGAAATCCGATAAAAATAGAAAAGAAAAAGATGCGTGCTAAAAAAAATGTAAATTATAAGTACTCAGTAGTACAGTAAACATCCTCTAATCTGGCATTCTAAGGTTTGGCATGCTGGATGATCCGGCAAGACTTTCGGAAAAAAAATATTATTCTTTGTTTAATCACTCCTGATGTTTATAATAATCCAATGGAACTTCAGTATGAGGAATTACGTAATAACCCATTACAAACGGTTCAAAATCGTGAATCAATAAATAGCTCAGTCACCACGTCGATGAGGAGGGAAGAAAAAACATTTCTGTAGATAATTTGCGAAATCAAACTGTCGAAAGGAAAATAAGTTTTTATCCTTTGAATTAAATACTTATTGCATTTTAGAAAAAAATTTTACAGTGACTGGCAAACAAACTGATATTCGATATATTTTTTAAATGGCTTCTACGAGTAATATTCGTGTACATATGTTGTAATTTTACATCATAAAATATATATATATATATTTATTCAAGCTGTCTAAGGAATAAAAAAAAACATGCTTTACTGCCATTTTTTGTTTAAATTTATCTTCGACACATTTTTCCTGACATTCATCCTGTAATCCGGCATGCTTCAAGTTGAAATTTTCTAAAATAAAATCGGTTCGGTTCGGATTAGCAGGGTTCTACTATACATTCTTCATATTTTTTGAACATACTAAAAGATTTTCTTTAATGTGTTATCTAATGAAAAGTATTTTTTCATGTATTGACAAATGATGATAAGAAATCCCTTAAAAGTAAATCATCTCTCAAAGTGTCTGAATTTAATAGTGGTGTGGCACATTAAACAGGTTTTCTGAATTATAGCTAGGCCAAAAAAAAAAAAAAAAAAAAAAAGAAGCTGGTTGGCTTTTATCTTTAAAAGAAGGTGATTTACAGGCAATTCACAATAAATTTGCATTTTATTTTTGATGTACTCATAAATTTCTTTCTATGGCAAACTCTTTCTACTAAAAAAAATTACAAGCTTATATTAAAAACTAGCAGACTTACTGGTGTTATCTATGTCTGGCTCAAAGAAGCCCTGGAAAAAGAAAAACGCCCCGAGACAGGTCTGTAAGCTACTCATGGCTAGGGCTCGCAAAAATCTCTGAAATTTTTTTATTGTGCTCTATAAATTGTCAAAACAACAATGACTATAATGACAATCTTCCATTAATACACAAAATTAAATAACTTATTTTGCTAAGACACAGAATCATATAATAACTTTTTGAAAATATCTTTTAAAAAAACCCCTAACATGAAAATATCGATTGTGCCAAAATGTATTTTATTAAAACATCCGGTCATTAAAAACATGAAATAAAAAAAAGAAATATAATCAAAACAATGAGCACTTAATTTCTTTGCCCCCCACTTCCAAGAAAATTAATAAATCCAGCATATTATTGTCCTAAAATAAAATATTTAAAGAGACATAATAACAAAAAAAAAAAAAAAAAAAAGGTAAAGGGCAGGTGGTACTTTTCGGTTAGCCAGGCGCCAGTGTTATATATACATGTATGTATATATACATATATATATATGTGTGTATATATACAATATGCGTATTTGTGATTTCAAATTTATTATAATGTATATTTACATATATGTAGTATATAAATATGTATATATAACACTGGCGTCCGGCTAACCAAAAAGTACTGGCCAGGTTAAATTAACTAACATAATCAGCGTGTATTATTCCAATTTAGTTGAGTTTTATGAAACCCTGTCAACAAATCAGTAGCAGGTAGGAATATTATTCTAATATTTAATGTTTTCCTTATGGAGAAATAAATAACGCTATTTATTAAATTCTAACTCAATAAAATAAATTTAAAATTGGTTAAAAACTCATAAAAAATGTGTAGTTTAAAATTAAAACACTTCAATGTATATTACGAAAACATATATATATGTTATTAATTGAAGTTATGAAAAAAATAATGTTATTTTTTTATAAACCAAAAACATTGAAAGGTGTCCATTACTGGCACATCTACCCTATGTAAATATTATTCTAATATTATTGTTTTCATTATGGAGAAATAAATAATGCTACTTATTAAATTCTAACTCAATAAAATAAATTTAAAATTGGTTAAAAATTCGGTACAGATGTCATATTCGCCCCATATTGGCGCGATTTTTTTCGGTTGCCAATTTGGCGAAAACATCAACAGCATAAACAACATAATCCGGGTTACCACATCAAACAAAATAACGACACTTTGACGCAAGTTAAGTACCTGTTGCCTATATGATATTGGCGACAGAAAAAAATCGCGCCAATATGGGGCGAATATGACATCTGTTCCAAAAATTCTTTAAAAATGTGTAGTTTAAATTTAAAACACTTCAATGTATAAAAGCCAGTTAAAACCAATAAACGCCAATGGTCTGGATTTTCTAAATTTTAGCCAGCTTTCTTGCAACCCTGGCATTAGAGCATATCCAAGCTACAAAAAGAAGAAAGATTAAGTAATTTTTGATAAAGGTATATAAAATTTTAATAAAATGTATATTATTGTACATCAATATGTATGACAGGATCTTTCTTTTGTTGAAAATCTAATTTAAGTGAAACAATCTATGGAATGCGATTCAATAAATGATAAATAAGAATATGTTGATTTCTGTAAATTAAATGATGCATTTTAGACGCAGGTATAAAATATACAAAAAAAAATTAAATTAAACTGTCAGTTCATTTTCAGAATCCGTCCGTTGTTCCATAGGTTCTCCTACAAGAACTGGTTCTGAAACCGGAGGAATTTGTTGTGAAGATGCAGCATTATCCACTCGTAAACGAAGACGAGCTATCCGCTCTTCTTTCATGGCAGCATAATGATGATACATAACTTTCACTCCACTGACAATTGACAACTGCATTCTTAAATTGTAACGCACGGCGTAACCTTTATTTTTCTCAGCTCTGCGAAATAATTTTCGTAAGTAAGAAATTTGATTATCAAGATGAGCAATTTGACGGCACGCACAATCTAATTTACTTTTGGCTTCGTCTAAAGCAGACTTTATTTGGTCCAGAGTCATAGCATCTAAATCTAAAGATTGATCCATGTTTGAATGAATTGAAAAGCTATTAAGGTGAAACCATAACTCAATAACGTAAACAAAAGCAACTACGCGAAAAGTGCATTTGTTTACATCATCTGCTGGCAAACTAATAAAAATGTTATTGAGCTGAAGTCAATAGGGCGCCATTCAAAACGATTTGGGTTCTTCTCATGGAGGAAAGAGATAGATGGAGATGCATCCATAGATTAATGTACAAGATGAGGCGCTTACGACAAAATCTGTAATGGCAACAGTACTAGCGTCACTACCGACAAGGGGGAAGATTTAACAAGCCTCCGAAATTTACCTATGTTGAAGAAATATGTTTACGCTCTATGTTTTGAATATCTCAGTGTTACCAGATTGTTGAAAGTCAATTTCCCCAAATCAATGCTTTTTTCCGAAAAGTAAATAAGGAAAGGGCAGCTGACGTCACTGTTGGTCAGCAAGAAAAACCTGTTCATTCATTATGACTCCTACTATAAGGAAAGGGCATGTTTACAAACAAACACTTCCGTCAATCAATCTACCAACTACATTTTTGTCATAACGATCATTGCAGGAATAGTCTTGGCCAATCATATCAGAGACCTGTTAAACGTAGACCAATCAGATTTCCCTAGCTCCTGCGTACAGGTAGGAGTCATAATGAATGAACAGGTTTTTCTTGCATACCAACAGTTAAGGCTCCTATAATACGGGCTGACTCACGCCGCCATTTAATTGCCAGTAGGAGAAGAACGATTGGCCACGCCGCGTGGGCAACAATCGTTCATTGGTCAAAGTGGGAAACAAAATGCTTGACGATTCAGACTGTATTATAGGAGCCCTACCAACAGTAATTCAACCAACAGTGACGTCAGCTGCCCTTTCCTTATACACATGAACTTCGGGAATTTGATTGGTCTTTAACAGATCTATTATATGATTGGCCTACGTTGCCAAGTTGATTTCCTGCAATGATCGCTATGATAAAAATGTAGTGGTAGATTGGTCGTGACCATAGAATTACAAATAACGAGAAGGGAGACAAAAAACTGGATTAGCTCTGAAGCGCGCAGGGGCTGACGGGATTTAACGAAGACGAACTGCTTGCAACCCCCCACTAAAGCTGTTGCAACGCTTCTAACGCTTCACCTTACTACCCAGTGGATTTTTTTACTGTCACCCCTTTTGCCGCAAGTGCTCATGGGGATTAACGAAAGAGAAATTATCCGGTGGCCATAGACTTCTCATATAACTGGACTCAGAAATAGCAACCCTTTCTTGACGCCGGGATCACTACCCACCGTCACGTGATGGTGGGCAGAGAAAACGCGCCAAACCGGTTTTTCTCCTCTGTTTCCCGCTGAAACTTTCTTGCGTCGGGCGTTTCTCTCGCATAAATCAAATCCGACAGTTGCCAATAAGGTGATCACCGCCAAAAAAGACAACCTTTTGGCGATGAAAGCGTAAACATGTGTGCCTCAAGTTCTGACCGAAATAACAATGGGATTCGGCCTCTACTTCTTATCTTTACTCTGAGCCGGTGGCAAACAGCAGGGAAGATGCAATGCAAAGATATGCTTGCCTTCCTTCTCGTTCTTTGTAATTCTATGGTCGTGACCTTCGAAAATACCGGCCTGGGAACTGGTTTCAGCTTTGTGGCATACGTCACTGAAGAGAGATCCACGTTTTTAAGGGGATCTCTTTCTCTTTCTCCCTCGCACGCGTGGCTTTAGTCCGACATTCACTCACATGTTGGAGCAAGAAAAGCACGTTCTTTTTTGTGATTTTGAGTTATTTTTCTTAATAAATATTATCAAAAGTACACATCTTGTATGGTACTTCAATGCCATTCTAAATTACAAGAATGGACGGAAACACAAGGTGTATTGTTTTCTCTCTGACAAAGAACATAACCAAAAATGAATATACATAATTCACCTCAAGAATTATAAACCCACAACATACCTACAAGGTAAGAAAACATATTGTTACTTATTTTTCAAAGTATTATATATATTAAAGATTTTCATTTATTAGTTTTTATTACAATACTTCATTAAAAAATAAATATGAAAATGTTTTGTTTTAGTATAGTAAACTTAAAAAAAAAAATCCCTATTTGCACAGAATGTGTAAAGTCTGAAAAATAATATATGTATAATTATGTGTGTGAATTATAGAATTATATTAATTGTAGTACAATATTCTGTAGAAAATGTAGTATATTTTTTATTTGAACAACGAAAAGATACATTATTTTAATTATTAGTATTTAATATATAAGTATTTAAATAAGTATTTTGATTATTATTTCTTATTATTTAAAGTGTTATATGTTAATTTTTTTCATTTTAATAGCTCTATTTCATTACTGTTAAAATGGAGCTATATTTAAAGATTTTTCTTTTTATCAAAGACATTTTGTTTTAGTACAGTAATAGTAAATAAACTTTTATAAAATCCATATTTACAAAGAATATGTAAAGTATAAGAAAATTATACACTTGAATTATACTTTGTGGCAGTATATTTTGCAGAAAATTTATTTAAAATGTTCATAATAACAATTAAGTGAAACTATTTAGTTTATTAATTTTAGTTAATATTATGTAATCGAGTGTTTTAGTTATTCTTTTTTATCACAACATTTCATTACAAGTTAAATGAAGTTTACTTTAAAAAATCATTTTTAATAATAATATTTCGTTTTAGCATGGTAGATTAAATAAACCTTGCATAAAATTCATATTTACACAGAAAATGTAAAGAAAGAAATAATATTTGTTTAATATGTATGTGAATTATACATTATTGTAGAATATTCTATAATAAATATAGTATATTTTTACTTATGAATAACAGAAAGGATACAGTATTTATTGTTTTATGTTAATTGATAATTATAAATAAGATTCAGACTTCATAATAGTAACTTATCTTTACTAATCTAAAAGACCACATGCTTGCACGTTGTAAGCATCATCGAATAGCAACACAACTGAACTCACTTCCGTTCATTTCCAAACCGTTGCCAATACTACTTTTGTAATACATGAAACACATGTTACATCTTCCTCTTTTGGAGGAAAAGAATATTATTACATTACATTAATCATTATACTTTGAGGACGATTTATATTTCTATACAAAGAATATCATTACAAAACATTAAAATTATGAAATTACATTACATTATATAATCATTGTACTTTTGAGGAAGATTTATATTTCTACCACTTTTTGTTTTATACACAGAAGTCATATTATCATCATTGGTAGTGCTCTGATGGTGAAGATCATTTTCTGTTGTATGCTCTGCACTTTGACCTTGTTGAACATTATTACATAAATCAGAGTAGTCTGAAAGCAGTATATTATTTTGATTATTAGTTTTTCGTATATGAAATTTATTACGTCTAACAATTCTGTTGTTCTTAGTTTTAACCCAATATGACCTAGGTGTTGAGTGCTTTTTAACTATTACAGCTGGTTCCCATAAATTTCCTACTCTCAACATTACCTTTTCCCCAGGACAGAAATCTGGTCTTACCTGAGCATGTCTGTCATAATAAAATTTAGCTTGTTTTTGTTTACTCAGTAATTTCTTTTTAAATGTATTGTCTATTCTGGGTTTTAATTCTGTCTGCACAATGGGTAACTTAGTTCTTAAATTTCTACTAAAAAGCATTTGACTGGGTGATAAGTTTATACCTGAAATTGGAGTGCATCTGTATTCTAGCAATGCATCATACAGTTTTTCAACCCCTGCTTTTCGTAATATGCTTTTAGCAATACCTACCATTTTCTCAGCAAACCCATTAGCTTTTGGATAACGAGGACTACAGGGAATGATTTCAAAACACAATTCTTTAGCAAATTGTTTCATTTTCCAGCTATTAAAGGGTACATTATCACAAATCATAGTTTTGGGTATGCCATGTGTTGAGAAAATGGATTTTAACTTGTGAATTACTTCTAAAGCACTTTTTTCATTTATTGGAACAATATCTATCCATTTTGTTAAATAACACCCTACCACCAGATAGTTCTTTCTCCCATACTCACAAATATAAACACCAATTTTCTCATATGGCAAACTGGGAATCTTATGATTAATTAATGGTTCTTTAACATTTTGAGGTCTGTACCTATCGCAAACTAAACACGTAGAAATCATTTTTTCAATATCATCATTAATTCCAGGCCAAAACATTACTTGCCTAGCTCTAGCTTTTGATTTCTCAATCCCACAGTGTGCTTCATGCAATAACAATAACATACTTTTTCTTAAAGATGTTGGCACTACAACTCTACTACCTAAAAATACCAAACCATTTTCAACGGTCAAATCATTTTTAAGTTTGAAATAAGATCTGGCTTCCCGAGGGACCTGATCAACACCAGCAGGCCAACCCATTTGCCAATAGCTCTGCACCAATTTTAACCCCTGATCCCTTGAGGTAGCCTCCCAAAATTCCCTTTTTTTAGACTCAGACATCTGTAATTGTTTTGTCAGAGTGTGAACAAATTCATTCGTTTCAATGCTCTCCCCATCTACTTGTATATCCAAAAATGAACGTGACAACAAATCAGCTATGTACATAAATTTACCAGGCAGATATCTAAGGTTTAAGTGATACTTTAAAAGCTTAATTTTTATTCTTTGTAATCTGTTTGATAATACATTGCATATATTTTTTTTCATAATAGAGACCAATGGTTTATGATCTGTAAGGACCTCAACCTCCCTGCCATAAATATAATAATGAAACTTATTTGCAGCAAACAATATGCTTAAAAATTCTTTCTCAATTTGAGCATAGTTTTTTTCAGCATTTGTTAAACTACGAGAGGAAAATGCTATAGGTTGACCATTTTGTAACAAACAACATCCTAATCCATCTTTTGAACTATCAGCTTGAATAGTTATCGGTTTATTACTATCAAATATTCCTAACACAGGCGCATTGGAAATCAAGTTTTTTAAGTTTATAAATGCTTTAGTGTGCAACTCTAACCATTGCCACTCAACATTTTGTTTCAAAAGCTCTCTTAGTGGAGCAGTTTTATCAAAAAATTTTGGTACAAACCTTCTCAGATAATTGAGCATCCCTAAGACACGCTGCAATTCAAGTTTATTTCTTGGTTCTTTTAACTCAGCAATAGCTTTAACACGGTCAGGATCAGGCCGCATACCTGAAGCATTAAACAAATGACCCAAATACTTAACCTCGGTAACCCTATATTGAAATTTGTCTTTATTAAACTTAATGTTAAGAGCTTTAAGCCCGGTCAATCACTTTGGACAAAATTTCATCATGTTCTTCCACTGAACTAGCTGCAATGAGAAGATAATCAAAATAAACTAATACACCCGGTATATCTCCAAAATTTTCCTGGTTACGTTTTTGAAAAATTTCAGGGGCACATGATATTCCCATTGGCAACCTAAGAAACTTATAACACCCAAAGGGTGTACTAAATGTACACAAATCACTGCTCCTTTCATCTAAAACAATTTGAAAGAATCCATCCTTAAGATCTAGGACAGAATACACAGATTTATTACATAATTTGGGTAAAATTTCTTCAATTGTAGGAATTAATACGTGCTCCCGTTTAATTGCTTTATTAAGATCCTGAGGATCAAGGCAAATTCTTAATGTACCATTAGCTTTTTCAATAATTACAAGGTTACTAACCCAACTTGTAGGCTTATCTACTTTCGCAATGATACCTTGACTTTCTAGATCTTTTAATTTTATTTCAAGTTTAGATCTTAAGCTTAAAGGTACCCTACGTGGTGGTCTGACAACAGGGTTTTCCTGATCTTTTAAAGTTATTGTACAAGTTCCATTAAATTTTCCTACACCTTCAAATACCTCTAAATAATTTTGAATAAACTGCTCTTTAGGAATTGATACATTGATATAAGAATCTAACTTACCTTTATTCGTCATTTCTACATTATTCAGAAAGTGAACTAACTTAAAATTGACACATGTATCCAGACCTAACAATGGTCGTACATTGTTTGACAAAACCAGAAATTCTATGATATGATCTACACCATCGGCAATGCAAGATAATGATGCAGACCCAAGAGGTTTAAGTTTGGAACCTCCAAAGGCTTCCAAAATAACGTTACACTTTTTAAACTCACTCTCTGAGGATACTTTTTTAAAAACACTTAAGGGTAGAATGTTTACTTCTGCTCCAGTGTCCACTTTGAATGTCACAGATATTCCATTGATCAGCACAGTTTTTGTCCATTCTCTTAGAGTGGTTGCCGAATGGATTGACCTAACCCTTGACACAGAGTCCACGAAAAAATCTTCTGAGTCACTGGCCTCGGTATTAAGTTTCACTTCCTGAACAGGCTTGAATTTACAGGCGTTGGCAAAATGATTAAATCGATTGCATTTAAAGCATTTTTTTCCATACGCTGGGCACTGATTCCTACGATGTTTTCGATTGCACTCCTTGCAGAATATATATTCACCACTAGGACATTCGGAGTCCCCTCTAAGATTATCTTTTGGAAATTTTCTTGGTCTCCAACTTGGTTTCGAAGTACTTCCGCGTAAGCTATCGACACTTTGACCCTGCACAGTTTGGGTTCTTTGCTTACTTAATTCCGCTGCTTTTCCTATCTCAATGGCTTTCGATAAACTTAGATCAGTCTCTCGAAGCATCCTTTCTTGGAGATTTACATCAGCCACTCCTAGAACAATTCGATCTCTAACAACAGACTCAGACTGGTCTCCGAACTCGCACGATTTTACCAATTTCTTTAAATCCGTCACAAAAGCATCAAAAGGTTCTGTTTCTTGCTGCTTCCTATTGTTGAAAATAAATCTCTCGACTACAATGTTTTTTTTAGGCGTCGTATAAATTTCAAATTGCTTAATTACAGCTTCATATTTCTGCTGTTCTTCGCCGGTTAACGGCAGAGTATTGTAAACTTCTACTGCTTCCTCACCTGCAGCACTTAAAAATAAAGCAAGCTTAACATCCGGATCTTTTGAATTATTACCTGACGCTTTCAACCAGATTTCAAACAATTGTTTGAAACGACGCCAATTTTCTGCTACATTTCCATCAAAACTTAAGCCTTGTGGTGGACGACAAAACTCCATCTTCAGTCAGATGCTTCTAACAATGTACACATATAATTAACTGTGAAAGTCAGACATAATTACGACTACGCCATGTTTTATGTTAATTGATAATTATAAATAAGATTCAGACTTCATAATAGTAACTTATCTTTACTAATCTAAAAGACCACATGCTTGCACGTTGTAAGCATCATCGAATAGCAACACAACTGAACTCACTTCCGTTCATTTCCAAACCGTTGCCAATACTACTTTTGTAATACATGAAACACATGTTACTTATTTTAATTATTAGAGTAATTAATATTTAAGATTATTTTACATATTAGTATTGATAACTAAGTAAGCTTTTTAAATTATTATTTCTTATTAATTAAGGTATCAATATAAGTTCTTAAATCTTAAAATTTACCTTTTTGTAAACAATACAAAATAGATCAGTTTCAACTGACGTCACACCCTAGCAACGACCTTAGCAACCAGGCGTGCTTTTTGTTTGACCCCCAAATTTGGCCGATTGTGATTGGTTGGCTCATAATACAGGCTACAAATAGTTGATTATGATTGGTTCGGTGATCACGTGGTTGAAACTTATCTATAAGCTTCAAACAGGAAACTCGTAATATTTTAAATTAAGGGGACAAGGGACCTTAAAATAATTTTTTTTTATTTTTTGTAAATTTCACCTTAAATATTATTCAAGGGTACATTATATGCATTATGCCATGCATTTATCACAAAAAAAATTTTCTTTTTGAAAAAAAAATGGAATTTTATGCGTCGTCTTAGAAATGCCCCCTGCGCGTACCATATCAATCAAAATCTCCAATATTTTTTTTTTATAAAAGTTTGATTTATATATATAAATAAAATAGAGCATCGAATTTTATATATTTGAATTTAAAGGTAAAAAAAAATTTTTTTTTGAAAAATTTTTCAATTTTTCTTTATTTTTTGTAAATTTCATCTTAAATATTATTCAAAGGTACATTATATGCATTATGGCATGCATTTATCACAATTTTTTTTTAATTTTATTTTTTAGAAAAAAATGGAATTTTACGTGTCGTCTTACAAATCTTCGAAAAGCCCCCTGCGCGTCCCATAGAGGTCTGCACGGGCCGGAATTTCCAGGCCCGGGCCCGGTCCGGCCCGAAGGAAAGCTATTTTGGCCCGGCCCGGGCCAGTGTAAAAATTGAAAGTTCGGCCCGAGCCCGGCCTGGCCCGTTTACATTTTTACCGCTCTCGGCCCGGCCCGTACAAAAATCAGTGAAAACAGGCCCGGCCTGACTAAATGTCTACAAAAAATTCCGTTTTTTCTCGACATACAATTAAGATTCTTTTAATGAATACTACATGCATATTTATAGGAACATTTTACAGTATATTTTAAATTACTATGTGTTCGCAAAATAGAAAACACACAATAGTAAACGCTAACGATTACTTACAGTGTTTTAGTCAACGTCTCTACAGACGTTTCAAAATTTAAATAAGGGTTCATTAAAAGATTATTGTAGTTTAGAATAAAGGGTTAAAAAACATGATAACTTTTGAAGCTTATAATAAAAGGTAGATTTGTGAAAATATTTCTGTCATTTTTAAGGCTTTTCTCAAATCCAAAGGAGCTACATTTTGATACATTTATGAATTCATTTCTTTTCGGAAACGCATGAGATTGGCAGGTATTCTTATTCAGAAACCATGTAAATGCCGTTTTTTTTTAGATAAAAGTAAGATATCTTTCAGAAAATACTGCCAAAGTTAGCGTTTTGAATCGAATTTCCGGAAGCGATAGCACAGGAAAGGAGAAAACGTACAGTCACGTGACAAGAGTCTCTGTTATCTCTGTACGTAATTTATGAAAAATGGAAACGCTATTTGATCCCAATTGCCTTCAATACTCAGCCTGTCAATTTCATACCTTTATAGTTAAAAATGAGTCAGAAAATGTGTCTGAGAGTTTCGCATTGTTGAGCAGTAAATATGAGAACCACCTTAAGGTACATTTCCAAAGATACTGTTAACAGAAGTTCATTATCTCTATTAATACTTTTACAAAACATAATGCCTGTCCTACACATCCTGAGAACGATTAAGACCAGTTCCGTCCAGGCACAAGTCTGCCGAAAAAAATTAAACCCGGGATCAGGCATCATGTAACTGTACGATGCCGATCTCTACGATGGACATGTTACATTTCTGTATTGATGTTGTTAAACTCGCATCGGCTCGTAACGCACATTTATACTTCTCGAAAAAGTCATATTCATTGGAAATGACCTCGTATTTTATCTGCTCCTCTCAAATTCTTATATCGGGCCGATAGGCCCGATTAATCTTTTTTATCGGCCGGACCCGGCCGCTTTTTCAAGAAGGCTCACGTTTTGAGCACTTTATCGCCAGAGCAACGGTTGGCGCGGGGATGAATTCAACGATACGCACCCTTTCTTGTCCGCGACGTCATACGCGTAGCGAACAGCAACCCCATTCCTTTGCTGAGAGCTAACAGATAGTGCTTTTTTCATTTGTTTTTCCGCAAATATTATCAAGCAGAGAATAAAGTATGACGAAATAATATTTCACCGTGGTTTACAATTAAAATATTGTTTAAAACAATGAGCTTTTTCAGATTAAAATCCTTTTAATTTCACAGTACATATAATTCAAACATAAGTTATTTTTTTCAGTTCAATAATATTCTTTTATTTCATTAATTCGCTATGTTCAAAGAAATTGAAAACGTATTTTATCTTTTTATGACACAATTGAACTTAGTTTTATTAACATTACTACTAAATTAATTTAGTTTTTTTTATAAATTAAGCGGCATAATTATGTGACGTGTTGTTTTAATTAATAAAACATATTTTAAGTGAAATAATTCATTAAAAATTAATTGTTTTCAATTTTTATTTGCGATTAGAAGTTAATAGGAAGTTGAAACTAAAATATAATTAGATTGAATGATAAATCATAAATTATTTAGCTGTATCCTGCAATTAAATCAATCAGTTAAAATAATTGTAAGTTGATGCATGCAATTCAATCAATTGCAATTACATTTTAATGCTGTCAAATCTTTATCATTATATGAGTTTTTATAAAAAAAAAAAAAAAAAAAAAAAAAAAAAAACGTTGGTCTGCCCCTAGTGCACAAAATTAAAAATCTTTAAAATTCTGCAATTTTTTATTTTAAAATTTTTGCCATATTTTTTAATGTTATTTTGTCCTAGTTGTTTTATTTGTTATTTTAAAATAGTAATTCGTCATATTTGAATAAATCATCTAATTCTTCTCTCGAATGAAATCCCCACCCCCACATACACACTCCATTTTTCGTCATTCTGCACACATATTGCACTATTTATTAAGTTGAAGTGGCAATAAAATATTGATCAATCGTCTGAGGCAACCCCCATTCCGAATTTTCTCTTCTCCCCCCCACCCCCACCCTCTCCTCCAGCACTCTATTTTTTGACTATTTAAAATTCATTGTTGCCTTGCAGAAAAGATTAGTTAAAATTGCGTCTGAAATGTTAACTATCCCTTCGCTTATCCATAACAGTGCGCAAAGTTTACTGTTTTGCTGTATCTGTTGATTTTTAAATAAAAAATAAATAATTTACCATAAAAAAAGAAAAGGAAAGAAATAGAATGAAAGATAAAAAATCAGGATTAACCTTTAGTGTACACCTTCATTTTTTCGGTAATTTTTTACATTTAAATTATAATTTTCTGTCCTATTTATTACTTTGAGGTAACGATAAGTAAAGGAACAATTATTCAACTTCTCCCCCCCCCCCCCCAACGTAAAAAAAAAAAAAGAAAAGCTTGTTTCTGTTTCCCCACCACCACCACCACAAAACTCAAATATTCCAAGTTTTTCATTTTTTGGTTTGTTTTTTCTATTTGTTAATTTGCCTAATTGATAAATTTAACTATTTAAATCTACAACCCCTCACTATCATACACAGTTAAAAAAATTCTCTCGTGATTTTATTTGTTACTTTGAAGAAACAAAAGATAGTCATTCAATATTCCTTCTCCCCCACTTCCCCTTAAGTCTGTTCTTAACTGCGGTGCTCAACAAACGCAAAATGTTTTGACACATTTAAAAATTCATTTTTTAACAGAAAGGTATAAAATTAGAAAGCCTGACCATGGAAGCGATTTGGAATTGAACTGTTTTTTTTTTCCATTCCATAAATTACCTATTGAGTTATAAGCGTTTTTGATCACGTGACAAACACGTTTTTCGCCCGCTCTTGAGTACTTATTCTCCGTTCACGCGAAAACTCGGTTCAAAACGTCCACTTTGACACTATTTTCTGAAAGATCTATTGCGTTTGCAAAAAAACAGAAAAAAACCAGCTCGATGACATAGCTTCTGAACAACAAGACCAGCTAGTTTCATGCATTTTCGAACAAAAATAGATTAAAACTTATGTCAGAAAGTTGCCCTTTTGGATTTGAAAACACCCTTAAGAAATTCATCTCACATTAAAAAGGCAATTTCTAGACATACTGGTTGCGGGTGTTATAGGTTTTTTTCTTCCTGGTTTGGCCTATTTTCACTCGAATTTGGGGAATGACACTGTTTCTGCAGAATGATTTGGTATTAAATTAATTATATAAGTGCATCGCAACAGGTGTGTTAATCTGTATAAATCTGTGTTTATATACATCAAAATGCACTGAAACTGCATTAATTCATCATCCCCATAAATCCATCTTTATATGTAATCAAATATCTAGATTTATGAAGGTAATGAGTTTTTGTTTAGAGAATTAATAATACTCAATTGAATAAAAATGTAGATTGCAAAATTGTAATGTTGTTTTCTCTGCATTTTGTTTTATATGCTAAAAAAATATGATTCTTTGAACATTTTATAAAAAAATTTAATAACGAATATGAATACAATCCTTGGAAGTATTAATCATTGTTCAATGTATTAAAAATACATTAAATCAATAGAATTATATTACTTTAAATATTGCTTGTATTGCGGTGAAACCTGGAGCTTAGTGAACGTATTAACACGGGCTTGTCAGTGAGGGGGTTAAGGGGATCAAATAATCAAAATTTTAGCAATAATCAAAAGTTCGAAGTATTTCTGTAAACGATACATTCGATGTTGGTAAGTTCTGAGAGTATTTTCTTAAAGTACTCGGCCTCATCCTTTGTGCAAATATCATTTCGTAACACAATTTCATTAGAAGAAGATTTCTTTTCATCTAGAACACATGATTGAAAATATTACTTTAATTTAGGTAGGATTGCTATTCTAAAATATGCAACTTCTACTTCGTCTTCCGCCATTTCGGATCAAAACAAAACACAAGACGACTATTGACGTTTGGCGATAGAGCTGGCTGAACGTTCTCGCTTTCGCCAATTCGCCAAGGCTAGTGCTCAAAACGTGAGCCTTCCCGAAAAAGCGACCCGGCCGTTCAGGACCGTTCAATTTTTTTGCCGGCCCGGCCCGGCCCGTTGAAAAAATTGTCCTAATTCTGCCGGCCCATTTGAAAATTCTCCTCCTTTCCGCCGGCCCGGCCCGCGGGCCGGGCCGGGTACGGGCCAAGCCCGGGCCCGTGCAGACCTCTAGCGTCCCATATCAATGAAAATCTCCAATATTTTTTATAAAATTTTGATTTATATATATAAATAAAATAAAGCATCGAATTTTATATATTTGAATTTAAAGGCTAAAAAAAAAAAATTAAAAACTTTGAAATTTTTTCGAAAAAATTTCAAAAATTTTCATTTTTTTTGTAAATTTTATCTTAAATATTATTCAGGGGCATATGCATTATGGCATGCATTTAGCACAAAAAAAAAATATTTTTGAGAAAAAAATGGAATTTTACGCGTATTCTTAGAAATCTTCGAAATGCCCCCTGCGCATCCCATATCAATGAAAATCCCAATATTTTTTATAAAAGTTTGTTTTATATATATAAATAAAATAGAGCATAAAATTTTATATATTTGAATTTAAAAGTTAAAAAAAATTGAAAATTTTTGAAATTTTTTCGAAAAAATTTCAAAATTCTCAATTTTTTTTTTTTACCTTTAAATTCAAATATTTAAAATTCGATGCTCTATTTTATTTATATATATAAAACAAACTTTTATAAAAAATATTGGAGATTTTCATTGATATGGAAGACGCAGGGGGCATTTCGAAGATTTCTAAGACGACGCGTAAAATTCCTTTTTTTTCTCAAAAATAATTTTTTTTTTTAAATTTTTTTTGTGATAAATGCATGCCATAATACATATAATGTACCCTTGAATAATATTTAGGTGAAATTTACAAAAAAAAAAAAAAAAAATATTTTTAAGGATTTTAAGGTCCCTTGTCCCCTTAAAATGAATATATATAATCTCTCTATTCTAAAAAAAAGTAACTACCGCTGTCACCGCCGCCGCCGCCGCCGCCGGTTTTGATTTTTTTGTGACCGGAGGTCTTTCTTCGTTAATATTAACAAAAATAATGCATACAAAAATATGAAAATCGGTGGTTTTATACAGAAATATTTGATAAACACTCTGATGCAGACAGTTTTCAAATCGAAGAATTATTTTAAGAGTTATTTAATGCTAAAGTTGGACAAAATCGTTCCACTAAAAAAGTTTAATAGCAGCAAAAACTATACCTAGCAGTGTAATCATTTTTAGATCATTTTATGCGTTAGAATTTGCCGGAGTGCAGATTGCATTAATTTTTTTATTTTGACTCATTTTTTCAGGTTTTATTTCTATTTTAAATTCAAATTTTCAGCATTTCTAGAGATATTTTTTACAGATTTCAGAAAATTGTACTAATTTAAACTGTTGCCAACTGCATAAAAAGCGCAAGCAATAATGTTTGCTTCAAATTAAAAATTTATTTACACGTGACTATTATAAACAGGAAAAAAACTTTCAAATTAGAATTAAATAATTACGTATAAAAAGCAGGAACTTATTAAAAATTACGTCATAAAAAGTATACACGTGAATTTTAATAGAGAAAGGATATTGTAAAATAATAAATTCATTAACATGCGTTAGAAGTCTTAGGAGAAATTACGTAATATTTACGTCACATTATAGTTATTACATAAAATGAACACAAAATAATATTGCAAAAAGTTTAAATTTAGAAATTCCGCTAGACATTTATTTGATATTTTGAGAATTAATTTAAAATGTCTCATTTAAAAAAACTTTCTTTTCGCTTTGTTAAAAAATACCAGGAGACAAAGACTCTCTTTACTTAATTCCTTTTATATTAGCTTATTTTGAAATGTTGTTACACGTGTATACGTCATCAGGTTATTTTTATTTCGACGTTTTATTTGTGTTTTTATTAATGTTGTACGAATTTATTTGTTCTTTCGTTATTTAAAATAAAAATTATATCAATTTGTATAATTTGGCGAGTGGTTTGGCGATTTATATAATTTGGCGAAATTGGTCGACAGGATAATCAAGTAGTACCGCAGCGGATTTGGCGTTAAAATTCCCCAATCAAAGAGAAATGAATAGAAATTCGTTTATAGGGAGATCGCCACTGTTTTTTAAATTATAATTCAATCTTTCGAAATCTTTTTAAAGCCGATCAAATTAGCGTGCATTTAGAGTCTGCGGTGTCTGGACGGGGGTTGGCGAGCGTAGCTCGTAGGGGGCCGAGCCCCCTAGTACTTTAAAAATTAATAATATGTTTTCTTATCTTATTGTACTTTGTGAATTTATAATTTTTATGGTGAATGGCGTTTATCCACTTTTAATAATGATTCAGAAACACAAAACCATTATAAAGAAGAAAAAAAAAAGAAGGGGGGTGGGGGTATAATTTTTTTTAAATTCTGTCCTGTTCCATTGTTTTACATTTTGATCCAAACACAATGAAATAATAACTTAAAATTCAGAAACAAAAAACTCTTCGGGAAATAATAATAATAGAAAAAAAGATTTTTTTTTCTTTTTTTGGAGGGGGGGGGGGGGGTGTTGTCTATAGGTTACTTTAGTACATATTGTAAAATTATAAATTTTACGCAGTTTTTAGGAAGGGGTGAAAAATGAATAATGGAGGCTGATTTTTAACGAATTTCTTCAAAAACAATATTAAAGATTCAGAAAAACGAAAAATTCGCGAAAAAGGAGGAAGCTTTTTACATGGAAATTTTTGCGCTCCTTTCTTTTATAGATGTATTTAAAAATATATTTCTGTTTTAGATTGCTAAATCCCCCCTCCCCACCCCGCAATATTTAAACGCATATGCGTTAAAAGAATTTTTAATAAAAAGAGAAAAGGAACTGTTTATGTTTAAAAAGTAACAGTATTTAAATTCAAAATAGATTATTAAAAATATATTTTACTGAAAAATGAAAAAAATAAAAGCAGACTTTCTTTTTCATTTTACTTCAATAATCTATTGCTGTTTCCTTTTTCTTATATTAAAAATTAAGTGTTTTTTACTAAGAGAAAATATATGAAGAAATACTAAAAGAAAAACAAAGAATTTTTTAGCAGTCGGGAAAAAAGTAATAATGAACGTTGATCTTTTAGCAAATCTGTGCAAAACTAAGATAAAAATGCTTAAAACTTCATAAAAAATCCTTAAAATAAAAAAAGGAGGGGGGGGGGGGAGATAGAATCCTGTCGAAAAAGAAAATTTTTCATATTCAAAACATTGAAATTTTACCTACTAAGACGGAAACCTGTTTAAAACGAAATATTTCATTGATTCTTGAGTTTCCTAATTCAAAGTTTGGAACAGATGTCATAAGTTCCCCCCGGCCGCCATCTTGGAATTTTCTTGGCGTGAAAACCCTTTTTCCGCCAAGTAGTAAATGTCGCCAAGCACCGGTTTATACGCATGTTTGGCTTAACGAAAATAAAATGTAAATAATAAACAAAATTCGCTAAAATGGCAACCAGTAATCCTTGTATGTGGGCTACGCGCACATTTTCCGAAAAAAAAACATCACTGCATTCAACACTTCTCGAGGTGTAGCATTCTCAAAATTCAGCAGTTTTCGCTTTCTAGCAATCTCATAATATAAAAACTTTTAAAGCAAAAATACACATAAAAAACAAAATTCGCTAAAATGGCAACCAGCAATTGTTGTATGTGCGCTTCGCGCACATTTTCCGAAAAAAAACATCGCCGAATTCAGCATTTCTCGCTATATAGAATTCTCAAAATTCAGCAATTCTCGCTTTCTAGGAATCACAAAATGTAAAAAACTCAAAAGCAGTAAAATACATAAAATTATCAACATACCTTAACAAACATCTGCTTTCTTGAAAGATCCAGCTCGAAATATTATCGCCGACATTTTCCTAAATAGGCTTATCAATACGTATTCACAAACTATAAACAAACCTTCTTTTCTTGTCAAAATTTCCTCATATTTCCTAATTATTTCAACAACAGCGTTTAAACGGACTACAGAAAACATAGTTAATCAAATACATTCAATAAATTTCACATAAAAATAAAAAGGCAGAACTATACAATACGATATCAAAATACATTCACGATATCAAAATACATTCACGATATTCCAACATTAACTTCTCGGTTGCCAGAACGACACGTCACAAAAACACGTCACACGACATTCAACATATCGAGGTTGCCATATCCATAACCACCGTCAACACGCCAACACGCCAACAAAAAATCGCCAAACATTTCAAAACAACAACGGCGTAGGGAACATACGGCATCTAAGCCCAAAGTTTTTACTGTTTTTGTAAGCATGATTCAGTTTACGTTTCTCGTATGGGCAGGCGGGTGGGGTGGGGGGTAGACACTTGGATACTACCCTTAGCTATATAATTTCCCTAAAAAAATCTTTGCGCCCCCCTCCCACAAAGAAATTTCTGAAATGGCACCCCTGCTACTGTCATTCCATGAAACACAAATTAACCAGCCTTAAGGAACAAGGAGACAGGATTATCGCGTCGAATTTTTCCGACAGATGGCTCTGATTGCAACAGGGTATCGGAAGTTTGGCGAAATGAGATTTTTAACGAAGAGAAAAGGATAAAAAAATAAAGCGCTTTCGCGCCAACATCTGGTAATCTTATCACTCAGTGGAGGCGGGGTTTATTCCCTTTCCAGTTGTATGACGTGCCTAGGATCTCCAATCATGTACCTCTTGGAAGGAAAAAGATGCTTTTTACAATGACATTTTTTCGGGAACTAATACCCTGTTCACACTGGGATATCGGAACTGTCTTAAATCGCCGAACTCTCTTAATTTTGAGGTGTACCCTCCCGGAATTAGAAACCTGTTCACATCGCAAAACGCACCTAAGATAACTCAGTGAACGTCACTGTGTTGTATGCGCATGCGCTTAATATAAACTCGCCCGCAACACCCAAGTCAGCGAGAGTGGATAGTTATGACTGTCTCCAGCCCGAAGAAAGTTGAAACTCTCTCAGAGAGTTCGGCGGCCTGAGATATCTTAAGGTATGCAGTGTGAACATAATATTACAAATTAACTTCGAGAAGGCTCAAGTTTCAGGCAAGCACAGATTAAAACACTAGAAAGACGAGAATTTTACTCAAATTTTAGAAAAATATTTCACACCAGAATTTTTGTTTTAAATTATTAACTTATCCATTTAACTAGTTTTTTTCTTTGTATCTTTTAAACTAGTTTTATATATAAAAAAAAAAATTCTGGTTCAAACCGAGATATATTCATTTGGTAGCAGTCAAAATGACTGCTCGCGGACTTTCTAGTGTTAAAAACGGTACAAGTTACTGGAGCGTGGATCTTTTAAAGAGGTCCGATTTTTTAAATAAAATAGCACGCGCACCTCTTTTTGTATAAAATTTTCTTTTTCAGCAAGGGGGGGGGGGGGGTAGAGGTCTGCACGGGGCAGAATTTTCTAGCCCGTCCCGGCCCGAAAGAGAAATAATTAGGCCCAACTCGGCTCGTTTCTATTTTTTTCGTTTAACGGCCAGACGCAAAAATAAAAGAAATCAGACTCGACTCAATTTCCAACAAAGAAAGTTATAAAATTCTTTTTAATTCTGTTGTATAAGTCTATACTAATAAAATATATGTGTTTGTGTGTCCGTTCGCGATGATTAGGAAAATCTGTCGCAATTAGTGATCTGAAAATTCAGGCGGGGATAGTCCAAGGCAGGTCTTTATGCAAATGTGATACGTCTAATCTGTAATATTGTAAACGATTAGCACGACCACGACAATAATGATTGATATCTCTGATTTCTGTATTTTTTTTTTTTTTTTCGTTTTCCAAATTGAATCTGGGACAGATCCAGTGTTGTCAGATGATTAAAATAAAATTGAAATATCGAAAAAAGATTGTGAAATTAATAAATAGAAGAAAATAATGTGATTATTATTTTTATTATTTTTAAGGGGGGGGGGGGTGCGCGCAAAATTGCTTCCTGCCCCGGGCGCCAAGAAATGTAGCTACGCCACTGATTGTCATAAATGGTAGTTTATCGCTTTTTTCTGGCGATCGGGAAAGTGCTCCATTGGCGATATATTTTTGTTTATTTTGCATCTACGAAGGATTCTATTAATATTAACAGAAGAGTAAACGTTACCTATCAGTTCAGAAGTGTAAATCTAATCTATCACTTGTATTTTTTTTTAATTATCGTTTTAAATCTGTTTTTCTTTTTTTTTTACACTTAAAAGTTACCCCAGATTTTGGAAATTAAGGATTGTTATCACACTTAATAAGCTTAAGACTGTTATGAAAGATAGTACAATGGTTAATAAACTTAAACAGTTAAACTTGTATTTATTATACTAGGGGAGCTCCGCCTCCCTGCTCGCTACGCTCACCAACCCCACGAGTAATTGCTTCGCTATTCTATTCGGGTTTGGTTTGTGTTTATGACGGCCGATTATCAACACGTGGGATATAGGCCCTGGGGGGAGTGCCCTTCGTGGGGGTCTTTCTAAGGGAACCTAACCCGTATTTACGCATGGAAGACCACGGCTTCGAAGAAAACCACGAAAACTCCGAAACGGTTAGGCCGACGGGCGCGAATGGGTTTGAACCCAGCACCTCCCGTCTACCAGCTTCGAGAGCAGAACCTCTCAGCCGCCTATTCTATTCGGGATCGCAAAGCAATCCCGAGGGTAGTACTGGTTCCAGGTGATATTTCAGGACACATTTACCCGGCATACTACTGTTTTTTTTTCTGCGATCGTTTGCGAAATTCGCGATTTTTTTCCCGCGATCATTTGCCGAAATTCGAGATTTTTTTTCGCATTCGTTTGCCGAAATTCAAATTTTTTTCCCGCGATCATTTTCCGAAATTCGCGATTTTTTGCTGAAATTTACGATTTTTTTTCGCGAGCGCTTAATAAGATCCCGATGTGTTTCTGCAATCGTTCAACGAATTTCGAAATTTTATTCCGAGATTAACTTCTGCAATTGTTTGAGGAAATTCACGATTTTTCTCTGTTACCGACTGATAAAATTCGCAACTTAATTTACGTGACCTCTTGACAAAATTCGCGAGTATTTCCGCAATTGCTTGACGAAAGTCATGATTTTTTGCTTTAACGATTGCCACGAATTTGCGATTTTATTCATGGACTGTTTTGACGAAATTCTCGGTCTTTTTCGCGCTGCACATCAATGCAATTTCTACGATTCCACGAAAATCACTAATCGATTTTTAAAAAAGGAAAAAAGTGGAAATCTACCAAAAAATTGGCATCCCTGTGAATTTCAGTGAACGATTGATGCCATTCCTGACTTTTTTAGAAATTGATTGAAGACTATCGCAATTTTTTTCAACTACCGATTAACGAAATTCACAATTTTCCTTCTTGTCCGACTGGCAAATTCGTGATTTCTTTTCTGGGACTACTTGATGAAATTTGTGAGTTTTGAATGTGAGCAGAAAATCCCGTCGTCACATATAAAACGATTAATCTTATTTGTGTGCATTAGAAAAAATCTTTTTCAAAAACTAGGCCTGCGTCTAGCCCATACCAGACTAGGAAACGCAGAAGAACGATCATCGCTGCCGGGATTCAACCCGGGACCTTTGGATTAGAGGTCCAACGCGCTATCCACTGCGATACAGGGACTACAGGACTTCGTTTTCCACCAAGTCTGACAAAGGTTTCATCTTTTGGATCGTACCAGTTCAGATATGAACTTTAAATCCTCAGCTGGGAGTTGGTTGGTTGGTTGATTTTTTGACGGCCGATTATCTACGCTAGGGATATTGGCATGAGGGGAAGTGCCCTTCGTGGGGTCTTTCTAAGGGAACCTAACCCGTATTTACGCATGGAAATCCATGGCTCGAAGAAAACTCCGAACGAGATTGGGTTCGAACCCAGCACCTCCCGTCTACCAGCTTCGAGTTGTTGTTGTATTTATGTCGGCCAATTATCTGCACGTGGGATATAGGCCCTAAGGGGGGGAGTGCCTTCCGTGGAGGTCTTTCTAAGGGAACCTAACCCGTATTAATGCTTGGAGAACCAAGGTTCGAAGAAAACCACGAAAACTCCGAACGATTAGGCCGACGGGCGCGATTGGGATCGAACCCAGCCCCTCCCGTCTACCAGCTTCGAGAGCAAAACCTCTCGACCACTAGTGAGGTCCCTCAGCCGGGAGTTGGATGTGTGATTAAGTTTTCAGTGAAATTTTCCGCACTCGTTTTCGTAATAAAGTTTGTTCCAAATGATACCATTGTACTTTCTTGAAAAGAGTAAACGTGTGCTGCAAGTGCCATGACGGCTATTTATCCGACATTTCATTTCATACATAAACTTTGTATAATTTGAAATAATAAAAATATGTGTTTTAACGAAAAATTAAAATGTCGGAAACTACTATAAAAGCTTTACAAAAATATTTATTTTCTTAAATATCGGAGGAAAGCCTTTCCTGGAACGCTAAAAATAACTGTAATATTTACATGCAAGTTTCGATTTGTGGTCCTTTGAAGATGCAGTTTGTTTGAGAAAATATAATAGCCAACCTACCACAATGTTTCCATTTAGGATAGCAGTTCGCACCCTCCTGAACAACTATAAAGGCGACAATAATGAAGGAAACAAAATATAATCAAATTGCATATATTTTTATGAAATTAGATATAATTGATTCACCTCTCCATTGCTATCTCTTCATAATTCGTAAAATTTAAATTTAAATTTCCATTATCTAAAGCCTGAAAAGACTATACCACGTTTGAAGAAAAGAATGTTAAAACATTTACATTTAAAAGAAAAACGTTATAAATAGTTATTTACCTAGTTGGATTTTTGCACGGGATGTGCAAAATTATCGAAGTAAACATAAAAAGATCTATAAAGACATATTAACCCTTTATGTACTGAATTATGAATTCATGATAATTTTATCCTCTAAAGTTGGTTGGTTGGTTGTATTTATGTATAATTTGAATTTAAAGGGATTCTGTGCAATATTTATAACACCACTCAAATATTTTATTTTAAATATTTTTCTAAGTATTTTGTAGAATTAGGAAATGCACAAATATAATGTTTTTACAATAGAAATAAGAAATATTTTCGAATTGAAAATCCTCCTGTCAACGCCAAGAAAGCTGAAAAGATGCAAAGGCAAAAAAAAAATCCACCCTTTTAAAAATATTTTTGCTTTGTGTAACCAATAATGCTTTTGGAACAAGAAAAAGTTATGCATCTATAACTCATTCTAAACTGTATTCCTATTAATCGATGTATTAAATGAATTTTTTAACGAGTTATTTTAATGGCACTTATAAGTACCGTCAGTAGATAATGGTTTAAAGAGTTATACATAACAGACAACATACTGTCTGGGTTAAATGCAGATCTCGAATTTTTAAAACAGCTAAATTTAGTAGCAGATGTCCTTATCTTTGTGATGTCATACATTTACGATGCACTTTTGAGATTTAAGCAGAAGGATGCTTTACAGAACACGCCAGTAAACGTGGTTTTCGTAGTTAGTAAAGAAAAAAGAATTTTTCTCTCATGTTATAGGATAAATTATGATGAAGCTCTAAATTATACAAATAATAAATTTTAATTTTATTTCATGACATATTTTTATTTACCTGTGAGATTGTGTGAAGAAAGAAAAAGACATCATTAAGTAAGTATTTCGGATATGCGGAGAGAAACAGTGGAACATTTGTAAGAGAAATGTTTATATAGGAGTGGAATGTTTTCGAGGAGAAATGAGTAGCAATAAAATACATTCACCACTCTGAAATTATTGACTAATTCGATAATTTTTTTGAGAAGAATGGGCGAATCGAAAAAAGGAAGAAATGAGTCTCGTTAATTAATTAAATAACCCATTCATGGTACAGAAAGGAGACAATGAAATGCATGTCAATCACTACATCCTTACGGAGAGGTATAATATGCAATGGAGAAGCTAGTCGATGTGAAAGGCGACTCATTCCATTAAAATTTAAAATTAGTTTACAAAAAAGTTACCTCCACATATAGTCATTCCCAGACAACAAAACGTTGCAAAGGGACCATCCCAGCCGGGATTCGAACCCGGGACCTTTGGATTAGAAGTCCAACGCGCTATCCACTGCGCTACAGGGACAACACGCACCTTCGTAGCAAGGATTTGGCAAAGTTTTGGATTTTGCCAGATCAGAAATAATTTTTAAGTCTTTAACTGAAAGTTGACATAAATTTAAAAACTGATCTTGGAAAACAAAATGAAAAAAAATATATATATGTGTTGTCCTGCAGGAGAAATTCTTTCGAAAGGAAGTATGTCTTGGAACAAGAAATGTTTAGAGGTGAAATAAGTAACAATCCCATGCTTTAGGTACACTACATTTTTATTACAAATCCTTTAACTTCTTGGAAGTAAAGAACAGACCAGAATAGAGTTGACTAATGGGATTTAAGTAATCCCTATTGACACATAAAAAGGATAATGAAATTCGAAGCAGTCTACAATATGAAAATCTGTAGAACTCTAATTATTTTCATCGTGAAGTGAGCAGAGAATCCCGTCGTCACATATAAAACGATTAATCTTATTTGTGTGCATTAGAAAAAATCTTTTTCAAAAACGGGGCCCGCGTCTAGCCCATACCAGACTAGAAACGCAGAAGAACGATCATCCCTGCCGGGATTCGAACACGGGACCTTTGGAATAGAAGTCCAACGCGCTATCCACTGCGCTACAGGGACTACAAAACTTTGCATTCCACAAAGTCTGACGAAGGTTTCTTCTTTTGGATCGTACCAGTTAAGATATGAATTTTAAGTCCTCAGCTGGGAGTTGGTTGGTTGTATTTATGACGGCCAATTATCTGCACGAGGGATATAGGCCCAGGGGGAGTGCCCTTCGTGGGGGTCTTTCTAAGGGAACCTAACACGTATTAACGCTTGGAAATCCAAGGTTAGAAGAAAACCACGAAAACTCCGAACGATTAGGCCGACGGGCGCGATTGGGATCGAACCCAGCACCTCCCGTCTACCAGATTCGAGAGCAGAACCTCTCGGCCACTGGTGGGGTCAGCTGGGAGTTGGATGTGTGATTAAGTTTTCAGTGAAATTTACCGCACTCGTTTTTGTAATAAAGTTTGTGCCAAATGATACCATTGTACTTTCTTGAAAAGAGTAAACGTGTGCTGCAAGTGCCATGACGGCTATTTATCCGACATTTCATTTCATACATAAACTTTGTATAATTTGAAATAAAAATATGTGTTTTAACAAAAAATTAAAATGTCGGAAACTACTATAAAAGCTTTACAAAAATATTTATTTTCTTAAATATCGGAGGAAAGCCTTTCCTGGAACGCTAAAAATAACTGTAATATTTACATGCAAGTTTCGATTTGTGGTCCTTTGAAGATGCAGTCTGTTTGAGAAAATATAATAGCCAACGGGTTGGGTTGATTTTTGACGGCCAATTATCTACACGAGGGATATATGCCCGGGAGGAGTGACCTCCGTGGGGGTCTTTCTAAGGGAACCTAATCCGTATTAACGCATGGAAGATCCACGGCTCGAAGAAAACCGCGAAAACTCCGAACGATTAGGCCGACGGGCGCGATTGGGAACGAACCCAGCACCTCCCGTCTAGCAGCTTCGAGAGCAGAACCTCTCGGCCACTGGTGGGGCTATAATAGCCAACCTACCACAATGTTTCCATTTAGAATAGCAGTTCGCACCCTCCTGAACAACTATAAAGGCGACAATAATGAAGGAAACAAAATATAATCAAATTGCATATATTTTTATGAAATTAGATACAATTGATTCACCTCTCCATTGCTATCTCTTCATAATTCGTAAAATTTAAATTTAAATTTCCATTATCTAAAGCCTGAAAAGACTATACCACGTTTGAAGAAAAGAATGTTAAAACATTTACATTTAAAAGAAAAACGTTATAAATAGTTATTTACCTAGTTGGATTTTTGCACGGGATGTGCAAAATTATCGAAGTAAACATAAAAAGATCTATAAAGACATATTAACCCTTTATGTACTGAATTATGAATTCATGATAATTTTATACTCTAAAGCGTTTTTCGTGAATTTTTGAAACTACATTAGAAGATTTGCATAATCATTTAATAAATTTTAGAAGGACTCAAGGATTTAGAAGGATTAACTAAATTTGAATTTAAAGGGAGTCTGTGCAATATTTATACCCCCACTCAAATATTTTATTTTAAATATTTTTCTAAGTATTTTGTAGAATTAGGAAATGCACAAATATAATGTTTTTACAATAGAAATAAGAAATATTTTCGAATTGAAAATCCTCCTGTCAACGCCAAGAAAGCTGAAAAGATGCAAAGGCAAAAAAAATCCACCCTTTTAAAAATATTTTTGCTTTGTGTAACCAATAATGCTTTTGGAACAAGAAAAAGTTATGCATCTATAACGCATTCTAAACTGTATTCCTATTAATCGATGTATTAAATGAATTTTTTAACGAGTTATTTTAATGGCACTTATAAGTACCGTCACTAGATAATGGTTTAAAGAGTTATACATAACAGACAACATACTGTCTGGGTTAAATGCAGATCTCGAATTTTTAAAAC
The DNA here is from genome assembly GCA_963932465.1 of Maratus speciosus. Classification (NCBI taxonomy): domain Eukaryota; kingdom Metazoa; phylum Arthropoda; class Arachnida; order Araneae; family Salticidae; genus Maratus; species Maratus speciosus. The sequence continues at coordinate 338,168,729 of OZ010797.1, read as the reverse complement.
AGCTAAATTTAGTTAGCAGATGTCCTTATCTTTGTGATGTCATACATTTACGATGCACTTTTGAGATTTAAGCAGAAGGATGCTTTACAGAACACGCCAGTAAACGTGGTTTTCGTAGTTAGTAAAGAAAAAAGAATTTTTCTCTCATGTTATAGGATATATTATGATGAAGCTCTAAATTATACAAATAATAAATTTTAATTTTATTTCATGACATATTTTTATTTACCTGTGAGATTGTGTGAAGAAAGAAAAAGTCATCATTAAGTAAGTATTTCGGATATGCGGAGAGAAACAGTGGAACATTTGTTAGAGAAATGTTTATATAGGAGTGGAATTTTTTCGAGGAGAAATGAGTAGCAATAAAATACATTCACCACTCTGAAATTATTGACAAATTCGATAATTTTTTTGAGAAGAATGGGCGAATCGAAAAAAGGAAGAAATGAGTCTCGTTAATTAATTAAATAACCCATTCATGGTACAGAAAGGAGACAATGAAATGCATGTCAATCACTACATCCTTACGGAGAGGTATAATATGCAATGGAGAAGCTAGTCGATGTGAAAGGCGATTCATTCCATTAAAATTTAAAATTAGTTTACAAAAAAGTTACCTCCACACATAGTCATTCCCAGACAACAAAAAGTTGCAAAGGAACCATCCCAGCCGGGATTCGAACCCGGGACCTTTGGATTAGAAGTCCGACGCGCTATCCACTGCGCTACAGGGACAACACGCACCTTCGTAGCAAGGACTTGGCAAAGTTTTGGATTTTGCCAGATCAGAAATAATTTTTAAGTCTTTAACTGAAAGTTGACATAAATTTAAAAACTGATCTTGGAAAACAAAATGAAAAAAAAAATATATATGTGTTGTCCTGCAGCAGAAATTCTTTCGAAAGGAAGTATGTTTTGGAACAAGAAATGTTTAGAGGTGAAATAAGTAACAATCCCATGCTTTAGGTACACTACGTTTTTATTACAAATCCCTTAACTTCTTGGAAGTAAAGAACAGACCAGAATAGAGTTGACTAATGGGATTTAAGTAATCCCTATTGACACATAAAAAGGATAATGAAATTCGAAGCAGTCTACAATATGAAAATCTGTAGAACTCTAATTATTTTCATCGTGAAGTGAGCAGAGAATCCCGTCGTCACACATAAAACGATTAATCTTATTTGTGTGCATTAGGGTTGGGTTGATTTTTGACGGCCAATTATCTACACGAGGGATATAGGCCCGGGGGGAGTGCCCTCCGTGGGGGTCTTTCTAAGGGAACCTAATCCGTATTAACGCATGGAAGATCCACGGCTCGAAGAAAACCACGAAAACTCCGAACGATTAGGCCGACGGGCGCGATTGGGATCGAACCCAGCACCTCCCGTCTACCAGCTTCGAGAGCAGAACCTCTCGGCCACTGGTGGGGCTTTGTGTGCATTAGAAAAAATCTTTTTCAAAAACGGGGCCCGCGTCTAGCCCATACCGGACTAGGAAACGCAGAAGAACGATCATCCCTGCCGGGATTCGTACCCGGGACCTTTGGATTAGAAGTCCAACGCGCTATCCACTGAGCTACAGGGACTACAAAACTTTGCATTCCACAAAGTCTGACAAAGGTTTCTTCTTTTGGATCGTACCAGTTCAGATATGAATTTTAAGTCCTCAGCTGGGAGTTGGATGTGTGATTAAGTTTTCAGTGAAATTTACCGCACTCGTTTTTGTAATAAAGTTTGTGCCAAATGATACCATTGTACTTTCTTGAAAAGAGTAAACGTGTGCTGCAAGTGCCATGACGGCTATTTATCCGACATTTCATTTCATACATAAACTTTGTATAATTTGAAATAAAAATATGTGTTTTAACAAAAAATTAAAATGTCGGAAAATACTATAAAAGCTTTACAAAAATATTTATTTTCTTAAATATCGGAGGAAAGCCTTTCCTGGAACGCTAAAAATAACTGTAATATTTACATGCAAGTTTCGATTTGTGGTCCTTTGAAGATGCAGTTTGTTTGAGAAAATATAATAGCCAACCTACCACAATGTTTCCATTTAGGATAGCAGTTCGCACCCTCCTGAACAACTATAAAGGCGACAATAATGAAGGAAACAAAATATAATCAAATTGCATATATTTTTATGAAATTAGATACAATTGATTCACCTCTCCATTGCTATCTCTTCATAATTCGTAAAATTTAAATTTAAATTTCCATTATCTAAAGCCTGAAAAGACTATACCACGTTTGAAGAAAAGAATGTTAAAACATTTACATTTAAAAGAAAAACGTTATAAATAGTTATTTACCTAGTTGGATTTTTGCACGGGATGTGCAAAATTATCGAAGTAAACATAAAAAGGTCTATAAAGACATATTAACCCTTTATGTACTGAATTATGAATTCATGATAATTTTATCCTCTAAAGCGTTTTTTGTGAATTTTTGAAACTACATTAGAAGATTTGCATAATCATTTAATAAATTTTAGAAGGACTCAAGGATTTAGAAGGATTAACTAAATTTGAATTTAAAGGGAGTCTGTGCAATATTTATAACCCCACTCAAATATTTTATTTTAAATATTTTTCTAAGTATTTTGTAGAATTAGGAAATGCAAAAATATAATGTTTTTACAATAGAAATAAGACATATTTTCGAATTGAAAATCCTCCTGTCAACGCCAAGAAAGCTGAAAAGATGCAAAGGCAAAAAAAAAAAATCCACACTTTTAAAAATATTTTTGCTGCGTGTAACCAATAATGCTTTTGGAACAAGAAAAAGTTATGCATCTATAACTCATTCTAAACTGTATTCCTATTAATTGATGTATTAAATGAATTTTTTAACGAGTTATTTTAATGGCACTTATAAGTACCATCAGTAGATAATGGTTTAAAGAGTTATACATAACAGACAACATACTGTCTGGGTTAAATGCAGATCTCGAATTTTTAAAACAGCTAAATTTAGTAGCAGATGTCCTTATCTTTGTGATGTCATACATTTACGATGCACTTTTGAGATTTAAGCAGAAGGATGCTTTACAGAACACGCCAGTAAACGTGGTTTTCGTAGTTAGTAAAGAAAAAAGAATTTTTCTCTCATGTTATAGGATAAATTATGATGAAGCTCTAAATCATACAAATAATAAATTTTAATTTTATTTCATGACATATTTTTATTTACCTGTGAGATTGTGTGAAGAAAGAAAAAGACATCATTAAGTAAGTATTTCGGATATGCGGAGAGAAACAGTGGAACATTTGTTAGAGAAATGTTTATATAGGAGTGGAATTTTTTCGAGGAGAAATGAGTAGCAATAAAATACATTCACCACTCTGAAATTATTGACAAATTCGATAATTTTTTTGAGAAGAATGGGCGAATCGAAAAAAGGAAGAAATGAGTCTCGTTAATTAATTAAATAACCCATTCATGGTACAGAAAGGAGACAATGAAATGCATGTCAATCACTACATCCTTACGGAGAGGTATAATATGCAATGGAGAAGCTAGTCGATGTGAAAGGCGATTCATTCCATTAAAATTTAAAATTAGTTTACAAAAAAGTTACCTCCACACAAAGTCATTCCCAGACAACAAAACGTTGCAAAGGAACCATCCCTGCCGGGATTCGAACCCGGGACCTTTGGATTAGAAGTCCAACGCGCTATCCACTGCGCTACAGGGACAACACAAACTTTCGTAGCAAGGATTTGGCAAAGTTTTGGATTTTGCCAGATCAGAAATAATTTTTAAGTCTTTAACTGAAAGTTGACATAAATTTAAAAACTGATCTTGGAAAACAAAATGAAAGAAATATATATATGTGTTGTCCTGCAGGAGAAATTCTTTCGAAAGGAAGTATGTCTTGGAACAAGAAATGTTTAGAGGTGAAATAAGTAACAATCCCATGCTTTAGGTACACTACATTTTTATTACAAATCCCTTAACTTCTTGGAAGTAAAGAACAGACCAGAATAGAGTTGACTAATGGGATTTAAGTAATCCCTATTGACACATAAAAAGGATAATGAAATTCGAAGCAGTCTACAATATGAAAATCTGTAGAACTCTAATTATTTTCATCGTGAAGTGAGCAGAGAATCCCGTCGTCACACATAAAACGATTAATCTTATTTGTGTGCATTAGAAAAAATCTTTTTCAAAAACGGGGCCCGCGTCTAGCCCATACCAGACTAGGAAACGCAGAAGAACGATCATCCCTGCCGGGATTCGTACCCGGGACCTTTGGATTAGAAGTCCAACGCGCTATCCACTGCGCTACAGGGACTACAGAGCTTTGCATTCCACAAAGTCTGACAAAGGTTTCTTCTTTTGAGTCGTACCAGTTCAGATATGAATTTTAAGTCCTCAGCTGGGAGTTGGATGTGTGATTAAGTTTTCAGTGAAATTTACCGCACTCGTTTTTGTAATAAAGTTTGTGCCAAATGATACCATTGTACTTTCTTGAAAAGAGTAAACGTGTGCTGCAAGTGCCATGACGGCTATTTATCCGACATTTCATTTGATACATAAACTTTGTATAATTTGAAATAAAAATATGTGTTTTAACAAAAAATTAAAATGTCGGAAACTACTATAAAAGCTTTACAAAAATATTTATTTTCTTAAATATCGGAGGAAAGCCTTTCCTGGAACGCTAAAAATAACTGTAATATTTACATGCAAGTTTCGATTTGTGGTCCTTTGAAGATGCAGTTTGTTTGAGAAAATTTAATAGCCAACCTACCACAATGTTTCCATTTAGGATAGCGCCCCACCAGTGGCCGAGAGGTTCTTCTCTCGAAGCTGGTAGACGGGAGGTGCTGGGTTCGATCCCAATCGCGCCCGTCGGCCTAATCGTTCGGAGTTTTCGTGGTTTTCTTCGAGCCGTGGATCTTCCATGCGTTAATACGGATTAGGTTCCCTTAGAAAGACCCCCACGGAGGGCACTCCCCCCGGGCCTATATCCCTCGTGTAGATAATTGGCCGTCAAAAATCAACCCAACCCATTTAGGATAGCAGTTCGCACCCTCCTGAACTACTATAAAGGCGACAATAATGAAGGAAACAAAATGTAATCAAATAGCATATATTTTTATGAAATTAGATATAATTGATTCACCTCTCCATTGCTATCTCTTCATAATTCGTAAAATTTAAATTTAAATTTCCATTATCTAAAGCCTGAAAAGACTATACCACGTTTGAAGAAAAGAATGTTAAAACATTTACATTTAAAAGAAGAACGTTATAAATAGTTATTTACCTAGTTGGATTTTTGCACGGGATGTGCAAAATTATCGAAGTAAACATAAAAAGATCTATAAAGACATATTAACCCTTCATGTACTGAATTATGAATTCATGATAATTTTATCCTCTAAAGCGTTTTTCGTGAATTTTTGAAACTACATTAGAAGATTTGCATTATCATTTAATAAATTTTAGAAGGACTCAAGGATTTAGAAGGATTAACTAAATTTGAATTTAAAGGGAGTCTGTGCAATATTTATAACACCACTCAAATATTTTATTTTAAATATTTTTCTAAGTATTTTGTAGAATTAGGAAATGCACAAATATAATGTTTTTACAATAGAAATAAGACATATTTTCGAATTGAAAATCCTCCTGTCAACGCCAAGAAAGCTGAAAAGATGCAAAGGCAAAAAAAAAAAAAAAATCCACCCTTTTAAAAATATTTTTGCTGCGTGTAACCAATAATGCTTTTGGAACAAGAAAAAGTTATGCATCTATAACTCATTCTAAACTGTATTCCTATTAATTGATGTATTAAATGAATTTTTTAACGAGTTATTTTAATGGCACTTATAAGTACCATCAGTAAATAATGGTTTAAAGAGTTATACATAACAGACAACATACTGTCTGGGTTAAATGCAGATCTCGAATTTTTAAAACAGCTAAATTTAGTAGCAGATGTCCTTATCTTTGTGATGTCATACATTTACGATGCACTTTTGAGATTTAAGCAGAAGGATGCTTTACAGAACACGCCAGTAAACGTGGTTTTCGTAGTTAGTAAAGAAAAAAGAATTTTTCTCTCATGTTATAGGATAAATTATGATGAAGCTCTAAATTATACAAATAACAAATTTTAATTTTATTTCATGACATATTTTTATTTACCTGTGAGATTGTGTGAAGAAAGAAAAAGACATCATTAAGTAAGTATTTCGGATATGCGGAGAGAAACAGTGGAACATTTGTTAGAGAAATGTTTATATAGGAGTGGAATTTTTTCGAGGAGAAATGAGTAGCAATAAAATACATTCACCACTCTGAAATTATTGACAAATTCGATAATTTTTTTGAGAAGAATGGGCGAATCGAAAAAAGGAAGAAATGAGTCTCGTTAATTAATTAAATAACCCATTCATGGTACAGAAAGGAGACAATGAAATGCATGTCAATCACTACATCCTTACGGAGAGGTATAATATGCAATGGAGAAGCTAGTCGATGTGAAAGGCGATTCATTCCATTAAAATTGAAAATTAGTTTACAAAAAAGTTACCTCCACACATAGTCATTCCCAGACAACAAAACGTTGCAAAGGAACCATCCCTGCCGGGCTTCGAACCCGGGACCTTTGGATTAGAAGTCCAACGCGCTATCCACTGCGCTACAGGGACAACACGCACCTTCGTAGCAAGGATTTGGCAAAGTTTTGGATTTTGCCAGATCAGAAATAATTTTTAAGTCTTTAACTGAAAGTTGACATAAATTTAAAAACTGATCTTGGAAAACAAAATGAAAAAAAAATATATATGTGTTGTCCTGCAGGAGAAATTCTTTCGAAAGGAAGTATGTCTTGGAACAAGAAATGTTTAGAGGTGAAATAAGTAACAATCCCATGCTTTAGGTACACTACATTTTTATTACAAATCCCTTAACTTCTTGGAAGTAAAGAACAGACCAGAATAGAGTTGACTAATGGGATTTAAGTAATCCCTATTGACACATAAAAAGGATAATGAAATTCGAAGCAGTCTACAATATGAAAATCTGTAGAACTCTAATTATTTTCATCGTGAAGTGAGCAGAGAATCCCGTCGTCACACATAAAACGATTAATCTTATTTGTGTGCATTAGAAAAAATCTTTTTCAAAAACGGGGCCCGCGTCTAGCCCATACCAGACTAGGAAACGCAGAAGAACGATCATCCCTGCCGGGATTCGAACCCGGGACCTTTGGATTAGAAGTCCAACGCGCTATCCACTGCGCTACAGGGACTACAGAGCTTTGCATTCCACAAAGTCTGACAAAGGTTTCTTCTTTTGAATCGTACCAGTTCAGATATGAATTTTAAGTCCTCAGCTGGGAGTTGGATGTGTGATTAAGTTTTCAGTGAAATTTACCGCACTCGTTTTTGTAATAAAGTTTGTGCCAAATGATACCATTGTACTTTCTTGAAAAGAGTAAACGTGTGCTGCAAGTGCCATGACGGCTATTTATCCGACATTTCATTTGATACATAAACTTTGTACAATTTGAAATAAAAATATGTGTTTTAACAAAAAATTAAAATGTCGGAAACTACTATAAAAGCTTTACAAAAATATTTATTTTCTTAAATATCGGAGGAAAGCCTTTCCTGGAACACTAAAAATAACTGTAATATTTACATGCAAGTTTCGATTTGTGGTCCTTTGAAGATGCAGTTTGTTTGAGAAAATTTAATAGCCAACCTACCACAATGTTTCCATTTAGGATAGCAGTTCGCACCCTCCTGAACTACTATAAAGGCGACAATAATGAAGGAAACAAAATGTAATCAAATAGCATATATTTTTATGAAATTAGATATAATTGATTCACCTCTCCATTGCTATCTCTTCATAATTCGTAAAATTTAAATTTAAATTTCCATTATCTAAAGCCTGAAAAGACTATACCACGTTTGAAGAAAAGAATGTTAAAACATTTACATTTAAAAGAAAAACGTTATAAATAGTTATTTACCTAGTTGGATTTTTGCACGGGATGTGCAAAATTATCGAAGTAAACATAAAAAGATCTATAAAGACATATTAACCCTTTATGTACTGAATTATGAATTCATGATAATTTTATCCTCTAAAGCGTTTTTCGTGAATTTTTGAAACTACATTAGAAGATTTGCATTATCATTTAATAAATTTTAGAAGGACTCAAGGATTTAGAAGGATTAACTAAATTTGAATTTAAAGGGAGTCTGTGCAATATTTATAACACCACTCAAATATTTTATTTTAAATATTTTTCTAAGTATTTTGTAGAATTAGGAAATGCAAAAATATAATGTTTTTACAATAGAAATAAGACATATTTTCGAATTGAAAATCCTCCTGTCAACGCCAAGAAAGCTGAAAAGATGCAAAGGCAAAAAAAAAAAATCCACACTTTTAAAAATATTTTTGCTGCGTGTAACCAATAATGCTTTTGGAACAAGAAAAAGTTATGCATCTATAACTCATTCTAAACTGTATTCCTATTAATTGATGTATTAAATGAATTTTTTAACGAGTTATTTTAATGGCACTTATAAGTACCATCAGTAGATAATGGTTTAAAGAGTTATACATAACAGACAACATACTGTCTGGGTTAAATGCAGATCTCGAATTTTTAAAACAGCTAAATTTAGTAGCAGATGTCCTTATCTTTGTGATGTCATACATTTACGATGCACTTTTGAGATTTAAGCAGAAGGATGCTTTACAGAACACGCCAGTAAACGTGGTTTTCGTAGTTAGTAAAGAAAAAAGAATTTTTCTCTCATGTTATAGGATAAATTATGATGAAGCTCTAAATCATACAAATAATAAATTTTAATTTTATTTCATGACATATTTTTATTTACCTGTGAGATTGTGTGAAGAAAGAAAAAGACATCATTAAGTAAGTATTTCGGATATGCGGAGAGAAACAGTGGAACATTTGTTAGAGAAATGTTTATATAGGAGTGGAATTTTTTCGAGGAGAAATGAGTAGCAATAAAATACATTCACCACTCTGAAATTATTGACAAATTCGATAATTTTTTTGAGAAGAATGGGCGAATCGAAAAAAGGAAGAAATGAGTCTCGTTAATTAATTAAATAACCCATTCATGGTACAGAAAGGAGACAATGAAATGCATGTCAATCACTACATCCTTACGGAGAGGTATAATATGCAATGGAGAAGCTAGTCGATGTGAAAGGCGATTCATTCCATTAAAATTTAAAATTAGTTTACAAAAAAGTTACCTCCACACAAAGTCATTCCCAGACAACAAAACGTTGCAAAGGAACCATCCCTGCCGGGATTCGAACCCGGGACCTTTGGATTAGAAGTCCAACGCGCTATCCACTGCGCTACAGGGACAACACAAACTTTCGTAGCAAGGATTTGGCAAAGTTTTGGATTTTGCCAGATCAGAAATAATTTTTAAGTCTTTAACTGAAAGTTGACATAAATTTAAAAACTGATCTTGGAAAACAAAATGAAAGAAATATATATATGTGTTGTCCTGCAGGAGAAATTCTTTCGAAAGGAAGTATGTCTTGGAACAAGAAATGTTTAGAGGTGAAATAAGTAACAATCCCATGCTTTAGGTACACTACATTTTTATTACAAATCCCTTAACTTCTTGGAAGTAAAGAACAGACCAGAATAGAGTTGACTAATGGGATTTAAGTAATCCCTATTGACACATAAAAAGGATAATGAAATTCGAAGCAGTCTACAATATGAAAATCTGTAGAACTCTAATTATTTTCATCGTGAAGTGAGCAGAGAATCCCGTCGTCACACATAAAACGATTAATCTTATTTGTGTGCATTAGAAAAAATCTTTTTCAAAAACGGGGCCCGCGTCTAGCCCATACCAGACTAGGAAACGCAGAAGAACGATCATCCCTGCCGGGATTCGTACCCGGGACCTTTGGATTAGAAGTCCAACGCGCTATCCACTGCGCTACAGGGACTACAGAGCTTTGCATTCCACAAAGTCTGACAAAGGTTTCTTCTTTTGAGTCGTACCAGTTCAGATATGAATTTTAAGTCCTCAGCTGGGAGTTGGATGTGTGATTAAGTTTTCAGTGAAATTTACCGCACTCGTTTTTGTAATAAAGTTTGTGCCAAATGATACCATTGTACTTTCTTGAAAAGAGTAAACGTGTGCTGCAAGTGCCATGACGGCTATTTATCCGACATTTCATTTGATACATAAACTTTGTATAATTTGAAATAAAAATATGTGTTTTAACAAAAAATTAAAATGTCGGAAACTACTATAAAAGCTTTACAAAAATATTTATTTTCTTAAATATCGGAGGAAAGCCTTTCCTGGAACGCTAAAAATAACTGTAATATTTACATGCAAGTTTCGATTTGTGGTCCTTTGAAGATGCAGTTTGTTTGAGAAAATTTAATAGCCAACCTACCACAATGTTTCCATTTAGGATAGCGCCCCACCAGTGGCCGAGAGGTTCTTCTCTCGAAGCTGGTAGACGGGAGGTGCTGGGTTCGATCCCAATCGCGCCCGTCGGCCTAATCGTTCGGAGTTTTCGTGGTTTTCTTCGAGCCGTGGATCTTCCATGCGTTAATACGGATTAGGTTCCCTTAGAAAGACCCCCACGGAGGGCACTCCCCCCGGGCCTATATCCCTCGTGTAGATAATTGGCCGTCAAAAATCAACCCAACCCATTTAGGATAGCAGTTCGCACCCTCCTGAACTACTATAAAGGCGACAATAATGAAGGAAACAAAATGTAATCAAATAGCATATATTTTTATGAAATTAGATATAATTGATTCACCTCTCCATTGCTATCTCTTCATAATTCGTAAAATTTAAATTTAAATTTCCATTATCTAAAGCCTGAAAAGACTATACCACGTTTGAAGAAAAGAATGTTAAAACATTTACATTTAAAAGAAGAACGTTATAAATAGTTATTTACCTAGTTGGATTTTTGCACGGGATGTGCAAAATTATCGAAGTAAACATAAAAAGATCTATAAAGACATATTAACCCTTCATGTACTGAATTATGAATTCATGATAATTTTATCCTCTAAAGCGTTTTTCGTGAATTTTTGAAACTACATTAGAAGATTTGCATTATCATTTAATAAATTTTAGAAGGACTCAAGGATTTAGAAGGATTAACTAAATTTGAATTTAAAGGGAGTCTGTGCAATATTTATAACACCACTCAAATATTTTATTTTAAATATTTTTCTAAGTATTTTGTAGAATTAGGAAATGCACAAATATAATGTTTTTACAATAGAAATAAGACATATTTTCGAATTGAAAATCCTCCTGTCAACGCCAAGAAAGCTGAAAAGATGCAAAGGCAAAAAAAAAAAAAAAATCCACCCTTTTAAAAATATTTTTGCTGCGTGTAACCAATAATGCTTTTGGAACAAGAAAAAGTTATGCATCTATAACTCATTCTAAACTGTATTCCTATTAATTGATGTATTAAATGAATTTTTTAACGAGTTATTTTAATGGCACTTATAAGTACCATCAGTAAATAATGGTTTAAAGAGTTATACATAACAGACAACATACTGTCTGGGTTAAATGCAGATCTCGAATTTTTAAAACAGCTAAATTTAGTAGCAGATGTCCTTATCTTTGTGATGTCATACATTTACGATGCACTTTTGAGATTTAAGCAGAAGGATGCTTTACAGAACACGCCAGTAAACGTGGTTTTCGTAGTTAGTAAAGAAAAAAGAATTTTTCTCTCATGTTATAGGATAAATTATGATGAAGCTCTAAATTATACAAATAACAAATTTTAATTTTATTTCATGACATATTTTTATTTACCTGTGAGATTGTGTGAAGAAAGAAAAAGACATCATTAAGTAAGTATTTCGGATATGCGGAGAGAAACAGTGGAACATTTGTTAGAGAAATGTTTATATAGGAGTGGAATTTTTTCGAGGAGAAATGAGTAGCAATAAAATACATTCACCACTCTGAAATTATTGACAAATTCGATAATTTTTTTGAGAAGAATGGGCGAATCGAAAAAAGGAAGAAATGAGTCTCGTTAATTAATTAAATAACCCATTCATGGTACAGAAAGGAGACAATGAAATGCATGTCAATCACTACATCCTTACGGAGAGGTATAATATGCAATGGAGAAGCTAGTCGATGTGAAAGGCGATTCATTCCATTAAAATTGAAAATTAGTTTACAAAAAAGTTACCTCCACACATAGTCATTCCCAGACAACAAAACGTTGCAAAGGAACCATCCCTGCCGGGCTTCGAACCCGGGACCTTTGGATTAGAAGTCCAACGCGCTATCCACTGCGCTACAGGGACAACACGCACCTTCGTAGCAAGGATTTGGCAAAGTTTTGGATTTTGCCAGATCAGAAATAATTTTTAAGTCTTTAACTGAAAGTTGACATAAATTTAAAAACTGATCTTGGAAAACAAAATGAAAAAAAAATATATATGTGTTGTCCTGCAGGAGAAATTCTTTCGAAAGGAAGTATGTCTTGGAACAAGAAATGTTTAGAGGTGAAATAAGTAACAATCCCATGCTTTAGGTACACTACATTTTTATTACAAATCCCTTAACTTCTTGGAAGTAAAGAACAGACCAGAATAGAGTTGACTAATGGGATTTAAGTAATCCCTATTGACACATAAAAAGGATAATGAAATTCGAAGCAGTCTACAATATGAAAATCTGTAGAACTCTAATTATTTTCATCGTGAAGTGAGCAGAGAATCCCGTCGTCACACATAAAACGATTAATCTTATTTGTGTGCATTAGAAAAAATCTTTTTCAAAAACGGGGCCCGCGTCTAGCCCATACCAGACTAGGAAACGCAGAAGAACGATCATCCCTGCCGAGATTCGAACCCGGGACCTTTGGATTAGAAGTCCAACGCGCTATCCACTGCGCTACAGGGACTACAGATCTTTGCATTCCACAAAGTCTGACAAAGGTTTCTTCTTTTGAATCGTACCAGTTCAGATATGAATTTTAAGTCCTCAGCTGGGAGTTGGATGTGTGATTAAGTTTTCAGTGAAATTTACCGCACTCGTTTTTGTAATAAAGTTTGTGCCAAATGATACCATTGTACTTTCTTGAAAAGAGTAAACGTATGCTGCAAGTGCCATGACGGCTATTTATCCGACATTTCATTTGATACATAAACTTTGTACAATTTGAAATAAAAATATGTGTTTTAACAAAAAATTAAAATGTCGGAAACTACTACAAAAGCTTTACAAAAATATTTATTTTCTTAAATATCGGAGGAAAGCCTTTCCTGGAACACTAAAAATAACTGTAATATTTACATGCAAGTTTCGATTTGTGGTCCTTTGAAGATGCAGTTTGTTTGAGAAAATTTAATAGCCAACCTACCACAATGTTTCCATTTAGGATAGCAGTTCGCACCCTCCTGAACTACTATAAAGGCGACAATAATGAAGGAAACAAAATGTAATCAAATAGCATATATTTTTATGAAATTAGATATAATTGATTCACCTCTCCATTGCTATCTCTTCATAATTCGTAAAATTTAAATTTAAATTTCCATTATCTAAAGCCTGAAAAGACTATACCACGTTTGAAGAAAAGAATGTTAAAACATTTACATTTAAAAGAAGAACGTTATAAATAGTTATTTACCTAGTTGGATTTTTGCACGGGATGTGCAAAATTATCGAAGTAAACATAAAAAGATCTATAAAGACATATTAACCCTTCATGTACTGAATTATGAATTCATGATAATTTTATCCTCTAAAGCGTTTTTCGTGAATTTTTGAAACTACATTAGAAGATTTGCATTATCATTTAATAAATTTTAGAAGGACTCAAGGATTTAGAAGGATTAACTAAATTTGAATTTAAAGGGAGTCTGTGCAATATTTATAACACCACTCAAATATTTTATTTTAAATATTTTTCTAAGTATTTTGTAGAATTAGGAAATGCACAAATATAATGTTTTTACAATAGAAATAAGACATATTTTCGAATTGAAAATCGTCCTGTCAACGCCAAGAAAGCTGAAAAGATGCAAAGGCAAAAAAAAAAAAAAAAATCCACCCTTTTAAAAATATTTTTGCTGCGTGTAACCAATAATGCTTTTGGAACAAGAAAAAGTTATGCATCTATAACTCATTCTAAACTGTATTCCTATTAATTGATGTATTAAATGAATTTTTTAACGAGTTATTTTAATGGCACTTATAAGTACCATCAGTAGATAATGGTTTAAAGAGTTATACATAACAGACAACATACTGTCCGGGTTAAATGCAGATCTCGAATTTTTAAAACAGCTAAATTTAGTAGCAGATGTCCTTATCTTTGTGATGTCATACATTTACGATGCACTTTTGAGATTTAAGCAGAAGGATGCTTTACAGAACACGCCAGTAAACGTGGTTTTCGTAGTTAGTAAAGAAAAAAGAATTTTTCTCTCATGTTATAGGATAAATTATGATGAAGCTCTAAATTATACAAATAACAAATTTTAATTTTATTTCATGACATATTTTTATTTACCTGTGAGATTGTGTGAAGAAAGAAAAAGACATCATTAAGTAAGTATTTCGGATATGCGGAGAGAAACAGTGGAACATTTGTTAGAGAAATGTTTATATAGGAGTGGAATTTTTTCGAGGAGAAATGAGTAGCAATAAAATACATTCACCACTCTGAAATTATTGACAAATTCGATAATTTTTTTGAGAAGAATGGGCGAATCGAAAAAAGGAAGAAATGAGTCTCGTTAATTAATTAAATAACCCATTCATGGTACAGAAAGGAGACAATGAAATGCATGTCAATCACTACATCCTTACGGAGAGGTATAATATGCAATGGAGAAGCTAGTCGATGTGAAAGGCGATTCATTCCATTAAAATTTAAAATTAGTTTACAAAAAAGTTACCTCCACACATAGTCATTCCCAGACAACAAAACGTTGCAAAGGAACCATCCCTGCCGGGATTCGAACCCGGGACCTTTGGATTAGAAGTCCAACGCGCTATCCACTGCGCTACAGGGACAACACGCACCTTCGTAGCAAGGATTTGGCAAAGTTTTGGATTTTGCCAGATCAGAAATAATTTTTAAGTCTTTAACTGAAAGTTGACATAAATTTAAAAACTGATCTTGGAAAACAAAATGAAAAAAAAATATATATGTGTTGTCCTGCAGGAGAAATTCTTTCGAAAGGAAGTATGTCTTGGAACAAGAAATGTTTAGAGGTGAAATAAGTAACAATCCCATGCTTTAGGTACACTACATTTTTATTACAAATCCCTTAACTTCTTGGAAGTAAAGAACAGACCAGAATAGAGTTGACTAATGGGATTTAAGTAATCCCTATTGACACATAAAAAGGATAATGAAATTCGAAGCAGTCTACAATATGAAAATCTGTAGAACTCTAATTATTTTCATCGTGAAGTGAGCAGAGAATCCCGTCGTCACACATAAAACGATTAATCTTATTTGTGTGCATTAGAAAAAATCTTTTTCAAAAACGGGGCCCGCGTCTAGCCCATACCAGACTAGGAAACGCAGAAGAACGATCATCCCTGCCGAGATTCGAACCCGGGACCTTTGGATTAGAAGTCCAACGCGCTATCCACTGCGCTACAGGGACTACAGAGATTTGCATTCCACAAAGTCTGACAAAGGTTTCTTCTTTTGAATCGTACCAGTTCAGATATGAATTTTAAGTCCTCAGCTGGGAGTTGGATGTGTGATTAAGTTTTCAGTGAAATTTACCGCACTCGTTTTTGTAATAAAGTTTGTGCCAAATGATACCATTGTACTTTCTTGAAAAGAGTAAACGTATGCTGTAAGTGCCATGACGGCTATTTATCCGACATTTCATTTGATACATAAACTTTGTACAATTTGAAATAAAAATATGTGTTTTAACAAAAAATTAAAATGTCGGAAACTACTATAAAAGCTTTACAAAAATATTTATTTTCTTAAATATCGGAGGAAAGCCTTTCCTGGAACACTAAAAATAACTGTAATATTTACATGCAAGTTTCGATTTGTGGTCCTTTGAAGATGCAGTTTGTTTGAGAAAATTTAATAGCCAACCTACCACAATGTTTCCATTTAGGATAGCAGTTCGCACCCTCCTGAACTACTATAAAGGCGACAATAATGAAGGAAACAAAATGTAATCAAATAGCATATATTTTTATGAAATTAGATATAATTGATTCACCTCTCCATTGCTATCTCTTCATAATTCGTAAAATTTAAATTTAAATTTCCATTATCTAAAGCCTGAAAAGACTATACCACGTTTGAAGAAAAGAATGTTAAAACATTTACATTTAAAAGAAAAACGTTATAAATAGTTATTTACCTAGTTGGATTTTTGCACGGGATGTGCAAAATTATCGAAGTAAACATAAAAAGATCTATAAAGACATATTAACCCTTCATGTACTGAATTATGAATTCATGATAATTTTATCCTCTAAAGCGTTTTTCGTGAATTTTTGAAACTACATTAGAAGATTTGCATTATCATTTAATAAATTTTAGAAGGACTCAAGGATTTAGAAGGATTAACTAAATTTGAATTTAAAGGGAGTCTGTGCAATATTTATAACACCACTCAAATATTTTATTTTAAATATTTTTCTAAGTATTTTGTAGAATTAGGAAATGCACAAATATAATGTTTTTACAATAGAAATAAGACATATTTTCGAATTGAAAATCCTCCTGTCAACGCCAAGAAAGCTGAAAAGATGCAAAGGCAAAAAAAAAAAAAAATCCACCCTTTTAAAAATATTTTTGCTGCGTGTAACCAATAATGCTTTTGGAACAAGAAAAAGTTATGCATCTATAACTCATTCTAAACTGTATTCCTATTAATTGATGTATTAAATGAATTTTTTAACGAGTTATTTTAATGGCACTTATAAGTACCATCAGTAGATAATGGTTTAAAGAGTTATACATAACAGACAACATACTGTCTGGGTTAAATGCAGATCTCGAATTTTTAAAACAGCTAAATTTAGTAGCAGATGTCCTTATCTTTGTGATGTCATACATTTACGATGCACTTTTGAGATTTAAGCAGAAGGATGCTTTACAGAACACGCCAGTAAACGTGGTTTTCGTAGTTAGTAAAGAAAAAAGAATTTTTCTCTCATGTTATAGGATAAATTATGATGAAGCTCTAAATTATACAAATAACAAATTTTAATTTTATTTCATGACATATTTTTATTTACCTGTGAGAATGTGTGAAGAAAGAAAAAGACATCATTAAGTAAGTATTTCGGATATGCGGAGAGAAACAGTGGAACATTTGTTAGAGAAATGTTTATATAGGAGTGGAATTTTTTCGAGGAGAAATGAGTAGCAATAAAATACATTCACCACTCTGAAATTATTGACAAATTCGATAATTTTTTTGAGAAGAATGGGCGAATCGAAAAAAGGAAGAAATGAGTCTCGTTAATTAATTAAATAACCCATTCATGGTACAGAAAGGAGACAATGAAATGCATGTCAATCACTACATCCTTACGGAGAGGTATAATATGCAATGGAGAAGCTAGTCGATGTGAAAGGCGATTCATTCCATTAAAATTTAAAATTAGTTTACAAAAAAGTTACCTCCACACATAGTCATTCCCAGACAACAAAACGTTGCAAAGGAACCATCCCTGCCGGGATTCGAACCCGGGACCTTTGGATTAGAAGTCCACCGCGCTATCTACTGCGTTACAGGGACAACACGCACCTTCGTAGCAAGGATTTGGCAAAGTTTTGGATTTTGCCAGATCAGAAATAATTTTTAAGTCTTTAACTGAAAGTTGACATAAATTTAAAAACTGATCTTGGAAAACAAAATGAAAAAAAAATATATATGTGTTGTCCTGCAGGAGAAATTCTTTCGAAAGGAAGTATGTCTTGGAACAAGAAATGTTTAGAGGTGAAATAAGTAACAATCCCATGCTTTAGGTACACTACATTTTTATTACAAATCCCTTAACTTCTTGGAAGTAAAGAACAGACCAGAATAGAGTTGACTAATGGGATTTAAGTAATCCCTATTGACACATAAAAAGGATAATGAAATTCGAAGCAGTCTACAATATGAAAATCTGTAGAACTCTAATTATTTTCATCGTGAAGTGAGCAGAGAATCCCGTCGTCACACATAAAACGATTAATCTTATTTGTGTGCATTAGAAAAAATCTTTTTCAAAAACGGGGCCCGCGTCTAGCCCATACCAGACTAGGAAACGCAGAAGAACGATCATCCCTGCCGGGATTCGAACCCGGGACCTTTGGATTAGAAGTCCAACGCGCTATCCACTGCGCTACAGGGACTACAGAGCTTTGCATTCCACAAAGTCTGACAAAGGTTTCTTCTTTTGAATCGTACCAGTTCAGATATGAATTTTAAGTCCTCAGCTGGGAGTTGGATGTGTGATTAAGTTTTCAGTGAAATTTACCGCACTCGTTTTTGTAATAAAGTTTGTGCCAAATGATACCATTGTACTTTCTTGAAAAGAGTAAACGTATGCTGCAAGTGCCATGACGGCTATTTATCCGACATTTCATTTGATGCATAAACTTTGTACAATTTGAAATAAAAATATGTGTTTTAACAAAAAATTAAAATGTCGGAAACTACTATAAAAGCTTTACAAAAATATTTATTTTCTTAAATATCGGAGGAAAGCCTTTCCTGGAACACTAAAAATAACTGTAATATTTACATGCAAGTTTCGATTTGTGGTCCTTTGAAGATGCAGTTTGTTTGAGAAAATTTAATAGCCAACCTACCACAATGTTTCCATTTAGGATAGCAGTTCGCACCCTCCTGAACTACTATAAAGGCGACAATAATGAAGGAAACAAAATGTAATCAAATAGCATATATTTTTATGAAATTAGATATAATTGATTCACCTCTCCATTGCTATCTCTTCATAATTCGTAAAATTTAAATTTAAATTTCCATTATCTAAAGCCTGAAAAGACTATACCACGTTTGAAGAAAAGAATGTTAAAACATTTACATTTAAAAGAAGAACGTTATAAATAGTTATTTACCTAGTTGGATTTTTGCACGGGATGTGCAAAATTATCGAAGTAAACATAAAAAGATCTATAAAGACATATTAACCCTTCATGTACTGAATTATGAATTCATGATAATTTTATCCTCTAAAGCGTTTTTCGTGAATTTTTGAAACTACATTAGAAGATTTGCATTATCATTTAATAAATTTTAGAAGGACTCAAGGATTTAGAAGGATTAACTAAATTTGAATTTAAAGGGATTCTGTGCAATATTTATAACACCACTCAAATATTTTATTTTAAATATTTTTCTAAGTATTTTGTAGAATTAGGAAATGCACAAATATAATGTTTTTACAATAGAAATAAGACATATTTTCGAATTGAAAATCCTCCTGTCAACGCCAAGAAAGCTGAAAAGATGCAAAGGCAAAAAAAAAAAAAAAAAATCCACCCTTTTAAAAATATTTTTGCTGCGTGTAACCAATAATGCTTTTGGAACAAGAAAAAGTTATGCATCTATAACTCATTCTAAACTGTATTCCTATTAATTGATGTATTAAATGAATTTTTTAACGAGTTATTTTAATGGCACTTATAAGTACCATCAGTAGATAATGGTTTAAAGAGTTATACATAACAGACAACATACTGTCTGGGTTAAATGCAGATCTCGAATTTTTAAAACAGCTAAATTTAGTAGCAGATGTCCTTATCTTTGTGATGTCATACATTTACGATGCACTTTTGAGATTTAAGCAGAAGGATGCTTTACAGAACACGCCAGTAAACGTGGTTTTCGTAGTTAGTAAAGAAAAAAGAATTTTTCTCTCATGTTATAGGATAAATTATGATGAAGCTCTAAATTATACAAATAACAAATTTTAATTTTATTTCATGACATATTTTTATTTACCTGTGAGATTGTGTGAAGAAAGAAAAAGACATCATTAAGTAAGTATTTCGGATATGCGGAGAGAAACAGTGGAACATTTGTTAGAGAAATGTTTATATAGGAGTGGAATTTTTTCGAGGAGAAATGAGTAGCAATAAAATACATTCACCACTCTGAAATTATTGACAAATTCGATAATTTTTTTGAGAAGAATGGGCGAATCGAAAAAAGGAAGAAATGAGTCTCGTTAATTAATTAAATAACCCATTCATGGTACAGAAAGGAGACAATGAAATGCATGTTAATCACTACATCCTTACGGAGAGGTATAATATGCAATGGAGAAGCTAGTCGATGTGAAAGGCGATTCATTCCATTAAAATTTAAAATTAGTTTACAAAAAAGTTACCTCCACACATAGTCATTCCCAGACAACAAAACGTTGCAAAGGAACCATCCCTGCCGGGATTCGAACCCGGGACCTTTGGATTAGAAGTCCAACGCGCTATCCACTGCGCTACAGGGACAACACGCACCTTCGTAGCAAGGATTTGGCAAAGTTTTGGATTTTGCCAGATCAGAAATAATTTTTAAGTCTTTAACTGAAAGTTGACATAAATTTAAAAACTGATCTTGGAAAACAAAATGAAAAAAAAATATATATGTGTTGTCCTGCAGGAGAAATTCTTTCGAAAGGAAGTATGTCTTGGAACAAGAAATGTTTAGAGGTGAAATAAGTAACAATCCCATGCTTTAGGTACACTACATTTTTATTACAAATCCCTTAACTTCTTGGAAGTAAAGAACAGACCAGAATAGAGTTGACTAATGGGATTTAAGTAATCCCTATTGACACATAAAAAGGATAATGAAATTCGAAGCAGTCTACAATATGAAAATCTGTAGAACTCTAATTATTTTCATCGTGAAGTGAGCAGAGAATCCCGTCGTCACACATAAAACGATTAATCTTATTTGTGTGCATTAGAAAAAATCTTTTTCAAAAACGGGGCCCGCGTCTAGCCCATACCAGACTAGGAAACGCAGAAGAACGATCATCCCTGCCGAGATTCGAACCCGGGACCTTTGGATTAGAAGTCCAACGCGCTATCCACTGCGCTACAGGGACTACAGAGCTTTGCATTCCACAAAGTCTGACAAAGGTTTCTTCTTTTGAATCGTACCAGTTCAGATATGAATTTTAAGTCCTCAGCTGGGAGTTGGATGTGTGATTAAGTTTTCAGTGAAATTTACCGCACTCGTTTTTGTAATAAAGTTTGTGCCAAATGATACCATTGTACTTTCTTGAAAAGAGTAAACGTATGCTGCAAGTGCCATGACGGCTATTTATCCGACATTTCATTTGATACATAAACTTTGTACAATTTGAAATAAAAATATGTGTTTTAACAAAAAATTAAAATGTCGGAAACTACTATAAAAGCTTTACAAAAATATTTATTTTCTTAAATATCGGAGGAAAGCCTTTCCTGGAACACTAAAAATAACTGTAATATTTACATGCAAGTTTCGATTTGTGGTCCTTTGAAGATGCAGTTTGTTTGAGAAAATTTAATAGCCAACCTACCACAATGTTTCCATTTAGGATAGCAGTTCGCACCCTCCTGAACTACTATAAAGGCGACAATAATGAAGGAAACAAAATGTAATCAAATAGCATATATTTTTATGAAATTAGATATAATTGATTCACCTCTCCATTGCTATCTCTTCATAATTCGTAAAATTTAAATTTAAATTTCCATTATCTAAAGCCTGAAAAGACTATACCACGTTTGAAGAAAAGAATGTTAAAACATTTACATTTAAAAGAAAAACGTTATAAATAGTTATTTACCTAGTTGGATTTTTGCACGGGATGTGCAAAATTATCGAAGTAAACATAAAAAGATCTATAAAGACATATTAACCCTTCATGTACTGAATTATGAATTCATGATAATTTTATCCTCTAAAGCGTTTTTCGTGAATTTTTGAAACTACATTAGAAGATTTGCATTATCATTTAATAAATTTTAGAAGGACTCAAGGATTTAGAAGGATTAACTAAATTTGAATTTAAAGGGAGTCTGTGCAATATTTATAACACCACTCAAATATTTTATTTTAAATATTTTTCTAAGTATTTTGTAGAATTAGGAAATGCACAAATATAATGTTTTTACAATAGAAATAAGACATATTTTCGAATTGAAAATCCTCCTGTCAACGCCAAGAAAGCTGAAAAGATGCAAAGGCAAAAAAAAAAAAAAATCCACCCTTTTAAAAATATTTTTGCTGCGTGTAACCAATAATGCTTTTGGAACAAGAAAAAGTTATGCATCTATAACTCATTCTAAACTGTATTCCTATTAATTGATGTATTAAATGAATTTTTTAACGAGTTATTTTAATGGCACTTATAAGTACCATCAGTAGATAATGGTTTAAAGAGTTATACATAACAGACAACATACTGTCTGGGTTAAATGCAGATCTCGAATTTTTAAAACAGCTAAATTTAGTAGCAGATGTCCTTATCTTTGTGATGTCATACATTTACGATGCACTTTTGAGATTTAAGCAGAAGGATGCTTTACAGAACACGCCAGTAAACGTGGTTTTCGTAGTTAGTAAAGAAAAAAGAATTTTTCTCTCATGTTATAGGATAAATTATGATGAAGCTCTAAATTATACAAATAACAAATTTTAATTTTATTTCATGACATATTTTTATTTACCTGTGAGATTGTGTGAAGAAAGAAAAAGACATCATTAAGTAAGTATTTCGGATATGCGGAGAGAAACAGTGGAACATTTGTTAGAGAAATGTTTATATAGGAGTGGAATTTTTTCGAGGAGAAATGAGTAGCAATAAAATACATTCACCACTCTGAAATTATTGACAAATTCGATAATTTTTTTGAGAAGAATGGGCGAATCGAAAAAAGGAAGAAATGAGTCTCGTTAATTAATTAAATAACCCATTCATGGTACAGAAAGGAGACAATGAAATGCATGTCAATCACTACATCCTTACGGAGAGGTATAATATGCAATGGAGAAGCTAGTCGATGTGAAAGGCGATTCATTCCATTAAAATTTAAAATTAGTTTACAAAAAAGTTACCTCCACACATAGTCATTCCCAGACAACAAAACGTTGCAAAGGAACCATCCCTGCCGGGATTCGAACCCGGGACCTTTGGATTAGAAGTCCACCGCGCTATCCACTGCGTTACAGGGACAACACGCACCTTCGTAGCAAGGATTTGGCAAAGTTTTGGATTTTGCCAGATCAGAAATAATTTTTAAGTCTTTAACTGAAAGTTGACATAAATTTAAAAACTGATCTTGGAAAACAAAATGAAAAAAAAATATATATGTGTTGTCCTGCAGGAGAAATTCTTTCGAAAGGAAGTATGTCTTGGAACAAGAAATGTTTAGAGGTGAAATAAGTAACAATCGCATGCTTTAGGTACACTACATTTTTATTACAAATCCCTTAACTTCTTGGAAGTAAAGAACAGACCAGAATAGAGTTGACTAATGGGATTTAAGTAATCCCTATTGACACATAAAAAGGATAATGAAATTCGAAGCAGTCTACAATATGAAAATCTGTAGAACTCTAATTATTTTCATCGTGAAGTGAGCAGAGAATCCTGTCGTCACACATAAAACGATTAATCTTATTTGTGTGCATTAGAAAAAATCTTTTTCAAAAACGGGGCCCGCGTCTAGCCCATACCAGACTAGGAAACGCAGAAGAACGACCATCCCTGCCGGGATTCGAACCCGGGACCTTTGGATTAGAAGTCCAACGCGCTATCCACTGCGCTACAGGGACTACAGAGCTTTGCATTCCACAAAGTCTGACAAAGGTTTCTTCTTTTGAATCGTACCAGTTCAGATATGAATTTTAAGTCCTCAGCTGGGAGATGGATGTGTGATTAAGTTTTCAGTGAAATTTACCGCACTCGTTTTTGTAATAAAGTTTGTGCCAAATGATACCATTGTACTTTCTTGAAAAGAGTAAACGTGTGCTGCAAGTGCCATGACGGCTATTTATCCGACATTTCATTTGGTACATAAACTTTGTATAATTTGAAATAAAAATATGTGTTTTAACAAAAAATTAAAATGTCGGAAACTACTATAAAAGCTTTACAAAAATATTTATTTTCTTAAATATCGGAGGAAAGCCTTTCCTGGAACGCTAAAAATAACTGTAATATTTACATGCAAGTTTCGATTTGTGGTCCTTTGAAGATGCAGTTTGTTTGAGAAAATATAATAGCCAACCTACCACAATGTTTCCATTTAGGATAGCAGTTCGCACCCTCCTGAACTACTATAAAGGCGACACTAATGAAGGAAACAAAATGTAATTAAATAGCATATATTTTTATGAAATTAGATATAATTGATTCACCTCTCCATTGCTATCTCTTCATAATTCGTAAAATTTAAATTTAAATTTCCATTATCTAAAGCCTGAAAAGACTATACCACGTTTGAAGAAAAGAATGTTAAAACATTTACATTTAAAAGAAAAACGTTATAAATAGTTATTTACCTAGTTGGAGTTTTGCACGGGATGTGCAAAATTATCGAAGTAAACATAAAAAGATCTATAAAGGCATATTAACCCTTCATGTACTGAATTATGAATTCATGATAATTTTATCCTCTAAAGCGTTTTTCGTGAATTTTTGAAACTACATTAGAAGATTTGCATTATCATTTAATAAATTTTAGAAGGACTCAAGGATTTAGAAGGATTAACTAAATTTGAATTTAAAGGGAGTCTGTGCAATATTTATAACACCACTCAAATATTTTATTTTAAATATTTTTCTAAGTATTTTGTAGAATTAGGAAATGCACAAATATAATGTTTTTACAATAGAAATAAGACATATTTTCGAATTGAAAATCCTCCTGTCAACGCCAAGAAAGCTGAAAAGATGCAAAGGCAAAAAAAAAAAATCCACCCTTTTAAAAATATTTTTGCTGCGTGTAACCAATAATGCTTTTGGAACAAGAAAAAGTTATGCATCTATAACTCATTCCAAACTGTATTCCTATTAATTGATGTATTAAATGAATTTTTTAACGAGTTATTTTAATGGCACTTATAAGTACCGTCAGTAGATAATGGTTTAAAGAGTTATACATAACAGACAACATACTGTCTGGGTTAAATGCAGATCTCGAATTTTTAAAACAGCTAAATTTAGTAGCAGATGTCCTTATCTTTGTGATGTCATACATTTACGATGCACTTTTGAGATTTAAGCAGAAGGATGCTTTACAGAACACGCCAGTAAACGTGGTTTTCGTAGTTAGTAAAGAAAAAAGAATTTTTCTCTCATGCTATAGGATAAATTATGATGAAGCTCTAAATCATACAAATAATAAATTTTAATTTTATTTCATGACATATTTTTATTTACCTGTGAGATTGTGTGAAGAAAGAAAAAGACATCATTAAGTAAGTATTTCGGATATGCGGAGAGAAACAGTGGAACATTTGTTAGAGAAATGTTTATATAGGAGTGGAATTTTTTCGAGGAGAAATGAGTAGCAATAAAATACATTCACCACTCTGAAATTATTGACAAATTCGATAATTTTTTTGAGAAGAATGGGCGAATCGAAAAAAGGAAGAAATGAGTCTCGTTAATTAATTAAATAACCCATTCATGGTACAGAAAGGAGACAATGAAATGCATGTCAATCACTACATCATTACGGAGAGGTATAATATGCAATGGAGAAGCTAGTCGATGTGAAAGGCGATTCATTCCATTAAAATTTAAAATTAGTTTACAAAAAAGTTACCTCCACACATAGTCATTCCCAGACAACAAAACGTTGGAAAGGAACCATCCCTGCCGGGATTCGAACCCGGGACCTTTGGATTAGAAGTCCAACGCGCTATCCACTGCGCTACAGGGACTACAGAACTTTGCATTCCACATAGTCTGACAAAGGTTTCTTCTTTTGGATCGTACCAGTTCAGATATGCATTTTAAGTCCTCAGCTGGGAGTTGGATGTGTGATTAAGTTTTCAGTGAAATTTACCGCACTCGTTTTTGTAATAAAGTTTGTGCCAAATGATACCATTGTACTTTCTTGAAAAGAGTAAACGTGTGCTGCAAGTGCCATGACGGCTATTTATCCGACATTTCATTTCATACATAAACTTTGTATAATTTGAAATAAAAATATGTGTTTTACCAAAAAATTAAAATGTCGGAAACTACTATAAAAGCTTTACAAAAATATTTATTTTCTTAAATATCGGAGGAAAGCCTTTCCTGGAACGCTAAAAATAACTGTAATATTTACATGCAAGTTTCGATTTGTGGTCCTTTGAAGATGCAGTTTGTTTGAGAAAATATAATAGCCAACCTACCACAATGTTTCCATTTAGGATAGCAGTTCGCACCCTCCTGAACAACTATAAAGGCGACAATAATGAAGGAAACAAAATATAATCAAATTGCATATATTTTTATGAAATTAGATATAATTGATTCACCTCTCCATTGCTATCTCTTCATAATTCGTAAAATTTAAATTTAAATTTCCATTATCTAAAGCCTGAAAAGACTATACCACGTTTGAAGAAAAGAATGTTAAAAAATTTACATTTAAAAGAAAAACGTTATAAATAGTTATTTACCTAGTTGGATTTTTGCACGGGATGTGCAAAATTATCGAAGTAAACATAAAAAGATCTATAAAGACATATTAACCCTTCATGTACTGAATTATGAATTCATGATAATTTTATCCTCTAAAGCGTTTTTCGTGAATTTTTGAAACTACATTAGAAGATTTGCATAATCATTTAATAAATTTTAGAAGGACTCAAGGATTTAGAAGGATTAACTAAATTTGAATTTAAAGGGAGTCTGTGCAATATTTATAACACCACTCAAATATTTTATTTTAAATATTTTTCTAAGTATTTTGTAGAATTAGGAAATGCACAAATATAATGTTTTTACAATAGAAATAAGACATATTTTCGAATTGAAATTCCTCCTGTCAACGCCAAGAAAGCTGAAAAGATGCAAAGGCAAAAAAAAAAATCCACCCTTTTAAAAATATTTTTGCTTTGTGTAACCAATAATGCTTTTGGAACAAGAAAAAGATATGCATCTATAACTCATTCTAAACTGTATTCCTATTAATCGATGTATTAAATGAATTTTTTAACGAGTTATTTTAATGGCACTTATAAGTACCGTCAGTAGATAATGGTTTAAAGAGTTATACATAACAGACAACATACTGTCTGGGTTAAATGCAGATCTCGAATTTTTAAAACAGCTAAATTTAGTAGCAGATGTCCTTATCTTTGTGATGTCATACATTTACGATGCACTTTTGAGATTTAAGCAGAAGGATGCTTTACAGAACACGCCAGTAAACGTGGTTTTCGTAGTTAGTAAAGAAAAAAGAATTTTTCTCTCATGTTATAGGATAAATTATGATGAAGCTCTAAATCATACAAATAATAAATTTTAATTTTATTTCATGACATATTTTTATTTACCTGTGAGATTGTGTGAAGAAAGAAAAAGACATCATTAAGTAAGTATTTCGGATATGCGGAGAGAAACAGTGGAACATTTGTTAGAGAAATGTTTATATAGGAGTGGAATTTTTTCGAGGAGAAATGAGTAGCAATAAAATACATTCACCACTCTGAAATTATTGACAAATTCGATAATTTTTTTGAGAAGAATGGGCGAATCGAAAAAAGGAAGAAATGAGTCTCGTTAATTAATTAAATAACCCATTCATGGTACAGAAAGGAGACAATGAAATGCATGTCAATCACTACATCCTTACGGAGAGGTATAATATGCAATGGAGAAGCTAGTCGATGTGAAAGGCGATTCATTCCATTAAAATTTAAAATTAGTTTACAAAAAAGTTACCTCCACACATAGTCATTCCCAGACAACAAAACGTTGCAAAGGAACCATCCCTGCCGGGATTCGAACCCGGGACCTTTGGATTAGAAGTCCAACGCGCTATCCACTGCGCTACAGGGATTACAGAACTTTGCATTCCACAAAGTCTGTCAAAGGTTTCTTCTTTTGGATCGTACCAGTTCAGATATGAATTTTAAGTCCTTAGCTGGGAGTTGGATGTGTGATTAAGTTTTCAGTGAAATTTACCGCACTCGTTTTTTGTAATAAAGTTTGTGCCAAATGATACCATTGTACTTTCTTGAAAAGAGTAAACGTGTGCTGCAAGTGCCATGACGGCTATTTATCCGACATTTCATTTCATACATAAACTTGGCCCCACCAGTGGCTGAGAGGTTCTGCTCTCGAAGCTGGTAGACGGGAGGTGCTGGGTTCGAACCCAATCGCGCCCGTCGCCCTAATCGTTCGGAGTTTTCGTGGTTTTCTTCGAGCCGTGGATTTCCATGCGTTAATACGGATTAGGTTCCCTTAGAAAGACCTCCACGGAAGGCACTCCCCCTAGGGCCTATATCCCTCGTGTAGATAATTGGCCGTCAACAATCAACCCAACCCATACATAAACTTTGTACAATTTGAAATAAAAATATGTGTTTTAACAAATATTAAAATGTCGGAAACTACTATAAAAGCTTTACAAAAATATTTATTTTCTTAAATATCGGAGGAAAGCCTTTCCTGGAACGCTAAAAATAACTGTAATATTTACATGCAAGTTTCGATTTGTGGTCCTTTGAAGATGCAGTTTGTTTGAGAAAATATAATAGCCAACCTACCACAATGTTTCCATTTAGGATAGCAGTTCGCACCCTCCTGAACAACTATAAAGGCGACAATAATGAAGGAAACAAAATATAATCAAATTGCATATATTTTTATGAAATTAGATATAATTGATTCACCTCTCCATTGCTATCTCTTCATAATTCATAAAATTTAAATTTAAATTTCCATTATCTAAAGCCTGAAAAGACTATACCACGTTTGAAGAAAAGAATGTTAAAACATTTACATTTAAAAGAAAAACGTTATAAATAGTTATTTACCTAGTTGGATTTTTGCACGGGACGTGCAAAATTATCGAAGTAAACATAAAAAGATCTATAAAGACATATTAACCCTTTATGTACTGAATTATGAATTCATGATAATTTTATCCTCTAAAGCGTTTTTCGTGAATTTTTGAAACTACATTAGAAGATTTGCATAATCATTTAATAAATTTTAGAAGGACTCAAGGATTTAGAAGGATTAACTAAATTTGAATTTAAAGGGAGTCTGTGCAATATTTATAACCCCACTCAAATATTTTATTTTAAATATTTTTCTAAGTATTTTATAGAATTAGGAAATGCACAAATATAATGTTTTTACAATAGAAATAAGAAATATTTTCGAATTGAAAATCCTCGTGTCAACGCCAAGAAAGCTGAAAAGATGCAAAGGCAAAAAAAAATCCACCCTTTTAAAAATATTTTTGCTTTGTGTAACCAATAATGCTTTTGGAACAAGAAAAAGTTATGCATCTATAACTCATTCTAAACTGTATTCCTATTAATCGATGTATTAAATGAATTTTTTAACGAGTTATTTTAATGGCACTTATAAGTACCGTCAGTAGATAATGGTTTAAAGAGTTATACATTACAGACAACATACTGTCTGGGTTAAATGCAGATCTCGAATTTTTAAAACAGCTAAATTTAGTAGCAGACGTCCTTATCTTTGTGATGTCATACATTTACGATGCACTTTTGAGATTTAAACAGAAGGATGCTTTACAGAACACGCCAGTAAACGTGGTTTTCGTAGTTAGTAAAGAAAAAAGAATTTTTCTCTCATGTTATAGGATAAATTATGATGAAGCTCTAAATTATACAAATAATAAATTTTAATTTTATTTCATGACATATTTTTATTTACCTGTGAGATTGTGTGAAGAAAGAAAAAGACATCATTAAGTAAGTATTTCGGATATGCGGAGAGAAACAGTGGAACATTTGTAAGAGAAATGTTTATATAGGAGTGGAATTTTTTCGAGGAGAAATGAGTAGCAATAAAATACATT
This sequence comes from Maratus speciosus, assembly GCA_963932465.1. Lineage (NCBI taxonomy): Eukaryota > Metazoa > Arthropoda > Arachnida > Araneae > Salticidae > Maratus > Maratus speciosus. Next base: position 338,138,652 of record OZ010797.1, on the reverse strand, counting down.
CACCACTCTGAAATTATTGACAAATTCGATAATTTTTTTGAGAAGAATGGGCGAATCGAAAAAAGGAAGAAATGAGTCTCGTTAATTAATTAAATAACCCATTCATGGTACAGAAAGGAGACAATGAAATGCATGTCAATCACTACATCCTTACGGAGAGGTATAATATGCAATGGAGAAGCTAGTCGATGTGAAAGGCGATTCATTCCATTAAAATTTAAAATTAGTTTACAAAAAAGTTACCTCCACACATAGTCATTCCCAGACAACAAAACGTTGCAAAGAAACCATCCCTGCCGGGATTCGAACCCGGGACCTTTGGATTAGAAGTCCAACGCGCTATCCACTGCGCTACAGGGACAACACGCACCTTCGTAGCAAGGATTTGGCAAAGTTTTGGATTTTGCCAGATCAGAAATAATTTTTAAGTCTTTAACTGAAAGTTGACATAAATTTAAAAACTGATCTTGGAAAACAAAATGAAAAAAATATATATATGTGTTGTCCTACAGGAGAAATTCTTTCGAAAGGAAGTATGTCTTGGAACAAGAAATGTTTAGAGGTGAAATAAGTAACAATCCCATGCTTTAGGTACACTACATTTTTATTACAAATCCCATAACTTCTTGGAAGTAAAGAACAGACCAGAATAGAGTTGACTAATGGGATTTAAGTAATCCCTATTGACACATAAAAAGGATAATGAAATTCGAAGCAGTCTACAATATGAAAATCTGTAGAACTCTAATTATTTTCATCGTGAAGTGAGCAGAGAATCCCGTCGTCACATATAGAACGATTAATCTTATTTGTGTGCATTAGAAAAAATCTTTTTCAAAAACGCGGCCCGCGTCTAGCCCATACCAGACTAGGAAACGCAGAAGAACGATCATCCCTGCCGGGATTCGAACCCGGGACTTTTGGATTAGAAGTCCAACGCGCTATCCACTGCGCTACAGGGACTACAGAACTTTGCATTCCACAAAGTCTGACAAAGGTTTCTTCTTTTGGATCGTACCAGTTCAGATATGAATTTTAAGTCCTCAGCTGGGAGTTGGATGTGTGATTAAGTTTTCAGTGAAATTTACCGCACTCGTTTTTGTAATAAAGTTTGTGCCAAATGATACCATTGTACTTTCTTGAAAAGAGTAAACGTGTGCTGCAAGTGCCATGACGGCTATTTATCCGACATTTCATTTCATACATAAACTTTGTATAATTTGAAATAAAAATATGTGTTTTAACAAAAAATTAAAATGTCGGAAACTACTATAAAAGCTTTACAAAAATATTTATTTTCTTAAATATCGGAGGAAAGCCTTTCCTGGAACGCTAAAAATAACTGTAATATTTACATGCAAGTTTCGATTTGTGGTCCTTTGAAGATGCAGTTTGTTTGAGAAAATATAATAGCCAACCTACCACAATGTTTCCATTTAGGATAGCAGTTCGCACCCTCCTGAACAACTATAAAGGCGACAATAATGAAGGAAACAAAATATAATCAAATTGCATATATTTTTATGAAATTAGATATAATTGATTCACCTCTCCATTGCTATCTCTTCATAATTCATAAAATTTAAATTTAAATTTCCATTATCTAAAGCCTGAAAAGACTATACCACGTTTGAAGAAAAGAATGTTAAAACATTTACATTTAAAAGAAAAACGTTATAAATAGTTATTTACCTAGTTGGATTTTTGCACGGGATGTGCAAAATTATCGAAGTAAACATAAAAAGATCTATAAAGACATATTAACCCTTTATGTACTGAATTATGAATTCATGATAATTTTACCCTCTAAAGCGTTTTTCGTGAATTTTTGAAACTGCATTAGAAGATTTGCATAATCATTTAATAAATTTTAGAAGGACTCAAGGATTTAGAAGGATTAACTAAATTTGAATTTAAAGGGAGTCTGTGCAATATTTATACCCCCACTCAAATATTTTATTTTAAATATTTTTCTAAGTATTTTGTAGAATTAGGAAATGCACAAATATAATGTTTTTACAATAGAAATAAGAAATATTTTCGAATTGAAAATCCTCCTGTCAACGCCAAGAAAGCTGAAAAAATGCAAAGGCAAAAAAAAAAAAAAAAAAAAAAAAAAAAAAAAAATCCACCCTTTTAAAAATATTTTTGCTTTGTGTAACCAATAATGCTTTTGGAACAAGAAAAAGTTATGCATCTATAACTCATTCTAAACTGTATTCCTATTAATCGATGTATTAAATGAATTTTTTAACGAGTTATTTTAATGGCACTTATAAGTACCGTCAGTAGATAATGGTTTAAAGAGTTATACATAACAGACAACATACTGTCTGGGTTAAATGCAGATCTCGAATTTTTAAAACAGCTAAATTTAGTAGCAGATGTCCTTATCTTTGTGATGTCATACATTTACGATGCACTTTTGAGATTTAAGCAGAAGGATGCTTTACAGAATACGCCAGTAAACGTGGTTTTCGTAGTTAGTAAAGAAAAAAGAATTTTTCTCTCATGTTATTGGATAAATTATGATTAAGCTCTAAATTATACAAATAATAAATTTTAATTTTATTTCATGACATATTTTTATTTACCTGTGAGATTGTGTGAAGAAAGAAAAAGACATCATTAAGTAAGTATTTCGGATATGCGGAGAGAAACAGTGGAACATTTGTAAGAGAAATGTTTATATAGGAGTGGAATTTTTTCGAGGAGAAATGAGTAGCAATAAAATACATTCACCACTCTGAAATTATTGACAAATTCGATAATTTTTTTGAGAAGAATGGGCGAATCGAAAAAAGGAAGAAATGAGTCTCGTTAATTAATTAAATAACCCATTCATGGTACAGAAAGGAGACAATGAAATGCATGTCAATCACTACATCCTTACGGAGAGGTATAATATGCAATGGAGAAGCTAGTCGATGTGAAAGGCGATTCATTCCATTAAAATTTAAAATTAGTTTACAAAAAAGTTACCTCCACACATAGTCATTCCCAGACAACAAAACGTTGCAAAGGAACCATCCCTGCCGGGATTCGAACCCGGGACCTTTGGATTAGAAGTCCAACGCGCTATCCACTGCGCTACAGGGACTACAAAACTTTGCATTCCACAAAGTCTGACAAAGGTTTCTTCTTTTGGATCGTACCAGTTCAGATATGAATTTTAAGTCCTCCGCTGGGTTGGGTTGGGTTGATTTTTGACGGCCAATTATCTACACGAGGGATATAGGCCCGGGGGGAGTGCCCTCCGTGGGGGTCTTTCTAAGGGAACCTAATCCGTATTAACGCATGGAAGATCCACGGCTCGAAGAAAACCACGAAAACTCCGAACGATTAGGCCGACGGGCGCGATTGGGATCGAACCCAGCACATCCCGTCTACCAGCTTCGAGAGCAGAACCTCTCGGCCACTGGTGGGGCCTTCCTCAGCTGGGAGTTGGATGTGTGATTAAGTTTTCAGTGAAATTTACCGCACTCGTTTTTTGTAATAAAGTTTGTGCCAAATGATACCATTGTACTTTCTTGAAAAGAGTCAACGTGTGCTGCAAGTGCCATGACGGCTATTTATCCGACATTTCATTTCATACATAAACTTTGTACAATTTGAAATAAAAATATGTGTTTTAACAAAAAATTAAAATGTCGGAAACTACTATAAAAGCTTTACAAAAATATTTATTTTCTTAAATATCGGAGGAAAGCCTTTCCTGGAACGCTAAAAATAACTGTAATATTTACATGCAAGTTTCGATTTGTGGTCCTTTGAAGATGCAGTTTGTTTGAGAAAATATAATAGCCAACCTACCACAATGTTTCCATTTAGGATAGCAGTTCGCACCCTCCTGAACTACTATAAAGGCGACAATAATGAAGGAAACAAAATATAATCAAATTGCATATATTTTTATGAAATTAGATATAATTGATTCACCTCTCCATTGCTATCTCTTCATAATTCGTAAAATTTAAATTTAAATTTCCATTATCTAAAGCCTGAAAAGACCATACCACGTTTGAAGAAAAGAATGTTAAAACATTTACATTTAAAAGAAAAACGTTATAAATAGTTATTTACCTAGTTGGATTTTTGCACGGGATGTGCAAAATTATCGAAGTAAACATAAAAAGATCTATAAAGACATATTAACCCTCTATGTACTGAATTATGAATTCATGATAATTTTATCCTCTAAAGCGTTTTTCGTGAATTTTTGAAACTACATTAGAAGATTTGCATAATCATTTAATAAGATTTAGAAGGACTCAAGGATTTAGAAGGATTAACTAAATTTGAATTTAAAGGGAGTCTGTGCAATATTTATAACCCCACTCAAATATTTTATTTTAAATATTTTTCTAAGTATTTTGTAGAATTAGGAAATGCACAAATATAATGTTTTTACAATAGAAATAAGACATATTTTCGAATTGAAA